>JALPQD010000151.1:110895-1545895 GCA_023101885.1 Typhlomys cinereus
CTGGGAAGCAGTGCCTGGGACACTCCAGAGGAAATCAAAAAAAGGAGGTAAATTCCCAAAGTCACCCTTGGACCTCCAAAGGTACACAAAGTGCAATCTGATCACACAGAAACACTAGAAGAAGAGGAGGAGGAAGAAGAAGAGGAGGAGGGGGAGGAGGAAGAAGAAGAGGAAGAAGACCAGCAAGAGAGCTCTGTGGGGAGTACACCTGCTCAAAAACCTCCTGACCTGAGTTCAATCCCCAGAAGCTTACATGGTAGAAGGAAAGAACTCCTGACTTCTGAAAGTTTTCCTCTGACCTCCACCCATGTGACATGGCACATGCGCACATTCTCTCTCTCTCTCTCCGGAATAAATAAGTAAAATATTTGAAATATATAAAACTTAATAAATGCACTCTCTCCTTGGTGCCTTATATGTATGCCCATCCCCCTTCTCTTTCTCTTTCCCCCTTGTCTTCCTCACCCCCAATCTGCTACTTGCATTATTATCACTACCATTATTATTAGGGTCAGACCCAGGGCCTCGCTCGTGCTGGGTGAGCACTCTCTCACTGGGCAATGGTGAAGGCCAGGGCGGGGCACACGCCCGACTCTAACAATGAGCTGCGTACTCAGCCCGTCGCTGCTCACATTCGGATCTCACGTTCCTCCTTTAGGAAAAGGAGAAAATATCCTGGCCCGTTGACTCCACAGAGACAATACCTGTTAACTTCCGATCATGCTAAGGACTCATGAGCTACTGCCATCGGCAGTCCCCAAACTCATGAAGACAGAGACTGTTGCTACCTTTGCCTCACCCAGAGACGCCCCAGGAGCGGAGGCCCTTAACGGTCATCAAGATTTGAGCCAGATGTGTTAGGGCTTACCTGTGAACTCCTCTGCACCTCCAGGGCTGTGAGTGCTGGCACTTGCCGCGTCCCCGAATGGCCGCGGAGGGTGCTCCCCTCCATGTGCTCCAGCCTCGGGGGGCTCTGGATAACAGAGCAAAAGTATTAATAAGAGACACCGCCCAACAGGGTACAGTTCAGTTGATAGAGTGTTTGCCTATCACTACATAAAGCGCATACAGTAGAACATTATCTGTAATCACAGCACTCAGAAAGAGGAGGCAGGAGGGTCAGAAATATAAGGTGAGCTACATAGTGAGCTGAAGTCAGCCTGGCAGCTAAAGGAGGCCCTGTCTCAAAATAGAATGAAGAAAGAAAGAGAGAGAAGAAAGGAAAGAAAGAAGAAAAGAAAAGAAAAGGAGAAAGAAGAAAGAAAGAAAAGAAAGGAGAGAAAGAAAGAAAGAAGAAAGAAGAAAGAAAGAAAGAAAGAAAGAAAGAAGAAAGAGGAAAGAAAGAAAGAAAGAAAGAAAAAAAGAAGAAGAAAGAAAGGAAGGGGAGGAAGGAAGGAAGAAGGGAGGGAGAAAGGAAGGAAGAAGGGAGGGAGAAAGGAAAGAAGAAGGGAGGGAGGGAGGGAGGAAGGGAGGGAAGGAGGGAGGGAGGGAGGGAGGAAGGAAAGTTGTGGTGTGTGTTTGCACCTGGTTGCTTAGACCCCAAAATATTCCACTACTGGCACCCAGTGGCACCCCTGGGCATTGCTTTACTTCACTCAGCCCAGATACCTGGACCTCCCAGCACAGGCATGAGGAGAGAAAAGCCAGGAGCCCCCACACTCCTCTCTCTTCCCACTCTGGCTTTGGGTAAACAGGAAGGGTCTCTCAATGGATCCTCCTGTTCTGTACAGGAGGAAGCTGCCACCCCAAAAGAAGTCTGAGGACTGAAGCAAGTGCACTCAGAAGGTAAAACACATAGGGTTAGCCAAATATGGGTCTCCAGACTCTGCCCCCACCACTATTCCCCCTGGGATGACAAGTTTACACATAAGCATGTAGCATAGTTACGTAGCAGCCTGGGCACAAGCCAGACCAAGAAACCTAGGGACAAGCAAGGCATGTAGGGAAGCCTGGGGTTAGGAACTTGGCTTTACTCACCCACAGGCAAAGCATACAGCTGTCCAAGTGCACGCTGCACCACGTGTCCTGCGGAGATGAATGGCTAGCATCCAACTTTAGCTCAGCTCACTCAGCTACGTGTCACATGTGTGTGAAACCATGTGGGCCCAGAGCAGTGGAACAAAGAAGCCTTTGGCTCACCAATAGGCAGACCAGGCCACATCAGCCTGTAGGGGCCCATTTCTAACTCACAAGTGTCCTTAGAAGCAAGCTCGTGGCATCTTGCATCTGTTCCCTTCTGAAGTTGAAACACCATCCCTCTCCTTCTTCCAGTGGTTTGATAGGGTGCCATAGCAGGAGGGGACCCGTGCCCCTAGCCTGTTCTCACTTTAAGATGGACACCTGGTGACTCGACCACATATGATGGCCCAATCAGTGCTGAAACTATGGAACTAAGCCAGTCCTTTGCCTGGAGGGGCTATCCCGGGAAAGGTGGATGATATTTGAACCCGGATCCTTCAAGATCCATTTCTGTCAGTTTCCCACCGATACAAACCCAATCTCTTTCACACCAAGGCTGACTTGGGTTCACTTCTGTCCCTTGCAATCAGAAGTCCTGACCAGAGGCTGAGGAGGTAGCTCAGTTGATAAGAGTGTTCTGCTAGCATGCATGAAGCCCCAGGGTCAATCCCTAGCTCCACATAAAGCAAGCATGGCGGTTCATGCCTGTAATCCCAGCACTTGAGAAGTGGCAGCAGGAAGAATCGGAAAGCCAGAGTCTTCCTCAACTATGTAGGGAGTTTAAAAAAAAATAACCTGGGAAAAAGTCCTGAGGGGTTGGAACAGAGACAGAGATAGAGAAAGAGAAAAGTAAAAAGAAGAGGAGAGGGAAGGGAAGAGAAAGGGAGGGCAGGAGAAGGAAGGGCAGAGGAGAAGAAGGGAGGGAAAGGAAGGAAGGAAGGACGGAAGGAAGGAAGGAAGGAAGGAAGGAAGGAAGGAAGGAAGGAAGGAAGGAAGGAAGGAAGGAAGGAAGGAAGGAAGGAAGGAAGGAGAAAATGGTCCCAAGCAAGTTCAGTGAGCCAAAGAGGACAAAGACACCCTCACAAGCGCTGGTCTGGAGAGTTTGTCAAGCGACTACTCTGCTTATAATCAAGCCCACTAACTCATCCTTCTTTTGGGGCTCCTTAGGCACAGTGAGTGGGTAGTGGGAAGGGGGCTGCCCTGTCAGCATGTAACAACATGCCCTATGCAAAGGACACAGCACACACCTGAACCAACTGTCCTTCCCAGTTCTGGAAGCTGCTGGCATACCCTCAGGTCGCCCCAGGACATCGGAGCAAAGATCTACTTTGTAAATTCCATCTCGGCTCTTTCAGCAGAGCCTGTAACCCAAGGAGACAGCCGTGGAAAATATATGACTTTCATTATTATGACATGGAAAATAGAGCTGTCTAATTGCTTTTGTCCAGTGGTGTATGAAGACTGAGACCAGATGTGCTTTAAAAAAAAGTCTTGTGTTAGCCCTTGGTTTGAACAAAGCCATCTGATATTCTCTCTCTCTCTCTCTCTCTCTCTCTCTCAAGGATGATATGAAAGCATTTTAATTTCTTGTAAATTTTCATAGACTCGATTTCTGCCTTTCACAGAAAATGAAATTGGGAAATTGTTCTTGATAACTTCATTTTCACTCTCTCCCGTGCAGAGGAACAATTGTGGAAACGCGGGCCTGGGGGGGGAGGTTGGCCCAGCACTTGCTGCCCGGACAGCTGCAGCCTTGCAGAGCTGCTCCGGGAGCAGGTGAGTCCCACACGGGTCAGCCCCCCTTCGCTCAGCTGGCTGGGAACACAATCCTCGTATGCGGCTCCTCGGAGCCGATGCAATGGTCTTTAAATAGAACCCCCCGGGGCCCAGCTTCTGTTTCGTTTTTTTCAGAAGAGCCCCTAAATCTGCTTCTGTTTTTTTTTTTAACTTCCCCAGCTATTTTTAGCACTGTAGCCCACGCAGCCCAGCAGGCCTCACCATGTCCCACAGTTCACGGCTTTCTTAGAGTCGCATGTGAAGCGTCTGAGGAGCCAGGTGGGGGGGACCGGGCAGACCCGAGGAAGCCAGGGTTGAGAACGCAGGTTGGAATGCCCCCCCGAAATACAGTTCATGGAAAGACGGCCTCGTCGTCTTCCTGAAAGTGAAACCCACAGTGGGTTGAAGAAAGCGACACGCCCAGAGTCCTGCCCGTGAGGGTCCTCGCGATGATGCAAAAACCCCCAGAGACCTAATGGAGGAGAGGTTCATGAGGGTCCCCGCGATGCCCTGCTTTTGAGGGTCCCCGTGATTTTGAAATGGGTGGGAGGGTGCCTTGGGCCATCTCCCCGCTTCTTCTGCCTCCGAGTCCATGGGGGGCCGGGGCTCGCTGGTTTGCTGGAAGAGAGAATTTGCAGATGCTTCTGTCGTTCAATCCCTACAGAGCATTGTCTCTCACTCCTGGGTGGTAAGCCTCAAAATTGCATCTCGGAATATTTACATGACTCGGATAGTGCCACAGGCTCCTTTTGGTACCTCCCCTACAACATCCTTTTCATACATAGTTGAATGCCTCCTTGGATAACAATAAATAATAGATTTCCCTCGCCTATTTTATAGGCAGTAACCCCTTAGTTATACCAGAAATAAGGAGGAAAAAAAGGTTGTGTAAAAGGAACATGAATTTCTGAAAACTTGGGCTGGAGCAGGCAAATCTCCCTCATGCCTCCACCTGCACCTGGAATATTATATTTGTATTTCCATTTCAATGCTAATACATGTATTATTATCCCAAATCAAAGCTATGCCCTTCTTTTCTGACATAGTGTCCATTTACATTAATTTCAAAAGGATTTATAGCCCTTTATCATCTCATTTTTTATATTGTAGCTCGCCGTGTAGCACAGGCTGACCTGGTTCCTCCTCTTTCTCCTGAGGGCAGGAATTACAAGCATGCACCAAGACATGACTGTAGTGCTTTGTTAGTGAGAACAGCCCTGCCAGACCCTGGTGGTGTGCTAAAGAGCCAGGGGATTTTGGGCATTCGTAAAGTCTCCATAGGCCCAATGTGTTCCTTCCAGATGGGTAATAGCGGTAGGACTTCTGTGAAGTATTGATGCAAAAACCCACAGAGACCTAATGGGGGAGAGGTCGGTGAGATAACTCAGCAGATAAGCACCTGCTTGCAAACATGGCAACCGGAGTTCAATATTCAGAAGCCCACAGAGTCCGAAGAGAGGACTGACTTCTGAAAGTTGTCCTCTGACCTCTACCCATGCACTTTGGCACACATGTTCTCTCTGCCTCTCTCAAAAATGAATATCTTAAAAATATTTTTTAAGTTAATATTAAAAAAAAAGATCCAAGGAGAGCTGTGGAGATAGTCAATAAGTGCTTGCTGTGCAAGCATGAAGACCTGGGTCAACCCCTAAAGCAAATGCAAAGCAGCCTGCACATGTGCAACATGTGGCATGACCCAGTGATGGGGAGGTAGAGACAGGTAACTACCTGAGCAATGACACCTAAAGCTGACCTCTGCCCTCTACATCATGTGCACACACATGTGTCCTTACACATATGTGTATCTGCTCATACACACATGATCACATGTACATACACAAGCTCACACACATGTACATACACGTGCTCACATGCATGCACATTCATGCTCACATACATGTTCACATCCACACACATGCTCATATGCACACACGTACATGCTCACAGCATAAGATCTAATAAGAGAAGTGTGAGACTCTATTTCAAAAAAATAATAATGAAAGACAGCAAGGAGTGGGAGTGCTGCTGGGACTTTCTCATTCCCATGATGCACCTCGGGATCCACATGCCCATCTGTGTGCCTCACTGGCAGAGTAGTCCCCATATAAGGAGTGCAGCACCTGGAACGCAGCATCTGATCAGGTAAATGTCAGGCTTGGGTCCAGCGTCTCCGCAGAGGCTGTCTGCGCAGAGATCTTCCCCTGTCACATGGCTCAGCCAGCTCCATAGAGGTTCCTGGAGCAGCAGTTGGGAGGTTCTCAACCATACAACTCTGCTGCGCCCATCTCCTCCAGTATCTAAGTGATAGGAAAGAAAAGGACATTCAATCAAAAAACTGACCCATCGCTAGGCTGGCAGGAATCTCTGGATGCTGGGAATTTGAAATGCAACCTGGGAGAGATCTGCCATAGCAGCTAGATCAAAGTTGAAAGAAAGGAAAAGCTGTAAGAAGAAAGAAACATGCTCTGCTATTCATTGTCCACACATCTCCTGACCACAAACTAACTCCTCCTTGGACAAGAGCAATGAGTGTAGAGGCCCACATAAAAACACCAGGCAGAAATGACAATGGCCTGCACTTCTGGCCCTAGTGGGTGGAGCCTGGGAAATCCCAGAGCAAAGCAAAAAAGAGGTAGAAGCAATCCAGGATGATTCCCCACGTCACTCTTGGGCTTCCACAGGAACACAAATGCCCTGTGATAGGAACACATACACACACACAAAATAAATAAATAGCTAAGAGGGAAACAAAAGAGCAGGCTCTTGAGATGAGATTATCTGGGAGGCTCTAACTCCATCCCAAGTGCCATCACAGAGGCAGAAGAGAAGGCACCAAGAGTCACATGCAGGCAAGAAGGCACAAAAGGCGTGGCTGTTCACCACTGCAATTCCAGCACTGGGAGACTGACAAGAGGGTTGTCATGAATTTGAGGACAGCCCTGGATTACATAGTAAATTCCAGGACACCCTGGGCTACAGAGCCAGATCCTCTTAAGAACCAAAACACTGAGTCAGACGTGATGCAGCACTTCTTGAATTCCAGCACCATGAGGTGGAGGCAGGAGGATTAGGAGTTAAGTCGTCCTCAACTACATAGTCAGTTCAAGGCTAGCTTGGGTTACATGGAGTCCTGACTCAAAAAGAGATGGATGGATGGATGGATGGATGGATGGATGGATGGATGGATGGATGAATGGATGGATGGATGGTAATGATCAGGGGCAAAGATGGAATAGATGCTGTCACAAACCAAGGAACATCTGAAACCCCAGAATCTAGGAGAAGTAGGGCAGGACCCCCCATGGCACAGCTCTGCCTAGACTTCAAGGTTTCACTTCACTTCTAGTCTGTAGAATGATAAGGGTCCATATTTCTGTTGTATTAAGTTAGAGAGAGAAGGAGGGAGAGATAAAAGGATCACATCATAGGGATTCTGGATAGTTCCTTCTGTGGACAAAATCCAAATTCAAGATAATCTGTAACCACAACCATAGAAAGCCAGCACACCTTTGTGAATAGACTGGTGACTAACATGTCAAAGCTAAAGTACATTTCTCCTTGAAGAATGATGACTATGAATTGGATAGATGACTCAGAGGTTTAACCTGTTTCTTGAAAACAGAAGGTCCTGAGTTCAAATCCCAGATCCCATGTAATAACACCAGGCAGAAATATGGGAGACCTGTACTTTTGACCCTGGAAAGCAGAGCCTGGGAAACTTCAGAGCAAAGCAAAGAAGAGGATAGAAGCAATTTAAGGTGATTTTCAAAGTCACCCTTGTGCCTCCACAGGCACACACAGTACCCTCTGGTACACACACACACACAGAAGCACACATGCAAAAACAAAAATAAAAAGGATGGTGATTAAATGGGGTGCCGCAAGCAAAAGCACCAGCTTATTCATCTCCAAATTTTTCATTGCTGCAACTACAACAAAATAAAACACAAAAATTGACCACTATGTACTGTGTACTATGAACTTCAATAAGCATTTTTACACATTTTCCCCCTTAATCTGCTCAATGTTACTTCCATTTTATACTTGAAGAAACTGAGTCAGAGCTGGGGCGATGTCTCGGTTGTTAAAATGCTTGCTGCACAAACAAAAGGACCAGAGATCCCTAGATCACTGGTAAAATGCTGGTCAGGTGTGGTGACCCACCTGTAATTCCAGCCCTGGAAGGTAGAGATTGGGAATCCCTACAGCCGGCTAGATAGCTGGCAGCTAAAGAAATGCTTTGTGCTTAATTAGAAACCCAGGTTTAGAAAAAGGAAGATTCTCCATATCATTCTTAGGCTTCTACACATATACATCCTCACACCCATATACACGTGCCCACACATATGCAAACATACATTCACAGACACACAGACACACACACACACACACACACACACACACATCATATACATTAAAAAAAGAGAAACAAATACAGCTGTGCGTGGTGCTTTATGCTGGTGATCCCAGCACTTGGAAAGCTGCAGCAAAAGAATAGGAGTTCAAGGTCATCCACAGCTACAGAAGACCTTGTCTCAAAAGATCAGAGAGAGGCAGAGACAGAGGGGTAGGGGGAGGGGAAGAGGAACGGAAAGAGGAAGGAGAAAGATTGCGATTTAGAGAAGTAAAATACGAGATTCAGCCTGGAAAGGTGGAGGTTCTCTGTGACATCCCCAGTGTCTAGGGAAGGAGAAAAGCCACAGGCAGAGGGAGCAAGTAGGAGTCCAGCTTCGGCTGCCCATTGGACATACAGGACTGGCCAGGCCACTAACATCAACAGGGAGAATGAACTTGCTTCTACATCCAGGCCCGGAAGTCCCCCCAGGTCCCTCTCAGGCCTCCTAGTCCTCTTCACAGTCTGCTGTGGTGTTTCTTGCTTGTTGTCCATCATCATAGGAGTTTATGATGCTTGGCTTAGAGCAGAGGCCCGGCCTGTGTGTGAGGTGGGAGAAGCCGCACTCTGAGGCACTGAGTCCAGCTAGACCCCACAAGACGCTGATCACAGGACTGTGCCCGGCCCCCGTCCCGAAGGCTGGTTCCCTTTTGTCTCTTTTCATTTGACTGAATATGAAGCAAAGTTGGAGTTTATTAAGAAAAGGTTTTAATATAGTTTTCATTTGGTGTGTGTGTGTGTGTGTGTGTGTGTGTGTGTGTGTGTGTGTGTGTGTGTGTGTGTGTGTGTTTCGGGTACTGAGCACAGTTCTCATAAAAGCAAGTAGGAACTCTAACACTGAATCATGACCCAGCCCTCCTTAACTTTGAGATAGGGTATCAGTAAGTTTCCCAGGCTGACTCAAGTATGATGACACAGACTCGTGAAACCCACACTTGGAAAGTAGAGGCAGGAGATCAGAAGTTCAAGGCCTGGCTCAACTATCTAAGGAAATGGACGCCAGCCTGAGATCCATAAGGACACTTGCAGGGAGTGGGGGTTCAGGCTGATCTTGAACTGTGACCCTCCTGCCTCAACAAGCCCAATTTAATTTAAGTTTAGGATGACCGAGGAAAGGCAGAAAGCAATTGAAAGAGGGAGAAAGGAAGAGAGGGAGAAAAGAGAGGGGAAGGAGGGAGAGAAAAGGATGAGCCATAGCTCCCTGGATAGCTCCCTCTGTACTCGGTGAGGGGGATTACTCATGAGCCAAGGAGGGGAAAGGCAGTGAACGAAGCTTCTCCAGTGAAGGTGTCCTTACATGGGTTTTCCGGACGTGGTGTCGTTTGAGGTGCATGATAGGGAGCAGGATAGAGAAGCTGCTATAAAACAGCGAAGGATACTCAGAGGTCAGCTCCTTGGCCCAGCTGGTCTCAGTCCGTTGTGGGGGTCTGGCTGTGACCCAGCTCGTGAGCACCAGCCCCCATCTGCCTCAGCCTAAAGGAATCCGGGTCCTCCATCCCCCACATTCAGGACCGAGCCTCTGCTTGATGATCTCTGCCCTCCTAATAGTTGGGGCTCACAAGACACGCGCGTGCTTGACCCCTAGTGATAGTGGGGTCAAGGTCGAAGACTGATCCTGACCACACTTCCTGGGCTGCAAAGATCCTGGAAATCACCTCCTAAACCCTACACCCTGAGCCCAACCGCCAACCCGAGGGCATAAACCCCGTGGTTCCCTTCTTCCAGGCCTCTTTTTTCTCTTTTCTTTTTTTCTCTTTCTTTCTTTCTTTTTTCTCTTTCTTTCTTTCTTTCTTTCTTTCTTTCTTTCTTTCTTTCTTTCTTTTCTCTTTCTTTCCTTCTTTCTTCTCTTCTCTCTCTTCCTACGATTCACCTGACGACTCTGGAACTCTATTAAAAACTTCTATCTAGTCCATGGTGCATTGAGTTTTTTGAGGTAAGTACCTTACATTTATACCTTACACAGCCCTTTTCTTCTATCTTACTGGCTTCATCCCCCATCAGGGGAGATTAAAGAAGGGGTTAAAGAGGGGCAAAAACCAAGATCCATTTTTCCCTTTATCTTGAAAGCCATTCATCCAAAGAGCATCTGACTAGATGCAGAAACTCTTATTCAGGGGCCGCCTCCAGTACCCCGAGAAGCTGGAAGTCTGGGCTTTTCCCTCAGCATCCCCAGGGAGCTGTTAGCACTAGGCCCCGAGCTGTCTCTGCACTAAAGCAATGCTCCCCACACCTTCAGGAGCATGCCCATGCTGAGGGATCTTGTCGTAAGGAGGTTCAGGGTGTGACTGAGTCTGCATTTGGAAGGCTCTGAAGGGGTCCTGTGGTAGCCAGGTGGGTGGCCCCCACATTAAGGAGCCAGAGTAGCTTGCACGAGCGGGAATGGAATTCGGCAGCCTCTGTCCTGTGCCCCGAGGTGTAAGATGTTGAACTCTCACATCTGCAGCCTCTTTGAACATCGAGGCAACGGTGCCAGTCACACATGTCACTGCGTGCCTGGAATCCAGGCAACACCTGGGGAAGGAGGATCGCTGTGCTCAAGGCAAAGCTACAGGGTGAAATTCCCACCTAAAAAAAAAAAACACAAACAGACAGACAAACCAAAAAAAACAAGCAAACAGACAAAGCCCTTCTTTCTATTTCCTGGCTGTCAGAAGGCTTCTCAGCTCCCCCTTCCCACATGATGGACTGACAACTCTACCAGCAGGAATCAGGGGAAACCCTCCTTCCAGCTGGTCAGGATGCCACCTAGGGGTTGCTTGTTTGTTTCTTGAGCTAGGGTTTCATGTAACCCAGGCAGGCCTTATCCTAGTTATACAGTTGAGGATGACCTTGAACTCCGGATCCTCCTGCCTCCATCTCCCAGGAGCTGAGCTAGCAGGCCTGAGTCAACGTGCCTTTGTCAGATTAACATGCCTCCTTCAGAATCTGTCTGTTCTCTGGTCTCGGGAATGAGAAAAGTACCCAGCAGAAGACCAAGGGAGTGCAATGTCTGTCATGGAAAAGAAGAAGCTGACAGGAAGGTGTCCCCACTGAAAAGGTTTTCTTGTCCCCTTCCTACGGGCACATCCCTGCTTGGTAGACACAGACATCTTTTCTGAATCTGCTGTTGGTTCAGAGAAGCATATCAGTCTCATTCCTTTTGCCAGTGGGGTTACCCTGGAAAGAGGCATGTGACCCAATCTCCGCCAATGGGATAGGAGAGCAGGTGTTTGGCAATTTTGTGGAGTGGTCTCCCCTTTAGAAACAGAAATGCAGGGAAGGAGCCCTTGCCCAGGGCCTTGGATTCCATCCCCAGCATTCACAAATTGAAGACAATGTCCATCTCATACAACCGTTTTGCAGTTTTGCTTTGTTTGAGGCAAATCCTCACTCTAACCCAGGCTGGGATTCAAACTCACCATATAGCCCAGGCTAGCCTAGAGTTCATCCTCTTGTCTCAGTCTCTTGGGTGCTGGGATTACAGGGGTGTGTCACTGTAACACTGGGCAGATTTCCGGAAGGGAATTGCAGTTTCCTGTAGATGCCAATCTATGACTTCATAGTTTTCAGGCTGCTGTGGGCCAAGCGTACCATCAACTCTCTCTTTCCTTTCCAGGACTAACTGAGGTCATGGAATGTACTAGAAGCACTTTCCATTTGAGTGGCCTTCACATATTTGCTGTGAACTCTTCAAGTAGGCGGCCCCAGCTGCCACTCCATGCTTCACAGTTCTAACTTCCTTCCTGTCTCTGCTTGGATACATGAACTACCTCCTCATTCCTGTCAAACTTTGAGAAGACTCGTACAAATACATAGATAGGTATATAAAGGAACCACTTTTGAGAATAACTTCTAAGTTTCTTTGAAACTTAAGTACCAACTTCCCATGACATAATGACTCCATACCTGTGTGTATGCCTACTCAATAAAACTGAAAACAGGTACACAGATTATCATATATGAATATTCATAGTAGCACAATTTGCACTATTCAAAAGCTGTAAATAACCCATGCCCAGCAAATGAAAAAATAGGTCTAACTTATCCTTGATGAAGTGGAATATTACTCATTTATAAAAAGGAGTAAAATATTACTACATGTTAGAACGTGAATGAATAGCGAATCATTACGAACGAATCATTACATGAAAGAAACCAAGCCGAGCATAGGGGTACATTCCTAGAATTCCCTCATTGCAGGTTCCAGGCAGGATCATAGTTTCATATATCTGGTCCCCTACTCCTCCTCCTCCTCCCAAAATAAGACACAAAATAGGTAAATCCATAGAGAGAAAAGTAGATCAGTAGTTGCTAGGGAAGAGCCAGAAGTCACTGTTTAATATAGCTCGGTGAGGTCATATGCGAATGTATTCAACCCCTAGCACCCAAACAGAAACAATCAACAACAACAGCATAAAAGTGCAGGGCTGGCACTGAGTCCTTACACCTCATCAGAGAGAAGGACCCAGAGGAAAGTTTGACATACACATTAAAGGATGCTCCAGGGATGGGGGGGGCATTGGGAGATAGGGAGGGGGGAACAAGGGGGTCCAGGGAGGCCTGGAGGGAGGGAGGGGACGGGGTACTTATTAAGTTTGTATGAGGGGGGGAAGTGCAGGGCTGGGATAGGCTAGAGACACACTTCAGTTAGCAGAATGCTTGCCTAGCATGCATGAGGCTCTGGGTTCTGTTTCCAGCATTAACTAAAACTGGGTGTGGTGGTGCGCACCTCAATCCCAGCACTCAGGAGACAGAACAGGAGGAGCAGGTTCAAGGTCATCTGCAGCTACATAGAAAATTCAAGGGTAGTGTGAGCTACGGGAGCCTCTGTCAGGAAAGAAGGGACAGAAGGAGAGAGGGAAAGAGAGGGCTGGGGGGAGGAGGGAGAAAAGAAAGAAGAAGCAAGAAGCAAGAATATCATTTTGACGACAAGCAGCAAGTATCACTAACCCGTTGTTGCAAACAAGAGCTCTGATGACAAAATGCACCTCATTTGGGAAAGAGCTGGAATCAATCCACATGGGCCAATGTGTGGCCTTTGGGTGTCAAACATGCTTCAGTGCTGTGTGCTGTTCACATAGCCCGTGCTTTTTATTTTTAGTTTAATATGTGTAACTCGCTGGCTTTTTAGAGTGTGAAGTGTGGTCCTCCAGCCAGAGGCCGGCTCACACGCTGCACTGCCCACCGTCTCATGCGCTTGTTTTCACTTGTCCGTTTTCTCTTGCGTGTTTAATCTTTATTGCCCTCAATACAAGTGGTCAAAAAGAAAGTGGCAGACTGGCAAAAATATTTCATATGCAGCTTCCAAGTAATTATTATACTGTGCTGCTTTATTCATTTTGAATGTTAGAAAATAATAGTTAAAAACATAGTGTAGAATTTAACAATAACATATATGTTATCATAGTTAGGCATAGGTGTCAACTTGACAGTTGAGGGCTTGAGCTCTGGGCACATTTGTGGAGAATTAGTAGTTGAGTAAAGCCCAGAGCAAACCTGCAAGAGAATGTCTGGCTGATGGGGAAGGCCCAGGTGGGTGGGATTAGGCCCTGGAATAAAATACAGAGACCTGGTTGAGAGAGTTGGCATCCTTGTGTATACTTGGCCAGACATGCTGGTCTGGCAAGTAAGGAGCATCCCCTCTCAGTCATTATGTAGAGATGGTGTGGCCAGTTTCCTCAGCCCTGGTGTTGGTGCGCGCTCTCCCGTCAAGGTGGACTATGAACTGTAACCAAACTACCGTAAGAAAATAAATCCCTTGTTCCTTTAAGCTATTTGATGGTGATTTATCAGGAACCATCAGGTGAACCACAATGTATGTAATTCAGTTAGCTGGAAAGGTAATTCCCATTCTGTCTGTACACTTTGTTGCATAATTTGACATTTATTTCACTATTAAAAATTGCCTACTAGGGCTAGGGAGATGGCTTATTGGTTAAAGCATTTGTCCCACAAGCAAAAAGACCTGAGTTCAGAGCCCTAAGTCCCACATAAAAATGCTGAGCAAGTGCGGTGACCCACCTATAATTCTAGCCCTGGAAGTCAGAGCCTGGGAATCCCAGAGCAAGCTGGCCAGCCGGCCTTACCCTAATGGCTGCTCTGGTTTAATTAGAGAGCCAGGCTCTCAGTAATAAGCTGGAAGAGCAATCAAGGATGATTCCTAGCCCTTCACAGGCATACACACTTGCATGCACGCATGTACATATACCCATCCACATGCAAAAATGCACAAACACACATACGCATGCATCCCTTATACACACATACATGAAAGCAAAAAAAGTTTATTTTTTAAAAGAACCTGAACTCCCTGCTGCTTTAGCAACTCACAATCTTTTTTATTTTATTTTTACTTATATAATGTGTGTGTGAGAGAGAGAGAGAGAGAGAGAGAGAGAGAGCACTGTGTATCTCTGTGGAGGACCAAGGGTAACTTCGAGAATAATCCTGGATTGCTTCTACCTCTTTTTGCTTCCTCTGGAATTTTCCAAGCTCTGCTCATCAGGGCCAAAAGTACAGGCCACTGCCGTTTTTGCCTGACATTTTTATGTGAGACCTGGAGTCCTTAACTCAGGACCTTCTGCTTAAGACAGAGTCTTAACCCCTGAGCAGTTTTTCACCAGAAAAAAATAATGACTTGTTTTTGCCAGGCCTGGTGCATGAAGTACCCCAGTGACCAAGAGGCTGAGGCAGGAAGATGCAACGTTCAAGGCCAGCCTGGACTACAGAGTGAGTTTACTCTAGACAACCTGAAGAATTGCCACGTAAAAAGTACGAGGGCTGAGGAGCTAGTTCAGCAGCTTGCCTAGCATGTGCAAGACCTAGAGTTGATCTTCAAGAACTAAAAGGAGGGGAAAAAACTACTGAGGTTATACAATGTCCTTCTTTTCCTTCCCTCCCTCCTTTCCCCCTGCTGTCCCCTTCCCACTCCCCCCCCCTCCCTCTCATCCCCTTTCTTCCCTCCTTCTCTCTTGGTATTTCCTGCTGAGAAAAAATTTAAAATTTCCTAGCAGGTTATAGGCTATCGACAAATTCGCATCGTTCAGAATAGACGCCCTGCCACGCGGTGTGGTAGCCCTCTTCTGGAGGAACCTGCATCACTGCCATCCAGTACTCAACAGAAACCCAGAAACAGCTCAGAGAGGGCAGTGGGCTGGGGTAGGGGTGGGGAGTCAAGTCGTTGCTCTTCAATCTATAAAAATGCTGATTTGCACTCAGCAGGCTTCTCCAGGATCTGATTACATTCGGGATGGGTCAGTTGCCATCTGGTTCAAAACCAGCCCATGTTCTGTTAGATCTTTACCTAGCGCATGCTTGAGTACATCTTAATCCATCTTCTGCACTAAAGCAAACGCCTGGTGCTGGACCACTGCTGAAGAGCAGGTATTAATTTGGCTCAGAGTTCCAGAGCGGGACGTTAACGCTGAGCAGCCGCATCCGCTGAGGGGCTTTCTGGTCCAGTGATCACATAGCATGATGGCGAGAAACAGACCGCAGCCCGCATACTGTAACCCAGCACTCCAGAGACCCTCATGGCTCAACTCGGCCCTGTCACACTGGCGCTTCAACTTCAGCGTGAGTGTTGAAGGGAACCTTTACACTTTAGCATCATCGTACCAGTTACTCTTCTCTATTGCTGTGAGAGAACGCCCAAAATCAAGCAACTTAAGAGAAAAAGGGAAATTTGGTCAGCTCCCAGAGGGGAGATACAGTCCTGCAAGGCAGAAAAGGCATGGCTGGCTGGCAGGAGCTCACTGCAAGCATCGAGGAGGCCGAGAGCTGCTGCTGCAAGCTCAAGAGCAGAGTCACTCACTCCAGCAGGGCAAGGCTAACCAACTCACCCTGAAGTCTCCAGCTGCAGGACATCCCTCTGTCTCACAGCCTGGTCCTTGTCCTCCCCATCTTAACGCAGGCATCTGCGGAGCAGTCAAAACCAGGCGGCTGGCACCTTGCCAGCACCAGGAGCTATAACCCAGCCAAGGGTACAACTGCAAAGCTCCCACCAGAGCCGATCTCCTGGCCTGGGGACAAATGGTCTCCCTGATTTGATTTCCCATGGGGATCCTAAACACTGGGCTGGCAGAGTCTCAAAGAGGTAGAAGAGGAAGAGGAAGAGGAGGAGGAGGAGGAGGAGAAGGAAGAGAAGGAGGAGGAAGAGGAAGAGGAGGAAAAGGAGGAGGAGGGGGGACGAGGAAGGGCGAGGAGGAGGAGGAGGAAGGGCGAGGAGGAAGAGGAGGAGGAGGAGCGAGAAGGAGGAGAAGGAATTTCTAGGGCACTGTTTTGCAGCTCAGGAAATCCACCTCCCCCCTTCCCAACTCTCCCAGCAAAGGACACACTCCCCATCAGCCAGGGTCACACATGTTCCTTTGTCTGTGGAGACAAGCTAGCCCAAGTGGCTCTTTTCACCTCACTCCGCTGCGCACAGACGGCCACTGAGGAGCATGTGTCTCACCTAGCAGGTGCGGAGGCTTAGGACAGGAGAGGTAGCCATCTTTGTCCCTGGACTGTCTTTCTATCTCTCACGAGGTCTGGCAGGAGATGGAGCTTTACCCTCTGAGCAGCAGATGGATAGAAAGTTTGTACAGTCTGGATGGCTGGCTCCGTGCCCTGGAAGGACACGCAAATGTCTTTGTGGTGGATGCCAGGGCTGAACTGTGTCACCAAGTGCCTCGTGATGTCCTTTAAAAAGGATGAGGCGGCTTTCCCTTCAAAAGCCAGCCCAGTGACTATGGAGCCATAGCGAGTCGACTGCCAGACAACATGAAACCATTATCCTTTGTCCCTCTGGGACCGAGCGTGTGAGGCTGAAAATTTCCCAAGGCAAGCATGTGACTCCTCTGTGAGGAATGATTCATGGCCCCAAAGCCAACCTTGTTCCCTCCTGGGGGGAATCAGGATCACATCTTGAAGGGATAAGCAAAGCATCTGCTTCTGTTATCACAGAACAAATACTTCCTGAAAGGGAGGCACGGTGGTGTTGGAAGTTTCCAGATACGAACTGGCTGAAAATTGTCCTGTGTTCATTCTAAGGAGGCAAAGTGTCGCTGACCAGGTGACTGGCTCCTTGTTGTTTGCCTGGGGTCTTATTTGTTTGTTTGATTGGTTGGTTGGTTGGTTGGTTAATGTTTTTAATTCTGTCCTTGTTATTGAAACAGGGTCTCAACTATATACCCCAGACTAACCTTGAACTTGAGATGAGATCCTTACACCGCAGCCTTCAGGATGCTGGGGTTATGGGAGTGGTCACTATGTCCAGTGTTTTGTGGTCCAATCTTAATATTACTCGTTAATATGATCGATTGTGAGAAGGATCCTGAATCTGTTGTATGTTAAAAAAAAAAAAATCCATTACCCTTATCCTGAACTCACAGGCCACTAGAATTTTTTTTTAATTTACTTACTTGAGGGGGGAGGGTGGGTGCTGTGGCACACAGGTAGAGGACAGAGAACAACTTTTTCAGAAATCAGTTCTTGCCTTCCACTATGTGGATTTCTGGGGATTGAACTCAGGTCTCCAAAATTGCAGGCAGGCACCTTACCTGCCAAGTCACCTCGCCAGCTTGGGAATGCTTTGTAGCACCATGTCCCTGGCGTAAGCAGGAAGTGGCTTCGCTGTTCTTCCGGGCAGCTCTTCTAGATTTATAAGACGGAGCCAAGTCATCAGGCTGCTCTCCGATCAGAGGCCCGGATGCCACCCGGGAGCCCCTGAGACCAAACCTCATCAGGGTAAACTGAGCTGAAGGATTCCAGGCCGCCCTCTTGGGAAGAGGCCAGCACTCCTTGACCTTGGCCCAGGGCCAGCAGCTGGGGCCCCTTGCCTTGCTCTCCCTTCCCAGCACTGTCACCTTCCCACGTTGTCCTTGTAGAGAAGCCTGTGTCCTTTCCCAAACTGCTTCTACCACAGATGTGGGGAGACAAAGACAAAAACTCCACAAATGGAAGATTTTTCTTAAAAAAAAAAAAAAATCACCAAAGTGCAGAATAGCTACTAAGAGAATCTAATGATATATGAAATATATAATATATATAATAATAACATAGAGAAGCCAGACAATTGATACTTGTCATTGTTGGGACCAAATACCTGACTAAACACTGTAAAAGAAGGAAGGTTTTACATTGGTTCACAATTTCAAATACCACCCAAAATGGCAGGGGAGGCATGGCACCTGAGGGGCTCCCAGGCAGCTGCTTGTTCACATCTGGACACATCTGGACTGCAGAACAAGCAGAGCGTGGTCATAAGCTCCAAGGTCCCACCCTCAGTGACCTACAGTGACCAACAAGTCTTGAGCTCCTGAAGGTGCCACAGCCTCTCCAAACGGTGCCATCAGCTGGCCGCCAAGTGTTTCAATACACGAGTCTGGGGAGGACAGGTGATGCTCAAACCACAACACCAACCTAACAAAATGAAGCTGATAAGATTTCTTTTAATTATTTTCTTACTGTGTGTGCAGGCATGTGCGTATGTGTGTCCGAGTGTGTCTGTGTGTATCCAAGGCCACTGTATATGCCAAGGGTGATTTCAGAAATCTTCCTAGATTGTTTCTACCTCTTTTTTTGCTTTGCTCTGTGATTTCTTAGGCTGTGCCTGCCCAGAGCTAGAAGTGCAGGCCTCAGTCATTTCTGTCTAGTGTTTTTTGCATGGAAATCTGGCTCCAAACTTAGGTCTTTCTGCTTTTAAAGCAGAGTCTTAACCCTTGAGCCATCTCTTTAGCCCAAGTTGGTAGGATTTCAAAGCAAAAAACTTTAGATGGGATGTGCCTCACCAAGTTGTCTGGCTAGAAATGACTACCTCTTAATAGGATGGATGCAAAAACAGCTCTCATTTCAGAGGAGTGAGATGCCTTATTCTGCTGCTAAATACATGTGCCATGGCTTGGGAACACAGATTCAGACATAATCCACCAAGTGGTTACATGAAAATGGTACTGCTTAGGAGCTTGCCAGCAGGTAAAGGCACTTGCATTCAAACCTGGAGAACTGAGTTAATCCCCAGAGCCCACCACATGGCAGAAGGAGAGAACTGACTTCAGAAAGTTGTTTTCTGACTTCTGTCCTGAAGCCAACTTGGACTTCACCTCTCTCTCTCTCTCTTTCTCTCTCTCTCTCTCTTTCTCTCTCTCTCTCAAATAAATAAATATAATATATATATATATTTTTTTAAATATAATATATTTTGAGGAAGGAATTTTATTAGGTATACAACAAAGGAAGTGATAAATCAACATGTTCACCAAACACACTGGTGAGAACCACAGTAGACTGAGCAAAACAAGTAAAACTGCTATAGATTTCAGAATTCCTGAGGACATTCCTCAGCTTTTAGATTGGAGGAAGTTAGCGGTCTGCTGAGAATAGACTGAAAATTATCTGCCCCCACAATATGCCTCTTGCCTTCTCCCTCTCTCAAATAAGTAAATAAAATAATTTACATTAACAAGTACATTTAAAAGGTTTTGATAATTACAAGAATATTAAATCAGACACAGAGATAGGCAATGACTGGCTTTCAAAGGGACTAAAAATAATCCAAGATAATTTGTCTCTGATCTGCAGCATTTTAACTCTCCATAGTCACAAAGTTGGGTCGCATGGCCTTGGAGAATCTTTAACACAGGTGCACCCTTCCTTTGGGGAATTTCAGTCCATAATGGTCATAATACAAAGGTCTAATCAAACACTATCTAAGAGTAATAATGTCATCCACATAAGTGATCAAAATTTCTATCAGCCATATTGAAAAACTTACCAGTGGTGGTGGCATGCACTCACAGTCCCTTTATTACAGAGGCTGAAGCAAAAGGATCACTTAAGTACATGAGTTCAAGGCCAGTCTGGACAACATAACAAGACCATCAAGAAAGAAAGAGAAAAGAGAGAGAGAAAGAGAAAGAGACAGAAAGAGAACAAGAATGGGCTGAGGCTAAAGTTCAGTGGTGGGACGCGTGTACCAGGTCCTGGGTTTGGTTTCCAAAGCGCAAAAAGGAGGAAGAAGGAAAACAGGTTTTGATTGTACCTACCTGTAATCGCAGAAATTGAGAGGCAAAGGCAAGACCAGAAGTTCCGAGCCAATCTGAACTACTTGAGAGCCTATCTAAAAAGAGAATGAGACAGGTGAAGTTCGTTTTAATTGCATATTTGATTTCGCCTCATGTCGTTCACTACATAATTGATATAAAGACAGAAAGATAGATGTGATAGATGAGAAAATGATGGATCTTTTTGCATATTTAGTCTGCAGAAGCTAAACACGCATGTGGTACTAGGACTAGTCACATTTCCAGACTCCACATATCCGCATAGGGACTGTGGCTGTTACATTGCACAATCTGGATCTCACATGCCACATGTCATCCTTCTGCAAAATGAAAACAATAGGTTTGGGGAGAGATGGTTCAGCAGTTAAAGCTTTTGCCTGGCAGACAAAGGACCTGAGTTTAGCTACCCAGATCCCACATAAAAATGCCTCACAGATACGGCAGTGCCCTGCAGTTAGGAGATAGAGCAACCCAGGGAGATGTCACTGCCACCCTTGGGCCTCCACAGGCACACACACACAGAGACGGAAATGATTACTGTTCCCATCTTACAAGTGGGGAAACTGAGGCTAATGGCTATGAAGATACTGAAAGCGGTCAGCACAGTTCACTAGTCCCTGGTTTACAGCCTGGGAATTACTGCTGGAGTAGCTTGCCGGTGCAGAGCAAAGACAAGAGACAGTGCTCCTCATCCTGACCTGGTCGGTACACACCGGACACTTGCACCAAGACATTGCACTGTTAGTTACTCTTCAGCTCACAACATGAATTCAGGACCCAAGCAAATTAGGGGAACAACTCTAGATTAGAGTTAATCATCATGGCAGGACTTACCAGCTGGGGAAACTGGTCACATCATATCCACAGGACGAACTGAGACAGGGACATGTCTGCTCACAGACAAGCAGCTCTTTCCATGTCCTGCACCTGCCCAGGAATGGTCCCAAGCACTGTGGGTGGCCTCTCCACATCGATGACACACCCTCCTCCAGGCTTGCCCACAGACCTGCTTTAAAAAGTAAACACTTCTTCACGGGTGTGCCTAAAGGCTCAGTTCTCAGTTGTCAATCTGATACTTAAAATCAGCTACCACATACACTGTCCCTCTTAAATATATACAATTAATATGTGCTACTCAAAAATTCTGTTTAGGCTGTACGTGATAGCAGGTGCCTGTAAGACCAGTGCCCACCAGGATGATCAAGAGTTCAAAGCCAGCTGAGCTATGAGACCCTGTCTCAAAAAGAAAAGAGAAAGATTTGGGAATTCTTCTCTTTTCCCCCTCCCCCAACTCATCATTCCCAATCTTTTCTTTCTACAGTGAATGGACACGCAGTTTATCTGTTACTGAAGAAATGCCACCTCAGATCTTACTGGTTTAAAACATTGTCATTGGACAGATGGCTCAGCTGGAAAAGATGCAGGTTTGCAAAACTGGCACGAGTTTGAGTCCTTGATTCTTGTAGCCTGTGATGGCAGAAGGAATCTTCTTTTTTTTTATTTTTTCCACTCATACAAACTTGATAGGTACCCCATTCCCCTCCCTCCTTCCACCCCCCCCTGGATCCCCTTGCTCCCTCCCCCCTTTTCCCCTTCCTGTCCCTCCCTCCCTTCCTTTCTCCCAATGCCCCCTCCCCCCCATTCCTGGAGCATGCAGAACGTTTCTCTGTCTCTCTTTCTCTCTCTCTCTCATAAATAAATAAAATATCTTTAATAAAATAATTTTGCTCATAAACCTGCAACTAGGCAAGCACTCGGCGCTCAGTCGCGCCCCACCTTCCCCCTGACTGTGGCCAAGGAGAGCCAGGGATCTGGAAAGCCTCCCGCCCGCCCAGGGGGCAGCTCTGTTCTCCCTTCCTCCCCAGCAGGGGCTAGCCACGCAGATCGATCGCAGGAAATCTGCACCTCAGAAACGCCTCGCTGCAGGAAGCTGAGCCCAGGGGGGAGGGAAGCCAAGGCTGCAGGTCAGCTGGGGGCAGGACGGCTCCGAATGCCGCAAAGGGACTCTTGTCCTGGAGCTGCGAGTTCCTTTTAACTAAAGCCACTGGGCCGGGCTTCCCCATAACCGACTTGTTAATACCCCTTCTCATTCATGTTGAAACGGTTGTTTTTTTAATTCCCATCATTCTCGGGGGACTTTTGGCTCAAGGCTGCAGGCTAGGCGTCCCTTGCTGCTCTTACCCAAGGGGCCGGAAGGACCTTGACTCTCCCGGGCCGCGAACCGGCGGGTGGCATGTGATCACAGCTCAGGAACTGGACGCGCGCTACACCCCCAGAGATTGTTGCCCCAAAATCAAGTGTGGGGGTGCATACCTGTGAGAAGAAGGACTGCCAACGCGAGAACCCACTGAACTACTAAGGGAGACCCTGTTTAAAAAAAAAATAATAAAAAAAGGAAAGAAGGAGGGAGGGACAGGGACGGAAGGAAAAGGAGGTTGAGAAAGAAAAAAGAAGGGAGGGGGGAGTCGAGAAAGGGAGAGAGAAGGAGCCGAGATGGAAAGTAAGAAGCAAGGAAGAAAAGATGGAAGTTAGGATGGAAGGAAGAGAGGAGAGAGGGGGAAAGAAGGGAGAAAAGTTCCCTTGAAAGTGAAATTTCTCATCAGAATCCTGGGAAAAGCCAAAGAAAAGATACATCAGAGGCGGGGAAGGAGCCCAGCCACTTGCGGGCTGGGAAGCTCGCGAGGGGCAGCCGGCACCGTGAGGCCTGGCCTTGCATGTCGGCTTTGGAATTTGTTCCTTGGGCAAAGTCGTAACAAAACGGAAATTCCCCTCTGAAAAATTCCCACGGTGAGTATTGGCCTTACTGGTCCTGGGGACTACCCCAGGTCGCCTGTGCTCTGGGCAGCTCCACACCGTTCCCCCACGCGGAAGAGCTGACCTTGCAGAATATGCAACACTGGTGCGCTTGACCCAGGAACAAGACATCAGCCCGCGTTCTGAGGCTGAAGAAAGCTAGTAGCAAGCAGGAAATTCATTTAAATTAATATCAGAAGTAGGGGAAAGCCAAATTATGTATTGTGATTCTCCCCAGAAACAGTCAACCAACATGCACAGATCACCGGAATATATGTGTGTGTGTGTGTGTGTGTGTGTGTATATATATATAAATGTGTGTGTGTAGGTCTCAACAGGTAGAGATGCCTGCGTGCAAACCTGGCAACCGGAGTTCAATTCCTGGAGCCCGCTTGATGGATAAAAGGAGAGAACTTCTGAGAGTACTCTTGTCTTCTGACGGCTACATGAATGCCTGCTCTCTCTCTTTCTCTGTGGTTGCCTCTCTCTTTCTCTGTCTCTGTCTCTCTCTGTCTCTCTGGCTCTCTCTCCTTATCAGTCTCTCTCAAATAAATCAAATAATTTTTAAAAAGAGTTATCAGGGCTGGAGAGATGGCTCAGGGATTAAGACTCTGCCTCACAAGCAGAAGATCCTGAGTTCAGATCCCAGGTCCCATACTAAAAACTCCAGGTGGAAATGGTGGAGGCCTGCACTTCTGGCCCTGGTGAGGAGAGCCTGGGAAATCCCAGAGTGAAGCAAAAAGGAGGTAGAAGCAATCCAGGATGATTCCCAAATCATCCTTGATCCTCCACAGGACACACAGTGCCCTCTGATACACACACACACACACACACACACACACACAAAATAAATAACGAAGTTTAGAAAAGAGTTATTATTCATAATAAAGAGTTTATAAATCCATTTTAAAAAGCAAATGACTGGATGTTACTCAACATAGAATGCCTACCTAGAATGTTTCAGGACTTGGGTTTGATCCCCAATACCACAAAAAAAAGTACAAGTGGCCTATAAATGAAAATATTCTTTTAAAGAATACTGAGTGAGTTTTAGACTTTTTATCGTTTTTATTAGTGTGTGTGCATGCATGTTGCATGTTTACATGCATGTCACAGCTCCTGTGTGGAGGTCAGAGGACATCTTTGTAGACTCAGTTGTCTCCTACAACCTTTAAATGGATTCCAGTAAGTGGAAGCACCTCTGCCCACTTAGCCATCTCACCAGCCCTTGAAAACTCTGTTTTATTGATAACAGGAAGCGATGAATTAGATGAATTAGTTTTGCTCACCAAGATAGAAATTTAAAAAGCAACTGGTTGTATTAGTTCTTTTTCTTAGCTGTGACCAACATATTTGACAGAAGCAGCTGAAGGTAGGAAGGAGCAATTTAGTTTACAGCCACGTGCTAGAGCCCAGGTGCTTAGACAAAACGTGGTGGAGGAGGCTGTGTTCCCCTCCTGGTGAACAGGAAACAGGAAGAAGGAGACAGAAAGGTGTCGTGAGCCAGATACTCCTACGGGTTTGTCCCCAGGAGTTGACTTCTTCCAGGTGGGTCCCACCTCTTAAAGCTTCCAGAACGTCCCAAAATAATACTGCCAGCTGAGGGCTAAGCATTCGACCAAGCTAAGCAGAGGAAGGTGTTGCTCTTTCGATAGATGCCTGCCATGACTCAGAACAAGCAGTCAGTTGGAGGGGAGACAGTGTCCCTCAGGACTAAACCTTCCAAGCAGAAATGGCCCTGGGATTGTGGAGTGGAGGGGATTTTAAAGGACAGAAACAGCTTACCATTAGCTCTGAGAAGCAAAGTGAACATCATTCCCCCTCTGCTCTACTGGGCATTTCATGTATGAGTTATCTGTGTGCACACATGTTCGTGTGCAGGCGCATGTGAGCGTGCAGTCTGTGTACCGGGAGGCAGAAGTCAACATTAGGTGCTTTCCTTCAAAATCACTTACTGGACCTGGGACTCACTGATTAGGCTAGACTGGAAGTCACTGAGATCCAGGCATCCGCCTATCTGCCTCACCCCACCTCCACGTCCAGAGCTAGGACTGCTGGAGTTACAGGTTCCTGCTGCTGCACCAACTATGTGAAAGAGAGACAGGCAGAAGACGGATGTGTGAACATACCTATAGGAGTGACTTCAGAGAACTTAGGATTTCAGCTCTATCATGCTCCACTTTATTTCCTTGAGACAGGCTTTTTCACTAAACCTCCCCTTGGCAGTTTGCCAGCAAGTTCCCCAAATCCTCCTGCCTCCAACCACCACAGCACTGGGGGTGCAGGTATAAACAGTCACACTCGGTTTTTTGGCGTGCTGAGATCTGAACACAGGTCCTCATGCTTGCACAGCAAGGGCGCTTACCCACTGAACCATCTCCCCGACCCTTGTCATTGGTTTTTATTTGGATGCTGGACATCCAAACTCAGGCCCTCATACTTACACATCAAGCACTTTATCCACTGAACCACCTCAATCTCTCTTCTTGTGGTATTAGAGATGGAACTCAGAGCTTCATGCATGCCATCAAAGGCAACCCAGATGAAACTCAGTGGGACGCTCATGTGAAAAGACAAGAAAATAGGTGGGAGACTGGTAGGAAAAAAAGAGGGGTGGGATAGGGTAATAAAGAAGGGAAATAACGTAAATCCATTGTATTCATGTATGGCCCTCTAAAATAATAAAAATAAATTAAAAACAGAAAAGAATATGAAGCAATACATTTAAAAAAGAACTCTGGAATAAATAACTTTAAAATAGGCTGCAGGTACAGCTCACTGCGGAGCACATACCTAGCTATGCTAGAGGCGCTAGCATTGACCTCCAGCAACGCACACTAAACTCAAAGGAAAAAACATACTTTGAATCAACCATCAAAACCGGAGTCTGTGATATGTGGAGCATCTGCTTCTTCTTTACCTCTGTCTGTTCTCTCCCTGGGGAGATTCATTTTTTTGAACCCCAAGAGAATTTGCCAAAGGAAAGAACTTTAAAAAATTGTGTGTATGAATGAGGAGGTCAGAAGACAACTTACAGAAGTCAGATCTCTCTTTCAACCTTTTGGGTCCTAGGGTTTGAACTTAAGTCATCAACTTTAGTGGCAAGCACCTTTCCCCAATGAGTTTTCTCGTCCAGAGCCACACTAATAACAGAAGTCTCCTAGGAGCGGCCTCTGGCAGTACCCCTTATCCCCCAGTAGTTCAGTGGTTCTCTGGGGGGGGGCTCCACACAGCTCCAGGCTCCATGTTGCCAACAGGATCGACTTTCCTGCCTGGTAAAGTCTGAGAGGCACTGAAGCCAGCAGCTCTCACGGCCTGTCTGCACCTTCTTGTGCAGGTAGCTTGACAAGTGACCTTTGCTAGTAATTATGTGCTTAGTACTTATAAAGACAATCGAGACACGGCAACCCGAGCCTTGTGGTCCCAGGACTTGGAAGGCTGAGGCAGCAGGACCACGAATTCAAGGACATCCTGGCCACATAACAAGGTGCTGTCTTAAAAACAAATGAGCAAAGATATAAAGAATCTTCCCAAACCAAAGTGTGCTATTGTCATTGAAGCCAGACATTTCTTTAAGAGGTGGGCTAAGCCAACACACAGCATGCCTGTTACAGTTGAGTCTTCTTACGGGAGATGAATGTATCTTTAAGAGGCTTCTAACGGTGAGGCTGAGCATGTAGCGTGTTGATAGAGAGTTGGCCTAGCTCTATGAACTGGACTTCTGTCTCTAGCACCACATGAACCCCGCAGGACTGCACATGCCTGTAATCCCAGAACATGGGAGGTGGAGCGAGGAGGATCAAGAGTCCTCAGCTACATACCAAGTTCAAGGCCAGCCTGGACCAGAGACCCAGTCTCAAATAAAAGAACAGACTTTTCTAAAAGCAAAGGTAAGAAAACCGTCTCCCAAATCCCCAAGTGCTTTCAAGTCTATGGCTAAGTCTGAAGTAATGGCCATTCTCACATGTATGGGAGCACACACACACACACACACACACACACACACACACAGAATATTTTTCCCTCTTTAAGATAAAACCAGGAATCCCAGGCCCAAGGAGCAGAAGCCAATCCCAGCTGTTCCGTAACTTTGTGGAGCAAATGGAAAAATCATTACACATTTTATTACACTCAGATCCATTCACAACTGACGAGTCATTCCGACTTTGGATTTTTCTTTGAAATGAAAAGTCCTGTAATAAAAAATAATAGAGACGAATACAGTATTGGAAGAATGATAACAAGACTGTAAAAGGAAATCAAAATAAATTACACTATTGTTGTTCTTTAAGATTCACTCGATAGACACTTGAAAGAGGTGGATTGTGAGCCATATCGTCGGCGTTCATCAGCATTGGATGAATCTTAAGAGCCTCCCTGTTCACACGCAACTCTTATTCTAGTTGGAAAGGAGACACAGATATGTAGATCATTTCTCGGGGAGAGGGGAGATGGAGAAAAGTCTCAAGCAGGGTTAGGGGAAGGAGAAAGAAGGCAGGTTTTTGTTTGTTTTTACTTATTTATTTTATTTTTTGAAGGAAGGGTCTCTCTATTCCAATAGACCCGAAGGAGAGACTCAGGAGACCTAAAGGATGAGAGAAGCAAGAGAGAGAAAGCTGAAGGGGGGAGGAAGAGTGTGACTTCAGGCAGAGAGAGACCAGCAAGGGCAAAGGGCCTGGGGCACAAATGTAACTGGTGAGGAAGGGGAACAGTGCAGAGGCTGCTGTGCCTCTAGGGGTTTCCTGAGCAAGGACAGAAGGAAGGAAAGATGAAAGAGAGGACAGCGAGGTCCCAGTTTACAGAGACCTACCTCACGGGTTCCCGTGTAGTTTAGCTGAGAAGGTTACACGGGGTTGTGAGATGGAAGCAGCAGAGCTTCTGACACGTATGGCATGGACACCAGGTGGGAAGGCGGCCAGGAGAGGGGGGTACGACTGTGTGTGGCACTGAATGACTAGGAGACTCCGAACAGAGCTGGAACCCTTCTGGCTTCCTCCAGGCTGTCCACAGAAATGCTAAGAAGAGTTGTCTTAAGAGGTGACCCGTGGTGAGCCCCCGGGTCCCGTGCCACCTTCCCATCCAGGGCGCCTGCTTCTGCTTCTCACCAGCTCTCCAGAGAAAGCGTCCGACTGCACGGTTCTACTGACAGATTAGTTCCTCCCTGCTTGGGGGCAGAGTGTCACCCAGAAGCTTCCCCAGGAAAGAGGCTGTAACCCTCTCAGCTCCACAGCTTAGACCTCCTACAGCTTAGAAGGGTGAGAATTCAGCAGGATTTCCAAAAGGACTAGTGGCTTTGATTCAGGAGGCCAGTTCGCTGCAATAGCTCTGACCATGCCCAGTGCAGAGCAGTCCTTCTCAAGGCTGCAAGGTCAGCCTGTCTGCAAAGGCCACTGAGACGCACAGTTCCCAGGATCATTTGCTTCTACAAACCCATCCCTCAGGCTGGTCGTGCAGTTCGGTTGGCAGCATGTATGGAATTGTGGGTTCGCCCCCAGCACCAGGTGTGGCGGCACAAACTGTAATCCCAGCACCCAGGAGCTAGAGGCAGGATGATTAGGAGTTGAAGACTATCCTCAGGCACTCATCAAGTTCACAGTCAACCTGGGCTGCATCCAACCCTGTCTAAAAATAATGCTAAACAAGCACTTTTGTAATCCTGACTCTCAGTAGGCCGAGACAGGAAGATCCTGAGTTAGAGGCCTAGAATACACCATGAGTTCGAGATCAGCCTCTCTTTGCAGTGAGATCCTTCATCAAAACAAACTAACACTGGGCCCTGCAAGCTGGCTCCGTGGAGAAGGATGCTTGCAGTTCAAGCCTGAGACTTGAGTTCCAGGTAGAGGTGAAAGGCCCCAAAATTGCCATCTGACCTCCACACGTGTGCCATAGCACATGTGTTTTCCTTCCCCATGTAGTAATAACAACAATAAAGTTATATTAGGACTAGAGAGATGACTCAGGGTTTAAGACTCTGCCTCACAAGCAGAAGGACCTGAGTTTGGATCCCGAGTTCCACATAAAATACTAGGCTATGCCCCAGAAGGGTAGAGCCTGGGAAATCCAAGAGTGAAGCAAAAAGGAGGTAGAAGCAATCCAGCATGATTCCCAAAGTCACCCTTGGGCCTCCAGAGGCACACACAGAACCCTTTGATCCTTTGATACATACACACACGTGTGTGCATGCAAAATAATAATTAAAGCTTAAAAAGCCACTGGTCTGTGGCTATAGCTCAGCAGTAGTTTACCTAGCATGCACGAGGCTCGGAGTTCAATTTCCACAACAAGAAAAGAAAGAGAAGCCCTATAAGTTAGTGTGACAGGCATGTAAATTCTAGCACATAGAATGTTGAGGCAGGAGATTACAAGTTGACAGTCAGTCTGTGCTACATAGTAGGACCCTGTCTGAAGAGAAAAAGAAGCCCCTTGAAGACTGGCGTGAAGAATTAATCTCTGGTGCGGCACAGCGAGGAGCTGTGGGACCCAGGTGGGATAGCCACCAGCCCTCTCTTCTGGCTCTTCGCCATTTCCCGGGAGGATCCGCTCCTCTGGGCACCTGGCAATGACTGCCTGCCGCTGGCGCGTGCCAACCATGGCCAGAGCTCCGGTTGTTTGCGATGTAAAACAAGAACAAGCTAAACTGACTATCCTACAAGGCAGTGCCAAACCAAAAATGCCCACCGTAAGTTTGCTCGATGACAAGCTGATGGGCTTTGGGGCGGGCTCCTAGCCCAGGACTGGAGAAAGTGTGCGGGTGGGGCGCACGCTGGAAGAGTGCACCTTCTTCTGGATCTCCTTTGAGCCTCTGGCCCGAAGGGGGTGGGGGAAGTAAGCAGCCTTCCTCCGGTGTTCTGCCTCCCCACGGGCCTAGAAGCTAGGGCGCCAAGGGCCCACAGGCTGAGGCCTCTGAACCCCTGAGGCAAAATCAATTCTTCGTCCTTTCAGGGAGACTTAGGGTAGGTATTTTCCCGCTGCTATGAAAAGTTGGCCACAGGCCTTCTTAGGAGTTGGAACCCACTTCTGCCTGCATCCCAGAGGCCAAGGCCTCTGTGAGACACAGGTGCAACCCAGCAAATGGGACTCTGCTCAGCCCACGTGGCTCTCTCCAGACAGATGCTCGGGACTCTGAAACACCCAAGCCAAGTCAGTTCCGTCCCTCCCTCCCTGTGTGTCTGTCTCTTTCCCTGCCTCCCCCGCTTCCTCCCTTCCTCCCTCTCTCCCTTCCTCCCTCCCTCCCTTCCTCTCTCTCTCCCTTCTTTTCTTTCTCTTTCCCCTCTCCTTCATCTCTCTCTCTCTCTCATGTGTGCATAGCGTATGTATGTATATTAGAGGGCACTGTGCGTCCCTGTGGAGGACAAAGAATGGCTTAGGGAATCATTCTGGATTGCTTCCACCTCCTTTTTGCTTTGCTCTGGGGTTTTTCCCAAGCTGCTTTCCAGAGTTGGAAGTACAAGCTGCTGTCTTTTCTGCCTGGTGTTTTTTACGTGGGACCCAGGATTAGAACACAGGTCCTTCTGCTTGTGAGGCAGAAGCTTAACCCCTGAGCCATTTCACCAGTCTCTCTTTCCTCTCTCTCTCTCTCTCTCTCTCTCTCTCCCTCTCTCTCTCCTCTCTCTCTCTCTCTCTCCTCTCTCCTCTCTCTCTCTCTCCTCTCTCTCTCTCTCTCTCTCTCTCTCTCCATCAGGATTTCATGTTACTCAAGCTGACCTCAAACTCACTATATAGCTGAGGCTGGCCTTGAACTCCCAATCCTCCTATCTCCATCTCCTGAGTGCTAGAATTAAAAGCATGGGCCACACCCATATTAATCCTACTTTTTAAATATTCCCTTTAGAAATCCCCTTTTAAAAATATTTTATCTTATTCTGTCTTAATTCTAACATGGCTGCTGAAAGAATTGAAAGTAGAAAAAGAAACTTTCTGAGCCAGAGCCCGAGTCCAAGCTTGTGTATTCACTGATTTTTGAACTACTTGAAAATGTTTATCTTGTAAATATGGGGAGAAAGCAATTCAGGATGCAAACGTGTGTGCACGGACTGATCCCTACAGGCAGACGCACACGGGGACAGGAACACTGGAAGGAAATAAAGCCCAGTGTTCCCGAGATTGTCTCGGGATGATGGGTGTGAGGGTAGTATGTATTTTCCTTACCTTTTAATTGTTGAGTCTGTGTTTAGTCGTTGCTGTTTTGTATGCAGGAATCTCTGTTTGCACTTCATAGACTTAGAAAGAAGCCACACAATTCCAATTACCTAACATATTCTAATTCATCTAATTATTTAATTCACTGAACTCTTTTATTCTCTCCACTTTTTTTTTTTTTTTTTTTTATCCAGAGTTTCCATCTACAGTCAGCCTGGAAATCATGACCCCTTATTTTCTCCTGAGGGCTGGGACCCGAGGAGGCGGCTGACGGTCAACAATCTCACACCCATCTTAATTTTGTAAATGCACAGCTGAGTCCCCAAAAGGTAAAATGACTTGTAAGAGTGCCAGAACATGCTTGGGCAGCCGTGAAGTCAGGACTACACCCTGCACTGAAAGGTCCAGCAGCCGTGGAGTCAGGACCACACCCTGCACTGAAAGGTCCACGCGGACCCTGGCCTATGAACATGCAGGCTGCCCCTGAACTCCCTCTGTAGCTGAGGATGGCCCTGAACGCTGCCTCCTGCCTCCGCCTGAGTGCCACCATCATGGGCTTATGCTCAACTCAGTTTATGACATGCTGGGGATGGAGCTCCGGGCCTCATGAGCACTAGCTAAGCACCCTACAGACTGAGCCCCAGCCCAGCGGGAGTCTGGGGGGCTCTGACAAACCCCCAGATGTGAAATCAGAGTCCCAACCACAGGTAGCTGGATTGTGAAACCTTGTGTCCCTCCCTGTATGCATCCCAGTGCCTCATCTGTAAGTCGGCCAGGCTTGACTTTTCAGGAAGAAAGATGGAGACCAGAAGACCTGCGGGCATGGCAGCCCATACAGTCCTCAGGGGCGCTCTGTGAACGCTGAGCAGGTGCCTGCCCCCGCCAGCCTCACAGCATGCCTTCAATGACACTCTTATTCCAGCCTCCCCCAGCACAGCCCCAACGCACACACATGAAGATGGAAATATTGTCTAAGGAGCCTTCGTTTGCAAGAAGGCCAGGGAAATACTAAGTCTTCCCTGGACTGTGCATTTGTTGTGGTGGTTGTTGTTGTTTAAAGGTAAGGGAACTTTGATTAAAAGGTTTGAGGGGGGGAAGGCTAAGAATGAAAATTTATGTTCCTAAACCACCAAAACTATTTTTCTGGAAAAAAAATTTCTTAAAAGTTAATGAAAAGACAAGTAAGCACAGCCGCACACACGGGTGAATATACCGCCCGTACATACACACATGTATATGCCATACATGTGCACATACCCACATACCACACATATGTACATATGCATGTGCATACACACGCATGCACTCAACACACACACACAGATTAGTGCAAAGAAAGTTGGAGGAAGAAGCAAAGACAGTCTCGTGAGATTTTTCTCAGACCCTCAAAGGGACAGGATAATGACAGGGACAACCCGGGAGGACAGTAAAGAGACTGAGTGTAATTAGCTCTGTGTCTCCTCTGCCATGTCTCTGACTCTTAAACAATTATTAATGGCATCCTCTGCACCAGTAAGCCCCAGTGAGGAGGACGTTCACGTAGGCAGGAGAGAATTCCTCTGCTTTCTCTCGCCAGGTGGATGGGTGGGAAGACGGGGCCGGCGTCCTGACCATAGCACTCTGGCTCCAGCCCAGCATTTTCCTCTGGGACCACTGGCCCAGAGGAGATGGCGTAGTTTAACAACACATCGTGGCTGATGACTGTCAGTCTAGGCAGAGCCTTAACAAAAGGGTGTTTACGTTTCGATGGTGACAAGAAGGAGCAAGGTGCTGAGGATTGGACTCAACTGGTAGAAAGCTTGCCTATCATGCTCGAAGCCCTGAGTTCAACCCCCAGCACCAGCTGAACAGAATGTGATGGCATGCCTGTGCACCCAGGACCCTAGAGTTGGAGGGAGTCATCTCTGGCTACGTAACAACAGGTACAAAATAACGAGCTTGATCATCGTGGGCTACATGAGCCCTGTTACCCAAAAGGAAGAGGCAAGAAGATGCTCACTCCATAAAGGGCTGAGCTGACTTCAATCCCCAGAACCTACATAAGATGTCAGGTGCCGTGGTGCACACCTGTATGCCAGCGCTGGGGGCAGGGGGAGGCAGGAGGCAGTGGACAGGTCTGGAACAATTCCTGGGCCTTGCTAGCCAGCCTGCCTAGCCAGACTAGTGAGAGAGGCTCTGTCACAAAAGTGGGGAGGATGTGGAGTACAACAAGTGAGGTTGCCTTCTGGCCTCCTTCACGTGTGCACATACACATATGTGTGCACGCGCACACACACACACACACACACACACAAATACACAAAAAAAGAAAGAAGGAAAAAGAGCAAGGTAGTTCCAAAGGCAGGTGGCTTTCCTGAAGATGCACCCCAGTTCTGGGCCTTGCTGCTTCCCCAGGTGCACTGGAGCAGCTGGGCTTTGCGAGTCCCTCTCTGGCTGGAACCTGTCTATTCCAGTGAGGACTCTAGATGTCTTCCTTATCTTGAGCAAAGCACACAGGTCCCCTCAGCTGTATGAACAAAGGCCACAGATAGCAGGGGACCAACAAATGTGACATCAGAAGGTAGCGTCTCAGCACAAGGCCCTCCTGTGATCCCTAGGGTAGTAGCCTGCCAGGAAGAGCTTCAGCATCGGTTTGTGACAAGAAAACAGGGACCCAAGAGATCAGAATCAGGGTACGTGGGACACCACGTGAGTGACGGGTAACAGACACCTAGCAGGAAATGGGGAGTCAATCGCAGAATCTCTAAGGAAGAATTAAGATTCCTCAGCTTAACTTGAAGCTTGGTGGAATTTCTATTTTGGTCAGGCCGAGGCTGATTTGGGCAAACAGCTCACTATGTAAGCACTGCTGTGTACTTTTTCATCCTTGACTGGTTGGACAACGGTTTATTTATTCCCTTGTCCTTTTATTCATTCCACAAGCATTGACTGCAAGTGCTTATGAAGGCTTAAGAAGGACCTTCAATAGGAAGCACAGACCCTAGTCGACTTTGATGGTCTTCATGAACGATGCCCACTGACCTGTCAAGTGGGCAGAAGAGGAGGAGACCCCACCACCACAACCCAGAATCTGCCCCCCCACCTCTGAATCCCAGCTTCCTAAATTGTGTCTTCTAGCTCTGTTCCCTGAATTGCTTCTGGCTGGGTCAGACTTTCTGCTCTTCTGCCTTCCTTCCTGAGCCTGCGATTACCCACCTGTATCACCACATCCACAAAACAGCAAGCTTTTGGTTTTGGGTTTTAAAGTGTGCGTGTGTGCGTGCGTGTGTGTGTGTATGTGTGTGTGTGTGTATCAGAGAACACTGTGTATGACCAAGGATTTCCCAGGCTTCTCCTTCCAAAGCCAGAAGCACAGGCTGCTGCCATTTCTGCTTGGCATTTTATTTCTTCATATGGGACCTGGGATCTAAATTCAAATTCTTCTACTTGTGAGACAGAATCTTAACCTCAGAGCCATCTCTCCAGCCCCCAAATCAGCAAGTTTTAAGCCCAACCAAAAAAATAATAATAATAATTTTAGGATCTTTAAACTAGAATTTGTATGAAACCAATTGTCTCTCTGTAACCATTAATGTAAGATAACAATTTCACTTTTTAATTTTATAGTATAGTTAACAAGCTTGCCATACTTACGAATATTTTGGTGTTTGTTTTCCTTCCTTGTTTTAATTTATATACTTTTAAATATTTTATTTATCTATTTATTTATGGGTGTGTGTGAGAAAGAGAGAGAGAGAGAGAGAGAGAGCACTGTGTGTTCTTGTGAAGGAGTAAGGGTGACTTTGGGAATCATCCTGGATTACTTCTACCTCATTCTTGTTTTGCTCTGGGATTTCCCAGGCTCTGCCCACCAGAGCTGGAAGTGCAGGTTGCCACAGTTTCTGCCTGGCATTTTTTACATGGGACCTGGGATCCGAACTCAGGACCTTCTGCTTTTGAGGCAGTCTTAACCCCTGAGCCCATAAATCTCCAGCCTGATTTATGTGTTTCTAAATCTATTTCAAGGCTCTTACTGACCTTCATGTAAAGTTATGATAACGACTGGGCATGGTGGCATATTTGTGATTCCAGCACTCAGGAGGCTGAGACAGGGAAGTTGATGGGACTTCAAGGCCAACCTAAGCTACATAAGGAGGACATAGCTAAAAGAAGGAAAAAGGGAAGAGAGGAAAGGAAGAGTGGATGAAAGAAAGAAGGAAGAAAGGAGAAAGGGAAGGAAGGTAGGCATAGTGACACACACATGTACTTATAATACTTGGGAGGTGGAGGGGACATCTGTAATTCAAGGTCATCCAAAGAGCTGAAGGCTAGCCTGTGCTAAATGAGACCCAGTCTCAGCAAAAACAAAACAAAAGGCACAAGGTTTAAGGTGGGCGTACATGAGATCCTGACTCAAAAAAGAAAACGTCATTATTTTCAGGGTTAGGACTGTTGCCAACTTAAGCATGAATTTCTGATGTTTGAATCACAATGTCAAGGCAAAAGGGGGGCCAGGCTAGCTCAGAGGGCGAGGCGCCTGCCTGAAAACCTGGCAACCTGAGTTCAAGCCCCCAGAAATCCATATGGTGGAAAAAGAAAACTGCTTTTCTAAAGTTGTCCTCTGACCCCCATCTGTGTGCCAGGACATGTCTGAAAGCAGTACCCCCACCCTCTGCCCACAAATAAATAAACTAAATTTAAAATTTTTATGAGTCTTACTATTGCTATGTACCTAACTTGGCCTTGAACTCACAATCTTCTTAATTCTTCCCTTGAGTGCTGGCAATCACAGGTTTGCACCTTAGCCACAACCCAGTTGGCAAAGGTTTGTGTTTGTTTGTTCTGCAGTTTTGAGACAAGGTTTCATGTCACACACACTGGCCACAAACTTGCTACATAATTGAAGATGACTTCAATTTCTGGATCCTTTTGCCTTTACCTCCCAAGCTCTGGAATTACAGGCTTGAGCCACCACTCTGCCTGGTTTATGCTGGGGACCAGTCCCAAGACTTTGTATATGTTATGCAAGGGTTCTGCCGTATCCTCGGCCCTACCAAATGTGTTTTAAGGAGCACAATCTGTCCAGGGTGCGTTTAAGATGTGGGAGGCTCAGGTGACATTGCCAAGTATGATCCCACATCTTGGAGCAAGCAGAGGCTCTTGGGGGAGCTTGCAAAACCCAAGGTCTGCTCTTCTTCCCCATCACCATCATTCAGTTGTGCTGAGGAGCCTTTGTTCTCTCCTAGCCCCTGTGTCATGGCAGCTCTCCCTGTTCCCTCTGCCTTCAAGCTATCTCTTCTGTTCTAATGCTTTCCCACCTTAAGGCTAGGGCTTCCTCCTTGCTTCCCTTGGATCTAGCATCTGAGAGTTTCTTCCCTTTTCTCTTATTTTCAGTAAAATCCCTGTTTTACTCTCAAAAAAAAAAAGCAAGCAAGAAGAAAGAAAGAAAGAAAGAAAGAAAGAAAGAAAGAAAGAAAGAAAGAAAGAAAGAAAGAAAGAAAGACAGAAAGAAAGACAGAAAGAAAGAAAAAGAAAGAAAGAAAGAAAAGAAGGAAATTGCCCTGTCTGGGAGATGCCTTAACCACAACCTTTCAAAACCAATCACAGAGCATGATGTCTGGGTGTGATTAGCCCACCCACCAATTTTCTTTCTTTATTTTTAAGTTTTCCTTTCTCTATGTGTATGAAGGTATGAGTGCATACATACGTGTGCATGTGTGGGGAGGGTCGCACATGCGTGTGGAGGCACATAAGCATGTGCACATTCATGCATGTGGACGTCCAAGTCTGACAACAAGAATCATCCTCAATCGCTGTTCCAATCTATTCTCTCAAGGTTTAGTCTCTAATTAAACCCAGAGTTTGCTGATAGGGCAAGGCATCTAAGGATCTGAAATTCAGTCCTCTTGCTTACAGAATAGACCCTTTAGCCTCTGAGACATCTCTCCAACACACACACACACACACACACACACACACACACACACACACACAGCATGCATGCACTCTCTTAATTCAAAACCCTGAAAAAATATGAAAAAGAAGAAGAGGAAAATCAGGGCATGGGAGAAGAAACACTTTTAAGATGGAGGCATCAGAACAGATCCTTCTAGGAGTCAGTGGCTTGCTAGGACTGAGGAGCAAGCAGAGCCATCTAGAAATCCACATTTCAGCACTTTTACGCAGTGATCTGTTCATCAGATAAAGCAGGACAAAGAGAAGCGCGGCGGCGTGCTGAAGACCTCAGCTCCCATGCCAGCCTCCCCCGGGAAAGGTGGTGGCTGTGCCATTGTCGATGCGCTTTGGTTTCTTGCTCCAGTTGTGCACATCGCTCTAGTAGGCCCTCAGGCCTGGTTTAACGTGGTGCCATGTTCGCATGCTGTTCTTTGTGCTGTCGACGTTCCTATTCATTTCAAGGTCGTGAAATTAGTAACAGAACCATGCCAGTGAAAGTCTGCAAACAGAGAAAAACAAAAGCGAAAGCAGCCCTTCCATCATCACACGACAGCCTAGGTGTCAGTCCTTGCCTGACACACTCGCTTCCTGCGAGGGCTGTGCCAGGCTGGTCAGCTGTGCGTACCACCTTCACGGCTTGCTAGCTGTTAGACTTGGGCTGACTGTTTACCTCTCCGCACCCCAGCTTCCTTGCCTAAATAATGGAGAAAATACAACCATCCTATCATTCGTGTTTAGGAAGGAAAGTGCTCATAGAGCTTGGCAGGAAGATGCTCAGTAAGTGACAGCTACTGTGGTAATATTACATTTTCTTCTGTAGTCGGGACCTCGACATATACAGCTGTGGAGATTAGATTGCTTTTGCCTCTCACAAGAAAACTGAGACAAGGGTCAGCAAGGGCATGTGAAAAGCACTTGTCATGCAACCCTGCTGGCATGAGTTACGCCTCGGACGGCACCGAAGAAGCCTGATGTGGTGACTTGCATCTGTAATCCCAGCACTGCTATGGTGAAGTGGGAGGTGGAGACAGAAGCTTTGGCTGGAAGTTTGCACATGAACTCAGCAGCACAAATAACAACAGAGACTCTGCCTCAAAAACAATGTCAGGGCTTGGAAGACGGCACAGTGATTAAAGCGCTTCCCACGCAAACGAGAGTCCTGGAGTTTGGACCCTCAGATCCCATGCAAAAAACGCCTCACAGGTGTGTCCACCCACCTATAATTCTAGCCCCAGATGGAGCCTGGGAATCCCCAATGCAAGCTGGCTAGTCAGACTAATCCTATAGGCAAGTTCTGTGATTAGAGACCCAGCTTCATAATAAGATGGAGGCGTAATCACCGATGATTCCCATTATCATCCTCAGGCCTCCACATGCTCATATACTCACATACCTGCACACTCACAAGTGCCCATTCACACACAGACAATAAGTGACATTCACATTCCGCAAAACCCCCTCCCCCCGCACATACTCAAAAAACTTTAAAAAGATGGAAGAAGATAACCAATTCCCCAAAAGCTGTTCTCCAACCTCCACACTTGTGCCCTGGCATATACATACTTTACTTGCAGGTGCACATGTACACTCACACACAATAATAAATAAATCTTAAGAAAAGAAAAAAGCAACGTGAGGCTGCGGGAGGCTAAGCAGCGTTCATGGTTCTGGCGTTAGGTCCGGGGTTTGCTTGTTTTGCAGTGCTAGGACTCACACGCAGGACCTCTACCGCTGGGCTCTTCTCTAGCACCAGAGGGAACTTTTAAGACAGATGTGACTTGATGGAGTGTTCTGTTTCTCCTGTCTTTGAAGAGACAAACAGTTGTCATTTCCCGATTGATACAGTAGGAGATACCCCTTGTCACCTCTGACTTGATTTTCTTGCCAAAATGTGTAACTGCAATGGAATCATAGCTTTCAATGAAACCTCAAATATATTGGAAATAGAGGGGTGGAGGGGTCACTTTAAGCAGCACGGTTAAGCAAATCCTTACCCAGGCTCTCTCTGCCATACAAACCTAGCTGTATTCTTTAACAGGAGGGAGGCAGGAGAGGTAAAACAGCGGGGAGATTGTTCCCAGTTGAAAGAGACACAGCACACAAAGGCGACAGACACACACACACACACACACACACACACACACACACACACACACACAAAGGCAAAGCTCCAGGACTGTGGCAGGACACTGACTCAAATCTCAAAGAATGTTATGCAGCTGAACGTGAACAGAATATTTGGAAAACACATTAGTAGCTTGTTTTCCTGCTAGTTATTTTTTTAAAAATCATGGTGAGGAATGTAAGGGTAATTTGTCTTGATATCTATAATTTACTTAATGACAGCAAAATAATAAATAGAGCAAATATAACAAAACACCATCATCTCTTGAGTATAGGAGGTGGGGTGGGTCGGTGGGGACCCTGGCACGATTTCTTGTAATTCCTAAATGGGTGTTTGGATGTTTTCTGATAAATAAACAAACAGACTTTTTTCAAAACACAGAAATTATGCATCAGATTTCAGACGCGGGCTAAAGCAGCCCCAGCTCAGTGACACCCCTTGTCCACATATCTGTGGGGGGGATGTGTGTGCAGCTCTGCTCAGCTTCTGCATCGTGAGCAACTGGGAGTTGTCTCGCATACAGTTCTCAAGAAGGGGCACGGAGGGGGCAAAATAACTCAAGAATTCTCTTGGCTATTTTTTTTTATGGACAAAAACCTAAATTGTCTAGTTTGGGGGTTATGCAAGCATTTAGATCTGTAATAAATGAATGATGGAATACAGCTGATTTTGTTTTATAAATGCAGTCAGTTTGGGCAGTTGTATGGTGCCTAGTGTTGAATTTTAGGTATGTGCCACCACACTGGTTTTTACAATTAACAGTAATTAAACACATAACCAGAGAGCTGGCTCAACAACTAAAGCACTTGCCACACAAACCTAAGAACCAGAGTTGAGATTTCCAGATCCCGTGTAAAATGCCAGGCAGCTGTAGGTGCTTAGAATTCCAGCCCCTGAAGGCAGAGCCTAAGGAATCTCCAGAACAAGATAGCTAACTAGATTAACCCTAACAACAAGCTCTGGGTTTAATTAGAGACCTAGGCTCATGACAGTAAGGTGGATAAGCAATCAAGGATGATTCCCAATACACTCCTGGTCTACATTTACACACACACACACACACACACACACACACACACACACTCATGCACGTCCCCAACACCTTCACCTACCTAGTTGCAAAAAAACACACATACATGTACCCCATGCATTCATACACATGAAAATGCAAAATATACATTTTACACATAAACGTTATTATTAATTTATTTATTTATGTATTGCAATAATACATAATCCAGACTAGCCTGGAATTTGGCATTCTCCTGAAGATCTGGTCTTTTTTTTTTTTTTTTCCCCCAGATGGTATTTTGCTATTTACCCCGGCTGGAAGTTCCTTAACAGACCAGACTGGCCTTGAACTTTTGATGATCATCCAGCTTTTCCCTCCTGAACACTGAAGTTATAGGAGTGAACCTCTAATTTTTAATTTTTTAATTAAAGGATAGTTGATAGTTTGGTAAAGATTGATCTACAACCAGAGACAGAGCTGTGAAAAATCTATAGAATCTGAAAATTCCCTCCTCTGAGCCTGCAGTAACATGCTAGAGAGAACATCTGTGGAGTGTAAATGTGTTCACCTCCGAGTTCATAAAATCTTTGTTTTACTTTCAAGACAAGTGCACAGAAAATCACAAGTTTTCACTTTAGTCTCTAGCAGTTTCCAAAAATAACAACTTAAATATATATATCTTAGGCCAACCTACCACCCTAAGGATTTATTTTAAGCGAAGACACAACTGGAACTAAATACACTCTCAGCACTGGAACATAAATCTCAGTGTGGAAAAGATCCTTCTAATCTGTTCACCTTCAACAGCCAAAGGCATAGTGGTGCCAAGTAATGGCCCAAAGCTGTAGAAAACTGGCTTGCTCACTAGGGGAGGATTTCCGAATGTAAATCTTCACTTCTTTAACTATGGGAAGGTCTGTTTTCAAAACAAAGTGATAGCTCTCAACACAGTAAAAACTTAGAAAAGACAAATTCTCCACTTCTAGATAGTTTTTCTAGATGAGAATAAGAACATGAATGGAAAGACTAGGGCTGCAGCTCACTGGTGATGTGCTGGTCTGTGCAGAAGTCTAGGTTCCACTCTAGTGTGCACATAAAAATTACACGAGCAGTATCGTTTATGTATGCAAAACATCCTTGAGCCAAGCATGATGGCACATGCTCAGCATTTAGGAGGCAGAAGCAGGAGGATTGCCACGAGTTTGAGGCCAGTCTGGACTACACAGTGGGTCCCAGGCCAGCCTAGGCTAAAAAGCAAAGCAAAGTAAATGCACTTTCGTGTAAAACCGGGAACCTGAGTTGGATTTCTGGAGCTCACATGGTAGAAGGAGAAAAAACAACTTCTAAAAGTTGTCCTCTGACCTCCACATGTTCTCTATGGCATTATCACAGATAAATTAATTAATATTAAAACAAAAGACAAGAACTTGAATGACTTGGAGATGCTGCGGAAAGTACCCTTTTTAGCACAGTGCTGATTCTGTTAGGTCCATCGTTTTCAGTAATCTAATATGCAAATTTAGGGAACAGGGTCATGATAAGGACCCACACGTTTTTAGCAAAATCTCCCTCACTTGCCTATGTTTTGGCTGGCAAACATCAGAGAGAAGTTCTTGTGTTATCAATTTCTTTGAAGACTGGAAAGACAGCTCCATGGGTAGAGGTAAAAACCCAGTCCGTGAAGTTGTCTTCTGACCTACACATCAGGTCCGTAGTATGGGTGACATTCAGCAGATTGAAATCAGGAATATGCCTGTGTGACATTCACACACACAATATTAAATGAAAACAGCTACATATAAGTTTCTTTGAAAATTCTCACTTGCCCACAGGCAATTTTTTTCTTTATCTTTTGCTTGAACACTTCTGGTGGGTGGGGCTACTTTTCTGTCTTGATTCCAGGTAATGAGAGTACATCCTCTGTGGAGATCCATTTCTCCACAATTCTCAAGCAATTTATAAAGGAATGGTGCATTCTGAACTGCTCTGACTCACTCGTGTGCCAAGAAGCAAACCCAGATTCTGATTTAGAGATGATATCCTTATAACCTGGGAGCTGGGCTGGGCAGAGACTCAACACGTGGGCACACACACACACACACACACACACACACACACACACACACACACATCACTTCCTGAATTGTACTCACTGAACTTGAAGCTATCCTATGTCTCACAGGGAGGCACAGGCAGATTCTACGTAACCAGATTCTGACTTATTTGTTTGCTTCTCCTCCTTGAGAGCTTCCTGTGGTTGCTGTCAATCAGCAGATGGTACCTGCTGAATTCCCCCCTCTTTTTTCTTATACCATTTCTCAGTAACAGGAAAGGACACAAAATAATGTCTAAGAGAAGTTTGGCACATGTGCACCTCTAATTTATTAACCTTGGGTCAGCCAAAGAAAGTCCAAGGTCATTGAATAGATGCCTAAAAACTGTGTGGCTAAGATGCATGGCAGACTGCAGTAATGATCTAGTTGCCCAGCACGTGGGCTGTGCCAGGCATTGGACTGAGCATGTTACAGACTCTTCCTATTTAATCTTTGAAAAACGTTCAGAAGTGGATTTGACTTTCTTAGTTTATATGACAGTGAAAACAACTTTGGTGGGTTGGAAAACTGTTCTGAGCATGTTCAGCCAGGGAATGGCTGGGAGCTGTGGAAAGTCTGGCTGGTCCTAAGGCACTGTGTGTGTGTGTGTGTGTGTGTGTGTGTGTGTGTGTGTCTGTGTGTGTATGTCTGCCCAGCCCAGTACCCAGGCTGTGAAAATATTGGCCCTAAGAGACATCCCAGCTCCCTGGGTATTGGAACAAAGGCACCCTCATCTGCAGGGGCATCATTTCCTACTTCTACAATGTCTGGCCACTGCTTCGTGATTGAAGCTTGTGGGTTTGGATTCCCTACGTCCCTGTAAGCTCCTTTGGTTCCCTAGCAGGAAAGGTCTCAGTTCTGCGTGATCTGTCTTCTCTCTGCACTCCAGCCTCCTGTCTGTCAACAGAACCGGTGCCCTGAGGAACTGCTCTTCCCACTTGGAACTTGGAAACTGCCGTGGAGGCTGGGATTTCTCACTGAGGGTCCTTGGCCCACACTTAGGGAGGCAGTTCATGAGTTCCTTGTCAACTGTCCAAAAGTGTAAACATTTCTGTATGAATCAGAGGAGTTAGGAAAAGGGGGAACTAGTGCTACTGAAGACAAGGATGGTTCTTATGTACCTTCTTTCATTAATTATTTGTTTAGGTAAGTCTATGTAGCCCAAGTAGGCCTTAAAATTCCCATGTAGCCAAGATTTGCTGTGAACTCATGGTTGTCCTCCTGCCTCAACCCCACAAGTATTGATATCACAGGTACATCACTACCCATAGCTTTATATCTATCTATCTATCTATCTATCTATCTATCTATCTATCTATCATCTTGCATGTCTGTTGACTTCCAAACCAATCCTAACCAAATAAATTCTCAGTGGTCACCAAATCTGGATTCTCAGAGCTTCAGCAGAAAATGGCGCAGCTTCAGGAATAGGAACTGCTTCCCCCAACCCAGACTTCCTTAGCAGCTTCCTGTCCAACCGTCTCTACATCTTTCTGGCTTTTCTACCAATCTTCTTATTTATTTATTTGTTTGTTTAAGGCAGGGTCTCTTACATATTACGCTAGCTTCAAACTCATGTACAACCAAGGATGACCTTGAACTTCTGATTGTTCTGCTTCCGTGTCCTGAGTTCTGGGATTTCAGGTGTATTTCATTGTGACTGGTTTATGCAGTGCTGGAGATTGAACTTAAGGTTTTGTACACACCAGGCAAGTTCCCTGCCAACAGAGGTACAAACCCATAGACTAAAATGCCCTTGATGTCTCTTTTAATATTTTCTTTGTTTACTTATGAGACAGAGAGAATAAGAAGGAGGAGGACTAAGAGGAGAAAGTGGAAGAAGAGGAAGAGGCAAAGGCGGTGGCAGAGGAAGAGAATGTGGAGGTCAGAGGACAACTATCAGAAATCAATTCTCCCCTCCGGACATGTGGGCTCTGGGAATTAAACACAAGGTCACCAGGTTTGTGAATAGACACCTTACCCACTAAGCTATCTCACCAGCTCTGATATATATCTTGTAATGAAAATGAAATCAGGGGCTATAGAGATGGCTGAGGAATTAAGCCTCCGCTTTGCAAACAGGAGGATCTAAGTTAGGATTCCAGGTCTCACCTTAAAAACATCAGGTGGAAATGGAAGCAGCCTGCACTTCTGGCCCTGGAAGGCAGATGTTGGAAAAACCCAGACCAAAACAAAAAGGAAATAGAGTAATCCAGTGTGTGTACATGCAAGAAAAAAAATAGAAGCAAATAAAAATGTTAACTAATATACCTTAAACATGGAAACAAAGAGAAAGGAAGAATAGAGAAAACAGAAATTGCTCTGAGATGCCCTTACCAGAGGTCAAAGTCAATCAAATAAATTTCCCAATACCAGTTATGTGATACCTCCTAATGAGCGGTTGGCCAGAGAAGCTCAAATACCCCCAAACAATACATACACTTACCAGTGCTTTTGATTACCTTCCAGAAATTGATAGCAAGATCCTGTTCCTGAACAAACCACACACAGACATCACAGGACACAGAGAAATAAGCTGGAATGGATATGGATGCATTCTCCTAGTTACCTAGAAAGCAAAATGTAGCTGCCAGGGGAGAAAAAGCGATCAACAAACATCCCTACCCAGCAGTGGATGCTGCAAACTATAATAACAATAACTCTGACAGGACCTTTTGTGCAAGCATAGCATGTAGAGAATGGCACTAAGAGTAACCAATGGCTGTTTTACTCCTGTAGAGGAGAGCTGTTCTCAGCACTCAACCAAGAAATGTTCTCTTGCAATAGAAGATGTGGAATATAGAAAATCACAACTAGTCAAAGTATAGAGAATGGATAACTGTAATGTTCAGCCCCAAACAGGATATCAAAATTACCCCATCCTTGATCTCTGAAGTGCTGGGATTACAAATGCATGTCACAATGCCTGACAAATTTCTTTAATTCAAATGTGTAAGAAAGTCAACTGCAGTGATACTAGATGTGTAATTCAAACACTTGGGAAGCTGAGGCAGGAGGATCAGGAATTCAAGGCCAACCTCAACTACACAGCAAGCTCCAGGCTAGCCTGAGCTGCATAAGACCCTATCTAGCAGAAGAAGGAAGAGAAGGAGAAGGAGGAGGAAGAAGAGTTGTTATAGGAATTGAATTTTACAAATACACCACATACCCATATTTATAACATTGAGTGTGCTTTTTAAAATCTTTTTCCCCTTCCCCCTGCCCTGGACACACACATACACACACACACACACACACACACACACACACACACACACATACACACACACCCGACCCTACTGTTATTTACTGTTCTTAATGATTTACAATGGTTGGTGAATATCATGCCTCTTTACCTTTTAATATTTCAGTATGTATTTCCTAAAAAAAGTCTCAGTAAGTCATCAACTTTAGGAAATTAATATTGACACAATACTTTCATATAACCTAACTTCCATATGCCAATTTTTTTATTCAATTGTGCATGTGTGCACACCTCCACTTCCTCCTTGTTTACTCTGACCCGGGATTCACAGGCTCCACCCTACCAGGACCAGAAACGCAGGCCGCCCCCGCCTCCGCCCGGGGTCTAGGATCCGAACTCAGGACCTTCCTCCTACAAGGCAGAGGCTTAATCCCTGAGCCACCTCTCCAGTCCATATGCCAATGTTTTTGATGAACCTAATTCTATTCTTTCTATGTCTCCCTCCAGCACAGGCTCTGAACCTGGACCATGTCTCAGTCCTCCCACCTCTTCAGTTTCTCTCAACCTGGAGTCTTAACTCTTCTTGGTCTTTCATACCAGTGACATCTTTGAAAGATTAAAAACTTGCTTTTTTCTATTTCATTTATTAATATTTTCTCCTTTTCTTTTTTAGATAGTAGCTTCTGCAGCCCAGACAGGCCTCAAATCCCACTTCCCACATGCCGTGACCACAAGTGTATGCCGCCATACCTAAATCTGGCTTTTTTTTTTTTTTTTAAATTGTTTAATTAGTATTTACACAGTTATTTTGTTTCTTATTTTTCAAGACTGGATCTGCCTACAGAGGCCAGGCTAGACTGCAGCTTGCTATTTTCCTGCCTCAGCCTTCCTAGTGCTGGAATGACAGATGTGTACCACCACGTCCCTGTTCTTAATATGGCTTTAAAACAAACAATTTTGTCAAACAAAAATAATCTTGTGTTAGAAATTTTATAAAAATTTTTTCAAAGCCTTTCTGAGGAAAAACTTTTATTTATTTTATTTAGAGAGGGGGTCGGACTTTTTGGGCAGGCTGGTCTCAAAATTAACACTGCATCTGTGATCCTCTCCCTCACCCTCCCTCCCCCTGCCCCAAATTCTGGAATTGCAAGCATACGCCAACATGCCTGGCCTTGTTTTAGGCCTTTTTTTTCCTTAAGAGACAAGATCTCAACCAGGTGTGGTGGAGTGTGCACCTGTAATCCCAGCTCTCTGTAAGTAGAGGCAAGAGAAATCACAAGTTCAAGGTCAGCCTTAACTATCAGGGTCCATTGAGCTAGCTCAGTGGCAAGGGTTTCTGCCCCCAAACCTGACCATCTGAGTTCAGTCCCTAGAAGCTCACATGTTAGAAGGGGAAACCTGACTTCCTGCAAGTCCTCTTCTGACCTCCACCTATGTGCCATGGTATACAGGCTTAGGTGCCTCCCCTTTCAAATAAATACATGGATGAAAGTATTTTTAAAAAGAGAGTTCGAGGCCACTACCCAAGGATACAAGGCATCCTTTCTCAGCTCTTCTGCAGGTTGCTTCTAGGGTTTACAATTATTGCAAAAATTTTGGATTTTGGATTTGCCACACCATAGTACTCTGGGGAAGCTGATTCCAAATTATTTATTTGGAGACAGAATCTCACCCTCGTGATTCAGCCTCCCAAATGCTGGGATTGCCAACATGAGCCACCATGCCTGGTAGAAGTTTTTTTTGTTTGTTTTTTTAAAATTTTTACCACATGAGTGTGAAATGAAACTAATTTGTCCTCCTATTTTATTCCTCCAAATTTCAGTGAATTAAAAAAGTGTCAAATTCAGGAAAAGTGCTCAAAGACTCATAAGATGAACTGCTCAAGCCGCACCAGGAATCTTCCCACATAATCTGATCTCCTGACAAAGGCCAATTTGCTTAGAAATTAAGTCTCCTCAAGGAAAGACAGAGCCTTCCTGTCTCTGGGCAGCAAACACACGCTTCACCCTTGCTGGAGAAAGCACCAGACTCTCATGGAGTCTTGGTCAAGTCTGAAAATCTTGTGGTTGTTCAATGCCTCCGTGTGGTAGAAAAAATAACTTGGCCTGTCCTAGCTTCCCATTCTGTAAGCGTTTAGGGGCAGCTGGTGACGACGGTGCTTTGGATTTGTCAAAGGCCTCTCTCCTCACTTTCTGTCTGTATACAGGCCTTTTTTTTTTTTTTTTTTTTTTAACGCTCCTCTTCCTGTACAAACAGATTTCTTCAACCACAGGAGATTGTAAATTTGAGGCAGGTAGACTGACACACTCATGGTGCATCCATTTTTTTCCCAGAAAGGCTTTGAAGAAAATCTTCTAAAATTCCAAACGCAAGATCAGTTTTGTTTGTTTGATAGAAAACTTTTCTACTTAGCAACATGTAAGTTTTAAAGCCCCTATTAAGAGAGAGTATGGTGGTGCACCTCCGTAATCTCAGCACTCGGAAGGCCGAGGCGGGAGGATAGCTACAGTCTGGCCTAGGGAGAGACCCAGTCCTCCCCTCCCCCCCCAAAGCCAAGATCAGTCCTCTGCAAACATCAAAAAAGAAACAGAAAATGATTGATGAGGTTTACTTTTGCTTTTTTAAAAGAATTTTACTCTGCAGTACAGACAGATAAGAACTCACTATTCAGCCCAATCTGGCCTTGAGTTTGCAGCAATCCTCCTATTTTTAGCCTTCTAAGCCACCATTCCCAGTTAAAAGAAAAACTATATTAACAAATCTCAAATTCTATGACAACTATTTGTTCTTTGTGTGTGGTGTGTGGCGTGGTGTGTGTGTGGTATGGTGTGTATGTGTGTGTTTTTTCTAAAGCAGCGTGTTCATATGTAGCCCACCTTGGCTTTGAACTTGTGGTGATCCTCCTGTCTCAGCTTCCTGAGTGAGGTGTGTGCTACCATTTGGACTTGACAGTTCTTTGGGGGAAAAAAATCTACCAAAGAGACCTTTCATCTTTACGAAGCAGTTTAAGCATTAAGCCCAAACCAGGCATGATCAAAAGTAAAGTTGGGTCTGTCCGTTTTGTTGGAACTGTTTAGCCATACCTCCTGGGCACCAGCTAGCACCTCAATCCATAAGTGCTTCCCTACGAAATACCCAGTGCCCTAAGACCACTCTAGGAAGGGTCTGGACCACATTGGAAAACAGGCCTAGGTGCTGGTAAGGGCCGGGGCCCACTTTCCTGGTGTACTAGGGAAGTCCCTGTGCCCCAGCTTGCTTAAGGTGTAAACTGATCAGTCCCATTGGAGCATTGAGTGGCTTTGTAGCACTTGTTGGTCCCTACACAGCCCACTTTCACAGCAGACTGCTATCTTCTGGAGCAAAGTGGGTGAAGGCAGATCAGGGAGATATTTTCACGACATTCTTTCTGGCCTCTTCAGAAACAAGTAGCAGAAAGATATATCCATAAATGTAGAATAAATAAAGAGTGGCAAGTATCTCAAATGGGGAACTTTGAAAGAGGCCATTTTTAAAATATTTTTAAAAATTGTGTGTGTGTGTGTGTGCGTGTGTGAAGGCACTGTGTGTGTGTCCCTGTGGAGGATCAAGGGTGACTTCAGAACCTGGGTTGCTTTTACCTCCTTTTTTTGCTTCTCTCTGGGATTTCCAAGGCTCTAACCACCAAGGCCAGAAGTGCAAGCCGTTGCCATTTATACCTGGCTTTTTTTTTTTTTAACATGGAACGTGGAAAACGAATTCAGGAACTTCTGGGGGTGAGGCAGAATTGTAACTCCTGAGCCATCGCTCCAGTCCAGAGGCCATTTTTTAACTCAAGTAAACGGTGCAGATTTTGTAATTCTCTGAACTTATTCCATCTTCTCACTTTCTCTGCTGTCTTGATTGCTAATAAATTAAATCTTTCTTTTTTTCTGCTTTTTGTTTTTTGAAAGATTCTTAGGCACCCCAGACTGACCTCTAATATACAACGTACAGTGAACCTTTTTATTGTGAGTAGTGTAGGTGTGATGTGCACGTGTGGGCATGTATGTGCCACAGCACTTGTGGGAGGTCAGAGGACAACTTTGTGGAATCAGTTCTCTCCTTCCACCTTTATGTGAGGCCTGGGGATCAAATTCAAGTCATCAGGTTTGCACAACAAGCATCTTTTCTGGCTGAGCTTCCCCTCACCCCAGCCCCTTTATTCTTGATCCTTAGACTTCCAACTTCAAAATACTTCTATTACAAGCACACATCACTATGCCCAGCTGCTAATATGCTCTTTAAAATATGAGCCCTTTTTTATTTAATATATTTCCTCTACCAGGCTCTTTTTTTCATACCAATATTGCCAGACCTGACAAGGTCATCTATGGTGGTAAAGATCCTAATTGTGATTTTGCCACCAATGTGCCACATGACCTTGAATAAGAGAAATGAGCCTCTTCCATCTCCCTTTCTCCATCTGTAACGTGCGTGTGAGCCAGAAGGTATCTCAAACAGGCTCCTCTAGTAGCAAAATCCTGATTCCTTTACAAAATGTCAACCTTTTTTTCTTAAATCTTGTGTGTATGAGAGAGGGGGTTGCAGGTGCTATGGACTGAATAGCATGAAGGTCAGAGGACAGCATTCCAGAGTCAGTTCTCTCCTCCTACCACATAGGATCCAGTTCGGGTCATCAGGTTTGTGTCTATATTAGATAGGGCCTATGTAACCCAGACTGACCTTGAACTCACTATGGAGCTGAGAATGACCTTGAGCATTTAAAATTATTTTTCTTCCTTTCTTCATTCCTTCCTGTCTTCCTTCTTTCATTCCTTCCTCTTTCCTTCCTTCTTCTCTCTCTCTCTCTCTTTCTTTCTTTCTGAGGAGACTTCTTACACAATACATGTCATCAATCCTGGGCCTTAAAGATGCCATGTCCTCTTCTGTTCTCCGGTCTACGTCCCTTCCTCTTTTCTTCCCTCTACCAGGCTGTCATGGTGACTCTCTCCCTCTCCTCTCAAACTTGAGCTGTCTCTTGTGTTCTAATACTCTCCCACCTTAAAGTTAAACTATAGCTCCCTTGGCTACCAGGCCCTCAGATCTAAATAAACTTCTCTTTTTAAAATCTCAACATAAAATAAAATAAAATAAAATGAAAATGCCATGTTCTAACAGAATGCCCTAAAAATAGGGCCAGCTTGGAATTAACACTTTATGTTTGCTAACAGAAGACTATGGTCTTAATAGATGTGCATTTGATCCTGCTAGTCAATACAGTGTGGGAAGTCTTGCCCTTTCCAGCTGAGGAGACTGGTCTTAGACCTCTAAACTGAGTAGAAGAGCTGTGCTGGGGTGGTATGAGTTTCTCAGTGGTAGAACATTTGTCTGGCATGTATTAAGACCCTGGGTTCTAGGGCAGAGTAAACAAGGAGGAGGTGGAGGTGTCCATGGTGGTTCCCGAATTCGTCTGTGGTTCTACACACAGACACGTACACTTGCACACACGCATATACACACAATTGAATAAATAATAAAAAAAAAAATTTAAAAAAGACCCTGAGTCCTGTTCTAACACTGGCAGAAAACTAAAGTAGACCATCAGAAGTTTGTAGATGAAGGCACCCTGTTTATTTAAAATTCTCTGAGATAAAGGTGAGTCTTCTGAAAGTGGCAGAATCCTTTTTAAGCATTTTGGGTTTTTGTTTTGCCTCAGCAGGTAATTTTAAAAGCATAAAGCATTAACTCGGCCTACTACATAGTAGAGATTAGAAATTATAGTGTGCAGAAGGAGGCTGGCGCCTACATAGCTTTGGGAGAGCACTTCCTTATGCTGGACATGTGCTTATGTGCTTCAGACGCATGGTGTCCCCTCAGGGACCAGCCCACCCTGACACTACCAAGGAGACACAACAGACCATGTTCTGGTTTTTATTTTTTTATTATTAGCATCCAACTACACACGTCATGATAATCAATATTAAAGAAAAAATTTATCTGTGGTTCTGGTTACTTCAGCAAATCACATCTTTTCCTGTGATCTCTGCCAGCCTCCTTATGTATTTATGATTTTTCTGTTTTTCTGGTTGTACCCCTGGGCTAAATACTTTTTTTCAGTGCCAGGAGCCAGCCTCAGGGCCTTGTGCATGCTAGGCCGAAGTGCGACCATCTGCCATCTGTGTAGGACTCAAAGGACAACTTTCAGAAATTGGTTCTCTCCCACTGTGTGGGCTCTAGGCTTGGAACTCAGGTTGTTAGCTGTGTGTACTGGTACTTTTACCAGCCGAGCCATCCTGAAATATCAAAATATTTTTGATGTACTAGGTATTGAAACCAGGGCCTTGTGTGTACTAGGCAAATACTCTATCACTGACTTACATACCAGAAGACCAAGATTAAAATTGATAAAACCTTCTTTGAATTGACTTTCCTTAGCCCAAGTTTATTTAACATATTTACATATCGTCTTTTCTAGAACTTTCATTTTTTCATCAGTACAACAAAAACTACAGAGTCTAATTTGAGAAAAAAGTTTGTGCAGATACAATGGTATATAATATGCTCCTTTAATCCTAGCTCTTGGGAGTTGGAGGCAGGAAATCATTGCTGACCATACAGTAAGTTTCAGGCCAGCTGGGGTTACATGAACTGTATATGGAAAAAGCAAAATATTTTTTGCTACTGTTTTCCAACATTATACAGCAGAACATATGAAACCAAACACTTAAAAAGGTTTATGTGTGGGGATTCTTCTAAATTCATGTTTTTGGGGTAGCAGAAGGGCAGTCTTTTCTGGAGGCAGGAAGGTCACACGAGAATACTTGCAGGTTTCACAAGGGGTTCAATGACAACTCCTAGTAGATACAGGCTTCCTTGCAAGGATTGAGCATGAAGGATGCCAAACTTTGAATCCTGATAAAATTGGAGTTTCCATTCGAGGCTAGAAGGGGCTTAACTGGGGAAGGAGGCCTGCTTTCCTGTCTGCTGTCCAGTCAGGAGCTTCTTTACAACAGGTAGTGTGATCACTAAAGCCTGTATTGCTGTGGAAAGTGATGGCGATTTGTGTGAAGTAATTGGAAGTGGAATCTAACTCAATGTAGAAGAGCTTACATTTGGACAGTACCCATCAGTTACCTTCAACTTAAGCGACAAACAGGGAAGAAACTAAACCATAATCTGACAGATGGCTATTTTGAAAAATAAATGCTGGTACAGTGTTCAGTAAGGAGCAATTTAGTGGCATTACTGTGTAATTGTTCTAAAAATATTATTTGAAAAGCACTGTACTGGAGCAAAAGTAGGCACAGTGGTTCCGGAGAACTTTCCATCAATTTCTAAAAGTAAGAACTTCCTGTTTAATGCAAGCTGATACCAAGAATTCTAAATCCCCATCAAATTCAATGGTTTATGTTTATTCGCGGTGATTTCTTGAAACTTGGAAGCTCGGTGATGGAATGCTTTTTACCTGTCTCGAAAACCTAGCCCGTAGAGTCACACAGCTTTCTACAAGAAGCGAACTTGGAAAAAAAATTCTAATATTGTAAAATTGCGTGCGCCTCGAGCCCTGAACAGAAAACCCATGGTGTGGGATTTTCCCCCCTCGTGTGACCCCTGCTCCGTCGCCAGCAGGAGAAACAAGTGTCATCGGCCCGAGGAGGCCGAGCTGGGGTCGCTCTGCCCTCCGCGGTTCCGGCGTCCCCGGCGGCGGCGGCGCAGGTCCCGCCGCCACCCCACCGCCCCTGCACCGCCGCGCCGCCTCCCCACCTTTTGGAAAAGCCCGCGGGAAGAACTTCCTCGGCCCCGCGGCCCCGCGGCCCGGCCGCCCCCCGCCGCGCCCGGGATCGCCGTCCCCGCGGCGGCCCAGGCCCGCGCGCCGGGCGGGGGCGTGGCGGCCCGGGGTCCCCGCGCGCCCCAGGTGCTCGGGGGCGGGGCCGGTGGGTGGGGCCGGCGGGGGAGGGGCCGGCGGAGGAGGCGGCGGGCGTGTGTGGCCGGGAAGCCATTGCCTGCTAATAGTTGCTGTGGCTGCACTTCCGCTTCGCTCCCGGCGAGAGCGAGACACGAGCGGCCAGGCCCAGCCGCCGCCGCCGCCGCGGGGCCCGGAGCGACCAGACACAAAGAGAGGTACGGGGTCCCCGCCGTCTCCCCCCGCGCCTCGGCCGCGCCGCGGGGCCTGGGGGACGCCGCGGGCCGCCCGCCCGCCCTGCCCGGCCGGGCCGCGGGGACCGGGGCCGGTGTGGGGGGGGGCGACGGCCGGGCCGGGCGCCGCGGGCGGGAGGGCGGCGAGGCGCGGACGCCGGGCGGCGCGGGGCGCGGGGCGCGGGCTGGGCCGGCATCGCGGCCGAACTGTCAGCGCCGCCCGGGGCCCCGGGGCTGCCGCCGCCGCGGGCCGGGCGGGGGAGGGGCGCCGAGCCCCGCGGGAACCCCGCCCGGCCGCGCATTGTGCGCCCCGCCGCCGCCGCCGCGCCGCCCCCCGCGTGGCCGGGCCCCGAGGGTCGCGGCGCCGGGCCCGGGGCGCCCCCGCCCCGCGGCCGCTCCCCGTCCCGCGGCCGCCCCCCGCCCCGCAGCCGCCCCCGCCCGCAGCCGCCCCCCGCCCGCGACCCCCGCCGCGGCGCTCCTCCCCCACCCCCGGCCGGGCCGTCCGGACCTCGCCGAAGTCCTCCGGCCGCGCGACCCCTGGGGAGGCGGACGCGGCCCGCCGAGGCCGCGGCGCCCCGCCGCCTCCCCGCGCCCCCCGCCGCGGCCTCGGCACCCGCCTTGGTCGCCGGAGACTCGGGGAGCGGCGGGGGCGGAGGGCGGCCTGGCCGGTGCCCTCCTGACAGCGCGAGTTCCGTATTTACGCCGCCTGCATGGTCTGTTTCTGTTCTGTTTCCTCCCCCTGCAGGGGCCGTTCGCGGGGTGGGGTGGGGGGTTCGCTATGTCGGATGACGATTCGAGGGCCAGCACCAGCTCCTCCTCATCCTCATCCTCCAACCAGCAGACGGAGAAAGAAGCTAGCACCCCCAAGAAGAAGGAGAGTAAAGTCAGCATGAGCAAAAACTCGAAGCTGCTCTCCACCAGCGCCAAGAGGTACCCCACTCTTGTTTTCTTTCCTCCCCCGCAGCGCCCTGGGGTTGCCCAGCTGCCGCGTGCAGCCTGCTTGCCAGGGAGGGCGGCTTGAATGTTGGGGAAGTTCAGATGTTGTCTCGGAGGAGAGTGGGCCGGGAGCCCTACCTGTGCACTGCCGCTTCTGCTCTGCTCATGCCCACGTGCAGGAGCTGGGGCTTGCCCAGTCTTATTTTTCGCTGAAGTTTAGAAGACGCATTACTTTCATGTGACCCTGAGATCCGGTTTTCAGAGTCTAGGCCCTCGCAGTCAGAGTGACCCTCCTGTCATCCCACGTCCCCGGGCCGCTCTATCAGAATGAATTCTGTCTTACTTTCTCTTCACCTGTTGCAGGCATGTTTTCTGGATGGAGATTTTTCTTCAGAGATTGCATAAGAAATAAATAACTCATTAGTGGCTTGGAAATGTAGTAGTGTTTTCTTGTGGAATTTAAAGAGCCTTTTCAGAATTGAAGGGTTGAGCCAGATGAATGAATCAGTAAATGAATGTATTTTTGGAGATTCACTTTACTTTAAAAAACTTCAGTTTGATGATTTTTCAGGGAGATCATTTTTTCCATGTTGTTTGATCTCTCTCTCTCTCTCCAAGGTCTTATTCTGTGACCCAGGCTGGTCTTGAACTCCTAGTATTAATTGTTCCCCAGCCTCCTCTGAGTGGTTGGATTACTGGCGTGAACCAGTACAACAGCTTTTGTATCATCAGATACAGCAACTATTTTTCTTAAAGAATGGATTCAAGGGTCTTTTTCTTTATTCTTTTCCTCTTAACCTCTCTGGAAGTAAGTAGGCACTTGTAAACTCCCTCATCCATCATCTTCTGATCCCCATGATCCTTAAAATAACCTGTAGCAGATACCTGGGAACCCTTAGACGTCCTTTTATAAATTATTCTCTTTCAGTGAGGTAGTGAACTTCAAAGTGACAAGCCAGGGTGATAGAAGGAACCCAAACTGTGGGCTAGGTAAGGAGACCATTCTCTTAAGAATTTCAAAGGAAATTCACTTAAAATGAACAGGAGGGTTCAGCTCCCTCTGTCAAGTAGTGATCCCAGAACTCCAAATTAGAGAATTTGTTCTATCATTCTCCCTGACCTGATAGTCACTTGACCTAACTATGGTCTGATGTGGTGACATTAGCTTATTTTAAATAGCGTAGAAGTCTTGGGAGAAGTGGCAGGATGCCCTGGTAAGTCACACTCGTGTTCAGAAGGTTGCTTGGACTATATTCGAACTGCTTAGGAGTGCTAACTGGCTCTGTTGAGGGGCCCCATGTAGCGTTTCCCCCTGTTCTGATGGGGTCTAAAGTCTTCTTTCCCAAGCCTCTTAGGTTCTCTCCATCCTCACTTAGCCTTTGTCCTGATATGCTGCAGTACAAGGTATTTGCTGTAGGCCTGTGGCGTCTTTATATTGTGCTAGTCCTGATGTGACATACATAGAGGATACATACAAAGGAATAGGTAAATGGATGGGCCAATGTCTTCATATCAAATAAAATATAACTTGCTTTTTTGTCAGAAAAGTACAAATGAAAGGAATTTCCCCAGGCACTATCTTTGTTTGCAAAGGACGTTGCAGACTTATTTGGAAGCAGCTAGGAAAAAGAGATGGTAGGTGTGAAAAGAAAGGTAGGAAGCAGTAAATGGTGATTTACCAATAAGTTAGCATCATGTCTGTATGGGGGCATTATTAGATTCCTGGATAGCTTGTGGTAAGAGTGGCTAAAGCAGAGTGAAAGTTAGTATTAAAAGCAAAAAGCAGAGACGTATCCAGGATAGGGTAAAAGGGAAGGGAAAGCTGGTGCTGGCAGATTTTGCATAGGCTGCTCAGCGAGACACTGATTTGGAGACCAGTGAGAGTGAAATCTGTGTGGGCTACGCGTTTTCACTCACTGGAAAGGGGTTTGTAGACCACTCCTGGCACACACCTGCTGTGGCCCATGTTGACCAGGGCTCTGGAAATGGAGCAACTGGTGGCAGTGACTAGGACGGCTGTACACTTAAGTGTGAAGGAGCAGCTATCTTTTTAGAGCTCAGGAGCGGACATTTTTACCTGCTGAGGTCAGTCTTAAAAATACTGACTCTTCTAAACGGTGCAAGTGAACAGTCGGAGAACAGAGTGGCCAAACTTACTGTAACATGGGATTGCGAGCGGAGGCGTGTCCGGATGTCGGGGTCGCCATGGTCTGGGACGGCAGCTGCAGTGCCGCAGGCTCTGCTGCCGGATGTCAGGAGAGGCAGGGTCCTGAGACCCCCACGGAGTGGGATAGGACGTGCCCCTCAGTGGGCAGCTTGAAAGCACCTTGCCGGTCACCCTGGACTTCGCTGTACTTGAGATGCACGTGCGGCCTCACCCGCCCTGCGAGGACTTCTGGGGAGAGAACGTCCCGTGGTCGCCCGCGGCGCGTGGGCGCGTTTCCTCCTCCTCCTCCCGCGGCGGCGGCGGCGCTAGCTGTGATCGCCGGTTGTGCGGTAGAAAGTTGTGAGACTGGAGACCGGCTCCTTGTAGACGGGAGCCGCATGTGGGGAGCGCGGCCTGGTGGGGGGGTGGGGGGTGCCCTTCGGGAGGTCCCTGGAGCCGGCCTGGGCGCCGCCGCTCCCGGCCCCAGTGTACCTGCGCGGCCCCGGGCGGCAGTCCGCCCGCAGCCCCCGCACAGAGCTCGCCCCGCGCAGGCTCGGTCCGTCGCCCGGCCGGTCGGTCGGTCGGTGGGAACCATGGGTCGGTGGGTCGGTCTGTCCGGCAGTTTGGGCCGGGTGCGCGCGGCAGTGTTGGCTCCGCAGAGCCGCTGGGCCGGCGGAGCCTGCAGGTGGGTGCGGGTGGAGCCCTCCTGGGTGCAAGGCCCGGGCCTCCGGTGCTGACCGGTCTCCCCCTCTCCCCACGCAGGATCCAGAAGGAGCTGGCCGATATCACCCTAGATCCTCCGCCAAACTGCAGGTGAGCGGCCCTTGGCTTGGTTTCTTGTTATCATTGTCCTAACTTGGGTCTTGGGATTTGCGTTACAGAATTTTGCTCCTCTTCTGCGGTTGGTTCTTGTTTTGGCGCTAGCTTCAAATACTCCCTGAAATTTATCAAGTAAAATACTTTGATGAACCTTTGACAAGCTCAGGATTATTGAAGAGAAGTAGTAGTTGAGACTGGACACTTGTATGCATGCAAAACAAAACCACAAAGTAAATCTGATCAAGTACCCTTGTATGATGGATTTTTGACATGCTGGTTAAACTGATATGGACGCTTTCAGATACTCAGGTACATTTAAGTTTAGAAAACTGCTTTGCCTACTATTCTGGTTCCAGCATTACCAACCTGATAGAGTTTGCAGTTCAATGCTGACTCCTCATGCTTACGGTGTGGTTTTGCGTTGGTCTTTGAACAGAGCTATGTAATAGATAATTGGTGGTTTTAATGAAAGAGTTTTGTTTTAAATTAGAGATTTAAACTCTTACAAGATGACCTTTTTTCCCCTTGATATTGTTTAATTCAGATTGAACATGTGAGAGTATGTTTCTGTTTGGATTAAGGATGTTCTTTGAAATTTTGTCCTGATTTGTGAAGAAATTATTTTGAAGTTATTATTTGAGAAAGTATCTCATGTAGCTCACGCTGGCCTTGATCGCCCTAAGTAGCTGAGGATGACCTTTAATGTCTGATTTTCCTCCCATCTTAGTGCTGGGATTATAGGTGTATGTCAACCGTTTCTGGTTTATGCCATCCTGAGCCCAATGCTTGGTATATGCTAGTAGCTGAACTGTATCTCCAGCAAGATGCTCAGTACTATTCAAAACAAATAAATCATTTTTTAAGGCTTTCCTTCATGGCTAGTAATCCTTTCAGACAGCTGAGAAAGTGCAGAAGTAGTAAGAGTTGTTGGCTAAGAGCCCACGTTTTAAACTGCTTGTTTTTGTGCAGTTGTGGAGTTCCCCCACAGTAGGTCTGTCTTGTGGCTGTTATCCCTCCTGTGTCTCTTGTGAGGTTATTTGAACACGCAGTTGACTTTTTTTGTGAATAAATGCTAATTTAAAATTGTAAACAATTAGAAAAGTTTCATGAGATTAGTCATTTTTTAAAATAGGATAAGAACACTCCAGTCTCAATCATTTAGATGAGTTCGTCTGTAGAGATTTGTGTTTTCAAAGCACGTGAAGTTTTTTATCTTTGAATTTCTCATTACTTGTTTATGCTGAAACCTCGAGCAGTACATGTAGGCAGGGGAAGCTTGAAGTGGATGATGACTGGAGTAGGATGAGACAGCAAGCCTACTACATGTAAACATGACAGTTCAGAAAATTAACTCCATACCTTTATTTGCAAGGCAATAAATATTCCGTCCTTTACTAAATACCCTAATTTCTAAAGACATCGCTAGTGGAACTATTTAAGTAATATGAAATAGAAAGTCTGCTTTTGGTTGCCTTTCTAGCGTTATTGTCCTGAGGTTATACAGTAGTTCCAATGGTCAACTCTTTTATGAGTTTAGTTTTATGTTTTGGCTTATGTGCTTCTACCTTTATAGGATGATTACTTAATATTTTGTCGTTCTTTATTGTTGGAGTTAGCGTTAGGATGGATAATTTGTCTTGGGGATTTTTGAAATTGGCTTCCAATTAAAACGTGAATTAAATGATACATTAACTGTATTCATTCTGAGAAATCAATAGTTTGGTCCCTATTGAAATTGTACTTTTAACTATAAGTTATGTTTTGAGTTATGTTTTGAATGAGGTAGATGATTGGTTTTTAGTTAGTGTATTTTACTCTTTGAATTTAAACACGTACTTTAAAATAGTGCAGTGAACATATAGCCACCTCCTAATGGACATTTTCCTGTCGGAGGACTGGCTCTCTAGAGGGGTCGCTTGAGTTGGCTCCTGTCAGCATTTCGGAAAAAAACGTTTACATTTGAAGTTAATGAGCACCAAAACTTGGGGGAATGCAATATGTCATAATGTGTGTGAAGTTAAATCCTAATGTAGTTATATTTTCTAAAGATTCATAAATGTTTAATTTTTATTGCTGTTTGTACATGTCTATATGTGTCTGTATAATGTGTGGGCATACATATGTATAGCACATATGTGACAGGCACAGAACAACTTGGCGAAGTCATTTCCCTCCTTCCATGTTTACAAGAGTTCCAGAGAATACAGTGTGCCAGACTTGTGCTCATTTACCTGCTAACCTATCTGTTGATCCTTGTTTTTTCCTTACTTTTTAAGAACATATGCAGATTATATTCAATGACCAATGTCTTTAATTAGGTAATATTTTCACTATTCCCAGATTTGGTATTGATTGATTGATTGTGTGTGTGTGTGTGTGTGTGTGTGTGTGTGTGTGTGTGTGTGTGAGGGGCACTGTGTGTACCTGTGGAGGCCCAAGGATGACTTCAGGAATCACCCTTGAATTGTGCTACCTCCTCTTTGTTCTGCTCTGGAGTTTCCCAGGCCCTGCTTTCCATGGCCAGAAGTACAAGCCACCACTGTTTTTGCCTGGCGTTTTCACATGGGGTCTGGGATCTGAACCCAGGACCTTTGCTTGCAAGCCAGAGGTTTAACCCCCAAGCCATCTCTCCAGCCCTTCTTTTGGTATTGAATCTGAAGGCTCTTGGCAGAAGTTGAGTCTGGAGAGAGCTTTGAATTCACATGTTTATATCGTCATGTAAATTAACCTTTAATTTCATTATCAAATGATAGTGAATGAAATAATACTGCATAATAGTGAAATAAACTCACTGTAGTTGGTTAGGCTTTCTGTCTCTCATTTGATTATTAGGACAAAAATAATTTTGACTACTATAATGATCCCCAAAGTTGTCCCATCTTGGATGTAAAGTTACATCTTTTAGGTGACTAGTGAGCACCGGGTCACTAAAGTCACTTTTTAGCTGTTACGGCCCATGGCGCAGACATTACCAGGCTCACTAGTTACATCCTGTATAACGCAATGTGTCTGTGGACAGTAGGTCTGCTCTCTCACTTGGTATATTCTAAGTCCTTTAAACCTTAAATTTTCATTTAATAGGTACATTTGGATTGTGGGTAATCTTATAATGTAGTGACTTCAAATCTGAGAGTCTGATGAACACTATTTTGTTGTGTATTTATTCATGTATTTTGAAGACAATATTTTATCGATAAGTGCAATCTTAAATAAAATGTGTATTTTAGATAAAAATATAATTTAGTAATGTCATACCTGAGAGTCAAATATTTGGTCAACACTATTATTTTGAAGACTAAGTTTCATTGGTCAGTGCTATTTTAGATAAGATGTCTTTGATAAGTCATTAAGCATTTTAAGAATGGGGAGAGAATAATAAAAATAAACTTTCTTGGATGGAGATATGGGTCAGGGGTAAAGCCTTTGCCTCAAAACCAAAAGGAGCTGAATACGGATCCCAGATCCCACATTAAAAAAAGAACCTGAGTGGAAATGCCAGTGGCCCTCACTTCTGACCCTGGAAGGCAGAGCCTGGGAAACCCTTAAGCAAAGCAATGAGGATGATTCCCAAAGTACACAGGTGCACACACCCACATGCTCATTTCTGCACCCCTCCTTCCACGTACACACCCACACCTTTATCCACACACAAAAATAAACTTTCTTTCATATACTTTTATTACATTTATCCAGTGTGTGTATGTATGTGTGTGTATCAGGGCACTGTATATCCCTGTGGAGGACTAAGGTTGTCTTTGGGAATTATTCTGGGTTGCTTCTACCTCCTTTCTGCCTGGCTCTGGGATTTCCCAGGCTCCTCCTACCAACACCAGAAGTGCAGGCCACTTGCTGGTTCTGCCTGTTGTTTTTATGTGGGACTTGGGATCTGAACTCAGGACCTTCTTCTGCTTGTGAGGTAGTCTTAATCCTTGAGTCATCTCTCATATTCTATCCTTTATTTTTATGTGCCTTGAATATGTAAAACTCCAGGCTTGTGAGGCAGTCTTAATCCTTGAGCCATCTCTCATACTCTATCCTTTATTTTTATGTGCCTTGAATATATAAAACTCCACAGATATGTTGTATAATCAGATACAGTTGGTTTTAAAGTTTTACAGCTAACTTTAAAAAGATGATTTAAAGAGAAACAAAGTATTTGAAAAAGAAAGAAGTACGTTTGTCTAAAAATCTGTGTTCTTATCCTCATCTCCTAAAAGAGCCTAATACTCAATTCACCTATTTCACAGGATTAGAAAACTCAACCAAGATTAAAATGTTCTGTATGTGATACGTAGTACAGTATTTCAGTTGCCTGTTTTTTTGGTTTTTGTTTGAGACACAGCCTCATGTGAGTTCATGATGAGCTGAAATATAGCAGAAGATGAATGTATGATATAATTCCAAGTCTGGGATTATACGCTGTACCTTTTCAGATTGTTTTTACATTTGTTTCTTTTTTGTGTGTATACATACATGAACTTGCCACAGTGTGTGTGTGAAAATTAAAGGACACCCTGCAGGAGTCAGTTCTCTCCTTTTACCATGTGGGCTGTGAGGATTGAGACAGGTCTCCAAGCTTGGAGGCAAGTACCCTTACTTTCAGCCATCTTTTTGGCCCCTAGTTCTTATTTCCCAGTGAGGAGCTATTTCGTGATGGGTCCAGAGTTTCTGTACTGAGTGGTGAACTACGTAGTGGTGGTAATTGTACATTGTAAAAGTAATTAATTTCACTGTATCATGCACTTAAAATGGTTAAAATGCCAAATTATATATAGCATGTATGCATATAAAACCACAGTAATGCTATATTGCTGTTAAAATAAATCATTGTTTTAAGAAAAATTCCTGTAGCTTAAAAACAATATTTAGGGGCTGGAGAGATGGCTCAGGAGTTAAGACTCTGCCTCACAATCAGAAGATCCTGAGTTCAGATCCCATGTTCCACATGAAAACACCAGGTGAAAATGGCAGTGGCCTGCACTTCTGGACCTGGTAGGTGGAGCCTGGGAAATCCCAGAGCCAAGCAAAAAAGAGGTAGAAACAATCCAGAATGGTGCTTGAAGTCACCCTTGGTCCTCCATTGGAGGGAACACATGGCACATACACAATACACTAAAACAAACAAACAACAACCAAAAAAACTGTTTAGGGACCATTATGTTAAATCTCTGCTACAAAGTGCTTGTTATACATGATGTACGGTTTGAGTCATCTCAGAAATAGGAAGGAAAGAAGATGAGAGACCACTTTGACCTGGGTATGAAAGATTATAGCTGGACACTTTCCTTGGGAAGGCTGTGAGAGGATGCTACAGGTGGCTTGATGGCAGAGACTGCCAGTAAACAGTGGCGGGCAGGCAGACAGGGGAAGCCTTTGGCTGGAGAGTAAACAACAAGTGGGAGAAGGTAATGGAGGTAAAACCTGACTGGCTTCTTGGTGTCTAGTTCAGATCAAGTGTAGATCCTGTCACATTGAAGGTTTTGAATTTCATTTTGTAGACACTGGAGATCTTCAGAACTCTTGAGCAGGAATTGCAATTCCTTTAGTGCAACTAGACAGAAGACAGCTTGCTCTAGAGTTGGCAGGAATCAAGAGCCTTGGAGAAGTGGCTGCCGTAACGCTGATGGGAGGCTGCAGGCTTTGGGATGATAGTGACCATCACGGCTGAGAGGAGAGGGAGACAGGAGGCAACTTGCTGAAAGAAAGCAGGAGTTCTTTGGGGTATGGATGAAGACAGTACGTTTCATTGGAGGAGATAAAGTAGAATTGGCTTGGGGAGGTAAGTCTCCCCACAGTTCAGAATAGTCTACTTGTTGATCATGTACAATGCTCAGTGTGTTTCTGTCACTTAGTAGGCCCGCCAGTAAGTATTTGCAATTTGATTATGTATTTAGCCTATTAATGTATTTTTGAACTCTCAGGTCTATGTGCTTTTTAAATAAAATTGGACAAAGTAGATTAAATTCCCCAAAATGCAGCAACAGTGACTTTATTCTGTTTTCCCCAACTTTTTCAGTTTGAAAACTTCAAAGCTCCAGAAGACTTTGAAAGAATAGTACAGTGAGCCTCTCTCCCTTTACTGATGAAAACCTTCCATATTTATTTGTATGGTTTCATTGTGTGCCCATTTGTAGAATTTGCAAACTGGAAGCTGCTTCCATGGAGTGTTGAAGTGAACTGGCATTGATTCTGAGGAGTCTTGGCAGAGGTTGAGGCTGGAGAGAGCTTTGTAAATCCATATGAAATTCAAGAATTATGATGACTCTAAAGACAAGAAGAGGAGACTGAGAATTGTATTCTGAAAGTCAGGCATAGTAGCCACACACGAGTTGCTGCTAGTTTGCTTTCTGGAGCAACATTGCTCACTAGTATTTTAACAGAGTTGTTGAACACTGAATTCTGTGTGCTTGTCACACACCACAGCACCGAGAGTAAGACAGAAGGACTGTAAATCTGAGGCCATCCTGGACTTTGTAGCCAATTCCTCAAAGAACTGGGTTCAGGGGTGTCTGTACATAGAGGATGGGTAACTAAAGAGGCTGTCAGAGCTCTGGGGGAAGGCCACGGTTTTAGAATGTGAGAGTGTGAGAATGCTCAGCTTGGCCCCAGAAGGAGAAGAAAACAGGAAAGTACATCTGGACACTGACAGTCTCAAGTTGTGGTGTAAGGACAGTGTTCTGGAGGCTTAGAAGCATTTTCGGTGTGTGAGGAACATTTCAGCTTTTTGTGTAGAATTCACATGTTAGCACATGTCTCCTGGTTCTTCCCAGTAGACTAAGTTTTTTGGGAGCAGGAATAAATGGTGCTTAGGAAAGTGTGGCCTACCAGTGAATACTAAAAACACATACATGAAATATATTCAGATATGGCTTACCAAGGATCCTTATTTCCTTCTTGAGATAAGGGGAACAGTCTTTGTGAAATGGCACCCAAGCATTTTGCAGTTTGGACTCTCCTGGAGTCATAGACATCTATCCATGTGTTACAAAGACGTGATCTATGCTTCAGGCTCCCTCATGATGGTGTAATAAAGAGAATCTCCTTCGTATCTTTGCTGCACATGCTTTGGCTTTCAAAAGATACCTTGTGCCTAGTGAGTCTGGGTGGAGGGATGCTGAATCAGTCGGGCTTTGTGTCTCCCATAGTGAGTTGTTAGCTATGCGGCTCTTCTGTGTTCTTGAAGCAGCATTCACCAGAAGCCCGTGCCTGCTCATCCTCTACCACACAGCCGTGCTCTGAAGACACCTGTGCTTCCTCTGGCGCCTTCTGCTCCTGGCGGCCAGTAGCTCTTTCAGATACGTGTGCAAGTGGCTCTCCATAGTGAGCAGCCTCTAGGAGGCCAGCCTGATGCTCTGCCCTGCAAGGACACCAGCAGTGCTGATTCTTATCAGAATAGAAGGGAAAGTTGCTGCTAGTTTGCTTTCTGGAGCAACATTGCTCACTAGTACTTTAACAGAGTTGTTGAACACTGAATTCTGTGTGCTTGTCAAAGAACATGCTGACCTGAATGCGACTGAGTAAACTGGCAGGCCAGAGAAGAGGAGCTGCTATTAACCACCTCTTGTGTAGCTTTCTGGGACTGCTTGACCACAGATGTCAATCAGACTTTTCTGGTTTGACCTATGTCAGCACTGTTTGAAATGGTAATAATTAGTGGTGAGGTCTCAGTAGGGCTGTTAGCATTAAAGTATGATCAGTGCATATTGTTACCTACTTGAGTTGATAGATAGAAAGTTGACGTGAGATGGGCCCTAGCACATTGTATAGAAAAAGACTCTAATCCTAGCACTAAGAATTGTTTTGAGTTTGGGGTCAGTCTGGAGTATAGGTGAAAACCTTTCTCAAAAACCACCACAACAAACTAACCCAAACCTAACCTCTGACAAAGCAGAGCAAGATAATCTATTTGGAGAGAGATTGAGGTGCATTAAAACTCAGAACATCAGAATTCCCATGAGGAAGTAGTGTTGTGCACACCAGCAGCATAAGTTGGAGCCTTGTTTCAGTAGCAGATCTGGATGCATGATAGGCAATGCTCTGTAGGAAGCTGAGCCAAGGCTGTGGTGTGGTTCTTGACATTTGGATTTCAGTAAACAATCCAGATAGTAAATAAATTGCACACATTGTGATGGCTGGCAGGAAAGAAACTTTTGGAGAAGTGTGGAGCTCACCTACAGAAGACTTCAAAAGATGAGAAAGGAGCAAGCCAGAGAGAAGTTCTGGAAAACCCGGGAAGCAGAGGAAAGGTGTGAGCACAGGTCCAGGTTAGAGCCAGGTGAAGCAGGTCATCTGGGGAAGACAAAAGACAGTTGTCTGCACAGGGATTTAAAAGGCTTTTCATTATCTTCCCCATGACTAGAGCATAGCTAGGGGAAGGCATTTGAGACCTGGGGATGGGCTGCAGATTGGAACAAAAGAAACGAGACATTCTCCTGGCTTGTGGGCTTTGCTGTTGGTGACGCGAGGAAAGCCTGCACAGAGCCAGTTGTGTGTGCTGGGAGGAAGAGGGCGGGATGGAAGTGAGTCCTCCAGTAGGGCAAGTGTGAGGTTGGGTCCCACAGTGCACCCAACTTCGGCCTGCAACGGAAGTCAGGTACAAGGTGACTGGAGCTCAGGAACATTTTAGCTCCTGCTCCGAACACTTGGGAGACCTCACTGTGTGTTGAGTCTCTGGAATGTTTGGAGAAAGTCTCAGTCTCCCCTGAAAAGAAAAGGTCTGTGAGAAGAGGTCCTCAGGTGGGCGTCCTGCTGGCATTTAGGTGTTGGTGCTAGACACCAACAAGAAGAGATGGAAAAGGAAAGTCGGTGTATCGTAGAAAGCAGGGGATGGAAAGTGTTTTGAAGTATCTAAGGCTGCTCCGTGGTGGGCAAGGGGAAACTATTCACAGTTTGGGTTTGCTGTGACATCACCCAACAGAAGAACCCAGCTTAGAGCATGTGGTGAGAAAGAGGATGACTTTCAGGACAAACATGGTATTTCTGTTATTCTCATTTAGAAAACTTCACTGTATTCATCTGGAAAGATGATTGGAATTACTTTGTACTGTCTCTTTTAGGTAGAATTAATTCTTTTCTGTAGCTTAGACTGGCCACAGACTCAAGGTTATCCTTCTTGAATTTAGAAATTTCCAGGGTTAGAAGTCATTCTATAGTTCAGAAAGTAATTGACTGGAGTTACCGAAACCTTAGAGATGACCTTAGACAGATGGTACTGTGTGAGCAGCCATGGATGTCTGGTTGCACAGGAATTTTGTCCCACTACCACAATCTTGCCTTCTGTGGGAATACATCTCACTTTTTAAACATAGTTTACTGGAATTGGTGTTACAAAATTTTATTTCTTGGCAGACTTTACTAAAGCACATTTGTCCTAAATAAAAGATCATTCCGTTGTTTACATAAAAGACCTGAAAAAAATCTTTTTATTACAAGTCCCTGGGAGGATTTCTTAAGCATGAATGATAGCTTTTCTCTAACCAAAGTAAATATTTCAAAGTAAATGTGATGTGATTGTAGTGGTGTGTATGGAGCGACCCCAGCAAAGCAGGCAGCAAAGAGTGACCTGCAGGGAGACTGGCAGGTCCCAGATGTGTGGCACAGTGACCCGAGTGTACTTACATAGTTAAGACACGCTGAGGATAAGTTCTTGTTTGCTCTGCAATCAGAAACTGGTATCCATTCTGTCCATTGCTACTGCTGCTTCTGTGTCCCAGATACACCCATTTCTCCTACATCTCACTATTGCACATTTATATGATTGGAAGGAAATTCTGTTTCTTACTGTCTGCAAGCTTGAATGCATGTTTATGAGAAAAATTAAAAAGCTGTTCCACTCCTGTGCCAAGGTCTTGCAGGTGGGTGGGAGAGCTATGTTTGCCCTGTTACCCTGAGTGCTCATCGATGACGAGTTGTAAAGAAAGCCTCTTCAGAGTCATGAGCCAGCGCCAGTCTGTCTCTGGTGGCTAGTGCTGTTGTGTTTTCTCTTTTTATTTTTCCAGAGTCACTGTGGTTTTAGACAGTCCACCAGCTTGTATTGCTTTTTAGCCTAGAACCCCCTCCAGGAGTGGTCCTCTTTCAGTTCTGGAGAGGCACTGGTGCCCTTCTGCCTGCACAGGAGTGCCAGGTTTGAGCATACTGTCATTTGACCTGAAGATGCATGAAAAATGCTATCTTGTCTGATGGGTCTCGATCTATCTTATCAGCATTATTACAGACTTAATTTGCCTTTGGATTCTGGTTGGTGAACTCTTTTGTCAGTTCACATTTACATTTCTAGCTTTCTCTCATCCTGGTACGCACTCACCCCTTCATGTTTTTTTAAGAAAAATATGACCAGTTGGGTTTTATCAGAAAAGTTCTTATGAACACGTTCACTTGAACCAGAAAACAACTTGGACACTTGAGCCTTCCAGAAACAGATAAAACTTTATACCTGAGTCCATACCTAGTATACAGGAAACTCTAAGTTCAATTCCCAGCACTACCCAAGACAAAAACCAGAATAATTTATGGGCCTTGGGATGTAGCTCATCTGGTTGAGAGTTTGTTGAGCATGCAGAAGGTCCTGGGTTTGATCTCCAGCACTGAATAAACTAGGCATGGTGGTACATGCCTGTAATCCAGAACTTGGAAACTGGAGGTAGGAGGTTCAAAAGTTCAAGATTATCCTTTGCTACATAGCAGATTTAAGGTCAGCCTGGGACACCTTACTTAAAACCCACAACAAAAACTTCCTGTACCCAGGCTGCATATAAATTTTTAAAATTTATGTATATGAGGGAAAAAATGAGAGAGAGAGAGAGACTCTGATAGACAGAACGCATGCACATGCATGCCATGGCACACACCTGGCGGTCAGTGGACAACTTTCAGAAGTCAGTTCTCTCCTTCCACCATGTGGGCTTCTGGGGCTCAAATTCAGGTCACTAGATTTGTAAGCAGGTATCTAATGCTGAGCTGTCTGTCCACATTTGAATTTTTAAGGACCTAACCCTCGAATACATGGTTTAATTCCCAGCAAGTATGTATCACATTCAGCTGGATTAGGAAATTTATTTCTGGAATGAGTTTTTAAAATTGTGACATCAAATACATGTCATTTTTATATGATGTGAATTATTTGTAAAACTGGTGAGCCTTGGTTGTTCCAGTTAGGTCTTTTACTACTTTTGAAGTGTGTTGAGGTCTTGTGATTCTTCAGTGACTCAGCTAGAGTGGCCAGGGCAGTCTCCTTCCTACCTGTCCCACCTGTTCACCAAGACCCAGGCCAAGCAGTGTATTGATAGTCCTGTTGCTGCTCTGGCATGTGTTACTCTGGCACATCCTAGGTTTAAGATACAGCTAGGAATGGTAGCCCTTGACTAAACTCAGACATTCTAACATTGGTTGGATATTTGCTGTTGTGCCAAATGTGCCCAAGAGAGTGTGCTACAAAAGATGATGTCCTGGAGCTGGAGAGGTGGCTCAGGGGTTAAGCCTCTGCCTTGCAGGCAGAAGGTCCTGAGTTCGGATCCTAGACCCCACATATAGATGCTAGGCGGAAGCGGGGGCGGCCTGCGTTTCTGGTCCTGGTAGGGCGGAGCCTGTGAATCCCCGGGCAGAGTAAACAAGGAGGAGGCGGAGGCGTCCATGATAGTTCCTGAATTCGTCCATGGTTCTATACACACACACACAATTGAATAAGAAATAATAAAAAAATTTTTTTTAAAAGATGATGTCCTTATTCTCTCATGGGACTTCCATTCATAGAGAGAAGGAGGCAAGAAAAGAAAGCAATGCACTGAAGTAATTTCAGGTAACACTAGATGATTAAGCTAAATGTGACTGTTCAAGTTAGAGCATTGGCAGGTATCACTTTGAAGAGTTGGCCTTGAAGGTGATAAGGAGTGGTGAGCCACCACAGTTGGCCAACATTTGAACAAGCCACATTTCCAATTTATAAGACCAGATTATGAACCAGGCATGTTGTGTATTCAAGAAGCTGAGGCAGGGTGATCACTGTAAGCTCAAAGCAGCCTACTTCTACCCATAGAATGTGAGTCCTGCCAGGACTACATAATGAGAAAACTCTCCCTTCACCCCCTAAAAAAAAGATAATAAATTGTAGTCAGAAATCGTCTTGGATTGCTTCTACCTTCTTTTTGCTTCATTCTGGGATTTCCCAGACTCCACCCACCAAAGCTGGAAGTATAGGCCACCGCCGTTTCTGCCTGGCATTTTTATGTGAGATCTGGGATTTGAACTCAGGACTTTTCTGCTTGTGAGGCAGTCTTAACCCTTGAGCCATCTCTCCAGCCCATAGAGATACTCTTTGTATTTTTTTCTATTAATGATTTTACTAGCATTTCTTCATGTAACAGATTTGTGTGTGAGTGTGCACACGCGCGTGTTCAGAGGCACTGTGTGTCTGTGGAGGCCCAAGGATTGCACTGCCGCCTCTTTGTTTTGGGGTTTCTCAGGCTCAATGTCCCAAGACTGGAAGTGCAGGCCACTGCCATTTCTGCCTGACATTTTTATTTGGCATCTGGGATTTGAACTCGGGTCCTTCTGCTTTGGAGGCAGAAGCTTAACTCCTAAGCCATCTCTCCAGCTCAGTAGATCTGTACTTATGTGCAATATATCTGGAAACTTCACCGAAAATCTAACTCAACTACCAACATTTTATGTCTGCCTGTGAAGGGAATCAGTGCTGCTCAGTAGGTGGTCAGACAAAAGTGAAGGTTTTGTGATGCAGGTGCATCCTGCAAGCTACACAAAACAACTTAGGCAGCCAGAGTCCAGCACTAAGGAAAACTTCTACTTTTTCAAAGCAGGAACAGCAAAGGAAGTGCTGGGAGGTGTGACCCCACTCACTACCTTAGGGAGCAAGAGAGCTTGGGAGCAGCCAGGAAAATTGAGTATTGTGATAACTGGAAAGATTGAGCTGCACAGAAGGAAGCTTCAGTTCTGGCTTTGAGTTCTGGTGTTACAGGGGTGTGCCAGCATATTTAGTTTATACAGTGCTGGGATCATATAGGTAGGAAGACAGCATACCAAACTGTTCTGTAAATATTTGAAGAGCATTTAGCACTCAGCCTAGAAATCTTCTACAAGAGAGGTAGAGAATCTCAACACCCCAACAGGATGGAGCCTAGCCAGTAAAAGAGCAGGAAAGTGGACAGCAATGGCCGCCATAATGCAGATTACCAGCAACCTGGCGATGCTCTTCCAGAATCAGGCCATCCTAATTTCTTCACCATACAAGGCTTGGGGAACCTCTCGGAAAACAGAGTGGTAAGATTGTAAGAATCTAAAGATGGGAAGGTCCACTGTTGGACAAGACATACCCTTCAAGTCAAGGATGCTGCATCTAGGAACTCACAGCAGTGAAACTTATCCTTCCAACATGCCCCCATAGACTATGAGGAACTAAAGAGAGATAAGAACACACCGGAGAGGGGCTGGAGAGGTGGCTCAGGGGTTAAGCCTCTGCCTTGCAGGCGGACGGTCCTGAGTTCGGATCCTAGGCCCCACATATAGACACCAGGCAGAAGCGGGGGGCAGCCTGCGTTTCTGGTCCTGGTAGGGCGGAGCCTGTGAATCCCAGGGCAGAGTAAACGAGGAGATGGAGGCGTCCATGGTGGTTCCTGAATTTGCCCGTGGTTCTCCACACACACACATACACACACACATACACACACACACACACACACACACACACACACACACACACACAAAATTGAATAAAAAAGAAAAAGAACACACCGGAGAAACCTTGGGGACTAGAGCTGGAAGAGAGAAGGGAAAAGTCCCTATCAGTGGGGTGTTCCGAGGAGGGGCAACTTGGTGTGCCACAGAGGTCTGAACCCCCACAAGAGTAGACAAGCCAGAGGGAACCCTGGGGTCCATAGAAGCAACCAGGTAGGATGGTGGGAGGGAGAGGAATGGATTGATGAGAAAAAAGGAGGGTAATGGCAGGAAGGGGGGGATGGAGGGAATTAGTACTTAACATGCTTGTAAAACTAAAAAATTAAATTCAAACAAACAAACTTAGGTCCTTATGCATACTAGGCAAGTACCATCCCACCTGAACTACATCCCCAGCTGGAAAGTCTCGGAGCCAAGAGGGAGCGTGGAAGCACATGAGAAGTGAAGGAACCGTGGGGTAGTAGTGAGACAGGCATTGTTCATTCTCTGGGCTATAGAGAGGCCCTTGCATCATAGTAGGGTGTTTGTTGCAGGAGGTCTGGGTTTGCCCCTGTAAGAAATGATATCATTTCCCTTTGTCAGTGTTGGTGTTTGTTTGACACAGGATTTCATGTAGCCCAGGCTAACCTCAAACATGTAGCCAGGGATGACCTCAACATGATTCCCCTGCTTCCACCTCCCAAGTGCTAGGGTTACAGGTGTGTATCACTTGCCTGGCAAGACCAGTTTCTTAAGGTTTTTCCCCCTCTGAGTTAATGAAACAGATAAGGAAAAACACCTGTTTTTTTCTCTCTCTCTCTCTCTTTTTTAAAGCTTAGTAAGGAAGCTACATGTCATTCAGAAATCTAAGGAGATAAAACTTTAGTGCAGGCATACGAACTGTTTTCTCAGAGGAATATTGCCTCTCATAATAAAAACAAAGCTCACCAGTTGAGGTTGAAATTTATCTGGGAATGATCTGCAGGTGTTCAGTATTCTGGGCAATTGCTTTATGCAGAGTAATGAACAATAGGAAGCCTCATCAGAACAATCTGTATTGTAGCTTTGCTTTACTGTCTGTTATGGAGGTGGAAGAGTAGAGTGAAGATGACATAGTGGTGGTGACGAGCCTTGTGAACTACACAGAAGCTTAGATGACTGTGTAGCTTACCCGTGGTCTCCTTGCTTTTCAGTGGTGGAGGTCTCCAGCCTCCTTGTACTTCACTATTGCACTTCCTGCCGTGTTAAGTAGTTCTGAACTGTTTATCTTACTTGGACTTGTCTGTTAGACTTTACTCATATGCTGTACTGTAATTGAATTTGAAGGGCCCAGGCCTGTTTACAGAGCAACCATGATGAATTTTCATTAGAGTGGTTGTTCATCTACCTCTTGTGCTCTCTAGTGTTGGTTGTAATTGTGATAGTCTTTCATTTAAAAATGTGTATGTTCTTCACATTAAGTAGTTAAGGGCTGGGGTGTAACTCAGTTGGAGTGCTTAACTAGCATGAATAGTTCCTGGGTTCTAGCCCAGCATTACATGAACTGAGTTTGGTGGTCAAGTCTAATCCCAGCTCTTGGAAGGTGGAGAAAGAGGCTTATATGTTCAAAGTCATGTTTGGCATCATAGTAAGTTCAACGTCAGCTTGGTCTGTGTGAGACCCTTCCTTAAAATAATGACAAAACTTTACTCAATTCCTTGCATACAAATCTCTACAACCTGATTTTTGCCTTGTTATTCCTTTCCCTTTTAACTTAACTATATTCAGTCTGCCCCTGAAGGTGAACCCTTTGCCAGCTCCTGTCATTCTTTAAAGTATACATAGACATGATCCATTCCTGGGCTGGAATTACAGGCCTAGGGTTTAAGCCCAGGAAGCACAGTAGAGAAGGGCACACTCCATCTACATGGCATATGCATATGTTTGGTAGCTCATCACTATGTGAATCATATGTGGCTCCAGTTGTTTGTGTTTATGGTTTCATTAAAATCTGATTTTTTAAAATCTCTTCTGCTTAAAGTTAGAATGATTTACTCAAAAAGATTAGAGGATTTGATTACTAATACTTGAATAATATGTTTATTTACATATTCAATTGAAGAAATAAAAGCATGAATAGTCACGTTTAATCCTTTATTGTTTAACATGATTTTGATATATTCATTCTTAGCATTCTAAATATGGCGTTTTGGTTGATTGGTTCATTGACTATTTTTTGGAGACAGAATCTCAGGATTACAGACCAGGCTGGCCTTGAATTTATGATCCTCTTGTCTCTGCCCCTCAATTGCTAAGATTACAGACATGTATTGCTACAATTGTCTCACCAGTTAACTTTTAAGAAAACCTATAGTATATTGAGAGAGTAATGTTATAGGTCATTTTCATGTTACCATTTTGCTATCCGAGGCTGGTTGAAGCTGGTAACGGTACTGTTGATGTAGAGTTCCATACTGTAGGGACTTGAGAGGTAGGTATGTGAGTTTATCATGGTCGCCTTCCGTCCAGCCCTACAGTCATCAAAAGGAAGGCCTGCGAGGGGCTTAGTGATCAGTCACATATATGTGTACATGTGGTTGTGTGCTGGTTTTTGGTTTTTGCTATGCTAAAGTCAAAAACAAATCTCTAGTGAATGTGGCAAGGACGCTCTTCGGGGGTCAGCAGTGTTTGTGGAGAGCCCGGCTCCTCTCCTCCCCTTCCTCCCATTCACCTTCTCGTGGAAGGAGCCCTGTCACCGAGTGCTCTGTGAGTCATGTCAGCCACCTGAACAGTCGGTGTGACTCACAGCACTAGCTCCCCTGTAAGTCCCAGTAGAACAAAAACACCGATAGCTAAGTCCCCTGGGCAATGACTGTGGGTCAGGCTTTGTTTCACTGGGTTTGAATGCCAGAATTTATTTCAACTGCTATTAGTCCCTGGGGGAGCACAGAGTTCCCTCTGTTTTACAAACAGTGAAAAAAGGCCTTGGGTCACATGTAACTAGCAAGTGGAAGAGCAAGGAGAACCCAAGATGGACTCTTGCCCTCAATTCCCTCTCAGGAGAGTGTAAGCCACTTTCATTTTAGTTAAGACTTGTATGCAGCACACAGCAGCAATGGAACTCATACAAACAAAGGCTTTTTGAGACTATGAGGGAATGTGTCTGGGTCTGAGTGCCTTGGGGATCAGATGCAGCAGAAGCCTGGGATTCCTTCCGACTGCCTCTGCTGTTTTTGTCTCCCTCATTGCAGCCTGCCTAGAGAACAAAGACACAGGCTGATCCAGGCAGAGCTTGGTTGAGCTTGGTTGACTCCTGGACCTATCAGCTGTTTTAGGGCCTAGCCATTAGTATGGGAAGCAAATATAACAGAGTGAAGGTCCGTTTGTTTTAATACTTGCCTGAGTCTAGCTCTTTGAACTTTGTAGCACTAGGGACTATAGGAACCGGTTCTCACAGTACGTAGGAAGTGGGGCCTGCTTGGACATGGACTTCAAGAGAATGGAGGAGTAAGTGAATCCCTTTTCTGAAAAAAGGAAAATAAAACTCAATTTCTGATTGTTATCCAGAGGGTGGCTTGGGTAGGAGTGATTGGTGTATTTGTACTAGAACATATTTTTTTAGCAGGGATATCTTCCTAGGATATGAGGTACAGGTCTGTGTGCAATTCAGTTGTAACATTGCTCACTCCTGCCCTCCTGCTTCCTATGTTTTTGTGTGTGTGTGTGTGTGTGTGTGTGTACATTTCTTTGTCTCGCTAATTTTTTCTTTTGTTCTCTCTGATTCTTGTATCTCTGCAGTTGTCAAATGGAGATATCTTGTATTTTGAAAATGCAAGTTTTGTATTGCTTTATGTCCAAGCTAAAGTGAATGGTGTGCCCGTGCTTCCTTGATGCCAGCTGTGCCTACAGAGCATCCTGTAGCAGACCTTGAACAAAGTGTACCCAGATGAGAGAAGGATGTTGGGAAGGGTGGTGCTGGCAAAGCTGGTGAGAGGATCCGTCCTCACCAGGCTTTGGTATTTTGAAACGTCCTTGGGAAAGTGCTAGCTGTGCTCCTTGCCACAGGGTTGCAGTATGAGTTTCTCCTCCTTGTCTGTACTGTAGGAGATGCTTCCCTGTCCTGTAGAGGGCACAGCCCACACAGGTGCACTTCTAGGAACATGACTCATCAGCTCACTTTCTCATCTCTAGGCCTTTCTGTCCTCAAGCTTCGCTGATGGCTCCTCCCTGCCCCAAGTCCAGCGGTGCCCTGGCCACCTTTCATTTGAAAGGAAACAAGCAAAAGTTGTCTCTCGTTCTCGTCAATGCTAGTGAAGCTCATTGAGGTTATAAATTAGAAAATACTTTTTCACAGTTTTGTTCAGTACTATAACAGTTTTGGGGAAATTTCCTTACAATATTACCTAGATAGTCACTAAAGGTCATGTCAGTGGCCTTTTAGATGCCAGCCAATACACTTCTGCCCAAAATATAAAGGCTGCCAGGGCCTTTTTCTCCGCTTTGTGTCTCCTAAGGAGGATGTGCCCCAGGCAGCTGTCTGCAGAGCCCCGTGCAGTGCTTGCAAACTGCACGTCCATAGTGCTCTGCCCTGCACCCAGCGACGTGCACGTTCCTCATCTTTCTCAGGTTCTGAGACTTACCTTAAACATTAAAGTGATCTTAACATTGGGTTTTTGTTTTAGGGCATAATGGTATTCCCTGGGATAAGAAAAGTCAGTAAAAGGAGTCTGCCTGGGCTGCCTAGTGAGACCCTGCCACAAACAAGCAAACAGAAAAAGGAAAACCCGGGGTCAAAGCCAAGTGTGACCGCTTCGATTTGTAGATATTGTTTGAAGAATTGAGATTGGATTCAGTTTCAGCATTCTGTGAATAACTGACAAGTAATCCTTTAAATAGTAAGATTCATTTCAAAATGATACCTTTATCCATAGGCATTAGGAAAAAGTTTGAGCTAGAGTCTGTTTTCTTGAATGTAGGCTGTTTCTAATGGCTGCTACTTTTACTGTCTGTTTGCAATGCAGGTAAGATACCTGTTTGAGAAACACTTTGGAGCTTTTACTAAAGTCGTAGATTTGAGCTTCCCTCTTCCCTTCTTTTCACCCTCCTTTCTTTTCTTCCAGTTTCCATCTTTCAGAGACTTAAATCTTCAAATCTGAATTTTTACAATGAATGGATAGGAATATCTAAAATGAATAACCAGCAATAGGAGTTGAGGAAATAGCTGATGGGAATGCTGGGTCAGCTTTTCTTGTTTCGTGACTCACAAGCTCTCACCTGTGTCACACTCACCTACCGAACATTGGGGCCTTTCACATGTATACATGTGCTGCCTTGGGCTACCTAGGAAAGATGAGGACCTGGCCCTGGTGAAGCCTGGAGGGGAGGGGGGCGCAGTTGAGATTGATTTGGCTTTTTTGGGAAATTTTAGAGCCGAAAAGGGACCTAGATTTTCAATTCCTCGCTTTGCAAATGAGAATGCTCTGAGATAGGGAAGTAAGATTTTTCTAAAATGTCAGTTTTCTGAGTACTAACCGTGCACATTGTGTCAGGTAGCTAGTGACAGATAGGAATCTCTTGATCCACATTCTCACCTAGTACTTCCCCTCTATGGTACATGCTGGAAAAGCTTTTTTAAGTGCCTCATAGCCTAGTACAGAAAGACAGTTTATTGTCTTTTTTATACATATATTGATATGGAAAGTCCTGCAGATGTGATGGTGCATGATTGTGATCCAAACACTCAGGAAGTCTGGGTTGTCCTCAGCTACCTAGCAGTTCAAGGCTAACCTGGGCCACGTGAGACCCTGAATTTAAATCCTGATTCTCCACTGCCACAGTAACTCTGTATGTTGCTAATAAATTATCACCAAAGAGCTTGGGGAATCAGGGAGGTTGTATTTTGGCTTACAGTTGTCCACTTAATAGATCTTAATCCATTTCACTAGGGCCGAGGGAACTGGTCACACCAAGTCCACAGGACTGCTGAGAGAAATAATCCTCACTTTCCAGACCAGTATGTCTGGTCACGTATATTGAGGAATGCCAACTTCTTTAACCAGCTTCCATCCTCTTACTCACCTGCCCAGGCACTGACGTCACCCACCATGAACTGGTTTCCCCTCATTAATTAGACAGTCTCCTGCAGGTTCACTCAGGGCTTATCTCAACTGCTAATTCTTCACAACTGTGCCCAGAGCTCAAGCCTTCAGCTGTCACGTTGACAACATACCTATCTCTATAGCACTGTCTAAATAGCTTCACAGTTTGGGGAAAGAAACAAATCTGGTTTCTCTTCTGTAGAATTAGAATAACCTCTCTTTCAGTTTTGGCATGTGGGGGGTGATGAGCATTGAACTTAGAGCACATGAATGGTGCCTGGCACTTGCTACACTCACTAAATACAAAATAACCATCAGTCGTCATGACTGTTATTTTTATGAGTTTAGCCTGCAAAGTCATGGTTTTATTCTGGCCGTTTGCTTCATATGTGCTTTTGTCCCTCATTCTCATTCATCTCTTCCCCAGCCCTTCACCTCCCTTGTTAGTCCTCATTCTTCCCCTCAAGTATCTTTCTAAACCTTCACATCATGTGTTCTGTTCCCTTCTTTGTTTTCCTCCTCCCTCTCTGAAGATTTCATCCTACTCCTTCACAGTTCCCCTCTGCTTTCATTATACCCACACAAACATGCACACCACACTTTAGATTCTGCCCGTGAGAAAATTAACAGTATGTTTTCCTTTTTAAGAATTTTATGTACGTGCTCATGCTGTGTCCTATGTGGAAGTCACAGAATGATTTCGTGGAGGTGTTCTTTCCTTCTACTTTTACATGAGTTCAAGGAATCAATGGATGTTCACGAATCTTGGTGGGAATCTCTGTTGAGTCCTCAGATTGCACCAGCCAGGGCTGCAGCTGGCCTGAGAAACTCCGCTTGGAGTCTTCAGAAGAGCCTCAGCTCTCCTACTATCTGCAGCAGTCCACACGCCCAAAAGTGCAAATTAGCTCTCTATGCCCACACCCACATCGGTGTCCGTTAGTCCATTCTTTTTTTTTTTTTTTTTTTATTAAAATTTAATTATACATTTTAAATTTTTTTACCAGTTCTCTCCCTCCCTCCTCCTCCCCCTCCCCTTCCCCCAGTGCCTCCCCCCCAATTCCCAGAGAGTCCTTTATTGTGTACGCCTAACTCTCCACTGGGTCCTCCTCTCCGATGACATATAAGGACCCAGTGGCATTTCCATAAGCCCTTTCTCTTGTTCCCCTTAAGCATAAGATCACTACTATGGCTGTCAATCCCTTGCCTCCAGGGGTCTCGGTGCCCTTAACAGATGCTAGACTTTATGAGGGCAACAGTGCGCTGGACATTGCGCAGGGCATGCCGTTAGTCCATTCTTGACAGCCATTTGAACACGGGGAATCAGAAAAGCAGCTTTAATTTGCATTTCTGTGGACATTTTTTTCTTTTCTTAAAGGTGTTTATTTTAGATAATGGGCACATCTCTACTCATGCACCATACCATGCAAGTACTTTCATACTCTCTCTCTGTTCCTCAATTAAACAAAATATTTTCTTTAAAAAGTAAGATAGGACATCATGGTAGATGCTGATGAACCACTTATGAAATTTGTCTGTTTACTTGCAAGATTACTTTTATCACGTTACTTAATCTCATCGCTGGTGCTAACAAATATATTGATGTGTAGCCATTTAGCTTCATTCACATGGTCAGTTTTCCATTGAATATATCATTGTGGTATCTTGTATTATTTTAGTATTCCCAATATATGGTAGATCATTGAACGAACAAGTAAATCAGTAAACTAGGTAAAAAAATTTTCAAAAAAAAGTAGAATAGGAGAATGCTTTTCAAGCTTCTGTAAAGCCAAATAGACAGTCACCAAAGGGAGGAGAGTCCCTGTACATGACAGAGGGGTCGCTACCTAGACCACGCAAAACATTTCGGAAATTAAACATAAAAATCTAGTGGTAAAGGGTAACTGGATAGATGGTTGTCAGAGAATCGAGAGGAGAAGGGCAGGGCGAAGAGACATCCACATGAGGGACAGTGAGATGGCTCAGCGGTAAAGCTGACAAGCTGAATTGGATCCCTGGGGTCCATGTGGTGAAAGGCAAGGGGAGAACAGACTTCCAGAAGTTGACCCCTGACCTCCACACACATGCCTGGCACATTCTTCCCTGCTGATTTCTTCCCTCTTCTCCCAGTTCTCTCTCCTTTGTGTCAAATGACACATTTTAGAAAACCCACAGGCCAGGCATGGTAGCACATGCCTTTGATCTCAGCACCTTTAGAAGGTAGCAGGGAAGGGATTAGAAGTTCAGTCATTAGTTACTAATCAAGGGAGTGGCTTTCTCCAATTGTAATCAAATGGTTTCACCCTCAGCCTTTTAAGGAACTTTTGGCACCTGCTATCCCAGCACTCAGGCTTCAGAAAGAGTCTGCAAACTCTGAGCCAGTCTTGGCTACACTGAGACTGTCTTAGAATGAGAGTAAGCAGCTAATGCTTGAGGTGGAAATAGAAACAGTCATAGTGTACTATGAGGTGCATATCATAAACTACCTCGACTATTTCAAAAGTTATGGACCAGCTCTCTTGTTCCATATTTGCTCATCAGTATGAACAGCTGTCAAGTAAGGACTTGCAAGTGTCGACTTGAAGAAAGTGATGCAGATTAACAGACAAGTAGAAAGAAGGGGAACTCTGAACAGCATGATAAAGGTTTGTAACAACACTCAGTTCCCTGGATCACCGAGTCAGCCTTCTGTTGAAAATTGACTGCACATTAAGATGTGCAGCTGTCTGCTTGTCCTTTCTGCAGTGAGAACCCTGCCACCTCTTTCTTGTCTTTGTGCCAGGAATCATGCCCTGGGTGGATGCATGTGAGCTTACTTTTCTTTCTTCTTGCTTTATTTTTTTCCCTTTATTTCTTAAGTACTGTTGAACTCCAGAGTTAAGCACTTTACACTGAGCTGCATCACTAGCCTTTTAAATTTTTTTCTGATGGGCTGGCAAGATAGTTCACTGGGTAAAATGACTGCTCACCAATAGGGCAATCTGAGTTGCATTCCCAGTGATGGAAGGAGAGAACTGACTTTGGGACGTTGTTCTCACCTTCATGCACTGTGGCATGCACACATCCCCCTCTCATAAACAAGTAAGCAAGCAAGCAAATTCTTTGAGAAGACAACTTCTCACCAAGTTGCCCAGACTGACCTTGAACTTTCAGCCTCCTGATTTGCTGAGGTTGCTATAGGGCGTGCTTTTACAATTTGATTATGGTGTGCCTTTAGTATAGATTTCTTTAAGATTATATGTATAGATTGATGTAGTTTCATTGCATTTGAAAAACCCGGGCCATTAATTTCTCAAAATACTCTGTCTCTTCATTTTATGTTTGTTTGTTTTTAATTTTGAGATGGGATTGTGCTGTGTAGCCCAGGTTGACCTTGAATTCAAAAAATTTTGCACCCACGTTCATTCATGATCTCTCCACATTGCCAGCTGACTTCAAGCTTAGCATCTCTTGTAACAGGGATTACTGGTGCCACTAACGCCGGCTCTCTTTATATACTACATAAGTTTTACAAGGTCTTCCCACAGCTGTTCTTTTCTTTTGAAGCTCTGGGACCATTTTATTAGAGTTAGAGAGAAAAATAACTGAGAAAGCAAGCTTGTAAATCTTGACTGCTGCTTGGTGGAGGGAGTGAATAAGAGGAAAAGACCCAAATGACTTCACAGCCAGTCTCACAGCCAGTCGTGTTTTCTTTAAAATAAAGATTAGTGAAAAACATCACACTTTCATATAATTCCATCTTTGTAAGGTTATAATGGAAATGTTTACTTTTCAAACTGTGAAGCAACAGATGGATGGATGTTTCTTCCTGGAGAGTTGAGGGGAAGGGTAGGCTTGTCCTTGGGGTGCGGCTGATGTTGATATGCTGCAAGTGAAGAACTGGCAGCTCTGACCTAACCTCCAGCCTGGCATTTGGAGACCGGTCCTGTGTCTGGCCATGTTGCTTGCACTTGGCAGTTAATGATATGTAACTGTTTTCTTTAGCATAGGCTCTTCTTTCCACCAGGCTTAGATGTACTTGAGCAGAGGTGCTAACACCAGCAAATTGGTTCAGACACCAACAATGGTCTCATGCAAACACAGCACGCCTTTTAATAGCAGTGCTGTTTCCATTTTTGCTTTTCCATTGTGATTATACTTTCATGAATTTTGTTGGGTTTGCAAATGAAATGTTCTGGGTCTAAAATGGAGAAAGTATTAATGCTTTAGTGTCAGTGCCACGGATAGCTAGGAAGACCTGGAGCTGCCATTAACTGAAAAATTACCTTGACAGAATTTTCTCGTTTGCATTCAGTGTTGTAACTGCACTTTTCAGACACCAATGCTGGAATGGTGTGGGTTAGTGATTGAAAAAACGGGAAGCAGAGAATCAGTTTCCTGCAACTTCCCTTGGTCCTTTGATTTGCGAGTGTTTCGTGGGTTTGGCATCCCATTTGGAGAAAGCTAAGGATACTGTGGGTGGGTATTGAGAAAGGGCTTGCTGCTGTTAGAGGACACAATAGAGATTGCTTTTTAAAAACTTGGCTTTGTTCCGTGACAAGCTTTCGTGTGGGTGTTTGGGATTTGAACTCAGGTCCTTGTCCTTGTGCTTGCACAGCAAGTGCTTTTACCCACTGAGTCATTTCCACAACCCTGCCCATCTTTTTAAAACCTTTGGATGCATGATTTAGTATTTGGATTATTCTACTGATTGTGGTCCTGCTTATAGGATCAGAAATGAATTTGCTTTAAAACATTTGTTGTTAAACTAGATAAAATTCTGCATTAAGTAACTTTTGGGTTTCATTTGTAATGGGTAGTAAATCTCAAATTTAAGAGGCTGAGTTCATATATAACATCTTTGCTTTCTGAAGGAATGGAAGATCTCTGTTTTGTTAGGCACAGGTGTCAGCTTTACAGTTGAGGATTTGAGCTCTGGGCACATTTGTGGAGAATTAGTAGTTGAGTAAAGCCCAGAGCAAACCTGCAAGAGATTGTCTAGCTGATGGGGAAGACCCAGCCCATGATGGGTGGGATTAGGACTAGGCCCTGGAATAAAGTACCAAGAGCCGATTGAGGAAGTTGGCATCCTTGTGTACACTTGGCCAGACATGCTGGTCTGGCAATAAAGATCATTCCTCTCACAGCCATTATGTGGTGATGGTGTGGCCAGTTCCTTTGGCTCTGGTGTTAGTTAGTGCATGCTCTCCAGTCAAGCTGTATTGAGAACTGTAACCAGACTATCAGACTATTGTAAAAAATAAACCTCTTGTTTCCTTAAGCTGATTGATGGTGATTTTATCAGCCCATGCAGGCGAACTGCAACAATCAATCTCCCATTGCACAACACTCAGAATCTTAACATTTTCTATGCCTCATCTTGTTATGACCTCTAAGGACTATAGTGTGTGCTTACCATGCAAGTATGAGGCTTTGAAGTGGATCCCCACCACCCATGTATTGCAGCACACACCTGTAATCCAGGTGCTTGGTGACAGAAACAGGAGGATTCTGGGTCACTTTGGCCATCCAGCAAAGCCAGTTGGTAAACCTGAATCTCCAGTAAGAAACCCTTGCTCACAAACCAAGGTGGATGATTCCTGAGAAGCAATACCTGAGGTTTGTCTCTGGGCTTCACAAGTGCGTACTTTATGTGTGATTATGACTAGAAAGTTTTAGTGAATAATGTGTATGTTGATATAAAACACATATTATGGGCAGGGGATGTAGCTCAGTTGGTAAAGTGATTGCCTAGAATGCATAAAACTCTCTGTTACTCTCCAATACCACATAAATCAAGCTTGACCTTTTAAAAAATAAACAAAACGTTGTGATTGATACTGTGGGTTAAAGTTGGTTCTGACAGGAATACAGGTGTGAGATACCATACCTAGCCTTCTATGGGTTTCAATATATGGCTGTGTTGACACCAGAAAAATACTAGAGAAAATTTGGGATTGCTTAGTAGATAATGTACAGAAAATGACTTACCACACAGATAAAGATAAAACTGGATCCCTATGTAATGCCATACATAAAGAATAAGAGAGATTAAAGGATATTGCAGGTTGCTGATAAATTCATGACCAATACCTTGGGGGAACAAAGGGTTTTGTTCTTGCCCATGATTCTTGGTTACAGTTCATAGTCCAGCTTGACAGGAGAGCTCATACCAGTTTCAGGAACTGAGGGAACTGGCCACACTATATCCACAGATTACTGCAAAAGGGAAAAACCTCTCTTGCCAGACTTCAAGTCTGTCCAATTATGCCAAACTATTGAAGCACCTCTGTCTTTTGATTCATTAGTAAGAGAGATACAGGAAACACCAGCTCTGTCCTGGGCGAAACCAGGCCATGCAGTGGCCTTGTTTAGCAGACTCGTAAAATTTTTGAAGGGGATAGGTCCATGTTATTATTTCTGTTAGATGAGAAAGTGCACCATCAATATTACATTTCAGTGAAGTAGAATGTCAAAATGATCATTTTCAAAGTAAGAAAGTAGTAATAAATGTCATTAAGAAACTGAAAAAATGGATTAGTACCCTGTGGAATTAGTGCTAGATGTAAATTTTACATATTTGGGTATGTTTGGACATCAAAGATCATTCAAACAGTAGTAGTGTTCAGCTGGAGCCAAATGAGGGTGCTGGTGAGCTGCCAGGGCTCCTGTGCGTAGTGTCAGGAGTTCTGGTTTTATGTGGGTGGCTTCTCCCCAAGGTGCTGTACATCACTGCTTAAATTCCTTTTTATAGCTTAATAGTATTCCACCACAGGCTCTGCAGCCTTTTGTTTATTCCTTCATAATCATTTGATGGACATTTGAGTTTTTGCAATTTTGACTATTATAAATAAATGTTTTCACGAGTAAATAAATGTTTTCATGAGTAGTGATGTGCAAGTTTTTGTATAGAAATGCTTTTTCTCTTTTGGGCACACACTTAGAATTGCTGATTCGAGTGGTAATAACTGTATTTAACATTGTAAAGAATTAAAAACTATTTTCCATGGAGATTCGTTGTCTTACATTCCAGACTAGCCCTATTTGTCTTTTGTTTTAACAGTCACCAGCAGGTGGGACTTTGAGTCTCACAAGTTGCCGATTATGACGAGGATCTTCTCGGGTCTTTATCGACTATTCGTATATCTTTGTTGGACAAATATCTATTTAGATCCTTTGTCTTTTTAAAATTTTAGAAAATGAGTTTTCTTGGCTTTAGTTTTAAGATTGACTTCTTTATATATATTTTAGAAAAAATTCCTTATCAGATAGAGCTTTGCAAATATTTTCTTTGTTTTGTGGGTTATCTTTACCCACAAAACAAAGAAAATATTTGCAAAGCTCTATCTGATAAGGAATTTTGTATGTTTTAGAGTTCCGTCTAACCCAGAGTTTCAAAGTTTTGTTCCTCTGTTTTAGACCTTAAATTTAAGTCATTGCTCTGTGTGTGTGTGTGTGCGTGTGCGTGTGGAGAAGAGTTCAGCTTCATGATTGGCACTCCACTGTACCCTTTTCTAAGCACTTTCTATGGTAAAGACTGTTCCTCCCCTGTGAGAGGTGCTCTTGGCACATCACTAAGCGCTCAGAGTATCCTCTGGGCTCTCAGCTGCAGCACTGCCACACTGTTTTAGTCATGTGACTTCATAGTGAATTTTGTTGACACATGAGTTTCCTGTCCTGTTGCTGTGATGAAGCATACTGACAATACCAACTCAAGGTATGTTGGCTCACTGTTCAGGGTATGGGCACGGTGGGAAGTCGAGGCAGCAGGCGCTAAAAGTACGGTTAGTCGTGTTGCATCTGCAGCCAGGAAGCAAACATCAAGAATGCGAGTCTCGGTGGCTTCTTCCTTCCTATCAGTCCAGGGAATGGCGCTGCTCCCTAGGGATCACCCTTCACAGGCCAGTCCAGAGGCCATTATAATCAAATAATCCCTCACGGTCGAGCCTGGAGTCTTGTCTTCTAGGGGATTTCAGATCTTCTAACCAGAGCAAGAATTGGGGACTTTTTAACTTTGTTTGCTTTCATGGTTGTTTTGGCTTTTCTGTTCTCTTGCATTTCCATGTGAATTTTAGAATCAGTTTGTCAGTTTCTGTTTTTAAAAAGTACAACTGGAATTCTTAGGATTATGTTAGATCCTAGTCCAGTTTGGGAAATAGTTCATGTTAACAATGTTAAATTCCTAGAGCTGAACATAATCTTGTTCTGTCTAGGGCATCTTTAGTTCTTCTGATACTGTTATGGTTCCTAGGTACACATTTTACACTTTTTATTAAACTTACTCCTACATGTTCTACTTACTGTGTTACTATGTGGAGTTCTTAAAATTCACATCTTATTTATTGGCAGTTGATAGTACAGTTGATTTGTACCTCACTAATCTTCAGAGAGAGAGAGAGACATGCATACAAAGAGGTCAGAGGACAGCTTGAGAAACCAGTTCTCTCCTTCTACCGTGTGGGCTTCTGGTATCAAACTCAGGTTGCCTGGTTTGCAAACAGAAGCCTTAACCTGCTGAGCTATCTTGCCAGCCCTAGTTTCATAGTGTCTTAATGTATTCCTTAGAAAATGCACTATGTGAAATCATGCTACTTGCAAGCACAGATGGTTTAACTTCTCTGATCTTGATAATTTTTGTTTCACTTTCTTAAAACAAGTTGCCTAGGTTTGACCTTCTAATCTCTTGAGTAGAAGTACAAAGGGTTGGACACATTTGACCTCTTTTGGCATTAGAGAGAAGGCTTTCAGTCTTTCATGGCTAAGTATTGTGTTGTCAGTGGGATACGTGTGTGTACGTACATGTACTTGTACAGTATGAATGCGGACACGTGTCACAGCATACGGAAGGTCTGAGGCAGAGTCTTTCTTGCTGTGTCTGCTGCCTCACTTGCATGTTAATGAATTTTCCAATGATTCTCCTGCCTCTCTACCTAAGGTCTCACCACAGGAATGCTGGAATTACAGATGTGCCACCACATCTGGCTCTTTTTTTTTTTTTTTTTTTAAGTGGGTCTGGAGATTGAATTCAGGTCATCAGGTTTGCATCTCAAGCACTTCCACCTGTGAGCTATCTTCTCAGCCTCTTTGTAGTGTATGTAAGAACCAAGCTTTTTAAGTTTGAAGAAGTCCATTATCAAGTTTTCTTGTGTGATTCATGCTTTTTGTGTGACCAAAGAAATCTTTGCTTGTGCACGAATCTCAAAGATCTTTCTCCTATTCTAAACATTTTAGTTTTATGGCCAAGTGTGTTAACTCATTTCTATTAATTCTGCAGTTCAGGTGCGTGTAGGGAGAGTCCATGGGGGCAGCACTGCTGCTTGCTTGTTTCTTGGTAATGAGTGTGTTGGTGAAACACATGCATGTAGTCTGTAGCCTTCTTTGTAAAGAAAGTTGCTGTGCTTGGTGTATGCGCACATGCATACACTTGCATGTGAGGTCAGAGGTCAGCCTTGATGTTGACCCAGGGCTCACCTATTCAGTGAGACTGGCTGGCCAGCAAGCCCAAGGGCGTCTTCTTGTCTCCATCGCCCCAGAACTGGAACTACAAATGTAAGCCACCATCCCTGGCTTTCTTTATAAAACCTGGCTGGTTTCCAGGATGTGAGTGAGCTCAGGTTCTAATGCTGTGGTTAGCACTTTACTAATTAAGCATTCTTCTCAGACCCTCTTAGTGATTTTATAATGAACAGTCCCTGTGACCCTCTGTGAGAATCATGTTAACTATCTACCTGTTATTTCCTTGGGATACTAACACCTCACTTTGTAATAATCCTTTCTAGTCCATGAAGCTCAAGCATGTCATTTCTTCCCCCTCCCTCACCTCTGGAAAGGAAAATGATCCAGCCCAGCTCAGCAGTTGCTGATTCATTCCATGCACAGTGGATACGTTCAAAGAACAGTTGAGCCATGCCAATAAGTATTGAAGAGAGTTTTTTTTTTTTTTACTTAAATTTTCTAATTTAGGTTTTTTTCACTTAGCACACAAATGGTGTTTTCACACATGCGCATCATATTTGGCCTTCTGTTGCCTTTCTTGTCGTCCTGCCTCTCATGTCATGTGTGTGTGTGCACGTGCATTTTAAATCTGGATTCCATGTAGTGGAAGCATGTTGTTGTGTCTGTGTCTGCTTATTTCATGCAGCATGATGCTCTAGGTTTCATCCCTCTTTCTGAAAATAGTGGTATCTTCATGACTGAGTCAAACTCCATTGTCTATGTACAGCCCTTTTTTATAACCATCACATCTTGATGGGCATCTTGGCTACTTCGAAGGGTGTTTCTGAAGTCCATCTTTCTTCCTGACATACCCAAGTACCAGTCTTCTGCTGTCTGTTTTTTCATGGCATCTTGTGTGAAGAGCCTTTCTCAAAAATGAAGTCAACACAAGATTGAGGGATGGGTGAGGAGCATAAGATGACCAGCCCTCTAGGGGTTCCAGAGCCCTTCCTTCCATGACCTTCAGTTACTCGGATCAGCCAGTTTTTCTTGTGGCTGAGACTTTTTGTTAAGTATCTACACTTGTAATTGAAAAACTCTAATATGCAATTAATTTTCTCAGATGAGTTCTGGTAGAAGTTTCAAAGATGCTAGGATGTGTTTTCTAATAGATCTTAAAGAAATTGTAGCTATTTTTCATTCCCTTTGAGTTTCATATATGAATACAGTGGATTTATGATGTTTTCATGCTTTAATCTCCAATACCATTCCCTCTGCTTTTCCCATTACAGTCCTTCTTCCTTACCAGTTTCCATTTTATTTTTATGTCTTTTTGCACATGTGGCCCACTGAGTTTCATGTGGATTGCCTATGATGGCATATGCCTGAGTACTTGCTGGAGAATAAATCGTATGTCAGTGGGTGCAAAGCATCACCACACCCCAACCCCATCCAACTTCAATCCTCAGCAGTCTCAGGGAGGTGTGGAGCCTTTGAGATTTTTTCCTTTCTATGGTGAAACCCCATGCAGGTCTTACGGGTATAGATGCAGCATCCCTGTCTTTGCAGTAGATACTGTCTGGCTCCATTCCTGTCCCCTTTCAGGCCTGTGCCAGGTCCAGCTCAGCCTTACTTGTGCCTAAGGCCAAGCCTTCTGTTCTGCTCTTGGTTCTGGGAACCTGATTGGTGGGGAGGAAATGCTTAATCCCTGCCTGTTTTTTCATCTTTTCACAGTCACATGCCTGCAGCTATCCTTTCGGCCTCGTTAGATTCTTGTTTTCTTTGCCTAACTCCTGAGGTCACCAGGTTCCTCAGCCCAAACACTAGCTCATGTGAAGCTTCAAGAGATGCTAGTAGAGAATGGGTTTGGGGCGCAGAAGCTAACATTTGGGTCCTCCCTCTACCGGTTGGCAGCTAAATGACTGTAGGTCACTTACCCCAAGGATTCAGTAAGGTCTAAGTGGGTGTTTTCATTGACTTACCTCACTGTCACAAACACATTTGCTTTATACTTAGTACTTGGGGGCTCGTAGTCCTGGGTGGAAGCCACTGAGCTTCCCTCTAGACCATGTCCTGGGTAGTGTTTGATTGACTCATAGCTGGCTGCTGCTCGCTGGGTGAGGTGGACGTTCTGTCCCCATCAGGTTTCTGAGGGCTTCGGACCTGCTCTACAGCCGCTGCTCCAGTGCTGTGACTGCATATTGCCAAGCAAGTCTTGCATGTTCTAATTTTATCATCTCAGCCATAAGTAGCGATGGGCCCCCTGTGTCTCTATGTAGTCGTCTTCAGTGTTATGAGTACCCACGAGTAAAACACCAGAATGGCAACCATCACGATGTTGGGAGAGGTATAAGAAGTGATTACAAATGCATGCCTTTTGGTACTGAGTGTGCCTGTTGGTCACTTTCTAAACTGCGGGCTTAGTCCCAACTAAGGGGCCAAATAAACTGACTCATAGTATTCATTTTGGTTTTTACAAGTATGTGTACTTATCATTTTTTTGCTTATAAGCTTTGTTATACTTGATTGTGTGTGTGTATGTGCTGTATATATACATTTGTATGTACACATGTACATGGGGCTGAGGTTTTCCTCAGTTGCTGTCTACCTATTTTTTGAGATTAAGCTCAGATTCAGCTAGACTGACTGACCATTGAGCTCCAGGGATCCACCTGTCTCTTCTCCATTGCTGGGCCTGTAGGCATATGCCCAGTTTTTTACATGGGTTATGACTCAGACCCTGATGTGGCATGTACTTTACCAACTAAGTCATTGCCCTAGCCCTGGGTTTTTAAAGGAATAGTAAAGCTGATGATGTTTTAGCATCCCCAAATCAGAAAATACATGAAGTAGCATGCACAGTGTATTTTGAAGCTTTGCATATAGTACCAAATATTTAAGCATATAATGGGCAACTTTTTCTGAACTGAAGTCAGGATGCATGATTTGCTTGCTTCGGTCTGCCGAGGCAGCGTTTCACTGTGCAGCACAGCTGCTCCTGAGCGGCAGCTCTCCTCCTCCAGGCTCTTCTGTCCTGGATTATAGGTGCAAGTCAGCCTCCTGGCCGGCTGTGATGTCTTATGTAAGTGCTTCCTCCTAGTGCTTGGAGCCATGCCTGGGGTGAGTGGTTTAGTTTACTGCTGGGAAGGGAGCAGGCTGGGATGGACCATACAGGTTCCCTTCAGTTCCTTGACTGAGTTCAGATGTTCACGTGTGCCATAATCTATTATTTATTGATAACTTTTCAGACCTTACCGTGAAGCATTGTTCAATAGCTAAGCTCTCTTCATTTGCAAAAGTTAAGTGTAGCTTGCTAGTTACTGTGTTTGACATTTTCTTTTTAAGTTTTTAAAATCATTTTTATATTTCTCTCCACACGATAAAATGTTAAGTAACTTTGATAACTTAAAAATGTAGCAAAATAACTTATGTATACAATGAAGAGATACAGAAATGCTCAGCAGATATTGTCAAATTTATAAAGTTGCCAAAAGTTGCTATTTATGTAAAAGAACTACATATTTATAAATATATGTAGAGAGTATTTATATCTAGATATATAAAACAAGCATTTATGTATATCTTAAAAAATATTCCATATAGAGTAACTCATGAGTTTCTCAGAAGTCAAAAAGGCACTGAAAAACCTCGAGGGTTTTCACTCACCACTTCATGTTTTTGTACTATTTTAGTGAGTTTTGTTCTTTTCTGTTTAAATCCCCTGATCCTTGAGGGGAGAGGGTTGGATGTCTCCTTGTCTTGGTATTGTTCATTTCATAAGATGATGACCGTTTTGTCCCTTCACACCTGTGGGCAGTGCAAAACTACTAAACTCTAATAATTTTATTGATTTTTAAGGTTCTTGCAATAGATTCTCATCTAGTCTTTCAAAGTTTATCTAGAACTAGTTAACACAGGATGTGCCTGTTCTGCTAACTGTAACATAAATTCCATTATACTATGAAACCATTCCAGTTATTAGAATTAATATCTGTCCCTAGCTCTAGCTTTTTATATTCTCATTTTGGTCTGTATTGTACCATGTATTGTAGAGTGTACATTGAAATGTAATGAATCCATAATGCTAAGCTAGTATTTTATGCTTGGTTTCTGGGAGCCAAGCAGATGATCATTTTAGTAAATTGCTGAAATATATAGTGTGATTGTAAAGAACTTGAGTTTGCAAAAAGCTGTCTGTGTTATGTGTTAGGGTTGTAAGCTATCACCCTTGTTCTTTTCCTTTCTATCAGTTGCCATTCTTTAAATTAGAGTGTAAACCAATGTGGTTTAAAGACGTGAGCTAGTTCTTTAGGCTTTTTTTTTTTAAACAAAACACAAGTGTAATCCAGCAGATTTGTCTGCACTTTGCCCTCTTGGCAATTTCTTGCTTCCTTTAAGCTAGTAATTTTGCATCTCCTCTCTGTTCAGGAACTGTGCCCATATTACTTGATGAAATAACTCCTGATCCTGACAGTGGATTATGAAGTTACTTAGTTCCCATTCACCCTTTCTCCATTCTGTCTCATGAGGTGGGATCAGAATTGATTGTATGAACATTACTCACAGCACATACCCCTCCCTCCCTCCCTCCCTGTCTCCCTCTTTCCCTCCTTCCCTCCTTTCCTCCTCCCTTCTCTCTCTTTCTCTCTTTTTCTTTGTTTCTTTCTTTCTGCTTGTGTGTGTGTTTGTGAATACCAGGGAGCACTTGAGTACATGCACCTTGAAGACCCAAGGATGACTATCAGAAATCATCCTGGATTGTTCTGTCTCCTTACTGCTTTGCTCTGTGGTCTCCCAGATTGTTTTCCAGGAGCAAAATTATAGGCTACAACCACCCAATATTTTTTGCATGGAATCTGGGGATCCGAACTTGGGTCCTTTTGCTTGCAAGGCAAAGGCTTTTAACCCCTGAGCTATCTGCCTAGGCCCTCACCTTTCTCTTGTGTTGCGATCAGCATTGACTGTGTGGGCATTACAGATGGCACATGCCTGTCTCTGGTGTTGGGATCAACATGTCTGCGTGAATATCCCACAGAGAGCACACACTTTTCTTTCCTGCAGAACTCTTCTTTCCTCTGTGGTTAGTTCTTTTTTTTTCCTGCTGCCTTCATTCTCCATCCTACAGTTTTCTGTGTACTTGCCATTATTGCACCCCAACTCAGAAACAAGGACGAGAAGAGACAGTAGTGCTGCCACATATATGTAAGCTTTCCATCTTAAGAAAGCTTCTAGGTCAAGCACCGAGTGCTCTGCTCTATGAGTATAATGGTAACCGTTCAGGAGGCCATTGGTTACAAGTTCTTATAGCTAAACCTTAGTAATTTGTTTCCCCACAGGGACAATGTCCTCCTTTTCCACAGGTTCTTGCCTGGTTTGCAGTACCAGGAGTGCGTTTCCTGCTGAGAAAGAGGAAGCAGGCCTTCAGTCCAGTAAGAAAGCAGTCTCCCCCCACCCCCACTTTCATGCCACTGTTACACTGATGGTGACCCCTTGCCAAGGGGCTTTCACAGCCGGGTGACACCAAAATATTGCATTTCTTATATCCTTTTATTCTTTAGCTTTTGTGTTTTCCAGTCATTCACTTGAGCTCTTTAATTCTTAAATCCAGCGCTTACCTCAGACCTTTCTTGTCTTGTGTGGCCTTTTCCAGGAAACCTATACTAAATACACACTTCACCAAGTGGTTCTCTGAGAATATGTTTTATGTAAACTTGGGAAATGAAACATTTTTGTCATGAGGGACCCTTTTCTGTTGGGTACATCTGCTTATAGTTCTAGTACTACATCTTTTACCTGGACATCAGTATAAAGTTCCATGTCAATATTTACCTGTGGGTCTCTGATGATGCTGTTACAACCCCTAGCTCTGCAGCACCTGTCCCTAGTGACTGGAAGGCTGTGCGCACAGCAGGATGGACTCACCAGGCCAAAGAGTTGGTCCTGAGAAGCAGCCAGACCTCTCTGTAACTGAGCCCTGTGCTTGACACAGGACAGAGCCTCATGTACTCAGTCTGTGGATCCTGGAAAGTACAAATGTAAATTGCTTCCCTGCTTTTCTGTCCAGGCCATCTGGAGCTAAGCAAGACACTGGCACCCTCAAGTATAGTAGATACCTCTTGTGTTGTTTTCTGGTAGTTTATAGTCCCACAGTGAAGGGGGGAGGAGGGAACAGATGGGATGCTGACAGCAGAGTGTGGCACTGTGTCCTCAGGCATCAGTGACATCACGGACTAGTGAGGTCATCCCAGTGGTGGTTGGCTGCATCTGGAACTACCTGACTTTCTCTGTGCGGCAAAGTTTAGTTTCAGTATTTATTTCATTTCTACAAATATAAGGAGTTGATTTTTAGTAACATATTTTAACAGCTCATAAGATGTTCTTGTTTCTGTTTAATGCCAATTTCCACCCAAATATGAAAGAAGTGAAGCCAGGCAGAATGCGATGGAGCTACACATGCCTGTAACTATAACATGCTTGGATGTTAATGTGTAATTGTATCTCCGAATTGAAGCAGGGAAGATGATCACTCACACCTGGTGGAATCTCTCAGGCCCCTGCCTTGATTTCAAAGTGATGTTGGAGTAAACTTGCCTTTGGTTTTACTATATCGGTGGGTCACTATGGGAATATACTTGGGTCATAAGAATCAGGAATAAATGTACTTCACATCCTAAACCCCTGTATTTTCAAGCACTGTTGAGAATTGGGCTTGAATAAAACACAATTGAATGACTGCACTAAGATGATTGGCAGCTGAAATGGAGTAATTTCCCAATTCTTTAAGCCCTTAAACACTGACTTTTTAGTCTAAGACTCTAGTTATCCCAGAGTAATCATAATTACTATTTGCTTTCTCTTATTACTTTCCTTTCTTTATTATACCTTTGGAGTCCATCTCTGTTCTTCTTTGACTTATTATTCTTCAGTATGAAAGTACACTGTTGTCAAGGAATACATGGTCATTGTTTTTTATTTATAATTCATACCTTTATAAGGGAGAAACTCTTGCATGTCATCTTCCTTAAAAGATTGGTTATATTGTATTTCTTGTAAAAATGCGGTTGTTTGCATACTGGTATGGAATGTTCTTTTACATGTTGTGTTTCTTAACTTATTTACTATGTTTGTCTCTCTATTCATTTACTAGCCATATAGAGGACCACTGTATGCTTATAACTTATCTCCTGTCAATAATTTAGTCATTCCAGGGTAAGGAGAAGGCTCAAGTCAGTACAGTGCTTCCTACATAGGCATCAAGACCCGAGTTTGTTTGAGCCAGCAGAATCCAGGTAAAAAAGCTGGGCATGGTGGTGTCTACCGTAACCCCAGTGCTGGGAAGGCAGAGCACCTTGCCTAGCCAGTCTAGCTAAAACAACAAGCTCCTTCAGTGAGAGACCCTGTCTCAAAAGATGAGGTAGAGGGCAAGACACAGAGTATCTATCTACCTCTGTCCTCATTCACGTACATGGGGCATACACCAACACTTGCACACATTACACCAAACATCCAAATAAAAATTAATATTTAACTCATTCTAAGTTTTTTTAATCCTACATAAAATTCTGATAAATATCCTTATACTATAGCTTTAGGATATGTTTTGAGAGGAAACATTAAAATATCCACTTAGAAGTTTTTGCCATTTTGATATATCAAAGGTTACCACAGTATTCAGTTTGCATTTCTTTTAAGAATTTACTTCTCAGCTACAGGGGCTTGCACTTGAGAAACACCTATGCATTTTACCCATTGTTACTAGTTTTTTAGTAGTTATGGTGTTAACTCTATGCACTACAAATACGTTTTTCTAAACCTTGTTTTCAGTATCTTTCTGTTCAGCTTTTCTGTGTTCACTTTACCATCCGTGGTTGAGTCCATCCTGATTTCCCTAGAAGTAGACTCATGAGATGAGATTTGGAATACCAGCAGCTATAGCTTACTTCAAGGTGCAGGGGTTAAAGGCTTGGTAAGTTTGGGAATAAAAATCAGTGTTAAGGGTGCCTTGTACTCCACAGATAACTGGTTGAAGCTGCTCTTAAAAACTTCTGAAGAGCTGTTGATCTCCGTTGTCATTGTCCATAGATCTGGAGGCTGGCTGTGGTAGGGCTCACGTGGGCTCTGATTGTTACACAGGCTAAACTGAGTTTTTCTCCAGACTACTTACTTCACCACACCTGGGCTAGATAACTGGAATATCTGGGTCCTTTGGGTAACAGTTCTCTCAGTGATGTGGCTGGCCTTCTGAAGAGGTGTTTTTTTTTCAAGAAGCATAAAGAGACAGCTGCCCATGAGCAGAAGAAGAAAACATCTCAAAGACAAGAGAAGAAAGGGGGGGAGAGGGGAGAGGAGAGGAGAGACCCTGCTTGAGAAGCCTTGCATCCTGACCTTGGCGTACCAGCTACACGCAGTAGACTCTACCTGTCAGAGACATTCAAAGAATCCAGTTGTAGGGAAGCACCAGACAGTGATCAGATGGGGGAGGGGGAGGCTCTGATGTAGGTTGTGAGGTCACACATGCAGACTGAAAAATACCCACTTACATTTTCCTTTAAATCGTACTATAAAGTTTTCAGGGTTTGTTTGTGTTTGGTTTTGAGTTTCAGTTGTTATTGTCTAATGGGAGCAAAAGCCAGACATTTTTGTTGTTGCTGTTGCTGTTTTGTTTGCAGTGCTGGGAGATGACCCAGGGCATGCATGGGAAAATACTCTGCCTGTGAGCTACGTGTGTGTGTGTGCGCGCGCGTGTGTGTGTGTGTGTGTATATATGTGTATATATATATGTATGTATATATACACACACATATGTATATATGTTGAGTCCCGGCTTTTAAAGAAGACATGGCTCACTGTGTGGCTAAGGCTGCTGGAACTTGAGATCCTCCCCTCTGGCCACCTCCTAAGTGCTGAAAATACAGGTGCCCTGTTTTTTCAGTGTTTAGCTAATTTCACTCATTTTAAAGAATCTACTTAAGATTCTTGAACGTTTTGGTTTCAAGTTCCTAGCAGAGTTACAAAGCTAGGCGAGGTGGCCAAAGTTGTGCCCTACCAGCCTGGGCTGCGTATCAGTGTCCTGTCAGAACAAAAACAAAAAAGTCCCCTTCTTAAGTGGAAGTGTGACAGAATAATGCCCAAACCTAGGTCTCTGCTGCCAGTACAACCAAAAAGCTACTTTTGCACTCTTAAAATTTTATACCCTAAAACCTGAAAACTTTTGATTATATGATTAATACTTATGGATTTTTTCTGTATCCAGAATTACAGCAATCATAAAAATATCTCTAATTTAAAAATAATAAACAGTAATTAATGTCCATAGCACTTTAAATGTAAACATCTGTATTCCAAAATTAAAAGCTTAGAGAAGCAGCCCATTATATATATTTGCAAGTTGCTTTTTGACATAACAAAAAACAGCTGGATTTTCATCTGCACTCAGTCAAATCTACACACATCTGCAGCCTCCAAAAAGTGCTGCAGCCTCAGTGCAGTTAGGAGAGAATGGGGTAAAAATAGCAAATACAGTTTTGCATTTTGAAAAAGTTTTGACCTTGGGCTTCTTGGAAGGGTCTGGGGAGATCCAACCCTTTTCCTGATGTTGTAAATGCCAGTTTGAACTGAAAGCACCTTTATCTTCCAAGGAAATTCACAGGAGTCTGTATTGAGGGGAGTTACAGAATCTGGGGATCCTGGAAGGCATACTGTATGCAAGTAGAACACCAAGAATGCCAGCATGCAGGGGCAAGCAAGGACAATCCAGGCAGGTCATATAGTGCAGAAAGTCTTCCTAGATCCTAATACACCATGCTGAAGTGCTTTTTGAGAGCAGCAGCAGGCGATGAGAAAACTGTAAAGTTGATTACCAAGTAAAAAGTTTTCACATAGCACAATAAGCGACCAAAAGCATCACTGCAGGATATTCAGGCTATTAGGAGCTGAACCATTCTTCCCTACTTGCCTCAAGCCCCCAACCAGTCCACTTGCATTCTGAGATTGGCAGCAGATTCAGAGTAGAAGTGACATAGGAGCTGTGAGTAAGAAACCCTCAGTGAAAATAAATTTCCTGATCTTTAAGATGCTTTCCTGAATCTTTCCATACAGTTGAGAAGGCTTGGTGCATTCTTTTATGAGAATGTTGTATTCTTTAAAAGCTTCTCTTGTGACACTCACTCTTGCTTTCAGAGTTCAACACCAAACTTTTAGACAAAGCCAGGTTCATAGTATGGTACTCACCCCCTAATCCCAGTACTCAGGAGACTGAGGAAAGACAGCCTGGGAACCATAAGGTCTGCTTTTCCCTAGCTGCTTCTCACCTACCCATAGCACAGATGCCCCCCCCCCCCAAAAAAAAGTTGTGTCCTGTGAACTGATTCTTCAAGATCCACACAAATAGTGTATTTCTCTTTCCTCACTTGGACAGCATCTTCCAGACATGCCAGGAGAAGTACAGTATCTTGAAGAGCTACACTCATCTACACCTGTCTACAAAACAAATATCCTCATTCTGGGTTATGCCCTATTTCCTAGCAAATTAGATTTGTGCTCAAATCTGACTTGTATGGAAAAGAGCTACATTGTGAAATCACCTTTATCCTGAATACCTACCTACCTGTTCATCGTGGCTAGAAAAGAGTATTTTGAAACCCACAGGATGTTAATCTTTTAGTTCTAACCACCCTACTCCTTTACAGGAAGCAGTCAGTTATTTTGCCTGCTACCTACCTAGGCCTCTTTACTGACAGGCTAGAAATTTAGGCATGATTGCCTGCCAGAATTTGCGAATGACGCAGCCATTCTTGATAGCGTAAGGAACAATCTGATGTCCATGTTGTTTTAGGTCTGTTGTCATCCCTACTGGAGTGTCTCAGCCTACTGTTTATAAGTTCCAAGTTGAATTGTTACTATTTTCTCATACAATAGCATATACATTAAAAATAAAGCTGTTTGACTGCTGGGCAAGATCCATTCTGTTGATAGTGATGTCATCATTTCACTTAATTTGAAAATATTGTTGCATATGCTAAGCAATGGTCCTTATTTAACATTTTCATCGAATATTATTAAGTACTAATATTCTGGGGTGGAGAGAGAGCTCAGGGGTTATGATTCTGTCTTGCAAGCAGAAGGTCCTGAGTTCAGGTTCCACATAAAAATGCCAGGTGGAAACTGCTGGAAATGGCAGTGGCCTGTACTTCTGGCTCTAATGGGTGGAACCTGGGAAATCTTAGAGTGAAGCAAGAAGGTGGTAGAAGCAATCCAAGATGATTTCCCTTGGTCCTCCATAGGGACACAGAATGCCCTCTGATACACACGTGCGCACACACACACACACGCACACACACACAAACACTATTTTTTTAAATTTATTTTTCTGCTCATACAAACATAATAGGAACCCCTGTCCCCTCCCTCCCTCTACCCCTCCTTGGACCTCCCTGTTCCCTCCCCACTTTGTCCCTTCCTTTCCCCCCTCCCTCCCTTTCTCCCAGTGCCCCCTCCCCCCATCTCTGAAGCATCCTTTAACGTGTATATCAAACTTTCCTCTGGGTCCTCCTCTCTGATGGAGGTGTAAGGACTCAGTGGCAATTCCAAGAACTCTTTCTTGTGTTCCCCTTAAGTACAGGAGCACTATTGTGACTGTTAATCCCTAGCTTCTAAGGATCCTAGTGCCTTTAGTCCATGCTAGAATTTGAGGGGTCAATGATAACACAAAATATTTTTTTAAAAATTTAAATAAATATGAGGATGAGCGGCAGGCCCTCAGCTGCCTCACTGGCCTAGTCTATCTCAGCGTTTTTTACATGAATCCAATAGCAATGGCCAGATCCAGGGGTCCAGTCCAGTCTTCAAGGCCAACAATTCAGGATTATCTGAATTGACCAAGACCTACCTGAATTGGAAGAAAGAACTAGGAAAACACAAGGAGAAATTATTAAGTGGAAATGAGAGCTCATCCAAAAAAAGACAGAAAAAGAAAAAGGAAATTTGGTAGGTTCTTCAGATTCTGAGGATGAGGATAAAAAGCAATCAAGAAAGAGAAAGAAAAGAGCTGCTCACAGAAGTCTTCTGAAAGCTCTGCATCAGAAACAGAATCAGACAATAAGGATAGTTTAAAAAGGAAAAAGAAGTCAAAGGATGTGACTGACAAAGACAAGGACACTAAAGGACTCAGCAAAAAAAAGAAAGATGTATGAAGGTAAACCATTATCATCTGAATCCTTGTCAGAATCCAACTACACAGAGGAGGTGCGAGCAAAAAAGAAGAAAAGCAGTGAAGAGCAAGAGAAAATAGAAAAAACAAAGAAAAAGAAGCATAAGAAACACAGTAAGAAGAAAAAGAAGGCTGCCAGTTCAAGTCCGGACTCACCATAACAGCAGGAAAGACCAGGGTTCCCCTGTAGAGAGTGCAGTGTCTAAGGAAATTTCAACTGTGAAAATTACAACATATTTACCAAAGTGCATGAATTTCCTCGTTTTTAGAGTTATTCCCGAACTATTCAGTAGCCACTCAGACTCTGCTGTGTGAAGGGCCATTGTTGCCTGCTGCTCGAACATGCTCTTTTCTCTTCCAGTGCTTGGCGACTCTGGGAGGTAGTACACTGCAGTCATACTGGTGGTTAAGAATTTGGGATAAGCAAATTTTTTTAAATTTTTTTTTATTTATTCAGTTGTGCATGCATGTGTGTAGAACCATGGGCAAATTCGGGAACCACCATGGACGCCTCCACCTTCTCCTCGTTTACTCTGCCCTGAGATTCACAGGCTCTGCACTACCAGGACCAGAAACTGCCGGCCGCCCCCACTTCCACCCGGCATCTATACGTGGGGTCTAGGATCCGAACTCAGGACCTTCCACCTGTAAGGCAGAGGCTTAACCCCTGAGCCACCTCTCCAGTCCCGTAAAGCTAATATTTTTTACAGAAGTATCTAATTATAAATCAACAGCAGTTAAATCTGAATACATCTTTAGGGTGTAATCAGAAATAATGTGATGACTCTAGTTAAAATTTTTGAATTAGGGATTATGTTACTATTTCAAAATCCCCTTGTGTACTTTTATTTACCTGGGGAAGGAACTTTTAAGGAGGGGTGGTTTGCTATCTCTTTCGCTAGCAGAACAGCGTGCCTTTGATCCTCACACATCTACTTTGTGGACACAGTAGCCATGCTTCCTGGGTAGGTTGGAGCTGGGAACCAGCAGTCTTGCCCTTTACTGAACTTAATGACATCCTTGGATGCTGTATGCTGCTTTGAGTAAACCAGGATACAGCCTTTTGCAGCATGAGAAAGCCTCCAAAGCTCTGGAATTGACCCACTTCAATAATAACTGAATTTTTTTAGGGATAGAATATGTAATGTCATTTGAATTAATTTTGACTACACTTTGGCTTTGGAGAGAATTGTTTTGAACTTGATAACGAAAAATTCTGAAATGCATGTTAAATATTGTTAAAAATTTTAACCAGTCAGGAAATTGTTATGTAACCAGTGATAGTTGCTTTTTTTATATATGAATTTTGTTTAGGCTGCAATGTTTAGCTTTTGTTAACTCCTATTCTTGCTGTGTTAAGTTCATTACTATGTTTAATGACACACTTGCCAAGATATTTAGCATGTAAAAAGCAGGACTTTTTGTTTTTAACAGCTTCATATTGAAGCTGAGATGTATCATAAACAAATTGAGTGGCAGGCCTGGTGTGCTGTATCTTGTTGCACAAAGCTATTGCCAGAATCTTAGTAAATATAGTGTTTAAAAAGTTCATTGTCTTTGTAAATTAATAGCAAATTCTGACAAGTTACTTCTTCTGAGAAATAGTTCCTGTGTCACATTTTACTAAGATTTTATGTCTTCTATATATCCTACTGAATTATTAGGAACGTCAAAAGGAATTGATAAATCATTTTCATTTTACACTTTTATATAATACATTAACACTAAATACAAAAAAATACTAATATTCCACTTTCCGGAGACAGTATCTGATGTAAGAAAGTGTGCATCCAAATGACTAACATTCTTCTATATGATATCACAGATAAATTTGTTTTCTTTTTAGTCGAGAATAAATTTCAAAGTGGAATTCTACAGCTTCCATAGACCACAAGAGAACTTTTTGTTTTACAAAAAGTCATGTCAAAAATTCCTCTGAACTGGTGAGATGGTTTAGTGGGTAAAGAAAGGTGCTTGTCATCAAGCCTGTCAATTTGAGGTCAGTCTTCAGAAACCACCTGGCGGAAGGAATGAACTGACTCCCACAAGTTTTCCTCTGACTTCACTTGGGTGCTAGCATTCACTGCACCCCACAAATAAATATTGAGAGAAAATCCTTTGTGCCAGGAATGGTGGCACATGCCTGTAATCCCAGCACTTACGAGGTGGAATTCAGTATCAGACTGGGCTACAAGATATAGTTTCAGAAACATGGGGAAAAGAGGGGGGCAGCTTTTTGGAGAAAAGCTGTAATGTGGCTCATTGGTAGGGTTTGTTATTTCCTGTACTGATGGCTACCATGAGAAGCCCTGGGTGGGGGCTCCAACATCCCCCCCCCCATTTTTTCCCCTTGAAGTTTGTCCCATTTCCTATTGGAGAAAGATAGTAGTAGGTAGGTAGCTGTGTGTGTTGGCCTAACACAACTTCGTGGGGATACATTCGGCATGTCTATTGCTTCTGACCTTAGGTGCCTTGGTCAGTCCCCTTGCCAAGCAAAGCTGTCCCCAGATGTGAATTTTATGTGGGTACCAACTTTTCTGGGAAGTTGTTTAGGTTGCCCTTGGGCTACAAGTTATTTCCAAGGGACAGTGCCAGACTGGTGCAGCCCTAGCAGTCTCCTAGTGTCTTCTTTCCTCTCCTCACTTGTGTGATTGACTGCTTTTGAGTAGCCCTGACCACTTACCATGTAAAGCAGGCAAGTCTTGAACTCAAGCAATCCTTTCTTTCTCTTTAGCTTATATATGTGCTGGGCTTACAGACATGTGCTACTATACCAGATTTCTCTGATTTTGAATTTTCAAGTTCTGGGCACTCACTTCTAGAGAGTTACATTTTTTAAAAAAATGTTGGTTGGCAAGTAGAACAGATCCTATGAACAGGACCATTTTCAACCCTTCTGTTGAGAAAGATTTACTCTGACAGATTGTTATCATCACGATCATATTCTCTGTCTTGCGAAAGAAGAGAAAATAAAAAATGGATTTTCATATCGTGGTGTTTTTTTTCAGTTTCAGCAAAACTAAGCATCACCAAACATTTAAATCTTGAAGATTAGAAATTGGAGTTAATCTCATTGCTACTCAATGTCCTCTATAAAATTGAATATAGGAAGTTTCAAACTGACTAGCTTAACCTTGAGCAAATGCTCTTGAAGCAGTTTCTCACCTCACTCTTGGCGGTGTTGGTGTTTGAGACCAAGGGGATTCTTTCCTGGGGTCTGCAGGGCATTGCAGGGTGCTTATGCATCCCTGACGGGGGCTAGCAGATGTGAGGGGCCTGTCTACCTTCCTCTCGGCTCTGCAATCTAGAAGTGACTGCAGACAGACCTAATCTGGGTTACCACTGATTGCAAAGAATCACTGCTCTAAGACTTAATGTGGTTCTGGAGGACACAGCTGCTGATCTCGAAGCTTCTATGAAGGAAGGAGGTCTTTGAGCAACCAGTCAGCAGTCCTAGGAATGCTAATTCTTTTATTTTGTTAAAAGTGTTGGGTGTTGGGGCTGGAGAGGTGGCTCAGCGGTTAAGCCTCTGCCTTGCAGGCAGAAGGTCCTGAGTTTGGATCCTAGACCCCACGTATAGACGCCAGGCAGAAGCGGGGGGGGGGGGACATACACACACATACACACACATGCATATGCACAATTGAATAAATAATAAAAAAATTAAAAAAAAAGTGTTGGGTGTTAGGAATCTTAGGTCTGTTCTGAAACATGCTTACTTGACCACCTGCTGTTGTCTACACACCTGTTTCAAGCATGTTTTCTAGTCTCTTCCAGCCTCACTTAGTCACCTGTTTTTTTGTTTGTTTTTCGTTTTAGTTTTTGTAGGTTTTTTTAAGCTATGAGATCCAGAATTATACCTGACATAACTGGGTACAGTAGTTCAGGCCTGCACACTCCTTCTTCCCCCCAAACACACAAACATACCATTCAGGAGTCAGAAGCAGAAAGATAGTAGTTTGAGGCTAGTCTGGGGTATGTTGAGACCCTGTCTCAAAAAAAAGTTACACCCAAAATAGGGGTTTTTCTGTCTGTAAGCAGAGGTCTTCTCTCCCAGTAAACGACTTTCAGTCTGCTTCAAAATATTTAGAGAAATCAGGGGTGGCATTTAAAGACTGAAATGTAACTTCCAACTGTCACAGTAGAAGATTAGAGTGGTGGGGGAGAACAGGAGCACAGCAGCATGGTTATAAAGTAAAAGCTGAGATTCCTTAGTAGAAACCTTTAATCCAGGGAACATATCAGATTCTGGTAGGACTGCTCCCATGACAGTTGAAGGTATTTTTTTTTTAGAATTTTGTGTTAAATGCCTGAAATCTTTTGTGCTGTTTAAATTCTCTTTTAAACCACATGTGTTGCTAGATCTTGGAGTCATGTAGTCAGCAGTGTAGTATTACTGAGGTTGGTCTGTACCGTGGTACTTCTGCAGCTGCAAGGGGAGCTGCCAGGGTGAGAGTCCTCCCTGGTTCCCTCAGTGGAGAGGCTGCTGTCTGGCACACTATTCCATGGCAGATCGTGTGGTCTGTGACAGTCCCTGCTGCACATGTATGACGTCAAAACCTTACAGATACAGGAAGGTATGTGTCATAATGGTAACAGTTGCCATCTTTCTCTGTGTGTGTGTGTGTGTGTGTGTGTGTGTGTGTGAGAGAGAGAGAGAGAGAGAGAGAGAGAGAGAGAGAGAGAGGAGAGAAACTGTGTGTCCTGTCTGTGGAGGTCCAAGGGTGACTTTGGAAATCATCCTGGGTTACTTCTATCCCTTTTTTGCTCCCTTCTGGGGCTCTGCCTTCCAGAGCCAGAAATGTAGGCAGACACCATTTCTGCCTGGCATTTTTACATGGGATCCATTCTCCGTTTGTAAGGCAGAGTCTTAAACTCTGACCCATCTCTCCAGTCCTTTTTAATTATTTTTTATTCTCTGACACCTTCATACATAAATGCAGTGAATTTGTGTTTTCACCCTTTGCCAGCGAATCTATCCTCCCTCTTACTTCAATGTCCCTCAGGTCTCAATGGTAAAAAATTCTTTTCCTGAGTTATTCTCACTAATTCTTCATGTCTTTTTGCATCTGCGGCCCACAGGGTTTCATGCCTGATTACTTGGCACGAATGACCCATCAGTGAATAAATCATTGAATGAAAAAGCTCCCTTTCTATCATTAACCTTAAATAGTCTCTCAGACAGGTGTGGTGTCTCTTGAGATCTTCCCTTATCTATGGGTAAATGTTGATAGGCCAACTATTGTGCAGGTTTGGTGGAAGTAAACATCACTTGGGTGAGTTCGTGGCACAGCAGACACCTTGTGACCAGTGGATGTTGTCCTTCAGCACCTCTCCTCACCTCAGGCACATACATTCTTACTGTCCGCACTTCTGAAGCGTTCCCTAGGAGTTAGGATGAGGGGTAATTGCAGTTTTTTAGAACTGAGCACTCCACAGTCAACTAATTCTCTGCTTTTTGGCTAGCTGTGATTCTCTGCATTAAACATCTGCCAGTGCAAAAGGATGCTTCTTGGTTGAGTCCTGAGAACTTCTCTAATCTGTGGGTATCATGATAAATGTTTAGATGGTAGTTACTATCAAGGACACATAGCTAAAACTTACTAGTTTGTTCCTACCTAGGTCCTGTGGTCTCTTCTGTAGGAGGGTCTTGGTGCATTAAGATCCATAGCTATTTCCAATCTCTTTTGACTGCTAGGAAATTGAGCCAGATACCTTGAAATTCTGTAGGTTTGTTTGTGGTCTCTTCTGTAGGAGGGTCTTGGTGCATTAAGATCCATAGCTATTTCTAACCTCTTTTGACTGCTAAGAAATTGAGCCGGATATATTGAAATTCTGTAGGTTTGTTATTTTTTATTTTACTTTTTGGTGTGTGTCTGTATCCGAGGACTCTGTGTCTGCCTGTTAGAGGCACAAGGGTGACTTAGGAATCACCCTGGATTGTTCTACCTCCTCTTGACTTTGCTCAGGGGTTCTACAGGTTCCACCTTCCAGGGAAGAATTGCGTTCTGTTGCCATTTCCATCTGACGTTTTTACATGGGATCTGGGAACTCAGGACCTTTTCTGTTTGCAAGGCAGAGTCTTAACCGCTGAGCCATCACTTCATCCCAAATTCTGTACGTTTTATTATTGGAGGATAAAAAAAAATTTTTTTATTTGTTTCCACTCATACAAACTTAATAGGTACACCGGTCCCTTCCCTCCCTCCACCCCTTCCTGGACCCCCTTGTTCCCTCCCCACTTCTCCCCTTCTTTCCCCCCCCATCTCCTAATGCCTCCTCCCCCCATCCCTGGAGCATACTTTAATGTGTATGTCAAACATTCCTCTGAGTCTTCCTCTCTGATGACATATAAGGACTCAGTGGCATTTTGGAGGATAAAAATTTTTTAATATTTTCATTTGTGGTGTGTGTGTGTGTGTGTGTGTGTGTGTGTCTCAGAGGGCATTGTGTGTTCCTATGGAGGACCAAGGGTGACTCTGGGAATCTTCCTGGATTGCTTCTACATCCTTCCTGCCTCACTCTAGGATTTCCCCAGGTTCCACCCACCATGGTGGGAAGTGGCAGTCCTGCCTGGCATTTTTTTTTTTTTATTTCCACTCATACAAACTTAACAGGTACACCGGTCCCTTCCTTCCCTCTACCCCCACCCCCTTGTGCCCCCTCCCCTCTCCCCTCCCTCCCCATTCTCCAGTGCCCTCCTCTCCGATGAGGTGCAAGGACCCAGTGGCATTTCCCAGAACCGTTTCCTGTGTTCCCTTTAAGCATGGGAACACTACTGTGGCTATCAATCCCTTGCCACCAAGGATCCTAGTGCCTTTAGCAAACACTAGACTTTGTGAGGTCAATAGTGTGTTGGACATTGCGCAGGGCATGCAAAGTCCAAATGTGATTGCTTCGGCCCTAACTTCTGTGGAGTATCTTGCATATCATTGCTCCTCCCATCCTTGCGCTCTTACAATCTTACTGCCCCCTCTTCCGCAAATTTCCCTGAGCTTCAGGATGGGGAGATATTACCGCCTGGCATTTTTACATGGGATCGAGTATCCAAACTCAGGACCTTCTGCTTTGAAGATAGAATCTTAACCCCTGAGCCATCTCTCCAGCCCTGGAAGATAAATTTTTAAAACTTTCGTTAAGATATCTGAATACAAAGCACTCTGGAAGTTAATACAATTTTTGAAAGATGTAATTAAGCCAAGTTAGGGTATAACCAGCTATATTTATTAACTAGTGTCAAGCTTTCATTAGCCCCAACAATATTAGTGATGAAAGAGTTTAGTATAACATTGAAAGCTGTGTAACTTGTAATTATGTGCTTGTCATTTGCTCTCCTCTTCCTCCTCCTTCATTTATAATGTGAAAAGTGTAGAGTGAAGGAGAAAACATAATCCCTGTGTTAATGGAGCAGCTGAGGCAGGGAGATTGTGGTTGTAGCCAGCTTGGGCCGTATAGCAACACCCTCGGGGTTCAAAGATGGAAAAACAAAATTGGGTGTAATGGTATATGCTTGGAAGCCCCTGGAAGGCAGATGCAGAAGGACTAGGAGTACAGAGTTATCCTGGTCTGCATAACATAAGTGAGTCAGCAACCAGTGATGGGTTACCTCTCAAAAGAGAGAGAGAGAAGGGGAGAAAGAGAATAGCAATCTGGTAAGGAAAGGACACATTTACACTCGTAGACAAACATGCCTGTGTGTGTGTGTGTGTAAGCCACTGTGAGATAGCATCCTCACTCTTTCTTACTTAGTTTTTGAGACAGGGATGGCAATAGAGCAAAGGATCAGTCAGAAATGAAAAATTTGGTGTTTAAATGGTTCATACAAGAAATGATGTAGCTCAAGAAGTTCTTTAGTAGTTTAGTTTTTGTATGCTAAGACCATTATGTATCAAGGAGATGCTGGAAAGCCAGGTGTCTTGTCTAGTACAGCCAAGGAGGCTTGGAGTCAGCCACCTTCATCATCAGTTTGCCCAGCTGATGCTGAGAGGTTTGCCCCAGTTCTGCATGAGATTCTGTTGGAAATATACTGTGGGGAGAATCCATATATGAAAGAGAAAGGGCGAGAAAAAGAAGTAGGTCTTTTCAGTCTTTTGGGGAGTGTCACATCTCCTTACCTGCTGATGTATTATTTCACAGTGCTGGGCCCAAAGGTGATAACATCTATGAATGGAGATCAACCATTCTGGGGCCTCCAGGATCTGTGTATGAGGGTGGCGTGTTCTTTCTCGATATCACTTTTACACCAGAATATCCCTTCAAGCCTCCAAAGGTAAGAAGTCCTTCCTGAGTTATTTCATTCAATTGCTCTGGGGGAGGTTTTTGACATTGGGATCACAGAAACTAAATTTCTTCAATGTCTTAATGAATCCCAAGTATTGTGTATACCAAAAGGCTTCTTTGGGTTTTTGCCTCATTGGCAGAGTAAGTGCTTATTAATTGTTCGTTTGCTAGTAGTGTTAGCAACCAAAAATTAGCCCATCTACCTTACAGAGAAGTTTCTGCCAGTTAGCACTAGCGTCAGATACCCATACACTGAAATAGACACTTAGACGTCTGTTCCTTCTTGTTGTCTCTGTCTAGCCCAGCGCTTCAGGAGACTGTTCTCAGGGCTGGGTAGGATGTAAAAAGCTTTTTTAATTGGTACAGACAGCATACCTCACAAATAAAAATCAGAAAGACAAGCAAAATACCTCATGACTCGATGCTGTAAAAGAGTTTCTCCTGAATTCTGTCCTTCTTGAGTACACATTAACATTTGTTTGAGTATACACTAGCATTTGCTAGTTTTAGGTAAGAATAATTCTGGTTTGAGTTGATTTTACCTCGTTTGGCAGAGAATATACCTAGGAGTAGTGCTAAAAGTTGTGTTATTTATAGTGGTTTCATTTGAAACTAGTTTTAAAGGAATGCATTACTAACAGCCAACACAAGAGGTCAGCAAACAACTGACTATTCAAAACTTTAAACAGCAGTTGTAAACATTAAGATGAAACCATACATTCATTGTAGCACATGCTTGTAAAGCCCAGGATTTGAGAGGCCGAGGCAGGAGGACACAGTTTGCAGCCAGCCTGGCATCCACAGTGAGTACCAGGCTAGTCTGAGCTACATGGCAAGATCCTGTTCTCCAATGGGGAAATGAAGTGAGGAGGTGCTGGATTTCTGCTTTTGTCAGAGGACATAGCTGTAACATAAACTGAAGCTGTGACACTGAGCACTTTTGTCACCTCTAATTCATTAAGCAGTCTCACTGCCTATCAACTTCACCTTTTTGAAAACTAAGTATCGGAGAGACTTTCTTTGGGATCACTCAGCTGAAAACTCAGCTATTTGAATATTGGTTGGTTGAAACTGCCTTCTTTTTTAGGTTACATTTCGGACCAGAATTTATCACTGTAATATTAACAGCCAAGGAGTTATTTGCTTGGACATATTGAAAGACAACTGGAGTCCAGCACTGACCATCTCTAAAGTCCTCCTCTCGATCTGCTCACTCCTCACAGACTGTAATCCTGGTAAGGCTAACAGCAACTTCCAAAACCTTATTCTAATTTTCCCCACATAAAGATCTATAAATTAAAAGTTCTTAAAGACAGAAATCCAGGTTAAAAAAAGGAAGTTTGACTGAAGTGAGGTTCAGGCCACTAGTTGAAAAATGCAACAACTTTACCACTCCTAGGAACAGGTATTCAAGTTCCTGCTGAGGACCCTGCTTCCAGTTACCGTGCTGGCTTCACTCGGCGCTGACTTGCAGCTCAGTGTTGAAGGTGATGGTGACTAGGATGTAGTTGAATTGCGGTCCAGGGAGCATGTGCACATCATGAATGTCCAGATCAGAGGACAGCTTCCCTTGCACCATGTGAGTTCTGGGGATAGAATTCAGATCACTAGGCTTTATCTACTACACTGTCCCTGAGTCCCAGTGGTTTTGTTTTTGAAATGAGGTCCAGATTTTGATCTGTCAGCGTGGCCTTTACTAGGCATAGTGTGTAGAAAGCGTTTACCTGCAGTGGCCAGCAGTATGCCATAGTATGAACAGAGCTGTGAGTGGTGTCCTTTGGGACTTAGAACATTCCAGGCTCAAGTTTAGCCATACTCACATAAGAGAAACACCAAATACATCTTAGGAAACAGAGCCAGACCAGTCCATTGTAGGAAGGCTTTTCCCACCACCAACCCTTTCGTTAAAGTTTATATTTTTAAAAAAGGAGCGACATTTCAAAGTAATCTGCATGTTTTTCTTCCAGCTGACCCTTTGGTGGGAAGCATTGCCACTCAGTACATGACCAACAGAGCAGAACATGACAGAATGGCCAGACAGTGGACCAAGAGATACGCCACCTAAACTAGTTTGACAATTCTTACATTATTGTCTGTCACAGAAGAGAGCTGCTTATGATTTTGAAGGGTGGGGAGGGTGGGAGTTGGTAAAGAGTAGGGTATTTCTATAACAGATATTATTCAGTCTTATTTCCCAAGATTTTGTTGTAACTTAAGGTATCTTGCTACAGTAGATAAATTGGTAATAGCAACTTTTAAAACTGTCAGTTCTACAATGTTAGCTAATACAATACAGAAGAGAATATACATTTAGACATTTGGGTTCAATTGCTTGTAGTCTAATTTCAGAACCACCTTAGTTTCGTACAGGTAATTCAAATGGCCATTTATGTAAAGTCCTAAGACTACATATTTTCTTGTTTTAAAAAAAAAATGAATTGGTTTTCCGTTCTTAGAAGGAAACAATGGTATGTAACAGTTTTTATAGATTGTCATCTCATATATATAAAATGGACATGTTGACTATAAGACACCATGTAGGGAATGAATAGTTAATGTATTTTATTTTATATGCAAATATACTTTAAAGGTTTGAATCAGGATTTGTGAAAACCTGTAGTGAAATACCTTAAGCTGTTAACTGTAAGGAGTGGAATAGGAGTCGCTCAGTGGATTGGTTGTATGTTGTAGACTTCTTCCGTCTGCATTTGTTACTGTGCTAATAAACAATATTAAGAACAGTTCCTGGCCCCGCTGTGCTCATTTACTTCCTGCAGATTCAACAGCGCATTTGAAAATGTCCTAGAAAAGCTAAATAAATAGGGCCAGCAAAAAGTTCAGTGTGTAAAAGTGCTTGCTATGCAACCCTGACAACTGGAGTTCAACCCGTGGAACCCACGAGGTAGGAAGAGAGTTGGTTCCCCAAAAGTTGTCTTCTCACCTCACATACACCAAAGCACACGTATACTTGCTCATGCAAATTTAAGATTTTTTTTAAATTTTTTTTATTTATTATTTATTCAATTGTGCGTGTATGCATGTGTGCATGTGTATGTGTGTGTGTGTGTGTGTGTGTGTGTGTGTGTATGTGTGTAGAACCACAGACGAATTCAGGAACCACCATGGATACCTCCACCTCCTCCTTGTTTACTCTGTCCCTGGATTCACAGGCTCCACCTTACCAGGACTGGAAACACAGGGCGCCCCCGCTTCTGCCTGGCGTCTATAGGTGGGGTCTAGGATCCAAACTCAGGACCTTCCGCCTGCAAGGCAGAGGCTTAATCCCTGAGCCACCTCTCCAGCCCCCAGATTTTTTTTAAATTTTATTTATTTGTTTGTTTGTTTACTTATTTAATTATTTAGTGTGTATATATATCAGAGGGCATTGTGTATACCTGTGGAGCGCCCAAAGGTGACTTTTGGAATCATCCAGGATTGCTTCTATCTCCTTTTTGCTTTGCTCTAGGATTTCCCAGGTTCCACCAACCAGGGCCAGAAGTGCAGGCCACGGCCATTTCTGTCTGGCATTTTTATGTGGGACCTGGGATCCAAACTCACGACCTTCTGTTTGTGAGGCAGAAAATTTTAGCCCCTGAGCCATCTCTCCAGCCCACAGATAATTTTAAGAAAAAAAAAAGGCTAAGTAGGCTAAGCCAATTAGGTTTTAGGTTTTCAAAGAATTCTACCACATCTTTGTATTTTCTGACTTGCACAGAAGCAGTGGGTCAGGGATGAGATGGTCCAGCCACTTTAGAGGGCAGTGTCCCTCCCACAAGTTTTATCCAGAGAAACCAGAAAGTCTATAGCCCCGACACTTGGGAGGTTGAAACGAGGATCTGGAGTGCAAGGCCATCCTCTACATAATCAAGCCTCAAGGCTATCCTGCACTACATGGAATGCTACCTCAAGAAAACAAAAAATCAACTCACCCAGGTGATGTACATTTGTTGGATAGCATATTTTAAAATTTACATGAGTATTAAATCATAAATTTAAGTTAGAGTCAATGGAAAAAAGGAGACTGCAAAGTCTTATTAGTATGTAGGGGAAAAAGGTAAGGAACTGAAAGAGGCTGGGCAAATGACTTAAAATTAAAGACTTGGACTGAACCTGATATAGGCCTATAATCTCAGTACTCAGGCCCAGAGATAGGAGGACTGCAACTTTAAAGCCTGGACAAGCTAGACCCCTTCTCGCAACAAGGCCTTGGATTAAATCCCCACCGGGCCAACAGAGCAAAACACTGCAGCAGCCGCTATTGCTTCTGTAGTTGCCCTCAGCCTGACTCACTGGCTGAGCCAGCACCTCAGCTTTTAGTATTGCATCGAGACATGTGGTTTACTTGGCTGTCTTACCACATTGTTTGTTGACAACCTATTTTATTTTCATTTCAGTTAAAAGGTGAACTTGATTTACCACCACCAAGCACAAGTACACTGCTCAGTCAAGAATTCTACTAATGTAGCTTCTGTGTGCAAAGACCACTATGTATCAAAAGTTGATGATGGAGATTGGAGTGTCTTGTCTAGTTTCAGCCAAGGAGGCTTAGATCGTCAGTGATCCACAGCACAAACTCAAGCACATGACTATAGTTGCTTAGTATTTGGAGTAGAGTCGTCTTCTACTTCCTCCAAGATAGATTATGTCCTCCAATGAGTCAGCCAGACCAGCTGTCTCTGCCTATCTCCCTACAAGTACAGGTGTCAGACATTCACACCACCAAATCTGGGATATGGGATGTGAACTCAGGTAGTCTGGCTGCGTGGCAAGCACTTTATCTACTGGGAAGAAGGAGAGAATGTTGGTATGTGGAGATCACAGGAAAACTTTACAAAGTTTGTTCTCTCCTGACCTGTGGACTCTGGGATCAAATTCAATTTGCCAGATTTGTGTGCAGTTGCCTGCTGAACCATTTTGCCAGTCCCTAGCTCAGTATTTTTATGATACAATATGTCACACTTTTTATCTCTACTTTTATTTGTGTATGTGTGTGTGTCAGAAGGAACTGTGTGTCCCCGTGGAGGACCAAGGGTGACTGTGGGAATTATCCTGGATTGCATCTATCTCCTTTTTTGCTTCCCTCTGGGATTTCACAGGTTCTACCCACCAGAGCCAGAAGTATAGGCCTCCACTGTTTCTGCCTGGCATTGTTACATGGGATCTGAAATCAGAATCTTCTGCTTGTGAGGCAGGGTCTTAACCTTAACTGAGCCATTTCTCCAGCGCCATATCACAGTATTTAGACCATTCCTATCCTTCAATGCCTACCCATGTTCAAAAGGAGGAAGATCCTCTAGTGTCTGGCTTATCAACAGAAACCTTAGAGACTTAAAAAGGTCTCTAAATCCACCTGGAACTAGGTGAGCCTAATCTCTCTCCATCCTGAAGCTCAGGGAAATTTGCGGAAGAGGGGGCGGTAAGATTGTAAGAGCACAAGGATGGGAGGAGCATTGATATGCAAGATACTCCACACAAGTTAGGGCCGAAGCAATCATAATTGGACTTTGCATGCCCTGCGCAATGTCCAACACACTATTTATTGACCCCACAAAGTCTAGTGTTTGCTAAAGGCACTAGGATCCTTGGCTGCAAGGGATTGACAGCCACAGTAGTGTTCCTGTGCTTAAAGGGAACACAGGAAACAGTTCTGGGAAATGCCCCTGGATCCTTGCACCTCATTGGAGAGGAGGACCCAGAGGAGAGTTTGGCATGCTCATTAAAGGATACTCTGGGGATAGGAGAGGGAGGCACTGGGGGATGGGGAGGGGGGCACAAGGGAGTGGGGGGGGTGGAGAGAGGGAAGGGACCGGTGTACCTGTTAAGTTTGTATGAGTGGAAATAAAAAATAAACATTTAAAAAGGTCTCTAAATATAATAAACCTACTTATCCTGACCATAAGTTTCTTTTAAGCTTAATTAGAAGAAATCAAGACCATAGCTTTTATTCTATCCAACAAAATTTCCATGAATAATTAACTTAGCTGATGTAGTATCCAAATTAGTCATTGCTGTTGATCCAATTCAGGTAAAAAATGCCAAGTTGGGAGCCAGTTAGATGGCTCAGTGGGTAAAGGTGCTTGTGACCTGAGTTCAGTTCCAGAGTCCCATCTAGTACAAGAGAGAACTCAGTTTGATAAGTTGTCTTCTGACCTTTAAGGTCATGACACACCTCTGTCTGTTTTGTTTTGTTCCTTTGCCCTCCCCGCTGCAAAACACAAAATGTCCAGTTTTATAATCTAGGTGTTTAAAATGAAGTTATATTTAAGCTAAGAAATTTGCATAAAATTACAATATACAGCTTCTGAAACAAGATGGAGGGGACACATTTGCACATACTCCAAACTTTATTTTAATATTATGACAAGTACAACACAGATAACAAAAATGCTGTTTAGGAAAAGTTTCATACAATTAGAATGTATTTCAGGCGATGATAAACAACTCAGTAATTTAATTATGACCTAAAGTGTATCGCATTACTCCTTGGGGGTTCCCTAGACCTATCTCAAGCATCAGTTTTCACCATGTTCTCCTCCAGCCAATGTTCAGCTGTCTGCACTGGAGTTCCCTTTGTTCTTCCGTCCAGGCAGAGGGAAGCTGGATTTGCTCTGGGGCTGGGAGAGCTTACTAGCCAACAGAGTGAAGGGCTCTATCAGAGTCTTGCGGTCAGTAACTGTCACCTCCCACAGTCTCACTCTCTCGCTTCTTGCCCATTGCTGTGCCACTTCAGCGTCCACTTGTCTCTGCTCAGAAAGGTCGATCTTGTTTCCCAGCACAACAATCGCTACCTGAAAGAAACAGGTTTAAAAGATGATGCCAGGACTTTGTCAACATGAACTTCTGGATATTACTGTTCCATTTAACAAACTACTGATTTGATCTTCAGTGACAAAAGCCTGTGATTCTGGAAGCTGAGGCAGGATTGCAAACTCGAGTCCTACCAGAGCAAGGTCAGCTTAAGCAACTTAGTGAGACCAGTTTAAAAAGAAAAAGTGCAAAGAGAAAAACAAGGCCTGGGGGTGTTGGCACAGTGGTGGAAAGCCCCCCCAGAAAGTAGAGATTCCTGTCACTGCCAATACCAAACGGGTCCGGCATGAGCAGCATCGCTTTCTTTCCTGGGTGTATACAAATGTTCTGCACCTTAATTGCAGGTGGAGCCGCTCCAGCTCAGGTGTGAACTTAAGACATCATTTCAATGTGTTTCTGACTGGAGATGTGTATCTACTACAAAGTAAGGACAGCTCAGAGCTGTATGCTTCTGTATTCCTAAAATCTTAAGTTTTGTTAGGATCATCTCACTCTCCATTGATCACATTTAAAAGCCTAAAATGAATATCTACTGAATTGTGGGCAAGCAAGAATATTTCACTCCAAGCACTAGTGAGTCATTTAGATTAAACAACCTGCCAAGCAGTGCTTGAGGTGACCAGGACACGGCAGTGACAAGTGTCAAAGCCCAGAAGGGAAAAGAAGGAACCCCAAATTCTAAAGTGATGAAGCCAATGGAGGAAGGGGAAAGATCAGACTGCCCAAGGACTCTGACAGAGTTCCTCCCCATCAAAGCTGAGTCACTGCTGTCTCTTGTCCTTGGTGGGCTCCCTTGTTCTAGGGAGGGCTGTGCCTTCCTGACAGGGTGATGCAGGCCCAGGGATGTCAACGCACCCCTCTTGCAGCAGAACTACCCCTCTTAGCCCATCTCCTGGTCTTAAGTCATACCTAAATGCAGAGCCCCCTCCCTCCTGCTGCAGAAGCGCTGGCTGTCTTTGTTGACCAGCCCTCTGGCTCTGGATCTGCCCATTTTGTAGGCCTTTCCTCCCACTATTGCTGAACCAGAGAGCAGCATGTGGCTAGTGTGCTGTGGTCGCTCAGTGCTGCTCAGTGTCCTTTTCTAAAACCTCTGCTGAAGGCTGGTATGCCTAGTGCCCCACACTGCACCTATCACAGACCAGCCTTGCTGTCCCCATCACCACTGGTCACAGCTCTCGATGGGGTTACTCTGCATGCAACGACCAGTAGTCTGGTCCTCTCAGTCCTTCATGTGTCTGCTGATCCTAACTTCCTTCCAGCCATCCCCATGCATGGCCATGTCTTAGACCTTTGTGGCCCCAACTCCCAGCAGCCCTCACCAACCCTACCTTGCCCCTCTGCCCAACTGCAACTATTCTTAACCCTTCAAGGATGTCCCTGATGACATACTTTCTCTTCACTTGGAACTCATGGCAGATACTTCCTGATTAAGCTTAAGTCTTGACCACACTCACTTGTACCACTTAGTTAATGAGTCTCAAGGAAAACCACCCCTGCTGGCCAGTCCTAGTCAGGCTGGGTCCTCCAGCAAAACTGTTGCATTTCTTCTGTATATAGACCATGTCTGAGCCCCCTTTGGCCTCAAAGTCTCTTCTTCCTTTAGCTGATGACACTACTGTTTCAAAGGAAGAAATGAAGAACACAGAAGAGCTTCTACTACCACACTAACCTGCCACTTCCAATTGGGCCCATCCCACTGGCCACTCCCCTCACTCCAGCCTTGTGCCCTCCGCAGGGCTGCTTTCCAAGTGGTGTCTCTCTTCCTTCTGACGCCCTCACCTCTTCTCCTGGCCACTTGTAGCCTTGCTTCCACATGACTGTCAACAGCAGTCAAAATGACCACTTTAGAATGAGTCAAGATATCCAGTCTGCTCATACAGAGAAACATGAAATGTCGTTTTCATAAAACATGCCAGCTTACCAATAGACAGAGAAACAGGGTTAGCATTTGGCAAGCTGGCAGCCAGCACTGCTCCTTGCTGTCTGCTCTAGCTGTGACTGTGCCATGGCCACTTCTGCTGCAGCTCTCCTAACATCGTGGTAACTATAACCTATAATCATGAGCTGAATAAAAATCACTTGTTTCTCTGGGAAAAAAAAAAAGTCAGTTTCACAGTACACCAGTTTTCAGGAGGACCAGACATTTAACACCAATGAGGCCATACGAGGCCCTAGGAAACAGACCCCTTGCAGGGCCAACTGAGCTACATAGGACCTGAGCTAGGGAGCCAGGAAAACACGCCCCTTTCAAGGCAGCAAGGGGCAGCCAGCGGGAGCTGGTGCTGGGTGAGCGCAGCCCATCCTGTGCTCATGTGCCCAGATGCAGAGGATGCAACAACCCCAAAACCCACACTATATTCTGGCAGCATGGTTCACACTTGCTGTCCTTACACTTCATTTACCTCTTTTTTGTCTTTGAACTTATCAATTTCTTTCTTCAGAAGCTCCACTCTTTGAAATGACTCAAGGTTATTTACACTGTACACAAGAACAAAGCCATCGGCAAGTGAAAAATAATGCTTGGGCAGCTCCACACCCTCCTGGAGGCCTCGGGTGTCGTAGAGGTGAAGCTGCTCCTTCACCCCGCGATCTGTTTCCACGGAAGCCATATACACATCTTCCAGCGTCTCACAGTCTTCCATTCCTGGGATCACATGAAAGGCTGTTAGGATAAACCAGCACTGCTTGTTTACCATGCTCTGGTCTTCAGAGGTTAGCTTTCTAGGTTTCCTGTATCCATATACAATATGGTAACTTTTTGAAAAGTAGTTATTTAAAGTAAATGAACAAAGTGCCTATTTGTTGAATCTCTTAACTGCCCTGCTGACATCTGATGTGGAACTCACGGTATAGCCCAAATTGGTCTTGAGCTTGCAGTCATCCTGCTTCCGCCCTCTGTGTGCTGGATTACAGGCCTGCACTACTATGACCCGCACACATACTTTTTAAAAATACTGTGCTGCACGCCTGACCCTGGGAGGTCAGGAAGCATCTGGGAGGTTTGGAAACAAGAGAGCAGAAGTTCAAGATTAACCTCAACTATTTAACAACTTTGAGTGTTGCCTAGACTACCTGAGACCAAACAAACAGGGCTGTCAAGATGACTCTGTCTATAAGGGAACCTGTGTGCAAATCTGGTGACCTGATTTCAATCCACAGAGCCCATTGGTGCAGGGAAAGAATTTTCCACACGTGCCTTAGTATGTGCGTTTGCTCTCTTTCATTCTTGTTCTCTCTCAAATAAATTAAAAATTTAAAAGTTCTGACAGGTTTATAGCTCCACGGTAAAAATAGGCCTAGCCCTAAGTTTGCCAAGAAAGTTAATTTTTAAAAATTTTCTGTATATAAAAATAATACCAATAAAAATATGGGAGCCAGTGAGACAGCTCAGTGAGTAAAGGCACAAACCTTGGTGACCTGAGATCAATTCCCAGAAACCACAAGAAGGAACAGAGGTCTGAAAGTTGTCCTCTTGAGTACATGCCAGCTATGGCATGCATACACCATCTCTCTCAATCTCTCTCCTCCACTCTCTTGCCCCCCCTTGCCTCCTTCCCTGCAATGAATTTCTAATTTAATGTATTAATGCAATGAATTTCTAAATTAATGTATTAATAGTTGTTTAAGTAGCTTCAACAATTAAATGGCTTCTTTTTCCTCTCTCTCAGAGCCAGCACCAGGCCTGGGAAAATGGTGTCTTCTACACAACTCCAAGGTCTCTATTAAGACCCACAGCTGCCCAGCTTAGGCCTGAACACCAGGCCTTCACTTCTAGTTCTGATGGGCACACTCACGTGGGAGTCTCACACACACTTTACAGTACTCAGAGGCCTTATCCCCCTATACCTGCTGCTGCTTCCTTTCCATTCAGCCTTAAGCAGTTCCTGAGCCTGGAAAGCATGAGGAAGTGCTCACAAGCCAGTCTCTGCAGCGCTGACACAGCTGCTTGACCGCTGTCCCCTGGTGCACTGGGTTCTTGTCATCCCCCCCCACTGAACCAACTCTGTAGGACCTGGTGCACACCTCTCACCCTTGCAAGATGCTGCCAAAGTGTCAGCTGTGAGTCCTCATAACTGCTCTCCTGTCCCCACTGCACCACGTTCAATCTTTCCAAATCCATCACCTCCAACTGGAATGCCAACACTTTGGTGTGCATCTGCCTTTATAGTTCTGCATTGGCAAGCTGACTGTGATAGGTAATCTTTGCTGTCAATTTGAATGGATGTGGAACCATCTAATAGGCCAGCAAGCTGACAGCCACACCTGTCAAGGTGAGTTCAGCAGGACCAGCAGGAGCTTCCTCAGTTCCCAGACTCTAGACAGAAACGGAGCAGGCTCATCTCAGCTCATCTTACCGACAGTGTGGTTCCCATAGAGGAGCTGCTCCAGGATGGCAGTCTTCCCTACAGACAGCAATCCACACACCACCACCTTGCAGCCCTTCCCCATCTTCGCCCAGAATATCACTGTGAAGAGAACAGAAGGTCTTGAAAAGGGCACAGTGTGAAATCAACTCTTTTCTTTCTTTTAAAGCTTAAGTTAGTAATGTGGGGGGAAATTCAAATATAAAAAAGGACATATATAATGCGGCTTGGCTTTCCAAGCTCCATTTCCCTGACTCCTGTTCACTACCTTAGAGAATCAGTGTTAGGCGTTTCATACATGCTGTGTTAGTGTCAGCTTACCGTTGCTGAATGGATAGAACAGGACCCACATGGCTTAGGGAAGGAGGGTTTCTGCCAGCTGTGATCTCAGGTACAGTTGATCATCATGGCAAGAGAATAATTAGGGGCCCAGGAAACACCGTATCCACAAGGAAAGCTGAGAGTGCCACACTAGTAACTTGACAGACTGCCAAAATACTGGACCAGTTTTCTCCATCTTACTCACCTAGCGAGGAAATGGCTCCTCCCACTGTCCCACTGTGGGCTGGTCCCCCACATCTGTTAGAAAATCTTCTACAGGTGTGCTCAAGGCTTGCCTTAAACAATTCTTCATGGGTGTGCCTACAGCTTCAATTCTCAATCGTCAAGTTGATACCCATATGTACACATTATCTTCACAGAGATTATTAGATATACTGTAAGAACATATGGACTGGGGGTGGGAGGGATGTAATCCCGCACTCAGAAAGCTGAGGACAAGAGGATCAGGAGTTCTGGACCAGCCTTGGCTGCACAGTGAGTCTGAAGCCAGCCTGGACATTGATAGGCAGACATTGTAGCTCACATGTCAGGTATTCTCAGCATGTAGGGTGTGGGGAGGGGAGGCAGAAAGATAGCCACAAGTTTGAGGCCAGCTTGGGCTACACTCAAAAGTGTGTCAAAAGACTATGGAAAGAGTAATATGTGGCTAGACATATATGAATGACCTTTCATTCAAAGAATGTTTTAATACTGAGTGATTGTGCAGGAATCCATCAGAATCTTAAGTTAGACTGATCCATAAGAAAGAATGACTACTTAATATTTACAATGAAAAATAAAGTCAGGTAAAAAAAATTAAGGAGACAGATTTTTCTTGTAAAGAGACTGGACCTTATTTTTTTTCAAAGAAGCATAAGGCTCTTAGCACTACTGTGGTCTTTCCAGTGCAGTGCAAAGTTGGTTTGGGCAATTACGTGCTTTCCTGGCTATTCCTTTTTAGAAGAAGACTAGATAATGCTAGAAAAATTGCCCTGACACTTTAAATTAGAAAAGAGGAACCTTCTATCTCCTGACTTCTCAACATGCATCCAAAGAGCAAGGAAAACACTGTCTTCCAGGCTTCCGTTTGTCCAGAAGACATGGAGTCAGGTCTGTTAACTACAATAGGACTTAAATTTCCTGTTTCTTGCCTACTCTTACCTCTTACAACTAAAGGGCTGCCGGCAGTGAGTCCTGGCTGGCACAGCTGACAGCGTGGGCTGCCTGCATCATGTTCACTAAGCCCAGGGCAGAACTACTCAGGTGGCAGACTATAGCCACACACGTGTCACACGGCTCCATTATTTTTACTGACTGACTGTGAAAACACCAACCAATGAATGAATGTCCCTTAAGTCTTCTCTGCTTTATTTTCTGTCTCTAATTTGTACTGATCCAAATCACCCATAACTACTCAGCTGATAGAAAGAAACTATATGTTATCATTCCTAGCACAGAAATAACACAGTCTTCTTTTCCATACAGTACACTGCATTTTACCAGCAAATAACCCCGACTCCTGGGACACTACCATTTCCATTCACAGGTGAATCCAGGAAATACACCTGTGGATCTTCCAAGACTATTTACACCTGCTTCCATAGCACCAATTCTCTCAAGGGACTTTTAAAAAGTATTTTCAATATAATTACAAGGAAACAGCCTCAGCCTTTGTATAATGTCATAGAATGCAGGAATCTACTCTTTCTGCATGGTGTAAGTTCTAGCACTACTGACGCTCACATAGCTGTAAACCTTAGGAGATGCTACAGCTAGGCATGCAGGAAGTTTGAAACACAGGCTAAGGAAAGTAGTGGCGCCGCAGTGTGAAGTGTAACTCCAGAAGGGAGGATGCTCCGCTCTGATCCGTGTGCTGCCACTGAACCCAGAAATGCTTCCTTTGTTTTTACTGCAGTGCTGGGCACAGGACCAGGCCTGGTTCTTGACGAATAAGCACTTGACCATAGCTCCAGCTGCAGCCCCTCGGCCCCTCCTTACCTCCTCCTCACCTTCTTTTCAACTGGCAGGGAGGACCTTTGGCTAAATGCCTCAAGAGGGTAGACATGTCCTATCACTAAGAAAAAGGGGGCAGCTGGCTTTAAGAACACCCAAGGATTAACAGTGTCGCAATGTTGCTAATAAAGATAAATTCAGGACAAAATGGCTTAAGGAAACAAAAGGCCTTATTTTGATCTACAGTTATCTGGTTATATTTCTTAATCCAGTTTGGCAGGAGAGTTCATACCAACACCGGGACCAGAACTGACCGCCCCATTTCCAGCTAAAGAAGTACGGCAGTTGAGTCATGCTCTCGGAACTCACTGATCTTACCAGCGCCCCTCATCTCATCCAACTGCCCTGGGCCTAGTCCCACCTACCAGGGACTGATCCTTCCCCATCAGTCCCCGGCAGGTGTGCGTAGGGCTTGCCTTAACTATCAATTCTTCACAGATGTCCAAAGCTCAGCCTTCATGTATCAAGTTGACATCTGTATTTATCACAAACTGCAGTGACCCTCTTTGGGAAGGGAAGCAAATAAAATGCTGGAGAGTGCAGCAAACTGGAAAAATACTGAGCCCTGAACAAGTCAGATCGGACCTGAAACTTGGCGAGATCCTCCTGGATCAAGGACTGGGATGATAGACATGAGCCACTACACTCGGCTTATCTTTTAAATGTTAGGGTGCTGCTGGAGAGGTGGCTCAGAGGTTAAGACTCTGCCTCACAAGCAGAAGGTCCTGGGTTTGGATTCCAGGTTCCATGTAAAAACACCAGGCGGAAACAGCTGCGGCCTGCACTGTCCAGCCTTGGTGGGTGAAGCCTGGAAAAATCCCAGAGCAAAGCAGAGAGGAAGTAGAAACAATCCAGGATGATTCCCAAAGTCATCCTTGGCTCTCCATAGTGAAACACAGTGCCCTCTCTCTCTCTCTCTCTCTCTCTCTCTCTCTCTCTACACACACACACACACACACACACACACACACACACACACACACATATCTATATGGATATTTCTAAAATGTTAGGGTGTAATGGCTGTCATATAAAAATACATAGTTGAACAGCAAAGTGTCTCAATGTATAACAGAGACAAAAACATCATTTTGAAAATATATACACATATGTAATTCAGGAGGGCGCAGTGCTATGCTTCACGAATTCTAAACTATCACTAAGCTGTATCCCAGCTTTTTTTTTTTAATACAGGGTCTCACTAAGTTCCTCAGGCAGACCTTGAACTTAGAATTCTCTTACATCAACCTCCCAAAGAGTTGGAATTGTGGTCTTTGCTGGCAAACTTGGTTACCACTTCATTAAACTACTATTTGCGGGACCTAACTTTCCCTCCAAATACAAAAGGTCATCTGTAGTGCCCAGAACAGTGAATTCCATGAACAGATCTCAAGGGTGGTCACACCTCGTCATTTAGACTTCTTCACTTACATTCTAAGAATTTCATAGCCAAACCAATCTGACTGGTAACATTGCTACATGATAAACACATGACCTGGCCCGTTTCTGTGGAAAACACTAAGCTTTGTCAACATTTCCTTTGGCAAGCCATCAGATACATCTTGCCAGTTTATTAGTGTTTCTGCCATTCTGCACAAAGCCCACACTATTTTTAAAATTTCATTGTGCCATGTGTTTGTGTGTGGAGATGCATACATATCATGGCACATGTGTGGAGTTCAGAGGACAGCTTTGTGAAGTCAGTTCTCTTTGCATCTTTCCATGGGTTCCAGTGAGCAAACTCAGATCCAGACTTGCGCAGCAAGCACCTTTAGCAAGTGAGCCATCTCATTAGCCCACGAGAATGCATATTTATAAGAATACAACTTTTTATACAACTAGAGAAATAATACTAAAACACTAAAACTGTCAGCATCATGGAATAGTTTATAAATCTTTAAAAGATAGCCTCGGGGCTGTAAAAATGCTCAGTCAATAAAATGCTTGCCATGAATACTTAAAAACCTGACTTTGATCCCCAGAACCCACATTAAAAATTCCCAGCATGATAATGTTTGCCTGTAAGTCTAGTGCCAGAAAGGGAGACAGGAAGATTTCTGGCTCACTAACGAGCCAGCCTAACCTAATTGGCAAGTCCCAAGTCATTGAGACACCATCTGGAAAAACAAGGTGGATGGCATCTGAGGGCCACCACCTGTCAGAGTTAGACCTAGGTGTCAACTTGGCGGTGAGGGTTCAAGCTCTGGGCACATTTGTGGAGAATTAATGGTTGAGTTAGGCCCCAAACAAGTCAGCAAGAAGAGACTGTTTAGTTGACAGGGAAGGCCTAGCCCATGGAAGTTGGGATTAGGGCCTAGGCAGGTCAATAAGATTGAGGGAACTCAAAATAACATGTTGGTCTGGCAAGTGGGGATTGTCCCTCTCTAAGTGATCCTGTGGATGGCCAGTATGGGCAGTTCCCTTGGCTCCTGGACAAGGAACTGTAACCAAAAATCATGAGTCAAAATAAAACCCCTTGTTCCCTTAAGCTGTTTTGTCATGAATTTATTTGGCAATGTGCAAAAAAACTGCCACACCACCTGAGGCTGACTTCTGGCCTCCACATGCACCTGTACACACTTGATCACACATACACATAATACCATCAGTTAGGTTGAACTTCTATATCATATATTTACTGTTCTAGTTAAATGTACGTCAACTTGACTATTGAAGGTTGAGCTTTGGGCACATCTATGAAGAATTAGTAAATGAGGAAAACCCTGAGCAAGCCTGCAAGAAATTGTCTGGTTGACATGGGAGGCCAGCTATGGTGGATGGACCATTTCCTGCTCAGGAGGATAATAGGAAGTGAGGTTTGTCCCTCACAGCAATCCTGTAGACATAGTATAGGCAGTTCCCTGGGTCCCTGGTGTTAGTATGAGCTCTTCTGCCAAACTAGACTAAAAACTGTAACTGAGAATTGTAAGGAAGAATAAAAAGTCCTTGTTCCACTAAGCTGTTTGGTCATGAATTTATCAGCAACATGCAGGCTAACTTCAACACTTAGTTGAACATTATGTATTATGTGTTACTAATCCATATACAGAAATATGTCACGTTTTGCAAATGGTATTTCAATATAGCAAAGGACTTACCATTCTGTGATTCAGTTAGAAAATATTTACTAATAGCCTTACCTATTGCCAAATCTGGGAACAAACTAAGGGGCAAAACCAGATAGGGTCTCTGTCCCCAGGAACCCCTAACCAACTGGAAATACAAATCTTACTGAGCTAATTAAGAAATTGCAATTTAGAAACCAAAATGCAAAAAGAGTTGATAAACCAGCATTGCGGGAGTCATCTTTCCAGATGTTTCTTCCAACTTGGCAGCCAACCATCCACACTTGCTTCTCATATTTCCCACCTGGTCTGTCAGTGCCCTCTGCTTTGCAACATATCCAGGTGGCAAGCGAGATACACCAGTTACCACCTCCATCTCTACAGAAACAGTCTGAGGCATATATCTCACCTGGTTTTCCCAAAATGCCCTGTCCTGATTCCAAAATCTTTGGAGTAGCTTACAGTAAAAGGAATTTTTGCAGCGTGATTGAGTTCACCTTGACACAAGGAGATCAAAACGGGGGAAGGGAGCAGGAGAGGGAAGCAGCACAACATAATCACAAGTGTCTCGATGTCAGGGAGAGGGAATGAGTGAAAGGCTCAGGAAGCAAGTCAGGAGCCCACGAACACAGACAACCTCTAGACCTGGTGTTCTTCCTGCAGACACCTTGGTTCGAACCTAGTGAAGCTTCTAATCAGCCAGCTAAAGTGACAAATGTGTTTTGAGTGGATGAATTCACTGTAATGGGAGACGAACAGAATGGAACACTGCCCCAACACTGAAGAGGGAGGCCAGAAAAAGTTATAATACAGTGAGACCCTATTTCCAAAAATATATATAAAAAAATTAAAATGCTGTACTGAGAAACGAATATAACCTTCAAACTCATCCCTGTTTCACTTTTTCTCTTTCCTTTTAGTGCCAAGCCAGCAATCCAAACTATGGTTTTAAAACATAAGCTTCATTCTAAAAACCTTCCAGTGATTTCCAACCTTGGGCAGTTTATAATCTAAATCCATCTTAAAATCCTTCACAGCACACCCTACTTTTCTTATGCTTGGTTCCAGCCATGCTACTTCACTGCTGCTTCTAGCAATCTTGACATACTTGTCCCTTATCTCTCTGGCACCCAGATTTGAGTTTTTACAGTTGTTTCCCTTTGGTTTGATTTGGTAATAGTGGCTGACCTCCCCAGCCTCCTTACATGCTAAATACATGTTCTACCACTGAACTCCTAAGATTTGTAGTTAAGTCATTTCCTCTCAAGAAAACATATGGGAACATTCTATCCAAAATTGCAAGCTCAACAAGGTATGCAAGAGATGCAGAAGCAAAGCCTTTAATGGGAAGATAACCTCCATCCCTGGCCTAGCTCAGGCTTGCAGAAGGTTGGTACTTGGAACTGCCCTTTCTGCGCAGCCACTAAGACACAGAAGCACAGGACAGCGAATCAGGCCTCCTCCTTGTGACATGGGTGAGCCCCTCACCCAGCTCCTACCCTGTGCACTGCCTTCATGTTTTTCTTTGCATTTTCCAAAATTCAGAATCCATAGCTTACTGCTGTTTAAAGTTTGCTTCCAAAACTAGAATTCCTATGCCGTTCGCGGCTTGCACCCCCAGCAACGGACACGGGCACTGCCGGGCACATGATAGGCACTTCATGGACGGTCACCAAACCAGGCGGGGATTCTCACAATGGTAAAGCTGTGACTTGTTTATTTAAAAAGATGAAATGACCGAAATGTAAAAGAATAAGCATGATTTTCAAACCTTAGTCACCAATAAGGCGTAGAAACCGGGATGGAACTAAACTGCACGACTGTTGAACACTGACTGCATGAAAATATTATGGAGATTAAAAAAAAAGCCAGTAAACTATTACTTCTTAATAAAAAACGTAATGCAAAATCCTAGTATTTTCCTGGAATTTCTTCTCGAAACATGCGCACCCGACAAGCAGCAGGTCTTGGTAAGTATATTTTGCTTTCCTAAAGACAAAAGAAAAGCATGGTTCTCAGCACTCTGGTTTCAGGTGCACTTACAGGAAAAGCAAAGGGACAAACCGAGACGCCAGCGTCCGCCTTCCGGCGCAGAGCCCCAGGACGGGGCTGCAGCCGTACCGCGGCGCAGCGTCCTCCCAGGGGCCCCCGCACAGCCAGACACCAACCTGACACTCCCCGGCCTTGGACAGCAGCGCAGGCCGCCCGCCCACCGCGCCCCGCCGCTCCAGGAGCCCCGCCCCCAACTCGCCTCCGCAGGGCAGCGAACCGCAGCGGACGCCCACTCGTCCGCAGCACTCCGAGCCTCTAGTTCCCCGCGGGCCCGGTCGCTCAGGCGCAAGCCTCAGAAACAGGGGGCGGGACAACCGGGGGCTGCGGCCAATCCCGATCGAGCTCCGCTCCGCCGCAGCGATGACGGAACTACACGTCCCATGAGGCTCCGTTCGGCCGCCGGAAAGAGGCTCGCGGACGAGGGGGCGCAGCCACGGAAAGGGATTGTGGGAGAAAGGCCCTTCCTTTCCGTCTGGCGGCAGCCATCAGGTAAGCCGGGCTCGGCCCCTCGCTCGCCCATCCGCCGCTCATCGCGCTCCCCGTCGGCCATCCGGGCCTGGCGACCCTGTGCGCGCCGAGCTGCTCGTGCCGGCGAGAGTGTGGCCCCGACGCGAGCGCGGAGACGCGCCCGCCGGGCGAGCGGGGCGGACGCGATGGCCGCGCTCGGGCAGGGCCCGGCCCGCTGCGGGCGTGCGTGGGACCGGCGCGCGCACGGCCTGTTCCGGGCCGGCCGGGGGCCGCGGGGGGCGAGTCCTCGCCGCGAGCACCGCGGCGGGGGGCGGGGAGCGGCGGCGGCGACGTCTCGCCCGCCGGGGAGCGCGGCGGCCTCGGGGGCGCCGGCTGCTGCGCGCGGAGCTGCTGTCCTCGTGGAAACGGGAGGGGCGCGCGCGTGCGCGGTCCTCTGAAAGGTCGCGGTCTCTGAACGTGTCCCCGCAGGTGAGCCGAGATGGGCGCGTACAAGTACATCCAGGAGCTGTGGAGGAAGAAGCAGTCGGACGTGATGCGCTTCCTGCTGCGGGTCCGCTGCTGGCAGTACCGCCAGCTCTCGGCGCTGCACCGGGCGCCGCGCCCCACGCGGCCCGACAAAGCCCGCAGGCTGGGCTACAAGGCCAAGCAAGGTGCGTGTTGAGGGGTGCTGCCCCGAGCAGCTGGGGCCGCACGGAGGTGGGCGGCGTGCCTCGCGGTCACCTTTGCAGGGGTGGGAGACCTGCTGCGGGAGTGGCAGCTGGCTCGACTTGCACGTGCATGGAAGTCTGGGTTAGAGTAAATGCAGCTTCCTTTGTGTTTAGCAAAAAAGCACAAGGAAAACGTCCAGTGGGTCTCACGAGCTGTTTGTTTCCCTGTGTTTAGGTTATGTCATATACAGGATTCGCGTGCGCCGTGGAGGCCGCAAACGCCCAGTTCCTAAGGGCGCAACGTACGGCAAGCCAGTGCATCATGGTGTGAACCAGCTGAAGTTTGCCCGGAGCCTGCAGTCTGTTGCTGAGGTAAATCATTGGAAGTACCAGTATGTGTTTGCAGCCTGCTAGGCAAGACTGAAAAGGGCGGGAGCAACTTCGGAAATGCTTGGTCTTCATTAATCTTAGCAGAGTAGTTACTGCTATCATTCTATATTGTTACTAATATGTGCATGTGTGTGCACTAAAAGAACTTGGTAGAATCCCGACTTTTTAATTCTTTGATAGTTTCCGTACATGTATCCAGTGAATTTTAGTTGTTTATCCCCTAGTCATATATCCTATCTCCTCTTTCTTGATAATTTTTTTCTCTCTTCCCTTAGTCCTCATTCCCATCCCTTTTCCTGACAACCTTTCAGTTCCCCTGTCACACTCCCTCCTATTTTCAAGTCTTTTCACTTGTGTGGCCCACTGTGCTTCATCTAGTGTTGCTCGTTGCTCCAGCAAGTAGAATCTTCTTTTCCTCCCTGTTCTCATGAGTCTATCGGGTTGTGGAACTCTTGAGATCTTTACCTACTGTTTGCCTGGTCAGCTGATAGGACAGTTCCCATGTAGTTTTTATCATGTCGGGGAGATAGTGTCTGGCCCACCATTGTCCCACTTCAAGCTCTTAAAATTTTACTACTCTCTTTCTTTGATGGTCTCTGAGCTTTGGAGTGGAGATGAATATAACTTAGGTGTCCTGATAATGCCAACCAGTCCACAGTACTTGGCTAGCAATGGAACCTCAACTTCTGAAGAGTGATAAGTTTGTTTTTGTTTGTTTTACTTTGAGCACATTTCCAAGTATTCATTTATGTTGCTACTGTTTTGTGATCAGTTTCAGGTTTTCTTCTGGATTATTATTTTGTTGTGTTATAGGAAGCCTAATTTAAAACTCTGTTTTCTCCCCTTTTTCTCAGCACAGGCTTTAAAATCAAGTTTTTTTATTATATCTTGCATTCAGCCTTAGTTGAGTAGGAAGTAATAAAAAGGGTTTGTTCTTGAGTGTGTTCATGTGTGTTTCAATACATCAGTGTCTGGGGGGGCTTGTTTGGTTAGTTAGTGAGAAACTTCATTGTCATCTGATGACCCGATGGGGAACTGACTTTCAGCATTTCTTGTTCTAGGAGAGAGCCGGACGCCATTGTGGGGCTTTGAGAGTCCTGAATTCCTATTGGGTTGGTGAAGATTCTACCTACAAATTCTTCGAGGTTATTCTTATTGATCCATTCCATAAAGCTATCAGAAGAAACCCTGACACCCAGTGGATCACCAAGCCTGTCCACAAGCACAGAGAGATGCGTGGGCTGACATCTGCAGGCCGCAAGAGTCGTGGCCTTGGAAAGGGCCACAAATTCCACCACACTATTGGTGGTTCCCGCCGTGCAGCTTGGAGAAGGCGCAATACTCTCCAGCTCCACCGCTACCGCTAACATAAGTAAATGTTTGTAAAATTCATACTCAATAAACAATTTAGGACAGTCATGTCTGCTTAAAAGTGTTATTTGTCTGTTAAAGTTAGTCTGCAGATTATTTCATGAATGCTTTGTGGAAGTATAGCAGTTACAGTGCAATAATGTTTGAAGACTACAAATAATGGTGTACTTTGTTTCTAATAAGATTAACTTTCCTTGCATTTTGTTAGGGTTCTGTATACAGTGTTTGCAATATGCTATGTGGTATCATGTAAAGAGGAGTGCTGCAACTAGCCCTGTAGATTTGTTTGGTGCATGTGATGAACCTACAGCTTTATTGGGATGATGCAATGTTCTGGTTAGTTTTAAAGTGGCTGCTTGGAGTTTGGGTGGGTTTTGCTTAGAATCTGTAAGCTGAGGCTTTCCTAACCCTTGAATATGTAGAAAACTGATGGTGACTATAGCCCCCATTTAAAAATTAAAGCTTCTGAAATGGCACCATTTTCAGAATTGGCTAAATTTATTTTAAAAGAGGTTTGTCTTACTAAAGTTTAAGTTGCCTACGTCAAATTAGCTGAGTTTTAGTAAGAGTGAAATACATGTACCGTGAGAGCTGGCTCACTCAGTTCTGTGGGATCTAAGGTCTGGATTTAATGTCCAGTAGATAGTGGTATTTATACTTGTTTTTAGGCTGATTGAAATTAGACATTGAGCCAGTTACTTCCCTTAAGGTTTGTAAGCAATTAATATAAATGCCAATATTGGAAGATGGGAGATCAGTGGCTATTCAGTAAATACCAAATGGGCTTGCAAAAAAGCTATGTAGATTTTCAACTGTTAAAACAGCTTGGGATCACCAAGAAGTCTAGTGAGTCGATGAAGTCTAGCTATTGTCAGCAGACAATGTGTTTCCATGGTTTCCTATCTAACTTTGTGTTGTCTGCAGTCACTTTCCTCATCTGAGGTCAAATACTTTGAAGTTGACAAAGAAATGAGCATCATACATACTACCACATTGTTTTATTTCTGTTCCATGGGTAGACTACCCAGCTGAATTCAAGTATGGAAGAATCAAGAATTGCCCTTATTACAGATTCTGTGGTTTGCTGTCTTGAAAATAGATGGCTCAGTTTCAATCCTAATTGATGCTTTCCTGTCTTGGGGTTTAAAGAGATGATTCAGTAGATTTTCAGACAGTACTCAGGGCAGACCCAAAATTTTTAAGACCTAAAGCTCTATAGTTAACAAAACCATATTGTGTGTAGAGATTGTTCAACAAAAGGAATAAATGTCTGTTAAACAAGTGGACCTTATGTTATTTTTTATCATCTTGCATTACCTTTGCAAATGTGATGCAGGCTGTGTAGTTCTCAGAGCTGGATACCTTCATAGAACTAATCCACATTAGAGGCCTGGAGATTGCTGATCTTCAAGAGTCCAAAGTGAAAGGCCAGAAGAGGTATGATCTGAAGTCAGTAAATAGTAACAACCCGTAGATGTGCTCACTGCAGGGTACAAGGGAGGCAAAGGAGCCTTTTCCCTTGGACTACTTTTTTCTTTTTTTTATTACTTCTGCTCATACAAACTTAATAGGTACACCGGTTCCCTCTTCCCACCAACCCCTCTGCTCACCCTCCCCTCCCCTCTTCCCCCCCAGTACCTCCCCTCCCCCAATCCCTTGAGAATCCTTTAATGTGCATGCCAAACTCTCCTCTGGGTCCTCCTCTCTGATGACGTACAAGGACCCAGCGGCATTTCCCTGAACCCTTTCCTGTGTTCCCCTTAAGCATAGGAACACTATTTTGGCTGTCAATCCCTTGCCTTCCCTTGGACTACTTTGTATCTGGGCCATTGCTGGAAGGTGCTTGGGGCATAATCTCTCTCCCTTATGTAATCCTTGCAGGAAATACTCTCACAGATGCCCAGAGGCATGTTTTAGTTAACACCCACTCAACCAAAATTTTAAGCATAATAGGTCCCTAATGATGAATATTTAAGATTTCCCCCCTTTATTATTGCATACACCTTATTTGTAACATTCCTAACAGAGAGTTTAGATGTATTTCAGTTCTGATAGATAATGCCATCTTCCTCAACAGTGAGAGAAAATGTTTACCCCACTCTTGTCAACACAAATTGATCTCTGCTAACCTATTGGGAAGGATGGAATTGTTACTTGCTGTCATTTTGCCATTCTCAGTGTGGCAAGACAGAAGTGTGTATACCAAAACTTTGTCCTCTACACAACTTGCCAGGTAGAGGTAATAAGAGTTTCTCTGCGAATAGAATGGGGTGGAAGTGATGCATTCCTGCACTTTCCATGACTAGAACCCATGCTGCAGAGAGCTTAGCAACAAGGAAATAGCTTAGTCATTAGACTCGAGAAATGAGATTTCACAGCTATGATACTGTGTAAGTTGTCACAGCCTAATGTGACCAATGAGTTTTATTTTCAATGACATTTTCATGCTTTCGTGTGAAGCTTCTGAAGGAAGAGCAATGGGCAATGAAGAACCTGGTCCATGCCACTCCTGCTCTCAAGTCTGGGAAAGGGTAACTTATTCCTCTAAAATGTTCCTTTTAATTGATGAGCTATGAACATCTGAACCCATTTGCTTGCAGATCTGTCATTTAGAGTGTGCTGGTTGGTTTAGGAACAACAGAGGAGTGAAGTAATTATTGGCCTAATCATGAACATTCCACGCAAGAATACAAATATACTGCTTAGGTTCTAGAAGTCCATTATTAGCTAAATGAAGTTTCATTCATCAGGAGTGAAAATTCAAAACATGGCCATCCACGTTAAGGATTCATGTTCATTAACCCACAACTGGAGTCCGTGTAAATCTGTCAAGACCCATCAACCACAATATATGCACCTGGTCACGCCAATCACGTGTCCCACCACTTCCAATGGTGTGTTTGTTTTTCCTGAGCCAGGGACTGGCTGCTTAGTCTAGATTGACCTTGCATTCAAGATCCTTCTGGGCCTCCTAATGCTAAAATTATAGGCAAGTGCCACAGCACCAACCTGATAATGCTTAGTTTTTGTAAAACATCAGTTGTTATAATGACTGCTTAGAAGATTTTGTCAGCTTTTTTGCCTCTTTTTTTTTTATTGGGAGGTGGGGCTGAAACTGTCTACCTTGCTCAGCGTGACCTTGTACACCACAGCCTAGGCTGATCTGTAGCCCACGATTATCCTGCCATAACCTCTGAGGACTGGCATTGCAGGTATGAGCCACTGTGCCTGGCCTCTTCCTTGTCCTTTTTATCATGATGGGAATTAGCCCAGAACTCCATGCACGCTGGCAGATGCCCATCACTGAGCTACATCCCATGTATGTTGCCGATAAATTTCATGACCAAACAGCTTTAGGAGATAAGGGGTTTTATTCTTGCTTATGATAATAGTTCATAGTCCAGCATAGCAGGAGAGTTCACGCCAGCATCAGGAACCAAGAGAACAGGCCACACCATGTCCACAGAGCTCGTTGACAAAGGGGCACACCTCACTTGCCAGTCTGCCAGAGTATGCCAAACTATTAAACCAGCTCTCTCCATCATACCCACCTGCCAGGGAATGGCCCACCCAGTATGAACTGGGTCTTCCCTCATCAACTAGATATCTCCTGCAAGCTTGCTCAGGGTTTATGTTTACTAATTCACAAATGTGCCCAAAGCCCCAGCCTTCAACTGTCAAGCTGACATCTTTATCTAACTAGCACATAACCCCAAAGATAAACCCCAACCTCCTGAGATGTTAGCTGCCTCTAACGTTCTCCTAATGATAAATCCTCCTTCAAGGAATTATTATGTCCAAACATTATTGATTGCTTTTATGTGATTTGTGACATATTTCATGGACATTGTATCAAAAGAGTACTGTCCTAATTATTCCTCATGAGTGTCATCTAAGTTTTGGAAAGTCATTGTCTTTTTGAATAAAATAAAACTGTTTCACGGTCTGGAGAGGTTGCATATGGAGTTGGTCAGCTGAACTAATCAAAGCTTCTGGCTTAGTAGTTACCACAACTACCATGCGACCTTCCCTTAAAAGTGAAGTACAGCTAGGTTTAGGATAGAATCCCAGTAGAGTCTACCTGGCAACAAGAAAGAATCAAATCAGGAATACATCTTGTTATGTAACCTAGTTTTACAAGATGGGAAATCCTCAGCGACTTGCTCTGCTGCTCCTGACGAGCACCTTGACCTCTTAGGCTTGTTTGCTTTCCTCAGCATGGGAAAAGAGGCCATGTGTTCATGTAGGCAATCATAGGAGTAGCTTAGGAACCTCGGACCCCATTTGATTTTGGCTAACTACTACCCAGCACATATATTTCATGTCATGCACTTGACACTTAGGTCCTTTACCTGCAGGTACCATGTCTGCACACCCCTCTCCAAACAATGCACCAGCAGCTTCAGACTTCTACTCAGACTTGCAATGGGCTGCAAGTACACCCACTCTAGATAATATAAAAGGTCTCTCTTCCCCAGGTAACATTAAATTTAGACATTTCTATTCAAAGGTATACCCAGCACTACCTGGTGGAAAGAATGGTAGAGTCAATTTTGTTTGGGGTGCATGTGCAAAGAAGGCTAAGATAACCTTTTGAAGAAAAGTAATCTTTCAGAGAAAATTTCCTGTTTATCATCTTATGCATATGCATAAGTAGACATGCATTCAATTGAAATAAGTTAGTTGCCCAAGCACTAACTAGTGAAGACATCTTAAAGGTAATAACCCAATGGCTCACACATGGAGGGAGACACAGGAGAGAGAAGAAATTGGGCAGGAAGGGAGAACAAGAGAGGTGGGAGGGAATGCAGGGTTGGGGAGGTAATGGACAATGAGAATACATAAAATCAAGGTTAATATAACTTAAAAAAAACAAAGTTAAGGGCTGAAGAGATGGCTCAGGGGTTAAGACTCTGCCTTGCAAGCAGAAGGTTCTGAGTTCAGAAGCCAGGTCCCACGTAAAAACACCAGAGAGAAATGACAGCAAAACAAAAAGGAGGTAGAAGCAATCCAGGATGATTCCCGAAGTCACCCTTGGTCTTCTACAGGGAAACACAGTTTCTCTCTCTCTCTCTCTCTCTCTCTCTCTCTCTCTCTCTCTCTCTCTCTCTCTCTCACACACACACACACACACACACACACACACACACACAGAGTAAATCAGAGTAAATAAATAAATATTAAAAATGTCAGGTGGAAATGGCAATTCTGGCTCTGGAAGATGGAGCCTGAGAAATCCCAGAGGAAAGCAATAGGGAGGTAGAAAAATCCAGGATGGTTCCTGGTGTCATCCTTGGGCGTCCACATGTACACACAGGTGCCCTCCTGTACTCACACCTGCACACACACCTGCACACACACACACACACACACACACACACACACACACACACACACATGAAGTTTCATCTGAATACCATTAGTACTTACTAACCCTTTCCAAGTCCTAATTAGTAAACTGATATTGTTTCTAAGTATCTAAAATTTAATTCTGATGGCTATCATATTTGACTTGCATTGAAAAATAAAGCCTGTTTTCTCTTACATGAAGCTAGAAAAAGCTATTTATATTAATATTTTCCTCTAAAAAGTGATGATACCATATGTAGAAACAGACTCCAACTCAGGGAACCATGTGCTTGTGGTTTATTAGCCAGCTGCTATCAGACAGAACCAGCAGGGAGGAGAAGCTGGACCAGGAAAGGAGCCACAGAGATGGATTCTACCTATGACTTTGAACTCCTAGCAATCCTGCTGCCTCAGCTTCCTACTGCTAGGATTATGCCAGGCCTTAGTCCAAGTGTTAGACTTGTTTCTACCTGACCCTGCTGGGAAACTAGAGCAAACACACCCACACCCCCAGTCTGTATTGACCTGTGGGAAAAACACCAGGTTTTCAAACCATTGCCCTCCATAGCTACAGTGAAGCCTGCCCTGAGAGATTGCAAAGTTGCAGACCCCACAGCAGCCAGAAGGCTCCCGTGGCTCAAGACTGTGCTGTGGGGAGGGTCACCATTAAGCCTCCAACAGTGCCCAGACGCCTAGCAGGCTGCAGAGAATTCAAAAGATCCAAATAGCACTGAATTCACAGAGCTTCCTCTCTCAACTTGGGTTTTCTTCTAAAAGTGTTTTTGTTATTACAGTCTGGTTGGGTCACCATTTCAAATACAAAAAGCCAGTGAATACGTTTGCATTAATCACCTAGCCTTGGATGCTTTAGAGCCATTCTGAAAACTGAAGTAGCTTAAAGCCTGGTTGGCAGTGCATGCCTGGAACCCCAGCACTCAGGGGGTCCAGACAGAAGGATCAAGTTCAAAGCCAGCTTGACGACACAGCAAGAGCCTGTCTCAGATAACAATAGCAGATATATATATACTCGCTTATGTTTTTTTTATTTATTTTGATTCTTTTAACGTTTCGTATATGAATGCAGTGAACCATGTCATTTTCACTTCTATTTTCCAATCCCACCCCTCTCCTTTTCCCACCCCCAGCCTCAACCAGCCTCCCTCCTAATTTCCTGTCTTCTGCATGTGTGACCCACTGAGTTTCATCTGGCTTGCCCTTAGTGGCATGTACCTGCATTTGCTGGGACATGGATGATTTAATCAGCGGGGATACCGTTGAAGAAAGCTGCATCCAGCATTAACCCTCAATAGCTCTCAGGGAGGAGTGGAGCCTCTAGAGGTCTTTCCCCTTCCATGGTGAGGCGTTGATAGGTCAAGTCTCATGCAGATCTCCTGGATGAGGATGCAGCTGCAGGGAATTCACGGGCGCAGTGACCCTGTGTTGTCTGGAAGATACTGTCTGGCAGCAGCCCTCTGCACTCTCAGGCTTCCACATTCTTACCACTCCCACCTCTGTGACTCTCCTGAGCCGTGGAGTGGGAGGTGATTTAGATGTCCTACCTGGGATTCAGGAGTCCTGGGTTATTAAGTAAATGGTTGAATTTAAATGAATTGGAGGTTCTAGTAGAGGCGTATTTGTTTAATTATATGCAATTTTTCTTACATAAAATGAATTGCCTTTCTTCCCTTTTTTCCTCTCATTTTCTTCTTTCTGTTTTGTTTTTGAAAGGGTCTTATGAGGCTGAGATTGGTCTCAAACTCACTACATAGCCTAGGATAACTCGAATCCCTGATCTTCCTCTCAAGTGCTGGAATCATAGTCATGTGCCCCGGTCAGCTTCTACAGTGATTTTCTTTAGCTTTCCTTTTTTTTTAATGGAACACCGAAAATTTCCATGTTATTCTTGCACAGGGGCCATGCTAATCTTCTCTGTACTGCCAACATGCACACATACACGGAATTTTTAATAATTAACAGGATGTTATCATTTTTAGGTCATGGATACTTTTTTTTGAAGAGCTGTTTACATATCTTAAAATAAATGAAAGTGTTCTTCACAAGCTTTACTAAAATCAGTTTTAATTTAGTAACAAGTAAACATGTCTGCTTTCTTGGATAACCAAGTACTGGGAGTATGCCAGGAATTATTAAAGTTGCTCGACAGTTTCTGTAACATCTCTCAAAGATTATTTTAAATGAAAATTGTTAATTAAGATCATGTCTTAGATTACCTATAAAAATTATTTCTGTATCTAAATGTGCTTGTAATATGTGGGACTTACGTGCCTTAAACACAAAGCTGACACACAAGAACTTTCACTCCCTTTTTTGAATACAGGAAGTTTAGAAAATGCAGAGATTAAAAAATTATTTGAATCCAATATTCAGAGACATCCATGTTTTTTTCACAATGACTCTGATTTTTTGTTTTAATTTTGTTAACAGTGAATTTATGTGTTTCATCATTCACTACCTACCCCCATCCTATCCCCTCCCCTCATGTTATCTTTTTGTCTTATTTTCTTCTAGTCTCTGTCTCTTTTAATTGATTGATATCAATCAATTCTGGTCTCACTATATCCTGGACTGGCCTTAAACTTGCCACAAACTTTCCCTCCAAAGACGTTTAGAAAGGAGATCAGATCATGTGCATATATATGTAATGCTAAGTCTACTCTAAGGGTCTGGAGAATCAGTGAGCACTGGAAGATTACAGAACTCTGGTGTGCAAGAGCCCAGGGAACAGAGATGGTATGGTGCTGCTTCAGCTTGGTCATTATTCAACAATTCTGAATGGGACAGGCAAGGTCAGAGAGGCCGAGCACATCCTGATGGCCTTGGACCACAAGGACAAAAGCATAGGGTTGCTGTCATCAAGCCAGCCAGGGGAGGGTCCTGATAAGCCCTCTAGGCTCTGTATTGGATTCCTAGCCATGATTCACGAAGGCAGCCAGGGTGAGGTTTCTGAAAGCAGATCATGGACATTGTCTTGCTCAGAACCTTCAGAGTAAAATACACAAGTCCTACAAGATTCCTACACTGAGCAGAGACTCTGGGCCCTAATATTTCTCCCTTTATAATAGGAATGATGTAATGTCCTATTTTCTGTTATGGAAAGGAACCTATTGGTAACAACAAATCAACAAATATTTCAGAAGTTGGCTCAGTGCCCAAAATGTAACATAAAGGCAAAAGAAAAGTAATTTATAGTATTTCAATATGTACATTCCTTGACACAGTTATGTCAGCATATAGTTACCAGATGGTATTTATACCTGCATGCAGCATCACCATGGATACGGCCCAGTACAGCTGTGCATCAACATCATAAGCAGGGCTGCTGTTTGTCACAGTTACTCCGCATGTTGCTGATACATTCACAACCAGTGGTTTATGGGGAGAACAAAAGGGCTTTATTTTAGCTTATCTATCTGGTTATGGCTCCTTGTCAGCTTGGCAGGAGCGCCCACACCAACACCAAGACCAAGGGAACCGGCCAGGACATAGCCACAGCACTGTTGAGAGGAACAATCCTTACTTGCCACTTAGTGAGACCGTAATCTGGTCAAGTATAAAAAAGAATGCCAATCTCCTCACCCTGTTCCCTCTATCTTATCCACCTGCCCAGGGACACCCACCATGGGCTGGGCTTCCCCATTAATCAGACAATCTCCTACAGGCTTGTTTGGATTCTTTATAAATGGGGCCCAAGGCTCAAACCCACAACTGTCAAGTTGACACTTGTATCTGACCATAACGGTTGCCGTCAATGACCTCCTTTTTGACATGGTTTTAGAACTCCTGGTAGGGCTGGGGAGATGGCTCAATGGGTAACCTGCTTGCTCTACAGCACCAGGAGTAGTTTTGATCCCCAGATCGCACATGAATGCCAGATGCGGTGTCATGTGCCTAACCTCTGTGTACATATGGGCAATGCAAGGTAGAGACCAGAGATGCTTAAGGGCAGCCAGCCTGGCTTAGGCAATAGTAGTGAAGAGACCCAGTCTCCAAACAAGTTAGAAAGGCGAGGACCATCACCTGAAGGTTGTCTTCTATATTTACACGTATGCTTAGGCATCATGCACATACCCTCACTTCCCCCCTCGCTTGTGCATACACACACACACACACACACACACACACACACACACACACCCCACAAATAAACCTCTTGGAAAGGGCTGAAAATGTAGCTAAGTTAGCAAAATGCTTGCCTAACATGCATAGGGCCATGCATCCAATTCCCAGAACTTCATAGACCAGGTATAGTGATAGAAACCTGTAAATTAGCACTCAGGAGTTAGAGACAGGAGGGGAAATGCAAGGTCATCCCCAGCTATAGTCAGGGATACATGAGACCCTGCCTCAAAGAAAACAAATCCTCTTCGTAGAGTTCCACACAACAAAAACATTTTCTTCAATTACGTCATAGCTATATTCAGAGAAAATTCCACAGTCTATAGTTAAACTGTGTGATGAAGTTAAGCATCCTGGGGGAAGGTCCTGATGAGCTTCTATACTTTGAGTCTGGCACCAACAATAAACACATTTACTCCCTTTGTAAAAATCTGGAAAGATATTTGAAAATCATGCTCACTGCAGGACAGTACCCACTGACTGGGTCTGTCATACTTAAGTACAGGTGTCAATTTGACAGTTGAGGGTTTGAGCTCTGGGCACATTTGTAGAGAATTAGTAGTTGGGTTAAGCCCAGAGCAAACCTGCAGGAGATTGTCTAGCTGATGGGGAAGGCCCAGCCTATGGTGGATGGGATTAGGCCCTGGATAAATCACAGAGAGGTGGTTGAGAGAGTTGGTATCCTTCTGTTCACTTGGGTAGACATGCTGGTCTGGCAAGTAAGGATTGTCCATCTCTCAGCCATTATGTGGTGATGGTGTGGTCAGTTCCCTCGGCCCTGGTGTTGGTGTGTGCTCTCCTGTCAAGCTGGACTGAGAACTGTAACCAGGAATCGTAAGAGATAAGAAACTCCTTGTTCCCTTAAGCCAGGAAAACTGCAACAGGGTCCATCCCACACGTCTGCGGCACTTCAGGCATCCCTGGCTCCTACTCTGAAAAATCCCACTAGCTCCCCTTCCTGTTACCATGGCAATCAGAAACATACACAAGTGTATGACAAGTGCTGTTTGTCTTAAATCCCAGCATAGGGATGCTGAGGTAGAGGAGCTAGTTGAGGCCAGCCTGGGCTGCCGAGCAAGAAAAAAAACCATGCCCACTGTTTGCCAAATGTTCCAGAGGCCTAGGAATCCTTGCTTTGTTAGTCACTCTTTTAGGGACCTAGTGCAGGGCAACCTTGCTGATTCATTTCTTACCATGTGCCCCCTCCCTTTGGCCTCTGCTGGGCTCTTCTTCTTCATATCTGATGGAGCCCCTGCAGCTCCAGGCTCTCAGTAGGGGCCCTTCCATCTGCAGCGCTCTTCCGCTGACCACGGGCACGCCTCCTTCCCTTCCTTCAGGTCCTGGGTTCTTTGTTTAAATTTGTACTCCTCATCCTCACTCATGGCTTTTCCTCATCTCTCTTCCCTTCTCTTGCTCCATAGCTTCACTTATGATATTCTTTCTTTATTTTTTGAGTCATGTAGTTCAGGCTGGCATGAAGCATTATATAGCTGATGGGACCTTGAATTTCTTTTTTTTTTTTTTTGGCTGGCGGGGAAAGGCAGGGGAGGTATGTGTGTAAAAGAGAGCACTATAGTGACTTCAGGAGTCACCCTGCATTGCTCTCCCTTCTTATTGGTTTACTCTGTGGTTTCCCAAACTCTGGTTTCTAGGGCTAGAAGTGCTAGCTTTCAAAATTCCATCTGGCATCTTCACCTGAGATGAGGGATCCAAACTTGGGTCTTTTTGCTTTTGAGGCAAAGGTTTAACTATTGAGCCATCTCTCTAGCCCAATGACCTTGAATTTAAAAAAAATATATATTTATGTGTGTACAATGTGTGTGTGTATGTGTGTGTGTGTGTGTGTGTGTGTGTGCACAGCATGCATGGAAAAAGAAGAGGGTCTCAGGTGTCTTGTCTCTGTCCCTGCTCCCTCGGGGCTGGGACACTCAAGTTTGTCAGTGCTGGGATCCAAATTCCAGTCCTCACTATTTCAGAATAAGTGCTTTTAACCCCTGAGCCATCTCTCTAGCCCTGACCCTGACCTTCTGGTCTTCCTGATTCCACCGCCAAAGTTCTGGGATTACAGGCCATCACGCTCAGTTCATGCTATTCTGGGGACTTGAACTCAGGGCTTCCTGCTTGCTAGGCCAGCTTTCTACCCATTGAGCCCCAACCCCAGCTGTTACTATTTTTCTAGCCATCATATATGCCATGGCTCCAGTATATCCTCTGATCTTGCTGCATCCAGAGATGTATATGCTGAAACACATATGAATATACATAGATGAATTTCTTTCCTTAATGTTATATTTTGGATCCCTATATTGACTTTTCTATAGGTTCATTGTTACCTATGAAATTCATTTCATAAAGAAGATATAACACATTCCTATTACAAAGGAACCACTCTGAGAGGTTCCAATTTATATCATTTGGTTTCTTCATTGTCTTGCCCACTGTTAGGTTCCACCCACATTTGTGGGATAAGGGGAAGGGGAAAGAGGAAGCCAGAACATATGAAGAAAAAGGAATTTCTGCAAGTAGCACAGTCTTGACACCCAAATTCACCTTCTCTCTCTCAACCAACCAGTGAGTTTAGAAACTGTCTGTGGGCTGTCAGTCCCTGGACATTTTCCCTCCACCAGGAACTGGGCAGAGATAGGCTGATCTACCAGGTTTTTGCCTGGCAACCTGATGCGTGTTAATAGTCAGCTGGACTTGCCTAAGGTTTTGAAGTTTTTGTCGATGGACGGGCCTATTTTGAGAGTAGAGATAAGTAAGAACCTCTTTAGGTTATGTAATAGCCTACAGCCATTACTGCTCCCCAAATGTGCCCAATCTCATTTAAGTTATATAATGACTGAAGATGGTTAGGAGGCAGCATGGCTTACAGCCCTAGACTCTAAGCTGCATTTGTCCCTAAAAACTCACACAGAGGAGTGTTTACACATGTGGCTGGGTTTGTAAGGTATTTAAACAACCATTACAAAAATCAGGCTCAGGCAAGATATCTCAGCTGGTAAAGTGCCGGCTTGCAAACCTGGCAATCTGAGTTTGATCCCCAGAAGCCTACATGGTAGAAGGAGAGCTGACTCTAAAAACTGTCTTCTGCCCTTTACCTGTGCATGTGGCATACATGTGTCTACCTACTCTCTCACTCCCTCTTCTTCCTCTCTCTCTCATATATATGATATGTATATATATTATATATATTAAATGCAAAATACTTTATTTCAAGGAATGTTCTTCTTTTTCTCTTTTTGATATAAAACTCTACTCTTTGGGGTTTCACAGATGAATACAGTGGATTTATGATATTTTTACACTCTAGTAACCATTTCCATTCCCCCTTTTTCCCTTTACAACCCTTCTTCTAAACTGGAATTCCTTCTATGTTCTGGTCTTTTCACGGTGTGGCCTGCTGAGCTGCATCTGGGGTGACTTTGATGGCATGTGTCTGATCACTTGCTGGAGCATTGATCATAGTGGATATTCAATAGAGAAAAGGACCCCGCCACACAACACAGCAGCACTAATCCTCAACAGTCTCTCATGAAGTTTGGGCCTCTTGAGATCTTTCCCAATTCATAGTAAAATGTGCATAGAAATTCTGAGCAGGTCTTGTGGAAATATACATAGCTACAGTGAATTCGTGGATGCAACAGTCCTGTCATGTCCAGAAGAAACATCTGGCTGCACCCCTGCCCCACTGAGACTCTTGGAATCTTGCTGCCTTCTCTTGCTCCACATTCCCTGAGCCTTGGGGCTGAGCAATCTGCAGTCACTTATTTACTGCACTTTGGCCAGCTGTGATTGTCTGTAACAAACATTTTCCTTACAAAAAAAGCTTCAGGTAGAATGTTGAGTGTTCTTTCCCATTTTAGATGTTTATAGTCAGTAACCCAATCATTTTCAGAAATATGTTCAGAAGAAACCATTTGAAATCATAAGAAAGTTATGCATTTGGATACTTATCACAACACTTCCTATATATATCTTTCTCCTCCAGAACAGAGGTGTTTACTCTAGATTGGGGATCAGTAATGTCTGTCCCCTGACTTTGAGACGAGGAGAAAACCTTGGCCTGATGTGATCCCGGGAATCCTGTAAACACGGAGGAGGAAACTGGAGTTCAGGAGTCCAGGGAGATGCGGGAGGGGTCCTGCTCTGCCCACATGGGAGGCAGCTGAGGGCCCCAGGCAGTTCAGGGCAGCTAGGGAGTGTGGGAGGCAAGGCCACAGGCTATCTGCAGGACAGCCAGAGGGAGTACAGTTCTGCCCACCTCCGGATTCAGTGAGCCCTGCTTTGGATCTAAGTCTGAATTGTGGTAAGCCATGTTTGTAGCAATTTGCTGAAACAATAGAAAAACAAAGTCTTTTTTAAAGTCTTTTTCATTATCATTTTATTTGGGTGTGGGAAGATGCGGGGAGAATACTGTGTGTCCCTGTGGAGGGCCAAAGGTGACTTCAGGGATCATTCTGGATTGCTGCTACCTCCTTTTTACTCCTCTGTGAGATTTCCCAACTCTCCCTCCACCAGGGCTGAAAGTATTTCTGCCTGGTGTTTTTTAGGTGGGACCTGGAATTTGAACTCAGAACCTCCTGCTTCTGAGGCAGAGTCTTAATCCCTGACCATCTCTCCAGTCCCCTCCCTTTTATAGATGCAGTCCTGGACTGGAGAAATGGCTCAGGGATTAAAGCCTTTGTCTTGTAAGCAAACGGACCTGAGTTCAGATCTCTAGATCTTATGCAAAAACGCTAAAAATGCCAGGCAGAAATGGTGGTAGCCTGTAATTCTGGTCTTGGAAGATAGAGCCTGGGAAATCCCAGAGCAAAGCAATAAGGAAGTAGAGCAATCCAGGGTGATTCTAGATGTCGCCCTTGGGCCTCCACAGGTGCATACATCCAACTGCCCTCTTGTATATGCATCCATACACAGATGTGTACACACACACACACGCACACACACACACACAGGCAAAAAACAAAAAAAATTTCAAACATCTTTCTATGTGCAAGACAGTTCCCCACAGTAAATAATTGTATAGCCCAAAATAATAGCCCTATTGTGGGGCACTGCTCTCTTTATAAGGTACCTTTCACTGGTGATTTTCTTTTGTTCTTTCTCCTTTGTTCTTTATTCTTTTTTTTTCTTTCTTTCTTTCCTATGTAGTACAGGCTGGTCCTCCTGTCCCCATCTCCTAAATGCTGGGATTATAACGAATATGTATCTTTTTCGCTCCTTCCTTCCTTCATCATTTAGGTATAGATTTTTTTTCCTCACACAGAAATTCTGAATATCTTCTCACCTTTCTGTACCCACAAACCCGCCCAATAAACCCAAGCTGAATATGGAGCAAGTTGTCTCCTAATGTTTTGTCGTGGGTATAAAGAAGCAAGCAAGCGTCCTTTAGGAATGACTGTGGTGATTCCCATTATCTAAGTGACGTCATTTTGTTGCCCTTCCTCTGGTGCTTCGCTTTCATACTGCAAATGTGTTAAAAATTAAAGCTCCAGCTTGAACCTTCATTTCTGCTGGCTCAGCCTTGGTTCCGCGGCCCCCGCGGGGGCGGCACTTCTGGGCGGGCAGCCAGCACTCCCGGGGCTGCAGGGATCATCTCTGCTTGCCTTATAAAGCAAAGGAAAGGAATCCGCCTGACCTACAAGGACTGATTCTTCAAGAATTAGCACCCTGCCATCGTGGTGATCTCTTCAGAGCTCGCCTATCTTTCTGAGAAAATGAACCCTCTTCAGATACTGTCCTCCTCCCCTAAGCAAAAGCATCTTTTCTTACTCCCTTGCAAAAACAAAAGACTGTCAGAGAAGGTGAGTCGACAGTCTAAAAGATCTTAGCAATGGTTTAAGCATTGATGAAAATGTGCTTGATCTAATACAACTTTGTATTAGATCTCCCTTTGCACCTAGAAGGCAATCTACAGATTTCTGTTGGGGATAGAAGGGACAGCTCAACAGATAAAGGCATTTTCTGCTATATGGTGGAAAGAGAAAACCAAGTACTACAAGCTGTCCTCTGTTAGCTCCTTCCTGAATACACACACACACACACACACACACACACACACACACACACACACATATTAAGGAGGTTTCCAGAAAGAAGAAAAACTAAGATTAACTGTAAAACATAAGAGGGAGACAGTCACATGAGGGTCTCAGGAAAAGCATTCCAGAAGGGACTTCATAAGCCAGGCATGGCGGCACATGCCCATAATTCAGGCATCAAGGAGGCAGAGGCAGGAGGATCAGGGGTTCAAGGTTACAGCAAGCTGAGGGCAGAGACTTTATCTCAAAGCAAACAAGCACACAAAATGTGGTATACATAAAATGAGTGTCAATGAGTAAAACTGAGCATGATAAGAATTACTGCTGGATCAAAAATAACAGAATTAAATATTGATGGAAAGAAAAATCTGCACAATTTGATGAGGCAGATGAATTTGGAGAAATAAGTCTGTGAAAGTTCCCAATGGCAGAAGCTCTGATTAGCCAGAGGCACAAAATGAAAACAAAATGCTTAATAATTTTTTGTGGGGGGGAGTGGGGTGGGAGGGCAGGGGTGTATATATAGCCAGACTGGCCCCCAACTCACGATCCTCCTGCCTGTCTCCTACTTGCTAGGGTTACAGATTTGTACCATCACACCAAGCTATATATATATCAGCTTTTTCTGGTACAATTTTGAGAGAGAAGCTTTTGACTTTTGTGAGAAATAGTTCCAGGAAAGTAAAATACAAAGAGATTACTAGAAATAGTCTAACTCCATCATATATAAACTATAGATTGATAAGCAAATTAGTTAAGTCAAATGGGCCATCTGGGTTTCTTTTGCAGTAACTGTGGGAAATTTATCAATGCTGAGATGATTTTTGATGATTCTATTCATAAACGTGTCAAAAAATTAATCATCTATGAGTTTGAAATAATTTTCAGTTAAAAAGAACCCCTGGGGCTGCTGAGACGCCCAGCGTACAGACCTGGTGGCTGAGTCCATCCCTAGAAGCCGTATGGTGGGAGACTTTGGGCTCCTGAAAGTCATCTGACTTTCACATGTGCCTGTGCCACGCGCACCGGTGGTGCTCGCTCTATACCCTCCTCTCTCCCGCTTCCCCCTCTCCTTCTTCTTCTTTCTCTCTCTCTCTCCCTCCCTCCTACACACATTCTCAGTCCAGATTGCTGGGATCAAAAATCAAAGAAGTTTTTCGGTTGAAATGTAGTTCATATTTTCAAATATTCTCATTATAAAAATACATGCAATGTAAGACTGCTTTTCTCTGTCTTTAAATTATTTTTAAATTTATATTTCTAGTTTTACCAGCATATTGAGTTCTTATCCCTGCTCCCCTCCATCCCCCTCCTTCCCCTCCCTTCCCTTCATCAGTCCATCCCACTCCCTCCCACCCTCCCACCTGTCCATTTCTATGGACCCCTGGTTCCCTCTGGCTTGTCTACTCTTGTGAGGGTTCAGGTCTCTGTGGTATACCAAATTGACCCTCTTCGGGTTACCCCACTGATAGGAGCATTTTCCTTCACTCATCCAGCTTTAGTCCCCAAGGTTTCCACTGTATATTCTTGTCTCTCTTGAATTCCCTGTAGTCTAGGGGGGGCATGTTGGTATGTCAATCATTATGCAGGTCTGGTAAGGACTGCAGTGAGTTCATGGATGTAGTCTCTCTCTCTCTCTCTCTCTCTCTCTCTCTCTCTCTTTCTCTTTCTCTTAAGTCAGAGTCTCACCATATCTGCCTTGTTAACCTGGAATTCATATAGACCCAGACTGACCTCCACAAAATCCTTCCACCTATCTCCTAAATCCTGGGATTATAGGCATGTACTGTGGAAGAAAAGAAATTTTTACAGAAATTGTGACAAATAATGAGGTTACGACTAACAGCTTGGTGGTCAGCAGTTTTCAGAGTTCTAAAAACAAAAGTCTAATATGGGTGGCTAGATACTGAAAGCATCTCCACTCTCAAGGTCCCTGTGAGAAGGCCAGATGCCAAACCACCCAGACCCAGATACTAGACCACCCAGACCCCCCTCCAAAGTTGGTTCCAGGAATCTTCCCCCTTCAAGGTCTCGGAGAAATGTTTTCAGTACGTGCAGATGCCGCCTAAGCCCGCTTGCCCGCTCCCCACACAGAACTCCGGGAAATGCTCCCCCTCTTAAGGTCTAGTACGTGCAGCTATGCCAAATACCGCCAAAGCCTTTGTATTATTATTGTAACTAATATGATAGCCAATAATTCTGTAACATTATGTAACCTCCCTGTGAGGAGGGTATAAAAGGTGTATGCTTTTTGAGCTTGGGGTTGTCTCTCCTCCTCGTGTATGAGGCGACCCCTGCTCGCTGGAATAAAATTCTCTTGCTTTTGCATCAAACCCGTGTCCATGAGTATTCTGTGAGGGTCCACTTCCTGGCGTAGGGCCATTAGGTCTAACAGTACCACTATACTTTAAGAATTATTTTTTGAAAACATGCTAAGTAAGAAAAACAAATCTAGGGGCTGGAGAGATGGCTCAGGGGTTGTGACGCTGTCTCACAAGCAGAAGGTTCTGAGTTCGGATCCCAGGTCCCACGTTACAAAAACAAAAATCAAAAAAGAAAAACAAATCTAGCATTTCTATTGACATGTATGTTTACAATTCTTTTTTTCTTCCTATTTTCATGTGTATGTGTGGTGCATTCATCTATGTAGGAATGCCTGGATGTGTGATATTGGGAACCATCCTCAATCACTCCTCCACCTTATTATTTTGAGTCTGGGTCTTGACTTAAACCCACAGCCCAATAATATGGCTAATCTGGATACCAAATCACTCTGGAATACCTCCATTCTGCTCTCTACCTTGATTAGGCTGGAAGTACAGGCAGGCTGCCACGCCCACCAGGCATTTTCTGTGGGACTTGGGGATCCAAACTCAGGCCCTTGTACTTGTGTAGTAAGCACGTTAACTACTGAGCCATCTCTTCAGCCCCAGTATTATTCTTTTCAAAAGTCAAAGGGAAGTAACTTGATTGAGCAAGGTGGAGGGGTTTTATCAGTTTTCTAGTTTGTATCAACAGTGCAGTATGTCATCCTTCAAGCTGTTTCTATATTTAGGATTATTTTGTTGGAATAGGTTCAGAACATTACAGAACCAAAGAATTTCTTGCCCGTCCCATGGAGAAGAGATTGAGTCACATCAACGGTTTCCTGACCAGATATGATGCGTAAGAAGGACCTTCCAGAGCAAAGCAATAAGGACATAGAGTAATCCAGGATGATTCCTAAAGTCACACTTGGACTTCACAGGCACATGCAGTGGCCTCTTCTACATACACCCACATCCCCCAGCCACAGGATCTGCCCAATGTGTAACAGCCCCCTCCTTTTTTCTGCACGTGGCAAGTTGAAACTTTGGGACGGGCTGGCTCTGCCAGGCTACAACTTCCCTGTTGCAGCTTTGCTGGCCAAAAATGATTTTATGATGTGGCTTTGATTTCTACATTGCAGTTGCTCTCCATAAGGAACAAATGTTTTGTTTTTGCTTATTACTCTGGTCACAGATCACAGTCCAATTTGGCTGGAGAGTTTATTCCACCATCAGGAGCCAAGGGAAATGGATATACTGTATCCGCAAGGATGCTGAGAAAGGGGCACATCTCCTTGTTGCGGGTTATCTGGGATCTTTATGTGCCCAGGCTCTTGTGTTTGGGAATTAAAGATTGAAACCAGAACACACATAGAAGATTACAACAGAGTTTATTAGAGAAGGGAAAGAAAGGAACTCATGGATGTGAATCCAAAATGGGGCAAGAGAACCACCAAGAACGCACAGACTCCATGCATGGAATCCATGAGGGGCAAGGGAAATGAAAGGAACTCCCAGACATGCAGTCCATGAGGAATGAGGGGGTCAAAGATAACTGCCAGGTTCAGGGGTATTTATAAGCTTAGGCAGGCCTGGAAAAAGTGGCTTTTCCTCATTGGTTAGCTCGTTTCTGCAGTTTTTGGTCCTCTACATCTCATTGATCTGCTTGCTTTGGGGCTCAACCCAGTTGATCTTGTGGCAGACCTCATAGTAGGGTTTAGGTACAGTGGAGAACTAATCTCCATATCTTTCATAAACAGAGAGTTAGGGGAAGTTGTCGACCTTTTCTCTGTGGAGGATTAAAATCATTTCTTCCAGATTAGTAGGGAGCTTTCCTTCAGAGTAGGGAGTGTTCCTTCAGGTAATCCCAGCAGTGGGGGATGACCTTCCAAGACCTTCAGAGACAGGCTCAGCATGGTCGCTGTAACCCGCCTAACTGGGTTCAGTATTCAGTATCACAAAGCAGCATGCATATGGATCTCTAATAGCTCACCCGCATTCATGTTCACGCACACACGTGTGCCACACCCTTCTATTTCTTTTCTCCTAATCTATATTGCTTCTGCTTTTTCTTTTGTGACTCACACTCTAGTAATGTCCTAACAAAGTGTCTAGAAGGTGAATTTTTGCTACATTCTGCCCTCATCCTGGCCTGGTGGTTTGGCAAGACTTAATATTTAGACATTTTCCCTTTGGAACTGTGACAGCATTCTTTAGGTGTTTTGTGCTGGTACTGGGGCATTGGATTTACTTTGGTTTCCAGTTTTGTTGTACTTGATTGTTTTTGTAACAGAAATCCTAGACAGGCTACATTATAAAGGAAATCCACTTATTTGACTCCCAGTTCTAGAAGTAGGAAAATCAAAGCTAGGCAGTTAGAACAGGGCCATGCTGAGAAGGTCTTTGAAAGTTATCCCCCCCCCCCACTGTTGGGATTATCCTGAAGGAACACACTCTACAAATCTGGAGGAACTGATTCTAATCCGCAGAGATAAAGTCGCCAACCCACGCAGCTTTGAGAGGATATGGAGATGACCTCTCTATTGCAGGTAAACTAATCCCTCTAAAGAAATGGCTTGGGGGCTGGAGAGATGGCTCAGGGGTTGTGACTCTGTCTTACAAGCAGAAGGTTCTGAGTTCGGATCCCAGGTCCCACATTAAAAAAAAAAATTAAAAAAAAAAAAAAAAAAAAAAAAGAAATGGCTTGACCATGAAGTCTGCCCCGCAAAGAAACAGACCAATGAGACCTAGAGGACCAAAAGCCCCAGTCAGGATTGTAGACGCGGAGGTTAACCAATGAGAAAAAGCCACTTTCCCCAGGCTTGCCTAACCCTATAAATACTCCGACCTTGTCAGTCATCTTTGGCTCACTTGCCCCTCATGGACACCATGGCTTCAGAACACAAGAACCTGGATACACATAAGACCCCAGAAAACCAGCATCATTTTGGTGAGCACAACCAGGAGATGAAAACTCTATATTGTTTTTTCTCCTCTAATAAAATCTGCCTTAATCTGTGTGTTCTGGTTTCAATCTTTGACTCCCGAAGTGTTCTGGTTTCAATCTTTGACTCCCGAACACAAGAACTTGGACATAAACACCCCCACCTCCCGAAACAAAAGGACATGGTCTTGGTATGTGTGTGACATCTGGCAAGGGCCTTCTTGCCAGGTGACGGAGGGTGATCAGAGAGTGCGCGCCTTAAGCAGATATCCAACTCATAGCTTCTAGTCTTTTTATTTGTCTATTTTTGTTTTATGTTTTGAGACAGGGTTTTATTATCCCGAGCTGGACTTGAACTTACAGAAATCTTCACAACTCAGCCTTCTGAGCTGATTTTGAAGTGTGTGCCTTTCTCTTCCCCAACTACTTCCCCAGTTCCTTTAGAATTAGCAATAATCTGTGGACATAGGCAGGTCTCTTACAACCGGAACACCTTCCATCATGCCCCCTCGTGGCAGCACTGAGTATTACATTTTCAGTAGTGTTCTGGGGGAACGGCCTGTGATCGGATCTTTTTCTTTTTTGAATTTTTTAAAATAATATTTTGTTTATCCCTTAATGTTTTGAAATTCACAATAACATATATAAATATGTTATTTTTCATTTAATCTATTTGTTTCAGGCTAGGGAGAGGCTCAGTAGATAAGGTACTTTCCCTATAAATACAAGGATGGGGATTTGCACTTAAATAAAAACCCTGGTTGGCAAGGTGGCTGCTGGTAACCCCCAACACTTAGGAGCCAAAGACAGGAATCCCTAAAGCAGTATACATCCATGCATATACAAAATATAATTATTTTTTTTGAGATAAGGTCACTATGTCCAACTCTCTTCCAACTTCTCTAATACTATGTTTTTACTGATTTTTTAAAATAATTTATTTATTGTGTGTGTGTGTGTGTGTGTGTGTGTGTGTGTGTATCAGAGGGCACTTTGTGTCTATGTGAAGACCAAAGCATCTTCTCCTTCTACCTCCTTTTTCCTTCATGCTAGGATTTCCCAGGCTTTTCCCACCAGGGCTGAAAGTGCAGGTTGCCACCATTTTAGCCCCGTGTCTTTACGTGGGATCTGGGACCTGAACTCAGAACCTTCTGCTTGTGAGACAAAGTCTTAACCCCTGAGCCATCTCTCTAGCCCTGTTTTTACTAATCTTTGAAAGTTTTTGCTTGTGTGATTCTTTTCTGTAACATCTTGGTTTTCTGGATGTTCTAAATTTTCTTTCTTCCCTAATAATGAAGAGTATTTTTTCAACTTCATTGTGTGTGTGTGTGTGTGTGTGTGTGTGTGTGTGTGTGTGTCCCTGTGGAGGACCAAGGGTGACTTCAGAAATCATCCTGGTTGCTTCTTACCACCTTCTTACTTTGCTCTGGAATTTCCCAGGCTCCACCCACAAGTTCTGGAAGTACAGGCCACCATCATTTCCACCTGGCATTTTTACATGGAACCTGGGATCTGAACTCAGGACCTTCTCTTGTGAGGCATGGTCTTCACCCCTGAGCCATTTCTCCAGCCCGAGAGTATTTTTTCTTTCTTCCTTTTGTCTACTTGTTAAAATTTTTTTACATTATTTATTTGTCTTGTGTGTATGAGTGTGGTGGTGATGGGGGTGTGAAGCAGTGGGCCAGGAGGTATATGTACAGGTCAGAGAACAGCTTATAGGAGTTGGTGTTCTTACCACAAAGGCTCCAGGGATCCAACTCAGCTCATCAGGGATGGCAGCAAGGGCCTGTACCCACTGAGTTATCTTGCCAGCCATTGTTTTGTTTTCAAATATTTCATTTATTTATTTATTTAAGCAAGAGGGAGAGACAGAGACAGAGAAAGCAAGAGAGAAAATGAGTGTGTGTGTGTGTGTGTGTGTGTGTGTGTGTGTGTGTGAGAGAGAGAGAGAGAGAGAGAGAGAGAGAACTGTGTGTTTCTGTGGAGAACTGAGAGTGATTTCAAGAACCATCCTGGTTTGCTTCTACCTCCTTTTTGCTTCGCTCTGGGACTATCCAGGCTCTACCTGCCAGGACCAGAAGTGCAGGCTTCTGCTATTTCTGCCTGGTGGTTTTACGTAGGATCTGAGATCTGAACTCAGGACCTTTTGCTTGCAAGATCAAGTCTTAACCCTGAACCATCTCTCCAGTCCAAGAAGCATAACCTCTTAAAGCCTTGGCACTGTAACATGGTCCTTGAATCAGAGTGGGCTACAGCTGTGCATTTCTTTAAACCAGTCTACTGTTTGAACAGTGATGGTTGAAACACGCTCTTTCACACATGCAATTCAGAATATGAACTTGGGCTGTAGAGATGGCTCAGGCATTAAAATGTTTGCCTCACAAGCAAAAGGATCTAATCAGATCCCCAGATCCCATGTAAAAATGTGTGTAATTCCAGCCTTGGAAGGCAGAGCCTGGGAAACCCCAGAACAAAGCAAAAACATGGAAAAGCAATCCAGGATAATTCCGAATGTCATCCAGGTGCACACATTCAAGTGTCCTCTTGCATACACATCTGCATATATATCTGCAAACCTCACATGCATGCTCAGATGCAGAAGGCTGTCCTTCTGCAAGACAGTGAGGTCTGCAAGGCCTCCTAGCTGGGAAGTCTATGATGTGGAGGTGGTGATGTGCTTGGAGCCAACCCTGAAGCTTACTTCCTGGAATACCTGCCCTGGGGTCTTGAGCTTATCTGACTGAGATCACCCTCTGTCAAGGAAACCCCAGGTGTCCACACTTGGAGAAGTCCTGTGATCACCTGGGAAGAGAGATGGCAGCCCGAAGGCCCAGGGAGCTCCATCGGGAGGCTCTGGCCCTGCAGGAGACTAAGCTAATCACTGCTGTTATCACATCTTCACCTTTGCTTGTTTGTTTTTGGTTATTTTTGAAGATGGAACTTCCTGTGTCTTGGTGGCTAGGAAGATGTTCCAGCACTGAGCTATGTCCCAACCGCCAGATGTTATTTTAAGTCACTAAGTTATAGGGTGACTTGATGTGCTGGAATTTCCTAAATTAGACAAGAATGAGTTAAAGCAATTGGATCAATGAAGTTTCCTTAGCTACAAATAAGAGCAATGGACACTGGATAACTAAAGCAAATAAATAAGCTGTTATGCTCAAATTAGGAAACAAGAGGGCTGGACTAGGGATGTGCTCTGTGACCGAGTTAGCATATAGGCTCTTCCCTTCTTTATTGGCATATGGATTGACAAGAATTCCGCAGTTGACTGTAAGTGCTAATGAATGGAGCGGTGGTGCATGCCTGCCATCCCAGAACTTGGAGGTGGAGGCAAACAGAGTAATTAGGAGTTTTGTTATATAGTTACAGGTTAGCCTAGGCTCAAAAACCCCCCAAACAAAGCAAAATAAAAAACAAATCAAGATCAAACTCCTAGCCTGGGGAGGAACCGGGACTGTAGACATGAGCTACATGCTGAGCCACAATCTACATTTTTAACGGATCATTTCTGAGGCAAAAATCCCTTCATTCAGCTGAATTGTTGGAAGAGGTTCTTGGCACTGTCAGGGGTAAAGGCTATTTCTATTGCGGCATGGCACTCTGGGAACAGGGCAGTCTGGATGCCGCTCAGCATCTTCTGATACTGAGCAATGAGGTTTCAGCCCTAGATATACTTTTTTTTTTTTAAAACTATCTTTCAATTCATAGAAAATTGAATGGAAAGTCCCTATAGTTCTGTGTTCCTCTCCTACTCACAAACACACAACTTCCCCTGTGCGCAGCATTCTGCCCCACAGGGGTACATTTGCTATTGCCAGACAAGCTATGCATCATTACCACCAAAGCCCAGGGTCAAATGTTACGGTGCACTCTCCGTGTTGGACATTCTGTGGATTTTGATAAATGTGCACACACACATATAAATGTGCACACACACATAATCACTATTGTAGTATCTTAGAAAAACTTCTCTGACCCCCCAGGCCCTGTGTGCTAGGTGCCATAATCCTTTAACACCTGTGGCCCCGGATCTTCACCGATACCTGCTTGTAGCTTCATTACATCACATTGCCTCCTGGTTGATTTCATACAGAACAGAGTCTTTAAAAGTGGACTTGTGTGATTTTTTTTCCTGCCTTCTAGATTGTTTGGATTAAGCTCATTTTACTTGTGAAGCCAATGTGGTAGATACATAAGATGAGAAGGGAAAATTTCTGCACGTGGTGACAAAGCCTGGAAGGGCTGCCGGGGTTAGAGACTGTTTGGAGGGATTTTTAGGGGCCACATAGTCGTGGAAAAAGAAACAAGGCTCAGAGTGTGGGCAGGGCTACGCAGATTGGGGGAAGGCAATGGACTCCCCCTCCCCCAAGTGTTTGAAACAGAGTAGTCAGAACTCATTTACTATTTAAAAAATAACGCGTTGCTCAGCAGAAGAGGTTGTAGCAGCCTTCCAGTCGGGGAGCTATTGAAGTATCCCAGACCACCGCAGGCGGTTTTGCTCCAGAGTTACTGCAATGCCCAAACTGAGAATCTGTGAGGGCAGAAAAGCTTGGATTTGTTAGGTTGAATGGAGTACGCATTGCAGGCAAACAGTATGTCTGAAACCTAATTTTCTGGCTTCAGGCTAATCGACCAAAATAGCAAAGATTGCTATGGTGAAAGAATGTATATCGTGGAGAGCGGGGGAGTGTTGCACATGTAAATGTTCCTTTCGATATGAAACGTTCCCCAACATTCCATATCGAAACATTCTAGAGCACATGGGGATGGATTTTACAAGAATAATCACATACCCACCACATCTTATTGTCCCTCTATCGGCGTCTCCATCGGCCAACCCTTCTTCCGTAGTGTTTTTAAACTGAACATCTCAAAGCACTTCCTCCTGGATTCCCTCTCAGCACGCATGTTTCCCCTTTCCTTTTGATGTGAAACTTACATGCAAGGTGACACGCACTAATCGCTGAGCTCTGAGCATTCATTGCACCTATCCATGCCCTAAACTGAGATGCCACGGGGAACCAAGCCGGCTGCTCTATATACGACTCTAGAACTCCTCCTGAAATGTGAAAGTAGGAATTACTGCAACACAGGTTTATTTAAGCTCTGAAGTTGGATAAAAATAGCTAAGGGGATGGAGAGAAAACAAGGAGTCGGTGTCCCGGGAAAGCCCAGCGCAAGAGGTCGGTCGAGAGGCGGAACAGTGGTGATCCAGCACGCCCAGCGCGGAATCCTGGAAAGCGCCGCGGCGGCTCCGGAGCAGCTGCCTCCGCGTAGGCCACCCGCAGAGGGGGCGGGGCGGGGCGGGGCGGGGCGGAGTCGTCTGCGGAGGAGCCGGCGTAGCAAGAGGGCGGGCCCGGCCGGAGAGGGCGGGGTCAGGGGAAAGACTGGAAGGCGGGAGCGGGCAGCCCCGGAGAAGGCGGGGCCCAGGGGATGAGGGCGGGGCCGAGCGGGAGGGGGCGGGGCCGAGCGGGAGGGGGCGAGGTCCGAGCGGGGCGAGCGGGCGGGGCCCGGAGGAGGGAGTGGGCGGAGCCGCGGCCGCCGGGCGGAGGGGGGTGTGTGCGCGCGGGTCACATGGTCCCGGCGCCCTCCCCGTCCGCCGCCCTCTCCGCCGCGGTGCGCCGGCTGCAGGAAGCTGCCGCACCGCGCTTTTGTCGTCAGGGGTCGGAGGAGCGCTGCCGACCCCGCGCCCGCGCCGGCCGCGCGCCCTCCGCCCATGAGGGGGGCCCGCGACCCTCGCCGTCTGCAGCCCGGGGCGGCGCGGCGCTGAGGCGGCCTCGCCCCCTGCCGAGCGCCATGGAGCTGAGCGCGGGTAAGAGCGGCGGCGGCGGGAGGTCGAGGGCGGCGGGGCGCGCGGCGGGGCGGCGGGGCGCGGCGGCCGCGGGCGCACCCGCCGTCCCGGGCTCCCGCGTCCGCGCCGCGGCCCGTCCCCCCTCACATGGCCCTGCCGCCCGGGCCACGTGCGCGCTGTGTTTACGTTGGGCGGCGCGGGCGCCGGTTGGCTGGGCGGGCGCGTGACGCGGCGTTGCATAATGGTGCTGGGCGGCCGCGGCGGGCGGGGACACGTGAGGCCGCGGCGCTAGTGACCCACATTTCCCGGGGCCGCAGCGACACGTGGGGGCGCCGCAGCCGCCGCGAGGCCCCGCCTCCCGGAGCCCCCCGCGCGGTGACGTGGCCGCGGTTCCCCGTCTTCCCCCCGCGGACTTGGAGACTGCGGCGCGCGGCGCGCATGCGCACCCACGGCCTGGCGGCGGCTCGGGACGAACTCGCGCCGCAGTGCGCGCTGTCGCGTGGCCCGCGGTGACCCCGGCCCGCGGTGACCCCGGCCCGCGGTGACCCCGGCCCGCGGTGACCCCGGGCGGGGGTGCGGGGCCGCGGCGGGATGCGGGGCCGGGTCTGGGCGAGAGCGGGTTGTCCCAGAACAGCCGCAGTTGAGACGCTGCTGGAGCCCGGAGCTCCCGGATCCGAGCAGCGCCCTGCGGCTGGACGGAGCCCGCTGTTGGACGCCGCGGCCGGTCCAAACGCAGACGGACAAACGGGCTCCTGTGAGCGCCCAAGTAAAAACGCCCCTCTCGTCCTGGGTGGGACTTACCATCCAGTGACTCCTGCTGATGGGGATGTGAGGACCACTCTTGCATAAAACGAGTTCCAGTTTAAAACACTTTAGCTCTGTCCTGTGGCTCAGGTTTCTAATTCCAGCACTTTCATTGCCCCAAATTCGAGGTCAGCCTAGGCTACATAGTGGATTACAGGCCATCCTTGTCTGCAGTGTGAGAAACTCCTGCACCCTAAAAAGGAGACTTGGGAATGATGTAACTGTAACTCGGTTGGTAGACCGTTTGCCTGGTTTGCTCCCAGGCAGTCCCAAGCACCGCAAAGATCGGGTGTGGTAACACAGTCTGTATTTCCAGCACCTGGGAAGTAGAGGCAGGAAGCTCAGGAGTTCTAGGCCACCCTCCACTACATAGAGAGTTTGAGTTAAGGCTTGGGCTTCCCTTGAGTTGAGAGGAAAAGAAAAAAGTCAAGGAATTAAAAGTTTCAATTAAAAAGCAATGGAGAAAAATCGAAACAATTCCTGTGGGCCCCAACTTTCCCTGATGCTAATGAAGAGGTTTATGTCTTTATGGTCTCTGTAGCTGTGTCACAGAGTGCTATCATGTTCTCTGCCCTGCCTCAGATAGTGGCCCTTACACCTGGTGCAAATGAGGTCACAAAACAGCCAGCTTTGGTTCTATCTATCTGTCTGTCTGTCTGTCTATCAATCATCTAAAGTTCTGTGTGCACATCTAAATCTCATTCCTGTTTATGAGTGTGTTTTAATTGCCTGTGGACCTTAGCCCTTGAAGTTCCATGAAATACAACCTTCAGTCATCTATTAGGGGTGAGCCTTTTAAAAGAATTACTGGAATTTAGAGATTGCTAGATGTAATCATTTTACCCTGCCTTTGGCATGAATTCTTTAGGCTCTGCAACTGATCTGGGCTGGGCCAGGTGGACAGAAATTTCTCTTTGGTTTGAGCCTTTCAGGAACATGCTTACTGATGTTAATCTAGACTTCGGGAGCCACAGATTGCAAATATTTTCTCCAGGTGACTGTTGATAACTCCCTCTTCCCCCATTTCCAGTTCTGGCTTGGTCCTTGCTCTGAATTTTTAATCTGTTCACTAGTTATACTTACTGCCTCATGTATACAGTGTTACTTGAAAGCACATGTCCCTCCACGCATGCAAACATGTATACATATACATATCCCATACAGTAAACCATGAAAGTGGGGGGGGAAGAAAATGACTCACTGTATATATTTCATTACTATAATTCACATTTTTAAATTTAGGGAAATACTCCTGGACAGTGTTATGTTACAGATTTGTAGTCTGGTGGAAAAACAGCAGAGTACTATGAAGATGGAAAAGTAGTGGGACTAATCAGAAGGGAAGTAGGAAATGGCTTGAACTGTGATTGAAGGGGTTCAGAAGCTAGTGTGCAAATAATACCAGAGTCCTATATTATACATTGGAAAAGGACAGAGGCCGAAGAGATGGCTAGGGGTTAAGACTGCCTCACAAGCAGAAGGACCTGAGTTTGGATCCCAGATTCCATGTAAAAAATGCCAGGTGAAAATGACGGCTGCCTGCACTCTTGACTCTGGAAGGTAGAACCTAGGAAATCCCAGAGCAAAGCCCAAAGGAGGTAGAAACAATCCAGGATGATTCCCAAAGTCACCCTTGGGCCTCTTATAGGCACAGGCACACACAGTGCCCTCTTATACACACACACACACACACACACAGTAGGAGGGGGCAGTGCTGGGCCTATAGATGCTTCTGTTTTTGCTCTTTTAGATTGCACTGTCCCAGTGTAAGGTGGCAGAATAACAGTCTCTGTGTCTGTCTCGCAGTTCCGGTGTGCCAGGCCATGTTTACCTCACATTAGTTCCATGAAAGATGATACCCTTGTAACCATCCTCAAGATTACAAAGGTTATCGAAGTTAAATAACCTATCCAGGAAAGTGGTAGAAATTAAATCCACAAAGCCCTCTTGGGGATCACTAACTTCACTACAGTTCCATAAAAGATGTTAACCTACATAATATTGAAGATGGTGTGGAGATGAAGGAGGCAGTTTTGCAGAGGATTAGGGTCTTGGCAGAGGAAAATGGCAGGCCTCTCTATAGAGCTGCTCACCGCAGCCTTCTGTTCTTTTTAACCTTGTTGCTAGTGAAGGTGACTTTTTATTTTCGGATACAAAATTGTATCTTGACTTCCATTTTCCAGTGCTTTAAAGGGAAGCAAATTAAGATCACATTTTAAAATATAACCTCTTATGCTCCATCATTTAACCGTATATTCATTCTCTTTCAGATCTGTTTTGCTTTTGCTCTCTGTATGAGGTTTGCCCTCTTGATCTCTGACCTGTTCACTGGTCTTTCAGTGTGGCGTGGCTTGGTCTGTAAGTCTGGAGCCCACAGACGCAGGCGTGGATTAGGTGCTTTCCTTAGATCTACCCTGTCTTTATAAGCCACTTCTATGATGAGAGAATTAAACATCTTTGTGTTAAAAGTGTTTTATTCCAAGACCCAAGACCAGAAAGCATAGTCGTGACTCGCTGTTAAGAAGAGTAGACGGCCAGCCACAGCACCAATGTTGTGGCTGCAAGCAGTGCGAACAGGGTATCACTTCTGCTTATCTCAAGTTGACCATTGGGTAAGCCCCAGCCTGGGAACCTGGCCCAGCTCCATGCCCCCTCCTGCTAAAAATAGAGAGGTTCTGTCTGAGCTAATTTTAGCTGAAGGCTCTTAGAAGTGCATTCAGCCTGTTTCTGGAGATGCTGGGTCTTGTTTTATTGTCAGAGACCATTTGTAAACCCCCCCCCAAAAAAAACACCTTTAGTTATCTCTTTTACGAACACTATTTTGTTTTTGTTCAATCTTGTAATAACTCTGGCATTCTGTTTTATGGATGATGACTCAGGGTTGGTGAGTTTTGAAAGGAACTTGCTTGCTCAGGTCTTCTCAGCGAGAAGCGATAGTGTGTACTCCGCTTGGGACAGTGCTGACTTCCAGCTCTGGCTCTGCTATTTAATAGTTGCCTTATTTAACCTTGCAGAGCTCTGAGTTCCTAATCTACAAAGTGAGTTACTGGAAGTCGGGTGGTTGAAATGTGATGAGCAGTCACCGTGAGGACTCGAGGTTTCACTTCCCTGTCTTTGCTGGGCTGGGGAGCTGTTCACTGTAGTATGTACCTTCCCTTCTAGGAAGCTAAAATTTTAACCTCTTTGAGAATTGATAACTGTCAGATTGGTAGAATGGTATTTAGTAGCAAGAGGAGATACTAAAACAAAGCCAGTGTTGAAGGTCTTGAGAAGCAGCTGCTTCTAGATGGTACTGAGTACAAATGCATGAACTCCTAAAGACTGGAATTAGCTTCAAACTGGATTGATAACAGCCTGGTGATTTTTCTTATATTTGATTTTAGCACTTTTCAAAGGAAACTATTTTTGGATAATTATTTACACTATTGGCTATGGCCCAAACAGTGCTTTTGGCCAGTTCTTAAGCAATCTGGATTAGTCTGTTTTCTATAATTGTATGTAGTATGTGTGTATGCATGTGTGAATGGGTGCATGTGCATATGTATGCAGAGACTAAAGAAACTTTTAGGTGTGTCCTTTTCTTGCTTTTTGCCTTATTCTCTTAAGACACGGTCTCTTAGTGAACTTGGCTTGGAGCTGCCCCCTCTCCTAGGATGGCTGGCCTGCAAGTCCCAGCAGTCTTCTCTTGTCATGCTTGTCTTTTTCTGTGGGTGCTGGGTATCTGAACTTAGGGCCTTGTGTCTGTGTAGCAGAAGCTCACTCACTTGAACCATTTCTCTAGCCCAGTGAGTTTGTTTATTTTTGACAGGGTCTTACAGTGTAGCCAAGACTGTCCTTGAACTTAGGAAGCCTTTTCCCTCAGCTTCCCAAGTGCTGAGACTGAATGCTAATTATTTACTTCTAAACAGGAAGTCAGACTGCCTTGTGAACACAAATGCCTTACAAACCCAGTGTCAAACTAAGGAAAGTCTTTCTTAAGAAAAGATTTCAATTTTTTCAATCCTCTTAAGATTATTTATTTATTTATTTATTTATTTATTTTTTATTTATTCAATTGTGCATTTGTGCGAATGTATGTGTGTGTGTATGTAGAACCACGGGCGAATTCGGGAACCACCATGGACCGCCTCCACCTTCTCCTTGTTTACTCTGTCCCCGGATTCACAGGCTCTGCCCCAACCAGAACCAGAAATACAGGCTGCCCCCGCTTCCGTCCGGCGTCTATACGTGGGGTCTAGAATCCGAACTCAGGACCTTCCGCCTGCAAGGCAGAGGCTTAACCCCTGAGCCACCTTTCCAGCCCCTATTTATTTGTGTGTGTGTGTGTGTGTGTGTGTGTGTGTGTGTGTGTATGTATGTATGTATGTATGTATGTATGTATGTATCAGAGGGCACTGTGTGTCCCTGTGGAGGGCCAAGAGTGACTTTGGGAATCATCCAGGATTGCTTCTACCTCCTTTTTTGCTTTGCTCTGGGATTTTCTAGGCTCCACCCACCAGTGCCAGACATGCAAGCTACCTGTTGCCAGTCTCCTGGCATTTTTATTTGGGACCTGGGATCTGAACTCAGGACCTTGTGCTTTCGAGGCAGAGTCTTAACCCCAGAACCATCTTTCTAGGTCCTCCTGAGATATTTTGAGTTTAGTTCCTAAGGTACTGCTCTAAAAGACAGACATCGATGACATACTCCACTGGGAGTGATGTTTTTTTGTGCCTTATTCTGAGGAAAGACACCTGTAAAATCAATAGCAGTTTGCTGACTCCTGGGATTTCTGATGTGCACTTCAGATCTCTCAGTTTCAGAAGAAAGATGGCACAGGGTTTTTATACTGGCATGTGGTTATCATAGACTTCCCAGTGAACATGGGTTCTCTTGGGATTCATTGGCTATTACAGGTATTTGGGAAGTTGTGTCAAATAGATGCCACCCTTTACAGCTGTGGGCAGTTCTTGTTTAGTTTTAACAGAGGCTTGCTATAAGACTCAGGCTGACTCAAACTCAGAGTCCTCCTGCCTCGTCCTTTCCATTGCTGGGGTTATAGGCCTGTTTGACCTGGTTTGCCAGTTCATGTATGAATCCAATGATTATAGATATTTTAAATCTCAGTTTACAGAGTGTGATAAAAATAGCCATTTGTAGAGCTATTCTGCAGCCTAGGCAAGGCCTGGAAAACATTCTGACAAAATCACCAGGTAGTTTGGTGATATGTGTCTTAGGTCGTTTCTCTTGGTAATGGATATAAGCCCAAAGTTGGAAAACTTTTTCTCCTTGTGATCAGACTGCTGGGTGGTTTTAAAGTCAGGATGGTTGAGAAATGGCCTTTGGCTACTGCCCTCCAGAGGCAGTAGTAGTGCACCCTTCTGATGCACTAGATCTGTGGGAGACATTTCCAGCTGACTGCTGATGTCACTGGTTCAGGGACTATTCTGAGCATGATTGGTTAGGACCACATTGCAAAAGAAATGCTAGTTGTAAAGTGCTAGTTTCCTGCTGGTAAGTGAGAGGTATATGCCAAGGCAATACTGTAGGTGGTTCTGACTAGAAGCAGCATCTCCAACTTTAAGACAGATGTTTAATAGATGGCAGAATGATGAAGTTATCCAAATCCACATTAATATCCACATAACTCTAACCCTAACCCACACGTTAGTGTTTTTTGAGATAGGGTCTCATGTAATCTAGGCTGGTTTCAGTGAGAAAGACCTCCCAAGTGCTGGGATAACAGGCATGTACCATTATGCCTGGTTTGCTTCATATATTTTTTTTTGTTTTTAAAGTGAAGTGCATGCAGTTATTTCTCAGTTGAGGAGGTATCTGCCTTTTATGTCATACTCTTCTGAAGTTTCCCAGTCTGGATGTGGGTAGTTGGTGATTAAATACATATCTCATAGCTAATTTCAACACCGCAGACTAAAGTGACTTAAGTTCTCTGCCTGTTTTTTCTTGCCTGTGAATGAAATATCTTTGGGATTGTTTGGATCTCATTTTTTTGGTGTGTGCTTTATTTTTTAAGTGTGGATCCTATCTTTAAAAAGGGAATTGCCATTCTTTTTTTTTTTGGCAAGGAGGGTCTTATACGTGCTAGGCAGATGTTCCACCTCATAGTTTCTGTTTCTGCACAAGTTCTTCTTTGCACTTGAAATTCTCCACTTCTGTCCACTGTCATATTGACTGTTAGCAGGACCCTGTGTCCAGGACTGTGGCTCCCAATTATGCCTGGAATCTTACGCCATGAGCAGTTCACACAGACAGAAGGGTCTTAAAATAGGTGCAGCAGGCATGCCACGGTAGAACATGCACTGAGAGTTAGCACTATGCCTGGGTGCTGAGGGCTACTCAAGAAGTAGGTGAAGACAGCCACTGTAGTTGACAGGATCTCAGGGAAGTGGTGGGCAGTTAGAGGTCACGTTGTACTCCTCACTCCAGAAGCCAGTAAATACTTGCTGATGGAGGTGAGAAGAGAAACAGCAGTTGGCTTTAGCAGAGAGAATGAGAATTACTTGTTTGGTGTGGGATTTGGGAAAGTAGCACGATTAGTCTTGAAGTTGTTCTTGCAGCATTTTAACACTTTGAAGGAAGAAGTTTAAAGTCATATCCCGAGAAGAGTTTTATTTATATATTTATATATTTTTTATTTTTGCATGTGTGTCAGTGTGTGTATGTTTTTGTGTGTGTATTTTGTGTGTATCAAAGGGCATTCTATGTGTCTGTGGAAACCCAAAGATGACTTTGGGAATTGCCCTGGATTGCTTCTACCTCCTATTTGCTTTGCTCTGAAGTTTCCTAGGCTCCACCATCCAGTACCAGGCCTCCACCATTTCTGCCTGGTGTTATTATGTGGGATCTGGCATCTGAACTCAGGACCTTCTGCTTGAGAGGCAGAGTCTTAACCCCTGACCTATCTCTCGGGCCTGTTTTTAAGGATTTTAAATGCTGTTTCTTGGCCTGTGTGGTTTAAGCCTTGGGGAGCCCAGGCCAATTTTTTAAGATACTGGGAAGCAATCAAGAAGAGACTTGGAGAGCATCAAGAAGAGGTCTCTTCCACCCCAATGTTCTTTCCCATTGCTTGAACATGGCCTGTGAACACTTGCTCACTGAAAAATAATGGTAGGGTGGATCCTCAAGAGCTGTAGAGATGAATGTGCAAACTGATTGGCAGGGCAGGACTGGAGAGTGAGGGATGGAGAGTCAAGTCATTGGACACCAAGGTTGGGGAGCAGCATGAGAAAGATTCCTATTCTGGTGCTCCAGATAGAGCCTGTATTCCAGTTTGCCTGTGTCTCAGCCAAGCGCTAGAGGATGCCTTTGATGAAGGAGGTCTGCCTTAGTACCGGGGCAGATCTGTCCACAGCCAGTGCAACTTGTCATCATGAGTCTTGAAGGCTCTCAAGAGGTTAGAAAAGGAAAAGCCTTAGATTGGATTTGTGTGTACATAGGATAAACTAAATCAGTAAGACACACTGCTTTGAACTTTGTGGAAGGGGAAGAATGTAGGAAATAGAGACATTTGCTTTTTTTTTTATTTTTGGGGTAAACAAAATTTATTATCAGTTGCTTGTTTTTAAAGTTGGTGATATTTTTAGCAATTTAATTCTATTTGTAAACATAAAAATTATATATCTTGTATCTAATTGTCTGATCTGCCCTATTTTCTAGGAGGTGTAATTGCCTATATCAGTTCTTCCAGCTCAGCTTCCAGCCCTGCTTCTTGCCATAGCGAGGGCTCTGAGACCAGTTTCCAGTCCACCTCTTCCGTCCCATCTTCTCCAAATAGCTCTAATTCTGACACCAACGGTAATCTCAAGAATGGTGATCTGTCCAGCATTGAAGGCATCCTGAAGAATAATCAGCTAGACTGCTCAATGAAAACCAATAAACCCAGCGTTCCTGGCATGACAAAGAGTCACAGCAATGTGACAAGTGAGTACCATTTATAGGTCATTGCTCTGAATTTCAAGTGGGCTTGTATGGTCAGCTTTAAGGTGGGAGCTAATACTTTCCCCTTGTTTCTGAGGAACTACTATTAGTACTTAGGCTTGACATTAGTGGTGATTTTAGATATTTGAAAGGACTGTCAATGGGGTTCTACAAAGCCTGATGATGCTTCTCCTAAAGTGTGTCTTTTACCACATCCTCACAGGGACCTTTTTGTTGGACTGAGTCCTGTTTCTGGGACAGTGTTCACTGGTCTAGGAAGGGCGTATTTCATGAAGTTGCAGTTGGGAGCACTTGGGATTAGGAGACAAGGACAGCACTGACTGATGAGGGGCTAACTTGAGCGGACAGAACAAGACTGGTAGGGGGTTGAAGAGGAACAGGACCTTGGGACCTGGGCTTCTTACAAGAGGTCACCTGAAGCAGAGCAGCTGACTATGAGCATCTCTGCATCTTTGTTTTGTCTTGACTGTGCTGAGGCTTGAGACTGGGCCTCACATATACCGGGCAAGCACTCTGCCACTAAGTTACACCTCTAGCCTTGTATTTTCTGTTCATTGATTTGTCTGCTTGAATTCTTAATTTTTATCCAGAAGAATTATTTTCTTAATTCTGGTTATGCATCTGATATAAAGCAATTACATTTCGCAGAATTTCAGCAAATGGTTAAAATCATCAAAAAGAAGAGAAAGATTTCTGAGATATTTTTGACAGTTTGACTCCACACACTAACCATCTGCGTTCTGATGACTTCTGTTTTAGGCAGTTCAGATGAAAACTAGGAAGAGCCAAGGGTGTAGTTAGAGGTAGAGTGCTTGTCTAATGTGTGTGAGAACCTAGGTCTAGTCTGCTAGTACTGGGGAAGAAAAGAGGTCGATTTTCCTTTATTTGGTATTTTGGTATTTTCCTTTATATTACAAAGGTGATGTATATTGTTTTAAAACACAAGTTGAATGAAGTAAACATTCAATTGGAAAGAAAAGTTTCTTCCAGCTTTTCACTTCCTGTCTGTTTATGCCCTAGAATTTAGTGGCATGGTTCTACTGTGTAAAGTCTGTGGGGATGTGGCGTCAGGATTCCACTATGGAGTTCATGCTTGTGAAGGCTGTAAGGTAAAGCAAGCTTTTGTTTCTTAAACTACCGGTCTATTGACTGTGGGGCTAAAGAAATTGGGGTTAAGCATGTGGATTTCCACAGTTGATTATCTAGGAGGGAGGAGGGAAAATCAACTGTTCCTCTTAAATTTAAGCTTTTTGTATAGTATACAACCATAACTTGTTTTGAGGAGTACACTTAGTCAGTAAAAAAATTCTTTTAAGATTTTGGTTAGAATGTATTAGCTCTCTCAACTCAGCAAACTTAGGACATAAACTATCTCAGTTCAACAAGAGTTCATTTACTAGTAGATCAAACATAAACCTCAGTGCCCAGGAAACAGAAGAGAGAGCTAAACAGGTCACTGTAATGGCACATTGGAGTACAGTCTTCTTCCCCTCCTCTTCCCTTTCCTTCTTCTCCTCCCTCTCCTTTTCTTTCTCCCTCTCCTTTCCCCTCTAATTCTTTTAAAGGTTCCACATCTCTGTTCAAAATTGTACTCTGGATTCATTTTCCAGGGCATGGTCTTTGGGAGAATATACATACAAATCAGGTCTTATTCTGGTAATGTGGGCTGGGATGATTGCTAGGTGTTTGCAGAAACACAGTGTCTTTAGAAATAATGCTCTGGGTAGGGGGATTGTTGAATTATAGATCAGCTTGAGCTTCATAGCCAAGACCCTGTCACAAAAAACAACAGGCCAGCCAGATGGCTCGGGTAGGTGAAGGCTCTTGTTGAGCAGCCTGACTGACTAACTTTGATCCCTGCAGCCCCCTTGGTGGAAGGAAGAAAAGTTGTCCTCTGATCTACACATACAGACCTATGGCATCACACTTAACACAGAACAAAAATTAAAACAATGAAAATAAACGAAAGAGAAATACAATGCCAAATGAATAAAATGATCTTTTTTTTTAAAGCAGCAAACTTCTCTCTTTTTTTAAAATTTTTATTTATTATTTATTCAATTGTGCATGTGTGCATGTGTGTGCGTGTATGTATGTATGTGTGTGTGTGTGTAGAACCACAGACGAATTCGGGAACCACCAAGGACCGCCTCCACCTCCTCCTGTTTACTCTGCCCCGGGATTCACAGGCTCCGCCCTACCAGGACCAGAAACGCAGGCAGGCCGCCCCCGCTTCTGCCCGGCGTCTATAGGTGGGGTCTAGGATCCAAACTCAGGATCTTCCGCCTGCAAAGCAGAGGCTTAACCACTGAGCCACCTCTCCAGCCCCGAATAAAATAATCTTGAGTAAAAATCATTCACAATTTTCAAAATATTCACTCTAGAAAGTTACAATTAATTCAGAACTTGAATATTTCTTACTTATCTCACCCAGAATGTAACATAATTCCTGAGACAGTCTCTTGTCTCTTCATTTACATCTAGGAATCAATCTCTCTTTCTCATATTCTCCTCTCTCCCTCTTTTTTCTCCCTCTTCCTTTTCATCTGTTTCCTTCTCTCTCTCTCCTTAAAGCTGATTTATCTCTCCTCTTGTTTCAGAAATTGACCTAATATGATTATGCTAATATAATGATCATGCTAACTGTGTTCTCACTGTTTTCTTACTCTAAGCCAGAGCAGGAATCCTGTTTGGCTGATTATGGTAGGTGAACCATGCAATGAGCACATATGATAAAAGAGGAAATCTTTCTAGGGTGGTTGTGAGTTGACTGTGGGAGCTAATGATTTGGTAACTATTATATCATTCTGCTATCTTAAAAATCATATAAAGGGCTGGAGAGATGACTTAGGAGTTAAGGCTCTACCTTGTAAGCAGAAGCACCTGAGTTTGGATTCCAGGTCCCACATAAAAATACCAGGCGGAAATGATGGCTGCCTGTACTTCCGACTCTGGAAGATGGAGCCTGGGAAATCCCAGAGGAAAGCAAAAAGGAGGTAGAAACAGTAATCCAAGATGATTCCCAAAGTCACCCTTGGTTCTCCACAGGGTCACACAGTGCCCTCTGCTCTGACACACACACACACACACACACACACACACACACTAAACATGCAACAAATGAAGAAACGATTTAAGAATCATTTTTTTTTCGAAAATGTGACATATTTGTGAGTTAGGCATTTCATTTTAGAGCTAGAAACTAAAACACATCTGATTGAGATGTATTAGTGTTATTCTTACTTAAAGAGAGAGAGAGAGAGGGTTAGAGAAACAGAGCATATGCATAAGCAAGCAGGCATGCACCCAGTGTACATGTAGAAATCAGAGGACAACCGAATTTCAGAAGTTGTTTTTCTACACTATAATGGGCTCTGGGAATTGAACTCAAGTTGCAAGCTTTACTAATAGGCATCTTTACCTGATGAGCTATCTTATCAGTCCTAATGTGTGTTCTTTTCTATTGTTACTATTATTTGTGCACGCACGCATGCATGTGTGTGTATAAGAAAGTACTGTGTGTGTCTGTGGAGGACAAGAGTGACTTAGGGAATCATCCTGGATTGCTTCTAACTCCATTTTTGCTTCCCTCTGGGATTTCCCAGGCTCCACCCGCCAGGGCCAAAGTGCAGGCCGCTGCTGTTTCAGCCTTAAGTTTTTATGTGGCACCTGGAATCAGAACTCATGGCACAATCTTTTTTTTTTCTTTCTTTGGTTTCTTCAAACATTTGGTTTCTTCAAGCATTTGAAAACAAAATGGAGCTTTAGAAAGGTAATAAAGAGGAACTGACCATTTTTATCAACTCATTTATGAAATCTGCTTTTTTTTTTCTCCAACATTTTATTTTTTTCCTAATATACAAGGTCAATAGGTACCCCATCCTCTCCCTCCTCCCTCCCCTCTTCCTCTTCCCTCTCCCCTCCCTCCTCCCTCCCCCTTTCCCATTGTCCCCCATTGCACTCTCTCCCCTTACCCCTTTCTTTTTATTCCCTCCCTTCCTCTCACACTCCTGATGCCTCCCCCTTTCTCACTCCCATTCTCTGGAGCATCCTTTTATGTGGGCATTGAACCTCCCTCTGAATCATCCACCCTAGTGAGGGTTCAGAACTCAGTGGCATAGGTGTGTGTTAGGGGGCTTCTTGGGCTCCCTGTTAAGATGGGAACTCTATTATGACTGTTTAATCCCTTGGCTCTAAGGATCCTGCTGCCTGGAGCCTTTTCCCCAGGTGTGATCCATGGTAGACTTTGGGAGGGTTGTTGACATGTCATCGAGGCAGAGTCTTAACCCCTGAGTATCTCCAGTCCCTAGTGTGTATTCTTGATAAATATGTATATCTGTTCAATGCCTTTTTGTCTGTCTGTCTGTCTGTCTGTCTGTCTACCTACTTACTTATTTTTGAGACAGAGTGTTGGGATGTAGTCCAGGAAGCTTGCAACTCAAACTAGGTGTTAGGATTACAGATGTGTGCACTAATATCCAACTAAAGCCAACTGTTTTCTTTTGGGGGGGGCACTGCTGGAAATCAAATCCAGAACTTTATGTATTCCAGGCAACTACTTTATAACTGAGCTGTCCCCTTATCCCCAGTCCTCAATACCCTCATTAAAGAAGTGTTCAGCTTAGGTGTTACAATGTTTAAGGCACGTGTATATTATCACAATAGTAAAAAGTAAAAAATGTAATGTCTCATAATAATAAAGATTTACGGTGTGTAGTCTGAATTTATGGAAAATACAGTTGGGAGTAATTTTGGTAATTAAATTCTTAAGTTTTCTATTCTTCCTGGGATCATTAACCTAGAGATCTTTGAAGATTGGTCACAGAACGTATATTTAATTGTTTGTGTAGTGTCAGGTGTTTGTAATTGTCTGTGGGTGTGAGCCATCTGTTGCTGACTTGTGTAAGAAGCTGCTGCTGGTGTCAGCAGATAGCCTTCCAAAGAAGACCAAGTTCTAAGTCAGAGTTCTAGTGAGGGAATTAGAGTTAGCAAGTGGGTTTCTATCTACTTCTGAGAATCAGTATATTTTGAGTTTAGGGAACCAGGCATGGGTAGTGGCACATGTTTGTCATCTCAGCACCTGGGAGGTAGATGTAGGAGAACCTGGACTTCAAGTCTTTCCTCAGATACCTAGTGAGTTCAAGGCAAGTTAAAGAATTTTAGAATTTGGCATTGTATGTGGCCAAAAGTAAGATTTGATAACCGGGTGTACTTGTGTTGGTGCTTTGAGCAAGCACAAAGAATCTTCAAAAGGAAGAGGACTGATACGTATCACATTTGTTTATTAATATCAGTAAGAACCAGTTCATTTTTTTTATTTTTACATGTGCGTGAGTGAATGCGCGCGCGCGCGCGCGCGCGCGTGTGTGTGTGTGTGTGTGTGTGTGTGTGTGTGTGTGTATTGGAGGGTACTATGTGTCCTTGTGGAGGACCAAGGATGACTTTGGGAATCATCCTAGATTACTTCTATGTCCTTTTTGCAGAATACCACCATTTCTGACTGGTGTTTTTATGTGGAACCTGGGATCTGAACTCTGATTCTTCTGCTTTCCAGTCAGAGTCTTAATCCCTGAACCATTTCTACAACCCACAATTAATTAAATTTTGTATGTCATAATTTTATGTCTTGCCCAAATAATTTCCCAGGCAACTCCACATATAGTAGATATATATGGAAGTAGTTCTTGTGAGGACTTTATGTAGATGTTCTTAAATGGATGGATAAAACTTCCTTTGTTCTTAGGGTTTCTTTCGGAGAAGCATTCAGCAGAACATCCAGTACAAGAAGTGCCTGAAGAATGAAAACTGTTCTATCATGAGAATGAACAGGAACCGATGTCAGCAGTGTCGCTTCAAAAAGTGTCTGTCTGTGGGAATGTCACGAGACGGTATGTTTAGAGTGTGTGCATTTCAAGTGTGTGAATTTGCATTCATTCAGCAGAAACCAGAGCCAGAAGCAGTTTTAGGAGCCCCTTGTGTTGCGGGACATGCAGATTTCAGAAAGCACTCAGATGTTTGTATTGTCTCAGAAGTAGTTCTGGCACAACTCCCTTTTACGTTGTTTCTTATGAAAAGACCATGTTGTTTTCCCTAAACAACTTGAAGTTTTGTTTTTGTATTTACGCATCTCTTTTTCATGTATATTGGTATATAAGGTGCACATGGGTGGATGTGGGTAAATATGCATATGGAAGCCCAAGGATGATTCTGGAAATTATTCTCCATTGCTCGTCCATCATTTTTTAACCTGAATCTCTAAAACTCAGAGCATCCCAATAAAGGAAGTCTGACTAGCTAGCTTGCTCTGGGGATTTCTAGTGTCTGGCTTCTGGGGCTGGAATTACAGGCAGGCTACCATGTTTGCTTCGCTTTTTTTAGATGGGATTTTGGGGTCCTAGTTAGGACCCTAGTTGCTTTTACTTGCAAGGTAAGTGCTTTGACCACTAAGCCAATTCCCCAACTCAAAGTTAAGTTTTTTTGTTTTTTTTTAAATGAAAACTATTTTCTTACTGCAGGAATTTCTTCACTCTGTTTTCTTTAGTAACAGAGTATTAGTAAGGAGCCATTTCCTTTATTTTAACTTCTTTCACCATTTATTTCATCTTTTCTTTCTTTTGTCTTTTTAAAAATTTTCATCGTATATTTATTATGTATACCTGGCACCATGTCCCATAAGAACATTTTCTTTTTTTTTCCTTTTTTATTTTGTTTTATTATTTATGTATATATATTTAAAAATTTTTTTCCCATTCATACAAACTTAATAGGTACCACAGTCCCCTTCCTCCCTCCACCCCTTCCTGGTCCCCCTTGCTCTCTCCCCTTTTCCCCTTCTTTTCACCCCTTCCTTCCCTTTCTCCCAGTTCCTCCATCCCCCCCCTCAAATCCCTGGAGCAACCTTTAGTGTGAATGTCAAACTTCCCTCTGCATCCTCCACTCTAATGAGGTGTACGGGGCCTAGAGCCTTTTCTTGTGCTCCCCTTTAGTATAGGAACACTGCTGTGACTGTTAATCCCTTGCCTGTAAGGATCCTAGTGCCTGTGATCCATGCTAGACTTGGGGGGGGGTCATGGATGTTTTAGTCATTGCTTAGGACATGCAAAGTCCTATTATGGTTACTTCGGCCCTAACTTGTGTGGAGTATCTTGCATATCGTTGCTCCTCCCCATCTTTAGGCTCTTTCAATCTTACTGCCCCTTCTTCTGCAAATTTCCCTGAGCTTTAGGATGGGGAACGATTTGGCTGGTCTGGTTCCAGGTGATTAATGTAGGGTCTCTGATGTTCTGTATTATGGTTTGTTGTTTTCAGTTTTGCTGTTCCTGCACTGCCCTTGGCTCCATCCTGATTGGTATTGGATGTCACCTCTTAGCCAGAGATAAAAGGCTGTTAAAATGGAGCCTTACTATAAGAGTATATTCAAAGGTAGATAGAATAAGAGTAGGAGACCATGGGGGGGTCAGTCTCCCATTTGCAGGATGGTTACCATCTATATGCCAGACTCTATGCCCCACCCATGATTGATGAGATCAAACCCCCTCAGTTGCAAGTGACCAGGAAGGAAAGTGAGTGAGCTTAACCAGATGTCTCACTACTTACTTGCAGTACTTGATGGTGAACTATTTTCTCTGCTGTAGCATGACCTCCTCTCTCCTTAATTCTGGGGACCCTCCTTCCCCTTCCCTCGTGTTTATAATCTTTTCAGTTACTGTAGGTATTACAGAAATTTATCTTCGAGTGTGTCTCTAAGTGGATTTGGTGCTAGGATCCACCTATTAGGGAGTACATTTGGCACTTAATTTTCTGTGTCTGGGATACTTCACTCAATATAATTTTTTCTAATTCTATCCATTTCCCGCACATTTCATTAATTCATCATTTTGGATGGCCGAGTAGTATTCCATTGTATAAATATACCACGTTTTCCTTACCCACTCGTCAACTGTTGGGCATTTAGGTTGATTCCATGACTTTGCTATTGTAAATAGTGCTGCCATGAACATGGTTGTGCTTGTGCCATTGAGGTGAATTTTTGCTTTATGGGAGATTATTCCCAAAAGTGGAATAGCAGGGTCATATGGCATTTCAACCTTTAACATTTTTAAGAATCGCCAGACGGCTCGCCAGAGTGGTTGTATGAGCCTGCATTCCCACCAGCAAAGTAGGAGAGTTCCCTTCTCGCCACATCCTTTCCAGCATTTGGTGGTGTTTGTATTGTGCATGTTTGCCATCCTGACTGGGGTGAGATGATATCTCAGGGAGGTTTTGATTTGCATTTCCCTGATGACTAAGGATGCGGAGCATTTTTAAAGATATTTGTTAGACATTTTAATTTCGTCCCTGGAAAAGTTTCTTTTGAGTTCCCAGGCCCATTTTTTTAATTGGGCCATTTATTTCCTTGGTGTTTAGTTTTCTAAGTTCTTTATGTACTCTGGATAATAGAGCTTTCTCTATCAGATATGTGGCTTTCTCCCATTCTGTGGGTTGCCTTTTTGCTTGGGTTACAATTTTCTTTATATGAACAAACGCTCTTTAATTTCATAAGATCCCATTTGTTGAGTGTTGAGATGCTAGTGATTATGCCATTGGATTTTTGTTTAGGAACTGTTGGCCTAGTCCAATCAGCTCGAGGGAGTTCCCTACCCTTTAAACTAGGGTTTTTATGGTCTCTGACCTAATATTGAGGTCCTTGATCCATTGGGAATTAATTTTTGTACATGGTGACAAGTACAGATCCAGTTTTAATCTTTCGCATGTGGACATCCAGTTTTGCCAGCACCATTTGTTGAAGATGCTGTTCTTTTTCTGTTGAATTTTTTGGGCCCCTTTGTCAAAGATCAAATGGATGCAATTGTGTGGACTTATGTCTGGGTCTTCAACCCTTATCCATTGATCTATGGGTCTATTTTGGAGCTGTTTTTATAACTATGGATTTGCGGTATAGATTAAGGTTTGGTATGGTGATACCTCCAGCAGTGTTTTTGTTACTTAGGATTGTTTTTGCTATCCTGGGTCTTTTGTGCTTCCATATGAATTTTGAGATTGTTTGGTCAATTTCTTGAAAGAATTGCTTTGGGATTTTGATTGGTATAGCATTGAATCTGTATATTGCTTTTGGTAGTATGATCATTTTTATGATATTGATTCTGCCAATCCAGGAACATGGGAGGTCCTTCCACCTTCTGGTGTCTTCTGCTATTTCTTTCTTTAGGGTTTTAAAGTTTTCATTGTAAAGGTCACTTACTTCCTTGGTTAGGTTTATACCAAGGTATTTCATTTTTTTAGGTGCTATAGTAAATGGGATTGTTTCTCTTAAGTCTTTTTTACTTTTTTCATCCTGGGTGTATAGGAAGGCCACTGATTTTTGTACATTTATTTTGTATCCTGCCATCCTGCTGAACTTCTGTATTAGTTCCAGGAGTTTCCTGGTGGAGTTTTTGGGATCACTCAGGTATAAGATCATGTCATCTGCAAATAGAGATAGCTTGACTTCTTTGTCGATTTGAATCCCTTTTTATCTCCCTCTCTTGTGTTATGACTTCAGCTAAGACTTCAAATACAATAATAAATGGGAGTGGTAAGAGTGGACAGCCTTGTCTAGTCCCGATCAAAGCGGGAATACTTCAAGTTTTTCCCCCTTGAGTATAATCCTTGCTGTGGGCTTGTTGTATACAGCTTTTATTGTGTTGATAAATGTTCCTTCCATTCCAACTATCTCTAGGGTTTTGATCATAAAAGGCTGTTGGAATAAGAACATTTTCATATTATGGATGTCTTGTTCTTGAACATATTCCCCAGCCCCTCACTTTCTTCCCCTCCCTACTCATGTTTTTTCCCTTTGTTCACCTGGACAATTCATTAAATACTTTCATGTCATATAATGTTATGGGTCTGGGATCACTCAGAATTTCATCACAGGGACACCAGAAACCTTATCAAATAGAGAGGTTTTATTGAAGTTGATCAGTGACCGCACACTGGAGAGTCAGGATTCAATGTGTGCTGTCAAGGAGAGGGTGTGTGGGATTTTTAAAGGCAAAAACCACATCTTGAATCATGAGGCAGGAAGCAAGCAATTTTTACAAAACTCAGTCTTTATCAATTATGTGTAAATGGGACTCTCTGAACATTGGGTGTTTGATTAAACCATGATTGATTAAATTGTGATCACAGGAATGTTTCAGGAAGACCCAACCCTAATTGTGTTTCCCAGAATTTCAGTAGGGTGAGGGCAGGTGCATGAAGCTGTCAGCCACTATTTTTCCTGTCTTAACTTAGCAGGCTGACAACTATTTTAACTTGGCTACTACATTCCTCCCTTGTGACGTACTCAGGTCAAATCACTGATCCTTCTGTGTTGAGAATATCATATTGAGACCTAAGGTTTTAGGTCTGACACAGTTTATTAAAGCATTAATGATATATGGTCCTATGGTGAGGCCTAGGAGGAACAATAATTTATGACCATCTAATTTTTTTAATACATTTTTTATTATTATTTCAGCTCATATAAACTTAATAGGTACACCAGTTCCCTCCCTCCCTCCTCCTCCCCCCAAACCCCCTGCTCCCCTTCCCTCACCCCTCCCTCCCCATCCCCCCGTGCCTCCCGCCCCAATTCCCAGAGTCCTTTCTTGTGCATGCCTGACTCTCCTCTGGGCCCTCCTCTCCGATAACGTACAAGGACCCAGTGGCATTTCCCTGAACCCTTTCTTGTGTTTCCCTTAAGCATAGGAACACTACTGTGGCTGTCAATCCCTTGCCTCCAAGGATCTTGGTGCCTTTAGCACATGCTAGACTTTGTGAGGTCAATAGTGTGTTGGACATTGCGCCGGGCATGCAATGTCTAATTATGATTGCTTCGGCCCTAACTTGTGTGGAGTATCTTGCAAATCATTGCTCCTCCCATCCTTTTGCTCTTACACTCTTACCGCCCCCTCTTCCGCAAATGTCCCTGAGCTTCAGGATGGGGAGAGATTAGTCTGGCCTAATTCTAAGTGGTTGATAGAGAGTCTCTGAAGTTCTGGATAGTGGTTTGTTGATTTTCTTTTGCAGTTTTGTTGCTCCTGCAATGCCCTTCACTCCATCGTGATGGGTATGTCACCCCCTGGCCAGAGACAGAAAGCTGTTAAACTGGAGTCTTATTATAAGAGCACATTCAAGGGTAGATGTAATACTTATACCCAAAAGTGGAATCGCAGGGTCATATGGCATTTGGCAATGGGAGGGGTCAATCACCCATTTGCAAAATGGTTACTTTTTAATCTGCCAGACTATATGCCCTTCCCTTCTGGTGAGTTCATACCCCCTTAGTTGTAAATGATCAGGAACGAATGTCTGTGAACTTAACTAGGTGTCACATTACTTTCTTGCAGTCCTTGTTGGAGGCCTATTTTTTCTACTGTAACATGGTCACTTCTCTCCTTGTTTCTGGTGTGGCCCTCCAACCCCATCCCTCCTGTTCATAATCCTTGCAATTACTGTAGGTAATACATAGATTTACCTATGAGAGTCTCAAGATGGGCTGGGTGGGTTTGGTATTAGGAGCCACCTATTAGGGAGTACATACGGCGCTTAATTTTCTGGGTCTGGGATACTTCATTTAATATAATTGTTTCTAATGACATCCATTTCCTGGCAAATTCCAGTAATTCATCATTTTTGATGGCTGAGTAGTACTCCATTGTATAGATGTACCACTGTTTCCTTATCCACTCGTCAACTGTTGGACATTTGGGTTGATTCCATGTCTTTGCTATTGTAAACAGTGCTGCTATGAATATGATGACCATCTAATTTTTAAGTGCATTTTCTGTTTTGTTGTGGCTTGTCTTGGCCTCTAATCTTATCTAGTCCCCCCTGGCCCAGGATTTTCTTATTTGCCTGTAAAAAAACAGTTGCTAGGGCTCCCAGTGCCATAGTCCATCAGTTCTGTCCTCACTGATGTCCAGTTCCCCTCTTGCAGCTGAAAGTTACTATAGAACTTATATTTAAGATAGTGTTATCTTTAGTGGGTTCTCCTTGGGAGCTCTGGATACAGTCCTTTGTCCTGCAGCAGGGTTGTTGTCTTCTGTGTCAGTGATCCATTTGACCTGAAAGTAGAAGTCCAGGTCTGGATGTGATCTACCTTAAGAGCTGTGGAATGGTCAGGATGACAAGATGTGGACCATTCCAGCAGGGTTCTAAGGCCTCATTCCAGTATCTTTATCCACACTCTGTTTCCTAGTTGTGACTGTGATAGGAGAGTTTGGAAGGTAGCTTTAACGTAGGGAGGCTATGGCTTCTGAGTAGTAAGGCCTATATGGATTGATGTATTTGGTGGTTAGAGATTTCAGTGACTAACTCTAGTCCTATTTGGGGAAGAATGGGAAGGGATCTTCCAAAAAGAATATCAAAGGGGGTTAGTCTCCTGATGTAAGGGGTGTAACTGGCCTGTAAGAGGGTGAAGGGAAGTCCCACTCGTGACAGTTTCCAGGGTTAATTTGGTGTAAGTCTCTTTTAGTGTTTGATTAATCCCTTTCTATCTGTCCTGAACTCTGAGGATGGTAAGCACAATATAATTTAAAATTTATGCCCCAAATAGCAGAAACATTGTGATCTTAGAAACAAATGCTGGCCCATTATCACATTCTATAGTTAAGGACAGTCCAAATCTTGGTACTATCTCATTTAAAAGCTTCTTAGCTGTTATCTGGACACTTTCTGTCTTGGTAGGAAAAGCCTCTACCTATCTAGAAAAAGTGTAAATACCTGTATCCATATTGTCCTGGCTTGACTTCTATAAAATTTATTTCCCCAAATCCACCTGGTCCTGAGCCTCGTTCCCTGACTCCTGGAGGTGGCACCTTACCAGAGGAGACGTTTAGTTTCTTGTGTTATCTGGTCTGTTCCTGAGAAGGATCTTTTCCTCATAGGGCAGTCAGTCTAGTTTTCCTAAATATGGTTTCCCTCATGAAGTTGGTGTGCTTGTCGGTACTATTCTTTTATCAGCTAGTTTGAGCCATCCCTAGGGTATTTCCTTTGTATCCAATTTTCAGTGGCTTTTTTTTTTTTAATTTTTTTTTTTATTCAATTGTGCGTGTGTGCGTATGTATGTGTGCGCGCGCACGCGCGCGCGCGCATGTGTGTATGTGTGTGTGTGTGTGTGTGTGTAGAACCATGGACGAACTCGCGAACCACCATGGACGCCTCCACCTCCTTCTGCCCCGGGATTCACAGGCTCCGCACTACCAGGACCAGAAATGCGGGCCACCCCCGCTTCCGCCTGGCGTCTATACGTGGGATCTAGGATCCGAACTCAGGACCTTCCGCCTGCAAGGCGGAGGCTTAACCCCTGAGCCACCTCTCCAGCCCCAATTTTCAGTGGCTTTTAATCATCCTTTAAACATTGGGGCTTTTTAGGTAGGCGGGGTTCTAGTATGGTGAGCAGTCAGTTAGTTGTCTGCAGAGCTGCCTATTTGGCTGCTTTGTCAGCCCTCCTGTTTCCAGTAGCCTCTGGGGAATCTTCCTTTTGGTGTCCTGGGCGGTGGATGATAGCCTTCTGTTTTAGGGCCTAAACTGCCACCAAGAGATTTAAAATCTTTTTTTTTTAATTTTTTTTTTTATGTCTTTGCTCTCCTGTCAAATGGCTTCTTTCTTATGTTTCCATGTATATGGACAGTGGCAGAAGAATATCTACTGTCTGTATATACATTTACAGTCTTTTCTTTTCCCAGTTTGAGGGTCTCAATAAGTGCAATGAGTTCTGCCCATAAAATCTGATCCACAGTGACCACAGCTACCCCAACATACTTGGTGCTATTTTGGATGAAACTGCTGCCTTTTGAGATGTTCAGGGAATGTCTGTTCGATCTGGTCTCAGTCCTTGGAATGTAGTAGTTATTTCCAATGCTCATGCTGAACAGTCGTGTCATCTGTCTCTGGCAACAGAGAGGCTGAGTTTAGGGCAGCAGTCCAGTAGAATTTTATTCTGGACTGGTCTAGGAGTAAGGCTTGATAATGAGTTATGTAAGAGTTTGACATTCATTTATCAGGGTGCTCCTTAGCAGAGTTTTTGCTGCCTGCATATGTGTGTGTGTGTGTGTGTGTGTGTGTGTGTGTGTATGTGTGCGTTTTGGGGGGGGGGAATTAGCAAGCCCTGTCCCAAAGTGAGTTTATCTTAGTCTTTGATTAATAGGGCCAGGGCTTTGATGGCCCTGAGGCTGTTGGCCAGCCACAGGATCTCATCTTTTACAAAGATAAGCAAGGCCTGAGCTTTTGGGTCAAACCTCCCTTCCCCCAGCAGTGCCTTTTTTCATCTAGAAATATGTGGACTGGCTTGGTGATATCAGTCAATGCTAGGGCTGATATAAATGCTTGTTTTAGCTCTTGGAAGGTTTGTTCTTCAGTAGGGGGACCATGTAAAGTCCTGTTCAGCACCACCATGGGTAGTTGAGTATGGGAGTTTAGTTAGCTTAGTAAACCTGGGTATCCATAGTCTGCAGTATTCAACACCCCCAAGGAATTCATGGATTTGTCTCTTAGTTTTTGGAGCTGGGATTTGGGTAATTGCCTGGATCCTATAGTAAAAAAGCATCCTCTTATCTTCCTGTAGTTCACATCCCAGGTATGTTGCCTTTCAGGTACAGAGTTGGGTCTTCTTGACAGAGACTCATATACCATATGCTGTAGGTTCTCCAGCAGATGTTCTGTGGCCCAGAGGCATTCTTCTGTCTCAGCTGCTAGGAGGAGGCCATCTATGGATTGTAGGAGGGTGACATTTCTGGAGGTGGATCAAAGCGCCTGCAAATCTCTATGGAGTGCTTTATCAAATAAAGTGGGAGAGTTTTGGGGCTGGAGAGATGGCTCAGGGGTTAAGACTCTGTCTCACAGTCAGAAATTCCTGAGTTCAGATCCCAGGTTCCACACCAAAAATGCCAGGCAGAAAGTGCAGCAGCCTACACTTCTGACCCTGTTGGGTAAAGCCTGGGAAATCCCAGAGTGAAGCAAGAAGGTGGAAACAATCCAGGATAATTCATGAAGTCACCCTTGGTCCTCCACAGGGACACACAGTACCCTCTGACACACACACACACGCACTCACACTCACACTCACTCTCTCTCTCTTTCACTCTCTTTAAAAATAAAGTGGGAGACTCTTACTGAGTGGGGGTGGTAATTATCAAATCCTGCCCCAAAGTCAGTTTATCTTAGTCTTTGATTAATACGACAGGTCTTCAATGCCCATGTTAATTGACCCTTGTCCTTGTGTCCACATTTAAACCATTCAAAGGTGAATATTCCCCTGGCTTGGGTTAGCTAGGGGGATACTGGGGGAAAAAAGCATCCTTTAGATCTAGATCTAATGGAAACAGTGTAGATCTGTTTCTCCCGGGACAATGAAATTAAGAGGGTGTATGGGTTTGGGACCATGGAGTGAATATTTTCTATCCTCCTGTTCACTTTCTGAGGTCCTGGACTGGTCTTTACTCTCTTGTTCCTGGCTTTTTGACAGGTAAAAGTTGAGTGTTCCAGGGGGAATGACACATGGAGCCAGGATACCTGCTTTTAATAACTTGTTAATGTGAAGTTTGATTCCTTGTTTTCCAGAGTCATGGTGTATTATTGTACCTTGACAGGGCAGCTTGACTTGAGTTCTGCAGTTGTGGGAGGCTGATGTGCTGCTAGTCATGGTAGGTTTGTTTCAGCCCAAACATGGGGAAATTTCTGTTGTAAGTCCTGTAATAAATTTGATTTATTCTTCAAAGGAGATTCGTGAACAAGTATATATTTTTCTCGCAGTAGCACTGTCGAGAATCTGGCCAGTGTCCCCAGGACTTTTTAAGTCCATTTGATTGTGTTTTCTTTAAAACGAATGCTAGCCTTTAGTTTATGCAGCAGGTCTTGTCCCAATAGGGTTAAGGCATAACCAAGAACAAGTGAGTAACAGTACCCTTCTACAAGTCTACCATCCTTTTTGTGGTCCAAGAACATATTTGTGAGCCTGTGGTTGCTTATACAACAGTTTGTCTTTTGGCTAAAGGTCCATCTGCTTGCTGTAGGTCTGAAAAAGTCACGCCATTGTGAAAATCAACAGGATTTCCTTCCACTTTAAAGGTTATCCAGGGCTGGGAGGAGGGGGAGGATCAAGCCTGGACCACATCAGTTCAATCTAACCTGGAGGACTGGCATGGGTTTCTGTTTCTGATTTGGGCATTCATTTTTCCAATAACCATTGGTCTCTTTTTAGAGGAGTCCTTTTTTCAGAGCCTGTATCTCTTTGTTTCTGTCTGTCTTCAGGAGAACTTGTCTTATTGGTCGTTTCCCTCTATAACCCTAGCCATCTTTTTAATTAGTTTATCTTCCATGTTATCTCGATTGTTGTAAACCTTTGAAGAAATTTCCACTAGTTCTGACATTAATTTTCCCTCAAATCCATCTGTCTTCTGTATTTTCTTTCTTAATCCAGCACAGACTGAGAGATAAAAACTATGTTGAGGGCTTTCCTGTTTTCTGGAGCTTCTGGGTTAATTGATGGGTAAGTCTAATAGGGCCTCAAAAAGTCTCTCCAGAAAAGGATGACTTCCCTGGTCCCTGAGTTATTTCACTTACCTTTGACAAACTTGTTTGTGTGTGGGGGGGGGGAGGAGAGTTAGCAGCTGTCCACAAACTCCCTATCAGAGTTTGGCAAAAGAGGGTAAGGAACTCCCTACCGTTATTGTTGTTAGGATTCCAAGTAGATCTCTCAGAGGGAAAAACACGTTCAATTTGGAGTGGGTTCTCAGTAGGTGTTCCATTAGTCTAGTGACTAGCTTCCTTTCTCATTGGATTCTCTCCCTTTCCTCAGAGATGAAGACAGTAATAATTGTTGACAGTCGCTGAGAGTGCAGAACAGTTTCTTTTTTAAAAAAATCTTTTAAAAATATATTTTATTTATTTAGTTAGTTATGTGTGTGTGTCTATGTATGTGGGTCAGAGAGCACTGTATATCCCTGCGGAGGACAAGGGTGACTTCAGGAATCATCCTGGATTGCTTCTACCCTCTTTTTTCTTCACTCTGGTATTTCCCAGGCTCTGCCCACCAGGATCAGAAGTGCCTGCCACCACTGTTTCTGCCTGGCGATTTTATGTGGGACCTGGGATCTGAACTGAGGACCTTCTGCTTGTGAGACAGTCGTAACCCCTGAGCCATCTCTCCAACTCTGGAACACAGTTTCTAACTAAGGGATTAGACTCTGGGATTTCTCTGGAAAAAGGGAGTTTCTGACTTTTCCACTTACATAGGTCACTGGTGGAGAGAAAGGAGCATAAACCATAAATGGTTGGGAGGTAATTCCCCTTTCAGTCTCCCATAGTAGGGGACAATAGGTGTGGAGGTCCCTGAAGAAGTGGGAAATTCTTATGGGGTGGCAGGGACTGGAGGGTAGGATTCAGGGGGTTTGTAAGTGTATCCCTTGCATGTATGGGCCAGACTAAGGGGGTCTTCAGGAAGTATCCAGACCAGATGTAGTGTGTGGGGGACATAAGTGGGTATATGTCCTCTTTTTCTGGGGATGGTCCTTGTAAGACTGGAAAACATTTGTCCTTGGTATCAGGCTACCTCTGTGGTGTGGAGACAAGAATAGAAGTGAGGGGGAACTGAGTAAACTTTTTTTTTTTTTTAACCCAGGAGGGGATTCTTCAATCAGGAATCTCTAGACGGTGATATATGGAATTTGGTTGGAGTATTTTGGTTTTCCAAACACTGTATGCTGGACTCTATAAGTAAGAGAAAGATTCAAGGAGCCTTCAGCTGGCTAGCCAACTTGAAATGAGGGCCAGCCATGATAACAAAATGTGATTAGTTTTCTTTCAAAGACTTTGTCTCTGGATCTTTGTGCTTTTCTCTGAAAATCTTTAAAATGTGATGAAACCAATTGTCATCCCACTGTTTCCCAAATGAGAATCTGTCCTGTTATTAACAAGAATACAACAATAAAAAAACTAGATCAGACAACACTTTTAACAAGAATACAGCAATAAAACTTCTGGATCGGACACGAATTCCCAGATTGACACAATAATTAGACCGGACAAAAGGCAGAAGACTTCCAGATAGACAGGGTTGATAGCCACCTCCATAATCAGGAACTCAAGTTATTGACCAGTAGGTCGACCAAGTGGGTCTTAGTGATGTCTTGCAAGAACCTTGGGCTCAGGAATTAGTGCTACTGGTAGCCCCCAGAAGTGTGCACACCAAGACACTTAACCTCTGGAGGTGTCCAGATGCCTCTCCTCCTCAGGTGGAAGCTAGGCAGGTGCCAGGTCTTGCTGAAGTGGAAGTAACTTTGTTGGCCACAGCAAGGGCCTCAGTCCCCGATATGGCCAGAAGTCCTTGGATTTCAAAGCCAATCAGAAAAAAAAAGGGTGAAGCAGATTGAGCCCCTGATCCAGGACAAGTCCCCAAATGTTACAGGTCTGGGGTCACTCAGAACTTCATACACTGACACAGAAGCTTTATCAAATGGAGAGGCTTTCTTGAAGCTGATCAGCACCCATGCACCAGAGAGCTGGGATTTCAGTGTGTGGTATTGAGGATGGGGTGCGTGGCATTTTTAAAGGCAAAAACCACATCTTGAACCGTGAGGTAGGAAGTAAGCAAGCAGTTTTTACGGAAGCCAGGCTTTAGCAATTATATGTAAGCAGGACTCTCTTAATGTTGTGTTTGATTAAGCTGTGATTGATTAAATCCTGATCACAGGAATGTTTCAGGGAGACCCAAGAATAGGGGTTTCCCAGAATAGGGGCAAGTGCATGAAGTAATCAGCCAGTATTTTTCCTGTTTATCTTAGCAGACAGGGCTATTTTTTTAAACTTGACTACAACAGTAAAGTACACAGTTCTGTGTATCTATATAGTCTTAAGGACCACATATAGAGAAAACATTTAATGGCTTAAATTTATTGTATCCCTTTTCCTGAACATGAGTGAACATTGTTCTTTATGGGTGAAAAAAATTTCATTGTGTATATTCCACATTTTTTGTGTATTGACTCCATTGGCTTATTGTCATCGACTCCATTGACTTAGCAGTGAGCGTTGATGTACAAGTGTTTCTAGTATGTCAACTTGGAGTCCTTGGTGATCCAACCAGGACTGGCTTGGGTCATATGGTAGATCTATTTTCAGTTTTTTGAGGATCCTCCACATTGATTGCCATGGTGGTTAGACTACCTTACATTCCCACTAGCAGTGTATAAGGATTTCATTTTGTCCACTTTCTTCTTTTACTTTTGCATATGTTTGTATATGTGTGTGTAAGTCAGAGAGTACGCTATGTGTGCCTATGGAGGCCCAAAGGTGACTTTGTGAATCACCTGGATTGTTCTACCTCTTCTTCGCCCTGAGTTTCCCATGCTCTACCTTCCAAGGCTGGAAGTGCTGGCTGCTGCCTTTTGTTTTTTACATAGGATACAGGATTTGAATTCAGGACCTTCTGCTTGTAAGGCAGAAGTTTAACCTCTGAGCCATCTCTCTGGCCCTCCTTTTGTCCACATTCTTGATAGCATTTGTTTTTTTTCTTAATGACTGTCATTCTGACAATGATGAGATGGAATCTCAATGTAAATTTTTTTCTCATTTTTAAAATATTTTTTATTTTTGTGTATTGTACATGGATGTCATGAACTTAGAGTATTTAACAATTATTTATGTATGTCTCTGTGCGTGTGTGTGTGTATAGACATATGCACCATGGTAATTTGTGGAGGTAATTTGTGGAGGTCAGAGGATGATTTCTTGGGTGTCAGTTCTTTCCTTCTACCATGTTAGTTTGGCAGCAAGCATCTTTGACTCATTGAGCCATCTCTCTAGACCCCTCAATGTAATTTTAATTTACAGTTCTCTGATAGGTAGTATGAATGAATATTTTTTTCATGTTTATCAGCTATTGTATTTCTCCTTCTGCAAACTCTCCATTTCATTTAGTGCAGTCATTCATTGAGCTGTCCGATTTATTTAGTTTTTAAAAGTTCCTTGTGTTTGTGGATAGTAATCCTCTGCCATATTTTCTGTCATTCTACAAGTGTCTTTTCATTTTCTTACCTGTTTTCTTTGCTGTCAGTGTTATGAGGTTCGTTTGTCAACTGTTGGTGATATTTTCTGAGCACCTGAGTTCTATCCGAAAGTCCTTACCTGTGCTTATATCTTGAATCTTTTCCCTAGTATTTTCCTCTTACCAGTTTCAGGGTTTCAAGATTCACATTAAGGTTCTTGAGTTGATTTGTGTAGTGTGGGGAGATAAGGATCTAATTTCATTTTTCTATGTGTGATATCTAGGTTTGCCAGCACCATTTCTTGAAGAGGCTTTTCTGTCAGTGTGTGTTTTTGGCATCCTTGTCAAAAACCAGGTTGCTGTAGCCATGTGGGTTCATATCTTGGTTGAAAAGCTTGTTTCTTTTTTTAAGTATTCTTTTTAAAAATTGTTAATTGCTGGGAAGGGGAAAGGTAGGAAGGGGATGAACTTGTATGTGCACCCCATTGTGCACGGGTGGAGGTGAGAGGACTTTTAGAAGTCAGTTCTCTCTTTTGACCATGTGGGCTTCCAGGGGTTTGAGCTTGAGTTACCAGGTTTGTGCACAGGTGCTTTTACTGCTGAGCTGTCTCCCTGGTTTCTCTCTTCTTTCTTCTCTTCTTCCTCCCCTCCTTTCTCCTCCTTTCTTCTTCAGTATTTTTTTTTATTATTATTTATTCAATTGTGGGTGTGTGCGTATGTATGTGCGCGCGTGCGTGTGTGTATGTCTGCGTGTGTGTAGAACCACGGACGAATTCGGGAACCACCATGGACGCCTCCACCTCCTCCTTGTTTACTCTGCCCCAGGATTCACAGGCTCCGCCCTACCAGGACCAGAAACGCAGGCCGCCCCCGCTTCCGCCTGGCGTCTATACGTGGGATCTGGGATCCGAACTCAGGACCTTCCGCCTGCAAGGCAGAGGCTTAACCGCTGAGCCACCTCTCCAGCCTCTCTTCTTCAGTATTTTTTATTATTTAGAGGGGACACTCAAATGCCATGGGGCATGAGTGGAGGTCAGAGGGCAAATTTCAAAAGTAGATTTCGCCTTCTACCATGTGGGAGGAGCCCATTTCTTTGAATTCTCTCAAGTTTTTAGCTTGAGATGGTAATGTTCTTTTGGGGTAGAGATTCAGAACATGCGCAGAGGAGATGTGAAACTGAAAGCAGAGGTCAGGGAGACGGCTCAGTGGTCAAGAGTGCTCACTCAAGCATGAGGAGCTGAGTTTGGGTCCCTCTAACCTGTAAAGAGAAAAAAAAAAAGCCAGGTATGACTGCAGATGCTTGTAGCCCCAGCATTGGTGGTGGACAGTGGGTGAAGTCAGGAGTATAACTAGGTTTGCTGGCCACATGGCCTAGCTGAAAAACAAGTTTGAGGTTCAGTGAAAGAATGTCTTAAAGGGGATAAGGTAGAGAATGATAGAGCAGGAATACTGTTTCTATGTTTTCCTCTTGCCTTCACATGTATGGTATATGCATGTGCTCCCACGCTCATGAATACATTCCCCTCCCTCTCAGAAAGCAGCATTAGAGTCTGGAGTGGAGGGGTTTCTCAGTTCTGGCAGGTTCATTCCATGGAAAATGAGAGTGCACATTTGTGGAAGCATTAATGTGATTCATGGATGGCATCACTGGAAGATTTGGCTCTCTGTTGTACATAGGGACTCACCTCTTAAGGTCTCTTCCTATAACATGACGGAGAGGCAAGTTCTCAGAGGGACGAGTCTAGAATGGTCTGTTAAAAGATTGCTAAGGATTAGAAGATGGCTCAGTAGGTGAAGTGCTTGTCATACAAGTGTGACAATCTGAGTTCAGATGCCCAGATCCCATATAAAAAATGGACACAGAGCTGGACAGTTGTGAAGTGCTTGCCACAAAAAACAAAAGGACTAGAATTGGATCCTTACATCCCATGCAGAATGACAGGTGGGTATGGCTGCCAGTTTGCAGTTCCAACTTTGGAAGGCAGTGATGGAATCCCAAAACAAGCTGGCTAGTCAGATTAGCCTTATTATCAGGCTTTGCGTTTGATTAGAAACTATGTCTCAAAAAGAATAAGGTAGAAGAGAGATAGAGGATGATTCCCAGTATCAACCTGGGAGTATCAGGCATACTTGCCCACTCTGTGAACAAACCTACATATGTGCATGCCCTCCCCAAATAGTTGATATGGAAAATTAAAAAGATAAAATCAAAACACAATAGCATAAACATCTAATCCCACTGTACTTACAGGAAACGAGAAATAGGAGATCCAAGAATCTCAGAGGCTTACAGGCTAGCCTGTGTGACTTAACACCGCTGCAGAAAAGATACCTGACTTTACAGAAGGTGGAAAGGCAAGGAATAATGTTTGAGGGTTGTCCTGCCATCTTCACACATGTGCTGTGGCACAAGCATGCTCATATTCTTCATATGCGCATGCGCACACACACAAAACACATAACATTGCTAAGATTTGCACATTTGGGCAGCTTTAACTTTGGTAAAATAAATCTGGGAAAGAATAGAAAATCTTCCATGAACCATACTGTAGGTCTTTCCAGTGTCAGAGCACCTCCAGAGTCATGTAACCCCAACTTTCCCAAAAAATTGATTCTCATGTGAATTGGAATTTAAGAGATTCTTGAGATCTGCTAACTTGATGATGCCTGTTATCTACCTCGGGTGTAAAGCATGAGAACATACTGTTTGACATAAGAACTTGAAGTTTTGGCCCAATTTCTTTTTTTAATTTTTTTAAAATTATTTATTCAATTGTGCGTGTATGCATATGTGCATGTATGTGTGTGTGTATGTAGAATCACGGGCGAATTTGAGAACCACCATGGACCGCCTCCACCACCACCTTGTTTACTCTGCCCTGGGATTCAAGGCTCCGCCCTACTAGGACTGGAAACGCAGGCCGCCCCCGCTTCCGCTTGGTGTCTATATGTGGGGTCTAGGATCCGAACTCAGGACCTTCCGCCTGCAAGGCAGAGGCTTAACCCCTGAGCCATCTCTCAAGCCCCTTGGCCCAATTTCCAAAAATAATTATTCAAGACTACTTTTTTGTTGTCAAAATGCTGGAATGGACACTGATTGATGACTGTGTCACAGAACTGCTTTGTAGCAACACTTTATTACTTCAGCCTCAAAATCATATCTTAAGTTAATCTCCCAGTTTTCTTTTTCTTTATTTTTTTTTTTTTTTGCTCTTCAGGAAAGCCAAATTAAAACTCCAGATTAGTTGTATAATAAACATATGCAAACAAACATAATCATTATTTAAATTTCATTATAAACATGGCATTTTAATCTTTAAAAGCTGATAAATGGTAGCCAGTGAAGGAGATGTGGTATATTTTGTTAAATTTACTGTTTTAGGATTTTGCAGTTACACTTCCTTATCCAGCTTGATAAAGTGAAGGGAAGTGTATAGGAAGGAGGGGAGATAGAAGGAAGCAGAGATAAGTAAGCACTCCATATGCCTATCCAGATTTATTTCCCAGGAGCAGAGAGAACTGGCCACACCATATTCACTGCTTAAAGAGGGCCAGTCCTGGCTTATCAGACCAGCATGTCTGGCCAAGTGTACCGAAGAATGCCAACTTTACTAACCAGCTCCTACATCTTATTTACCTGCCAGGAAACTAGTCCCACCCACTATGGGTTGGACCTTCTCTATCAATTAAGACAATCTCCTGCAGACTTGCTCAGGTCTTAACTATTAATTCTTTACAAATGTATCCAGAACTTGAGCCTTCAGTTGTCAGGTTGACACCTATGTCTATGACACTTTCTTTTTTCCTATTCATTTATAATTATACACACACTTACATGTTTATAATAGCTGCCACTAAAAAGTGTAAAATTTCTCATTTGATACATGGTAATAAATACATTCATCATTAAAAAAACCTGAAAGACAGAATTAAGCAGTAACTTCTTATTTATGCAGCCAAGTACTATTTAAACTATTTCTTTGATCAGTGTATTATCTTGCTAATAAAAAATACAAAATTGCTATAGAGAGTTTCTAGAATAAGAGATTTCAGCAGTTAATACTTGTTTTTCCATTGCTGGAATTTTTTATTGTATATCACTACTAAAGTGAGTGCTCTAGGAATAGTGGATGGATATGACTGTCCTAAAAGAATAAAGCCGTATTAAGGAAAGAAGAAGTATGAAGTATACAGTGGTTCGTCTTTAGTGATGGTCTTGCAGGGGCTACAGTTCGCTTTTTTGCTGAGTAGATGGATTGAATTTTTATTACCTCTGTATGGGTTTTAGACTAGAAAGTACTTTTGCTTCTCCCTTCTGGGATAGAATTATTACAGGCTGAATACTTTCTTTTTTTTTTTAATTATTTTTTCTAGTTTTATAGGCATATCGAGTGCTTACTTATCCCTGCTTCCTTCTATCTCCCCTCCTTCCTATACACTTCCCTTCACTTTATCAATCCATCCCACTCCATCCTACCCTCCTGCCTGTCCACTTCTATGGACTCTGGGATTCTCTTCTGGTTTGTCTATACTCTTGTGAGAGTTCAGGCTTTGTGGCATACTAAGTAGAGGCTGAATATTTTTAAGGGTAAGTTCTAAAAGAGTAGAGGATAAGCGATCTCCACATGTGAGGTCCTGAGTGCATTTCCAGCTCCATGCCCCTCAAGGATTCCATGCCTGGAGTCTGTGAGTTCTCCAGGGCATCTGCCCCTCATGGTACTCCATGTCTGAAGTCTGTGAGTTTCGTTCTTTCTCTTCTCTGATAAACTCTACATTAATCCTCTAAAAAATAAAAAAAATTGAAATCAGTAAACTTCTTTTCCAACTATTGTGGTTCTCTGCATTTTGTACATGTGTGTTTGAAAGAGAGATTATTTTTTCATGTAGGAATCCAGAGAAGAGTGTAGATCATTTAAAAGGGTCTTGAGAGTAAGGCTGTGAAAGTGAACTGAGAAAGAGCTGGCATTCAGGGAGTGAGTCTGTAACACTTTCATGTTCTGCTGTCCCAAGTGGGTGTTGAGAGCAGAATCCCTACCTTGTTTACCAAGTGCGGGGATGTTTCACACTTGTTTTCAGCAGTTATTTCATATTTTGTTTTTAGATTTTGCTTATAAAATATTAAGGAAATGCATATTTTTCTTAGTCTCATTCTTTAGGTGTGTCATCTTGGGTCATTCCCATTTTTATTCCTAAGGCAGGATCTTTCAGTTGAACTCAGAGTTCGCTGATCAGCTAGACTTGCTAGGCAGCTTGCCCCAGGGAATCTTCAGTGCTGGGATTACAGGAAGCTGCCATGCCTGTGAATGCTAGAAATCCATATTCTGGTTTTCATACTTATTAGCACCTTATCCTCTCAGACATCTCCCAGCCCTGTTAGAGATAATTCTGTGTCATTCTTTTTTCTTTAGAATATAGATGCTAACTGTCTTTTTCTGAAATAGCTGTTCGGTTTGGTCGGATTCCTAAACGTGAGAAACAGAGGATGCTAATTGAAATGCAAAGTGCCATGAAGACCATGATGAACAGCCAGTTCAGTGGCCACCTGCAGAACGACAGCTTGGTGGAACATGAGGAGCAGACAGCTTTACCATCCCAGGACCAGCTGCGCCTGAAGCCCCAGCTGCAGCAAGAAAACATCAGAAGCTCCCCTCCTCCTTCCGATTTTACGAAGGAAGAAGTGATTGGCGTGGTGACCAGAACCCATAAGGATACCTTTCTGTATAATCAAGAGCAACGGGAAAACTTAGCTGAGAGCTTGCAGCCCCAGAGAGACCGGATTCCCAAGAATGTGGAGCAATATAATTTAAATCATGACCATTGTGGCAGTGGGCTTAACGGCCATTTTTCCTGTAACGAGAGCCAGCAACTTCTCAGTGGACAATACAAAGGGAGGAATGCAATGCATTACCCAAATGGGCATGCCATTTGCATCGCAAATGGACCTTGTGTGAAGTTCTCCAATGCTTATACTCAAAGAGTATGTGGTAGAGTTCCAGTAGATGGATTTTCTCAGAATGAGAACAAGAATAGTTACCCGTACAGCACTGGAGGGAGGATGCATCTGGTATAGTGAAATCAATTTTTTGCTCACCTTGTATCAAGGAAAGCTTTAAAGGTTTTCTTTTTATGGGGAATATGATGACTTGGGAGGTGGGTCAGAAAGCCCAGAGATTTCCAGAGTCGACTTCTGAAGTATTTTCAGTGAAATATTTTGTGTGTTTATTTGTAATTTGTGTGTGTGTGTGTGTGTGTGTGTCTGTCTGTCTGTCTGTCTGTCTGTCTGTCTGTCTGTCTGTCTGTCAGAGGGCACTGTGTGTGCCTGTGGAGGCCTAAGGGTGACTTTGGGAATCATCTTGGATTGCTCTACCTCCTATTTGCCCTGTGTGGGGTTTCCCAGGTTCTGCCTTCAAGGGCGGAAAGTGCAGGCTACCGCCATTTCTGCCTGGCATTTATATTTGGGATCTGGAATCCAAACTCGGGTCCTTTTGCTTGTGAGGCAGAGAGTCTTAACCCCTGAACCATCTCTCTAGCTCTTGGAATCATTTTAATAAGCAAAATCATTTTAATAAGCAACAGTCTTTGGCCTAGTTTCACACAGAGCTTGGCATATTCTTATGATTTAATTGCTACTGTGGGATTAAGATTTTATGTAAATACAATTTGTATAAAATTGATCTTTTAATTTTTTGGAAATCCTTTTGGTAGTGTTAATGATAAGTTAGGACTTCATTAGCTTTGGTATTTCTCTTAAAAGGGTTGCTCTTAACATCTTTGGTTTCTGTGAAGAAGTCGTTTTGTTACTTTTGGGGTGATGAGGTGAGAATGGGTGTTTGCTGTGTTGCCCAAGCCCACCTCGTGCTCCTGGCTGGGTGCAAGTGGTTTTATGAGTAGCTGGAGCTTCATGCTACATCACTCTGGCTAGCACACAGAGGTTTAAACCATTATGATGCAAAAAAATCTTTGTAGGTGTTACATGGTTTGAGAATTTAGGAATTTAATAGCTCATTTCTAAGACTTTGTTCTCTGAGATATGTTAATATTATATCATTCAGTTTTTTTTAAATAAAACATAGCATTCTGCATGAGAATACAGTGTTCATGTTCAGCCAAAATTTCAACAGATTAGCAATACTGAATCATTTTCCGTTTAAGCTATGAAGTCCTTTATTAGTGCTTTTATTTTCAGGTAATTAAAAGTTGACTCTACTTCAGTTTTCACCTTCAGTTCTTTTTTGTTCTTTGCAAGTATTTGATTCTATGGATCTAAAAATTACTTTGTATAAGGTTAGTTTTAGTGGCTGCTTTATTTTTTATATTTTTATTCTGTGTGTGTGCATGTGCGTGTGCGTGTGTGTGTGTGTGTGTGTGTGTATCAGAGGGCGCTATGCATCCCTGTGGAGGACCAACGGTGACTTTGGGAATCATCCTGGATTGCTTCTACCTCCTTCTTGCTTCACTCTGGGATTTCCCAAGCTTCGCCCACCATGACTGGAAGTGCAGGCCGTGTCATATCCACCTGGTGTTTTTTGTGTGGAACCTGGGATTGGAACTCAGGACGTTCTGCTCTTGAAACAGAATCTTAACCCTGAGCCATCTCTCCAGCCCTAGTGGCTTTTTTAAAGGAAGGAACATCATAGTTTGGTTCTGGTTCCACAATAGACTCCATGCTAATCTATAGATGTAGTGAAAATTAAATGTTGATTCTATTAATAGTGCATATAGTACATGTTTCATAATATTTTTGTGGTAGTTTTTGTAGTTGTGGAAGCAGAGTTCCTCTGAACCAGGTTGAATCTCTACTTGCAGCTGTCTTCAGCATACATCCCACGGTTCTGGCATCTCCAGCACCACTCTAGGTTCACTTCTGCAACTATAAGCTTCATCTATCCTTGCAGGAACTCTACGCCTGCCACTTGGTGCCAAACTTTTGCTGCTCTCTATGAACTCCATAATTGTACACCAAAACTACCAACCTGGGGGGGGATGCTGCCAGATTGCACATTGAGGTTGAAATGTAGCTTGGCCCACTCGAGCCACAGCTGTACTAACTTTCATGTGCTGATTCTGGAAAAGCCTCTTTCTAGGTAGCTGAAACGTCCAAAGGGCAAGAAATGGCTTCAGTTTGGGACTTTGGCCCCTGAAGGAATGTGGATTTTCAAACCAGGAAATGGCCATGCAGTGGTATTCATCTCCTCCATCATCCCAGTGCAAATCACTAGGTTTCCCTTCACTGATGTCCATTTCTCCAAAATGACAGCTATTCAGTTGCCTGCCTTTTCCTCATCCAAATCTTCAAGGCCATCAACACTGCTCTCCTCTTATCAAACCAGTCCATCGTCTTTAAATTCAGCTTTACCAAAGTCCTTGTTCCCTTCACAAATTGGGCCCAAACAATCCACAATTCTCAGCATTTTCATTATCCAAATGGTCCATCAAACTCAGCAGAATGGTATTTTCAATCCACAAACTCAAAAGCTTCAAATACCTCAAAGCTTGTCCAACAAAACCATTTAGAATCCACATAGATTTATCAGCAACACCCTACTCCTGGTACCACATACTGTTGCAATTAGCTTGCATGGTTGCTGATAAATGACCATCAAGTGGCTTAAGGAAACAAGGGGTTTATTTTCTTATCACAGTCTGATTACAGTTTATAATCCAGCGTTGACGGGAGAGCATGCACCAACACCAGGGCTGAGGAAACTGGCCACACCATCTTTACGTAATGGCTGAGAGAGAGAGAGAGAGAGAGAGACGATCCTTACTTGCCAGACCCGCAAGTCTGGTCAGGTGTACACAAGAATGCTGATTCTCTCCACCAGTTCTCTATTTTATTTCAGGGCCTAGTCCTACCCACCATGGCCTGGGCCTTCACCATCAGTTAGACAATCTCCTGCCAGGTTTGTGCTGGGCTTAACCATTAATTCTTTACAAATGTGCTCAGAGCTCAAACCCTCAACTGTTGACACTTGTGCCTAGATATGACAGACTGGATCTATGGCAAGTGTAATTTTTTTTAGTCATTTCCTCATCTACGAAGTGGACTTATAGCCCTTGCCTAGCTGTACTCCATCCCTACACACGAATACACACACACACACACATAAGTAATTGACTATAAATAGATTGAGGGTTAAATAAGCATGGATTTGTTTTGGAAAACCTAAATGACTAGACAGCAGCATAGTGTGGCATCAGTGTTACAACTTAAACTAAAGCCAGTGCAAGCAGTTTTTGAAAGCTTATTTCAGAAAGCATTTGTTCTAGGCTACTTTATATATTTTTAAAATTGTTTATTTTGTGTGTGTGTCCGTGTGTCCGTGTGTCCATGTGTCCATGTCCCTGTGGAGGACAAATGTTGATTTTGGGAATCATCCTAGATTGCTTCTACCTCCTTCCTGCTTCACTCTGGGATTTCCCAGGCTCCACCCACCGGGCTGGGAGTGCAGACTACGGCTGTTTCTGCCTGGCATTTTTATGTGGGACCTGGAATCCAAACTCAGGACCTTTTGCTTTCGAGGCAGAGTTTAATCCATAGCTCTCTCTCCAGCCCCTCTAGATTACCTCTTACAGGATGTTCATCTCTGTTTAAATCAGGATGCTGTGAGGCCTTTTTAGATGTAGAGAGAAAATAACACCATTTAGAATATCCACTCACTTTTCATTGTCTAAAATTATCTGTCTAATGTATATTGATGGTATGTAACTATGTTTATGTATGTTTTTGCATGTGACTTCTGTGTGAAAGCTGCACACAGGGAAAGAGCTTGCACTGAGAGTTGTTCATGTACATTTCTGATACTGATAGAATCGTTTTGGAGATTCCCTTGCTGCTTCTCACAGTTTAAAGCTTTCCTATTTTGTGTAAATTAGGTTTGTCCAATGAATAAGTCTCCATATGTGGATCCTCAGAAGTCGGGGCATCAAATCTGGGAAGAATTTTCGCAGAGCTTCACGCCAGCAGTGAAAAATGTGGTGGAAATTGCAAAGGGTATTCCTGGTTTCCTAAGACTCTCTCACCATGACCAGGTCAACCTTTTAAAGGCTGGAACTTTTGAGGTAGGTTGTACTTATTCTGCATATTGATGAAAGACACATGTATCTTATTTTTCTTTGATGTTTTCATTCTTTTCTAAGTAGTTACAGTTCAGAGCCTGAAACTGCCAACAAAAGAGTAAACTATCCTAAGGTTTTAGGAAGAAACTAGGTAAATCCAGAGTGACTTAGTACTGGAGATGTCAGTGCTGGCACATATTTCTAGGTTCTAGTGTTTTTGGTATAGACTGGCTGGTTTTTGTATGTTGTTAGTTAAAAGCTGAGTCTGGTGTTACTGTGTTCAGTACAGAATAAGAAGTGAGGTATAATAAAATTTTTGTTTTCAAGAGATTGTGGAATATTTTGGGAACTTACCAAGTACCTCTCTGTACTCCTTCAGGTCCTTTGGGCTGCCTTTACTCCAGGGGCCCCGACTGCTGTTCTTTATTACTATTTTTTGTTTGTTTTGAGACAACGCCTTGTTGTGTAGGCTGGACTGGCCTTGAACTCTTGATCTCCTGCCTCAGCCTCTTAAGTGTTGGGATTATAGACATGTGCCACCATGCCTTTCCTTGACTGATTATCTTCCCTTTTTTCAAATTTAATTTCGTTATTTCGAGAGAATGAAATAGTGTGCATGTATGCACACATGCCATATGCCTCTGGGAATCAAATTCAGGTCTCAGGTTCATGCACAGGTGCCTTTACCCATTAGGCTGTCTTACCTGACAGCATTTTCTATTTCATTTTCTCTTGCAGAGATGCTTCTGGCCTGGGCCTGAGTGGTCGTGACTGCCCACTGGGTAGGCGTGGCTGACTAACTGAGGGCCTTCCCAGTGACTATTAGGGTCTGTGTGGAGGTCCCTTATGCGAAGCTCTGAATTTTGGGGGCACTTAGTCAAACATCTGATCAGTAGAAGTCTTTAGCATTATAGCAACATCCCACTTCTCTGGTATCAGTCAGTCTCTACTTTAGTTTCATATTCTGTTGCCGTAATAAACATCTGACATAAACAATTTAGGAGAACAAGGGGGTTTTATTCCAGTTTATAATTTGAGGTTGCAGTACAATGTGGCAGAAGTCACACCAGCATTGGGAGCGAGAGAACTGGTTATATCACATGCACAGTAAGGGTAGTGTAGGGAGTAAGTGCTTATCAGCCTGTCAGATGCCAATTAGCTTATCTACCCAGGACATAGTCTACTGTGGGCTGTTCTTCTCATGGTTAGTCTCTTACAGACTTGCTCAGAGGCCCTTCTTAATTAATTATTCTAGGGATGCACAGAGACCCACCCACCTCCCAAGTGTCAGGTTGATAGTTGAGACTAATTGGCAAAGGGACCAAGCAGATAATTTTACTTATCCTAGTTGATCCCACAAGACTGAAGGATCAGTCACTCTTGGTGTGTATTAAGTGCGGACCTACTTGAAATGAGCTCCACACTTTTGCTCTTTCCCTGCCTCATTTCCTTTTCCTATTGTTTTCACATGTGACACTGTATAGAAAAAGAAGTGTTTGCTTTAGACTCCATTTTCATGAGTACCTGGACTGGATAGAGAAGCAATATAATGGTCAGAAAATATCTGTAGTAATCAAACAGTGATAGGCTGTGCCTCTTGAAAGAGTACGTTAGATTTAATATTTCAAACTGGAAGGGAATTAGCAATCAAGTTCAGTTCACTTGCTTTGGAGAAAATTCTGGTCTACAGAGGTAAAGAGGCTTTTCTTGGTGACCAGCAAATTCATAACACTCTTTGGATTCCAGCACATACCCTTGATTCCAGTATTTATAGTCTTTCATCCTTGTAACTTGTTAAGGTGTTGTAATGCTTTAGGCACAAAGGCTTAACCTTTTTGCTTTGCTTTACTTGTCAGCTTTGCAGAAGGAAAGTGTACTGCTCAGCACTCTTGGATACTAGAATATTGTGTATATGGTGTTATGGGTGGTGGGCTATAGTTATGTGAAGTGGTACTGGACTGATTTCACCTGAGTAACAGTCTCTCACTATGGTAGGGTTTTAAAGTGTCATCCCTGGATTATGGCTTCTTGCAGTAGTCTGGTAGCATGGTTATTCTTGTTTCCTTTGGCTGCATTTGGTATTTTGATGATTCCTAATGCTGGTGTGTTAAAATAAGGCTTTTTACTGAGGGCTTAGAGACCTGACATGCTTGGTAGCCTGCAAAGTATCTTTGATGCCTTGGTTAGGCTCATTTTTAAACTTCTCGGCATCATTGCATGCTTTAATTTTAGATTTGCATTTCAGAATCTTTGTTAATAGAGTTTCAGAGTATCTAGGACTCATTTATCTTATCACTGGTGACTGGACTTTCCTTAAATTTGTTTTATAGTATTTTATTTATTTCTTAAAAATATTTAATTAATTATTTTCCCACTCATACAAACTTACTAGGTACGCCGGTCCCCTCCCTCCCTCCACCTCTCCCTGGGACCCCCTTGCTCCCTCGGACCCCCTTGCTCCCTCTCCCCCCTTTTCCCCTTGCTTTCACCCCCCTCCCTCCCTTTCTCCCAGTGCCGCCCTTCTTCCCCGCCTTCCCCAATCCCTGGAGCATTGTTTAGTGTGAATGTCAAACTTTTCTCTGCGTCCTCCACTCTGATGAGGTGTAAGGACTCAGTAGCATTGCCTAGAGCCCTTTCTTGTGCTCCCCTTTAGTATGGGAACACTATTGTGACCGTTATTCCCTTGCCTCTAAGGATCCTAGTGCCTGTGATCCATGCTAGACTTTGGGGGGGTGGGTCATTGATATGTCAGTCATTGCTCAGGTCATGCAAAGTCCTATTATGGTTACTTTGGCCCTAACGTGTGTGGAGTATCTTGCATATCGTTGCTCCTCCCCATCTTTAGGCTCTTTCAATCTTACTGCCCCTTCTTCTGCAAATTTCCTTGAGCTTTAGGATGGGGAGAGATTAGGCTGGCCTGGTTCCAGGTGTTAATAGAGGGTCTCTGATGTTCTGAATTGTGGTTTTTTTTTTTTTTTCAGTTTTGCTGTTCCTGCACTGCCCTTGGCTCCATCCTGATTGGTATTGGATATCACCTCCTAGCCAGAGATAAAAGGCTGTTAAAATAGAGACTTACTATAAGAGTAGATTCAAAGGTAGATGGAATAAGAGTAGGAGACCATGGTGAGGGGAGGGTGTCAGTCTCCCCCTTATTTATTGTGTGTGCGTGTGTGTGTGTGTGTGTCCCTGTGGCGGACCAAGAGTGACTTTGGGAATCATCCTGGATTGCTTCTACCTTCTTGCTTCACTCTGGAATTTTCCAGACTCTGCTCAACAGTGCTGGAAATGCAGGCCACAGCCATTTCTGACTGACTTTTTTTTTCTCTTGACTTTTTAAAAAAAAATTATTTTCCTACTTTTATAAGCGTATTGAGTATTCATCCCAGCTTCCCTCCCTCTTCCCTCCCTCTCATGCCCTCCCTTCCCTTCACCATTCTCTCCCACTCCTTCCTATCCTTTCATCTTTATACTTCTATGGATCCCAGGGTTCACTCTGCCTTGTCTACTTCTGTGGGGGCTCAGGCCCCTGTGGTATATCAAGTTACCTCTCTTAAGTCCACTCCACTGATACGTGCATTTCCCTTCACTTATCCAGCTTTAGACCCAAAAGTTTCCACTGTAAGTGCCCAGTCTGTGGATATAATAATAACTACTTACAGAGCAGTTTGATGTACTGTCTTCCTACCAATGGGATTATTGGCTATCTTCCCTATTGATCTGTTTCCTTCCTTTTTTTTTTTTTAAGGTTCTTGTTCTAGTTTATAGTACCATTCTGACAAGCAGGTCTTGAATCCAATTAGAAAGATGTTGGTTGTCTCCTTGATACTCATGACACTATTACACTGGTGGTCACCTGTTGCCATGGTGATTTATATTGAAACTTACAGATCTCATGACATTGATGGAGCTTGTGATTATTTATCTCCCCCAGTAGCTTCCACAGTATTCCTTGATACTGTGTAAGCTGGCTTTTTTATCTGGGACTTGGAATTTGAACGCAAGATCTTCTGCTTGCAAAACAGCATTTTAACCACTAAGTCATCTCTCCAGCCCTGTTTCAGTGTTTTAAAAATAACTTTATTCTTTGACAATTTCATATGTGTATATAATGTATTTTGATCATATTCACCTTCTCATTACCCTCTTTTATATCTTTCCCACACCCTCTGAACCTTTTTATCCCAACAAGTTCCTTTCCTACTTTAACAACTTTTTTAAATGACCCATTGAGTTGAATTAGGGTTGCTTACATGGGCGTGGGATGTTTACTGAAACGTGGACAGTTATCAGTAGCCACACACTGAAGAAAAATGCTCTCTCTCCTCTAGCAGCCATTAGCTGTCACTGGTTTCTCAGCTAGATGTGGGCCTAAGTAACCCCTTCCCCTGGGTTTTGTTTTGATAGTGTTGGAATATTTATTGCTTTGGTAGAGAATTTGCCTTAAGAAAGTGGTTCTAAATAAAAGTAAACTTTTTTTTTTTTTACGATTTCCTTTATGTGTAGGATTTTTCTTATTTGACTTAAATAGTGTTAACTTAGTAGTCTCATGGAACTTCTCAAAATACATTGAAACCTTTTTGTCTTTTTCCAGGTTCTAATGGTACAATATGCTTCATTATTTGATGCAAAGGAGAGAACTGTCACTTTTCTAGGTGGGAGGAAATACAGTGTGGATGACTTGCATTCAATGGGAGCAGGCGACCTGCTCAACTCCATGTTTGAATTCAGCGAGAAACTGAATGCTCTTCAGCTCAGTGAGAAAGAGATGAACTTGTTCACAAAACTTGTTCTTGTATCTGCAGGTAAGGAAGCTGGCTCAAAATCTGGTCACATCTTCCATTAGTGACTTGCAATTACTCTTCTTTTCCTGCTGTAAGACAAGTTCAGACTCAGGCAACTTGAAGGAGAAAAAGAAGTTTATTTGGCTTTTGGTTCCAGAAAAGAGAAATATTCTATTTTAGTGGGAACCTCTTGTGCAAGAAAGAAAACAAAATTAAAATTATTTGTTAGGTTTTCCTTCTTTACTTGGTAAAGGACATTGGTAGACATGTAAGGGTTATAAGTTGTGATCCCTATGTCAGTGACTTAAAGGACTTTTATATCATGGATAAATGAAGACTATATCATTTGAAAGCATAATTTGGCTGCCTTTTCTGACTTGCTTCACCTGGACAACTAAAATTGCATGGACGAAATTTACTAGTGAAGAACCTGATTTTTTTAGGAACTTGGTGCCTCTTGCATCACTTAGCATTTACAAAGTCTTCTTATCAAGAGTTAGTGTTTGTTTATATTGATACAGTTGATAGAACTTATGAAGTATAGATAATGTTTGTTTGATGAGTGTGCCTTTTGTGCAGCTGCTCAGGGAGACAAACAGTATGGAAACATGGCTTACTTTAAATGTGGGTGTTCTATTTGATGAGATGGAATGAAAACTCAAACTTTCATGATGCTAAGTATGTAGTTCTAAGAGGATTTACAGAAATGGGGAGGGCAAAGTGAGAAGGCAGTGGAGAAGGGGGAGGTGGAGCTGGAAGTTGAGGCTCAGATTCTTAGGTTTTTGTAGTGCTGAAAATGGTCAGGGGTGGTAGGCCAGGCAGTGGGATGATGGCCAGAGCTTGATGTGTCTGTGCAGGCAGTAGCCAGAAGCCAAGAGAATTAAGCGGGGAGGTATTAGCATGTACATACGTAATAATGGATTTCACAACTGACATTTGTGTATTGTACACACATTCACTCTGTTACCTTCTCTTGCCCCCTTTATACTCCCATTAGTCCTCTTTCCCTGTCTTTCCAACCAGCCCCCACTTCTGCTGTCATGTCTTGTTTTGATAACTAGTCAGTTTCATTAAGAGTGTTGTGTGTTCATTTATAAAAGTATGTGTGTACCTTGCTGTTGAAGAAAATGTTGCTCTTTTCAATCAGCCATCATTTTTATATACATCCTGGGGGGAGTAGGGTCCCGTGGACCTCTCCCCCCTCATGACCATGTTGACAGACCCATTTCTTTGCAGACCTTGTGCAGGCAATTAATCGAATAGCTGCTCTGAGTTCAAGAGTGCAACAGCCATATCACACCTTTCTTCATCTCTCTTCTGACTCCTAGGTTCTTTCTGTTCCTTCTGCAATGTTCCCTGAGCCTTGGCGGGGTTGATACAATTGCCTCATTTATGGCTGGGCATTCAACAGGCATTTATTCTCTGTGCTTTGACCTGTTCGGAGTTTTAGGAGTCACTGCTGACCACGAGCTGGGAGGGTTTAACTTGACTGTGAGCAGAAAACAGTAGAGTAACTTTTTATGGAGGGTATGACAAGCTATGAACCAAATGATCATTAGTCAGGTTTTTGTGAGTTAAGACAGGTGAGTCACTTGAGCAGAGAATCAACTTGAGAGGCATAGTTAGGGAACTATGGTCAAGAGATAGTTCATAGGAAGAAAGGAAGGTAGAGGGTATAGTGATCCTAATAGTTTGCCAGAAGCCATTCAACTTAGTGCATTGAATTTTCTGCTTTTTGTTTATTTTTTTAAATTATTATTATTATTATTATTATTTATTCAACTGTGAGCATGTGCGTGTGTATGTGTGTGTGTGTGTGTGTGTGTGTGTGTGTGTGTGTGTGTAGAACCATGGACAAATTCGCGAACCACCATGGACGCCTCCACCTCCTGCCCCGGGATTCACAGGCTCCGCCCTACCAGGACCAGAAACGCAGGCAGCCTCCGCTTCCGCCCGGCGTCTATACGTGGGATCTGGGATCCGAACTCAGGACCTTCCCCCTGCAAGGTGGAGGCTTAACCCCTGAGCCACCTCTCCAGCCCTGCTTTTTGTTTATTTTTAAGTTGGCGTATCCCTGTGTAGCCCAGGCTGCCTCAAACTCCATCCTTCTGCCCCAGCTTCCTGAGTGTGCTTTCCTAACCTAATGTATTTTGTTTCAGCCATTTTTTAAAGAACCACGTGCATGCCCACATGTGTGTGCATGCCTGTAGAGGACAGAGGTCAGAGTTAGTGTCATTCTTTAGGTGCCATTTGCCTAGTTCTGTTTTTTGAGATAGGGTCTCTTATTGGATTGGATCTCACCAGGTTGGTTAGACTGTGGTTAGTGATCCCCAGGGAATCTACCTGTGTCTCTGTAATTACAGGTGTACACCATCATGTGTGAGTTATGCAGGTTCTGGGTATCAAATCAGGTCTTCATGTTTGTATAGCAACAACTTCATTGAATCAACTCTCTAGACTACTTATTAAATAGAATTAATGAGTTATTGAAATTTTAGTGAAATAAATATGATACTATTACTGCCTAGTTTTTCTTTCCTTTTAGAGATGGGATCTCACTGTGTAACCCAAACTGACCTTGAGCTCACTGTCCTCTAGTTTCAGCTTGCTTCATGCTAGAACTGCGGGTATGAACTACCTCGTTCAGTGAGATGGTTAACAATTGGGGGTCTTTTTTTTTTTTTTTTTTTTTTTTTCAGCTCATACAAACTTATTAGGTACACCAGTTCCCTCCCTTCCTCCTCCTCCCCTGGGGGTCTTTTTAAAAAATATTTTTTGACAGAGAGAGAATACTTGCACCATGTGTGCCATGGCATATGGGAAAAGAGCAGAAGACAGATTTGGGAAAGTTAGTTCTCTCCTTTTACTATGTGGGCGTCTGGGAGTCAGATTCAAGTTGCTAGGTTTGTGAGCAGGCACCTTACCTGAGCCATGTCATGAGCCCACAATTGGGGTCTTTAACACCTTCATCTGTCTCTTCATTTACCTACTTTGTGATCTGTGATACATAAAATAATTTTGGAACATAGTAAATGGAAAATAATAAAAGAATTAAATGAATTCTCACAATGTATATGTACAGTCATGTACAAATGTACCTTTCATATCACATTACAGTTTTTACTTAAAAATAGTCTTTTATTTTTAAAGGAGTATCTAAATAGTAAAGTTAAAAACTCGAAGAGCATTCTGTTTTTAATCTTACTCCTTAGATAAGTAACTCTTTTTAATTTCTTTTTTTTTTTTTTTTTTGCACACACATCAAAGGGCTCTTTGTTCTGCATTGTTCTAAACCTCCTCTTTGCTTAGCTCTGGGGTTTCCCAGCTCTGTCTTTTAGGGCCGGAAGTGCAGACCACTGCCATTTTTGCTGGGATCTGAATTCAGGTCCTTCTACTTGCAAGGCAGTCTTAACCCCTGAGCCATCTCTCCAACCCCTCCCTCCTCCTTTCCTTTCCTCCAGTCCTTTTCAAGAAAGAGAGGGCTGGTGTGTGTATGTATGTGTGTGTGGACTACTTTCTGGAAGTTGGTCCATGTGGAATCCAGGGATCAAACAAGAGTTTGCCAAGTTTTGCAGATTTTTTTTTTAAATTTATTTCTTCCACTCATACAAAGTTGATAAGTATCGCATTCCCCTAGCTCCCTCCATCCCTCCCTGGATCCCCTTGCTCCCTCTTCCCTTTTTCCTTTCCTTCTCCCCCCCTCCCTTTTACCCAGTGCTCCCTCCCCCAGGTTTTGCAAATTTTTATCAGCTGAATCATCTCACCAGCCGTCTTTGTAATTTCTTGGTTAACCATCCAGTTTATAAAACAATGTTCTTACCTCTTTTTACTTAGTAGATATAATTGATACATAAAAGTATCTTTAGTACTTCTTTTCTCACTAGAGTTTTAAAAATTATTTTAAGATTTGTGTGTATAAATTTATGTACATACGTTATGTCCATGTTTGTGTTGTTGTTCACACCTCTGTGAGTACACAGGGGCCATAAGAGAGTGCCAGGCATCCTCTTCCTTAACTCTGTCTAGTCCTCTGAGACAGGGTTTCCCTTGAACCAGGGCTTAATTTTTTTCTCAGGCTAGACTTCAACAAGCCAGGTTACCTCTGTCTCTGCCCCTCAGAGCTTGGGTTGAACCAGACCTCTTGTATGTGTACTGGGATCTGAACTCTGATCCTCATAGTTGTGTAGTAAGGGTTCAGTTGTTAATGTTTTAGCTTTTTTATTCACTTCATTGTTTTTGTTTTTTGATTTTAGTATAATCTTAGGTTTTTGTTTTGCATGTAAAACTAAAGTGTTCCTATTTTTTAAAATTTTCCAGTGTGAAAGAAAACCTAGGGTTAATTATAGATGCCAATGATTAGTGAGGCAAATATACCAGTTAATCAAAAGTATATATTTCTTTTTATAAATATTAATGACATTCTGTGTAATAATCAAGTAATTAATTATTATTTTGGTGGTTCTGGGGTTTGAACTCAGGGCCATGTGCATGCTCAGCAAGCGTTCTTCCTCTGAGCTGTTGTGTAGCCTTGCCTTTCTCACATTGTTTTGAGTGTTCACTTTTACATCATCTCTTCTGGTCATATAGGTAGCCTTTCTTCTTGTATGCAAACACTGTATTGTTTTATCTTGCTGATTATAAGGAGTTGAAATTAACATCTAATCAGAAAATCAGAACTTTTGAATTTTTGTGAACAAAATTTCCAGTCCCCTCAAGAATTCTGATTTTGTGTGTACTTACTATATGATACATATACGGGATAAGTAGTTAATAAACCTTTCCATTGGGATGTTTAAAATTTTGAGCTTGCCTTGTATCCAATGTGTAAAACTCTGTTTTGAATTTAGTAATGATTGATGAATAAGAATTTCATTTGTTGTTAATTATATGTCCTCTCCTTCATATATTTCTCTCTACTTCCCATTAGATCGATCTGGAATTGAAAATGTCGGCTTAGTGGAGAAGGTTCAAGAAAAACTAATTAATACATTAAGGACCTTAATAACGGAAAACCATCCAAACGCGGCCTCAGTTTTTACAAAACTACTTCTGAAGTTGCCAGATCTTCGATCTTTAAACAACATGCACTCTGAGGAGCTCTTGGCCTTTAAAGTCCACCCTTAGGGCCTCTGTTTATTTGAACATGGATTGATGCAAACTGTACATTTTATGCTAAAATGCTTATTTATATGTGCACCATGTGTGGCGATAGAAGAGACCTTTATGACTATCTGGTTGTAGAGCATCTCTGTAATCATCAGTAGCTGTTTGGATTGAGAACTCATCGCCATGGCTAGACATGACAGCATCTCCCCAGTAGCTGGAGAAATTACACTGAATTGTAATCACACTGAATGTTAGACTTTTTGCCAAAACCAAAAAAAAAAAAAAACGCATTTTGCTCTGTCTCCCCTTGGTATAAATGTAATGCACAGTCAGAGCATAGGAGGACTTAGAAGTTTACCCTCTGTGCTGGAATTCCTTTTGAAACTCGGTGTCACTACAGACTGTCAGATCTGGTTGTCAGAGGCTTTGTCATCTGGGAGGTCTTCATATTTGAATTTTACTCTGCATTATTAAGTGTATGATCCTGGCAGTTACTTGGTTGTAGAAAATGAGAATTGATAGTGTCCCCAATGTCCCACCTCACATATACTGAAAATGTCCATAAAGCTTGCTTACTTACCTCTTGGGAGATAGGCACTATATAAATAAGGTAAAGCTTTTTACTAGACTCACTCAGTAATATTGTCTATTTCTAAACATTTCTGGCAAACTACTTCATAATCTACACCAGTCTCTAGTACTCAGGTTTCCTGCATAACTGTGGGGAATCCTACTGCTAAACATGCCATGCAAGCTTGTGGACACATCAAATATGTATGTGTACATAGTGTGTGTGAATATAGTTATACATAAAAATATTTCTTCACAATATTTTAAACTGTGAAGAACTTTATCATACCATAACTTAAGGTGTCAAAGGACTCAAGTTAGGTGCATTTTACCTACTGCTGCTGATGTATTATCATTGCTTCACAACGTTTAGACAGTAGAAAATTGAAATACACTTTATTTTTGTTTAAGCAACACTCAGTGTAAGATTGCGATGACACCCGTGTAGAGTCTACATACTCTAAATGTATTTTAGAGTACATCTTCAGCAAAATCTGTGGTTCAAGGCACTATTTTAGAAGTGGATTTGGGTCTTCTGCTGAGAGAGGTCTGTTGCTGCCCAGCATGCTGCAACTCTGCCAGAAAGGATTTCCTTCCTCCTGCGGAGCCCTCGGAACCTCTGGGCATGTGTGTGCAGAGTTCACTTTTCTTTCTGTCCCTAAATAACAGTACTGGAATTGCCTCAAATTAGATTTAATCTACAATTTGAAAAATCATTTCATGTGTGATTTACAAGTTTAGAAATAGAATAGTCAAAGATTTCATGCTCTATTACTGGCTTTATTATATAGGTCACTCTCAGTTTATTGTAGTAGAAGTAACTAAAGTTAAAGATTTCATGTGCTTCCTGTCCTGTCCCCCCAAAATTAATTGGATTTCTTGGGTAAAATTCCCTCCTATAATGTTTGGGTCATATGAAATTGTAAAGGTGCTAAAAGCTTGCTTTACTATTGTAAGCCTATCGCTTTCATGACATGAGCAGATTGCCTTATTTGTAATCTTGTTTAACTTGTTGCTACTGAGATCTGAAGTTCCGTGGCACAGTTAGGTAAGCTTGAAATAGATAAAGCCTCTTGTAAAGGAGAAGAGGAGGTTGTGATATCTGTAATACTATGTTGGAACCATAGTTGTGATTTTCCTTAAGTAGGTAGGACTTTCATGGAAGTTAGTTGTTGTGAATTCTTTACATGATAGCATTAGCTTTTTACAGTTTTTTTCCCCCCGGAGAAAATGAGTGCATAATTTTCTTCAATGAGGTAGAAACAGCTTTTTGAAATAATACCAAAAGCCTCAAATTCTGTCGATTCGTCGTTTTTGCTTTTTGCATAAGTGTCTTCATAACAGATGTCTTTAGTACAATTAAGTCTTTAGCAGTATGTAACCAGAACTGTTAGTATTGCTCATAAAATTTTAGTTAGGCTCAATTATACATGCATATGTCTATATATAGGTTTATAAATTCACATTTTATCTCACAAAATTTTATTTTAATAAAATTCTTCTGTAGGTGATGGGAAACAAATTAATAGCTTTATGTTACTTATAGTATTTCTGTATTTGAAAATAGCCCACATACAGAAATTCTAATTCTAAAATTAAACCAGCAGCCTTATACAAGCATGTTCCGTGGTTACAAACTTAATGACATCAGCCAGGTTAGGGAACTTGTGAATTGGGACACCGTTGATTCAATAATGTACTGTATGAATTAAGTGATGCTTTAATGTGGGCTTTATATTTAATGTGATGATATGGGCATTATGTCATTTACGGGCATTATTCAGCAAGCTGCATTTTCCTGTGCTTTCTGTATGTCTGTCCACAATCTGAAAGAAGTCTGCTTTCAGAGAAAGGTTAGAGAAAAGAAAGATATTTAGGGAGAAGCGTGTTCTACAGCAGTGTGTTAATGTGTTACAGACTGAGAAACTCAATTGCATCAAGAAATAATGGTTATGACTGAACACCATTGCAGAAGCCCATGTTTTCCTGTGCAGGAGAGTAAATGCCTGTCTCCATTGTTCTTTTTCTTTTCCAATATAAAGTCTGCTAAATGTACAAGAAAAACTTATCACTTAGGATAGTTTTTTTTTTTAGGGTCTGGGGGAGGGGGAGGGTCTCTGTCAGAAAATTGGTACCTATAAACAAAGATGGTTTGACCCAGAAACCAAAGCTCAAACTATGAACTAATAAGAAAATAAAGTGTGTTTGTTTTATTGCAGACAGGATTGTATTGTTTATTTTCTATAAACTGTAATCGATGAGGATGTAATACCTCCATGTTTCTGAGAAGCGATCTGTATCTGGAGAGAAATGTTAATAAATACTATTTCTGACCAACAGTGGAGTTTGGTGTTTACTTACCTTGATTTTTTTTTTGTAAAACCATTTATATGTGCTTTTTTTTCTTTTTGAGGCAAGGTCTAATGTATTTCAAGCTGACTTAGAATTTACTTGGCTGATACTTTGAAAATTTTTTTAAATTAATTTTTTCTACTTTTACAAGCATATCAAATATTCATCCCAGCCTGCTCCCTCTCCTCTTTCTCGTCTCCTCACTTCCCTTCACCATTCCCTCTCTCACCCTCCCACCCTTCTGCCTGTATTGACTGAGACTTATTAAAAATTTTATTTAACCTTATTTTTAAAAAAAGCTTAGTGTGTGTGAGTGTGTGTGTGTGTGTGTGTGTGTGTGTGTATCAGAGGTACTGTGACTTTGGAACTCATCCTGGGTTGCTTCTACCTCCTTTTTGCTTTGCTGTCATTTCTGCCTGGTATTTTTATGTGGGACCTGGGATCTGAACTCAGGACCTTCTGATTGCAAGGTAGAGTCTTAACCCCTGAGCCATCTTTCCAGCCCTTAGCTTTGTTTTTTAAATTATATTAACATTGATTTTATGTGTTTTCGTTGTCTATTACCTCCCCAATCCTGCGCTCCTTCTCATCTCTCTTGTTCTCCCTTCCTGCTCAATTTCTTCCCTCTCATGTGTCTCCATGTGTGAGCTGTTGGCTTATTACCTTTAAGATGTCTTCACTAGTTAGTGCTTGGGCAATTATTAGAGTGCAAATGGTTCACCACTGAGTAAACTGTGCTCCCCCCTCTTTTTTTGCGGATTAAAGCAGAGATTATTGGAGCAGAAAAAGAATGGAACTCACAGATATGAGTATGCAAGGGGCAAGAGAGCCCCCAAGAACTCAAAGGCCAGGCATGAAATCCATGAGGGGTGAAAGAAAAGCTGGAAAGGAACATGTAGTCCGTGGGGTAAGGAAGCATGAACTCGTGGATCTGCAGTCTGCAAGGGGGCAAGGGAGCCTGTTCCCCCTCTTCTGTCTAGTACCAGGCCCACACAGTCCCTTATAGCACCATGTCTGACGGGATCTTCTCTGTTCCATGGTGCTGACAGACCAGTGATTGCAGAGGTCTAGTGAAAGTAAATGCTGCATCGAGTTCCTGGGTGTGCCATCCCTGACGTGAACAGTGGCTTCAGTCTGATTCTACCTCTTCCATCCTCTGCCTCTTACATTACTGTCGCCCCAGCTTCCACAAGATTCCCTACCCTCCTCGGGATGGAAGTTGGTTTAGAAGTTCTGATTAGAGCTTTGTCTTCCACAGACACTTCTACTTTGTATTATGACCAGTTGTGATTCTCTGCATTACTTATCTTAGTTGAAGGCTGAGTGCTGCTTTGATCCATGCTTAGATGGTAACTTATTACCAAGGTTTCATAGTTAACAGAAGTATCCAGGTATCCAGCTTGGTTTATCGTACCAGGGTTATGTTTCATTATTTCCCTTCTTTTAGGGTCCTCCTAAAACTCCACCTCATTCCCCTCCATTTATATTTCTTACTAGTTTATGGGTATTATAAGAATTTCTATTTGCGAGTATCATTCTGAAGATTCAAGATTAGCATCTACCTGTAAACATGCAAAAAAAAAATTTTTTTTTTTAAGGGAGAAAGGGAGGTTTATTCAGCTTACAGTTCCAGAGGGGAGGTCTCTCAAAGCAGAGGCGGCATGGCTGGCTGGAGGAGGCTAAGTCACCGCAGACATCTTGGAAGCTGAGAGCTGCAGACTGCTTGCAGCAAAGGCTGACTTCTCCTGGAGGTAGGGTGGGACTAATCCACCTAAAGGCTCACCCCTTGTGACTGCCTTCCTCCAGCAAGGCTCCACTTCTCAAGGTGCCATGACCTTGCCAAACACATGAGACTGTGGGGGACACATTTCAAACCATGACATTCCACCCCTGGCCCCCACAGGCTATGCAAACCATATTCAGTCCAACTTTAAAAGTCTTCATAGACTACAATGGTAGTCCCAATAGTCCAAAAGTTCAAAGTCCAAAGCCTCCTGTAAAATCAAAATACAAGTTACATACTTCTAACATACAATGGCACAGAATAAACATTCCCATTCCAAAAGGAAGAAATGGGGGCATATCCAGGAAAGATTTGTCCATAACAAGACCAAAAACCAGCAGGACAAACTCCAAATCTTGTAGCTCCAAGTCCAACAGGTGAGCCTCTTGTTGAAATCATCTCAGTTCCAAAGGGCTTTGGTTCCACCCCTCCAATACAGCTGCTCATAGAACACATCACTCTTTTGGGCTGACTCCTCCCAGGGTATACAGCTCTCCTTGACAGGTGTCCCACATTGTGTCTGGAATCTCTAACATCTTTACTTCTCAATGGCAAACCAGGCTTTAACTCCACAGCACAAACTGAACTTCTTGGGCCTCTAAACTGCAGGCTTCTTGCCTCATGATGCCTGGATTCTGCCAATTTTTGAAATCTTGGAGGAGGACTCCATGATCTCCTCCCTCTTGCATCACTGATCCTCAAATGCATCCCTACAAATCTGTCTATACTGCACGACTTGGTGGTGTGAACTTTGTAAAAGAAACCAACTCTTGCTTTGGAACTCCACCCTTTAGCTCCAGTCTTCTGAAAGGATTTGCATTCTTATGAGTGGGAGCCTTCCTTGAGGATCTTGCTCTCAAGCTAGGGCCTCTCCTATTATCCAAACTGAGAGCAGGCTTTGATTTACAAATGGAACTAATCTCTTCAACAGCCATTTTGTTCTCTGCTTCTTCCTGGTTTGACTCTTTAAATTTAGCATTGTATTTTTCATCATTGGATCTTAAAATTTTTGCTTCTTCCTGCCTGATTCTTTGCTCTTTTTCACAACTCTGAAGACAACTAAAAAGTAGCCATATCACATTGTCAAGACTACATTGCTTTGAAATTTCCTCCGCCAAGCACTCCAGCTTAATTTCAGGCAAACTTTCAGGACGAGGGCAAAACTTCACTAAACTCTTGGCCAACACATGGCTCCATGTGTCACTCGTCCAGTTGCAAACACAGTCTCTGTTCCCCTCTGGACCATCACAAGCTGGGCTTCCACTGTCTGCGTCTCTCACAGCATTGCTGTCCTCTGAGCTCTCACAAGAAAGGTCCCTTTGGCCCAACTGCCAAGACGCAAAGACTTTCCCACCACAAAGTCCCAAAATTCTCCACATTTCTCCCAACAAACAGTTCCAAAGGCACACTAGCCACATCACAGCATTGGCCATGGTTCTGGATACCAACTTTTCTCAGCCTCATAAACAACTTCACTTTATGGTACCAGCTGTTCTTATCTCACAGCAATACTCCACTCCCGGTACCAATTTCTGTGACGGTTACTCTTAACTATTGCTGTGAGAGAGCACCCAAAGTCAATCAACTTAAGGGAGAAAGGGAGGTTTATTCAGCTTACGGTTCCAGAGGGGAGGTCTCTCAAAGCAGAGGCAGCATGGCTGTCTGGAGGAGGCTAAGTGACCGCAGACATTTTGGAAGCTGAGAGCTGCAGACTGCTTGCAGCAAAGGCTGACTTCTCCTCTTTGTTTTTTTTGTGTCTGGGATAATTCACTCAGTATTTTCTTTTCCAACTCTATCCATGTCATAGTTAAGCACAGGTGTCAACTTGACTCTTGAGGGTTTGAGCTCTGGGCACAGGTGTAGAGAGTTGATGGTTGAGTTAAGCCCAGAGCAAACCTGAAGGAGATTGTCTGGCTGCTGGGGAAGACCCAGCCCATGGTGGGTGGGATTAGACCCTGGATAAATCACAGAGAGCTGGTTGAGAGAGTGGGCATCCTTCTGTATACTTGGCCAGACATGCTGGTCTGGCAAGTAAGGATTGTCCATCTCTCAGCTGTTATGGTGGCCAGTTCCCTCAGCCCTTGTGTTGGTGTGTGCTCTCCTGTCAAGCTGGACTATGAACTGTAACCGGACTATCGTAAGAAAGTAAACTCCTTGTTCCCTTAAGCTGTGTTCTGGTCATTTATCAGCAGCAATGCAGGCAAACTGCAACAGAATTTGGTACCCAGGAAGTGGGGTGTTGCTGATAAATATGACTGTGGATTTTGTGTCTTTTGAATGGTTCTGCTGGACAAAGTTGGAAATTCTTGAAAATTTTCACTTTGTGGATTTACAAATACCGTTCTTCAGCGTTTAGTGGGCCAATTGCTGAGATACATTGTTTGGGCCCAATTTGTGATGAGGGAAACAAGGACTTTGGTAAAACTGAATATAAGGATGATGGACTGGTTTGCTTGACAGAGGAGAGCTATGTTGGCAACCTTGGAGGTTTGGATGTGCAAAGGGTAGGCTGTTGGACAAATGAATATCAGTGAAGGAAAACCTAGTGACTTGCACTGAGACGGTGGAGGACGTGGAAACCACTGTATGGCAAGTTTGTGGTTTGGAAGATCAGATCCCTTCAGGGGGCGAAAGCCCAAGTTAAAGCTGTTTCTTGCCCTTTGCAAGTTTGGTTGCCTAGAAAAGAGGCTCTTCCAGCGTCAGCGCGTTGAAGTTGCTGCAGCTGTGGCTCCAGTGGACTAAGCTGCGTTTCAACCTCGCTTCAGAATCAGGCAGCGTCTCTCAGGTGATGCTGGTTTTCATGTACTACTGAAGGGTTCATGGAGAGCAGCAAAAGCTTGGCACCAAGTGGCAGGCGTAGAGTTCCTGCAAGAGATGGTGAAGCTTAAAGCTGCGGAGGAGAACCCAGAGTTGTGTTTGAGATGCCAGAACTGTGGGACTGCTGCTGAGGACAACTGCGAGTGGAGATTCAGCCTGGTTCAGAGAAACTCTCCTCTTACAACTTCGAGCTGCAAACAGGGACTGGGAATGCCTTGAATCTTTGAGTTGCCTTGATTACGTGATGAGCAGCAGAAGATGGACATTGAAGTACAGGATGCAGTGATTTGCTGGACTTTGTTCTTATTAATGTTTTCTTATTAATATCTTTCTGTTTTAATGTTTTATCTGTTTTAAAGTATTTAATTTATTCTGATTTAAGAGTTTTAAGGTTAAGAAACTTTGAACTTTTAAAATATTGGAACTGAAGTTTTAATGAGAGAACATTTTAAATTTGTCCATGGAATGTATTTATATTTTTAACATCTGTAGGGACAAGAAAGGTTACAGTTTAAAAGTGCTATTGTTTTGTGTCAAGTTGACAAGGGGTGGAGTGCATAGTTAAGCACAGGTGTCAACTTGATTCTTGAGGGTTTGAGCTCTGGGCACAGGTGTAGAGAGTTGATGGTTGAGTTAAGCCCGGAGCAAACCTGAAGGAGATTGTCTGGCTGCTGGGGAAGACCCAGCCCATGGTGGGTGGGATTAGACCTTGGATAAATCACAGAGACCTGGTTGAGAGAGTGGGCATCCTTCTGTATACTTGGCCAGACATGCTGGTCTGGCAAGTAAGGATTGTCCATCTCTCAGCTGTTATGGTGGCCAGTTCCCTCAGCCCTTGTGTTGGTGTGTGCTCTCCTGTCAAGCTGGACTATGAACTGTAACCGGACTATCGTAAGGAAGTAAACTCCTTGTTCCCTTAAACTGTGTGATGGTCATTTATCAGCAGCAATGCAGGCAAACTGCAACAATCCATTAACAGTGAATCCCATAGTTTCATTTTTCTTGATGGCTGAATAGTATCTCATTGTGTGTATATATCACGTTTTCATTATCCATTCATTCAGTGATGGGCATCTGGGTTAATTCCATTTCTTTGCAATTGTGAATTGAGCCATGACTAACATGGATGTGCAAATGTCTTTGTAATATGATGTAACTTGTTCTGAAAATCTTCCCAGGAGTAATATAGTTGGATCGTATGGTAGTTCCATGTTTAACCTTTTTAAAATTAATTCCTTTTGCATGCTTTGTGTGTGTGTGTGTGTGTGTGTGTGTGTGTGTGTGTGTGTGTGTATCAGAGGGCACTATATGTCTCAGTAGAGGACCAGAGGTGACTTCTGGAATGATCTTGGATTGCTTCTATTTCCTTTTTGTTTTGCTCCCATGTTTAGCCATTTGAGGAACCTCTACAAATTTCCAAAGAGGTTGTACAAACTTGCATTCCCACCAACAATGTATTAGATATTACTTCTTCCCACCTCCTTTCCAGGATTTGTTGTTATTTATGTTTTGTATTTTAGCCATATCTAACTGGGTAAGATGGTGTCTCAGAGTGATTTTAATTTGCATTTTCCTGATGGTTAGGGATGTCAAACACTTTTTGCAACATTTGTTAGAGATTTTTTTTTTAACATTTTTATTTCTGCTCATTGTTAGAGATTTTTAAATTGTGTGTGTAAAAAAAAAATTGTGTGTGTGTGTGTGTGTATTAAAGAGCAATGTATGCTCTGTGAGAGGACTAAGAGTAACTTTGGGAATCATCCTGAATTGCTTCTATTCCTTTTTGCTTCACTCTGGGATTTCCCAGGCTCTGGCCACTAGGATCTGAAGTGCAGGCCACTTCCGTTTCCACTTAATGTTTTTACGTGGGATATAGGATCCGAACTCAGGAAATTCTGCTTGTGAAGCAGAAGCTTAACCCCCGAGCCATCTCTTCAGCCCTTGCTAGACTTTAAAAAAAAATTTTTTTTTATTACTTATTCAATTGTGTGTGTGTGCATGCATGTGTGCGTGCGTGTGTGTGTGCGTGTGTGTGCGTGCGTGCGTGTGCGCGTGTGTGTGTGTGTGTGTGTGTGTGTGTGTGTAGAACCACGGGGGAATTCGGGAACCACCATGGGCCGCCTCCACCTCCTCCTTGTTATTCTGCCTGGGGATTCACAGGGTCCACCCTACCAGGACCAGAAACGCAGACCACCCCCGCTTCTGCCTGGCGTCTATACATGGGGTCTAGGATCCCAACTCAGGACCTTCTGCCTACAAGGTAGAGCCACCTCTCCAGCCCCCCTTGCTAGACTTTTTAATGTTATTATGTGAAAAGTTTCTTTTGAGATCTGAGGCCCTTTTCTTAATTGGGTTGTTTGCTTTTTTGATGATTAATTTTTGTGGTTCTTTGCATACTATAGATACTGATTCTCTATCAGACATATGGCTAGCAAAAATTTTCTTCCATTCTGTGAGTTGCCTTTTTATCCATTCAATGATTTCTTTTGCAGGACAGAGCTTTTTAATTTTATGAGATCCCCATTGTTACTGTTCTTATTTCTTATGCAGCTGGGGTTCTGTTCAGAAAATCTTAACTTAAACCTGTCGGTTCTATGTACTTTCTATTCTTTCTTCTAGGAGGTTCAGTCTTTCTGGTTTCATATTGATGTCTTTTATCTATTTGGAGTAGTTTTCATACATGATGAGAAGAATGTGTCTAGTTTAATTTTTCTACATGTAGACATCCAATTTTTTCCAGCACCATTTGCTATTGATGCTGCCCTTTTTCCAATCTGTTCTTTTGCCATCCTCGTCAAGTGTCTGGCAATTACAGTCCTTGATTCTGATACATTGGTCAGTGTGTCTATTTCTGTGCCAGGACTATGTTTGTTTTTTTTTTTAAATCAGTATGGTTCTGTAATATAGTTCGAAGTTAGGTATTGTATTGTGAATGTAGCTTCTAACTCGTGATTACAATTAGCACTACCGTTTCCCACTAAAATACCATTTCTAACATTTATAATTGAACTTAGTACAAGTCCTGGGGTCCCTGAGCACAGCAGGCGCTCCTAAATGTCCGAGTCAGCATGGGGAATTATGTAGTGTTTGTTTTGAGACAGTCTTACCGTGTGACTGAGGTTGGCCTGGAACTTAGTCCTTGTGCCCGAGTCTCTCAGGTGCTGGTGTTACAGACACGTAGCACCTGTTGGAGCTTGTTGCAGTCTGCCTGCATGGTTGCTGATAAATAACCATCACACAGCTTAAGGGAACAAGGAGTTTACTTTCTTACGACAGTCCGGTTACAGTTCATAGTCCAGCTTGACAGGAGAGCATGCACCAAAACCAGGGCTGAGGGAACTGGCCACCATAACAGCTGAGAGATGGACAATCCTTACTTGCCAGACCAGCATGTCTGGCCAAGTATACAGAAGGATGCCCACTCTCTCAACCAGCTCTCTCTGATTTATCCAGGGCCTAATCCCACCCACCATGGGCTGGGTCTTCCCCAGCAGCTAGACAATCTCCTTCAGGTTTGCTCTGGGCTTAACTCAGCCATCAACTCTCTACAACTGTGCTCAGAGCTCAAACCCTCAAGAATCAAGTTGACAACTGTGCCTAACTATGCACTCCACCCCTTGTCAACTTGACACAAAAACAATAGCACTTTTAAACTGTAACCTTTCCTTGTCCCCACAGATGTTAATATATAAATACATTCCATGGACAAATTTAAGATGTTCTCTCATTAAAACTTCAGTTCCAATATTTTAAAACATTAAAACAGAAGGATCTTAAAACAATAAGAAAACATTAAAAAGATCAAAGTCCAGCAAATTACCGCATCCTGTACTTCAGTGTCCATCTTCTGCTGCTCATCACGTAGTCAAGGCAGCTCAAAGATTCAAGGCATTCCCAGTCCCTGTTTGCAGCTTAATGTTGTAAGAGCAGAGTTCCTCTGAACCAGGCTGAATCTCTACTCGCAGTTGTCCTCAGCAGCAGTCCCACAGTTCTGGCTTCTCAAACACAACTCTGGGTTCTCCTCTGCAGCTTTAAGCTTCACCATCTCTTGCAGGAACTCTACGCCTGCCACTTGGTGCCAAGCTTCTGCTGCTCTCCATGAACCCTTCAGTAGTACACTGAAAACCAGTATCACCTGAGGGACGCTGCCAGATTCCGAAGCAAGGTTGAAACGCAGCTTAGTCCACTGGAGCTACAGCTGCACCAACTTTAACATGCTGATACTGGAAAAACCTCTCTTCTAGGCAACCAAACTTGCAAAGGGCAAGAAACAGCTTTAACTTGGGCTTTCGGCCCCTGAAGGAATCTGAGCTTCCAAATCATGAACTTGCCATACAGTGGTTTCCACGTCCTCCACTGTCTCAGTGCAAGTCACTAGGTTTTCCTTCACTGATACTCATTTGTCCAACAGCAGCAGATATTCTGCTGCCTGCCCTTTGCACATCCAAACCTCCAAGGCTCTCCTCTGTTAAGCAAACCAGTCCATCATCCTTATATTCAGTTTTACCAAAGTCCTTGTTTCCCTCATCACAAATTGGGCCCAAACAATGTATCTCAGCAATTGGCCCACTAAACGCTGAAGAACGGTATTTGTAAATCCACAAAGTGAAAATTTTCAAGAATTTCCAACTTTGCCCAGCAGAACCGTTCAAAAGCCACAAAATTCACATGGTCATATTTATCAGCAACACCCCACTTCCTGGGTACCAAATTCTGTTGCAGTCTGCCTGCATGGTTGCTGATAAATGACCAGAACACAGCTTAAGGGAACAAGGAGTTTACTTTCTTACGACAGTCCGGTTACAGTTCATAGTCCAGCTTGACAGGAGAGCACACACCAACACCAGGGCTGAGGGAACTGGCCACCATAACAGCTGAGAGATGGACAATCCTTACTTGGGGAACTGGCCACCATAACAGCTGAGAGATGGACAATCCTTACTTGCCAGACCAGCATGTCTGGCCAAGTATACAGAAGGATGCCAACTCTCTCAACCAGCTCTCTGTGATTTATCCAGGGCCTAATCCCACCCACCATGGGCTGGGTCTTCCCCAGCAGCTAGACAATCTCCTTCAGGTTTGCTCTGGGCTTAACTCAGCCATCAACTCTCTACAACTGTGCTCAGAGCTCAAACCCTCAAGAATCAAGTTGACAACTGTGCCTAACTATGACAGAGCTTTTTAGTGTTTTTTTGTTGCTCTTGTTAGATTTTTCTGTTTTAGAGATTTCTGCAAGTACTCTGTTGTTACTCTGCTGCTGTGAGGCAACACTTGAGATGCAACTTCAGGGGAGAAATGGTTTCACAGGAGACACAGTCCATTATAGTGGAGAAGGCATAGCAGACAGGAAAGGCCAGAAGCAGCTCAGGTCACAGCTGTTACCATGGAGGCAGAGAGCAAGAGCAAACTGGAAGTAGGGCGAGGCCACCAAAACTTCAAGGCCAGCCCCTTGTGACATGCCTTCTCCCAGCAAAGCTCCGCCTCCTGAAGGTACAACATTCCAAACCTTAACATCAGTGAAGGATTTGAACGCATGAGCCTGTGGGGACCATTCAACCATGACCTGCTTTCTATTGACATTTTTTATCTTGTGTGTCCAAGTGTGTATGTGTATGTGTGTGTGTTAACATGTGGAAGCCAGAAGATAGGTTACAGGAGTCAGTTCTCTCTTTCAGCCATGTGGGTTTGAGGGCACAGGCAAGGCAAGCGTCTTTACCCTCTGATATATCCTGCTGGCCCATCTGTTATTTTCTTTCTTTTTAAAAATTTACTCACGTTGCATGTCTGTATATCAGAGGGCACCATGTGCCTATTGGAGGAGGATCAAGGGCAACTTCGGAATCATCTTGGATTGCTTTTACCTCTTTTTGCTTCACTCCCAGATTTCCCAGGCTCTGCCCACTAGGGCAGGAAGTGCAGGCTGCCACTGCCATTTTGGCCTGACATGTTTTACATGGGACTTGGGATCTGAACTCAGGACCTTCTGCTTGTGAGGCAGAATCTTAACCCCTGAGTCATCTCTCCAGTCCCTATCTGGTGTTTTCTATCCTGCTAACTTATTAGTAGTGATTTACTGTGTCAAATGTGGTCTTTCATCCTCTCTTCGCTCCCTTCCCCCTCCCTCCCTCCCTCTCTTCCTTCCTTTCTTTTTCTTTTGGTTCTTTTTGTTGTGATGAGGTCAACCTTTCTGTGAAGAAAATAGTAAGAGGAAAAAAGGGATGTGGTTGCAGTTAGTTTGCATTGTTGCCAATAAACTCATGATCTAAGAGCTTAAGGGAACAAGGGAGTGTATGCTTTAACAATTTTCTGGTTACAGTTCCTTGTCCAGCTTGGCAGGAGCGTGTACACCAACACCAAGGGCCAAGGGAACTGACCACCTCAAATCCACATGACTGCTGAGAGGACAATTCTCACTTGCCAGGTGAGCATGTCTGGTCAATATACAGAAAGATGTCAACTTCCATCTTGTTCACCTATCCGAAGACTAGTTTCCCCCACCATGGGCTGCGCCTCCCTGTCAACTACACAGTCTCCTACAGCTTGCTCAGGCCTAACTCAACCGATGATTCTTTCCAAATGTGCCCAGAGCTGGAACCCTCAGTTGTCAAGGTGACACCTGTATCTAGCGACGACATGCCAACCCTTGTCATTCCGACTCAAAAAACACATCACTTTTAATCCATAATCTTTTAATGTATAGATGTTATGTTTATCTTAGGATATAAAATACATTTAATTTTAATTCTAAAATCCAAGATTAAAATTTCTCTAGTCCAAATTTTAAAGTTAATCATTAAATGTTCAGTTTCAGGGTTGGAGAGATGGTTCAGGAGTTAAGACTCTGCCCCAGAAGCAGAAGGTCCTGAGTTTGGATCCCAGGTCCCATGCAAAACATCAGGTGGAAATGGTGGTGGCCTGTACTTCCAACCCTGGAAGCTTGGGAGATCCCAGAGCAAAGCAAAAAAGAGGTGGAAACAATCCAGGATGACTGCTGAAGTCCCCCTTGGTCCTCCGCAGGGACATACAGTGCCCTCTGCAATACCTACCCCCTCTCCCCCCACACACGTAAAATAAATAAAAAAGCTTTAAAAAATCCAGTTTCAGCATTTCAAAAGTTAAAAATCTCTTAACTGTAAGATTTTATCAAATCCAAATAAGTTAATACTTGAACTCAGAATGAATATTCAAATGGAAACATTGTGACATAATAAGAAAATATCAATTCAAAGTTGAAAGGCCAAAGCCTAGAAAAGTACCACATCCTGTAAGTCAATGTCCATCTTCTGTTGTCTGTCATGTAGTCATGATGGCTCAAAAGTGTGGACAATCCAGTCCCTCTTTGCAGCTCAGAGTTGTACAGTTTCTCTGGACCAGTTCTAATTTGTATTTGCAGTCATCCTCAGCACACATCCCATGGTTCTGACATCTCCAGCCACATTCTGGGTTCGCCTCTGCAGCTACCTATAAGCTTCATCTTCCTTTGCTGGAACTCCAAACCTGCATTGGTGGCAAAGCCTTAGTCACTCTCCATGAACTCCTCAATTATGCATCAGAACAAGTACCACCTGGGTGATGCTGACAAATTGTGCAGCAAGGTTGAAAATGTAGCTTTGCCCACCACAGCGCAACTAACTTTTGCTTTTCTAGGCAGCCAAAACTTTTGAAACCCAAGAAATGATTTCAATTTAGGCTTTTGTCTACTGAAGGAATCTGGATTTTCAAGTCATAGATTCTCCATATGGAGGTTTTCATTTCTTCCACTGTACCAATGCAGAGTACTAGGTTTTCCTTTGATGATGTTTTAATCTCTCCAGTTGCCACAGCTGCTCTGCTGCCTGCCCTTCCCTCATCTGAAACTTCAAGGCTGCCCACACAGCTCTCCTCTAACAAGCAAACCAGTCTATCGTCTTTAAATTCAGCTTTGCTGAGGTCCTTGTTCCCTGCATCACAATCTGGGTCCATACAATCACAAGTGTCTCAATACCACTATCTTCCAAATGGCCCACAAGTCTTAAAATCCTCAAACATTTTCAAGTTTTTCCAACAAAAACCACTTAAAATCCAAAAATTCAGATTTATCATTAACACCCCATTTCTCAGGTGCCAAATTCTGTTGCAGTTAATCTGCATTGTTGCCAATAAATTCATAACCAAAGGACTTAAGGGAACAAGAAGTTTTATTCTCTCTTACAATCGTCTGGTAACAGTTCCTTGCCCAGCTTGGCAAGAGAGTGCATGCCAGCACTCTTGCTTTTACCTCCTTTTTGCTTCGTTCTGGGCTTTCTATTGCCTTCTATTGCCTGAAGTGAAGGCTACTGTCATTTCTGCCTGGTGCTCTGCCTGGTGAAATCTGAACTCAGGTTCTCCTCCTTGTAAGGCAAATTCTTAACCCCTGAGCCGTCTCTTCAGCTCCATTCTCCTGGATGTTCTTCTAGCATTTCTACCTTCCATTTTTATGCCCTTTTCTTTTTAAACCTGACTATGATATACAAAAGTATATGAATAGTAATGGAAGATGCATTTAGGATGCAGATAGTTATGGTTGTGTTTCCTGCTCTGCATGGTTAAGAACTCCTGGGAAAGCTAAAGAACAATTCCGTCCACGTTCCTGGACCAAGTTCATGGTATGAGCACATGGAGCCCAGTCCACAGGAGGCTGTCCAGGTTGTGAGAACACGGAGCCCTGGCTCAGAGAATTCATCCATGTTGTGATCACACAGCGCCTCGGTGCAGGGAGGCTGCCTATGCTGTGAGCACATGGAGCGGTGGCCCAGGGGTGTTGGTTGCCCCCACGTGAGCACATGGAGCCTGTCTCCTGGGAGGCTGTCCGCATTGTGAGAACATGGAGTCCAGTACACAAGAGGCTGCCCAGTTGTGAGCATGCAGATAGGGAGGTCAGATGGTTGGTAGAGAAAGCACTAGGTTTTCCTTTAGTGTAGAGACATGGACATAGAGTGCAATGTCCTCTCTCTCTGTCACCATCTGACGCTCCTGTCCTAGCAGTCACATGTTCAGTGCCTCTAGGAACAGATTGGAAAGTACTTTTATGGGAAAAAAACTTATTAACCTTATACCCATTTAGTGTGCAATTTAGAATGTTAATCAAATTCAGTGCCTTTCTGTCAAATTTACATTTATTTTTCTCCCCCACATTTACATAACTTAATCAAAACACAGATCCAAATAGATTGATGGGAAAAAAAATAGAGATTGAATTTTGAAACTGTCGCCTGGATGAATGAGTTAAAGTGACAAATTCCCGAGTCTGGTTTTAGTTTTCACACTCATGGGCCTGTTAAATTAGTTTGCTTTGCTTCGTAGTCAATGTAAATGAGGAAACTTAGTGCTTTTCAGTATGTGAGGTTGGCTTTGGGAGGATGATTTCACAGGTCATCAGATGTACTTGGAGGACAGCGAGCAAGGCGAGGAACAGGGAGGGTGTCCTCTAGGGAGCTCAGGGAGTCTTAACCCCTGAGCCATCTTTCTAGCCCCGAGCATCTTATTTTTAACCACAGCAGTCCACGCCCCCATTACTTGGTTGTGTTGCTGGTAAAATTTCACCTATTCTCCCCTTGCAATGGTCATTTCATCCCCTCTTCTTTGTCTTTTCTAAATTGTGTGTGTGTGTGTGTGTGTGTGTGTGTGTGTGCATGTATGCATCAGAAGGCACTGTGTGTCCCTGTGGAGGACCAAGGATGATTTTGGCAGTCATCCTAGATTTGCTTCTAGCTCCTTTTTGCTTTGGTCTGGGATTTTCCAAACTCCATCTACCTGTGCTGGAAGTGCAGACCACTGCCATTTCTGTTTGGCTTTTTTTTTTTTATATGGGACCCAGAATCTGCTTACAAGGCAGTGTCTTAATCCCTAAGCCAAAAATCTCTACAGCTTAAAACTTGCCTTTTGTGAATCTGGCTTATTTCACTTAACATAATAATTTCTAGTTCCATCCATTTTTATTCTCCAAAAGAATAAAAGAAAGCTCTTTGTTTTCTTGACAATAATTATGCTGACTGGGGTGAGAGGAAATCTCCTGTTTTGTTTGTGTTTCTCTGACAACTAAGGCTGATGAATATTTTTTCATATATTTGTTGGTTGTTTGATTTGATTTCATTCTTTATGACTGAATCGGCGATACTCCAGTGTGTACACACAGTGTGGCATCTACTGAGGGACACAAGGCTCGTTCAGTAAGTTGGCAGCTGCAAGCAGTGCCACGCTGAACATGGGTGTGCAGGTGTGGTGGTTGCGTGTGCTCTTTGCTCCCTTCCAGCATGAATAAAGGAGGGCATTTCTCTATTTTTATTTCCCTTCCATGTTCTCAACAAAAGTTTGTTTCATTTTCTTGATGATAGTCATTTTGACCACAGGAGATGAACCCTTAATGTACTTTTAGCTTACTTATTTGTCATTTGTGTACTCTTAGTGAGGAGTGTCCGTGGAAATCAGGTGCCCGTTTGTTGTTGGGATTCTTGTTTATTTTTTTTTTTTTTTGAGTTCTGGTTTTTTTTTTTGGTGTCTCTTTTTATATTCTGAGTGTTACTTTTTATAAAGAGCCTAACTAATGGAAAGTGACGTTTGGGATTCTACCTGCTAGAAAAAGAAGTGTCGTTCCTTGGTAGAAAGCATGAAAGGCTGAAAGGAATGTACTCATGGGCTCTCTTTTGAAAAACAGAAGTACAGAAAGCTACTGGTGTCAAATCCACTGGTGTTTTCTGGAACTGGGATAAGGTCACTGCTCGAGACCATGGGATTTCTGGGTGGACTTGAAATGGTTCATGCTGGATATCTGCAGGGATTTGATTCTCTGAATCTCATACGGTCAACCCAAGAGCACACTAGAAGTTAGGAAAACTTTCCCATAATTCTACCTCTCCTTCTTGCCAATCAGAAGTCCCACACCTAGATTTGCATACAGATTTCCAGGTCCCTGGGCTGTGTCTGCTTATCACTTTCTTTTTGGGAGGCAATGGCATTTCCCACCTCTCTGGCCACATGTTGTCGGTATTTCCGTATCTCTGTGTTCTTTTTTAGTCTTTAGTCTTTTATTTCCCCCAGTCCCAGGACAGCTGGATGTGGCATATTTAATGGAGTTTTCATTAAGAGCAGTGGCTGGCCTCACTCTTCAGGTGAAGAGCTGGCAAAAAATTCTCCCCCATTGCATAGACCATCTCTACTGCCCATAAGTTAGCCTTAAACTAGTTGCGTAGCTGGAGATGACCTTTAACTGTCGACCCCCCCTGTCTCCTCCACCTCTTGGCCTTTGACACCATGCGTGGAGTCGCTGATCTGAATGTGACCTGCAACCTATTCCCATAAGTAATAAATGGCTAGTCATCATGGCCATGGGCTCACTCGTCACTGAAGCCATGAGTGACACATTGCACCTCCCTGCTCAGAATCTGTACACGATGTCTCTGACCTTGTTGGACATTGCGGTCATGGTATGATTTCATGACCATGAAAGGAGGCTGGTGCGGCTGGGTTTCCTGGTTGCTGGAGGGCAGTACAGGGTTGGCACTGGAACCAGACATGTCAGAAAAGAGCCTCCAGAGCCACACAGTAGTCCACCCCTAATTCAAAGTTTCACTTTGCCTGGTTTCAGTTACCGCTGGGTAGTTGTGGTGTGAAAATGCGAGGTAGAAAATTCCAGAACGAATTCATTAGCTTGATATTGCATCCTGTTCTGAACAGTGTGAGGCAGTCTTGCACTCTGCTCTGCCCGGGATAGGAATCCTCACTTTGAGCAGCAGCTCCACACTGCACTCTGTAGGCTGGGGGAGAAGCTACACGCTGGGTTTCAGCTGTCTCCTGGGCCTTTCTGGTAAGGGGGATTTCAGTGGTTACCAGGGATAAGGAAAGGGGCATGAGGAATAGTCATTTCAAGTTTCAGTATTTTAAAATTAGTGTATTTTCAAGCTCGACCATGTTCATAGCAGCACTGTTTACAATAGCAAGGTCACGGAATCAACCTAAATGTCCAACAGTTGACGAGTGGATCAGGAAACTGTGGTACATCTATACAATGGAGTACTACTCAGCCATCAAAAATGATGAATTACTGGAATTTGCTGGGAAATGGATGTCATTAGAAAGAATTATATTAAGTGAAGTATCCCAAACCCAGAAAATTAAGCGCCGTATGTACTCCTTAATAGGTGGCTCCTAGTACCAAACTCACCCAGCCCACATTGAGACACTTAAAAGTAAACCTATGTAACACAGTAATTGCAAGGATTATGAACAAGAGAGATGGGGTAGGAGGGCCACACCAGAAAACGAGAGAGGGACCATGTTACAGCAGAGAAAATAGGCCTCCATCAAGGTCTGCAAGTAAGTAATGAGAAACCTGGTTAAGTTCACAGACGTTCTTTCCTGATTTCACCAGAAGGGGGGGCATATAGTCTAGCAGATAAAAAGTAATCATTTTGCAAATGGGTGATGGACCCCTCCTTCACTGAGGTTTCCTACTCTTATTACATCTACCCTTGAATGTGCTATTATAACAAGACTCCAGTTTAACAGCTTTTGTCTCTGGCCAGGGGGTGACATACAGTGCCCAGTAGAATGGAGTGAAGGGCATTGCAGGAGCAGCAAAACTGCAAAAGAAAATCAACAAACCACAATCCAGAACTTCAGAGACTCTATATCAATCACATAGAACTAGGCCAGCCTAATCTCTCCCCATCCTGGAGCTCAGGGACATTTGCGGAAGAGGGGTGGTAAGATTGTAAGAGCAAAAGGATGGGAGGAGCAACGATTTGCAAGATTCTCAACAATAGTTGGGGCCAAAGCAATCATAATGGGACTTTGCATGCCCTGCGCAATGTCCAGCGCACTGTTGCCCTCATAAAGTCTAGCATCTGTTAAGGGCACCGAGATCCCTGGAGGCAAGGGATTGACAGCCATAGTAGTGTTCCTATGCTTAAGGGGAACAAGAGAAAGGGCTTATGGAAATGCCACTGGGTCCTTATATGTCATCGGAGAGGAGGACCCAGTGGAGAGTTAGGCGTACACAATAAAGGACTCTCTGGGAATTGGGGGGGAGGCACTGGGGGATGAGAAGGGAGAGGAGGCAGAGGAGGGGGTTCGGGGGGAGGAGGGGGGAGGGAGGGAACTGGTAAAAAAATTTTAAAATGTATAATTAAATTTTTAATAAAAAAATCAAAAAAAATAAAATTAGTATATTTTGTACACTGTGTTGTACAAAGTGATAGGTTCATAAAGACATTTTTACTTGTGTGATGTGCTTTGTGTTCCCTCTGCCACTTCCTAGCTCTGCTCCCACCAGCCTCCTCCCCTCGCCAAACAGGCCCCTTTCTGCTTTGGATCTAGCTTGTTTTGTTTAATATGATGATCTCTAATTGCACTCATTTTCCTGAAAATGACATGATTGCATTCTTTATGGCTTAATAAAAACTCTGTTGTGGAAGCTGGGGAGATGACTCAGAGGTTAAAGTGCTTGCCACGGAAGTGTGAGGACAGCAGTTCAAGTCCCCAGAACCTAAGAAAATGCCAAGTGGGCATGGCATCCTATCTGTAATCCCAGCACTCAGTAGTTAGAAACTAGGGAGGCCTCTCTCGCCCTCCCTCAGGAAGACGTTGGCAAGCTCTGGGTTCAGTGAGAGATCTTGCTTTAATTGTGGAAGACACCTGATGTCAACTTCTGGGCTCCACAAATGTGCCAGGACTCCCACACATGTGATCTCTCTCCCACACAAACGTGTACCCACATACATGCAACTACTCACATATACAATAAAAAAGAGAACGATGACTCTCTCCTCCGTGTATGTACACCCCATGTTCCCTCGCTAATGGATACCTGGGCTCACTCCATAACTCGACTGTAGTAACAGAGCTGCAGCGAATATGGGCAAGTCTTGCTCTCATGTCTCTGTTGCTGCATTTAGCAGGACAAGGAGTTTGTTTCGAGTTTTGATTTCAAGTGACAGTGATCGTGATGCCAGGAGTGAGCCACGGCAGATCCACAGAAGAGCCGAGAGGGGCGAGGACCTAGCATACCTGCTGGCTTTCCTGTCTGCCAAATTCCAATCAGTTTTTGTCTTACCCACTTCCCAGGGAATGGTTCCACCTGCTATGGCCTGGATCCTCTTCTACGGCCTTTCTCAGAGGCTTGCCTCAACTACGTAAGTGTTCATAGGTGTGCCTAAAGGCTCGGTTCTCAATTGTCAAGTTGACCCCTGAAATCTTTGTGGTGTGCTGACTTAGACTCCTTTGTGTTCAGGTCCAGGAGTGTATAGCTGGGTTATATGGTAGCTCTTTATTTATTGATTGAATATGTGTCTCTATGTGTATGTGTCTGCTTGTGTGTCTGTATCAGAGGGCACTGTGTGTGCCTATGGAGGCCCAGGAGTGACTTTGGGAATCACTCTGGATTGCTCTACCTCCTCTTTGCTTTGCTCTGGAACTTCTCAGAGCTCTGCCTTCTAGGATCGGAAGTATAGGCCACCACCATTTCTCCTGGCAGTTTTATGTGGGATGTGGGATCTGAACACAGGTCCTTTTGCTTGTAAGGCAAAGATTTAACCCCTGAGCCATGTCTCCAGCCCCCGGTGTCTTTTCTGGTCACTCTTTATTACTGAGGCAGAGGCTCTCAGTTGAACCCAGAGGTCGCCAACAAGCAAGGCCAGCTAGCCAGCTTGTTCTGGGCATTCCTGTCTTTGCCTCTCATGTGCTGAGTTCTTAGTCCAGCGTGATGAGAGAGCTCACTGCCAACACCAGAGCCGTCAGATATGGGAGCTGCTGTGGCAGGAATAATGACTTGATGGAGATCAGGAAATGCCATGGGGCAGCCCCCTGGCCTGCTGGCGCAGCACATGATGGGAGATGCCCCAGCTCCTCGGTCCAAGCTCTGCTCAGTCCCCACCTCTCCTTGCAGACTGGCAGAGTGGTCTATCTGTGGGAGGACGAGAGGCTTATTGTGCAAGGTGCAAGGTGATGATGGCTAATTTTCATCTGCACCTTAACTTTAGAATCACTGGGCAGCACACTTGGGGTTGTCTGTGAGGGATTTTCTAGAGAGGAGTAACAGAAGAGGGACCCTCACTCGATCCCATGGGCTGGATCCTACACTGAAGAAAAAGGGACAAAGGAGAAAGGCTGCTGAGCGCTGCCATCTTCCTGTGATTCCGGGTCTACGCTGGTGTGCGCCAGCTGCTGCCACCATGCCTTCCCAACAGGATGGCTCTGGCCTCTCAACCATGGAATGAACTTTTCCTCTCTACAGTTGCTTAGGAGAAAAACAAGTAATACACAGAGCCATTTAGGAGGATTTTTTTTCTTTTTTTTTTAAAAAAGGATATAATGTAGTTTGAGCATGATCTGCCCCCCCCCCCATTTTTTTTCCCTGAGACACGGTCTCTGTGTAGCTCAGGCACCCTGGAATCCACAGCCTTGTGTCAGCACCCCGAGTGCTGCAGTTACGGGCATGTGCTGCCATGTCTTGCTTAGGTGGGGGTGCTGGGTCCAGGAGACAGAGCATGAGCTGCAGGCCGTGTGTTCTCTCTGCAGGGCAAGGGGGAAGCCAGGGAAGGTCCCCAGGGCAGCGGCCCCATCTTCTGAGTTGTGGGTTTGCAGGGTTGTTAAAGAAGGCAATATCCGTCCCCCGTCCTCTGGCCTTCTGCCCCTGGCTGGGTGGGAAAGCCCACCTTCTCCCCTCCTCGACCTGCCCACTTTCTAATTAGAACACCTGAACTAGCCTAGCAGAAGCTGGGCTACTCATTCACGGGCCATGTTGCAAGAGTGGACAGGGTGGCGGTGCCTTCCAGCTTGGAGTTCTGAAAGACGTATGGATGAACGTGCTGGCATGGGTAAGCACCCCTCAGCAGCCTTCCTGCCATGGGGGTGAAGTTCAGCTTGGGGTCCCTTCCACTTCTAACTCAGGCCAGGCTAGCGTCAGCGCCCCTTGAGCAGTTGGCTAAGACTGGCTGCACCCCTGTCCTTACTCCATACCTCCCAGAACCGTGGGAGCAGTCAAAGGGCAGCTGTCCATCTGCAGTGTCAGCCTCACCTGGGAGCTGGTCAGAAGCACAGATTCCAGAGCCCGCCGCAACCCTCCTCTGGAAGGTGAGGTCACAGACAGCAGTCTGGGTTTTAGCTAGTCCTCTGGCAAAGCCTCAGGGTGGGGATTGCTGTAGGGGAGAGAGTTGCCTTCTCAGCTCCTCCTGGCAGGCAGCTGTCACAGAGGATCCGGGGCTGCTGGGAGCTGGCAGCCTGCAACCAGGCTGTGTACAGGGCTGGTTCCTCCCGGGGCTTCGAGGCACAGGTCTCCTCCAGGACTCGCTCCTTCCGTCATATGTTCATGTCCTCCCTATGAGCGTGGCAGGGTGGGTCCAGCTTTCCTTTCCCTGAAAGACCACTGAAGTAGTGCCCAACCACCCTAATGGCCTCATTTTGGTTAACCATTCTCCAAATCAGTGTGGCTTTTGGGGCACTGCGGATACGATTTCAGCATGTGATGTTTTAGGATGCAATTCAGCTAGAATACTTGAGACGTTTGTCTGTGTAGTAATTTAAAGGTCTGTCTTCACTTGTGTGTATATAGAGGGAAGGATCTGGGTCTTTTTTGTTTTCATCCTTGGGTGTCTTCCAAAATGCTTTGTACTTTCTCAACATACATTCTTTAAACTGATTGATCATTGATAGATGGGATACTATTTTATGGGGTTATAATGTTAATTGTATGTGTGTGTGTGTGTGTGTGTGTGTGTGTGTGTGCACGTGTGCACATGTGTACATATTCATGTGTGTTTTATGATTGTATGTGCATGCACATGTAGGTGTGTGCATGTGGAGGCCAGAGATTGACATTGGGTGTCTTCCTCAATTGTTGTCCATCTTTTTTTTTTCACCTAAATTTTTAAATTTTTTTTATGTTTCTTTTTTTAAAAAATTTATTTCTTCCACTCATACAATGTTGATAAGTACCCCATTCCCCTCCCTCCCTCCACCTCTCCCTGGATTCCCTTTGCTTCCTCCCCTTTTCTCCTTCCTTTCCCTCCCTCCCTTCCTCCTTCCCTCCCTTTCTCCCAGTGTCCCCCCTTCCCCATTCTTGGAGCATCCTTTAGTGTGCATGACAAACTTCCCTCTGGGTTCTCCTCTCTGATGAGGTGTAAGGACTCAGTAGCAATGCCTAGGACTCTTTTTTGTGTTCCCTTTAGTATAGGAACACTATTGTGGCTGTTAATCGGTTGCCTCTAAGGATCATAGTGCCTGTCATCCATGTTAGACTTTGGGGGTTCAATGATATGTTGGTCATTGAGCAGGTCATGCAAAGTCTTATTATGATTACTTCAGCCCTAACTTGTGTGGAGTATCTTGTATATCGTTGCTTCTCCCCATCTTTAGGCTCTTACAATCTTACTGCCCCCTCTTCCACAAATTTCCCTGAGCTTTAGGATGGGGAGAGATTAGGCTGGTCTGGTTCCAGGTGGTTGATGGAGAGTCTCTGCTTTTTTGAATTATGGTTTGTTAATTTTTTTTTCAGTTTTGCTGCTCCTGCACCGCCCTTGGCTCCATCCTGATGGGTATTGAATGTCACCCTCTGGCCAGAGATAAAAGACTGTTAAAATAGAGTCTTATTATAAGAGTAGATTCAAAGGTAGCTGGACTAAGAGTAGGAGACCACTGTGAGGGGATGTCAGTCTCCCATTAGCAGGATGATTATCTTCTATCTGCTAGACTCTATGTCTCACCTCCCTTTCTGGTGAGACAATACCCCATCAGTTGCAAGTGACCAGCAAGGACCGTCTGTGAGCTAAACCAGATATCTCATTACTTACTTGCAGTCCTTGATGGTGGCCTATTATCTCTGCTGTAGCATGGTCCCCTCTCTCCTTGTTTTTGGTGGGACCCTCCTTCCCCTTCTCTCCTATTTATAATCTTTGCAATTACTGTAGATATTATAGAGATTTATCTTTGAGTGTGTCACTAAGTGGGTTTGGTACCAGGATCGACCTATTAGGAAGTACATATGGCACTTAATTTTCTGTGCCTGGGATACTTCACTCAATATAATTTTTTTCTAATTCCATCCATTTCCCAGCAAATTTCATTAATCCATCATTTTTGATGGTTGAGTAGTATTCCATTGTATAAATGTACCACATTTTCCTTATCCACTGTTGGGCATTTGGGTTGATTCCATGACTTTGCTATTGTGAACAGTGCTGCTATGAACATGGTCGTGCTTGTGCTATCAAGATGAATTTTTGCTGTATGGGGGATTATTCCCAAAAGTGGAATAGCAGGGTCATATGGCATTTCAATCATTAACATTTTTAAGAATCGCCAGACGGCTCGCCAGAGTGGTTGTATGAGCCTGCATTCCCACCAGCAATGTAGGATAGTTCCCTTCTTGCCACATCTTCTCTAGCATTTGGTGTTATTTGTATTGTGGATTTTTGCCATCCTGACTGGAGTGAGATGATATCTCAGGGAGGTTTTGATTTGCATTTCCCTGATGACTAAGGATGAGGAGCATTTTTTAAGATATTTGTTAGACATTTCAATTTCTTCCCTGATAAAGTTTCTTTTGAGTTCCAAGGCCCATTTTTTAATTGGCCCATTTGTTTCCTTGGTGTTTAGTTTTCTAACTTCTTCGTGCACTCTGGACAGTAGAGCTCTAGCAGATATGTGGTTAGTGAAGATTTTCTCCCATTCTGTGGGTTGCCTTTGTGCTCAGGTTATAATCTCTTTATCTGAACAGAAACTCCTTAATTTCCTAAGATGCCATCTGTTGAGTGTGGGTTGTATTGATTGTGCTATTGGATTTTTGTTTAGGAACTGTTGGCCTAGTCCAATCAGCTTGAGGGAGTTCCCTACCCTTTCAACTAAGGCTTTTATAGTCTCTGACCTTATACTGATGCATTTGGAATTAAGTCTTGTACATGGCGACAAGTATGGGTCCAGTTTTAATCTTCTACATGTTTTTCACCTAAATTTTTGAGACCTGGGGGTTACGTATTTGGCCAGACTGACTGGCCAGCATCCCCAAGAGTCCTCCTGTCTCTGCTTTCAGTGTTGGGATTATAGGATGTGTTGGGATATTCTCTTTTTCTTTTGTCCCTTTTCTTTTTTTCTTTTCTCTTTTTTCTTCCTTCCTTTCTCCCTCTCTTCCTCCCATCCTCCTCTCTTATCCTTCTTTTCTCCTTCACTCCCTCTCTCTTTTCTTCCTTCCTTCCTCCCTCCCTCCCTCCCTCTCTTTCTGTTTCTTCTTCCTCCTTCCCTCCCTCCCTCCCTTCTCTCCCTCCCCCGTCCTTTCCCTCCTTCTTTCCCTCCTTCCTTCCCTCCTCTTCTTCTTTCCTCTTTCCTTCCTTCCTTCCTTCCTTCCCTCCCTTCCTCCCTCCCTCCCTCCCCCTTTCCTCCTTCTCTTCCTCCACTCCTTCCTTCCTTCCGTCCCTCCCTCCCTCCCTCCCTCCCTCCCTCCCTCCTCTGCCCTCCTGTCCTTCCCTCCTCCTTCCCTCCCTCCTTCCTCTCCCTCCTTCCTCCCTCCTTCCCTCCTTCCCTCCTCCTTCCCCCCCCCTCTCCTTCCCTCCCTCCTCCTCCCTTCCTCCTTCCTCCCTTCCTTCCGCTCCTTCCTTCTTTCCTTCCCTCCCCCTCCCTGCCTCCCTCCGCCCTCCCCCTTTCCTCCTTCCCTCCCTCCTTCCTTCCATCCCCTTCCCATCCTTCCCCTCCTTCCCTCCTTCCTTCCTTCCTTCCTCTCCTTCCTTCTTTCCTTCCTTCCTCCTTCCTTCCTTCCTCCTTCCCCCTTCCCTCCTTCCCTCCCTCCTTCCTCTTCCTTCTCCTTCCTTCCTTCCTTCCTTCCTTCCTTCCTTCCTTCCCCTCCCCCTTCCTTCCCTCCTTCCCCTTCCTTCCTCTCTTTCCCTCCTTCCGTCCCGTCCTTCCCTCCTTCCCTCCTTCCTTCTCCTTCCCTCCCTCCCTCCCTCCCCTCCCTCCGCCTCCCTCCCCCTTCCCCTCCTTCCCTCCTCCCTCTCCTTCCCTCCTTCCCTCCTTCCCTCCTTCCTCCTTCCTTCCTTCCTTCCTTCCTTCCTTCCTTCCTTCCTCCTTCCTCCTCCCTCCTTCCCCCTTCCTCCTTCCCTCCTTCCTCCTTTCCTTCCTCCTTCCTTCCTTCCTTCCTTCCTTCCCCTTTCCTTCCTTCCTTCCTCTCCTTCCCTCCTTCCCTCCTTTTCCCTTCCCTTCCTTTCCCTCCCTCGCTTTCTCCTTTCCTTCCTTCCTTCCTTCCGTCCTTCCTTCCGTCCTTCCTTCCTCCTTTCCTGTCCCTTACGTTCCTTCCTTCCCTCCTCCTCCTACCCCCTTCCCCTTCCTTTCCCGTTCCTTCCCTCCTTCCTTCCTTCCTTCCTTCCGCCTTCCTTCCTTCCTTCCTTCCTTCCTTCCGTCCTTCCCTTCCGCTCCCTTCCTTCCCCCTTTCCTCCCTCCTTCCCGATTCCCTCCATCCTTCCCTCCTTCCCATCCCCTCCTTCCCCAGAAGAGAAAAGAAGGAGAGGGCCTCCTTTCCTCGCTCCTTCCCCGCGTCCTGGCCTATCCATCCGTCCTTCCTGCCTTCCCTGTCCCCTCCTTCTTTCCTGTCCTTCACGTCCTTCCTTCCTTCCTTCCTTCCTTCCTTCCTTCCTTCCTTCCTTCCTTCCTGCTTCCTTCCTTCCTTCCTTCCTTCCTTCCTTCCTTCCTTACTTCCTCCTCCCTTCTCTCTTTCTCCTCACCTCCCTTTCTCTTTTTTTCCTTCTTTCTTCCTTTTTCTTTCATTTTGGAAACAGCTCATTCAGTAGTCCCAGGCCTGGAACTCACAGGTAGCATGGTGGCTTTGAAGGAGGATCATGTGATCCTCCTGTGTCTTGAGTGCTGGGACTGCAGGCATGAGCCGTGCCCAGTTGAGTATCATTTTGTGTGTGCCGAATGAGGATCCATAGATTCCACATGGCAGTGGGCCTTTTCTTGCCAGGCACTGTCTTCCTGCTATGCCCACTCTCCCTTGCTGCTTCTGTGCAGCCAGGGTAGAGCCCGGATGTGAGGAAGCTTAACCTTGAACTCCCTTGGAAACCTGATTGTTTCTTCTTTTCTGAGAGCCGTGGAAAGGGGAAATTACTCCTGAGCCACACTTAGAGCAAAGGACTTGGGCGGCTAGCACTGTCAGGCGCTCAGAGCCAGACCTTAAAAAGCAGGTGACTCTCCAGGAGAGAGCTCACACATCCTTTGCTCGGGCTTTCTTTGGTTCTGTTTTATAGATGGCAGTTTACCAGTTGCTATGGAAACCCGTTCCAGGCTAATGCTGCCTGGGCCTTAAAGACACAGAACCCACAACCGGTTTTCTCCCACAGAGCTGACACTGTCATGAAACAGTCGTTGGAGTAACGGCGAGTCAGAGGACATAGTCGTCCACCGGCCCCTCCCGCCCTCTGTGGTTTTCGTGTTTACCAGGCCTCTGAATAGCCTAGTGTCAGAAATTGTATAATTTGGTCTGTGGAATTCTTTCAAGAAAACAATCCCATAGCTGGCTTCCATGCTGTTTGGTTACTTTCCTTGGCAACATACGGGAAGCACCGAGAAGCTCTGTCTCCAGCTTTACAGTCTCCAGCTCAAACCCAAGATCTGACGAATGGTAAACTTCTGTCATTATTCAGAAGGGGGCTCCAAAGTAAAATTAGACCAATTAATTTTTTCTCTTCTTTTTAGATTGATATTATTAGTTTTACAAAATACTGGGTTTATTGTATTATTTTCTATTTAATTTTCAAGTTTCTTTATTATTTGTGTGTGTGTGTGTGTGTGTGTGCGCACGTGTATGTGGTGTGTTTATGCCATGGTGCATATGTAGCCATCAGAGGACAACTTCGTGCAGTCACTTCTCTCCGTCCCCTTGTGTGTGCTCTGGGGATGGAGCTTAGGTCATCAGGCTTGTGCATCTACTAGCCCCTCATTACGACTTCTTCATATATGCATGTTATAACGTGTGCTATGTGTGTTGATCATATTTGCCCTCCTCTTTCCTCTTGCTTCCCAACTGCAGAAGGTTTTTGAGACATTTCCAACTTCAAAAAGTTGAAAGATGTGCGCGCTACTCAGGCCTAATCTCAGAAGTTGCACTAGCGCATGAAGCCTTGGAACACTTTGGAAATTCCAGTAGCTTCTCTAAGTGGATTTCCCACTCCTCTGAGTTCTGCCCACAGAAACTGGTCCATTAGGAGAATCATAACGGATCACAGCCAAGGCAAAGCTGACTGTGCTGATGAGCCATCAGAACATGCCTCGACCTTGGGATGTGGCATCTAGGTGGCATTTCTGAGAAGTTACTGAAAGAAGACCTATCCTTTGGGTTGGCTGGCATGGTTTGCTTGTGAGTTGGCCCCTACAGGCTAACACCTTTGAGTCCTTAGCTAATGTTGTGTGGGAAGCTTGTGGCATCTTTAAGAGTTGCTGCTTCATCTCCATTTGTTCTTGTTCTCTGTGACTCCGCTATGTCTGTGGTGTTCTGAACCGGCCTCCTGCTTCTGCTCTAAGCCTTGCTTTCTGCTGTGAGATCCCCTCCATAATGGACTACATCTCCTCTGGAACCATAAGCCAAATAAATCTTCCTTTCTCCTTTAAGTTGTGTTGTCTCACAACAATGACAACAACAACAAAAAAGTAACTATGACATGACTTTGATGGTTACTAATGCAAGAAGTGGTATATTTCATTGGGAAGCTGGTATCAGCCACAGGGACACCTGGGCACAGGGGTGACCTCCTGGGGGTGGTTAGGCTCATCTCTTGGTGATGAAATCAGAGCAGAACCCAGAACGTAGGGAGGGGGGAGACCTAGTTATCATTGAGAGGACTAGCTCGTCCTCTCGTCAGAGCACAGCAATGGGGTTATAGCTTTGGTTCTCTCCAAACAGACTTGGGAGCAAGAAGCTATGAGGCCAAGTCAATACAGGCTGCCTAATGAGTGGCTGACCCCTGAGGGCACCCAATGCTCAGGCATATTGGTGACCACTTACAGGTGTCTCAGAATCGCCCCACAAGGGAGCTGGTATACTTACCCACTAAATTCATCTTTTCTTAGCTGAGGGGTGCCCCCGAGAGCTAAGCTATTTCCCACATACCTAAAAACAGACCTGGTGGTCCATCTGGCTAAACCTGAGGCTGAAATTATCCTCAAAAATCGGCAGCAGAGGAGCTGCTGCCAGGACTGTCTCTAACCAGCCTGGGATGGGTGCACTCAGCGTCAGTGTGGTGATGCCAAAGCGTCTTCTAGAAGCGCTAAGCTCGGGTAGCTTGCGTCATCAGCATGTGCTCAGAAGAGGCAGCAAAGCATCTGTGGGGACAGTTGTTGGGCCGCCTAGGAGAGTACTTGGGGGCAGGCTTGGCTTCTGCGCAGTTAGCTCCACCTGTGTCTTGAGTGCTTCGGGTGATCATGTAAGTCTATTGATATCTGGAATATTGAGGCTCGACTGGGTTCAAGCTACAGGGGAGAGATGGCACTGGTCTGATCCAAGTGGGCAAAGGACTTCTGAGTTTTTCAATCAGGATAGATGTAAAAGCGGCTGCCAAGGAGCCTGAAGTTGTTAGAAGTCACAGGAGCTGTTCATGGAGGTTGGAGGTTGCAGGAATGGGGGTGTAGGGGAAGGGTGGGGGTGTAGGGAGGGGTGGGGATGTGGGAAGGTCAGCAGCAACAGTGTCTGCCTCAGTCGAGACACTTCCCTGGGAGTGTCTATAGTTATTAGGAAGGCTATGAAGCCTCCCACCGGGAGTCCGGGGCTGGGATTAGCTCATGGTGAGTGGGACTAGTCCCTAGGCTGGGAGGAAACTGGTTGAGAAAGTGGGCATCCTTGGGTATACTTGGCTAGAGGGATTGTCTCCCTCTCAGCAGTCCTATAGATGTGTGGACATGGTATGACCTGTTCCCTCGGCCCCTGATAGTGGTGCAAACTGTGCTGCCAAACAGGACAAGGAACCGTAACCAGATTATTGTAAGCCAAAATTAAAAACCTTTGTTCCCTTAAGCCATTTGGTTGTAAATTTATTGGCACAATGCAGAGTATTGGTGACACCGGTTTAACAACTGTAGGGGCTATTCGAGGCAGTGGGGAAAAATGTCTGGAAATTTCGCTATGATATCTGTCTGGTTGTGAAATATCTCCACAGAGGAGAAGGCCAGTGTCCACTGATGGAATGCAGAGTGTTGAGTAACCCAAGACACATCCAGAGGAACACGGCTCCACTTACCATTAAGAAAATATTCCACACTGAAAAATCCTGAAACACTTAAGAATTTCAAAGCCCCAGTCATACTAGACACCAGGAAAACTCAACGACTTGCTCTATGTTTTTGTTTGTTCAAACTCAAAAGAGTAATTTCTTACCTGAAATGTGTACGTTTTATTAAAAATCCTTCTTTATGTCATTATAATGATAATTTTCAGATGAAAAATCCTTCTGATGAACTTCCATAGACTGTGTGGCTGGTTCCCGACAGCAACTGTTAAAATAGAAGAAGCCAAGTTTGGATTTCCACTTTTACATAAAAAGGCCAAGCAGAAATGGAGGCAGCCTATAATTCCAGCACTGGAACTCAGAGTCTGGGAAAATCCAGAGCAAAGCTGTAAGGAGATAGTGCAATCCAGGATGATTTCCGATGTCACTTTTAGACTGCCACAGCATACACACTCAAGTGTCCTGTTGTACAGACACACACACACAGACACACACACACACAGACACACATACACTACATGAAAGAAAAAATTGGAACCAAGATATTTTCACTTCAGAGAGGAGGCAGGTGAACAATCATCATAGTTTCTAATGTGGCAGGACCTCAACATTCACAAAATGCAATTTCCCATTGTGAACTCTACAAATAATGAAGTGCCAGTTTGATCCTTAAAACCTTTTTTTTTTAAATACTAATTTTAATGTTAGGCTCAGATAAGGAAAAGTGTTAGAAAAGGTCCACCAAAGTTCATGTTAGTAGCTTTCTAACTTACTACAGTGAGACAAGTTGATGTGTGCATTTTATATCCTCATCCTTAAACAGAAGTCAGCTTGCTCCTCTGTCCTTTTTATTGCAGGAGATTAGAGCTAATGATAGTTAGACGTTAGCTGATCATGGCTGTGATCTTCTAGAAGTGATGCTGCAGGTTCATATAGCATCGTAGCTGTTCATTTTTGTTTTAACTTTTATAAAATACTTTTGGACCACGAGCTTTCTGAAGGCTGGAGCTGCTATTGTATTCCTAGCATAGATATACTACAGATGAGCTTTGAATGAAATATAAGTGCCTGAGGCACCTGTATTTGCAAAAGCGCCCCCTCCCAGAAATTTCCTGTTAGCTCAAACAAATCTGACATACAAAAGACCCCTGTGTCAGAAAAATCACGTGGGAAAATGCTTTGCTTTAATGATTTGGCCACAGAACTCTTCTTCTTCTTTATCCTGGGGCTCAGAGAAGCAGCAGACCAGTCAAGAAGGCTGGGGAGAGAGGGTGAGTGTGAATGGTGTGCGGAGATCAGAACCTGTAACCAAATAGGAGTTAGGAAAGCTGAGGGAGAAAAGAGGCTGCTGCCTTCAGCCTGGAGCCGAGCCACAAACCCAAGTCCTTCCAATGTCTAGTAACTAACGGGGAGTGGCGGATGGTTTGTGTTTGCAGGCTCATGTCTTACAGAGTCCTAAGCACAAGTGAGGGACTGCACTGAGTTCATGAGGTAGAGGGGTTCCTATGGCCACACTGATCCATGGGGTGTGGGCAGTGAAGCCACAGGAGGTCCCCAGAGTCTAGGTAGATCCTGGTAGGTTCTACAAGCAGGATTATGTCTGTCTGTCTGTCTGTCTGTCTGTCTGTCTGTCTGTCTGTCTATCTATCTATCTATCAAAATTGCCACTTGGTGACTGGAAAGATGGCTCAGGGGTGAAGCCTCTGCCTCGAAAGCAGAAGGTCCTGAGTTTGGTTCCCAGCTCCCATGTAAAAATGCCAGGCATAAATGGTGGCAGCCAGCACTTCTGACCCTGGTGGGTGGAACCTGGAAATCCTGGAGTGAAGCAAAGAGGTAGAAGCAATCCAGAATGATTCCTAAAGTCACCCTTGGTCCTCCACAGGGACACACAGTGCCTTCTGATATATATACACACACACATACTAAATAAATGAAAATATTTTAAAAAATTGTCTCCTGCGTACTGGAGACAAGACCAGGGTGAGGAGATAGCGCTAAACGCCAGAGGATGACCGTGAACTTCATCTCTACAAAAGCGAGGCCGGGCCAGGTGGGGATAGGGGGATGAAGAGTCCTGGAAGCTGCTACAGGCCTGGAAACTGGTTAAATCGATGAAGGAGAATGTCAGGACTCGGGGTAGAAAGAAGGGCAGATGTAAGGGAAGGCGGGGTGCAGTGTTGCATGGCAGATACACAGGAGCAGCAGTCTCACTAAAGGGTGGCAACAGGCTGAAAAGCAGGCTCAGAACCCAATGCCAGCCTGGGTCCCAAAACTCAGGGAAGAAATCAGGGCACAATTCAAGGAGTGCGCTTGGCGCTGTGGTTAACAGCAAGGTGTAGCTGTTCTGGTAGCTTGCGACTCTGCAGTCAGAGTTCAGGTCTGGGCCCTGTGAGGGAGGCCTGTGGTTGGCTTGGTCCAGTGGGCTCCATCAGTATCTCTGGCCAGTTTGGTTTGGTTGGGGGGGCTCAGTTCAGGTGGCTGGAGCCTTCCTTCCTGGCACTTCACATTTCTGCATGTACTAACTGGGGCTCATTTGCACAGCAGCTCAGGGTTTGGGGTGGAGATCAGAAGCAGACATGGCCCTTTAGACATACAGTGCCCCGTATGTCAAAGAAAGTCTTCACAGCCTGGACCTGCGTAGAGAAAAGGTCCCCATTTCTTTCTGCCTTGGTCTTGGTTTTGGTAGTGCTGGGGCCCTGGTGCCAGGCGTTCCTGGAGCGGGGACGTGTTCTATCACAGCTGGCAAGATGGCCACTTGGCGGCCAATTCCTTATCTGTCAGGCCTGGTTCACGTTTTTTGTCTGTATATGAGTTCTCACCCTAGGTGGGCGCCAACAGCAGGAAAATGTCCTGGGCTAGGGTTGAAATTGGACTTTTTAAAAGAAATATTTTAAAATATTTTAAACTTTATTTTGTGTGTGTGTGTGTGTGTGTGTGTGTGTGTGTGTGTGTATCAGAGGGCACTGTATATCCCTATGGAGGACCAAGGGTGACTTTGGGAATCATTCTACCTTTTTTTGCTTCACTCTGGGATTTCTCAGGCTCCTTCCACCAGGTCTGGAAGTGCAGGTCATAGCAGTTTCTGTCTGGTGTTTTTATGGGGTCTGGGATCTGAACTCAGGACCTTTTTTGTTTATGAGGAAGAGTCTTAACCCTTGAGCTATCTCTCCAGCCCCAAATGGAACTTTTTGATAAACTAGATGTTAAAGCTATCAGAGTAACAGAAAAATCCTGGAAAAAAAATGAGGATTTGAATGGGGGTTGGCAAGTTAGCAGTAGATGAGATTTGCCTAAACACTATTGTGACAAAAAAGTTGGTGTAGCATTACTTTTGTCACATGCACGCACGCACGTACGCACGAATCAATCAATAAATAAACGAAAAAGTTTGTGTGTGTATGTGTGTGTGTGTGTGTGTGTGTGTGTGTGTGTATGTAGATCAGAGGCTAACTTTTCGGTTCTCTGTTTCTACCTCATTGAGGCAGCATCTCTCTTGTTTCTGTTGCTTTGTGTACTGTAGCTGGCTGGTCCAAATTTTCAGGACGATTCTCCCTCCTATCTGGTGTAGTAGTGCTGGGATTGTGGAAACTAACACCACATCCAGTTTTTCTGTGAGATTTGGGAATCTAATTCAAGTCATCAAGCTAATATAACAAGTGCTTTTATCCACTGGGTCATCTTACTGGCCCTAATATAAGGCTTTTTTTTTCTTTTTCAATTGAATTACCTGGGCTTCTCTCCCTCCTTCCCTCTCTGTCTTTTCTTTCTCTCTGTCTCTGTCTTTTGGCAGATGTGCATGTTTGGAGGATGTTGGAAAGGACCTAAGATCCCATAGAGGGAATGATTTTATAATCGCCATCCTTGTGTCTGATTGTCTGGTAGAGGGGAGAGTGTTCCAGTGTCGGACTGGTTTGTATCCATTGTTTGCTCCACGCTCTAGGGTGAGGCCTTAAGCTCCTTAAGCTTGTTTTCAGTCTACAAAGTGGGCAGGTCGCAAGGATCAGAGAAGACGCTAAACACTGGTTCAGCTCTCAGCGCCTGGCCCGTCCAGACATGGCAACCGTTACATGTCTGGTTATGTCACTGTTATTAACTCTGTGTTCTGAGAACCCATTATTCAGCATAGCTAAGGTTAGGGTCTGGTGGTGAAAACACAGTGTTTTCCTATTTATCATCTGCTTCACTCACGGAACTTTATATTGACTAAGACAAGTAACAACTGAATTAGTTTGATAAAGTAGTTCACAGAATATCAATTAATTTCTATGTATGCTATTTGTTATTCCTTCCTTTCTTCCTTCCTTCCTTCCTTCCTTCCTTCCTTCCTTCCTTCCTTCCTTCCTTCCTTCCTTCCTTTCTTCCTTCCTTCTTTCTTTCTCTCTTTCATTCTTTCTTTCTCTCCTTTATTTCTTTCCTTATTTGTCTATTTATTTAGAGACATGATCCAAGACATGCCAGATGGGTATCCCTGAACTTCCACTCCTCCTGCCTTAGCCTCTGGAGTGGTAGGATAACAGGTACCTGTAGATACCTACAGATACTTACTGATCTGTGCAGGACAGGTCGCAATGTGTTTGGTATGCTGTGACATTGCTAAGGGATTTCTGTCCATGTTTTTGCATCCCAGACTCCAAGATTGAAGCGGGGACACAATTGGATGGTTTAAATAAACTTTATTGAAAAGCAGGGAGGGACACTGTAACAGTTACTCTTAACTATTGCTGTGAGAGAGCACCCAAAGTCAAGCAACTTAAGGGAGAAAGGGAGGTTTATTCAGCTTACAGTTCTAGAGGGAAGGTACAGTCTCAAAGCAGAGGTGGCATGGCTGGCCGGCCAAAGCTGGAGGAGGCTAAGTCACCACAGACATCTTGGAAGCTGAGAGCTACAGACTGCTTGCAGCAAAGGCAGACTTCTCCTGGAGGTAAGGTGGGACTAATCCACCTCAAGGCCCACCCCCTGTGACTGCCTTCCTCCAGCAAGGCTCCACCTCTCAAGATGACATGACCTTGCCAAACATGAGACTGTGGGGGACACATTTCAAACCATGACAGACACCTAATTGCTCTGGGGAGTGAGGGGGAGTAAGAAGCAACCTCTGGCTGTTTATGGAGTCAGACGAGAGGCAAGACGGTTCCAAGTCTTGCTCTTAAGCTCTGGACCCTGGGTGCCTCTTTTATGAACTTTTGGGGGATCAAAAATAGAACTTTCTATTGGTTTCCTCTCTGAAATTTGACTGGTGGTCTCTGGTAGGGCCAGGCTTTGTGGTGGGCCGGGTGGTGGAGTGCCTGTGGCTGATTCCACTGTCTAGCAATCTACCTCCATGAGCACTATGATCAAGGTGATAGTGACTTCTGCAGGATTATTGGCGAATGAACAATATCAAGAATATTACATCGCTAAGAGTGGTGGTGCATGTCTGTAATCCCAGCAATGGAGGCAAAGGCAGGAGACTCATGATGAGCCACGCTACATAGCCAAATTGAACCAAACCAAAGCATAGAACACGACTCACACCTATGTCACAAAGGAATGCCTGCAATGCCAGCACTTAGGAGGCTGACGCAGGAAGATCAGGTCTTGAAGGTCATGTCACCATAGTTACTGAGTTTGAGGCCTGGGTTCTTTCCTGTCTCCTCTGTCATAGTGATGCAGGCTGAGATCCCAGCCCTTGGAAAGACGAGGCAGGAAGGATCCTTAGTTCCAGGTCAGTCTGGGATGCATGGGACGATCCTGTCGCAGATCAGAGCAGAGCAAAGCAAAGCAACAAAGCCAGGACTGGTCATATTTGAAGAATCCACTGAAACGTGGTCCCCAAATCCAAGGAAGCCACCGGCTGCAAAGGAGCGTGGCCTGCTCTTTCCCGCTGCCCCAGCAGGGGGCGCCGCAGCACCAGGGATCCCATTGCCCGCGAGAAAGCAGGGAAAAGGAGCTTTTAGGTTAGTGTTTGTTTTTCAGGCTGAAAAGAAAAGCTGTTAGAAAAATAAACAGTTTATCAAGTATTTCGATAAAGACACTGGAGGGGAAAGACAAGCTGTCGCTTCAAGGTCAAGAAAAAAATTCCCCGCACGTGTAGAAGCCTGAGAGCCTGGTTTAAAACAAACACAGAAACAAACAGGCAAAGAAGGAAGAAACAAACACGCAGCAAACAAACCAAGGGGAAACCCTGGGAAGAAAGAGGGGAAAAGCACCGGAAGGAGGGGGAGGATTAGGAAAGCAGAAAAAACAGTAAAATCGTTGGTAAGCGAGGAGGGAGGTGGAGCCTGGGGAGGGGTGTGGGGGGGATACAGACTCAGTGCCCATGCGTTGCCCCCCACCTGCCCCCTGGCACTCTGTGGTCCTTCCAGGACTGATCAGGTGCACAGGTGCCCGCGCCCAACCTGCTCCTGTGTCCTCCAAGCGGGTCCTGTGCCAAGCGGGCAGGACCGGGCAGCTGGATTCGGAGTTAATTTTAAAGGCTCTGAGTTTGGAGCAGCAAAATACAAAATTATTCACTGCAGAGACAGCTGGATTTTTGGAAGCATCAGTTATGCTGCACTGCTGACAGGTTACTGTGAGGTCCCCAAGGGGCCCTCCTCCCCTCCTCTTGGCCCCTGAGATAGATAGCTTTTCTCTAGAAAATTTCTAGTTCTTCCATCAGTATCAGGTCAGTGGCTCAGACAATCCTGTCCCAAGGGCGAGGTGGCGCAAGGCTTTTGATCTTGGTAGTCTAGTGGTTCGCTCTTCTTTGGAACCCGAAGTAGATCTGTAAAACACAAAAGGACCAGCTGTTAGCCTGGCTGTCAGGACTTACCCAGTCTCAGCTGTATTTTGAGTAAACGAATGACAGCAAAACTATGAAACAAACAGTTCTGAAAGTCCTACAGGGTTTCCTAAAATTCCTGCTGCTTGGGTGCTCTGCCCTCCCTCCCTGCCCTGGCCTCTCCGTGGGTGCTGTGCCCTCCCCTTCTGTGGGTGCTGGGCCCTCCTGTCCCTCATCTCCCGTGGGTGCTGGGCCTGCCTGTCCCTCATCCCTCCACATCGGGCTCTTGACTTAGAGTGCTTGTGCCTCCCACACGCTGACTTGGCGACCTCTTTCTCTTTTTTCTAAGGCTATTTCAACTAATATTTCTCTAAGATATGAGCCATAGCTTTCCTGCTTTGCATATTTGACCCTTTGAAAGTCATTTATTTGAAAAAGTGGAGAAACGCGCACACACACACACACAGAGAGAGAGAGAGAGAGAGAGAGAGAGAGAGAGAAAGAATGCCAATGTGCATGTATGGCTGTAAGAAGCCAACTTTCAGAAGTTGGTTCTGTCCTCCCACCATGTGAGCTTTGGAGATCCAATTCAATACAGGTTTGTGCCTAGGTGTCTTGGTCAGTTGTGGGAGCACCAAGGCCTAAGTCTGATCCCTTGAGTCTGAAACAGACATTGCAAACAGACTTTTCCTCATTAGTGAGAGATGAAAACGCTTCCTGTTTTGTTTTCTCGGTTTGTTCTGCTTGGGCCAGTTTTTGGAGTCGAGGTGTTCTTTCTGCAGTTCCTTCCCTGTGCATCTTGAGACCACTGAAATATGTTATCTATGGATCACAAGATTACATACATAAAGTTACTGTGCATAAGTAACTCTGCCTGGAGACACCATGTCTATCTCCATAAAGTAACCAGGTGCTGCCTAGAGACACCATGTCTATCCCCATAAAGTAACCAGGTAACTCTGCCTGGAGACACCATATCTGTCCCCATATAGTGACTAGATGTCACACCTGCTTTTTCTTGCTGGCCTAGATAAGCTTTACAATGTGTGTGTTTAACATAATCTTGTAAAGAATGTGGTCATGCTGTTCCCTGTTTTTTTCTTGGAATAATTACTTGTGTTTGCTGCAAATAAAGTTGGCTTGGATGATTTGGATCATAGACATCCTTGTCCCCTCTAACACAGCCTGATCTTCATTCCTACTGCTCCCACTCCTGCTTCTCCTGCACTGCACCGGTTCATACTGGTTCACGTTCCCTGGCAGTCAGTGAGCCATCAGGCTGGCCACTTCCCTTCTGGGGATGGAACCTGTGGCTACACATTGAGTTTCACTCTAGTCCCTGGTCACCTTGGGTTGAATGTGGACATCACATATGGTACTTGGTTGAGAATTTGGATTTTGCTTCCTGACTAGCACTGACGTATCTTTTTGGGGGGCAGTAAATCTATTTGTGAACCTACCTGATTCTTCTTAGGCTTGTGTTTGCAGTGCTGCCTGCTCTAGAGAGGTCTTCAGTGAGGTCTCTTGTTGTCTGTGGATGAGGATCTCAGAGCCTCTCTTTACTTCCATGGTTCTGGGAGCTGGTTTAGAGTTATGGCTGATTGGTCTTCCTCTTGGCTTCAAGTGAAGCGTTATGGTAAAAGCAAGCATGCTCAAAGACTTGAGGGGACGCATAGGCAGATTTCTCTCTGGCACATCTGTAGGTTCTCCAGATTCTAGATTTCACAGGTTTTGTACATGGTCAGTTGAACCCATTTCCTGTGAGCAGCAGAGAAGGGAAGAGATAGGCCAGAACCCCACGTCCCCTTTCAGGGCACACCCCAATGACTTTATTCTGCCAACTCCTGGGAGAGCCACCAGCTGATGACAAACCTTTAACCCATAGCCTTGAAGATTCCTGGTTTACTCTCTAGCAACTATTTTTTTTTTGTGTATGTGTGCACATTTGTATGAAGATTTGCATGTACAATGTACACATACATGGGAGGTCAGAGGTTAACATCAGGTGTCTTCCTTAGCTTCTCTCCCCTTTTTCTTTGAAGACAGTGTCTCTCACTGAACCTGTTTAGATTGGTTGATTTTGAACTCGAGGAATCCTTCTGTTTCCACCTCCCCAGGTGCTGATATTACAGAGACATACTGTGGGACCTGGTTTTTCAAAAAAAATGATTCTTTTATTGTTTCACACATGATTATAGTAATTTAGAGAACTAAATTCTCTACACATTAATCCCCATCTTCCCTCCCTTCCTAGTACAATCCTTTTTTTTTTTTTAACATTTTTTATTATTATTTCCGCTCATACAAACTTAATAGGTAGACCAGTTCCCTCCCCCCCTCCCCCGAACCCCCTGCTCCCCCTTTCTCCCTCCCCATCTCCCAGTGCCTCCCCCCCAATTCCCAGAGAGTCCTTTATTGTGTATGCTTAACTCTCCTCTTGGTCCTCCTTTCCGATGACATAAAAGGACCCAGTGGCATTTCCCTGAACCCTTTCTCGTGTTCCCCTTAAGCATAGGAACACTTCTGTGGCCATCAATCCCTTGCCTCCAAGGATCTTGGTGCCTTTAGCCGATGTTAGACTTCCTACTACAATCCTTCTATCCTTCTTCCCTACCTATTTTTCCTTCCTTCCTATTATCTTTTTTTTTTCTTTTCCTTTCTATTATCTTTTTTTTTCATGAGTGACCCACTGGGCTCCACTTGAGTTGCCTTTGATAGCAGTGTCTGAGCTCTTGGTGGGGCATGACTCATATCGTGTACATATCCTTGAGGAAAGCATCCTCACCCCCTGCCTCAGGGTTGACATGCGTCCGTCTCTCAGGGAGGTGAGGGCCACTTGAGTTCTCTGCCCTTTTTCCTGGCATCATGTTGATATGATCAATCACATGTAAGTCTTATGCAAATACACGGAGATGCTGCGTGTCCATGGAGGCGGCAACCCCTTCATGTCTTGAAGACGGTGTCTGGCTGAGCTCCTCCCTTCAGGCTCTTACCACCTTACTCCTCCTTCTGCAATGTTCTCTGAGCCTTGGGTTAGGTGAATGATTTGGCGCCTGGCTTTTCACATGGGTGTTGGGGGTCTAAAGTTAGGTCCTCATGCTTGTGTGGCAAGCACTTCAGTGACAGAACCTATCTTCCTAAACCTCCTGTTTTCTTCTTTGTCCTACTTATTATTTTTGTGCACATGTGTAGTAAGCATGCACATATACATGTTCACACGTGTGGTGTTCATTTGGAGGCCAGAGATTGGCACTGAGTATCTTGCTTGATCACTCTCTACCTTATAAATTGAAGCAGGCCTTTCACTTCTACCCAGGGCTTGGATTGTATCCATGTAGTTACCCAGTGTAATGGTTACTCTTAACTATTGCTGTGAGAGAGCATTCAAAGTCAAACAACTGGAGGGAGAAAGGAGATTTATTCAGCTTACAGTTCCAGAGGGGAGACACGGATTTTCATGGTGGAGTGACATGGCTGGAGGCAGGCCAAGTCATGGCAGACATCCAGTAGGCAAGTGGGTGACAGTTGAAGGCTGAAGGATTCCTGGAGGGTTTCTCTTCTTCTTCCCAGTCTCCTGTTCTATGGTTCCCTGTATCTGGTCTGCTACTGAGAGGTTCCAATGAGATCCAGGGAGGATCCAATCGGATCTAGAGCTGGTCTTTGTATTGTCAATGTATTGATCCATATAATCTCTTCAGGGGGTCTCAGCTGATCTTAGTTAATGCCAGAGTGCCAAGTTGACACTCAGGATAACTATCACATTCAGTTTGCTCTGGGGATTCCTCTGTCTCTGCTTCTCGAGGGCTGGGGTTACAGACGGGCCACCATGCTGCTTGGCACTTAGGTAGGCTCTGAGCAACTGAACTCTAGTCTGCATACCTGACAAGAAACTTCTACATGCTGAGTTATCTCCCCAGATCTTTTTTTTTGAGGTTTCTTCTGTAGCTCCATTTCCAACTCACTGTGTAGCCCACACTGGCCTCAAACTTGTGGCAATCCTTGAGTTTCATCCTCTCCAGTATTATAGTATTTAATATTTATCTCCAAAGTATCATTTAGAACTTTGTTTTAAAGAAGAGAGGGAATCACCTGCCAACAACTAGCTTTCCTTTCTCAACATGGGCTGATGCTCTGTCTTCCCCTACACACTCCCATTTGCTCCTGCGCTCTAACGGGGAGCGCTCTTGGTGGTGGAGACGGCCTTTGTGTGTTTGGGATGGTCTCACTTTCCTCAGATCCATTTGGTCTGTTTCTAATTCTTTGTCTCTAGTCTTCCATATTTATGCAAACCCAGAAAAGAAGTGTGTGTATTTATAGGCACAGTTACTTTGAAGACTGGCGTGACTCACGTATGTCTGCTTGAATCCTCTCCTGCTCTTGTCTTTTGTTTTATTCCCTTGATTTCAGAATTTCTTTTCCTTCATGGTTCTGAAGCTCCCAGAGCACGGCGAAGGTGGGGTTTGTTTCCATCCCGCCACTTTACCCTCCACGGTGGAGTTTTTTAAGTGTAGTTTGTCTTTTATTCAGCTTTGAAAATGTCATCTCCCCAGATGCAATTCTAATTACAATCGTGAGCGCCTCCTTTGTTTCCCCGGGGATTACTTCTGTGTCCCGTTGGTACTTTCCACTCACAGGGCTGAATGTGCTTAAAGATTTTGGTATTCCTTGCTGTCTAACCATTTTATAGTTAGGTCTGGACTGAAAAATGTAATGAGTCAGTTGTGGTGGTAGACACTTCCTGTAATCCCAGCAGTCCAAGCCAAACCAGAGGATTTCGAGTTCTAAACCAGCCTGGGCTATATTTTTAGTGAAGAAAAAGAATGATGTCTAACAGTCACTTACAATCTGCTCATGATGATTGCAGGGAGCGGGGGAGGGTTAAGGAAGGTTAAGGGGTTAGGGGCATGAGGGAAGGGGGTCAGGGAAGGCGGCCAAGTGGCTGTGAGTGCTGGATGACTAACCTGCAGAGTAAAGAGGCAGCTCTCTGGGGATGCGCATGTCCAGGGGCGATGCCTGGCTTCTGTGGTCCCAGGCTCTGTAGCCTGTGTCTACTGGATCACACATGGTTTTGATGTGTTCTTGTTGTACGTCAGAGGAGCCCCATGACCTCTCCCATGGTGGGCTGGGTCCGGAGGGGGGATCCTGCTCTTCTGGTCTCAACCCTCCCAGCATGCAGGGGAACTCTGGTTCAGACTCTTTCAAAAGCAGATTCTTTTTTTTTTTTTATTAAAAATTTAATTATACATTTTAAAATTTTTTACCAGTTCCCTCCCTCCCCCCTCCTCCCCCTCCCCTTCCCCCAGTGCCTCCCCCCCAATTCCCAGAGAGTCCTTTATTGTGTACGCCTAACTCTCCATTGGGTCCTCCTCTCCGATGACATATAAGGACCCAGTGGCATTTCCATAAGCCCTTTCTCTTGTTCCCTTTAAGCATAAGATCACTACTATGGCTGTCAATCCCTTGCCTCCAGGGGTCTCGGTGCCCTTAACAGATGCTAGACTTTATGAGGGCAACAGTGCGCTGGACATTGCGCAGGGCATGCAAAGTCCCATTACGATTGCTTTGGCCCCAACTATTGTTGAGAATCTTGCAAATCGTTGCTCCTCCCATCCTTTTGCTCTTACAATCTTACCGCCCCCTCTTCCGCAAATGTCCCTGAGCTCCAGGATGGGGAGAGATTAGGCTGGCCTAGTTCTATGTGATTGACATAGAGTCTCTGAAGTTCTGGATTGTGGTTTGTTGATTTTCTTTTGCAGTTTTGCTGCTCCTGCAATTCCCTTCACTCCATTCTGCTGGGCACTGTATGTCACCCCCTGGCCAGAGACAAAAAGCTGTTAAACTGGAGTCTTGTTGTAATAGCACATTCAAAGGTAGATGTAATAAGAGTAGGAAACCTCACTGAGGGAGGGGTCCATCACCCATTTGCAAAATGATTACTTCAAAAGCAGATTCTTAATTATTATTATTACCTTCATAAGTGGCACAAGTCCCTCTGTCTTTTTTTTTTTTGTAGTATCTGTTGATAGCGAATTAGGGATTTCTCTGAAAATTCTAAAAACTGCTTTTATCTTAATAGTAAATTCCCTTTTTGAAAATTGAGATGTGATATACGTTCAAAGAAATGTATTTAATGTTTAAATGCAGCTTTCATAATGAATCCATTCAGCTTGAGAACTCGGTGTGACGTCATCTCTGAGCAAGCTTCTGTACACCCTCCTGATTCACGACTGCTTTGCTTTCATTCAAGCTTTTACTACTTGGCAGTAGATCACAAGTGTGTATTTTATACTTCTACTTATACTGTTTATATTTATTTTACTATGTTCTTCTATATTTTGCCTTTTCATACTCCAAGTGGGTATGTACAATTAATTAAAAATGATGGTGCACAGCTATAATACATCTTACTATCTTGTTGTTGCCATTGCTTTTTTATAAATAACTTTATTTGTTAAAGCTTTGATTTACTTAACTTTGCTAAGTACATTGCATTATTAAAATTAAATTATATTTTTAAGACTGTGTTGCATGATAAAAAATAGACATATACATTTTTGAAATGTAAACTATGTCATATCAGGGCTTGGGATATGGTTCAGTGGTTAAAAAGCTTGCCATGCAAGCAAAAGGACCAGAGTTTGCATTCCCAGATCCCACCTAAAATGCAAGTGTGGTGGCTTGACTGTGGTTGCAGCCTTGGAAGACAGAGACTGGGCATCACCAGAACAAACTGGCTAGCCAGACTGGCTATACTGACAAGCTCTGGGTTAAATTAGGGACTCTGTCTCAAAAGAATAAGGTGGAAGATCAATTAGGGATGATTCTCAACATCAACCACAGGCTTGCACGCCTGTGGGATCATACATTCAGGAGCATCCATACATATGTATCCAAGCACATGCAAGCATACATACACATAGACACTCCTCACATACACATGAAGTTGGAAAGATGTGTAGTATCATGGGAAATATTTAATTTGTTTCAAGCAGAATGCATTTCTCATTTAAAAATGTATCACCCTTTTTATCTTCAAAGATAAATATGCTATATGAGTATAAATGTTGGATAATGTTATTGGATTTTACTCATTTTAAATCTAAAAATGAGAATTTTTTTCCTACCAATAGAAAAGTGAAACCCAGAATCTTAAAGGTACTCTTACCTTCTTATATGACTCCTGAACTTAATAGAATTTAATTTTATTGTAACATATGGTTACTAATTTGTAATTTGTATGAAACATACATTGATTTCTTTATTTTATTTATTTATTTATTTAATTTTTTATTTCCACTCATACAAACTTAACAGGTACACTGGTCCCCTCCCTCCCTCCAACCGCTCACCGCCCTGTGCCCCCTTCCCCTCTCCCCTCCCTCCCCATCCCCCGGTGCCTCCCCCTCCCATCCCTGGAGCATCCTTTAATGTGCATGCCAGACTCTCCTTTGGGTCCTCCTCTCCGATGAGATGCAAGGACCCAGTGGCATTTCCTAGAACCCTTTCCTGTGTTCCCCTTAAGCATAGGAACACTACTATGGCTGTCAATCCCTTGCCTCCAAGGATCTTAGTGCCTTTAGCAAATGCTAGACTTCGTGGGGTCAATAGTGTGTTGGACATTGCACAGGGCATGCAAAGTCCAATTATGATTGCTTCACCCCTAACTTGTGTGGAGTATCTTGCATATCATTACTCCTCCCATCCTTGTGCTCTTAGCAATCTTACCGCCATTACTCCTCCCATCCTTGTGCTCTTAACAATCTTACCGCCCCCTCTTCCGCAAATTTCCCAGAGCTTCTGGATGGGAAGAGATTAGGCTGGCCTAGTTCCAGGTGGTTGATATAGAGTCTCTGAAGTTCTGGATTATGACTTGTTGATTTTTTTTTCAGTTTTGCTGCTCCTGCAATGCCCTTCACTCCATCCTGATGGGTATTGGATGTCACCCCCTGGTCAGAGACAAAAAGCTGTTAAACTAGAGTCCTGTTATAAGAGTATATTCAAAGGTAGATGTAAAAGAAGGAAACTGCAGTGAGGGAGTGGGTCAATCACCCATTTGCAAAATGGTTATTTTTTATCTGTCAGACTATATGCCCTCACCTTCTGGTGAGATCATACCCCAGCAGTCGTAAATGATCAAGAAGGAAAGTCTGTGATAAAAGTGGGAAACCATAGTAAGGGAGGGGTCTATCACCCATTTGCAAAATGGTTACTTTTTATCTGCCAGACTATATGCCCTTTGAATGTGCTTTTATCACAAGACTCTAACAGCTTTTTGTCTCTGGCCAGGGGGTAACATACAATGCCCACCAGGATGGAGTGAAGGGCATTGCAGGAGCAGCAAAACTGCAAAAGAAAATCAACAAACCACAATCCAGAACTTCAGAGACTCTATATCAACCACCTAGAACTAGGCCAGCTTAGTCTCTCCCCATCTTGAAGCTCAGGGAAATTTACGGAAGAGGGGGCGGTAAGAGTGTAAGAGCATAAGGATGGGAGGAGCAATGATATGTAAGATACTCTATACTAGTTAGGGCTGAAGCAATCATAATTGGACTTTGCATGCCCTGCGCATTGTCCAACCCACTGTGGACCTCACAAAGTCTAGCATCTGCTAAAGGCACCAAGATCCTTGGAGGCAAAGGATTGGCAGCCACAGCAGTGTTCCTATACCTAAGGGAAACACGGGAAAGGGTTCAGGGAAATGCCACTGGGTCCTTGTACGTCATCGGAGAGGAGGGCCCAGAGGAAAATCAGACATGCACAAGAAAGGACTCTCTGGGAATTGGGGCGGGAGGCACTGGGGGATGGGGAGGGAAAGGGGTGGGGAGGGGGAGCAGGGGGCACGGGGGGGGGGGGAGGAAGGGAGGGAACTGGTGTACCTAATAAGTTTGTATGAGCTGAAATAAAAAAAAAAAAAGAAAGTCTGTGAACTTAACCAGATGTCTCATTACTTACTTGCAGTCCTTGATGGTGGCCTATTTTCTCTGCTGTAACATGGTCCCCTGTCTCCTTGTTTCTGGTGTGGCCCTCCTACCCCATCCCTCCTGTTCATAATCCTTGCAATTACTGTAGGTATTACAGAAATTTATCCTTGAGTGTCTTTAGGTGGGTTTGGTACTAGGAGCCACTTATTAGGGAGTACATATGGCACTTAATTTTCTGAGTCTGGGATACCTCACTTAATGTAATTGTTTCTAATTCCATCCATTTCCTGGCAAATTCCATTAATTCATCATTTTTGATGGCTGAGTAGTATTCCACTATATAAATGTACCACATTTTCCTTATCAACTCATCAACTGTTGGGCATTTGGGTTGATTCCATGATTTTGCTAATGTAAATAGTGCTGCTATGAACATGGTTGTGCTTGTGCCATTGAGGTGAATTTTTGCTTTATGGGGGGTTATTCCCAAAAGTGGGATAGCAGAGTCATATGGCATTTCAATCTTTAACTTTTTTAAGAATCACCAGACTGGGGCTGGAGAGGTGGCTCAGGGGTTAAGCCTCCGCTTTGCAGGCAGAAGGTCCTGAGTTCGGATCCCAGATCCCACGTATAGACGCCAGGCGGAAGCGGGGGCGGCCTGCGCTTCTGGTCCTGGTAGGGCGGAGCCTGTGAATCCCGGGGCAGAAGGAGGTGGAGGCGTTCATGGTGGTTCGTGAATTCGTCCGTGGTTCTACACATACACCGACACACACACACACACACACACACACACACGCACATGCGCACAGTTGAATAAAAAAAAAAAAAAAAAAAAAAAAGAATCACCAGACTGATTGCCAGAATGGTTGTATGAGACTGCATTCCCTCCAGCAATGTCAGAGAGTTCCTTTCTCTCCACATCCTCTCCAGCATTTGGTGGTGTTTGTATTGTGGATTTTTGCCATCCTGACAGGGGTGAGATGATATCTCAGGGAGGTTTTGATTTGCATTTCCCTGATGGCTAAGGATGTGGAGCATTTTTAAAGATATTTGTTAGACATTTTAATTTCATGTCTAGTAAAGTTTCTTTTAAGTTCCAGGGCCCATTTTTTAAGTGGCCCATTTATTTCCTTGGTGTTTAGTTTTTTTTTAAATTATTTATTCAATTGTGCGTGTATGCGTGTGTGTATGTATGTGTGTATGCATGTGTGTGTGTGTGTAGAACCACGGATGAATTCGGGAACCACCATGGACGCCTCCATCTCCTCTTTGTTTACTCTGTCCCGGGATTCACAGGCTCCGCCCTACCAGGACCAGAAACGCAGGTCGCTCCCGCTTCTGCCTGGCGTCTATATGTGGGGTCCAGGATCCAAACTCGGGACCTTCCGCCTGCAAGGCAGAGGCTTAACCCCTGAGCCACCTCTCCAGCCCCGGTGTTTAGTTTTTTAAGTTCTTTGTGTACTCTGGATAATAGAGCTCTATCAGATATGTGGTTAGTGAAGATTTTCTCCCATTCTGTGGGTTGCCTTTGTGCTCTTTATCTGAACAGAAGCTCTTTAATTTCACAAGATCCCATCTGTTGAGAGTTGGTTGCAGTGACTGTGCTATTGGATGTCTGTTTAGGAACTGTCCGCCTAGCCCAATCAGCCCGAGGGAGTTCTCTACCCTTTCAACTATGGTTTTTATAGTCTCTGGCCTTATATCGTACATGGCGACAAGTATGGGTCCAGTTTTAATCTTCTGCATGTGGAGATCCAGTTTTGCCAGCACCATTTGTTGAAGATACTGTTCTTTTTCCATTGGATTTTTTGGGCCCCTTTGTCAAAGACCAAATGGCTGTAACTTTGTGGGCTTATATCTGGGTCTTCAACCCTTATCCATTGATCTGTGTGTCTATTTTGGAGCCAGTACCAGGGTGTTTTTATAACTATGGATTTGTAGTATAGACTAAGGTTTGGTATGGTGATACCTCCACCACTGTTTTTGTTATTCAGGATTGTCTTTGGTATCCTGGGTCTTTTGTGCCTCCATATGAATTTTGAGATTGTTTGGTCAACCTCTTTAAAGAATTGCTTTGGGATTTTTAATTGATATAGCATTGAATTTGTATATTGCCTTTGGTAGGATGGTCATTTTTACGATGTTGATTCTGCCAATCCAGGAACATGGGAGGTCTTTCCACCTTCTGGTGTCTTCTGCAATTTCTTTCTTTAGGGTTTTAAAGTTTTCATCATCAAGGTCTCTTGCTTCCTTGGTTAGGTTTATACCAAGGTATTTCATTTTTTTAGGGGCTATAGTAAATGAGATTGTTTCTCTCAGGGCTTTTTCACTTCTTTCATTCTGGGCATATAGGAAGGCCACTGATTTTTGTACATTTATTTTGTATCCTGCCATCCTGCTGAACTTCTGTATTAGTTCCAGGAGCTTCCTAGTAGAGTTTTTGGGATCATTCAGGTGTAAGATCATGTCATCTGCAAATAGGGATAGCTTGACTTCTTCCTTGCCGATTTGAATCCCTTTTATGTCCCTTTCTTGTCTTATGGCTTCAGCTAAGACTTCAAGTACAATATTGAATAGAAGTGGTGAGAGTGGACAGCCTTGTCTAGTTCCTGATCGAAGTGGGAATGCTTCCAATTGTTCCCCATTGAGCATAATCCTTGCTGTGGGCTTGTTCTATACAGATTTTATTATATTGATAATGGTTCCTTCCATTCCTACTGTCTCCAGCGTTTTGATCATAAAAGGCTGTTGGATCTTGTCAAAAGCTTTTTCTGCATCTATCGAGAGTATCATGTGGTCTTGGACTTTGGACTGGTTTATATGATGAATTACATTTATTGATTTGCAGAAACATACATTGATTTCTTGTATCTTGCAACCAAAGCATGTGGTGTCTTCATCATCTAATGATGGTGGGCAACACGGAGGAATGACAAGAGCCTGTGTATTCTAGGGCCCTTTGGATTCTCCCTGATCAGTAACTGTTGCAGAGAAATCCCACACCTGGCACTGTGAGTTTTGTTTAGTATTCTACTGCTTCTGGGACCCGCATAATCTAGCTGTGCAGAGTATTTCCCTTCAAACTCTCTTTTATATTTTTAATTGGGGTACAAGATAGTAGGCACCCATGTGGCTTTTTTAAAATCTACCTTCCATTTTGGTCGTCCCCTTCTCTACCACTCTTCTCCCCATCCGCCAACTTTTTGTTTTTTGGGGGAAGGGTCCCATGTATCCCAAGCTGGCTTTGAACTTGCATATGGGAAAGGATGACCATGAAGCCTTCTGGCTCTACCCCCTGAGTGCTGGCATCGCAGGTGTGCCCACCATAGTATTGCAACTTCACCTGCCCACTTCCAATCTGCTGAGGTTTTGGATTCCAGTATGTTTACCAGGTATTTATGTTCCCCTCTGAGATACCTATTTGTGTTTGATGTTTTTCTTTATTTTAATTTTTTTGCATGCATGCACATTTATGTATGTGTCTCTGTATCTGTATGTGTATCTGTGTGTTTGTGTATATAGAGGGTACCGGGTGTGCCTGTGGAGACTCAAGGGGTGACTTTGGGATTGGTCTAATCTTCATTTTGTTTTGCCCGGGGCTTTCCCAGGCTCTACCCTCCAGGACTAGAAGTAGCCATTTTCACTCAGTGTTTTTTTTTTTTTTTTCCATTTGTTAAAGGTGTAAAGACTTCTTTGACTTCCTAAATAAGCATTCATTAGGACAGTAATCACATTCACACACACAGTTAACACGAATGAACCAGAGTGACCCAAGTATCCACATGGATAGATTTAAGAGCACAATGCCAGGAGTAAGATTACAGACTGCAAGCTGATATAGTTTGATAATAATTTGCAAAGGTTATTACATTGCTTATGATTGCATTAAAAATCAGTGCAAGCTTATGCATATGTATGGAATTAAAAGCATCACATTCAGGTTAAAGAAAGGAAGAAAGAAGAGGTCAGGTAAAGCTGGAGCAGAAGCTCTTTCTTTGTAAGATCTCGTTTTCATAAGTGGGCTGCCAAGCATCCAGGTACTTGCTGGTTCTCTCCTGTTTCTGGATGGATCAGTTAAATACATAGCTGAGATTCCAGTAACAGGATTTCAAGTGTGTTGGACTAGCAAGGTTTAAGTGAATAAAGATGAAATGTTCTAATACATCCAATTTTAGAGAAATGATTCATCTTATTCCTCTACATGGATTATGGATAGTAACTGGTGTGCTTGTGCTGTGAGATTACACGTGTACACATATATGATCAGTGTGAACAGTAACTCCTTCAATGAGTCACTCATTTAGAATTGTTTCCTACATTATATGGGATTGTACATGTATATAATCCCTACTCAGGAAGCCAAGTAAGAGGATTTTTAGTTCGAAACCAGCCTAGGCAATATAACAAGTTCTGAGAACAAAATCAGAGGCAAAACAAACACATTTTCCAAGAGTTTATGCAGATTAACCAGTGAATGGATTCTTTAGGATATACTGATTTTTATAAAAGGAATTAGGATAAAATGACCAGTCTGTACATTTTACAGACTTACAGATGTAAACATCATGTATTCTATGGTCACCCAGCATTTTTATGTGGGATCTGGGGATCTGAACCCAGTTCTTCCTGCTTTTCAGGCAGATGCTTATCCATTTCTTCAGTCCGATGCCCATTTTCTTTAAACTCTGAAAATCTTTATTGACTCTTTAATATTTTGACTAGTAGGCTTTGGTCAGTCATTGAATCTCTTTTGCTTGCTACATTATCTTGGTATTTTTTGCTTTCATTATAGCCTACTGCTTTGGATGGCAGATCCCTGTTGCTGTGGTTCTACCATAAATTTGAATATATTACCATTTTAATATATTTCCAGAAATATATTAAAAATTCTGGTAATAGTGGTTTTTTATTTTTGCCAATATCATTATAGATTTAATTATTTAAAAATATTTTTCTGTCACTTTCAAGGCATTTGGGGTTTGACAGATGGTAACACATATGTTCACTTTGCCATTTTATCCAATCTTAAGCATTTTATTCACTTATTTAAATTGACAATTATATATGTATACATATACATACTGAATATATGCATACAACATGTTGTTTTGAAATATACTTACACCATGAGATGAACAAATAATGTTAATTACTTTATTCATTACCTTATATACTTACTATTTTTTTGTGGTGAGAATACTTAAAATCTATTTCACTTAGTAATATAAACATTTGGGCTGGAGAGGTGGCTCAGGGGTTAAGACTATGCTTCAAAAGCAGAAAGTCCTGAGTTCAGATCCCAGGTCCCACGTAAAAAACCCAGGTAAAAATGGCCTGGTGAGCAGAGCCTGGGAAATCCCAGAGCAAAGCAAAAAAGGAGGCAGAAGCAATCCGGAGTGATTCCCAAAGTCACTCCTCAGGGCCCTCTGATACACACACACACACACACACACACACACACACACGTGCGCATGGATGTATGTGAGCACTATGTAAATAAATAAAAGATAAAGTATAATATAAACATTTAAAATTTATTTTTTTGTATGTGTGGTATGAGTGTGTGTGTGTGTGCGCGCGTGTGTGTATGTGTGGTGTGTGTGTGAGTGTGTGTGCGCGTGTGCGAGTGTGCATGTGTGTGTGAGTGTGTGTGCATGTGTGTATGTGTGGTGTGTGTGAGTGTGTGCGTGTATGTGTGTATGTGTGTGAGTGTGGTGTGTGCGTGAGTGCGAGTGTGTGCGTGTGTGCGTGTGTGCGTGTGTGTGCACACGTGCATGTATGTGTGTGTGCGTGAGTGTGTGTGCGTGCGAGTGTGTGCGTGTGTGCGTGTGTGCGTGTATGTGCACGCGTGCATGTATGTGTGTGTGCGTGAGTGTGTGTGCGTGTGCGAGTGTGTGCGTGTGTGCGTGTGTGAGTGTGTGTGCACGCGTGCATGTATGTGTGTGTGCGTGAGTGTGTGTGCGTGTGCGAGTGTGTGCGTGTGTGAGTGTGTGTGCACGCGTGCATGTATGTGTGTGTGCGTGAGTGTGTGTGTGTGCGCATCCATGTGTACTTATGCATATGGAGGACTGACGGTGAGAATCTTCTTTGTTATCTACCTTATTCACTGAGGCAGGGTCATTCAGCTGAATCCAGAGCTCACTGATATGACTAGTCAGTTTGCTCTGGGATCTCTTGTCTCACCTTCCAAGTGATGAAATTATAGGGGGCTTCATGACCACTTGACATTGGCTTGCGTCTAGGAGTCTCTGTGGCAAGTGCTTCACCCTTTGTGTCATTTTCCCAGCTCCGATACAACGTATTTTCATTAGCTTCAGTTACTGTGATGTGCAATGTATTCGTTAAACGTTTTCTTTCTTTCTAACTGAAATCTTTTTCTTTTGGGGAGACAGGATCCTATAGCTCAGGCTGACTTCCAACTTGCTATGTAGCCAAGGATGACTTTGAACTTCTGACTTTCCTGACTTCACTTTCCAAGTGCTTGGGATTACAAGGGTGCTATCACACTCAATTTATGTGGTTCTGGAGATGAACCTAGGGCTTTGTACATGCTAGGCAAACACTCTGCCATCTGAGAAATACCCAACCCACATCTGTCAATGCCCTTTCCCAGACCCAAGATGTCATATCCTTCATCACTCTCTCACCTTGTTGTGAGCTTGGGTCTCTAATTAAACCCATTAAGACTAGTCTGGATAGCTAGTTTGCTCTGGGAATTCCCAGACTCTGACTTCCAGGGGTAGAATTTCAGGCAGGCTACTACACTTGCTGGGCATTTTTACATGGACCTGGAAGTCTCAAGTATCTTTGCTTGTGAAGCAAGGCCTTTAACCCCTGAGCAGTCTCCTCAGCCCCAGAGCTGTGCTAAGAGCTCTTCCTTCTTATCCTTCATTGTTTTTTGAAAAAACAAATAACATATTTCCTTCAGTCTATGGATGTGGCAGTGCCTGTCATGACCATGCATACGATTTTTTTATAAAACCTGTAACTGGCATATCTTAATTGCTCGTATCTGCAGGGAAGCCAGGAGTTATAATACATACCTGTACTCTCGGTACCTGGGAGGCAGAGACAGGAGGATTGCTGGAAGTTTGAGGTTAGCTTTGGCTATATAGCAAAACCCTACCTCAGGAAAACAAAATAAAACAAACAACAAATAAACTAACAAACAAAAACAAAAGCAAAACTGAAACCCACGTTTGTGGGAAAACTGTGATAATCGATAGGTTAATACCAGGTGCGATGACCAGGTCTGGCTGTTAGCTTTTCCATCACTGTGGTGTTTCTCTGGGTTTGCCAAGCGTTCCCTGAGAAGGGTCTTTCTCTTCCCTGCTTGAGTCCTGCAGCTTGGCCATGGGGCTTCTCAGAGCCTGGTCAGAACAGCTGGCTAGGAAAGGCTTCGTTCAGGAGACAGCTGTCATTCAGCCTGTCACCGCTTTGAGACCAGCATCTCGAACCCAGCATCCCCCTCCTCCTCTTCCAGGAGGAGGAAGAGTGTCTCTGAAGGGTAGAACTTTCTTCCTCTGCAGGGGTGAGCGAGGGTAGGACCTGAGATCTACCACTTCCCAGGGTGCATCGTACCTGCTGATGCACCAGGCGTGTCCACCTTCAAGGAAAATCTCATTGCCCAGTTCTGTTGCCCTTCAGCTGTGGTTCCTGTCATGGCTGCCTAGACCACACTCTGCCTTTCTCTAGGTGGCCCACATTTAGTGACTTGCAAGTGGACTATGGAGACCTGGACATTTCCATCCTACTTCAGACAAACTGTGGAGGGTCATCTTAGCTCAGAGCTCACCATGGGGCTGGTAGAGATTGTGGTTGGAACTGCACCATATACCTGGTTTAGCTTCTGCCTGAGTTCTCTCTCTCTGTCGCTCATGTGTACGCACACGAAAGCAGATGCTTTGTTATGTATGTCCTTCTGTTCAACTCTCAGCCTCCACTGTCCAGAGAGACAAGTTGCTGCCAGCAGCCCAGGCCTCGACCTCTTGTGTTCTCATACTCTGCAGTTAAGATGGTCCCCAGAGTGCAGGTGATCCTGCAGGTGGGAAAAAATCCTTCCTTGTGAGGGAACCTGGGAGACACATCCCTGTGTCCATTTAGTGGTACACCTCTATGTCCAGGTTAAAGTATTTGGCTTGGGACAGCTTAATTAAGGATGTCCAAATTCAGAGGTAGAGAGGAGAATAGACTAAGTTTTTAATGAGAGAGAGAGAGAGAGAGAGAGAGAGAGAGAGAGAGAAGAGAGAGAAAGATGGTAGAAATGGACAAAAGTCAGAAGATGACAACTTTTGGAAGTCAGTTCTTTCCTTCTACCATTTCCACCATGTGGGCTTCAGAGGATTGAACTCAGTTGTTTAAGTTTGTGAGCAGGTGCCTTATCCGCTGAGCTATCTATTTGGCCCAAGAGTAGATCATTTTAAGAGCAGTAAAATAAGCTTTAGGATCAAAGAACTGATCTTAAGCAGTCAGCAACTGGCCACTTAAAAACTGTATACTTAAGCTACTGTGCCTTTCTGGATTTAGGTTCTTGTTTATAAATTGTAAACAGTAATGTCTATGTTATAGAGTCATGGAGAGGAGCAATGTCAGTCAGTAACTGCTGAAAGAAAGCCTGCCACACACGGGTTTTCTTCCCATCTGGGTATCTCCTCTCCCCTTTTATTAAAACCAAAACCAAAACAACAACAAACAGGCTGTGATTCTAGATTCTCTCTGAGTAAGGTATAAAGAGTAAGAGAATGTGTGACATCTGACTCTCATACTATGAAAAATGTTTGTGGGCCAATGTGAAGGAAAGCTTCTTGTCTTACTTTTTTTTCTCTTAAATCTTTTAAAAAACTCACACAGCGTGAAAGAATATTCTCACTGTACAGTGTTCAAGCCAGTAGAGTTGACCGTCTCCCAGAGCTGTTACCATTGCCAGATTAGTGTGTTCCTTGTCTCCTCTGAAATGCATTTGCAGAATATATGCACATTTAGATATTTATAGTTTCTAGTTTTACAAATACAGTATCATGATTTATACATGTTCTGCCAATTGCTGTATTCTTTTGAGTCAAATATATGCATACTTTTTTATTCACAATTTATTTTATCACTTCCCCATATGGTTCCATTAGAGATGCCATAGAGTGATTTCTAGTGCCTTGGCATTAGCAGCTGTGCCTTACCAGGTCTCTGTTCTTCTTTTTTGTGTTTCTGCCTTCTATGGGCATGTTAGTGCTTGCTTGAACTAGAGCTGAGTTATGGAATTATTAGATGACCAGATCAACATTCTATTCTGTACAATGCCTTCCCAAAGAGCCCACAACCCCATCACAGTGCGTAGTCTCTTGCATCCTGGTCAACATTGGTTACTATAAAACTATCAGATCTGCTAATCAAATGAGCCTCCAGTAACTTCTCATAGTCATTTAATTTCATATTGTTGATGACCAGTGGGACCAAATACACTTTCATATTTCCAATACAAAATGTTTGCCATTTTGTATTGGGTCCTTTGCTTTGTTTGGAAAAGTCCTTAATATTTTCTGGATATTAGTCTTTTTTCATAAAATTATAAAACATTCCTATAATTCATCTCCTTTTGAATCCAGTTATGATGTTTTGATGGAATAGAAACTTCAAGTTCTGATGTTGTCAAATTTAAAAAAAAATTTACTTTCCAAATCTTGTAATCGAATTAGAATTTCTTCTAAAGTTTTATTGCATACTTCATCTTTTTTCCCCAATGATTTAGTATGCCATATTTTAAAATCATGCACTGAATTCTAATTATGTTTAGGTTTGTTCCCCTTTCCTACCCTCTTCTCCTCTTCCTCTTTTCCCTTTCCTTCTCTTTGTCTCTTTCCCTTTCTCCATCCCTCTTTTTTTCCTCTTTCCTTTTCTTTTAATTTTAAGACTGGGTCTTGCTAAGTAGCCCTGCTGGCTTGGAATTCTCTGTGTAGACCAGACACTTCTTGCATTTGTGGTGATCCTCCTGCCTTTGTCTTCCAAGTGCTAGGCTTACAGACAAGCACATGGTGCCCGACTCTTAGATTTTCCTTTTTCAAAGCATGTATCAATTTGTGCATTACTGCTCTAAAGCCTTTACTATTAAAAGCAAAATTTTCAACTGAAATTTTTCTTTATCTAGATAAAATTTAAAAATCAGCGTGTCCTATCTACTAAAATCTTTTGGTAATTGAGATTTATTTAAATTAATTTGTGGGACAGGGAGAAGTATGTTTACATAGTAAATGTACTAACATTCTATAGATTTCTTTATGTGAGCTTATCTTCCTTATTTATTTACAGTGATTACAAGGTTTCCTTCCAGTTGAGTATTATCATTGTTTTTATTCAAGGTCCAAGAGAGTGAACTTAGTGCTTCACACAGGTTAGGCAAGTGCTCTGCCTCTGAGATATAGCCCTGGCTTCTTTTGCTTTAGTATTTTCAGGTAGGCTCTCATTATCTTGCTCAGGCTAGCCTTGACCTCACTATTACCCCATGTTGGTCTTGAACTTACAATACTGATGCTTCAGCCTCTTAAGTTCTGTGATTATAGGCGTGCTCCATGTGAGACAGATCCTGGGTTCAATCCCCTGCATGTCACACACATAATCTCCAGCAATCTGTCTCTATCTATCTATCTATCTATCTATCTATCTATCTATCTATCTATCTATCTATCTATCTGTCTGTCTATATCTATCTATCTATCTATCTATCTATCTATCTATCTATCTATCTATCTATCTATCTGTCTATCTGTCTGTCTCTCTGTCTGTCTATATCTATCTATCTATCTAATCTATATATCTATCTAAGCTATAGCGTTTTGAATTTTTTTCATTAGTCTATATTAATTATACATAATAATGAATTTTTATCATGTTTTGTTTTTCTCCATTTAGTATAATGTTGGCTATAGGCTTGTCATTTTTTTTTTTGCCAAATAGTATTTCATTGTATAATATACCATGTTTTATTTATCCATTTATCAGTTAATGGATATTCTAAATCCACTCTATCATGAACAATGTTGAACTTATGCACACATTTCTTTTTTTTAATTAATTAATTTGTTTTATTTCCCAATCATATAATCTCAGTAGGTATGTGGTCCTCTCCCTTCCTGCACCCTTCTCCAGTCCCCCTTGCACTCTCCTCCCCTTTTCCTCTTCCTTTTACCCCCTTCCCTTCCCTTCTCCCAATGCCTCCATATCTCTCCCCACTCCCCCATTCCCTGGAGCATCCTTTTGCGTGAATGCCAAACTTCCCTTTGAGTCCTCCACTCTAGTGAGGTGTAAGGACTCAATGGGATAGCCCAGAGCCCTTTCTTGGGCTCCCCCTTAGTATGGGAACACTATTAACCCTAACCCTAAACCCTAACCCTAACCCTTGCCTCTAAGGATCCTAGTGCCTGTGATCCATGCTAGACTTGGGGGGGAGGGTCGCTGACATGTCAGGCATTGTGCAGGTTGATCATGCACACATGTCTTATAGATTCAGTTTTTTTTTTCTACAGACTTAGAATTGTTAAATCATTTACCTCCAAATTACCTCTACATTACCTTTAAAAAACAGTTTGAGTGGGAACATGTACATGGGGGTACAATGAAATCAAGAACATGCATGGCACAGTGGTCGAGATGAGAGGATGGCTTTCAAAGTCAGTTCTGTCCTACCAAGTGGTCTTCCAGGGATCAAACTCAGGAAGCCAGGTTTGTTTGAACAGGCATCTTACCAAAGATTGTGCTATTTCCTCTAGCTCCAGATTACTTTTTGAAGAACTAATAGTCTGTTTTCTAAAGTGACTATAGATTCTTACATTCCTATCAACAAAATATGAGGGTTTCAAGTTCTCCACATCACAAGTTTTATTTCAATTTTAATTGTAGCTGTTGTAGTGGGTGTGGATGACATGCTGGTTCAAGGTTTTGATTTGCCTTTTCCCCATGAGAATGATCATTTTTTTCTTGGGCTAACTGGTTGTTTGTGAAGATGGCTTCGAGCTGTCTGTCATAAGCCTAAACTCAGTAAAACATATGTAGACTTGAAAATCCTTCAGAATAAGACTATTGTTAAGATTTTGCTAAAGCAAGTGTTTATTGTAAGTCCTTTAGCTGCTTGCTGCCTTGAGTAATCATCATTCAGACCATATCTTCTTCTGTGGCAATTTTGTTTCTTTTGAATTCTTCCCTGGCCCAGTCCTTGAGGTATTTGTGGTCAGAATCATTTGGAACTTGTCTAACTGCTTGCAAAATTCTGTAGAGAAGGAGAATGTGTTGCCTTCTCATGAATTGCCTCAACTGGAAGGAGCTGCAAATGTGCAGATATATAGTCTTTAGTATATTGTGAAGATTGAAATCAGGTCATCAGTTTTGCAGCAAGCTCAGCCATCTTGCAAGTCCACTGAAAATATTTTCTATGCCTTTGGTATGCAGTTCTCTTTCTTCTATGCCAATAGTTTTTAGTTTTGACATTTCATGGTGTTTCAAAGAACTGCATATTCTATTTTTATGATGTAAAACAAGTAGCATTGTTGTTGACTGAATGCACTAACTTCTTCACCTCATCTTCAAGTCCTGATGTCAAGAACTAGGCATTCTATTGAGATTTTTATTTGACTTATTGAATTTTCCTTTTCCAGCATTATTTCATATTTGATTTTCTTCAGTGTTTCTATTTCTTTTTTTGAATTCCATTTTCATATCCTTCTTGACTTCTTTATTTAATTTAGCTGTTTTTATTCTCTGTGAATTTATTCAGTTAATTTGTGTCCTTTGTCATTTCTCTGAACATTTATAGTCATCCTTTTGAATTCTTTGCCTGAAATTTCTTCTAAGTTACTTGTGATAGTTAATCCTGGGTTCAACTTGACATACCTAGCATTAACTAAGATCAGCTGAGATCACCTAAAGAAATTATCTGGATCAATACATTTACAATACAAAAAGACCACTCCTAGATCCCCCTTAGATCTTATTGAAATTTCCAAGAATTGGACCAGATAAAAGAAACCACAGAGCAGAAGACAGAAGAGAAGAGAGACTCTCTAGGGATCCTCCAGCCTTCAGTCATCATGGATGGGAGTGACTTAGCCTGACTCCAGCTTCAGCCACCAACCATATTGCCTCTGCTGTGCAAGACTGTATCTCCCCTCTGGAACCTTAAGGTGGATAAATTTCCTTTTCTCCCTTAAGTTATTTGACTTTGGGCATTCTCTTACATCAAGTTAAGAGCAACTGTTACATTACTCTTATTGTGGGATTAATGATTTTTGGAGGAGGCATGATGCTCATGCTTTTGTATTAGGACCTGAACTTCAAGAACTAGATCATTGGTTTATTTTTAAAGTTGTTTAGGTTACCTTTCTTATTTCAGTGGAGGTTTCACAACATTCAGGAAGGATTAAGTTGCAGTATGGCTGAGGTACTGTTTTCTTTTATTAGCATGGTATTAGTCAGGATCTGTCCCTTATCTTCTCTCGAGAATATCATACTGTCTATAACAATAGTCACCAGCCAGAGGCTTTCACATCTACTGTGAGTTGCCTGCAAAATAATGAACTTTAAAACTCTAATCATTTAGGGAGTAAAGAAGCATTCATGGTATGATACGGGTTATTAAGAATACTAGTTGTTGTGTGAATGAAAAGAAAAAGTAGAAAAAGACACTTCAATCCCCAAACCAGATAAAGAAATGTCAAAAATGAGAACTGTAGGCCAATTTCACTTGCACACAGATGCAAAACTCCTGAACAAAATACTTGCAAACCAAATCCAAAAACATATCAAAAACATCATTAACCATGATCAAGATAGGTTTATTCCAGAAATGTAAGGATTGTTTTAATATATGTAAATCAATAAATGTAATTCATCACATAAACAAACTCACAAACTGAAATCAGATAATCCTCCTAATAAATGAAGAAAAAGCTTTTGGCAAAATTCAACATTTCTTTATGATAAAATCCCTGGAGAAAATAGGAATGGAGGGAACATTTTCAACATAATATAGACAGTTGTTGCAGTTCGCCTGCATGGTTGCTGATAAATGACCATTAAATGGCTTAAGGGAATAAGGAGCTTGCCCCCTTTTGCACCCCACCCCGCTCCGCCGGTCAGGACGCGCGCATGCGCGGTCCAGCCGGGCCTCAACCCCGCGCCCTAGCTGGTGAGTACCCCCCCCTCCGTGCACACCGCCCACCAGGACCCCAGGTCGGCCCACAGGGACCCGGCTCCGACTCCCACCATCCAGCCAGAGCGGCGCGCACGGGGCCGAAGGACGAAGAGGACCTCCCCCTGCGCCCGGGCCCCGCCCCAGCTGCCCTCGGGTTAAATAGCTCCACGCCATCGCCCCCATCCCCCTTTGCACCCCACCCCGCTCCACCGGTCGGGACGTGCACGCGGTCCAGCAGGGCCTCACCCCACGACCTAGGTAAGTCTCCGCCCACCCGCCCACCAGGACTCCAGGCCAAATAATTCAGTTTAGTGAAATTGAGAGATCTTAAGAGTTAAAATGACAATGCCAAAGTCAAGTGCAAATCCATGAGAAGCAACAATCAAGTAAACAAATTTCCCACTGAAGAAATTAATCCCATAATGTTAGACTCCAACAAGAACAAACCCGCGGAAAAAGGCCAAGAAAGCCCCACCCAGGATAAAGACTTTCAAAATATGATCATTACCATGTTCAATACTATGAAAGAGGAAATCAGGGAGGAATTACATAATCGAATCAATCGCTTTGAAGAGGAACACAACAGACATCTGGAGGAGTTGAGAAAAACAGTGCAAGAAACAAAAAGTGGCGTAGAGCAGTTAAAACAAACTCAAGCAGAGTTTAAAACTGAGCTAAAAGACAAGTTATCTTCAACCCAGAACGCCACAGAGAGTCTTATCAACAGAACTAATGAAGCAGAAAACAGAATTTCAGACCTTGAAGATAAAGTGGGAGTACTAACCCGCTCAATGGAAGAGGTTGTTAAAGCCAAAAAGATACTTGAGAGAAATATCCAAGAGATATGGGACACCCTGAAAAAGCCTAACATGCTATTCATGGAATACCAGAGCAAGAATCTCAAAATACCACCCCTGAGGAAATTTTTCAAATGATCATCAAGGAAAACTTTCCTCATCTAAAAAAAGAGAGGCCCATCCATATACAAGAGGCATTCCGCACCCTGACCAAAATAGAAGCACGCCGTGGCAAATAATAGTTAAAACACTCCACATTCAAGATAAAGAACTGGTGCTGAGAGCTTCAAGGGAGAAAAAACAAGTCACTTTTAAAGGTAAACCTATTAAAATAACAAATGACTTCTCAGTCGAAACAATAAAAGCAAGAAGAGCTTGGAGAGACATACTTCAAGTATTGAATGAGCAAAAATGTCAACCCAGGCTGATTTACCCTGCAAAACTATCAGTCATGATCGAGGGAGAAAGAAAAATTTTCCAGCACAAAGACAACTTTAAGGGATACATGTCCACCAAACCAGGCCTTCAAAAAATGCTAGAAATGATACTCAAGCGAGAAGAAAAAAACAGGCATATCCAGGAGAACAGAAGGCAAGTATAACATCATTAAAAACGAAGCAATATACTTATGAAAGCTACTAAACATAATAAATGTCTAGAATTAACAATAGTTTCTCCATTATAACACTAAATGTTAATGGAATTAATTCACCGATCAAGAGACACAGATTACAAACATGGATTAAAAATCACAATCCATCAATCTGCTGCCTGCAGGAAACCCATCTCACCACAAAAGATAGGCACGCTCTAAAAATAAAAGGCTGGTCAACAATTCTACAAGCAAATGGAAGCAGAAAACAGGCAGGGGTAGCCATTATGCTATCAGACAAAGTGGATTTCACACCAAAGAAAATTATAAGAGACACGGATGGATACTACATTTTAGTCACAGGTACAATTCACCAGGAAGACTTCACAATACTGAACATATATGCACCCAATATGGGCCCCTCCACATTCATTAAGAAAACCCTACAGCGTCTAAAGCAAGAAATCAATCCCCAAACGATAATTCTTGGGGACTTCAACACCGCCCTCTCAACATGGGATAGATCAACAGGTCAAAAGCTTAACAGGGACACTTTGGAACTTAATCAAACCCTGAAAGAAATGGACCTTACAGATCTCTATCGAACTTTTCACCCACGCACCAAAGAATACACATTTTTCTCAGCAGCACACGGAACTTTCTCCAAAATAGATCACATATTGGGCCACAAAATGAATCTACACATATACAAGAAAGTTGAAATTCTAACCTGTGCCCTATCAGACCATCATGGCCTAAAGCTGGACATCCACAACACAACAAACAAGAGAAAATACACTAACTCCTGGAAACTTAACACTACGATGCTGAATGAGACATGGATTCAGGAAGAAATTAAAAAGGAAATTCAAGATTTCCTGAAAGTGAATGATAACGAAAATACAACTTACCAAAATCTCTGGGACACAATGAAAGCTGTTCTAAGAGGTAAGTTCATAGCTCTTAATGCCTACGTCAAAAAAATGGAAACATCAGAAATAAACAACTTAACAATGCAGCTTAAAGCTTTAGAGAAACTAGAGCAATCTGATCCCAAAAGTAGTAGAAGAGAGGAGATTAGCAAAATAAGGGGAGAAATATCTGAAATCGAGATTAAGAAAACGATAGAAAAAATCAACCAGTCAAAAAGCTGGTTCTTTGAAAAAAATCAGTAAGATTGATTCACCCCTAGCTAAACTAACCAAAAGCAAGAGAGAGAAAACCCAAATTAACAAAATTAGAAATGAACATGGAGTTATCACTACTGATACCCAGGAAATCCAGAGAATTATAACATCATATTTCAAAAACTTATACTCTGTGAAGTTTGACAACACAAAAGAGATGGATGAATTTCTAAACACAACTTACCTAAATTGAATCAGGAAGTTGTGAATTATTTAAATAGTCCTATAACATATAAGGAAATTGAGGAAGTAATCTCAAATCTTCCCACCAAAAAATGTCCTGGACCAGATGGATTCATCACAGAGTTCTACAAGACATTTAAGGAGTTAATAACACCAATACTCCTTAAACTGTTCCATCAAATAGCAAAGGAAGGAACACTACCAAATTCCTTCTATGAAGCTAATATCGTTTTAATCCCAAAACCTAATAAAGATTCGCTTAAAAAAGAAAACTATAGGCCGATCTCCCTGATGAACACAGACGCAAAGATTCTCAACAAAGTCTTAGCAAATCGGATTCAAAAACATATTAAAAAGATCATTCATGGGGACCAAGTAGGCTTCATCCCCGGCACACAAGGTTGGTTCAACATATGCAAATCAATAAATGTACTTCATCATGTAAACCAGTCCAAAGTCCAAGACCACATGATACTCTCGATAGATGCAGAAAAAGCTTTTGACAAGATCCAACAGCCTTTTATGATCAAAACGCTAGAGACAGTAGGAATGGAAGGAACCTTTATCAGTATAATAAAAGCTATACACAACAAGCCCACAGCAAGGATTATGCTCAATGGGGAACAACTGGAAGCATTCCCACTTCGATCAGGAACTAGACAAGGCTGTCCACTCTCACCCCTTCTATTCAATATTGTACTTGAAGTCTTAGCTGAAGCCATAAGACAAGAAAGGGACATAAGAGGGATTCAAATCGACAAGGAAGAAGTCAAGCTATCCCTATTTGCAGATGACATGATCTTATACCTGAGTGATCCCAAAAACTCCACCAGGAAGCTCCTGGAACTAATTGAGAAGTTCAGCAGGGTGGCAGGATACAAAATAAATGTGCAAAAATCAGAGGCCTTCCTATATGCCCAGAATGAAAGAAGTGAAAAAGCCTTGAGAGAAACAATACCATTTATTATAGCCCCTTAAAAAAATGAAATACCTTGGTATAAACCTAACTAAGGAGATAAAAGACCTTTACAATGAAAACTTTAAAACCCTAAAGAAAGAAACTGCAGAAGACACCAGAAGGTGGAAGGACCTCCCTTGTTCCTGGATTGGCAGAATCAACATCGTGAAAATGACCATACTACCAAAGGCAATATACAGATTCAATGCTATACCAATCAAAATCCCAAAGCAATTCTTCAAAGAAGTTGACCAAACAATCTCAAAGTTCATATGGAGGCACAAAAGACCCAGGATAGCAAAAACAATCCTGAGTAACAAAAACACAGCTGGAGGTATAACCATACCAAAACTTAGTGTATACTACAAATCCATAGTTGTAAAGACAGCCTGGTACTGGCTCCAAAATAGACACACAGATCAATGGATAAGGATTGAAGACCCAGATATAAGCCCACAAAGTTACAGCCATTTGGTCTTTGACAAAGGGGCCCAAAGAATCCAATGGAAAAAGAACAGCATCTTCAACAAATGGTGCTGGCAAAACTGGATCTCCATATGCAGAAGATTAAAGCTGGATCCGTACTTGTCACCATGTAAAAGACTTAATTCCAAATGGATCAAGGACCTTGATATCAGGCCAGAGACTATAGAAACCATAGTTGAAAGGATAGGGAACTCCCTCGAGCTGATTGGGCTAGGCCAATAGTTCCTAAACAGACATCCAATGGCACAGTCACTGCTACCAACTCTCAACAGTTGGGATCTTGTGAAATTAAAGAGCTTCTGTTCAGATAAAGAGATTGTAACGCGAGCTCAAAGGCAACCCACAGAATGGGAGAAAATCTTCACTAACCACATATCTGATAGAGCTCTATTGTCCAGAGTGCACAAAGAACTTAGAAAACTAAACACCAAGGGAACCAATGGCCCAATTAAAAAATGGGCCCTGGAACTTAAAAGAAACTTTACCAGGGATGAAATTAAAATGTCTAACAAATATCTTAAAAAATGCTCCACTTCTTTAGCCATCAGGGAAATGGAAATCAAAACTTCCCTAAGATATCATCTCACCCCGGTCAGGATGGCAAAAATCCACAATACTAACAACGACAAATGCTGGAGAGGATGTGGCGAGAGGGGAACTCTCCTACATTGCTGGTGGGAATGCAGGCTCATACAGCCACTCTGGCGAGCCGTCTGGAGATACTTAAAGAAATTAAAGATTGAAATGCCATATGACCCTGCTATTCCACTTTTGGGAATAACCCCCCATACAGCAGAGGTTCACCTCGATAGCACAAGCACGACCATGTTCATTGCAGTACTGTTTACAATAGCAAAGTCATGGAATCAGCCCAAATGTCCAACAGTTGATGAGTGGATAAGGAAACTGTGGTATATCTATATAATGGAGTAGTACTCAGCCATCAAAAATGATGAATTACTGGAATTTGCCAGGAAATGGATGTCATTAGAAACAATTATATTAAGTGAAGTATCCCAGACCCAGAAAATTAAGCGCCGTATGTACTCCCTAATAGGTGGCTCCTAGTACCAAACCCACCCAGCCCACCTAGAGACAGTAATTGCAAGGATTATGAACAGGAGGGATGGGGTAGGAGGGCCACACCAGAAAGAAGGAGAGAAGGGACCATGTTACAGCAGGGAAAATAGGCCTCCACCAAGGACCCAAATAAGTAATGAGACATCTGATTAAGTTCACAGACTTTTGTTCCTGATCATTTACTACTGAGGGGGTGTGATCTCACCAGAAGAGGAGGGCATATAGTCTGGCAGATAAAAAGTAACAATTTTGCAAATGGGTGATAGACCCCTCCCTCACTGTGGTTTCCCACTTTTATTACATCTACCTTTTTAATGTGCTTTTATCACAAGACTCTAACAGCTTTTTTCTCTGGCCAGGGGGTAACATACAATGCCCACCAGGATGGAGTGAAGGGCATTGCAGGAGCAGCAAAACTGCAAAAGAAAACCAACAAACCACTATCCAGAACTTCAGAGACTCTATATCAACCACCTAGAACTAGGCCAGCTTAGTCTCTCCCCATCTTGAAGCTCAGGGAAATTTGCGGAAGAGGGGGCGGTAAGAGTGTAAGAGCATAAGGATGGGAGGAGCAATGATATGTAAGATACTCCATACTAGTTAGGGCTGAAGCAATCATAATTGGACTTTGCATGCCCTGCGCATTGTCCAACACACTGTTGACCTCACAAAGTCTAGCATCTGCTAAAGGCACCAAGATCCTTGGAGGTAAAGGATTGGCAGCCACAGCAGTGTTCCTATACCTAAGGGGAACACGGGAAAGGGTTCAGGGAAAGGCCACTGGGTCCTTGTACATCATCGGAGAGGAGGGCCCAGTGGAAAATCAGACATGCACAAGAAAGGACTCTCTGGGAATTGGGGTGGGAGGCACTGGGGGATGGGGAGGGAGAGGGGTGGGGAGGGGGAGCAGGGGGTACGGGGGGAGGAGGAGGGAGGGAGGGAACTGGTGTACCTAATAAGTTTGTATGAGCTGAAATAAAAAAAGGGAATAAGGAGTTTGCTCTCTTACAATAGTCCAGTTACAGTTCATAGTCTAGCTGAATGGGAGAACATGCACCAACACCAGGGCCAAAGGAACTGGCCACTCCATCTTTACATAATGGCTGAGAAAGGGATGATCCTTACTTGCCAGACTAGTATGTCTGGTCAAGTATACACAAGGATACTCACTTTCTCAATCAGTTCTCAGTATGTTATTCTGGGGCCTAGTCCCACCCACCATAGCCTGGGCCTTCCCCATCAGCTAGAAAATCTCCTGTAGGTTTGCTCTGGGCTTAACTCAACCACTAATTCTCTACAAATGTGCCCAGAACTCAAACCCTCAACTGTCAAGTTGACACCTGTGCCCAACTATGAAACTCCACCCCTTGTCAACTTGACACAAAGACATAGCACTTTTAAACTGTCACCTTAGATCCTTGTCCCCACAGATGTTAAATTTATCTTAAAATATAAATATATTTCATAGACAAATTTAAACTGTTCTCTCATTAAAACTTCAGTTCCAACATTTTAAAAGTTCAAAATTTATTAACCTAAAAGTGTATTAAATGAGAATAAGTTAAATACTTTAAAACAGATAAAACACTAAAACAGAAGGATCTTTTTTTATATTTTTTTTTCATTTTTTACAACCTTTCATGGTTTATTCTTCTATGTTCTTGACTCTGGGTGATTACATGTTAGTGAAGTATCTTGCATTTGATTTTATATTTATTTATTTTTTTATAATACATTTTTTATTATTATTTCAGCTCATACAAATTTAATAGGTACACCAGTTCCCTCCCTCCCTCCTCCTCCCCCTGAACCCTCTGCTCCCCCTCCCCTCACCCCTCCTTCCCCATCTCCCCGTGCCTCCTGCCCCAATTCCCAGAGTCCTTTCTTGTGCATGCCTGACTCTCCTCTGGGCCCTCCTCTCCAATGACATACAAGGACCCAGTGGCATTTCCCTGAACCCTTTCCTGCGTTCCCCTTAAGCATAGGACCACTACTGTGGCTGTCAATCCCTTGCCTCCAAGGATCTTGGTGCCTTTAGCAGATGCTAGACTTTGTGAGGTCAATACTGTGTTGGACATTGTGCCGGGCATGCAATGTCCAATTATGATTGCTTCGGCCCTAACTTGTGTGGAGTATCTTGCAAATCATTGCTCCTCCCATCCTTTTGCTCTTACACTCTTACCGTCCCCTCTTCCGCAAATGTCCCTGAGCTTCAGGATGGGGAGAGATTAAGCTGGCCTAGTTCTAGGTGGTTGATATAGAGTCTCTGAAGTTCTGGATAGTGGTTTGTTGATTTTCTTTTGCAGTTTTGTTGCTCCTGTAATGCCCTTCACTCTACTGTGATGGGCACTGTATGTCACCCCTTGGCCAGAGACAAAAAGCTGTTAAACCGGAGTCTTATTATAAGAGCACATTCAAGGGTAGATGTAATACTTATACCCAAAAGTGGGATTGCAGGGTCATATGGCATTTGGCAATGGGAGGGGTCAATCACCCATTTGCAAAATGGTTACTTTTTAATCTGCCGGACTATATGCCCTCCCCTTCTGGTGAGTTCATACCCCCAAAACAGAAGGATCTTGAACCAATAAGAAAACATAAAAAGATCAAAATCCAGCAAATGAAATACCACATCCTTTACTTCAGTGTCCATCTTCTGTTGCTCATCACAGTAGTCAAGGCAGCTCAAAGATTCTAGGCATTCCCAGTCCCTGTTTGTAGCTCAAAGTTGTAGAAGCATAGTTCCTCTGAACCAGGCTGAATCTCCACTCAAAGCTGTCCTCAGCATATATCCCATGGTTCTGGCATTTCAAACAACATTCGTGATTCCCCTCTGCAGCTATAAGCTTCACCTTTCCTTGCAGGAACTCTACGTCTGCCACTTGGTGCCAAGCTTTTGCTGTTCTCCATGAATCCCTTAATCGTACACCAAAACCAGTACCATGTGGAGGATGCTGCCAGATTCTGCATCGAGGTTGAAATGTAGCTTGGTCCACTCAAGCTACAGCTGTACCAACTTTTGTGTGCTGATCTGAAAATGCCTCTATCTAAGTAGCTGAAACTTACAAAGGCAAGAAATAGCTTCAACTTGAACTTTCGCCCCCTGAAGGAATCCGGGTTTTTAAATTGCTGAATTGCCATATAGTGGTATTCATGTCTTCCACTATCCCAGTGCAAGTCACTAGGTTTTCCTTCATTGATGTTCATCTCAACATCGGCAGCTGTTCTGCTGCCTGCCCTTTCCACATCCAGAGCTTCATGGTCATCAACACAGCTCTTCTCTATCAAACAAAGCAGTCCATTGTTTTACATTCAACTCCACCAAAGTCCTTGTTCCCCTCATCACAAACTGGGCCCAAACAATCCACAACTCTCACAGCATTTTCATTATCCAAATGACCCATTAAACTCTGCAGAACAGTATTTGTAATCCACGAGCTCAAAAGCTTCAAACATTTCCAACTTTATCCAGCAAAACTGTTCAAAAGGTGCAAAATTCACAAAGTCAGATTTATCAGCAACACCTCACTTCCTGGGTACCAAATTCTGTTGTGGTTTGCTTGCATGGTTGCTGGCAAGTGACCATCAAATGGCTTAAGGGAACAAGGAGTTTATTTTCTTATTACTTCTGGTTACAGTTCTTAATCCAGCTTTACAGGAGAGCATGCACTAATATTAGGGCCAAGGGAACTGATCACACCATCACCACATAATGGCTGAGAGATGAACAATCTTTATTTGCCAGACCAGCATGTCTGGCCAAGTGTACAGAAGGATGCTGACTTCCTCAACCAGCTCTCAGTATTTTATTCACCTGTTCAGGGCCTACTCTCACCCACCATAGAATAAGCCTTCCCCATCAGCTAGATAATCTTTTGCAGATTTGCTCTGGGCTTAACTCAACCTTTAATTCTCTACAAATGTGCCCAGAACTCAAACCCTTAACCATCAAGTTGATACCTGTGCCTTACTATGACTAACTATAACTATGTGACTTTGTGAATTTCGAATGTTTTTGCTGGAGAAATTTGGACTTTCATGGATGCAAATACATTTGAGCAGAGTTTGGTGGACCATTTGGAAAACAGTGATGCTGAGAGACTCAGGAATTGTTTGGGTCCAGTTTGTGATGAGGGGAACAAGGACTTTGGTGGAGTTGAATTTAGAGACAATGGACTGGTTTGCTTGTGCCTAACTAAGACAACTGTCTATGACAAACCCAAGGCAGCTATCATTTTAAGTGGGGAAAAACTTGAAACGTCCTCACATAGATCAGGAACAAGTCAAGGCTGACCACTTTCACCAATCCTGTTCAAATTATGCGTGAAGTCTTAGAACAATAAAGCAAGAAAAGGTGTTAAAAAGAATACAAATATGAAAGCAAGAAGTCAAGGTATCCCTATATGAAGATGACATTTTTCTATGCTGAGAGACACAAGTGAAACTTCTAGAAATAATAAACATTTTCATTAAAGTGGCAGATTAGAACATTGACACAGAGAAATCAGTAGCCTTCCTATAATACCAGGGATGAACAAACTGAGAAAGAAATGAGGGAAACAACCCTTTTCACCAAGTATCAAAAGTAAATAAATAAATGAATAAATTGGAATAAGCCTACCTAAGGAAGTAAAAGACACATACAGTGAGAACTTCAAAACTCTGGAGAAAGAAATTAAAGAAAACATTAAAATGTGGAAAGACTTCCTATGGTCACTGAGAGTTTTTCACCTTTATCTGTCAGTGAAATTCCTTTACATATAATAACATGGAAATTGCAATTTTGGAGGTTTTTTTCAGAACTTACATGTGAAATCACATAAACATAATAGGGATTCAAGAAGGGTACCTTTGATTGCATTTGATTTTTTTTGTGTATATGTATTTGTGTATATGCATGCTTGTGTGTATATATGTGTGTTTGTGTATACATGTGTGGATGTAGGTATATAGATGTGTTTATGTATGTGTGTGTAAATCTGTGTATGTGAGTCTAGTGTGTACATGTATATCTATATGGATGCATATGTGGCATGTATATGTATGTGTGTATTCTATATGCATGCATGCATGTGTATATGCATATATGTGCATTTGTGTGTATGTTTTTATGCCTGTTTACATGTATATGTTTATGTGATTAGTGCTTTACTACAGGAAAAAGTGTGCTTTCACATTTTTTATGCAGAGTTTTTGGTGAAAGATATTAATTTTTTGTGTCTCCAACAATATTTAATATTTATGTTTCTTTCTGTATATATAGCACCATCACACATTGGCACAATATAGAACTAACTTTCAGCACATAATCTAATTCATCTTTAGTGCTGTATCTATAGATTTAATCACCAAAAGACCAGCTTATTGAAGTGATATACTAATAATATTAATGCTGTTGTTAGCATAAATTTCTTTTTTATTATTAATACATTTTTTATTATTATTTCAGCTCATACAAACTTAATGGGTACACCAGTTCCCTCCCTCCCTCCTCCTCCCCCCATACCCCCTGCTCCTCCTCTCCACCCCCTTCCCTTCCCATCCCCCAGTGCCTTCCGCCCCAATTCCCAGAGAGTCCTTTCTTGTGCATGTCTGATTTTCCTCTGGGCCCTCCTCTCCGATGACGTACAAGGACCCAGTGGCCTTTCCCTAAACCCTTTCCCGTGTTTCCCTTAGGTATAGGAACACTGCTGTGGCTGCCAATCCCTTGCCTCCAAGGATCTTGGTGCCTTTAGCAGATGCTAGACTTTGTGGGGTCAATAGTGTGTTGGACAATACGCAGGGCATGTAAAGTCCAATTATGATTGCTTCAGCCCTAACTTGTATGGAGTATCTTACATATCATTGCTCCTCCCATCCTTTTGCTCTTACACTCTTACCACCCCCTTTTACGCAAATTTCCCTGAGCTTCAGGATGGGGAGAGATTAAGCTGGCCTAGTTCTAGGTGGTTGATATAGAGTCTCTGAAGTTCTGGATTGTGGTTTGTTGGTTTTCTTTTGTAGTTTTGCTGCTTCTGCAATGCCCTTCACTCCATCCTGGTGAGCATTGTATGTTACCCCCTGGCCAGAGACAAAAAGCTGTTAAACTAGAGTCTTGTGATAAAAGCACATTCAAAGGTAGATGTAATAAAAGTGGGAAACCACAGTGAGGGAGGGGTCTATCACCAATTTGCACAACGGTTACTTTTTATCTGCCAGACTATATGCCCTCCTCTTCTGGTGAGATCATACCCCCTCAGTAGTAAATGATCAGGAACAAAAGTCTGTGAACTTAATATAATGTCTCATTACTTATTTGAGTCCTTGATGGAGGCCTATTTTCTGCTGTAACATGGTCCCTTCTCTCCTTGTTTCTGGTGTGGCCCTCCTACCCCATCCCTCCTGTTCATAATCCTTGCAATTACTGTCTCTAGGTGGGCTGGGTGGGTTTGGTACTAGGAGCCACCTATTAGGGAGTACATACGGCGCTTAATTTTCTGGGTCTGGGATACTTTACTTAATATAATTGTTTCTAATGACATCCATTTCTCGGCAAATTCCAGTAATTCATCATTTTTGATGGCTGAGTAGTACTCCGTTGTATAGATGTACCACAGTTTCCTGATCCACTCGTCAACTGTTGGACATTTGGGTTGATTCCATGACTTTGCTATTGTAAACAGTGCTGCTATGAACATGGTCGAGCTTGTGCTATCGAGGTGAACCTCTGCTGTATGGGGGGTTATTCCCAAAAGTGGAATAGCAGGGTCATATGGCATTTCAATCTTTAATTTCTTTAAGTATCTCCAGACGGCTCGCCAGAGTGGCTGTATGAGCCTGCATTCCCACCAGCAATGTAGGAGAGTTCCCCTCTCTCCACATCCTCTCCAGCATTTGTCGTTGTTTGTATTGTGGATTTTTGCCATCCTGACTGGGGTGAGATGATATCTCAGGGAAGTTTTGATTTGCATTTCCCTGATGGCTAAGGAAGTGGAGCATTTTTTAAGATATTTGTTAGACATTTTAATTTCATCCCTGGTAAAGTTTCTTTTAAGTTACAGGGCCCATTTTTTAATTGGGGCATTGTTTTCCTTGGAGTTTAGTTTTCTAAGTTCTTTGTGCACTCTGGACAGCAGAGTTCTATCAGATGTGTGGTTAGTGAAGATTTTCTCCCATTCTGTGGGTTGCCTTTGAGCTCGTGTTACAATCTCTTTATCTGAACAGAAGCTCTTTAATTTCACAAGCTCCCAACTGTTGAGAGTTGGTAGCAGTGACTGTGCCATTGGATGTCTGTTTAGGAACTGTTGGCCTAGCCCAATCAGCTCGAGGGAGTTCCCTATCCTTTCAACTATGGTTTTTATAGTCTCTGGCTTTATATCAAGGTCCTTGATCCATTTGGGATTAAGTCTTGTATGTGGTGACAAGTACAGGTCCAGCTTTAATCTTCTGCATGTGGAGATCCAGTTTTACCAGCACCATTTGTTGAAGATGCTGTTCTTTTTCCATTGGATTCTTTGGGCCCCTTTGTCAAAGATCAAATGGCTGTAATTTTGTGGGCTTATATCTGGGTCTTCAATCCTTATCCATTGATCTGTGTGTCCATTTTGGAGCCAGTACCAGGCTGTCTTTATAACTATTGATTTGTAGTATAGACTTAGATTTGGTATGGTAATACCTCCAGCAGTGTTTTTGTTACTCAGGATTGTCTTTGCTATCCTGAGTCTTTTGTGCCTCCATATGAACTTTGAGATTGTTTGGTCAACTTCTTTGAAGAATTGCTTTGGGATTTTGATTGGTATAGCATTGAATCTGTATATTGCCTTTGGTAAGATAGTCATTTTTACGATGTTGATTCTGCCAATCCAGGAACAAGGGAGGTCTTTCCACCTTCTGGTGTCTTCTGCTATTTCTTTCTTTAGGGTTTTAAAGTTTTCGTTGTAAAGGTCTTTTACCTCCTTAGTTAGATTTATACCAAGGTATTTCATTTTTTTAGGGGCTATAGTAAATGGGATTGTTTCTCTCAAGGCTTTTTCACTTCTTTCATTTTGGGCATATAGGAAGGCCTCTGATTTTTGCACATTTATTTTGTATCCTGCCACCCTGCTGAACTTCTCAATTAGTTCCAGAAGCTTCCTGGTGGAGTTTTTGGGATCCCTCAGGTATAAGATCATGTCATCTGCAAATAGGGATAATTTGACTTCTTCCTTGCCAATTTGAATCCCTCTTATGTCCGTTTCTTGTCTTATGGCTTCAGCTAAGACTTCAAGTACAATATTGAATAGAAGTGGTGAGAGTGGACAGCCTTGTCTAGTTCCTGATCGAAGTGGGAATGCTTCCAATTGTTCCCCATTGAGCATAATCCTTGCTGTGGGCTTGTTCTATACAGCTTTTATTATATTGATAAAGGTTCCTTCCATTCCTACTGTCTCCAGCGTTTTGATCATAAAAGGCTGTTGGATCTTGTCAAAAGCTTTTTCTGCATCTATCGAGAGTATCATGTGGTCTTGGACTTTGGACTGGTTTACATGATGAATTACATTTATTGATTTGCGTATGTTGAACCAACCTTGTGTGCCGGGGATGAAGCTTACTTGGTCCCCGTGAATGATCTTTTTAATATGTTTTTGAATCCAATTAGCCAAGACTTTGTTGAGAATCTTTGCGTCTGTGTTCATCAGGGAGATCGGCCTATAGTTTTCTTTTTTAAGTGAATCTTTATTAGGTTTTGGGATTAAAACGATATTAGCTTCATAGAAGGAATTTGGTAGTGTTCCTTCCTTTGCTATTTGATGGAACAGTTTAAGGAGTATTGGTGTTATTAACTCCTTAAATGTCTGGTAGAACTCTGTGCTGAATCCATCTGGTTCAGGACATTTTTTGGTGGGAAGATTTGAGATTACTTCTTCAATTTCCTTATATGTTATAGGACTATTTAAATAATTCACAACTTCCTGATTCAATTTAGGTCAGTTGTGTTTACTTAGAAATTCATCCATCTCTTTTGTGTTGTCAAACTTCACAGAGTATAAGTTTTTGAAATATGATGTTATAATTCTCTGGATTTCTTGGGTATCAGTAGTGATAACTCCATGTTCATTTCTGATTTTGTTAATTTGGGTTTTCTCTCTCCTGCTTTTGGTTAATTTAGCTAGGGGTGTATCAATCTTATTGATTTTTTCAAAGAACCAGCTTTTTGACTGGTTGATTTTTTTCTATCGTTTTCTTAATCTCGATTTCAGATATTTCTCGCCTTATTTTCCTAATCTCCTCTCTTCTACTACTTTTGGGATCAGATTGCTCTAGTTTCTCTAAGGCTTTAAGCTGCATTGTTAAGTTGTTTATTTCTGATGTTTCCATTTGTTTGATGTAGGCATTAAGAGCTATGAACTTACCTCTTAGGACAGCTTTCATTGTGTCCCAGAGATTTTGGTAAGTTGTATTTTCGTTATCATTCACTTTCAGGAAATCTTGAATTTCCTTTTTAATTTCTTCCTGAATCCAGTTCTCATTCAGCATTGTATTGTTAAGTTTCCAGGAGTTAGTGTATTTTGTCTTGTTTGTTGTGTTTTGGATGTCCAGCTTTAGGCCATGGTGGTCTGACAGGGCACAGGTTAGAATTTCAACTTTTTTGTACATGTGTAGATTCGTTTTGTGGTCCAGTATGTGATCTATTTTGTAGAAAGTTCCGTGTGCTGCTGAGAAAAATGTGTATTCTTTGGTACGTGAGTGAAAAGTTCGATAGAGAACTGTAAGGTCCATTTCTTTAAGGGTTCGATTAAGGTCCAAAGTGTCTCTGTTAAGCTTTTGACCTGTTGATCTATCCCATGTTGAGAGGGTGGTGTTGAAGTCCCCAAGAATTATTGTTTGGGGGTTGATTTCTTGCTTTAGATGCTGTAGGGTTTCCTTAATGAACGTGGAGGGGCCCGTATTGGGTGCATGTATGTTCAGTATTGTGAAGTCTTCCTGGTGAATTGTACCTGTGACTAAAATGTAGTATTCATCTGTGTCTCTTATAATTTTCTTTGGTTTGAAGTCCGCTTTTTCTGATATCATAATGGCTACCCCTGCCTGTTTTCTGCTTCCATTAGCTTGTAGAATTGTTGACCAGCCTTTTATTTTTAGAGCGTGCCTACCTTTTGTGGTGAGATGGGTTTCCTGCAGGCAGCAGATTGATGGATTGTGATTTTTAATCCAAGTTTGTAATCTGTGTCTCTTGAAGGCCTGGTTTGGTGGACATGTATCCCTTCAAGTTGTCTTTGTGCTGGAAAGTTTTTCTTTCTCCCTCAATCATGACTGATAGTTTTTCAGGGTAAATCAGCCTGGGTTGACATTTTTGCTCATTCAATACTTGAAGTATGTCTCTCCAAGCTCTTCTTGCTTTTACTGTTTCCATTGAGAAGTCATTTGTTATTTTAATAGGTTTACCTTTAAAAGCGACTTGTTTTTTCTCCCTTGAAGCTCTCAGCACCAGTTCTTTATCTTGAATGTGGAGTGTTTTGACTATTATTTGCTGTGGCGAGCTTCTGTTTTGGTCATATCTGTTTGGGGCACGGAATGCCTCTTGTATATGGATGGGCCTCTCTTTTTTTAGATGAGGAAAGTTTCCCTTGATGATCGTTTGGAAAGTTTCCTCAGGGGTGGTATTTTGAGATTCTTGCTCTGGTATTCCATGAATATGCATGTTGGGCTTCTTCAGGGTGTCCCATATCTCCTGGATATTTCTCTCAAGTATCTTTTTGGCTTTAACAATCTCTTCCATTGAGCTGGTTAATACTCCCACTTTATCTTCAAGATCTGAAATTCTGTTTTCTGCTTCGTTAGTTCTGCTGATAAGACTCTGTGGAGTTCTGGGTTGAAGATAACTTGTCTTTTAGCTCAGTTTTAAACTCTGCTTGAGTCTGCTTTAACTGCTCTATGCCACTTTTTGATTCTTGCACTGTTTTTCTCAACTCCTCCATGTGTCTGTTGTGTTCCTCCTCAAAGCGATTGATTCGATTATTTAATTCCTCCCTGATTTCCTCTTTCATAGTATTGAACATGGTAATGAGCATATTTTGAAGGTCGTTATCCTGGGTCGGGCTTTCTTGGCCATTTTCCATGGGTTTGTTCTGGTTGGAGTCTAACATTATGGGATTAATTCCTTCAGTGGGAGATTTGTTTATTTGAGTGTTGTGTCTCATGGATTTGCACTTAGACTTTGGCATTGTCGGTTTAACTCTTAAGATCTTTTAATTTCTGTGCGTTTTTCACTAAACTGAATTATTTGGCCTGGGGCTCTGGAGGTGGGCGGGGACCAATCTTACCTGGGTCGTGGTGCCCTGAGGCCCGGCTGGACCGCGCCGCGTGTCCCGGGCAGCGGAGTGGAGGGGAAGGGGGTAGCATAAATTTCTATATCAAGGTCTAGTAGTCCTTTCAAATCAGATATTTTTAATCTGATTTGATTAGGGAAGAATATTAATTTTAAAAATTTTGCTTCTTGATTTTTTTAAATTAATTTTTACCTTTGTTTATTTTGTATGCACTCATACATGTATGTGTGCATTCACACGTGTGTATCAGAGATGTCCCTGTGGAGGAACAAGGGTGTTGCAGTCAGCCCGCATGGTTGCTGATAAATGACCTTCAAACGGCTTAAGGAAACAAGAGGTTTATTCTCTTACGATTTCTGGTTACAGTTCTTAGTTTAGCTTGATGGGAGAGCATGCACCAACACCAGGGCGGAGGGAACTGGCCACACCATCACTGCATAACAGCTGAGAGATGGACAATCCTTACTTGCCAGACCAGCATGTCTGGCCAGGTATACAGAAGGATGCCAACTCTCTCAACCAGCTCTCTGTGATTTACCCAGAGCCTAATCCCACCCACCATGAGCTGGATCTTCCCCCATCAGCTAGACAATCTCCTTCAGGTTTGCTCTAGGCTTAACTCAACCATCAACTCTCTACAACTGCGCCCAGAGCTCAAACCCTCATCAGTCAAGTTGACACTTGTGCTCAACTATGACAAAGGGTGACTTCAATTGAATCATCATGGATTGCTTCAAACTCCTTTTTGCTTTTCTCTGGGATTTCCCAGGATCTGTCCACCAGCGCTGGAAGTGCAAGCCGCCACCGTTTCCACTTGCTGTTTTTACATGGGACCTGAACTCAGGACTTTTTGCCTATGAGGCAGAGTCTTAACTCCTGAGCCATCTCTCCAACCCTGTTTTATGAATGTTAAATCACGTTACAGTATGACCTGCATGATTTTCTTCTTTTTGAGGTCTTTGGGGGCATGCTCTATAGCTTTTATAAATATGGTGTGTGGTTTGAACTCAAATACGCTGCAATGTGATCACTTTATTCCTTTAGTGCAATAGGAAAGTTCACTTATATCTACATTTCTAACTGTGTGTGTGAACACTTTTTAAAAACTTATTTATTGTTTGTCAATTTCATATGTATATAAGATGTATCTTGGTAACATTCACCTTCCCACTCCAAGTCCTCCCCAACATAGTTCCTTCTCACTTTCATGTCTGTTTTTTTTTTTTTTTAAATCCACTGAGTCCCATTAGTGTTGTCCACATGTGCATAGGTGTGGGGCCATCCACTGGGGCATGGGCAAGCTGCCAGTGGTCACATCCTCAACAAAATGACTTTCCTTCCTCAGCAGCCATCAACTGCTTGTAAGCTCTTCAGCTAGGGATGAGGCCCTGTGTGCCCCCCCTTCCCAGCTTCATTACCTGCTCTATTTGTAGATTTAGAAGCGGGACTTATGAAAGGCTCACGCTGAAATGACTGCTTTCTCCATTTCTCTTCTCCTCTCTCATAGGCATCTGTTCCATTTCGATTCTCATGGTGACTTTACACTAGAAGCAACGAATGCCATGTTACTTCTCTAGAGACAGCCCAGATGGGTCAGAACCGTCTTTAGAGTCAGGAACTGGCTCTGTATTCTGAATGACTGCAGCAGTGTGGGGTCCCTCCCTGCTTGTGCTGGGCCTGAAGCAGTCCCCGTGCGCTGGAGGACGTGAACGAGAGTTTGCTCTCATAAGCTCAGTGTGGGGAGACTGGCAAGTAAGCGAGTTATGAAACTTAACAGAGGCACATGCAGATTGAAGGAAGGGCATGGGGGCACTCTGGTACATGGTGGTCTGTAGTGAACCAAACTCTCTGGTCTGTGTGGTGCCCTCCCTTCAAGCATGGCTTGGGACCCTCACTCATTTCTTGCCAATAGAATGTGCAGAACGACACCGTGACTTTCCCTTCTTATTTTAATCCCTTTCCAATTTTGCACTGCATTCTGAGATAATTTCTTGCCTTTATTAATAGCTACCCAGCTGCATCCACTGATCCATTTATTTTTCCTCCGTGGTCTCTAAATGGTTCTTTCCCCATTTTTTTTTTTTAAATAAAAACTCTTTCTGGACATTAGCTTTTCTCTTTGGTTGGTAGTTCTGTCTTTTGTACTTAACTGTGTCCCCATTTTTTCCCTAGGGACCTGGAGTTGGGTAATTGGCAAAAAGAAAGATCCTTGGGGTTATTCACTGGGTGAGTTCTGAAGACTCTGAATCAGTTAGTAAAGGGGCAGGAGATTCCTATTCTCTTTATTTCCTTAACCATGATCCCTCTGGCTCTAATGTTGCTTCTATGTTGTCCTCTTATCCAGATGTCTGAAGAGATTCTTTCTCTCTCTTTCTCTCTCACTCTTTCTCTAGATGATAGCTCTTACCACTTTTTAAATCACGTATTAAAGTGTTTATATGGTCTATAGTCACTCCAGAGTTCCACCCAGGCTCTGTCTTCCAGAGCTAGAATTACAAGTCACTATACCTGCTGAGCATTTTTATGTGGAATCTGGGGATCTGAATTCAAGTTTTCTTTTGCTTGTGAGTCAAAGGTTTTAACCACTGAGCTGCCTCCCTAGCTCTGAAAATTACTTTTAAAAGAGCAATTACACCCACATGACTTAGACAGAATAAAGAGAATCTCATTTGCTAAGACTTCATGGGGAAAAAAATCAAGAGCATGTGGCTTAGTACAAGTTTCAGAGATGTATTGCAAGTACTCTGTAACTGCTGAAAAAGATAATATAAGTTTGCCTTTGTTGCTAAAGATGAAGCAATTTTATGTACTTAATGCAATCTACTTGTATATTTTTTTACTTAGAAATGCTTTCCATAACCTTCACCCTTACATTTCATTGAAATGGTGGCATTAATCTTTTCCTCGCTGATTTGTTAGCGTTTTCTTATTGTCACAAGTATTGTATATATATTCTTTGCATATAATCTGAAACTTTGTGGTAACTGCTGCCTGTTAGATACTGAACATTTGGACCTGTGATCAACCTGTGATATTTGTGAATATTTTAATGTCTTCACCACTCCAGGTCTACAGAATAGTTTTTATATTCTGTTCATCCATTTTTTCCTTTTCTGTCTTCCTTATCCCTGCCTCCCTTTTCCTTTACTCCTAACATTTTTTCCCCTTTCCCCCCTCTATTTCTCTTATTTAAAATAAAGAAGTACTTTTAATTGGCATATGACATAGCACTTTACGTGTTAATAGGATTCCCATAAATGTTTTGACATATTTACATTGTATTTAATTTTTTCGTCTAGCATTCTAAGTAATGAGTTCCATTTTGGCATTTACATAAATGTATGCCATCACAATTCTAATTTGTCCCCATTCCCTCCTTTTCTCCTCCTTCTCTTTGGCCTTCTTGGTTGGTCCCCATCCTAACTCCAAGAGTCCTTCTTCTTGCTCTGGGGTCACATGCGTCCACTGTGCTGCTCTCTTGAGAGAGCCTTCTTCCTTCCCTGCAGAGATTCTCAGAATGGCAGTTTTCATGAATCATAACTCACCCAGGATGGGCTTTTCTGTAATGAAGCTGCTTTTCAGTCACTTATGATTCTGTAAGTGACCCCTAAACTATACCTTTGTAAGTAACCTAATAAATTCGCTGGTTGGCCAAGTTGAACCTTGTTGGAATCATTCCCCTGGCTTGTCATTAGTGCCTAACTGGAATGGGTAAATGTGTGTCCACATCTCCCTAGGAAAGGCCACACACAAGCCTGGATCCTGTGAGAGTTCTATTTTTAGTTTTTTGAGGGACCTATACACTGACTTTCATGGCTGCTGCCTGTTTACACTTCCGCTAGCAGCATGCGAATCCTCTCTCCTCATATTCTTGCCAGATTTATTGTCCTTTGTTTTGTTGGTCATAGTTATGTTCACTGGGGTAAGATAGAATCAGAAGGAATTTCAATTGGAATTTCAGTATTATTCTGATAGATCGTTTTGATGTTTTGAACACTTTTCCATTTTTTTGATCATTTGTATTTATTCTTTTGAGAACTTATTCACTAGGTAATTCATTCACTAGAGTTTGTGTATGCACGTGTGTGCGGATGCATGTGTGTGTGTGTGTGTGTGTGTGTTTAAGGCTCATAATTATTAGACTGGCAAAGTGGATCAATGGTAAACGTGCTTACCACACAAGCCTGATGACCTGAGTTTGACTCCTGGAACCAATATAAAAACACAAGGAGAGAATCAGCTTCACAAAGTTGTCCTCTGACTTCCAGGTATGTGCCAAAGCATGCACATGCCTACATTTACATATCATGGAACTCACACACATATATGCACAGAGAAATAAAGTCAAAAATATTTAAAAGTCTTTCAGTTCTTTTTCTGTTCTAGATAGTAATGCCTCATCTGATACATAGATGGCAAATATTTTTTCCATTCTGTGACGTGTCATTCTAGTGATTGTTTCTTTTGCTGTATGGAAACTTTTCAAATTTAATGCAATTTCATTTGTCTATCCTTGGGATTATTTCCTGTGCCACGGAGCCCTTTCCAGTTAGTCCTTGCCTATGTTTACATCTTGAGATGTTTTCCTCCAGCAAGTCTCAAAATGTCAGGTTTTTACATTCAAGTCTTTTTTGAACTGATTTTGGTATAGAGTGAAAGAGATGATCTAGGTTCATTTCTTTACCCCCATTTTCATGTGTTTGTGGCGCATGTGAGCGTGGGGATGCACATGCATGTTGAGTGTGCCTGTATGTGGAAGCCTAATAATACCAGGAATCATATTTGATTGCTCTTCCATGTTGCTGTTTTGGGGCCGGGTCTCTATATCCATAGTTTACTGATAGAGCTAATCTGGTTAGCCAGCTCACTCTGTTCCCCAGATCCTGGGTTTGGAATTACAGATGGGCCACCACACCCACTTGGCATATTACATTGAATCTGAGGATCTGAACCCCAGACATTTTTTATACATTTTTTATTATTATTTCAGCTCATACAAACTTAATCGGTACACCAGTTCCCTCCCTCCCTCCTCCTCCCCCCTGCTCCCCCTTCCTTCACCCCTCCCTCCACATCCCCCAGTGCTTCCTGCCCCAATTCCCAGAGTCCTTTCTTGTGCATGCCTGACTTTCCTCTGGGCCCTCCTCTCCGATGACGTACAAGGACCCAGTAGCATTTCTCTGAACCCTTTCCCGTGTTCCCCTTAAGCATAGGAACACTACTGTGGCTGCCAATCCCTTGCCTCCAAGGATCTTGGTGCCTTTAGCAGATGCTAGACTTTGTGAGGTCAATAGTGTGTTGGACATTGCACAGGGCATGCAAAGTCCAATTATGATTGCTTCGGTGCTAACTTGTGTAAAGTATCTTGCAAATCATTGCTCCTCCCATCCTTTTGCTCTTACACTCTTACCGCCCCCTCTTCCGCAAATTTCCCTGAGCTTTAGGATGGGGAGAGATTAGGCTGGCCTAGTTCTAGGTGGTTGATATAGAGTCTCTGAAGTTCTGGATTGTGGTTTGTTGATTATCTTTTGCAGTTTTGCTGCTCCTGCAATGCCCTTCACTCCATCCTCCTGGGCACTGTATGTCACCCCTTGCAGTCCTTGATGGAGGCCTATTTTCTCTACTGTAACATGGTCACTTCTCTCCTTGTTTCTGGTGTGGCCCTCCTACCCCATCCCTCCTGTTCATAATCCTTGCAATTACTGTAGGTAATACACAGATTTACCTATGAGTGTCTCAAGGTGGGCTGGGTGGGTTTGGTACTAGGAGCCACCTATTAAGGAGTACATACGGCGCTTAATTTTCTGGGTTTGGGTTACTTCACTTAATATAATTGTTTCTAATGACATCCATTTCCCGGCAAATTCCAGTAATTCATCATTTTTGGTGGCTGAGTAGTACTCCGTTGTATAGATGTACCACAGTTTCCTGATCCACTCGTCAACTGTTGGACATTTAGGTTGATTCAATGATTTTGCTATTGTAAACAGTGCTGCTATGAACATGGTCATGCTTGTGCTATCGAGGTGAACCTCTGCTGTATGGGGGGTTATTCCCAAAAGTGGAATAGCAGGGTCATATGGCATTTCAATCTTTAATTTCTTTAAAAATCTCCAGATGGCTCGCCAGAATGGCTGTATGAGCCTGCATTCCCACCAGCAATGTAGGAGAGTTCCGCTCTCTCCACATCCTCTCCAGCATTTGTTGTTGTTTGTATTGTGGATTTTTGCCATCCTGACCGGGGTGAGATGATATCTCAGGGAAGTTTTGATTTGCATTTCCCTGATGGCTAAAGAAGTGGAGCATTTTTAAAGATATTTGTTAGACATTTTAATTTCATCCCTGGTAAAGTTTCTTTTAAGTTACAGGGCCCATTTTTTAATTGGGCCATTGGTTCCCTTGGTGTTTAGTTTTCTAAGTTCTTTGTGCACTCTGGACAGTAGAGCTCTATCAGTTATGTGGTTAGTGAAGATTTTCTCCCATTCTGTGGGTTGCCTTTGAGCTCGTCTTACAATCTCTTTATCTGAACAGAAGCTCTTTAATTTCACAAGATCCCAACTGTTGAGAGTTGGTAGCAGTGACTGTGCCATTGGATGTCTGTTTAGGAACTGTTGGCCTCGCCCAATCAGCTCGAGGGAGTTCCCTATCCTTTCAACTATGGTTTTTATAGTCTCTGGCTTTATATCAAGGTCCTTGATCCATTTGAAATTAAGTCTTGTGCATGGTGACAAGTACGGGTCCAGCTTTAATCTTCTGCATGTGGAGATCCAGTTTTGCCAGCACCATTTGTTGAAGATGCTGTTCTTTTTCCATTGGATTCTTTGGGCCCCTTTGTCAAAGACCAAATGGCGGTAATTTTGTGGGCTTATATCTGGGTGTTCAATCCTTATCCTTTGATCTGTGTGTCTATTTTGGAGCCAGTACCAGGCAGTTTTTATAACTATGGATTTGTAGTATAGACTTAGGTTTGGTATGGTAATACCTCCAGCAGTGTTTTTGTTACTCAGGATTGTCTTTGCTATCCTGGGTCTTTTGTGCCTCCATATGAATTTTGAGATTGTTTGGTCAACTTCTTTGAAGAATTGCTTTGGGATTTTTAATTGGTATAGCATTGAATTTGTATATTGCCTTTGGTAGGATGGTCATTTTTACGATGTTGATTCTGCCAATTCAGGAACATGGGAGGTCTTTCCACTTTCTGGTGTCTTCTGCAATTTCTTTCTTTAGGGTTTTAAAGTTTTCATCATCAAGGTCTCTTGCTTCCTTGGTTAGGTTTATACCAAAGTATTTCATTTTTTTAGGGGCTATAGTAAATGGAACCCCAGACATTTTGCTTGCACTGCAAGTGCTTTACCATTAAGCCATCTCTATAGAGCTAGTTTTAGTCTTCTCATGTGAATATACAATTTTCACAGTGCCATTTATTGAAGAGGTTATCTTTTCTCCAATGTATGTTTTGTCATCTTTGTTAAGGATTAGGTAGCTGTAGCTCTGTGACATTATTTTTAGGTTTTCCACGTTATCACATCCAAGTGTCTGCATTAGTGTGGAATCATGCTGTTCTTTATTGCTATCAGTCTGGAGTAATTTGAGATCACTTATCTTGCACCTGTATCATTGTTTTGAATGCTTTGGTTCTTTGGGGTCTTTTGTATTTCTCTATGGGTTTTGATTTTTTTTCTAATTCTATGAAGAATGTCAGAATATTGATGAGAACTGTGTTGAATCTGTAAAGTGCTTTGGGTAATATAGCCATTTTTTATAATAGTAGTTCTGCAAATTAATGAACATAGGAGGTTTTTCTATCTTAGATAGCTCATTTCAATTTATTTCTTTAGTGTTTATGGTTTTCATTATAGATATCTCCTGCCTTTTAATCATCTAGGTTAAGTTTATTCATAAATATGATAATGGATCAGCTTTTTCCTTATTTCTCTCTCATAAAGTTCATTTATGGTTTATTCGAAGGCAAATATTTAAAATATTTTTAATAGCAAAATTTTCATATACAAGCAAATGCATTTCTGTCCTTGCCCCATCTGCCTCTCACTCTACTCCTCTCTCACTCTCCCTTCCCTTTACCAATCCTGCCATGTCCCTCCTTCCCTCCTGTCCCTCTGCATATGTGAATCACAGAGTTTCCTTTGGGGTGCCTGTGCTAACAAGGTAGGGTCTCTGGGATAGTATGTGTGACTTTTCAGTAGGAAAACTAACAAGTGAGAGGCTCCCCTTCTTTTGTCCAGCACCTGCCCCTGAGATTCTTTCTTATCTTGTTGTGACTGGAGTGTCTTGGCTGGCAGTATGCTTCCCCACCTTTAGATTCTTACAATCTTACTATTCCTTCTTCCACAAGAGTCCCTGAGTCTTGGGATGGAGAGAGATTTTGGTGGTCTGATTGGGACTGAGCATTCCAAGATCACCAAACTTTGCTTTCTAGTCAGTTGTAGTTTTCTGTCTCACTAATCTTCTGTTGCAGTAGAGTGCATTTTTGTTGCATGCTGAGACCTTTTCTCAGCTAAGGGTATTATAAAAAGTGTTTAGATGATAATTTACTATCAAGATTTATAGTTAATATTAACATACCTGTTCCTGTCTAGTGTCTATTTTCTTTCCTTCCACTGTTGTATGAATAGGTTTACAGTGCCAGGCATATGTTTCCTGACAATAAGAGAGTGTGTGCACATGCATGCCTATTAGAATCCATTCAGAGAGTAATTGGTTGGTTACCCATAGGCCTTATATACCACTGTTGCTTCACTGGATCCTTCTTACCATAGTTATTGTAACTGGTTTTTATAGCTGTATATAACTTGATGAGTTTGTTGATCACTTTTTTCCCACAGCTATTTGAAAGACTACTGATTTTTTTAATGTTAATTTGTATCCTGCTACTTTGCTGAAAATGGATATTAGGTCTAATAGCTTTCCAATAAAGTCTTTCTGATTAAAGTCTTTCTAATAGTTTTCTGATAAAGTCTAAAGGTTTTTAAAGTATAGGATTGTATCATTTGCAAGTAGGGTTACTTTGATTTCTTCCTTTCTGTTTGTATTGATTTTTTTCTTGTAATGTTGTTCTAGCTAAGACTTTAAATACTATATTTAATGCATGATGCAAGTGGCACTCTTGTCTTGTTCTTAATTTTAGAGAAATGTATTTTTTTCATTTAGTGTAACTTTGTCTATAGGTACTCTTGCTTCTCTATTTCTCCTTTTCCTTAACATATTACAGTTGAAATGTAAAAAATACAAAGCAGATACACAAGGATCACAAGACATGGATTAAAAACACCAGCTGAAAATGTTCTGCAAGTTTCCACCTTGCTGGATAACTATGAAACTCCTTGATGGAGTACTATGAAAACTACTGTGGAAGAAAAATCAATCAAAAATATTATTATTCTACAAAAGCTGCAAGTTGCAATAACAATCACCATGATAAAAGGCTGTCATCAGTATAATAGTGGCATGAATATCAAGGAGGCAAACAACAACTTTCTGATAGAATTAAGACTGGCTTATCAGAAAGGAATACAGTCCTGTTACTATAGACTAGAACAAGAACCTTTGAAAGGAGAGGACTTCAGGGGAAGTACAGACAATATTTGCCTATGAGGATACTGTATTAAAGTACCTTTAAAACACCTGTTACTTTTAAATTTGTTTGTTTGTTTATTTGTGTGTGTGTGTGTGTGTGTGTGTGTGTGTGTGTGTGTGTGTGTGTATTTAAGAGCGCACTGTGTATCCTGTGGAGGACCAAGGGTGACTTCAGAAATCATCCTGGATTGCTTCTATTTCCTTTTTTGCTTTGCTTTGAGATTTTAGGCTTTGCCCTCCAAAGCTTGAAGTACAGCCCTCTGCCATTTCCACCTGGTGTTTTTACATAGAATCTGGAATCCAAACTCAGGTCCTCCTGCTTTTGAGGCAGAATCTTAACTCCTGAGACATCTCTCCAGCCCCAACACCTGTTATTATACCCATTTATTGGAGGTATAGTTTTGAATGAATTCAAAAATGAAATATAAAAATTCACGGACTCATGAATGGCTGGTAGGATAGCTAAACAGGTTAAAGCAATTGCCATGCAAGCCTGGTAACTGAAGTTTGATCTCCAGAGCACGTATGAAGGAAGGAGAGAATCAACTCCTGAAAGTCATCCTCTGACGTCCACACCTATGCTGTGGGATGTGTGTGCCCCACTACCCCATACACAACAACAGCAAAAATTTAATAAAAAAAAAAAGAGGAGTGGCAAAAACATCATGGAGAGGAAAAGAGTAAGAGAATGGAAAAAACAAAAGTGCAAAGAAAAGAAAAATAATTCTTTTTTTATTATTTTTTTTTCCATTTATACAAACTTCATAGGTACTCTGGTCCCCTCCTTCCTTCTACCCCTCCCCAAATCCCCTTGCTCCCTCCCCTCTTTTCCCCTTCCTTTCATCCCCCTCCCTCCCTTTCTTCCAGTGCCTCTCCTTCCCCCCAATCCCTGGAGCATCCTTTAGTGTGAATGTCAAACTTCCCTCTGCGTCCTCCACTAAATAGCATTGCCTAGAGGCTTTTCTTGTGTTCCCCTTTAGTATAGGAATACTATTGCAATTGTTAATCCCTTGCTTCTAAGGATTCTAGTTTCTGTGATCCATGCTAGACTTTGGGGGGGGTCAATGCCAGTTATTGCGCAGGTCATGCAAAGTCCTATTATGGTTACTTTGGTCCTAACTTGTGTGGAGTATCTTGCATATCGTTGCTCCTCCCCATCTTTAGGCTCTATAATGTTACCGCCCCCTCTTCTGCAAATTTCCCTGAGTTTTAAGATGGGGAGAGATTAGGCTGGCCTAGTTCCGGGTGATTAATGTAGGGTCTCTGATGTTCTGAATTATTGTTTGTTGTTTTTTTCAGTTTTGCTGTTCCTGCACTGCCCTTGGCTCCATACTGATTGGTATTGGATGTCACCTCTTGCAGTACTTGATGGACCTATTTTCTCTGCTTTGGCATGATCCCTTCTCTCCTTGTCTCTGGGGGGCCCTCTGCCACGTCCTTATCTGACCATTCTGGTAGACAAGGTCCCAGTTTGGAAAAGATGGATTCAAAGAAACATCTTTTGGAAAAAGGATATGGCATTATTTGAAATAAATAAGAAAAATAAGTGAAATATGGGAATTGTCAGGCCCCAGTGTTTGCGCTCAGTTTGAGCCTAAAGACTGCTCACTGAGAAATGTCACAAGTAACGCCCATGGGCAGGTGCTAGGGATTCCTCCCTATGTAATTTAAGTTTTGCCTTTGGCGGGAGGAATCCTCCTGGGAATTGGATGTGCCTTCTATCTGTTCTTAGGTTTTTTGGGTCTAGCTTCCTGCTCTCTGATCTAGAGAAAAAGCCTGCTTTTAACTTTAAATCAAAATTCTAACTAGAAATTTCATGTCTAGTCACACACGGTAAGTAGACTTGTTAGCCAGAATGTATACGCTGATTTTAAAGAAATTAGAGAGCAACTTCAAAAGTCTTAAAAATATGACTCTTGCTGAACTAATTCAGAGATTCTATAAATATGAAACTATGCCATCTGTTCATTAGCATCAGTACACAATTGTTTCTTATAGAGCACATAAGTTAATAGAAAATAGTAATAAGATAAATCCTAATATAGTTACTACTATAGTGACCTAATATAGGCCAGCTTATATGACAGCAGCTAGACTTTGGTATCCTCCAAAAGGAAAAATTAATGTATAGCATGATGCCCCCCCTCCAACAGATTTATCTATACCATTTACAAAAATGTATAATAGATATGGCACACATATAATTGTAATGAAAAATATGTTCCTTATTGAAATCAAAAGGAGCTCAAATCTCGTCTGTGTATTTTAACTAGTCGCAAAATGCAATCTCTGTTAAAACAATGACAACTATGTGAACTCAGACCCTATAGCTATTTGGTGGAGCATTATAGATTAGCTAGATTTGGAAACACGGGGAGAAAGGGAGAGAGGGGGATGAAAGGAAGGGGAAAAGAGGGGAGGGAGCAAGGGGATTTGGGGAAGGGGTGGAGGGAGGGAGGGGACCAGGGTGCCTTTACTCTCAAGCAATGCATTAAGTTTTTGAAAAATGTCTATCCTGAAAGTGATTTCTGCTGACTAGGAGAATACCTGTCTGTTTGTAGATGCAACATTCTTTATCCTCAAATTTTCTAGTATAAAAGCTGTCACAAAGTTTCAAGAAAGTGGGTTTAGATTTACTCAGCCTAGAGAGTTGTGTGTGTCTGTTCTCCATATGCCCACTCCTTGCCTCACGGGGGAGCCCAGGTTTGGAAGTCACGTCTTGGCCTGCAGCAGCCCTCCTTCCTCTTCCCTCCTGTTGATAATCTTTGCAATTACTGTAGGTATTACAGAGATTTATCTTTGAATATGTCACTAAGTGGGTTTGATACTAGGATCCACCTATTAGGGAGTACATACGGCACTTAATTTTCTGTGTCTGGGATACTTCACTCAATATAATTTTTTCTAATTCCATCCATTTCCTGAAAATTTCATTAATTCATCTTTTTTGATGACTGAATAGTATTTCATTGCATACATGTACCAAATTTTCCTTATCCACTCATCAACTGTTGGACATTTGGGTAGATTCCATGATTTTGCTATAGTAAACAGTGCTGCTATGAACATGGTCGTGCTTGTGCCATTGAGGTGAATTTTTGCTGTATAGGAGATTATTCCCAAAAGTGGAATAGCAGGGTCGTACGTCTTTAACTTTTTTAAGAATCACCAAACAGATCCCTAGAGTGGTTGTATAAGTCTGCATTCCCACCAGCAATGTAGTAGAGTTCCCTTTTTGCCACATCATCTAGTCTAGCATTTGTTGTTGTTTGTATTGTGGATTTTTGCCATCCTGACCGGAGTGAGATGGTATCTCAGGGAAGTTTTGATTTGCATTTCCCTGATGGCTAAAGATGTGGAGCATTTTAAAAGATATTTGTTAGAAATTTCAATTTCGTCCCTGGTAAAGTTTCTTTTGAGTTCCAAGGCCCATTTTTTAAAATACATTTTTTATTATTTCCGCTCATACAAACTTAATAGGTAGACCAGTTCCCTGCTCCCCCTCCCTCCCTCCCCATCCCCCAGTGCCTCCCCCCCAATTCCCAGAGAGTCCTTTATTGTGTATGCCTAACTCTCCTCTTGGTCCTCCTCTCCGATGACGTACAAGGACCCAGTGACATTTCCCTGAACCCTTTCTCGTGTTCCCCTTAAGCATAGGAACACTACTGTGGCTGTCAATCCCTTGCCAAGGCCCATTTTTTAATGGGGTCATTTGTTTTCTTGGTGTTTAGTTTTCTAAGTTCTTTGTGCACTCTGGATAGTAGAGCTCTATCAGATATGTGGTTAGTGAAGATTTTCTCCCATTCTGTGGGTTGCCTTTGTGCTCGAGTACAATCTCTTTATCTGAACAGAAGCTCTTTTTTTTAAAAAAAATTTTTATTTATTCATGGTATTACAGGGTACAGAAATCATCCTGGATTGTCCTTCTGGCTTCCGCTCCAGGACTTCTTCCGCAGGCTCCGCCCACCACGGCTGGAACTGCAGGCCACCGCCTTCTTTGGCTGGTGTTTTAATGGGATCTGGGATCTGAACTCAGGACCTTCTGATTGGGAGGCAAGGTCTTTATCCCTGAGCCATCTCTCCAGCGCTGAACAGAAGCTTTTCATAAGTTCCCATCTGTTGAGTGTTGGTTGTAGTGACTGTGCTATTGGATTTCCCTTTAGGAACTGTTGGCTTAGTCCAATCAGCTCGAGGGAGTTCCCTACCCTTTCAACTAGGGCTTTTATAGTCTCTGGCCTAATATTGAGGTCCTTGACCCATTTGGAATTAATTTTTGTACATGGTGACAAGTATGGGTCCAGTTTTAATCTTCTGCATGTGGACATCCAGTTTTGCCAGCACCATTTGTTGAAGATGCTGTTCTTTTTCCATTGGATTTTTTGGGACCCTTTGTCAAAGATCAAATAAGTGTGTGGGCTTATATCTGAGTCTTCAACCCTTATCCATTGATCTATGTGTCTATTTTGGAGCCAGTATTTTTATTACTATGGATTTGTAGTATAGATTAAGGTTTGGTATGGTGTTTTTGTTACTCAGGATTGTTTTTGCTATCCTGGGTCTTTTGTGCTTCCATATGAATATTGAGATTGTTTGATCAATTTCTTTAGCTAATTGCTTTGGGATTTTGATTAGTATAGCATTGAATCAGTATATTGCCTTTGGTAGGATGGTCATTTTCATGATATTGATTGTGCCAATCCAGGAACATAAGAGGTCTAACCACCTGTTGTCTTCTGTAACTTCTTTCTTTAGAGTTTTAAAGTTTTCATTGTAAAGATCTCTTACTTCCTTGGTTAGGTTTATACTAAGGTATTTCATTTTTTTAGGGGCTATAGTAAATGGGATTTTTTCTCTTAGGGCTTTTTCACTTCTTTCATTCTGGGCATATAGGAAGGCCACTGATTTTTGTACATTTATTTTGTATCCTGCCACCCTGCTGAACTTCTGTATTAGTTCCAGGAGTTTCCTGGTGGAGCTTTTGGGATCACTCAGGTACATGATCATGTCATTTGAAAATAGATATAATTTGACTTCTTCCTTGCCAATTTGAATCCCTTTTATGTCCCTTTCTTTTCTTATGGCTCCAGCTAAGACTTCAAGTACAATATTGAATAGAAGTGGTGATAGTGGACAGCCTTGTCTAGTTCCTGAGAGAAGCAAGAATGCTTCAAGTTTTTCCCACTGAGTATAATCCTTGCTGTTGGCTTGTTGTATACAGCTTTTATTATATTGATTAAGGTTCCTTCCATTCCAACTGTCTCTAGGGTTTTGATCATAAAAGGCTGTTGGATCTTGTCAAAAGCTTTTTCTGCATCTATTGAGAATATCATGAGGTCTTGTATTTTGGACTGGTTTATATGGTGAATTACATTTATTGATTTGCATATGTTGAACCACCCTTGTATGCCTGGGATAAAGCCTATTTGATCATAGTGAATGATCTTTTTGATATGTTTTTGAATCAGATTGGTAAGACTTTGTTGAGAATCTTTGCATATGTGTTCATCAAAGAGACTGGCCTATAGTTTTCTTTTTTAAGTGCATCTGTATTGGGTTTTGGGATTAAGATGATATTAGCTTCATAGAAAGAATTTGGTAGTGTTCCTTCCTTTGCTATTTGATGGAACAGTTTAAGAAGCATTGGTATTATTTGTTCCTTAAATGTCTGGTAGAACTCTGTGCTGCATCCATCTGGTCCAGGGCATTTTTTGGTGGGAAGATTTGAGATTACTTCATCAATTTCCTCATATGTTATAGGAATATTTAAATAATTCAAAACTTCCTGATTCAATTTAGGTAAGTTGTACTTACTTAGGAATTCATCCATTTCTTTTGTGTTATCAAATTCGCAGAGTATAAGTTTTTAAATATGATGTTATAATTCTGTGAATTTCTTGGGTATCAGTAGTGATAACTCCAGTTTCATTTCTAATTTTTCTAATTTGGGTTTTCTCTCTCTTGTTTTTGGTTAATTTTGCTAGGAGTGTATCAATGTTATTGATTTTTTCCAAAGAACCAGCTTTTTCAACTGGTTGATTCTCAGTATAGTTTTCCTTATCTCAATTTCAGACATTTCTCCCCTGATTTTGCTAATCTCCTCTCTTCTACTGCTTTTGGGATCGGATTGCTCTTGTTTCTCTAAAGCTTTAAGCAGCACTGTTAAATTATTTATTTCTGATGTTTCCATTTTTTTGATGTAGGTATTAAGAGCTATGAACTTACCTCTTAGGATAGCTTTCATTGTATCCCAAAGATTTTGATAAGTTGTATTTTCATTATTGTTTGCTTCCAGGAAATCTTGAGTCTTCTTTATGATTTATTCCTGAACCAAATTCTTGTTCAACATCATAGTTTTTAGTTTCCAGGAGTTAGTGTATTTTCTGTTGTTTGTTGTGTTGTAGATGTCAAGCTTTAGACCATGGTGATCTGATAGGGTACAGGCTAGAATTTCAACTTTCCTGTATATGTGGAGATTCATTTTGTGGCCCAACATGTGGCCTATTTTGGAGAAAGTTCTGTATGCTGCTGAGAAAAAGGTGTATTTTTTGGTGCATGGATGAAAAGTTTGGTAGAGATCTGTAAGGCCCATTTCAGTAAGAATTTGGTTAAATTCCAATGTGTCTTTGTTAATTGCTTAATGAATGTGGAGGATCCCATATTAAGTGCATATATGTTCAGTATTGTGAAGCCTTCCTGGTGAATTATACCTGTGACTAAAATGTAGTATCCCTCTGTGTCTCTTATGATTTTTGTTTTTGGTTTGAAGTCCACTTTGTCCGATAGCATAATAGCTACTCCAGCCTGTTTCCTGGTTCCATTAGGCTGCAGAATTTTTGACCAGCCTTTTATTTTTAGGATGTGCCTATCTTTTGTGGTGAGATGAGTTTCTTGAAGGCAGTGGATTGGTGGGTTGTGATTTCTAATCCAAGTTTTTAATCTGTGTCTTTTCATTGCTGAGTTAATTCCATTGATATTTAGTATTATAATGAAGAAATTATTTTTAATTCTGGACACGTTTTATGTTTAATGGCTTTCATAACTGTATTATTTGGCTTTTAGTTTTGGTGGTATTGTACTTTCCTTCTGTCTTCCTGGATATGCTTGTTCTTTTCTTCAAGCTTGAGTATCTTTCCTAGCATTTTTTGAAGGCCTGTTTTGGTAGACATGTAAAACTTTCCTTTCCCCCTCAATCATGACAGATAGTTTTGCCCAGTATATCAGCCTGGGTTGACATATTTTGCTCATTCAATACTTGAAGTACGTCTATCCAATCTCTTCTTGCTTTTACTGTTTCCATTGAGAAGTCATTTGTTATTTTAAATAAGTTTATCTTTAAAAGTGACTTGTTTTTTTTCCCTTGAAGCTCTCAGCACCTTTCCTTTGTCTTGAATGTGGAGTGTTTTAACTATTATTTGCTGTAGCGAGTTTATATTTTGGTCAAATCTGTTTGGGGTGCGGAATGCCTCTATATTTGGATCGGCCTCTCTTTCTTTAGATGAGGAAAGTTTTCCTTGATGATCGTTTGAAAAATTTCCTCAGGTGTGGTATTTTGGGATTCTTGCTCTGGTATTCCATGAATGTGCATGTTAGGCTTCTTCAGGGTGTCTCATAACTCTTGAATATTTCTCTCAAGTATCTTTTTGGCTTTAACAACCTTTTCCATTGTCTGGTTAATACTCCCACTTTGTCTTCAAGATCTGAAATTCTATTTTCTTTTCTTTGTATGTTTTTTAATTGTGTTTTTGTACAAAAATGGCATATTCTGTTTTTCATTTTTAAAATAGGGTATGGTAAAGGGATGCAACAAGTAACAAAAAGACACTTTCAAATGTAACATTATTTTCCGTTTAGGAAGAAAAAAATCCAAAACCAAAAAAAAATCTATCACCATTCTAAGAGTACTGAAAAGTTCAAAAATGAAGTAATTTCATTTTTTCTCTTAATAAATGGTCCTTGCCTCTTCCATCCTCTCGTGTCCAATGTGTTGTTTCAGTGGCCCAGGTGTTCACTACTACAGATCAGCTTAGGACTCGGCACAGGTACTGTACAGAAGTACCAGAGGATTAAGGATCTTTTCCTATAGAAATGAGGGCAAGACCCTTCCCTGAGCCAGCAGGACAGGTGCAACAGCACTCCTCAAGCAAAGGACTGCCGAGCTCGCATGTCCATTTCTGCTTCCATCCCTTTTGGAAGATTGGGAGGAGAAAGTAATCCCCAAACCACAGGCCTGTGAAAAAAGTGCCGCGCGTTTGCAAGTACTGGCAGAAGGACGAGTAAGAAGAGTTTTGCCGGTTATGACAAACAGCCATCAAGGGGATCCCATCACCACGAGGAAAATCCTGGGAACACGGTTCCAACTTTGCTTTCCAGTTGACTGGACTTCTTCAAGTAGGCATTTTGGTTATCTATGAATTTATAACCAGCCCAGGCCCGACGCTTGGTGTAAGATCCCCCAAAGATCCTACACAGCGTGATGGTACTTGGTAATTCTGTAGTTTGGAAACGTAACATTTTTCCCCTGTTCTAATCTCAGAAGCTGGAGAAGTAATGAACCTCTCCGGGCTCAGTCCAAGTGGGAGTCCTTGGACTACAAACAGGTAATCACTGTAAAGTTCTCAGCAGCAAGAAGTTACCTAAGATTCTCACGGAGACTACTGTAGGGTAGAGTAATAGCATGAAAACAATCAAATGTATAAATAATCTGCCTTTTTAATTAGAGAAATCCAGTGTTTCAAAAACCTTGTGAAAATGTGTTCAAACCAGAAAGGGCCAGTAACCTATTTGCCCTTGTTAGCTCTCCTACCTACTGATAGAAGTAGACAGTCGGTAGCCTGTGCATTCACAGGCCCTCTTTGCTCTGCCTTACAACTACCTGTACCTTGGCAGAGGAGAAACAATAGGGAGCAGGGTAGGTGGCTTTAGTGAGAAGAGGATGCAAAGCAAAGGCAACTGGAAAGCAACAAGTGTGTTGGGCAAAGAAGAGGTGGGAGGTGAGGGCTTGAGAATCTGGCTGAGGATGCTTTGGTTTGGGGACAAAGTGGTTGGATGTGTAAATGGTCGTCCCTTTCCTCTGAGTCCTCCCCCAGCTGCTCATCTCCCACGCCCCGGTATGCGGCAGGAACACTGCGGGGTTTGGAGCGGCACACGAAGTCACAGCCATCTGCCACAAGGTTGCCAAGGTCCTGCCAGAAGACCAGGTGAGGAAACTGCTCCATTCCCTTGGCTCCCACCACCAGTCGCTGATATAAGAAACCTCCGATGATATAGACAGCAACTAGTGATGCCAATATAATAAGCAAGACAGACCCCACACTCAGGTGGGAAACCTCTGGGGAACAGGCCAGGCTGCTATCCATCTCAAAGAGGTAGAAACAATCTTGGACTTTGCCTCGTTCCTCAGACACAGGGTTGAAGTTGTCCGCGAGGGTGTGTCGATTGCAGGAGATCATCACCACTGCACGACGCTGCTCCTTGCCACAGTGGTTGTCATACTCATCGCCCCATTTGTAAATCAGCATGATCCAGTTACTTCCATTGAAGATGTGAGTCTCGTTCAGTCCTCCTACCACAGTCTCTTTCCCGTTACTTTTGTTGATTTGCACCAGGCCTGCCCCAGAGGTACGGTTGCTAGCTTCCCGGCATATTCTGAATATGTAGATATAAGTGTCTGAGCCCTGGCCCACAATACTCTCAAAACTTTTGTTAAACAGAGGTCGCAACCTTTCTACTAGAGCCACCTCATTCTTTGACTCTTTCTCCTTTTCTCCGCCCAGATCACAGGTTTTTTTCTTCCGTCTGCCAGGATTCCCTCACGGCAGCAGCCAGGAGTAACAGCAATGACAGTCCAGTCCTCCAGCAGCTAGAGAAGGGGAACATCTTTGTGTCGCGGGCAGCCGCGGCTCACACGCCCCACGCCGAGGTGATCCCGAGGTTGCGAGACGCCGCCACGAGGGGCCAGCGAGCGGCCTGCCGCGGACCCCCGATCCCACACTAGCGTCACAGGCCAGGGTTCCCCCTGAAATTCTATTTTCTGTTTCATTAGTTCTGCTAATAAGACTCTCTGTTGAGTTCTGGGTTGAAGATAACTTGTCTTTTAGTTCAATTTTAAACTCTGCTTGAGACTGTTTTAACTGCTTTATGCCTATTTTTGTTTCTTGACCTGTTTTTCTCATCTCCTCCAAGTGTCTCTTGTGTTCCTGTTCAAAGTGGTTGATGCGGTTATTTAACTCCTCCCGGATTTCCTCTTTCATAATATTGATCATGGTAATGACCATGCTTTGAAAATCATTATCTTGGGTTTGGCTTTCTTGGCTATTTTCTGTGAATTTATTCTGGTGGAATCTATCATTATGGGGTCCATTCTTTCGGTGGGAGATTTTTTTACTTGGGTTTTGTTTCTCATGGATGTGCACTTTGACTTGGGCATTGTTGCTCTATCTCTTAAGACCTTATTTCAGTTTCTGTGTGTTTTTGACTGAACTGAATTAGTTGGTATTACTACTCTCGAGTAGTTATTACTAGTGTTTGCCTTGGAGTTGGGTACGTTTGTCTGTTGTTATTGTTATTTGCTAGATGAGGGTATTAGACTGTTACTACATCAATTAAATCAGGTTTAGTGGACAGGGAGTGAAGATTAGTATGGTAATGCACTTTTACAATTTAATACCTTGGTGATATGTGAGGATGAATGGTATAATCCTTGAAGTTGTATATGTTTTGCGGGTGGCTATATGGAAACATTAAACTACAGTGACTATAAATTGAAAGGAACAGGATGGTAAAATGGGGGGGGTTTCCTTATCTTTGAGCTGGATGTGAAGAATCTCTCCCATGTGATAGGATGATATTAGAGGACTTCAGATGTATGGGTTTGTCCCCTAGAGCTTTATTTGGGTTTTCTTTGGACTCTATTGAATTCTGAGGAACACTGTGTCCTCTCTGGACCTCAAGCATCCTGAGCAGAAAGGGCAGAGCTTCTAGTTGTCGAGCAGTTCACCTGGGACCTGGGGTGTGGCCTAGGGTCCTTCCCTAGCCCAGAGCAGACTGGGTGCTGCTCCAGCTTGCTGGTGGGAGGAGCTGGGATGAGCCGGTGACCTGGGGCCTGGGGGTGGCCTAGGGGGGGTTACCTGAGGAGCAGTGTGTCCTCCCGTGACCGCGAGCATCCCGGGCGGAAAGAAGAAAAACAATTCTTAATAATAAGAAAGCTTGAAAATAAAATTAGAAAAAAACAAAGTGAAAATTATTTTTTATTAAACAGTATGATGAAGTAAAAATGCCACCAAAAGACTGGGGCGATGGTTAGATGAATAAAGCACTAGTCGCACATGGCTAAAAAACCTGGGTGTGGATCCACAGAACCCATGTGAAAGGTGAGCAGATAGAGTAGCTCCTATAATCAGCACTTGCAGGTAAGAGGCGGGAGTCCCCCGGAAGTTGGCTAGCGAGACCAGCTGACTGTGGAGCTCTGAGTTCAATAGAGACCCTGCCTTAATAAATAGAGATCAATTGAAGAAGAGATGAACAGTCACACACACACACACACACACACACACACACACACACACACACACACTCACACACACTCACATACACACATACCACATTTGTGAATATGTGCTTATGCACACACACTACAAGCACATACATGTGAAAAAAATACTAGTGAAAGCATAGGAAAGGAAGAAAAAGAGGGAAAGACAAGGGGGAGAAAGGGAAAATGGATTACTTAGTAATAAAAGAGCTGTGCAAACAAAGTTAACTGAATGTTCAAAGTGGAGCAAAAACAACTCCTCTGTCAGTTACATTGCCAGGGGCACATGAGAGCATCGTGACTTGTGAACACTCTCTTCCTCTGGTTTATGTCCTTTACTGCACAAGTGTCCTCTGTTCACCACAGCTGTCTCCATTTTAGTGATTCCTGGTTGGAAAAGAGCTTCCCGGGGAACACTCCAGATCAGTGCGCTGCTGATTTTAAAGGCACAACTGGCTTATGCTAGCGATTCATGAACTGGATAGTATCCCATCTTCAACATCCAAAGGCCTTTTGCTGAGCCGGAAAAGAGAAGCGTTTGGCAGGCAGAGGTGGCTGAAGAAAGCCAAGGTCATGGGTCGCCTGAGAGTCCTTTCTAGGGCCCGAAGCCCAGTGGACTTGCTCAACATGTCTGTTGGTTGCACTGGGCTTATTTTGACTGACTACTCTGAGTCACATCTTTTTTTCTTTTCCGTGCAGGTCTGAGTTGAAGTCAAGTTGATTGTGTGGCACCATGCTGGTTTGGTCCAGTGTGGCTATGAAACGCTTGAGAGAAGCAGCCTCCCAGGCATGTGACTTAATAAAGCAAAACCCACAGCTTCCCCTGTGACCCCATGGTCTCCCATGTCCTCTAATGATGAGCTGTAATAGCCAAACACAGGCTATGGAAATATTTAACAGGTTCAGATTATTTCCACAGAGAAAGTAGTGAAGAGTGAACAGAGAGGGACAAACTGATGAAAAGCAGAAGGAAATTAAAAATAAACTTCCAAATACCATACTATATCCTTCCTATCTATCTATCTATCTATCTATCTATCTATCTATCTATCTATCTATCTATCTATCATCTATCTATCTATCTATCCACCCATCTTTTTCAAGCAGAAGCTAATACAGGTGAATGGAATTCTCTCATGTTTTGGTGTAGAGTAAGCGTCTAAGCGGTAACAGATTATATAATTCTATTTTAACTTTTTTTTATTTTCTCTTTAACATGGGGTTCCCAGCAAATCTTTTCCCTCTTGAGAAGCATGTGCCATTCTCTTCTTTTGAACAGAGACCACCATGTCTGCTCTCCAACTTTTCTGAAGCACTTCTTCATTTCTAGAATTCTTTCACACATATCACCTTATGTGATCCGCACAACTGCCCCAAGATGGAGGCAGGAAGACAGGAGCGCACTGACCGTCCATCTCCCCATCCATTCTGTAAGATCTGCTTGGGCACTGGGGAGGTATCCATGGCTATATTGTGTGCTGAGCTGAGAGAAGAAGAGCCCTTATAGAATGTTCAGCCTCAGCGGAAACCAGACAGGTACCCAGGACACATCAGATATAGTCTAGAAGCCTATAAAACAGTCTAGAAACATATAGAACAAAGAGATGAACTTTGCTCCTTCTTCAACTGTAAGGAGACATTTGCATTTTAGGCTGACTTATCACTTTTCTCCCTGGTGTTCTAGGATCAGCTTCAAGCAATTCTCAGCTATCCTTGCGGAGCCTGCGTGCTTGAGCGTAGGGGAGCTGAGCTTTATTTGTAAAGTCTTTGGCTTGGTAAAGAAAAAGCCATGTGATGCTCTTCATGTTGCTGACAAGACAACAGTATCAAACAATGTAGGAGAATAAGCAGGTCATTCCTGCTTACAATTTTTGGTTGTACTTCATCAATCTGGCAGCATGCCACCGTCGGAAGCTGAAGGGAAGTAGCTACGTCATATTCACACAAAGAGCAGAGAGAGGGCCACATTTTCTTATTTGCCTGAATGCCTGTGTGCCTATGTGCCGAAGACCGAACCAGCTCTCTTCATTTCATCTACTCATCCAGGGAACAGTCCCACCTGCTATGGGCTGAGTCTTCGCATATCAATTAGGCAATCTCCCAAGGCTTGCTTAATACCTGCTTTACTTCTTCACAGATGTAACTAAAGGCTCAACCCTCTATTGTGAAGTTGACATCTGTGTATAACTGGCACCTCCTTGGTCTTTATCTCACTGGTACCTTGGGGCCACAGAGAAAGGATGTTATCAAGACAGGAAACTAGGACTTAGTGCCAGGCCTGAGTTAGAACCTAGCCCGATTCTCTAGGGTTTGCTGACATTCCAGGATGGCTCAGAATTTCTTTTTTTAATATTTTATGTATGTATGTATGTATGTATTTATTTATTTTATTTAGTGTGTGTGTGTGTGTATCAAAGGGCTCTGTGTGTCCCTGTGGATGAACAAGGGGGACTTCTGGAATCATCCTGGATTGCTTCTACTTCTTCTTGTTTTGCTCTGGCATTTCCTGGCTCCGCCCACCAGGGCTGGAAGTGCAGGTCGCCACCTGGTGTTTTCACATGGGACCTGGGACCCAAACTCAGGACCTTCTACTTGTGAAACAGAGTCTTAGCCCCTTAGCTATCTATCCAGCCTATGGCTCAGAATTTCTATTTTACAATTTTTCTTTCTTTTTGTTTGTTTTCTTTCTTTCTCTTTCCTTCCTTCCTCTTCCTCCCCCTCTCTCTTCCTCCCTTCCTCTCTTCTTTCTCTTCTTTCTCTCTCTCTCTCCTTCCTTCCTTCCTTCCTTCCTTCCTTCCTTCCTTCCTTCCTTCCTTCCTTCCTTCCTTCCTTCCTTCCTTCCTTTCTTCCTTCCTTCCTTCTTCTTCCTTTCTTTCTCTCTTTCTTTCTTTGTGAGAGGGAGCCTTGGAAGCTTACCTTGTATCTGGAAGGGACTCTGGTTTTCTCTCTTCTTTTTTCCTGTCACTTTGTTGAGTTCTCTGAGTTATAGAAAGACCTGCGTATAGGTAATGTATACATAATGTAGCCAATATTCAGTGTGGTGAACACCAGCCAGCACCTCCTGTCACTGTCCATGCCTAGGTTCGACCAGAGGAGATATCGTGCTTTTTGTGAGCCTTCGTGCCCGTATGCTGAGCATTTGGATACTGTTTCTGCCTGAAATCCTAAGTCCTCCCACCGCCTCATGTCACATGGCCATACATGTGTACAATAGCATGTAAGTCATGGAAATACCTGCCCTGAGTGGAAACAAGGTCCAGACATTGGTTGGCCTCGGCTGGATCACAGGAAAAACATGGGCAGCGATATCCAATGAAAGCCAGCAAGCTTGTAAGCCGGCTTCCCCTTGACCACTCATGAACCCAGACTGCATTCCTTCTGGAAGCAGCTGCATATGACAAGAAGGTGCCTTGCCTGGCAGGGATGCAAAGTCTGTAGCCTGGAATTGACTACTGCAGGTTGGCAGCAGTGGCTCCTCTCCCTCCCAGCCTCGTGTCCATCCTGACTGATTTCTGAAAAGCAGAAGCTTTGCCCAGTTGGAGAGAAGCAACTCTACCTTTCCAATTTTAGTTTGCCCCTCACCTTGGGCTACTTCAGACATGGAGAACTTTCTGTATGTCTTGTGCTCACGTAGGAGCTTTACATGCGAAAGCTCATGCAGAGTTTTAGGAAGAGAGAGGTTGATCGGTGAGCTGAGAATGGGCTACAGTCATTGCTGTCTGGCAGACCTGAGTTGGACTCTACATCTTGGAGCTCCTGCCAGGTGGCTTTCCCTTCCCCGGGAGGGACTCAGCTTCATTGGCCGGGGGGGGGGGGGAATGTCAGTGGGTCAGTGGGGGGAGGGGTTCCTGGCCAGCTGCGCTTTGTTGTGTGGCAGGACCCATCTCTGGCACTTTCTCTCTGCAGAAAGCACTTCCCGCAGCCTCTCCAGGCCTCCTTCACTGGAGGTACTCGTGCTTCTTGGGGTTCAGGGGATTTGCAGGCTAAGGGAGAGAGCCTTGTGCTTTGCACAATCCTCTATTGGTGCTCATGAACACACTTCCTTGCCCTTTTGTGGGTGGTAAGGGCGAATGCCCAGCTAGTGCAGGCAAGTCAGCCTCCCTCAGTTTCCCTTAAATCTACCCGCTTCTGATATGTAGAGCCTTCATTAAGCTCAGTCACCCCACCTGGGGTGTGCTTGCCTCACTAGATACTCTGACAGGTGCAAAGCTCCCCCCTGGGACTCACTCACCACACCTGACTTCCCTTGCTTACAGGGTGAGTCAGTTTGGGCTGTTGCCAGCAGATACGACTGCTGAGGCAGACTGGCTTCCTGCGCCGCCCTGTGGCATGGATGGCATCCGGTCTGACCCCAGTGCTGAGTGACCTAGAGCCGAGTCATCTCCGCTCTTGCAGGGGGGCGTCTCTGCTGGAGGCAGTGGATGGTGGGCCTCAGCGGTCAGCTGCATGTGGACAGACTGATGCCACATTAGTTACTGGACTAATTAGTGTTTCCTCCTCTGTCGCACCCTCATTCTTCTCTTCTTCATCTTCCTCCTCCTCCTCCTTTTTCCCTTTTTTTCTGTCCTCTTAGCTATTCCCCCATGCATTCCCTGAGGGCCAAGTGACTGAAGCAATTGGTATTTCCAGTTCTAAACACATTCTTGTGTAGGCAGTGTTCTTCTCTCAACCAGCTTTACCAGGAATTCTATTTTTTTCCTCTCTTGGCAAAAGTCTTATTTGGAAAGGAAAGGCTGACTGCTGATTCTTGGGTTCTCAGAGGGATCTGGTGTTGATTAGGAGGATCTTCCTGATTCCCACCCCCTCCTTGTTCTTAGAAATTTCTTTGTGGTTTCAGGGGATTTCCAAGTGAGGTACAAGTCACTGTGTCCCTGGAATGAGTGGTATCATATCTTACCTGGTAGGTTTTTGTCTTACGATCTAGTGTTGAAGACCCAGGACAAACAGTTTGTAGAAGACACGACTATCCAAGTGTGTTAAACAAGCACAGGTTAAGTCCAAGGAAGAATCACGTGACTAATGGCCCCAAGCGATAGGGTCTCAGCAACATTTGTCATAAACCTTTGCTTAAGGTCATCATATTCCTTTGTGTCTCTCCAAGGAGTTCGTCATATGGGTCTGTGGAATCTGTGAAAAGACCTGCGTGATTCCAAGCCTTTCTAATCTTACATATTTTGCTATTTTTATTGACAAACAGTTCTGAGAAGAGGATATGCAGATTTCCCAAGACAGTCAAGGGCAGCTGTGGCACAAAAAGATTGGCCACGAGCTCTTGAAGAGATGGCTCAGAGGTTAAGATTCTGCTTTGTAAGCAGAAGGTCCTGAGTTCAGATTCCAGGTCCCATATAAAAATGTCAGGCAGAAATGGCAGTGGCCAGTATTTTGATCCGGGTGGGTGGAGCCTGAGAAATCCCAGAGTAAAGCAAAAAGGAGGTAGAAGCAATCCAGGATGATTCCAGAAGTCACCCTTGGTCTTCCACAGAGAGACATAGTGTCCTCTGACATACACGCAGAAACACACACACACATGCACAAATTTAAAAAAAGTTAAAAAAAAAAAAAGATTGGCTCTTTGCTTAGCTTACCATGATGACCACCACATCTTTCTGGAGTGGTGATGTGATGTGTTAATATTCACCTGATCAGGCATTTTGCTGAGATGATATCAGGGAAGAGCATCTCAAGCTATAGATGCCTTAAATTCTCCATATTACTTAAATCAGTAGTAATCTTAGGTAACAGCAAAGAGGAAAAAGATCCTTCCACCCTGCAGTTCCCCTTCCATCCTGAATTCTCTTCCATCCTGCAGTTTCCACTCAGTCTTCATAGTGTGATGCTGAAGCTACTTCCTCCTTTCCCGTCCCTGTTCCCCAGAAGAGTAGTAAGTCATCTCTCCCCTTTCTTTCCAGTATCAAAGCATTTACTGTGACCTCTGTGTGCATTTTTGCCCTGCTTTTCAAGGCTCATGTAAATCTGTTAAAATCCAGATTCACCAGCTGGGACAGAACTTGGGAGGAATGAGGCAGGAAGATTACTATGTATTTGTGTCTAGCCTGGGATAGTAGGTATCCTGACTAAGTTTGCCATCTGGTGCCTGTTTTGACTCAGGCTTGTGGATGAAGTCCTAGAGCTAGATCTCATTACTGCACCATTTTATCCAACTGGATATCCATTGACTGTAGCACATTGCTGGATTGTTACCTTAGATCAGAGTGATGGTTTAAAAAGCTGATGAAAGATGAAAACCAATACATGAAGGAAGGGGCCAGTTAGTTAACAAAAGAGATGGAGGGGAGGGGGAATTGGTCCCAATCAGACTTAGTTAGGCACATTTTAAGCTGGCATGGTGCCTGTCATCTCAGCATGTGGGAGGCCAGAGGCCAGAGGATTACAATGCATATACACCTAGCCTGAGCTACAGAGTGAGACCATTAAATCAAACCAACAAAACAAACACTAAAAATAAAGCACCAAGCAGACAAAACAAAAGAAAAGAATAACACAATTTGAAAGAAAAACACAATTGGAACCTAGAGTAGGTTTATTTTTGTCTGGTTAGATTTGGGGGGGTAATACTTAATTTGAACCTAGCTCCTTCAGCTTGCTAAGCAAGCACTCTACTAATGAACTAAATCCCCAGCACCCATTTTTTTTGACTGTTTATTTTCAGTCAGGACCTCTGTAAGCTACCCAAATAGGCCTTGGATGAGTGATCGATCTCTACCTCAGCCTCCCAAGTGCTGGGATTATAGGCCTGAGTCACCTTGTTTGCTTTGGTTAGAATTTTAAGACTGTTTTTATAGTAATCATATTGTTGAGTTTTATTTCTTATAAGTTCAGGGTGGATTGAAGAATGTATTATGAGTCAATAAACTGAACCTGAGTCCTGTTTGGACAGTTGATACTTGAGCTGATTTTTGTTATTTTAAACTTTGCCTGAAACACATTTTTACAGTTGAATGAGATACCTGTGGGGATTGATGGGGAATGCTTGCTAAGCATTTTGTTCTTAGAGCGAGCCTTTGTATTAGCTGGGGCTGGCATTAATGTTTCTTAGTGCAGCATTCAGTCTTGGGACCACTTAATATTGGCTTCAGCATGCATTCTGTTAGAAACTCCAGCAATGTTTACAGTGAATTTGGCTTGACAAACTTTTAACAAACTGCAACACCAGCAATCAGGAAACAAACAAACAAACCAAAAAACTTTTGTACCTTTGAAAAATTCCCTAGGGAAGAGAACTAATTCAGCTTTAACCTTTGAAGCATTCACAGCTTCCAGTAACGTTTTTTAGATGCTCCTCTTTGAGTTCCAAAGTGTAGCAGCATGGTATGGACTTCAGAGCTGACAAACTTGGGTCAAATTCTTGCTCTGTGTTTCACTCCCTGTGTGATCCTAGGACGCATGCCAGCCACTTGTGCCCTGTCAGGCTCATGGGTCACAGGGGTCACATACCAACCCGAAAGGCCTGGGCAGGTCAATAAAAGTCTGCCAGAGCAGAGTCAGCAGTGTTACGGCAAGTGCTGTGGTGGCCTTTATCCTCTGTCTCTCTGCAGTTTTTGATGCTTAAATGTTGTATTTCCAAAAGTAACAGATGATGTATAGATAAGGACCAGAATGCAGGCGCCTAGTTGGCATGAATTGAGAAAGTGTTGGTTAGACTGGTTGGCTGCCTTCCAGTCTTTGGTGATCTTCAGTGTTGCATCTAAGATCAGGCTCTCAGGCCCTGAGCCTGAAAGTGTGGGGAGTCACATCTGGCAGCAGCAGCGTGCGCAGCTGTGCTTGGGGTGAAGGTGATATGCGGGTGCCCTGTGGAAGGAAGCACGGCCGCCATGAGGAAGGCAGGGTGTCTTCGGGAGCGCGTCTCTGCCTGGACCGTCTTCTCGCAGCGGGTCTCTGCGCCTGCCCGCAGAGGCTGCTATAGCGAGATGGAAGGTGTCCTGGTTTGGAACTGTGGTTCCAGGGTGGATTGCTTGCTCACCATGTGCAAGACACTGCGTTCCATCTCCAGTGCTGGACGCAAGGTGTCCTAGGGGTCTTTTGCCTCTGACTTGGAAAGCAGGCTTCACAGAGGGAACAGGCTCTTAAGCCAGTTAGGAAGCAGTGGCTTGAATTTAAAGACAGCAAACAACCTCAGTGAGGATGAGTTACGCGGTTTCATGTGCTGAGTGTAAACACTTAGTGGGACAACTTTTTCTGGAGCTCAGCTATGTGCCAATGCATACCTTCCTTTGGCCCCATGCTTTGGGACTTCATCATAAGCAGGTGTTTAAATAAGCACTGTAAAGTGCAAGGATACAAGTGGGTGTGTACACACACACAGACACACCTTATACACACATTGCATGCATGCACAAAACGCATATGATTCCAACTGTGAAAGAACAGTAACAATCTCAATTTCTAACAAGAACTCCTAAATCCATTGTCGTTTGTTCATGCAGCAGCATATGGAAAACATGGAAATGGTGTTGACATCTGGATTTATTAGCCTGGAGACCAATAAACAAAATAGCCCCCATCCCAAGGCTCAGGGATCTTGTGCAAGAGTGTAAGAGCCTGAAGCGGGACAGTGACGAGCCAGGCATTATCTCCTGTACATGACAGGGTTGTGATATCCATGATTTCATGGCACAAGAACTACATGGGAACTGTCCTATCAATATCTCACCGTGGAAGGGAAAATATTTCAAGAAGTTCCACGCCTCCCTGAAGAGACTCAGGAGGACTGGTGTTGATAGGAAAGAAAAGGAAGATGCTTTCCTCAAGGCACACCACTGGGCTGAAGTACTTGCTGGAGCATGAATCACGTCAGCCACATGTCATAAAGATGAAGCTGGATGAAACACAGTAGACCACAAGAGGGAAGAGACTTAAAAATAGGAGGGCGTGGACAGGGGAGACGAGGGGTTACAAGGGGAAAGGGAGTGGGAATGTGGCTGGGGATTGGGAGTGAAAGTGTCATGAATTCACTGAATTTATGTATGTAACACTAAAATAATGAAGATCTCAAGTAATGCTATCTCATCCCGGAAACTGTCGAAGGCTGATTGCTGAACAGAAGGGGAACGTCCTTACTCAACGATTTACCCACCTTACCAGGTGCTCACACAGTTGCCACCTCAGATACCCAGGAGAAACCCAGTGGGTCACACATGCAAGTCAGAGGGAAACTGGCTGGAAAGGACAAAGTATGGAGTTGGATAGGACTGGGTGTGGGAGTCGGTAGTAAGGGGATGAAAACAGAGTCACTGTGTTTATGTATGAAAGTGTTAAAGGATACTAGTAATAAAAGATAATTTTAGCTGGTACAAATATTCAATTAGCTATTCAGGAAAATGAAAATATAGGACTCTTTTATCTAATAACTTGATATTTCTCCATCTTATGGAGAGTGTGATGTATATATAAGGACCAGAATCCAGGCCCCTAGTTGGCATGGTTCACTAATGAACTAAATCCCCAGCACCCATTTTTTTTGACTGTTTATTTTCAGTCAGGACCTCTGTAAGCTACCCAAATAGGCCTTGGATGAGCGATCTCTACCTCAGCCTCCCAGTTAAATCCAGTTGCTGACCAGCTTTTCTGTGAACACGGTAATAATTTCTCCCATATTTTGGAACAAAGATGGTAAGTGCTGAGCTCATGTCCCTGCCCATTCCTGACTCTTTTTGCCAGGCCTCGCCTACATTTTGGGCAAATGAAAAGACATGACCAGTGATGGTTTGTCTTCCTTTCAATGTGTGGACAAGTTTTCCGCAGCACAGTGTGAGGCTGGCGGAGAACGATGTTGTAGGCATTCCCCTTGTGGAGGAGAAGAGCCTCCGGTGCCAGCAGCTTAGACCTAGCAGAGCAAATTCTATCAGGGGTGCAATCCTGGGAGTTGCTGGCCAGTTAGTCGTCTCCATGTATGCCTCTCTGGCAATGGGACAGAGTCTGGCTGTGCCACTCTCCTCTAACTCCTTCCTCTTCTTCCTCCTTCTCCTCCTCTTCTGCTCTTCCATTTTCATGTGTATGTTTGTGGTGTGTATGTGTGTGTGTGAGGGTGCAAGCGTGTGTGTGTGTGTGTGTGTGTGTGTGTGTGTGTGTGTGTGTGTGTGTGCCTGTGGAGACCTGAAGCTGATACCATCCTTGATCATTCTCCCACCTTAGCATTTTGCAGCTGAGTCTCTAGTTAAGCCTTGATCTTGCTGATAGCAGTGGTGTGGCTAGTCAGCTTGTTCAGGGATTCTCGGGCTCCACTTTAATGGGCTGTACTTCCAGTCAGGCTGTCTCCTACCTCTGCGCTGTGACATTTTGCATGGGATTGAACATCTGAACTCAGTCTTTGTGCTGGTATGGATAGCCTTTAACTGTTGAGCCATCTTGCTAGTCCCTAACTCTTTATAAAAATTTTTTTTTTGTGTGTGTGTGTGTGTGTGTGTGCAGGCAGGTGTACCAAGAGTGCACTTAGGCATTCATGTCTGTGGAAGCTCAAAGTGATGTCAGAAATCAACTTGGATTGCTCATCTACCTTAATTGCTTTACTCTTGGGTTTCTCAGGTTCTGTGTTTTCAGAACTACAGGCCTCCACCATTTCCACCCAGAATTTTTACATGTGATCTGGGAATCCAAACTCAAATCCTTTTGTTCGAGGAGTAAAGAGACAAACCCATGAGCCATCTCCCCAAGCTCTCTAACTCATTTTAAAAATTTAAATTTATCTTGTTAAAAGTAGCTTGCAGAGTAACAAGCTTATTTCTGGTATTTTCATGCATGTTTCATTTTGGTTCATTTTCCTCATCCCTGCTCACCCCTGCCCTACTTTTCCGCTGTACTCCTTCATTCCCCATGCTTTCCTTCACTTTGTTCGATTACCCCTCCTCTTCCTTGTAGTGTCTTTCATTCCAGTCTCGTGGGACCCAGCTTAGATTCCAGGCCTTTCCCATGTTTTCTTCCACTTGGACTTCTAGTTAGAGGATAGGATACAAATACAAGAGTAAGCATAGAACATTTGTATTTCTCAGCCTCAGATGCCTCGCTTAGTATGATGTTTTCCAGTTGTGATAGTTAATCTTGGTTGTCAACTAGATTAGATCTCTTGAAGAGTTTATCTGGATTAAGTTATTTGAAACACAATGGTTCACCCTAAATGTGGGTGGCATCTTCTAATAACAAATCGGATCAGGAAGTACAAGAAAGAAGAGCTCTCTGTCTCTCTCTGTTTCTCCGTCTTTCTCGGTTTCTCTGTCTCTCTCTTTTTCTATCTTTCCTCCTGTGTCAGTAAACTTATCTTCAGCACCACACTGAGACTGCTGAGCTATTCAGCTCATGAACGGAATAACTACAGGTAGCCATTGTTGAACTACCTAGCCCTTATCTCTTAAGCCAATTCCGTAAATTCTATCTTCATGTTTTCATTTTATTTGTTCTGTTCCTCTAGAGAATGCATTTCATTCAAATTTCATAACTTCATCATTCTTTAGAGCTAAAGAGTATTCCATTGTATACATTTGCTACATTTTCATTAACCATTCAGAAGAGTCTGTTTCCTTGCTTTGGTGAACAGAGTGATGACTGTGGCCGTGCTTGTGTCTCTGGTGGGATGTGACCACCAGAGTATTAGCTATGTTGTTAAAGCAGTTTATATTCTCAATGGCAAATTCCTTTAGAACATTAGTGTTTGACTTTCAAATTTGAGCTTTTGATATGAAATAATGTTTTCCTTCTTAAAAAATTCAAGTTTTGCCTTTCAAGATTATTGTTCCTGCCAAAAGTTTCAAAAGCCAAAAAACCCAGAAACCAAGTATCTTCTAATTTTATTTAAAATAATTGTCAAATGAAATTTTGCATACTTATTATGTATAACATAACACATTGAAATATGTATTCATTGTGAATGATAAATTGAGCTAGTTAACACATGTATTAGCTTAGACACTTGGTATATTTTGTACTGAGAACATTACCATCACTAAAGTTGTTCTGTCCTACAGCAGATCTCCTGGTCTCTCATCAACTGAACTTTTGAATGCTTTGCCCAACCACCCCCTTCCACTGCCCCTCTTCATTCAGCCCCTGGGAACTGACAGTCTGTTTTGGTTCTGTAAGACCAACTTTGTAACCTTCATATACCAATATTTCATAGTTTCTAATGCATAGTTCTTCCATTGGCTATTGTAGGTAGATTTGTTTTTTCCATTTTTAAAATATTTTCTTAGTGTATAGAAATGTTGCCAATTTTAAATCCTGTAACTTGACTAAGTATATTAATTTAATTAGATTTTTTTGGAGGTGGAGTCTTTAGGAGTTTCCTGTCATCTGTAAATAGGAATAACTTGACTTCATTCTTTCTGATTTGTATATCTTTTTGCTTCTTTCTGCTATCTGCTCCTTCTGACTTGGGCTTTTACTTTTTATCTTGAAGTGGCAAGATATTGTCCTCATCTTGCTTCTAAGTTTAGAAAAAGCTTTCACTTTTCCACCAGCGAATATGATGTTAGCTACAAGTTTGTAGTTTATGACTTTCACTGTGTTGAGGTATAGTCTTTCTTTCTTTTTTAATTATTCTTTTATTGTTTCATACAAAATACAACAAATTTATGATAGTTTTCTGCCTTAATACCTAGTCTTATCTTCCCTCCCTTTCGACTACAATTCTCTTTCTTCCTGCCAGCCTCTATCATAGTATCTTTTGTTTTCCCCATGGGTGGCTCACTGGGTTCTATTTGGGCTGTCTTTGATGGCATGTGCCTGAACGCTTTCTGGAGTATGAATGGTGTATCAGTGGATATACCATTGAGGAAAACATCTTCCCTCCTCCACCCATCAGGGTTGACCTTCATCAGTTTCTCAGGTAGATGTGACACCACTTGAATTTTCTGCTCTTTCATGGTGACCTGTTGATATGACGAATCCTGTGTAGATCTTATGGAGACACACATACATATACTTCCCACACACACATACAGAAGAGAGAGAAAGAAAGAGAGAGATAGAGATAGATAGATAGAGAGAGAGGGAGGGAAAGAGGGCAAAATGAGAGCTGCTGTCTGTTCATGGATACAGCAGCCCTACCATGTCCAGAAGATGATGTCTGGCTGAACTTCTGCTCTTCAGGCTCTTATAATCTTACATCTGTAATGTTCTGAAGTACATTCTTTCTGCGTCTAGCTTGTTAGAGTTTTTTTTTAATCAGGAAAGATATTGAATGTGTTAAGTACATTTGCTGCATCTATTAAGAGAAACATATGCTATTTCTCCCTTAACTCTTATTGTGGTATATAACATGTGCATATGTTCAACCATCCCATTTAGTCCTGGCAAATGAGTCTTTGAATGTGCTACTGCATTTGGATTTTATGTTTTGTGGGGGATTTTGAGTATTCATCAGGGATATTGGTCCATTGGTTTTTTTTAATATATTTTTTTTTATTAAAAACTTTCCTTCTTAGAACTGCCTTGCTGAATCCCCATCAATTTATTCATGTTTCTATCACCATTTGCCTCAAGACTTACAGCTTCTATCTGTTGGTTGTTTAGAATTGTGTTTTCTCCTTTCTATATATTTGTGTTTTTCAAAAATTCCTTGTTATTTATTTATGATTTTATATCACTGTGGTCAGAAAAGACATTTGATATAACTACAGTCTTTAATTTGTTCGGATTTATTTGGTGGCTTAACATGTGTTTTGCCCTGGGGAACGTTCTGTGAGCCCCTGAGAAGAATGTGTGTCTTGTTGTTGCACAGTATGTTCTGGAATGTTTGTTAATGGAATGTTTAATGAGTTTATTAGATTTATGTACAGGAGTCTGGGTGAGGAGTTCTTTATTTGACCTATAGTGTAAAGTTGATATTTCCTAGTTTGACTGTTGTCTGGATTGTTGTAGGGGAGGTTTTTTCTGTTCAGGTTCTTGTGTTTGGGAGTCAGAGATTGAAACCAGAACATGAATCAAGGATTAAGGCAGATTTTATTAAAAGAAAGAACAGAATTCACAGACATGACTCAGGAAAGGGGGAGAGAACTGTCTGATGGGCTTCATCAAAATGTTGCATTCTTTTTTTTTTTAATTTTTTATTATTTATTCAATTGTGCATGTGTGCGTATGTACGCGCGCACAGTCTATGTGTGTGCAGAACCACGGACGAATTCGGGAACCACCATGGACCACCTCCACCTCCTCCTTGTTTACTCTGCCCCGGGATTCACAGGCTCCACCCTACCAGGACCAGAAGCGCAAGCGGCCCCGCTTCCGCCTGGCGTCTATACGTGGGATCTGGGATTCGAACTCAGGACCTTCCGCCTGCAAGGCAGAGGCTTAACCCCTGAGCCACCTCTCCAGCCCAAAATGTTGCATTCTTGTGTCTGTAGACTGAAGCAGGAGAGCAGCATAAGAAAATTAAGGCAGATCATATTAGAGGAGAGAAAGAACGAAACTCACAGACAACAAGCCCATGAGGAGCAAGGGAGCCAGAAAAGAACTCACAGACTCCAGACATGGGATCCGTGAGGAGCCCAGAAGCAAGGAGCAGGGAGTTTTGGTCGCCAGGTCAGGTTTTTACAAGGTTAGACAGGCTGGGGTGGGGTGTGTGTATGGATTTTTCTCATTGGTTAACTCTAGTTTCTGTATATCTGATTGGAGCTTTTGGTCATCCACATCACATTGGTCTGCTCATATTGGGGGCGTAACCCCAATCTTATGACCTACCTCATGGTAGAGCTTTTCTGCAATGGAGAGCCCAGCAATAAGTGTGTGTAGGGGTGAACTTCAAACACTTTGCCAGCAGGGCTGCTGTAAAACTGCCTAAGGAAGACCTGTTGGTTGAAAAATCAAGTGTTTTTAGACACTTTGGTCTTCATGTTGTTCAGCTGTCTGCTAAGGCAGAGTCAAAAATGTATTCACATGCCAGGCTAATTTTAGAGCAGAATGTGTCAACAGGGTCAGAGAGAGATTTATAGGAATAAAAATAAAGGCCATGGCTAATATGTAAACATTTCAGCAAAGTTAAAAAGAATAATTACAAGATAATACATACAATATGGTTCCATATGTAGCCACATACATGTGTGTGCCTTGTGAACATATTTGCACAGGAAAAGGTTTGCAGGGTACATACAGAAATACGGATTGGAGGGATGGTGGGATTTTTCATTTTGCTCACATAATATGTAAGAGAGCATTTTTGAGAAAGGAAGACAAATGAAAAAGTGCCAATGTTCAGGGGTCCCTCTTGGGTCTTTATGTGTCCTGGTTCTTGTGTTCAGGAGTTGAAGACTGAAACTAGACCATGTGCACAGGGTCAAGGCAGAGTTCATTAGAGGAGAGAAAGAATGGAAGCCATGGACATGGATTCTTAGGGAGGCAAGAGAGCCCAGAACTCGTGGACTCCAGACATGGAGTCCCATGAAGGGTAGGGAACCAAAGGGCTACCAGGTCAGGAATTTATAGGCCTAGGCAGACCTGGGGAAAGGTGGTTTTTCCTCATTGGTTTTTGCAAACCTGATTACAGCTTTTGGTCCTCTACATCTCATTGGTCTGTTCATACTGGGACTAATCTACAATGGAGAACTAATTGCCATATCCTTTCATAAATAGAGGATTAGGGCAAGGGGCAACTTTATCTCTGTGGATCATTTAAATAGGGTGTGTTCCTTCAGTGCGATCCCAGTCCTGGGGATGACCTTCCAAGACTTTCCCAGCATGGCTGCTCTAAAGCTGCCTAACTAATGGTTCAATTCCAGAGGAAAGCAGCTGGACTGAAGTACAAAGAATAGGGATTTGTATGTAAACTACAAATGGCTTCTTTTGAGTTCTATTGATATATATATCTAACTTCCTTGAGAATTCCATACTCTATCTAGTCAGATGTCTTCCATCAGGCAAGGCTGATAACTGGTTGTTATCATGAGATTGCTACTTACTAAGTGGGCCTAAACCTCCATGGCTTAAAACAGTATCACATATGCATGAACTTTCAAGGGGCTGGGAGTCTAATATAGACAGTGTGAAATTGGTGGTGGAGGTGGTTCTGCTGTCTGTCCCATTGACTCCTTCTCAAGGTGAACCACACAGGCCTCAGACATTGAACTCTTTTTGAGAGCCTGCCGCCTGCACCCCCACCTCAACACCTCAGAGATGCATGTTAGGCAAATGCTCAGCCACTGAGCCTTATACCGCAGCTGCATATTTTATCTAAATTATTTAACCATCAGATTTTCTGTGTCCCAGATACCAGTTAAAACACAAGATGAGCCCCTCTGCTAGGGTTCCCACTTCTGTGGAGTGCAGTATTGATGACAGCACTGCCTGGCAGAGAGAGCAGAGATTGTGGGCAGAGAGGGCAACAGGCCCTTCTGGTGGATCAACGAGAGGGACATCTTTGAGTGACATTCTGCCAGAGGACATCAGCAAAGCATCAGGCTGCTTGAGAGAGCCACCTAGGCCACACAAGCAGGACTAAGTGTGCCCAGCGTGAGGTGAACTGAGTGAGGTAAGCTAGGGAGAAATATACAGGATGAACAGCGTTCAACATTCCCACTGGGAGCTCAATAATTTCTAGCCTTGGTTTTAAAAACAAGGGGGTAAGACACGTGGTGAAGAGAACCACTCCTGGAAGTTGTCATTTGTCCCTCATATATGCATTGCACACACACACACATCTCTCTCTCTCGAATAGATACTTAATAATAAAAGGATTTCCTAAAAAAAATGAGATGTAAGATACATTAATTTCCTTTAATTTCCCTGTGATATCCCCCAAATTTTCATTTATCCTGAATCTCTTTGCAAATATAGCTTAGAAGAATGTGTAAGAAGTATTAAATGGACTGGAGTGATGGCTCAGGGGTTAAGACTCTGCCTCCCAAGCAGAAGGTCTGGAGTTTGGATCCCAGGTCCCATGAAAAAATGCCAGACAGAAACAGTGACAGCCTGCACTTTCGGCCCCGGTGGACAGAGCCTGGGAAATCCCAGAGTGAAGCAAAAAGAGGCAGAAGCAATCCAGGATTAGTCCTGAAGTCATCCTTAGTCCCCCACAAGGAGATACAGTGCCCTTTCATACACACACACAGGCGCGCACACACACACACAATACATACACAGGCATAATAAATAAAGTTTTTTTAAAAGAAGCATTCAACATCATTTTTTCTAGTTTTCTTTCCTTCTTTTATGTTTTTAGAGGCAGTATTTCACGCAGTAAGTAGTTGAAGATGACCTTGAACTTCTGACCTTCCTACCTCCACCTCCCGAGAGCTGTGACTGTAGGCAAGAGACATTATCCCTGGTTTATGCGATGCTGATCACACCCAGGGTTTACCAGTCAAGAATTCAAGAAGGCACAGAAAGCAGGAGACAAACTGAAAGCGCAGACTGCAGAGGAAGCAGGGTGGGGCTACCCATCCTCAAGGCACACCTCTTGTCATGAGCCTGTCTCCAGCAAGGCTTCACCTGCTCAGGTGCCATGACCTTCCCAGATGTTAATATCGGCTAAGGATTCAAAGACATGAACCTTTGGGGAGATCTCACAATCAAACCATGACAATAAGTAATTAACTAATCTTTGGTTATTTGAGAATACATGATTATTGGAGTACAGGTGTGCACCACCAGACCAAGTGGGAATGCTTATTTCTATTATTGTATTTAATGGTTTTTATATGCCCAGGAGATTTAATTTGTTCATTGTTCTATTTAAACCCACTATAATTCTTCCTGAGTTTTGGTTGTTGTTGTTTTTTGAGGATTTTTTTCTTCTTATTATTTCCACTCATACAAACTTAACAGGTACACTGGTCCCTTCCCTCCCTCCACCTACCCCCGACCCCCCTGTTCCCCCTCCTCTTTCCCCTCCCTCCCCATCCCCCAGTGCCTCCCCCCCACATTCCCCGGAGCATCCTTTAATGAGCATGCCAAACTCTCCTCTGGGCCCTCCTCTCTGATGAGGTGCAAGGACCCAGGGGCATTCCCCAGAACCCTTTCCTGTGTTCCCTTAAGCATAAGAACACTACTATGACTGTCAGTCCCTAGCCTCCAAGGATCCTAGTGCCTTTAGTCCATGCTAGACTTTGTGGGGACAATAATGTGTTGGACATAGCGCAGGTCATGCAAAGTCCTATTTGTTGTTGTTGACTTCATGTATGTATTACATATTTCCTTTCTTGTTTTGACAGGCTTGTCAGTTTCTCTGCATTTTATTTCCATGTATGAGTTATTTCGCCCTACAGGTGATCTATCAGGTGGTGTTCTGCCAGGAGCTGTAGTGCAGAACTAATCTATACTCAGGTTTTAGCAATGCCATCTCTGTCTGCACCATGACACTATGGCTGGGCAACTATCAGGTATGTTCTGCAGACCCTGCAGCTGCCTTTTTGAGCTAGACATGCTCCGGATGTATCTGAAGACTCCTCTTGGCTGCGTTTGCTCTGGTCAAAAGGTTAGCACTCACATGATCATCACTGAGTGCTACCAGTAGGATTAGGAGAAGGAGAAAGAGGAGATGGGAGACGCACTGGGACTCTTCCTACAGTTCTGAGAGTTATTCTGGCCGCCGGGCTGCCAGCAATACATTCTCCAGTTGTGGCTCTTTTCCAGGCTCTTTTTGGCCCAGAGGTGGTAAGGAAAGAGTGGTAAGGGAGGGTGGTATGGGTAAGGAATACTACCACTATTAAGACCCTCACCCTCCTCACTGTTCTTGGTTTGACTTCCCACTTGAGACTATTTTGTTTTTAAAGAAAAAATGTTTTCACTTATTCCTTGATAAGTTTATATACATATACAGTGTATCATGATCCTATCTGGTTTCTACTACCTCTCTCCTTCCCCCTTCTCCTTATGAACCACTGAGTTTCATTAGTGCTTCTTTCATCTGCATGGTTGTGGACCAGACATTGGAGCATTGGGAAACTTACCAGTGGCTCCCAAAGAAAAATGACTCTTCTACAGCAATCTTCAACTGCCAATAACTTCTCACTAAGAATGAGGCCCCATGAGCCCCTTCTCCATCCATCTTGTACATGTCTAGTGCAGGTAACTTCAGCTGCTGTGAGTTCAGGACAGCAACAGCCATGTCACATGCAGAAAACAGCATGTCATAGCACTTCTACCCATTCTCTGGCTTTTGCATTCTCTCCTTTCTCACTTCTTTATTGGTTTCTGAGTCTTGGTTGAAAGTCCATAGCTGGGGAGGTCATAGGCCCTCAGGAAGGACCTACTGCTTTTGTTGTTGGACTGACTTCTAAATATTTGGTTTTATACCCATACATTAGTGCCACTCTCAATATCTGCCAGAGAAGCTTCTGTTTGCAAAGGGCAGGGTTAATAAAGAGACTTACGATCAAGTAATAGGACTAAGTGATTCTGAGTTGTTCAGCCCTAAATGGGACACCTATATCCACCCTACCCCAGGACTCCATAAACAGTACTAGACATGAATTATTTCTTATGAAGCAAGCCTCAAATCAGGTTAGGGAATGATTGTTTACCCTCATAACAGTGATGGCACTATTGCACAAATAGACTCATGCAGCTTTCAGCACTGGGAAAGAGCACTAATATCTTTTCTCTCTCTACAGCCTTCTGATACTTTGAAAGCTAGTCAGCAGGGAGAAAGTTACCTTAATAAATTCCAGCTTGACTTTTCTATGTCAAGCAACTAAAGTATGTAGTTTCTTCAGCAATAGGGTCTTACTGTCCAGTTCTGGTGGACAACCAAGTGTAATGGCAATGGCTTTTGATATTTGGGGACCCTGGGCCTCCCCGGCCAACAAATCTCAGGGAGAAATTCCATATTTGGCACTGAGATTTTTGTTTAATGGCTTCTGGGAGTGTATGCCCCACTCTCCATTTAGGGAACCTCTGTCCAAACTCCTTTTATTGTTCACTGGTTCTTAAAATTAGTTTATAAAGCCTTGGGTTTCCATAAGGTTTTTACATGTATCCTTAGTTTAAGTGATCTACCCCCCCAACTGCTCCTCTCCTTCATCCCTCTGCCCCCATCACACTTTAAATGGTTAACACCCAGCATTTTCCCTGTTTTCATATCTCACATGTTCTATCCCTTCCCTCCATTAAGGCCTCTTCTCTTCTCCCCTTACCCATAGATCTTTCTAGCTTCCTGACCTTTATAGACATTCCAAGTTAAACACACAAATCTGGAAATTTTAATCTTGTATCAGCATATGAGAGAGAGAGAGAAAGAGAGAGAGAGAGAGAGAGAGAGAGAGAGATAGATCTGAGTAATATCACTTAGAGGAATGCTTTCTGAGTCCATAAATTTCTGTAATATTCTGATTTTTCTCTTTATTTATTTATTTATTTATTTATTTATTTATTTATTTATTTATTTTCCTTCTTTTTTTTTAATTTCAGCTCATACAAACTTATTAGGTAACCAGTTCCCTCCCTCCCTCCTCCTCCCCCCGTACCCCCTGCTCCCCCTCCCCACCCCTCTCCCTCCCCATCCCCCAGTGCCTCCCACCCCAATTCCCAGAGAGTCCTTTCTTGTGCATGACTGATTTTCCTCTGGGCCCTCCTCTCCGATGACGTACAAGGACCCAGTGGCCTTTGCCGAACCCTTTCCCGTGTTCCCCTTAGGTATAGGAACACTGCTGTGGCTGCCAATTCTTTGCCTCCAAGGATCTTGGTGCCTTTAGCAGATGCTAGACTCTGTGAGGTCAACAGTGTGTTGGAAAATGCGCAGGGCATGCAAAGTCCAATTATGATTGCTTCAGCCCTAACTAGTATAGAGTATCTTACATATCATTGCTCCTCCCATCCTTATGCTCTTACACTCTTACCGCCCCCTCTTCCGCAAATTTCCCTGAGCTTCAAGATGGGGAGAGACTAAGCTGGCCTAGTTCTAGGTGGTTGATATAGAGTCTCTGAAGTTCTGGATTGTGGTTTGTTGATTTTCTTTTGCAGTTTTGCTGCTCCTGCAATGCCCTTCACTCCATCCTGGTGGGCATTGTATGTTACCCCCTGGCCAGAGACAAAAAGCTGTTAGAGTCTTGTGATAAAAGCACATTCAAAGGTAGATATAATAAAAGTGGGAAACCACAGTGAGGGAGGGGTCTATCACCCATTTGCAAAATTGTTACTTTTTATCTGCCAGACTATATACCCTCCTCTTCTGGTGAGATCACTCCCCCTCAGTAGTAAATGATCAGGAACAAAAGTCTGTGAACTTAATCAGATGTCTCATTACTTATTTGGGTCCTTGGTGGAGGCCTATTTTCCCTGCTGTAACATGGTCCCTTCTCTCCTTCTTTCTGGTGTGGCCCTCCTACCCCATCCCTCCTGTTCATAATCCTTGGAATTCCTGTCTCTAGGTGGGCTGGGTGGGTTTGGTACTAGGAGCCACCTATTAGGGAGTACATACGGCGCTTAATTTTCTGGGTCTGGGATACTTCACTTAATACAATTGTTTCTAATGACATCCATTTCTCGGCAAATTCCAGTAATTCATCATTTTTGATGGCTGAGTAGTACTCCATTGTATAGATGTACCACAGTTTCCTTATCCACTCGTCAACTGTTGGACATTTGGGCTGATTCCATGTCTTTGCTATTGTAATCAGTGCTGCTATGAACATGGTCGTGCTTGTGCTATCGAGGCGAACCTCTGCTGTATGGGGGGTTATTCCCAAAAGTGGAATAGCAGGGTCATATGGCATTTCAATCTTTAATTTCTTTAAGAATCTCCAGACGGCTCGCCAGAGTGGCTGTATGAGCCTGCATTCCCACCAGCAATGTAGGAGAGTTCTCCTCTCTCCACATCCTCTCCAGCATTTGTCGTTGTTAGTATTGTGGATTTTTGCCATCCTGACCGGGGTGAGATGATATCTCAGGGAAGTTTTGATTTGCATTTCCCTGATGGCTAAAGAAGTGGAGCATTTTTTCAGATATTTGTTAGACATTTTAATTTCATCCCTGGTAAAGTTTCTTTGAGTTCCAGGGCCCATTTTTTAATTGGGCCATTGGTTTCCTTGGTGTTTAGTTTTCTAAGTTCTTTGTGCACTCTGGACAATAGAGCTCTATCAGATATGTGGTTAGTGAAGATTTTCTCCCATTCTGTGGGTTGCCTTTGAGCTCACGTTACAATCTCTTTATCTGAACAGAAGCTCTTTAATTTCACAAGATCCCAACTGTTGAGAGTTGGTAGCAGTGACTGTGCCATTGGATGTCTGTTTAGGAACTGTTGGCCTAGCCCAATCAGCTCGAGGGAGTTCCCTATCCTTTCAACTATGGTTTTTATAGTCTCTGGCCTGATATCAAGGTCCTTGATCCATTTGGAATTAAGTCTTGTACATGGTGACAAGTACGGGTCCAGCTTTAATCTTCTGCATGTGGAGATCCAGTTTTGCCAGCACCATTTGTTGAAGATGCTGTTCTTTTTCCATTGGATTCTTTGGGCCCCTTTGTCAAAGACCAAATGGCTGTAACTTTGTGGGCTTATATCTGGGTCTTCAATCCTTATCCATTGATCTGTGTGTCTATTTTGGAGCCAGTACCAGGCTGTCTTTATAACTATGGATTTGTAGTATAGACTTAGGTTTGGTATGGTAATACCTCCAGCTGTGTTTTTGTTACTCAGGATTGTTTTTGCTATCCTGGGTCTTTTGTGCCTCCATATGAACTTTGAGATTGTTTGGTCAACTTCTTTGAAGAATTGCTTTGGGATTTTGATTGGTATAGCATTGAATCTGTATATTGCCTTTGGTAGGATGGTCATTTTCACGATGTTGATTCTGCCAATCCAGGAACAAGGGAGGTCTTTCCACCTTCTGGTGTCTTCGGCTATTTCTTTCTTTAGGGTTTTAAAGTTTTCATTGTAAAGGTCTTTTACCTCCTTAGTTAGGTTTATACCAAGGTATTTCATTTTTTTAGGGGCTATAATAAATGGTATTGTTTCTCTCAAGGCTTTTTCACTTCTTTCATTCTGGGCATATAGGAAGGCCTCTGATTTTTGCACATTTATTTTGTATCCTGCCACCCTGCTGAACTTCTCAATTAGTTCCAGGAGCTTCCTGGTGGTGTTTTTGGGATCACTCAGGTATAAGATCATGTCATCTGCAAATAGGGATAGCTTGACTTCTTCCTTGCCGATTTGAATCCCTCTTATGTCCCTTTCTTGTCTTATGGCTTCAGCTAAGACTTCAAGTACAATATTGAATAGAAGTGGTGAGAGTGGACAGCCTTGTCTAGTTCCTGATCGAAGTGGGAATGCTTCCAATTGTTCCCCATTGAGCATAATCCTTGCTGTGGGCTTGTTGTATATAGCTTTTATTATATTGATAAAGGTTCCTTCCATTCCTACTGTCTCTAGCGTTTTGATCATAAAAGGCTGTTGGATCTTGTCAAAAGCTTTTTCTGCATCTATCGAGAGTATCATGTGGTCTTGGACTTTGGACTGGTTTACATGATGAATTACATTTATTGATTTGCGTATGTTGAACCAACCTTGTGTGCCAGGGATGAAGCCTACTTGGTCCCCATGAATGATCTTTTTAATATGTTTTTGAATCCGATTTGCTAAGACTTTGTTGAGAATCTTTGCGTCTGTGTTCATCAGGGAGATCGGCCTATAGTTTTCTTTTTTAAGCGAATCTTTATTAGGTTTTGGGATTAAAACGATATTAGCTTCATAGAAGGAATTTGGTAGTGTTCCTTCCTTTGCTATTTGATGGAACAGTTTAAGGAGTATTGGTGTTATTAACTCCTTAAATGTCTGGAAGAACTCTGTGCTGAATCCATCTGGTCCAGGACATTTTTTGGTGGGAAGATTCGAGATTACTTCCTCAATTTCCTTATATGTTATAGGACTATTTAAATAATTCACAACTTCCTGATTCAATTTAGGTAAGTTGTGTTTACTTAGAAATTCATCCATCTCTTTTGTGTTGTCAAACTTCACAGAGTATAAGTTTTTGAAATATGATGTTATAATTCTCTGGATTTCTTGGGTATCAGTAGTGATAACTCCATGTTCATTTCTAATTTTGTTAATTTGGGTTTTCTCTCTCTTGCTTTTGGTTAGTTCCGCTAGGGGTGTATCAATCTTATTGATTTTTTCAAAGAACCAGCTTTTTGACTGGTTGATTTTTTCTATCGTTTTCTTAATCTCGATTTCAGATATTTCTCCCCTTATTTTGCTAATCTCCTCTCTTCTACTACTTTTGGGATCAGATTGCTCTAGCTTCTCTAAAGCTTTAAGCTGCATTGTTAAGTTGTTTATTTCTGACGTTTCCATTTTTTTGACGTAGACATTAAGAGCTATGAACTTACCTCTTAGAACAGCTTTCATTGTGTCCCAGAGATTTTGGTAAGTTGTATTTTCGTTATCATTCACTTTCAGGAGATCTTGAATTTCCTTTTTAATTTCTTCCTGAATCCAGTTCTCATTCAGCATCATAGTGTTAAGTTTCCAGGAGTTAGTGTATTTTCTCTTGTTTGATGTGTTGTGGATGTCCAGCTTTAGGCCGTGGTGGTCTGATAGGGCACAGGTTAGAATTTCAACTTTCTTGTATATGTGTAGATTCATTTTGTGGCCCAATATGTGATCTATTTTGGAGAAAGTTCCGTGTGCTGCTGAGAAAATGTGTATTCTTTGGTGCGTGGGTGAAAAGTTCGATAGAGATCTGTAAGGTCCATTTCTTTCAGGGTTTGATTAAGTTCCAAAGTGTCTCTGTTAAGCTTTTGACCTGTTGATCTATCCCATGTAGAGAGGGCGGTGTTGAAGTCCCCAAGAATTATCGTTTGGGGATTGATTTCTTGCTTTAGACGCTGTAGGGTTTTCTTAATGAATGTGGAGGGGCCCGTATTGGGTGCATAAATGTTCAGTATTTTGAAGTCTTCCTGGTTAATTGTACCTGTGACTAAAGTGTAGAATCCATCTGTGTCTCTTATGATTTTTTTTTTGGTTTGAGGTCCACTTTGTCTGACAGCATAATGGCTACCCCTGCCTGTTTCCTGGTTCCATTAGCTTGCAGTATTTTGGACCAGTCTTTCATTTTTAGGATGTCCCTATCTTTTGTGGTAAGATGAGTTTCCTGAAGGCAACAGATTGATGGGTTGTGATTTTTAATCCGAGTTTGTAATCTGTGTCTCTTAATTGGTGACTTAATACCATTGACATTTAATGTTATAATGGAGAAATTACTTTTAATTCTGGACATTTTTTATGTTTAGTGAATTTTGTAAGCTTATTATTTTACATTTATGTTTTTGTGGTATTATACTACTCTTCTGTCTTCCTGGATATGGTTGGTTTTTCTTCAAGTTTGCGTATTATTTCTAGCATTTTTTGAAGGCCTGGTTTGGTAGACATGTATCCCTTCAAGTTGTCTTGTGTTGGAAAATTTTTCTTTCTCCCTCAATCATGACAGATAGTTTTGCCGGGCATATCAGTCTGGGTTGGCATTTTTGCTCATTTAATACTTGAAGTACGTCTCTCCAAACTCTTCTTGCTTTTACTGTTTCCATTGAGAAGTCATTTGTTATTTTAATAGGTTGACCTTTAAAAGTGACTTGCTTTTTTTGTCTTGAAGCTCTCAGCACCCTTTCTTTGTCTTGAATGTGGAGTGTTTTGACTATTATTTGCCATGGCGATTTTCTATTTTGGTCATATCTGTTTGGAGTGTGAAATGCCTCTTGTATTTGGATGGGCCTCTCATTCTTCAGTTGAGGGAAGTTTTCATTTATGATAATTTGAAAAATTTCCTCAGGTGTGGTATTTTGAGATTCTTGCTCTGGTATTCCATGGATGCGCATGTTAGGCTTCTTCAGGGTGTCCCATATCTCTTGAATGTTCCTCTCAAGTACCTTTTTGGCTTTAACTACCTCTTCCATTGAGCTGGTTAGTTCTCCCACTTTGTCTTCAAGATCTGAAATTCTATTTTCTGCTTCGTTAGTTCTGCTGATAAGACTCTCTGTAGAGTTCTGGGTTGAAGATAACTTGTCTTTTAGTTCAATTTTTTTAAACCTTTTGTTTTTTTTTAAATATTTTTATTATTTTATTCAATTGTGCATGTATGTGTGTGTGCCCATGTGTGTATGTATGTGTGTGTGTAGAACCACAGACAAATTCGGGAACCACCATGGATGCCTCCACCTCCTCCTTGTTTACTCGGCCCGGGATTCACAGGCTCCGCCCTACCAGGACCAGAAACGGTCACCCCCGCTTCCGCCTGGCATCTATACGTGGTGTCTAGGATCCGAACTCAGGACCTTCTGCCTGCAAGGCAGAGGCTTAACCCCTGAGCCACCGCCTGAGACTGTTTTAACTGCTCTATGCCTATTTTTGCTTCTTGAACTGTTTTTCTCAACTCCTCCAAATGCCTGTTGTGTTCCTGTTCAAAGTGGTTGACGCGGTTGTTTAATTCCTGTTGGATTTCCTGTTTCATAGTATTAATCATGGTAATGATCATACTTTGAAAGTTGTTGTCTTGGGTCTGGCTTTCTTGGCTATTTTCTGTGAATTTGTTCTGGTTGGAATCCATCCTTAAAGGGTTGATTCTCTCAGTGGGATATTGGTCTCCTTGGGTTTTGTTTCTCATGTATCTGCACTTTGACTTGGACAATGTTGTTTTGTCTTCTAGGGATTTTCAGTTTCTGTGTGTTTTTGACTGAACTGATTTAGTTGGTATTACTACACTTGGGCAGTTGTTACCAGTGCTTGCCTTGGGGTTGGGTATGTTTGTCTTTTGTTATTGTTATTTCCTAGTTGAGGCTATTAGGCTGTTAGTACATCAGTTAAATTAGGTTAAGTAGACAGGGGATGAATATTAGTATGGTAGTGCATTTTTATGATGTAGTATTTTGGTGATATGTGAGAGTGAGTGGTGTATTCCATGGAGTTGTATATGTTTTTGGGGTGGCTGTATGGAAAGGTTAATCTACAGTGATTAATATTAGAAAGGAACAGTAAGGTGAAAAAAAGGGGAAGTTTACTTATCTTTGGGCTGGATGTGAAGAATGTCTCCCATGTGATAGGATGATTGTTAAGGTTTTCAGATGTATGGCCTTTGACCCTTGGAACTTTGCTTGAGTTTTCTTTGGACTCTATTGAATTCTGAGTAGCAGTGTGTCTTCTGTAGACCACTTGTGTGGGTCCCCCGTGGGCCAGAGAGGCAGAGGGGCTGATGTTGTTGGCCGAAGTCTTCACTTGGGGCCTGGGACTTGGCTTAGTGGCCCTCCCAAGCTCCAGGGATGGAGGAATGTGAGCAAGTTCCTGTCCAGTTGGTCGGACAGGTGGGCGGGAGGAAGAAAGGGGCTCGGGCCCAGGGCGCGGCCCAGGCCTAAGCCCGAAGTGGCCGGGGCGTGGCTCAGAGACAGGGGGCGATCTGGGGGGTGCTGGGGGTCGGGGTGGACCGAACCGGATCGGCTTACTCACCTGGGGATGGCGGCACGGACCGAGGCGGCCTGATTTCTCTTTTACAATAGATAAAATCCCATTGTTTAAACAGAGCACATTTCCATTGTATTCTCAGCACCATTCTTTTTCTTGTACCTTTTTGTGATCTTGTATTTTAGGCTTGTTTGTTTTAATTGACATCCCACTGGATGTTTTAAAATGTAACTTGGAGGCTTGGGCCTCCCTTCCATTCTCCTCCCTTCCTTTCATTAATCCATCCTACTCCCTCCTACCCTCCTGATTATCTGCTTCTATGGACCCCTGGATTCCTTCAGCTTGTCTACTACTGTGAGTGTTCAGGCCTCTTGTGGTATATCAGGTTGACTCTCTTTGGGCCATCCCACTGATATGGGCATTTCCCTTCACTCATCCAGCTTTAGGCCTCAAGGTTTCCCCTGTATGTTCCCATCTTTCTTATGTTCCTTGATAGTCTATGGGGGGGGCATGTTGCTATGTCGGTTATTATTATGCAGGTCTGGTAAGGACAAGTCTCACTGCAATGAGTTCCTAGATGTTGCAGTCCTGCCTGGAATGGAATGTCTTGTCCAATGGTGAACCTTACCATCTGTGGGTTCTTACAAGTTCACCACCCCTTCTTCTACAATGTTCCCAAAGTCTTAGGATGAGTAGAGACTAGGTTGGCTTGGTTCTGGGTAAGCCCCGCTGGGTCAGTGGTACTCTGTATTATGACTGGCTGTTGCTGTCCACCTCACTGCTCTTCTCCTGTTCTAGGTTACATCCTGTCAGCCTGTTGAGATCCTCTACCTCTGTTGTAGAAAAAGACTTCTAGGCTGAATGTTAAGTGTTCTTTAAGTCTATGGGTATAATAGCAGGTATTTACAGAGCCGTTTGATGTGCTGTTTTCCTACCTATAGGTTTACTGGCTGTTTTTCCATATTTATCTATTTCATTCTCCTTTTTTGGTTCTTGGTCTAGTTAACAATAACAGGAATGTGTTCCATTTTGACAAGTGGGTCTTGAGTTCAATCAGAAAGCTAGTGGTTGTCTCCTCAATACTCATGCCACTATTACACTGGCGGTCACCTGTTTCCATGGGAGACTACAGTTTTTGTGAATATATATAGAATGAAGGTGAAACACATTATATATTTATTTTACACATGTGTTTCCCTTTTCAGTCCATCTCTCCTCTTTATTTAGAAGCTGTATTATGTCTATTGTTTTGATGGTTGTTGTTTTGTTTTAACTACCGCCCATGCTCTGGCAACCACTATCATACTCTCTACTTTTATAAGTTTTTATGCTTCCACATATAAATAGGAACATTCAGTATCTGTCTTTTTGCCCTTGACTTATTTCATTTAGTTCAATGTCTTCTAATTCTACCCATGTTGCACCAAATGACAGAATTCTATTATTTTTTATTGATCAAATGGTATTCTGTAGCAGTTACTCTGTATTGTTGCTGATACATTCATGACCAAACGGCTTAAGGGAACAAAGAACTTATTTTGGTTTAAGATTATCTGGTTATAGTTCCTCATCCAGTTTGATAGGAGAGCCAGACCAACACCAAGGGCTGAGGGAACTGGACGCATCATATCCACATAATAGCTGGGAGAAAGTCAGTCTCTACTTCCCAGACTAACATGTTCAGCCAAGCATACAGAAGGATGCCAACTTTTTTAATCAGCTCCCTCCATTTTATTTATCTGACCAGGGACCAGTTCTGTCCACCATGGGCTGGGCCTTCCCTATTAACAAGATAATCCCCTACAGGTTTGCTCTGGACTTAATTCAGCTACTAATTCTCTACAGTATGCCCAGAGCTTGAGCCCTCAACTGTCAAGTTGACACCTGTATCTAACTATGACATATTCTGTTGTGTACAAACTTTGTTTTCTTTATCCATTTACTTGTCAATGGATACCCGGGTGCTCCCACATTTTGGCTATTGTGAATAGTACTGCAATAAACATGTACATGAAGATGTATTTTTGACATAGTAATTTCATTTACTTTGGTTATATACCAGTTTTGAGTTGCTAGATCAAGTGCTAGATCAGTTTGTAGTTTTTAAAGTAACTCTAGAGGCCCCTATCTACCAGTTTTGGTCACTGTGACCTCAAGTCTGTACAGCCTAGCTCAATCTCCTCTCTCTCCCCTGTACTAATCACAATAAATCCAGGAATCTACTAGACATCATGGAAACCCAGGACTGTGGACTAAAATAATCCAACTGAGAGTCCCCAAAATGTCACCATTAAACACAGGATAGTCTTACTGCTAAACCAAAAGATAAGTAACCCATTTTCATTTTCCATTTATTCTCTAGTGATAGTCATTTCACCTTAAGACTTCAAAGCACTGTACCCACATCTTATACACCCACCCCTACTGACTCTCAGTCCTTCACCCTCACATGCACCTAACAATCCTTAAAAGCTACTAATCTCCCACTCAACCCTAACTGCCCTACTCCTATTATACCAAGAAGATGTCCTATATTCTTGAAGCTGTTCTTATACTTAAGCCAAACCTTACCTACTAAGCCTGGCCCCAAATCTTAAATTTCTCTACTTAAACTAGACCATATACTATAAACTAGAATAAGAACTATGGAAGAGGAGAACATAGGTCCTAAGGGAAGAGCAAACTATGAAAATTTAACCATAAAGATACTAAACCAAACTGCCTTTTAAACCATGTTATCATATCCATAGATTGGAGGAGCACTCAGCACTTGATCTTGAAGTGCTTTTGCAACAGAATTGCTTACTACAGAAAAGTCCAGGTGGCCAAATTGCAGAAAATAAGTGACTGTGAACTGTTTGACCCTAAAAGGACATATAGCTGCATCCACTCCCACCTCAAAGCTCAAGGAACACTGGAGAAGAAGGGGCAATAAGATTGTAAAAGCCTAAAATGGGACTTTGGTGGGACATATATTATCTCCTGGGCATGGCATAATTGAGGTACATACAATTTCATGGCAGATATGCTATCCTATCAACAACTTACCAGGAAAGGGGAAGGATCTCAAGAAACTCCATACTTTTCTGAAAGGCTTATGAGAACTAATACTGATAGAGAAGACATAAGTTGCTGTCTTCAATGGTATGTCCACTGATCTATTTAATTTTCTGGAACATGAGTCATGTCAGGCATATGACCTTGAAGACAAACTAGATGAAGCACAGTGGTCCACACAGGTGAAAAGAGAGATGAAAAATTGTGAGGGGAAAAGGAGAGAAGATGAGAATGGAATTAAGCAGACAGAAAAAAGCAATCTGAAACAAACAAACAAATAAAACTAGATCATAAAGCCCATCTCCAAACCAGAGCTGAGCTTACATACCCCAAGTGCATAGCAGCTATCACATGCACAAAACAACACCAAACAACCCTAAACTAACTATTAAAGAACACCCATCCCATCCAAATCTGAGGAAGCTATTCCAAGAACTGTCGAAATCAGGGAACTCCATCTGACTCAAAAGAGTCAGAAAAACACACCAAAGAAAGCAACCAAAGACCTAACACAAGATGTCCAAGTCACATCATAAAACCACAAAACACCAAAATCCAGGAAAAATGTTGCCTACAAAAAGCACCAAACCTATAATGATAAATTCCAACCAGAATAAATTCTTGGATATAAGCCAAGAAAATAATAATCAAGATAATGAATTCCAAAGATTTGTTATTAATATGATCAAAGAAATGTGAGAGGCACTACAAAAGGAATGAAGAATTCTAAGGGGAGATGAATAAGCACATAAAAATATGAGGAGGAAAGCAAGAAACAGCTAAATAGGAATAAGACAATAGAAGAAACAAAGATAAGCACAGAATGGTTGAGGAAAACCCAAGCCAAAATTAAACTTGAAATAAAAAACAAACAATATAATAAAATGCTCAGTAAAAATGCTCAGAAAAAAAAGCAGAAGATAGAATATAAGAACTGGAAGATAAGATGACAGAACAAAGTTGTTCAATTAAAGAAGTTGAAAAAAATTTTTAAAAAATGCATGAAAGAGATATCTAAGAGCTATGGGACATGATGAAGAAGTTGCATATGTACATTCATGGAATTCTAGAAGAAGAAACTCGAAAAAACCAATCCAGGATATATTTTTCACACTATCATAAAGGAAAACTTTCCATACCTATGGAAAGAAGTCCCCACCCAATTAGAAAATGAATATTGCATACCACTTACATAGTTCCAGAATAGAAGCACCTCATAGTAAATTATAGTCAAAACACAGCAGACACAGGATGAGGAGAAAGTTTTAAAAGTTATAAGAGAGAAAAAACCAAGTGACATTTAAAGGCAAGCCTATCAAAATAACAGTTGGGATATTATACATGATAAAAGCCAGAACTTCAAAGACATATTTCAGATTATGAACAACCACAAATGTCAACCCAGGTGGTTATATCAAGCTAAACTATCAATCATGATTGAAGGCAAAAGAAAAAATTTTCATGACAAAGATAAACTGAAGGCATAGATGACTACCAAACCAAGTCTGCAGAAGATACTAGGAGAAATACTCAAGACGGAAGAAAGTGATAAACACACTAAAGAGAATAGAAGGGAGAAATAATGCCAACACAATCACTAAGCAAAAAACCACAAATATGAAAAATACAAAACTGACAAAATGATAGGAATCAACAAACATTTGTCAATAACAATTGTAAACATTAGTGGACTCAACTCCCCAATCAACATGGATTAAAAGTTAAAGCCTGTCAGTATTTTTGCCTTTAAGAAACACATTTAACTATAAAAGATTGACACTATCTTTAGGTGGAAGGCTGGTCAAAGGTATTCCAAGCAAACAGAACCAGGAAACAAGCACGAGTTGCCACTCTAATAGCTGTCAAAATAGATTCAAACTAAAACAAAACATGAGACACAGAAAGATATTACATAATCATTATAGGAACAGTTCATCAAGAACACTTCACAGTTCTAAGCATATACACACCAAATATAATCTTACCCACATATGCAAACACTACTATGTGTAAAATAACAAATCAACCCAAACATGATAACAGTAGGGGATTTCAATATCCCACTTTCATCAATAAACACGCCAACAGGCCAAAAATTGAATAGAGACACACTGGAACTGAATGAAACCATTATAAAAATAGACCTGATTGACCTCTACTTTCCACCCCAATACCAAGTAATACACATTATTTTCAGAAGCACATGAAACTTCTCAAAAATAGACCACATATTAGGATACAAAGCAAACTTCTACAAATACAGGGAATTTGAAATTCATTCTGTAATCTATCTGATAACTATGAAATAAAGTTAGACATAACTTAGGCATACACTATAAAGCACACAAACTCTTGGAAACTAAACAACATGTTATTGAATGAGGAATGGATCCAGGCTGAAATCAAAATGAAAATTAAAAAATTCCTAGAAATTAATTATAATTAAAACACAACAACATACCTAAAATCTGTGGGGAACAATGAAAGCTGTCCTAAGAAGAAACTTTACATTACTCAATGCCTAATCAAAAAATAGAAATATCACAAATAAATAGCTCAACAATGCAGCTTAAAACCTACAGAAACAAGAACAAACCAAGCCCAAAAGCAATAGACTGCGAGATGAATTTGATCAGGGGAGAATTGAATGAAATTGAAATGAAGAAAACGATGCAAAGAATAATCGAATATCTGGTTCTTTGAAAGGACAAATAAGATTGAAAAACCCTTAGCCAAATTATCCAAAACCCAAAGAGAGAAGACCTAAATTAATAAAATTAGAGATGAAAATGGAGCTATCACAGCTGACACCAGGGAAATTCAGAGAATCATAAAGACATGTTTCAAAAATCTGTGCTCTACCAAATTTGACAATCAGAAAGAATTGAATTATTTAAACAGCCCTGTAACAAGCAACAAAATTAAAGCAGTAATTACAAATCTCTCAACCAAGAAAAGCCCAAGACCAGATGGATTCAGTGCAGAATTCTACCAGATATTTAAAGAACAACTAACACCACTACTCCTGAAATTATTTTACAAAATAGAAAAGGAACTCTTCCAAACTCTATGACGCCAGTATTACACTGATCCCAAACCCAAATAAAGACACAACAAAAAGCTAAGGAAGCTATAGGCCAATCTCATTGACGAATGCAGATACAAAAATCATCAAAACACTATCACACCGAATTAAAAAAACATATCAAAAGGATCACCCACCAAAATCGAGTTGGGTTTATTCCAGAAACACAAGGTTGGTTTAATAGATGAAAATCAATAAATGTAACTCATCATATAAATACATGCAAAGACAAAAATCACACAATCTGGAATATGGGTGTGCTCAGGGCTTGACTGTGTCCAGGCCTCATAGAGGAGATGGTCCAGCTTCTGAGGGGCCAAAGGATCAGGGCAGATAGTGGACCTGGCCTCTGTGGATCTGGAAGAGAAAGCCCAGCAGTGTGGCTTGTGGTACAAAGCCCTGGTTGACCTGGGGCGGGTGCTGCTGGCTCAGTTCTCAGCTTTCCCTTTGAATGGGGCAGACCTCTATGAGGAACTGAAGACCTCCACTGCCATCCTGCTTATTGGCGTTCAAAGCCTTGACAAACTGCTTGACACAGGTCTCTATAATGGAAAATTGTTTAGCTGTTTTTAGTTAAAAGCACCTAATTTTTAACATAAATTATTCCCATCTCATCTAAAAGTAGAAGTTTTATGTCATAAATATTACTCTCTACTGAGTTCAAATCCTTGACTTTTTTGAGATGTGCTAGGCCTTTGACTATAGTAAAGGCTGTTATGTATAATTTCTAGGCAGCATAATCTGTAATGCAGTTCTGATTCCACTGCACAGGAAAAGTGCCTATTGAACTTTTCGTCCACGCAGGAAAGAATACACATTTTTCTCAGCACAATGCAGAACTTTCTCCAAAATAGACCACATATTGGGCCACAAAAATGAACCTCCACATATACAGGAAAGTTGAAATTCTAACCTGTACCCTAACAGACTACCATGGTCTAAAGTTTGACATCTGAAACACAACACACAGCAGAAAATACACTAACACCTGGAAACTAAACACTATGATGCTGAGTGAGAAATGGTTTCAGGAAGAAATCATAAAGGAAATTCAAGATTTCCTGAAAGTAAACGATAATGAAAATACAACTTAACAAAATATTTGGGACACAATGAAAACTGTCCTAAGAGGTAAGTTCATAGCTCTTAGTGCCTACATCAAAAAATTGAAACATCACAAATAAATAACTTAACAATGCAGCTTAAAGCTTTAGAGACACTAGAGCAATTTGATCCCAAAAGCAGTAAAAGAGAGGAGATCAGCAAAATCAGGGGAGAAATATCCAAAATCGAGATAAGGAAAATAATACAGAGAATCAACCAGTCAAAAGAGGGGATGCCAGGACATATATGTATTCTGTTTATATATGAAAACTTAAAGAAGTATTGAATAGAAAAAAAAGGAACTCTAGTTTGTGTTTTACAATGATGGGACTGGCTTCCATCCCATCATAGAGTCTGCAGTTCTCTCCACATCCTCATCAGCATTTGCTTCTTTTGTCTTTTCTTTTTTTTTAATTTTTTTTATTATTATTATTTATTCAACTGTGCACATGTGCGTGTGTAAGTGCGTGCGCCTGTGTGTGTGTCTGTGTGTCTATGTATGTGTAGAACCACGGACGAATTCGCGAACCACCATGGACGCTTCCACCTCCTTCTGCCCCGAGATTCACAGGCTCCGCCCTACCAGGACCGCAGGCCGCCCCCGCTTCCGCCTGGCGTCCATACGTGGGATCTGGGAACCGAACTCAGGACCTTCCTTCCGCCTGCAAGGCGGAGGCTTAACCCCTGAGCCACCTCTCCAACCCTCTTTTGTCTTTTCTTATGCCACTCTCTTAAACCAGGGTGAGGTATTTCACTGTAAGTGGCTTTTCATTTCTGATGTTGAGTCAGTTTGTTGACAAACCTCTTCTTTGGAGAAATGCCTTTTCAGATCATTCGTATATTATTATTTAAAAGTTTTACACATGTGTGTTGCACAATTTTTGTCTTTCAACATTCCTTTTGTCAACTCAGTTGACAGTGATCTCTCCCTTTTCTTGTGTTTTCTTCTTCGGTGTTCCTGTGATGCGAGAATTGTTCCTCCTCTTCCTCTTCCTCTTCCTTCTTTTTTTTTTTTATTCTGGTTCTCCTTCCACTTTGCCGTGTCTTTCTGGAACTGGAACTGGGCATCAGGTGGCTTCACTCCATTTCTCTGTCCCTGTTTCTCTCCTGATGTGTGATTCTGACTCACACTTCAAAACCGTTTCTTCCCTTGAGCACATAGGACACTGTTTACTTTTTATTTAGCTCCGCCCAGCTCCAGTGCGGGGATCTGTGCAGGTCAGTGCAGCAGCTTGTTGCTCCGGCTCTCCTTCATGTTCATGTCCTCTGCTTTCTATTCATGGTCCTGGAACCACATGCATGTGTTGATGGTTCTTCCACCTGAGACCTTGTGCTTGCTTCTGTGACTTGCCTTAGCACATTACTGACCCAGGACTGACTGACGTTTCAGTGCATTTTTGTCTAATCAAAATAAAAATTTAATTCTGTACTGGAGGGGTGCATGTGTGTTTATCATATATTGTACAGATTTAGACCACAGACTTTTGAGAACTGCTCTATGATAACAGATTAAAATCATTAAAATTTTCCCTTTAGCAGTGTCAAGGATAAAATAGGCAAACTGGCATCATTATCTGTCTTTGTTCTCAGTGCCTGTTTTTTTTTCTCTTCCATCTATTACCTCTGTCTGAAGTCAAGGTCCTATTCTTTAGGCTACTGCCTCTATTCAGATATTTCCCAGATTCTGAAGCCACTAGAATATTGTCTTTTTGCTTCTTGATCTGCAAGTTTCCTCTCACCTCCTTATTTATGCTTGCTGTGGTTTGGATGTTGGATGTCCTCCTCCCCCTTTTTAGACAGTGTCTCATGCAGGCCAATGCTTTGAGTTCACTATGCAGTTGATCTTCAACTAAGAAGTAGCACTAAGATTATAAGATATAACCAGACAGAACCCTTCTATATTATAATCTTATCAAGAAAAAATATAAATACATGTATCTTATTTTTTTAAATTATGAACAGATATCCTACTCAGGAGCACACAGAGAGATGAAGATAAGGTACAATAGAAACTGACCTGAGATGCTACCTCCAGGAGCCATAGACAAATAACAAAATACCTACTATCTCTTATATGACACTGTCTATGAATTGTTTGTCAAACAGGTCTTAAAGACCTCCCAAAACAACAAAGGATTTTTAGCCATTGGTCTTGGTTACCTATAAGAAATAACATTAATATCTTATTGCTAAGTCACTATAAATATTGGTTGCAGAACATGGAAAAGACAAGTATGAACTGATCTGGACGTTTCCTCCTAGCTGGCCAGATTTCGTTACACCAGTAAGTACTATGTGAGCTGATGAGGGAGAAGAGCAATTAACAGTCTCATCTAGCTATGAAAACTGCAAGCTACAAAAATGATCACTTTGGAAAGAGGTGATCATCAGTGTAATAGTGTCATGAATGTTGTGGGGTGGGGGTAACCAACTACTCTCTGACTGGATCTAACACCTGCTCTTCAGTAGGGAATTCATTCTTGGTACTGTAAGTCAGACAAGAATTTTCAGAAGGGGAGACTGTAGTCTCTACTAGGAAGTAATCTTCTAAGCTATAGTTATAAGAACTTGATATTAAACACTTATCATTGCACCTATCGTTTATAGGAATCTTTTAGCATGCTACGCAGAAGATTCTTTTTACAATGAAAGGTATTTGAAACAGAGAATTGTGACTGACAAAAGTGAAGAGAACAAGTGACTATGCACTGCTCAACCTGAAAAAAAATCCAAGTAATTCCACAACCCAGGGCTCAGAGAGCATCACGGAAGAGGGGATGTGAGAACATAAGGGCCTGAAGGTGAAAAGTTGTGGCGAGTTTCTTCCAGACATGACAGGGACACTGCGGTTATGAGTAGTTCAACATGACCTGCACACGATTTGGCCTAGCAATATTTCACCATGGAAGGAGAAAAATCTCAAGAGCTACTGTACCTCCCTCAGAGACTAAGAGTGTTGACGCTGGATATGGGGGTTAGGAAAACTCTTCTTCCCAATAGTATGCCAACTTGTACATAGTGCTTGCTTCAGCCAAGTACCCAAACACATGTCATTAACAGTATTCTAATAGAGCTTAGGAGGCCACACAGGAGGACATAAGAGTGGGGAGGAGATTTGTGAATGAAGAAGAAGACAGTTTATAGTAGTAGAAAGTTGGGATTGGGTAATGGCATGATTTGAAATGTGAGTTGTCTCCCACATGCTCATGTGTTCAAATCCTTAGCTGTTGTCAATATTTGGGAAGGTCATGGCACCTTTAAGGGGTGGAGCCTTGCTGGAGGAAGACTAGTCACAGGCAGTGGGCCTTGAGTTTGGTTAGCTCTACCCTGCTTCCCCTAGGTAGTCTGCTCTTACAGTCTGCTGTTGTGTTCTTTTGGCTTCCATGATGTCTACAGTGACATGAGCAATCTCCAGCTTCTGTAACCAGTCATGTCTTTTCCACCATAATGGACTGTATCTCCCCTCTGGGACTGTAAGACAAATAAATCTCCCTTGTTCCTCTTAAGTTTAGCTTGAATGTTGTCTCACAGCAGCAGAAAGAGTAACTGATACAGGTAATAAGGGGTGAAAATGACCTGAAATAATTTAATTCATGTATAAATCCCTAAAAAATAAATAAATTCTTTGACAATTTTATACAAATGTATGTTGGTCATTTTTACTCCCCTCTCTTTGACCTCTTTCATACCCCTTCCACCTCCACTCAATCCCTTCTTCTTCCCAAGTTTTTCTCTAATTTCCATCTTTTTATTATTTATTTTGTATGACTAATGAAACTTAATTAGGGCTGCTTCATAAGTGTAGGTGTGGGGGGGTTATTGACTGGGGTTTGATCATTTTATAACCAGTGGCTACATAGACTGAAGAACAAGTCTCCTTCACTGCTAGGAGCCATTAGTTGTCAATAGTTCCTCAGTGATGGGTGGGGCTCATGAACCTTTCCCCATCCATGATGAATGTTGACAGACCCATTTTGTGTATGACCTTGGAATTTTTAAAATTTATTTTCTCATGTGTGTCTGGGTCTCGTTATGTGTGTCTGTGTGTATTGAGGGCACTATGTGTGCCTGTGAGGCTCAAGTATGACTCTGGAAGTTTTCCAGCTCCATCTTCTATGGCCAGAAGTACACTGCCACCATTTCTTTTTTTTTTTTTTATTAATACATTTTTTATTATTATTTCAGCTCATACAAACTTAATAGATACACCAGTTCCCTCCCTCCCTCCTCCTCCCCCCGTACCCCCTGTTCCTCCTCCCCACCCCTCCTTTCCCATCCCCCTCCTTTCCCATCCCCCAGTGCTTCCCGCCCCAATTCCCAAAGAGTCCTTTCTTGTGCATGCCTGATTTTCCTCTGGGCCCTCCTCTCCGATGACGTACAAGAAACCCAGTGGCCTTTCCCTGAACTCTTTTCCGTGTTCCCCTTAGGTATAGGAACACTGCTGTGGCTGCCAATCCCTTGCCTCCAAGGATCTTGGTGCCTTTAGCAGATGCTAGACTTTGTGGGGTCAATAGTGTGTTGGACAATGCGCAGGGCATGTAAAATCCAATTATGATTGCTTCAGCCCTAACTTGTTTTTTTTTATATAATACATTTTTTATTATTATTTCAGCTCATACAAACTTAATAGGCACACCAGTTCCCTCCCCTCCTCCTCCTCCCCCTGTACCCCCTGCTCCCTCTACCCACCCTCTCCCTCCCCATCCCCCAGTGCCTCCCGCCCCAATTCCCAGAGAGTCCTTTCTTGTGCATGCCTGATTTTCCTCTGGGCCCTCCTCTCCGATGACGTACAAGAAACCCAGTGGCCTTTCCCTGAACTCTTTCCCGTGTTCCCCTTAGGTATAGGAGCACTGCTGTGGCTGCCAATCCCTTGCCTTCAAGGATCTTGGTGCCTTTAGCAGATGCTAGACTTTGTGGGGTCAATAGTGTGTTGGACAATGCGCAGGGCATGTAAAATCCAATTATGATTGCTTCAGCCCTAACTTTTTTTTTATATAATACATTTTTTATTATTATTTCAGCTCATACAAACTTAATAGGTACACCAGTTCCCTCCCTCCCTCCTCCCCCCCAACCCCCTGCTTCCCCTCCCCTCACCCCTCCTGCCCCATCACCCCGTGCCTCCCGCCCAGATTCCCAGAGTCCTTTTTTGTGCATGCCTGACTCTCCTCTGGGCCCTCTTCTCCCATGACGTACAAGGACCCAGTGGCATTTTCCTGAACCCTTTCCTGTGTTCCCCTTAAGCATAGGAACACTACTGTCAATCCCTTGCCTCCAAGGATCTTGGTGCCTTTAGCTGATGCTAGACTTTGTGAGGTCAGTAGTGTGTTGGACATTGCGCCGGGCATACAATGTCCAATTATGATTGCTTCGGCCCTAACTTGTGTGGAGTATCTTGCAAATCATTGCTCCTCCCATCCTTTTGCTCTTACACTCTTACCGCCCCCTCTTCCGCAAATTTCCCTGAGCTTCAGGATGGGGAGAGATTAGTCTGGCCTAGTTCTAGGTGGTTGATATAGAGTCTCTGAAGTTCTGGATTGTGGTTTGTTGATTTTCTTTTGCAGTTTTGCTGCTCCTGCAATGCCCTTCACTCCATCCTGGTGGGCATTATATGTCACCCCCTGGCCAGAGACAAAAAGCTATTAAACTAGAGTCTTGTGATAAAAGCACATTCAAAGGTAGATGTAATAAAAGTGGGAAACCACAGTGAGGGAGGGGTCTATCACCCATTTGCACAACGGTTACTTTTTATCTGCCAGACTATATGCCCTCCTCTTCTGGTGAGATCATACCTCCTCAGTAGTAAATGATCAGGAACAAAAGTCTGTGAACTTAATCAGATGTCTCATTACTTATTCGAGTCCTTGATAGAGGCCTATTTTCTCTACTGTAACATGGTCCTTCTCTCCTTGTTTCTGGTGTGGCCCTCCTACCCCATCCCTCCTGTTCATAATCCTTGCAATTACTGTCTTTAGGTGGGCTGGGTGGGTTTGGTACTAGGAGCCACCTATTAGGGAGTACATACGGTGCTTAATTTTCTGGGTCTGGGATACTTCACTTAATATAATTGTTTCTAATGACATCCATTTCCCGGCAAATTCCAGTAATTCATCATTTTTGATGGCTGAGTAGTACTCCATTGTATAGATGTACCACAGTTTCCTGATCCACTCGTCAACTGTTGGACATTTGGGTTGATTCCATGACTTTGCTATTGTAAACAGTGCTGCTCTGAACATGGTCGTGCTTGAGCTATCGAGGTGAACCTCTGCTGTATGGGGGATTATTCCCAAAAGTGGAATAGTAGGGTCATATGGCATTTCAATCTTTAATTTTTTTAAGTATCTCCAGACGGCTCGCCAGAGTGGCTGTATGAGCCTGCATTCCCACCAGCAATGTAGCAGAGTTCCCCTCTCTTTACATCCTCTCCAGCATTTGTTGTTGTTTGTATTGTGGATTTTTGCCATCCTGACCGGGGTGAGATAATATCTCAGGGAAGTTTTGATTTGCATTTCCCTGATGGCTAAGGAAGTGGAGCATTTTTTCAGATATTTGTTAGACATTTTAATTTCATCCCTGGTAAAGTTTCTTTTAAGTTCCAGGGCCCATTTCTTAATTGGGCCATTGGTTTCCTTGGTGTTTAGTTTTCTAAGTTCTTTGTGCACTCTGGACAGCAGAGTTCTATCAGATGTGTGGTTAGTGAAGATTTTCTCCCATTCTGTGGGTTGCTTTTGAGCTCACGTTACAATCTCTTTATCTGAACAGAAGCTCTTTAATTTCACAAGATCCCAACTGTTGAGAGTTGGTAGCAATGACTGTGCTTTTGGATGTCTATTTAGGAAATGTTGGCCTAGCCCAATCAGCTCAAGGGAGTTCCTTATCCTTTCAACTATGGTTTTTATAGTCTCTGGCCTGATATCAAGGTCCTTGATCCATTTGGAATTAAGTCTTGTACATGGTGACAAGTACGGGTCCAGCTTTAATCTTCTGCATGTGGAGATCCAGTTTTGCCAGCACCATTTGTTGAAGATGCTGTTCTTTTTCCATTGGATTTTTAGCGCCCCTTTGTCAAAGACCAAATGGCTGTAACTTTGTGGGCTTATATCTCGGTCTTCAATCCTTATTCATTGATCTGTGTGTCTATTTTGGAGCCAGTACCAGGCCGTCTTTATAACTATGGATTTGTAGTATAGACTTAGGTTTGGTATGGCAATACCTCCAGCAGTGTTTTTGTTACTCAGGATTGTCTTTGCTATCCTGGGTCTTTTGTGCCTCCATATGAACTCTGAGATTGTTTGGTCAACTTCTTTGAAGAATTGCTTTGGGATTTTGATTGGTATAGCATTGAATCTGTATATTGCCTTTGGTAAGATGGTCATTTTTACGATGTTGATTCTGCCAATCAAGGAACATGGGAGGTCTTTCCACCTTCTGGTGTCTTCTGCTATTTCTTTCTTTAGGGTTTTAAAGTTTTCATTGTAAAGGTCTTTTACCTCCTTGGTTAGTTTTATACCAAGGTATTTCATTTTTTTAGGGGCTATAGTAAATGGGATTGTTTCTCTCAAGGCTTTTTCACTTCTTTCATTCTGGACTGCTACCATTTCTGCCTGGCATTTTTACATGGGATCTGAGCTCAGGATCTTCTGCTTGTGAGGCAGAGGCCTAACCCCTGTTGCAGTCTGCCTGCATGGTTGCTGATAAATGACCATCAAATGGCTTAAGGGAAAAAGGGGTTTATTGTCTCTTACGATTATCTGGTTACAGTTCTCAGTCCAGCTTGACAGGAGAGCTAATGCCAACACCAAGGCTGAGGGAACTGGCCACACCATCTCTACATAATGGCTGAAAGATCCTTACTTGCCAGAGCAGCATTTCTAGCTAAGTATACGCAATGCCAACTTTCTCAACCAGCTGTCTGTATTTTATTCCAGGGTCTAATCCCACCCACCATGGGCTGGGGCTTCCTGTTTGCTCTGCGCCTAACTCAATCACCAATTCTCCACCAATGTGCCCAGAGCTCAAATGTTTCCTGAGCCATCTCTCAAGCCCATGACCTTGAACTTTTGATGCTCTTTCCTTCATATCCTGAGTGCTGTGATTAAAGGCATGTCACCCTGCAGGGATAAGGGGTTCTGAGGATGAAACCCAGGCTTTTGTGCATGTTAGGCAATAGCTCTGCCAGCTGAGCTATACTTTCAGTTTTCTCTTTCCTGCATCCCTATGTGTATGTTTGGACACTTGTTTCCTAGCTGGTGGTACCATTTTGGAACATGGGATAGTTTGCATAAAGATGTTCTCAGGGAAAAGTCTTGTGGGGTAATATCTGATATCTGTTTCTGGTTCCAGCCTGAGATTTCTGCTTCCTGGACTATTGAACCTCATCTTAAGTTTCCGTCACTATGGATGGAGCCCAAGCTGCCTTGCCTTTCCCCACCATGACGCATATATATATATATATATATATATATATATATATATATGTATGTATATATATCCCCTCAAACCATGAGTACCAATAAATATTTCCTCCCTTAAATTGCTTTGTCAGGCATTCTGTCATTGTACTGAGAATAGTCCTTTACCTCTATCAGAATGAGCTTTCTAAAGGTAAAAATAAATGACATGATTACCACACTGAGAGGAGATAGTTGGCATGCCAACAAGAACCCAACTGTGCTACCTGGAATCTCTCCTGGTCTCCAGGCACTTCCTCTGACTTGCCTCATCTAGACTTAAGCTACACTGGCTTGCTTATCATTTCTTGAATGTACCCTGCCCACTGGCATCTTTTTGTGTCTATGTATGCTGCAACCCTATCTGTGGTACTTGTGAATCTCATGACCAGGCTGAGGATGGATTTGAGGAGGCAGTCCTGGTAAGGTTCTTGCACATGCAGAATTGCTTTTGTGTGAACTGCCTGATGTATGGTCCAAATCACACTGTAGGCTACTTGTTTACCTTATAAGAGGGAATGTAAGTTGTGCTGAGTGTTGTTTCCATAAAGTAGGAACGGTGTTCACTGCTGGATCTCCAATGTCGAGAACACGCTTACCATGAAGCAGGTGTCCAACAATAAATTATTATGCATTTCTGGGAGGGCAGAGAATGAGTCATATCCTCTACTCTCTACCATATTATGGTTTCACAGTGCCCTTTAGACGTTTGTGTGGTGAATATATGGAAAGCAGATATATTCACCACTACATTGATGCCGTGCCAAGGTAGATATATGGAACGTGGGCAGTACACAACAGCTGTGAGAGTTTCTTCTTGGCTTCCACACATTGCTGACTGTACACAGCTCTTTCCTTCTGAGCATTTCTGGAAGGGCAGAGGTGGAAATGGTGTTCAACTACCAGAACTGACTGATCATAGAGTCACTGGAAACTTCTAATATACACACTGACTCTTGTAAATATACACAATGGCTCTGATTCCATTTTTTTTTCCTCCAAGGTAAGATCCAGGAATCAGCACTAAAATTACAGCAAAACCAAAACCCCCCCAACTTTGACTAATTCTGGTCACTAAGTTTAGCGGCCAGGATGTCATGACACCCATAGTCTAATTTTAATTTTCTAGATATTCGCGTGAACGTTTTGGAGGGGGGAGGATGATATTGCTACATAGCCCAGGCTGGCTGGACCTCTCCGCCACCTGTCTCAGCTCCCGTGCGGTGTGCACCACCATACCTGTTTCTGTTTGCAGTTTTAAAGCACACGTAAGTGTTAGAATTCTTGCAGATGTGTCAACACGCATCCAGAGAGCATGCAGGGCTCGCTAGTCTGTACTAGCGTCCTTCTTCTGGAAAATGCAATGTCCAGATGGACTGGAGTGTTGAGCAGGAGAAAAAGCAGGAAGGATTCCTCCCTGGTGGGTAAACTGTAGAATTACGTGCCTGGGCTGCTGCTGAGAAAACACGCAGATTCAGTGGAACTCTACGCTGCTCTCCGCCTCTGGTGATGCTCAGATCCGTGGCGTGTGTTGTCGTCGTTTGGAAATAATGGGTGCTATGGAGACGGATGTTCAGAGACATTAAAAATAATCCACTTCCTTAGGAATAAACAGCAACCCCATGCCAAGAGTTCTGGCGTGATGCAGGAATAGCGCCCGTGCTTCTGGAGTCCTTGGCCCACCTCCTTCCCTGCTCACCTGTAGACGTCGCTGATCTACAGGGGCTTAGCCTCCCGAGGGAAGCTAGGGTTACATAACCTGTTTTCAGTTGTGCAGACGGTGGGTTCACATGTTCGGGCTGGTGAGCTTCCCAGAAGGAATTTTAAAGTGTTCATCTGAAGTTTATCCAGACTTTTTGATCTAGAAGTTAGACAGGAAGCTCGGCCCAGAATCGAAAGAAGCCAAATTTGGAGGGAGAAAGGCTGTGAGAGGCCGCCTTGGCTCAGGGATCTGAGCTCTGACCCGTCTCCCTGGAATCCACCAGAGGGACAGCAGACCCGTTAGCCCTGGTGATTCAGGAAACCCCCTGACAAAGATTAATGCTATTAGGAGAGTTTGTTGCTGTTCCCGTGACTGAGCAGCAGGCGACCTGGCCCAGGTGAAATCCAGCTATTTCATTTAATGCTCTGGATTCTGAAGCATCTGGAAAGAGCTGGGCTCAGTCTCTTGCTGGGTGCTATTAACACGGGTCACCACGTAGACTCTGCTGGTGAACTGTCCCAGCGGGCTACGCATGGGACAGGCTGTTGAGGTGCCTGCGTGCTGGGTCTCTGCTAGGCTCGGTGTTCATCATGGCCCTTTGCAGGTCAGATGGCCACATCAGAACTCTCTCCCATGGATGGGTATATCTGAGTTCCCATTTATTTATTTATTTATTTATTTATTTATTTATTTATTTATTATTATTTATTCAACTGTGCGCATGTGCGTGTGTATGTGCACGCGCGTGTGTGTATGTCTGTGTGTGCGTCTGTGCATGTGCAGAAACACGGACGAATTCGCGAACCACCGTGGACGCCTCCACCTCCTTCTGCCCCGGGATTCACAGACGCCGCCCTACCAGGACCAGAAGCGCAGGCCGCCCCCGCTTCCACCTGGCGTCTATACGTGGGATCTGGGATCCGAACCCAGGACCTCCCGCCTGCAAGACGGAGGCTTAAACCCCTGAGTCACCTCTCCAGCCCCTGAGTTCCCTTTCTGACTTGGTATTTTGATCATGTGTCCATTCTCTATCACTGGAAGCAGTCGACAGTCCACCCTTGACAGAAGAGGAAAAGCTTTCATCTCTTGGTGGTGGCCACTGAAATGAATCTCATATAGTTCTGTAAGGTAGGCATTATTGCAGATGAGAAAGTGTAGATTGGAAGAGATTGAGTAAACTGGCACAGGAAGTGTCAGCTGTCTCTGTTGAAAGGCTCAAACCCTGTCTCATATCTGAGTCATGGCAGGTATTCTAAGTATTTGGGAAACCACCCATCACAAAATATTAGATTGTGAAGTGCCAACCTGGCTATTCTGCCACCTTCAAAGTCAGGACATGAATCTGTGGATGAGTCTTTGCTTTAAGTGAGGTGGTGCTTTGGGCAAGGTTTCAGTTGTTTACCTGGGGATGGAGTCAGGGCTGCTACTCAGTTAGCCTTGAGTCAAACCTTAACAGCATGATGATCAGAGGACTAGACAATCCTTCTAAGAATGAATAAACAAGGAAGGGATGGATTGTTTTAGGTAAGAGGGTCTGAGAGCAAGGGTGTGAGCTGGTCACTGGCCAGGCAGTGTTGTTCTTGACAGCTGTTTATGCAAACACCTTGCATAGAACAGAGGACTACAGGATCAGAAAGGCTGGGAGCAGACGCTGTTCTCTAGGACCACAGCTGGGCAGACCTGAGCACAGGGCAGAGCTGGGTCCTCAGTGAAGGCAGGGAGCAGAGACCAGCTTAATATGGGGAAAGCAGAGATTGGAGCACAGACCCTGGGGGAATTAGTCTCTGTTCTTCTTCATTTCTTTCCTCTCTTATGAAATGTGGTAGAAAGAGCTCTAGATCATGGAGATTGGTGAACTAGTGAGAGATCCTTGCCCTTGGACAGATTCCTGCCTTACTGCATAAGTTAGGAGGAAGAATCATTGCTCACATAAAGAACGTCTTAATTGCTACTGTGACAATTAGTGTAGACTTTTAATAGCCCCCCTTTCTCTCCTTTCAGTAATGGCAGCTCCTGGAGTGGGACAGACATGTGACTATACATTCTGTGGACTGCCTCCCTTGCAGCTAAGTGGCTCCTAGTTGGTAAAACTACCTGTGCTGCTTCCAAGCAGTTCCTGTCTCTAAGGTGAAAACCTGAGTTTTTTATTTCTTGTTTCTCCTGGGCAGGAGGAGAATTTGAACAAACATCTTGGATAGAGATGGAAGTTAAATATTGAAGTTGACTTTAGGTGTGTCACAAGGGTAGATAACCAGTGAATACTTGATGAAAGGTTAGTTAAAAATGTTTCTCTCCTCTATGACTAAAACCAATGAAAACAGTTCGCAAAATAAGCAGAATATAGTTTCTTTTACTGTTTGCTTCCAGAATGTCTCTGGCTACAAACTTCTATTGAAAACAAAACAAAACAAACAAAACAAAACAAGAAGTCTGGGTTAGAGTTGCCAGAAAAAACATAATATATCCAGTTAAACTTGAATTTCAGATAAATAATGTTTTTTTCCAGTATAAATGTTTCATGTGCTATTTGGGATGTACATGCATAATTTTTTCCATCATTTATCTGAGTTTAGTTTTAACAGGGGCATCCTATATTTTTATTTGCCAAGTCTGACGTTTCGAGTCTGGAGTCAAGTCTCTGTAGGACTCAAGGAATTGAATTCAATCATCTGAAGACTTTGTTTTTCTTATCCACAATGTGAAGCACATAGTAGTGAAAAATTTAAATTAGGCAGTGAGATCACAGTGCTGAACTATTGAAATACCATTTGAAATTCACAATTAATGAGACGTCAAGATTGTGTATTCTTTTGGCAGTTTTAATTTGCTATGATCAAAGATAATTAAAGTTTTCATTTTTCCACCCATGTGTTAGATTATCTGCCAATTTGGATGGTCAAAATTCCAATAATGCTTTTATGTTGTCATAGTTAGGGAATACAGGAGTCCACAAACTTTAGTTTTATAGATGAGGAAAATTGAATCTCTTCAATGCCTCTGATTTAAAAGTTATATAGATTTTTAAATCGACCTTAAAAATTTAATTTAATTTAATTTTCCAGTGTTTCAACAGAGTGCTTGAAGCTCCAGGCACATAGGTCAATGGTGGACCTGTGTTCCGATCACTCTACTTGCATATCCTCCTGTCATAATCCTTGGTGCTATTTCTAGTGGCTTCTATTGACACTCTTTGCTGCTGGTGTTGCCACTGCCATTGCTGCCCCTGTTCTTGGCTGACATCAGAGCCCAGCCTGCTCCTCCTTCCATTGTGACTGAGGTCCAAGGACTCTTCAGGAATCCTTTAATCTTTATGGTCTTCAGTAACCGACTGTAATTACTGTAAGACTTTCCAGGGACTCATTGGTCTTCAGTATAAGACTAGGATTGCTGAGATAATCAGCTCAAAGACTGAGCAGCTACAGGCAGCAACTATTGAGCTACTCTGATTTTATCTTGTAAATAAGTCTAATAAATTCATATATATATACGTATACATATATATAGCCATTTTATTGGTAATATTCTTCTAGAGAACTTTGACTAATAAATGGACTTGCTGAGTATAAACTGCAAAGTCATTTTCAAAATCCACTATTCATTTTGAGCCTTTTAGAATGGAGATGGGAGGATGTGAGGCCTTGCTGGCTGATGATGAGGAGAAGATAATAACTCCTCTATTCATCATTACATAATAGGAAGAGCTGTCACAAAATAGTGTTGGTACTGAGGTCCAAATGTCTTCTCTGAACTGTTAAGGCACCCCCTTTCACTTAAGCTCATCTCCTGGCCAGGTGGCTGGTAATGTGCCTTTGGGTGTGGTTTATACTTAGCCTTCCTTTTCTTGCCCCACTCGCACTGCACTCCCTAGCAGAAACTCCATTGGAATTGGTTGGAAAAGAGCAGGAGGAAACAAGTCAGTGTTTACTTAATAGGTAGCGCCGTGTGATCCCTTCCTGCCTCCTGGACCAGGCGCACGTCTAAATTGGGCTCCTTCCCAGTGAGCTTACATGTATTCCTTTGAATTCCCAGCAGGAATGAGTTGGTGATCAGGGTGAGCACAGCGTGAGACTCTGTATCAACCAGCAGACGCTTGACCCCTTGGCCTGTGCCTCCAATACATGCTCCTCAGTCGGTCATATTCCCTTGGTCCCTAGGCTGCTCTCTAGGACACCATCTATTTTTTTAAACTTTGTCTATCTATCTATCTATCTATCTATCTATCTATCTATCTATCTATCTATCTATCATCTATCTATCTATCTATCTATCTATCTATCTATCTATCTATCTATCTATCTATCTATCTAATATCTATTTTGTGTGTGTGTGTTTCTGCGTGTGTGTCAGAGGGCATTCTGTGTCCCTGTGGGGGACCAAGGGTGACTTCAGGAATTATCCTGGTTTGCTTTTACCTCCTCCTTCCTTCACTCTGGGATTTCCTAGGCTCTGCTCACCAGGGCAGGAAGCGTGGGCTGCCACCATTTCTGCCTGGTGTTTTTATGTGGGACTTGGGAACTGAACTCAGGACCTTCTAGTTACAAGGCAGAGTCTTAACGCCTGAGCCATATCTCCAGCCCCCAGGATCTATTTTATAATGATCCCAGGCTCACTTGTTGCTGTGCCTGCCCATCCAGCTATTGGCTGTAGCCACAGGACACCCTAGTTTCTCAGGCACAGTCTAAAATGCATACCTGGTGTTAGTCTGTCAGGATCACAAAGCACACCATATGAATGATGCTAGTGACAGCCCCTCACTGTCTTAGCATGATACAAGAGGATCTTTTTTGCCTTCCGCATGATCTGTCTGTACTGCTTTTAACAGAATACTTCCTAAAAGATGCTCATTATTTGGATCTGGAGTTTCCTACATACTAGGAAAGAATTCTGCTCTGACCCTGCTAGAATTTGCTGGCAAATTCTAGGCCAGTGCTCTAGCTCCTCTTCCCTCAACCTCTTGCGTAGCTATGATCACAGGCCTGTGGCACAGTGCTGGCCAGGCTTATGGTTTTCATGGGACGTTCCATTTTTTCTGCTGTGGCATGAGTAGCTTTCCTTCCAGTTTCTCAGGTCATAATTTCATCAAAGCGTCTGCCCCGGCAGCTGTCTAGATGGCACTGAGAGAGTAGGTTGTGGCCTGTGGCTGTAGCTCAGTAGCTGAATGTTTTCTTACCATGTACAAGGCTAAGTTCTGTACAAAACCAGGTATGTGGTGCATGCATATAATTCCAGCACTTGGGAGGTAGAGGTAGGAGCTTCAGGAGTTCATAGTCATCCTCACTATATATTGAGCACGAGCATAGCCTGGATATTGCAGTTTGTTTGTATGTTCACAGTAAATTCATGAGCAAACAAGAACAAAGGATTTTATTTTGGTTTTTGATCATCAGGTTACACCATATCAATACCAGTGGCTAAGGGAACTGGCCACAAGACTGCTGAGAGAGTAGAACTCACTTGCCAAACTAGTATGTCCAGCCAAGTATGCTGAAAAAGTCTACCTTCCTTAACTAGCTCCCTCCATTTTACACATCTGCCTAGAGACTAGTCCCACCCACCTTGGTTGGGCCTTCCCCATCAACTAGACAATCTTCTGCAGATTTGTTTTGGGCTTAACCCAACTATTGATTCTTTAGAAATGTGCCCAGAATTCAAGCTTTCCATTTCTAGTTGACACCTGAATCTAACCATCACACTGGGTAACATGTGAGACCCTCCTCAACAGACAAATAAGATCTGTTGTGGGTCAGTAAATGTGACACAGAGTTGGAGTCACTTAGACAGAGCTGTTGTTCTTCTGAGCTAACTCCCTGGGGCTGCTGAGCATTTCTGTATAAATTTCAACTCTCTTGAATCCTTTGTGTCCCTCAAATTGAACATTGTTCATTTACCTCTGATCTCTTCCTTGAAAATTTGTGTTTGGATAGCTAAATTCACCAGTGTTTGCATGGAGCTACTTCTGGCATTTGACATCTCTCACAGCTGGGACCAAACTTCTAATTTAACACAGGTTTCACGTGCTTGCATTCCCCACTCTGCTGTTTGCCACCTGCGTTATTTTCTTAACTCCTGAGTCTTGTGAGTAGCAAGTCTGCTGATCCCTCCAACCCTCCCTCCCGGCTCACAGAGGAGGTGGTGGCACGGCCAAGTAGGTTTGTGCTGTATCGCAGATTGCCTGGGTTTGATTTCCATTTCTATCAGTTATTAGCAGAGTAACTTGAGCTAAAGTAATCAAACTTTTCTAAGCTTTTTTTTTTTTTTTGAAAAAGAAAAATATTTCATTTTTGTATGAAGGATATTTTTTGTGAAGAATAATTTCCTCACAGGCCCAAGTGAGAATGATATGTGATAACAAATAGCACTGATTTAGTACCTGAATTAGAGGAACAAGGGTTTGATTCTCTGCAATTCACTGTTGTGGGTTCGCTGGGGTCTTTTATGTGTCCAGGTTCTTGTGTTTGAGAGTCGAAGATTGAAACCATTACACTTATAGAAGATTAAGGCAGTTTATTAGAGGAGAGAAAGTATGGAAATCACAGACACGAATCTGAAGGGAGCAGGACAGCCGAGCAGAACTTAGAGACTCCAGGCATGGAATCCATGACGGCAAAGGTATCTTGGAGAACTCATGGACTCCAGACATGGAGTCCCATGAAGAGCAAGAGAGCCCAAGACAGCTGCCAGCATCAAGGTTATTTATAGTCTTATGCAGGTCCCAGAGGAGAGCAACTTTTCCTCATTGGTTAGTTCCAGTTTCTCCAAACCTTACTGGAGTTTTTGGTCCTCTAGACCTCATTGGTCTGTTTGTATTGGGACCCATTTCAGTTATGGCTGAAAATCCTGTGGTAGGATTTATCCTCAATGGAGAACTGATCTCCATATCTTTTCATAAACAGAGGATTGGGGGAAGTTGGTGACCTTATCTCTGGAAAATTAAAAAAATCAGTTCCTCCAGGTTACTAGGGTATGTTCCTTCAGGGTAATCCCAGCAGTAGGGAGGGGAAGTGTGTGTGGGGAAATGACCTTTGAAGACCTTCAGAGATTATCCCAGCATGGCGCCTCTAAAACTGCCTAATTATGGTAAAATATGATGAATATTAATAAAAGCCTATACTATAGAAAGCCTGCCTTAGCCCCCTCCCTTCCATTGGGACTGAGATAAAAGGTTGCAGTGAGAAAGCTCACAAATTAAAAGACCAAGGCTTCTGCCCTTGACAAACATTAGTTCTTCTACCATCTGATTAACTTAGTATCTGTTCCTGCATCCCTTCCTTAGCAAATAGAGGTGTATAGCCATTAGGAGACTGTCATGTTCCTTAGGTAGATCATTGACAAGACGTGATTCTCCTTTTTTCCTTTTTTCTTTTTTCTTTTTTCTTTCTCTCTTCCATTTAAACAAGATGTGTGTATAATGCGGAACTTTCTGCAAAATAGATCACATATTGGGCCACAAAACGAATCTCCATAAATACAGGAAAGTTGAAATTCTATTCTGTACTCTATTAGACCACCATGGTCTAAAGCTTGACATCCACAACACAACAAACAACAGAAAATACACTAACTCCTGGAAACTTAACACTATGATGCTGAATGAGAATTGGATTCAGGAAGAAATTAAAAAGGAAATTCAAGATTTCCTGAAAGCGAATGATAATGAAAATACAACTTACTATTGGGACACAATGAAAGTGGTAAGTTCATAGCTCTTAATGCCTACATCAAAAAAACGGAAACATCAGAAATAAATAGCTTAACAATGCAGCTTAAAAACTTTAGAGACACTAGAGCAATCCAATCCCAAAAGCAGTAGAAGAGAGGAGATTAGCAAAATAAGGGGAGAAATATTTGAAATAGAGATTAGGAAAATGATACAGAAAATCAACCAGTCAAAAAGCTGGTCTTTTGAAAAAAATCAATAAATAAGATTGATACACCCGTAGCTAAATTAACCAAAAGCAAGAGAGAGAAAACCCAAATTAACAAAATTAGAAATGAAAATGGAGTTATCATGACTGATACCCAAGAAATCCAGAGAATTATAACGTCATATTTCAAAAACTTATACTCTGTAAAATTTGACAGCACAAAAGAAATGGATGAATTCCTAAGTAAGCACAACTTATCTAATTTGAAACAGGAAGTTGTGAATTATTTAAATAGTCCTGAAACATATGAGGAAATGAAGAAGTAATCTCGAATCTTCCCACCAAAAAATGTCCTGGACCAGATGGATTCAGTACAGAGTTCTACCAGACATGTTTTTTTTCTGCTCATACAAACGTAATAGGAACCCCTGTCCCCTCCCTCCCTACACCTCTCCCTGGACCTCCCTGCTCCCTCCCCTCTTTGCCCCTTCCTTTCCCCCCTCCCTCCATTTCTCCCAGTGCCCCTCCCCCATCTCTGAAGCATCCTTTAATGTGTATATCAAACTTTCCTCTTCTTTTTTTATACATTTTTATTATTATTTCCGCTCATACAAACTTAATAGGTACACCAGTCCCTTCCCTCCCTCCTCCTCCCCCCGAACCCCCTGCTCACTCTCCCCACACCCCTCCCTCCCCATCCCCCAGTGCCCCCCCCAATTCCCAGAGAGTCCTTAATTGTGCATGCCTGACTCTCCTCTGGGCCCTCCTCTCCCATGACGTACAAGGACCCAGTGGCATTTCCCTGAACCTTTCCCGTGTTCCCCTTAAGCATAGGAACACTATTTTGGCTGTCAATCCCTTGCCTCCAAGGATCTTGGTGCCTTTAGCAGATGATGCTAGACTTCGTTAGGTCAATAGTGTGTCGGACATTGCGCAGGGCATGCAAAGCCCAATTATGATTGCTTCAGCCCTAACTTGTGTGGAGTATCTTGCAAATCATTGCTCCTCCCATCCTTTTGCTCTTACACTCTTACCGCCCCCTCTTCCGCAAATTTCCCTGAGCTTCAGGATGGGGAGAGATTAAGCTGGCCTAGTTCTAGGTGGTTGATATAGAGTCTCTGAAGTTCTGGATTGTGGTTTGTTGATTTTCTTTTGCAGTTTTGCTGCTCCTGCAATGCCCTTCACTCCATCCTTCTGGGCACTGTATGTCACCCCCTGGCCAGAGACAAAAAGCTGTTAAACTGGAGTCTTGTTATAAGAGCACATTCAAGGGTAGGAAACCTCAGTGAGGGAGGGGTCAATCACCCATTTGCAAAATGGTTAGTTTTTATCTGCCAGACTATATGCCTTCCCCTTCTGGTGAGATCATACCCCCTCAGTTGTAAATGATCAGGAACGAACATCTGTGAACATAACCAGGTGTCACATTACTTACTTGCAGTCCTTGATGGAGGCCTATTTTCTCTGCTATAACATGGTCCCCTCTCTCCTTCTTTCTGGTGTGGCCCTCCAACCCCATCCCTCCTGTTCATAGTCCTTGTAATTACTGTAGGTATTACATATATTTACCTTTGAGTGTCTCAAGGCGGGCTGGGTGGATTTGGTACTAGGAGCCACCTATTAGGGAGTACATGCGGCGCTTAATTTTCTGGGTTTGGGATACTTCACTTAATGTAATTGTTTCTAATGACATCCATTTCCTGGCAAATTCCAGTAATTCATCATTTTTGATGGCTGAGCAGTACTCCATTATATAGATGTACCACAGTTTCCTTATCCACTCGTCAACTGTTGGACATTTGGGTTGATTCCATGACTTTGTTATTATAAACAGTACTGCTATGAACATGGTCATGCTTGTGCTATCGAGATGAACCTCTGCTATATGGGGGGTTATTCCCAAAAGTGGAATAGCAGAGTCATATGGCATTTCAATTTTTTTTATTATTAATACATTTTTATTATTATTTCAGCTCATACAAACTTAATAGGTACACCAGTTCCTTCCCTCCCTCCTCCTCCCCCCCACCCCCTCCTTCCCCTACCCACTCCCCTCCCTCCCCATCCCCCAGTGCCTCCCACCCCAATTCCCAAAGAGTCCTTTCTTGTGCATGCCTGATTTTCCTCTGGGCCCTCCTCTCCGATGACCTACAAGGACCCAGTGGCCTTTCCCTGAACCCTTTCCCGTGGTCCCTTTAAGCATAGGAACACTGCTGTGGCTGCCAATCCTTTGCCTCCAAGGATCTTGGTGCCTTTAGCAGATGCTAGACTTTGTGAGGTCAACAGTGTGTTGGACAATGCGCAGGGCATGCAAAGCCCAATTATGATTGCTTCAGCCCTAACTTGTATGGATTATCTTACATATCATTGCTCCTCCCATCCTTTTGCTCTTACACTCTTACTGCCCCCTCTTCCGCATATTTCCCTAAGCTTCAAGATGGGGAGAGATTAAGCTGGCCAAGTTCTAGGTGGTTGATATAGAGTCTCTGAAGTTCTGGATTGTGGTTTGTTGATTTTCTTTTGCAGTTTTGCTGCTCCTGCAATGCCCTTCACTCCATCCTGGTGGGCATTGTATGTCACCCCCTGGCCAGAGACAAAAAGCTGTTAAACTAGAGTCTTGTGATAAAAGCACATTCAAAGGTAGATGTAATAAAAGTGGGAAACCACAGTGAGGGAGGGGTCTATCACCCATTTGCACAACGGTTACTTTTTATCTGCCAGACTATATGCCCTCCTCTTCTGGTGAGATCATACCCCCTCAGTAGTAAATGATCAGGAACAAAAGTCTGTGAACTTAATCAGATGTCTCATTACTTATTTGGGTCCTTGGTCGAGGCCTATTTTCTCTGCTGTAACATGGTCCCTTCTCTCCTTGTTTCTGGTGTGGCCCTCCTACCCCATCCCTCCTGTTCATAATCCTTGGAATTACTGTCTCTAGGTGGGCTGGGTGGGTTTGGTACTAGGAGCCACCTATTAGGGAGTACATGCGGCGCTTAATTTTCTGGGTCTGGGATACTTCACTTAATATAATTGTTTCTAATGACATCCATTTCCCAGCAAATTCCAGTAATTCATCATTTTTGATGGCTGAGTAGTACTCCATTGTATAGATGTACCACGGTTTCCTTATCCACTCGTCAACTGTTGGACATTTGGGTTGATTCCATGACTTTGCTATTGTAAACAGTGCTGCTATGAACATGGTCGTGCTTGTGCTATCGAGGTGAACCTCTGCTGCATGGGGGGTTATTCCCAAAAGTGGAATAGTAGGGTCATATGGCATTTCAGTCTTTAATTTTTTTAAGAATCTCCAGATGGCTCGCCAGAGTGGCTGTATGAGCCTGCATTCCCACCAACAATGTAGGAGAGTTCCCCTCTCTCCACATCCTCTCCAACATTTGTTGTTTGTATTGTGGATTTTTGCCATCCTGACCAGGGTGAGATGATATCTCAGGGAAGTTTTGATTTGCATTTCCCTGATGGCTAAGGAAGTGGAGCATTTTTTTCAGATATTTGTTAGACATTTTAATTTCATCCCTGGTAAAGTTTCTTTTAAGTTCCAGGGCCCATTTTTTAATTGGGCCATTGGTTTCCTTGGTGTTTCATTTTCTAAGTTCTTTGTGCACTCTGGACAGCAGAGTTCTATCAGATGTATGGTTAGTGAAGATTTTCTCCCATTCTGTGGGTTGCCTTTGAGCTTGCGTTACAATCTCTTTATCTGAACAGAAGTTCTTTAATTTCACAAGATCCCAACTGTTGAGAGTTGGTAGCAGTGACTGTGCCATTGGATGTCTGTTTAGGAACTGTTGGCCTAGCCCAATCAGCTCGAGGGAGTTCCCTATCCTTTCAACTATGGTTTTTATAGTCTCTGGCCTGATATCAAGGTCCTTGATCCATTTGGAATTAAGTCTTGTACATGGTGACAAGTATGGGTCCAGCTTTAATCTTCTGCATGTGGAGATCCAGTTTTGCCAGCACCATTTGTTGAAGATGCTGTTCTTTTTCCATTGGATTCTTTGGGCCTCTTTGTCAAAGACCAAATGGCTGTATTTTTGTGGGCTTATATCTGGGTCTTCAATCCTTATCCATTGATCTGTGTGTCTATTTTGGAGCCAGTACCAGGCTGTCTTTATAACTATGGATTTGTAGTATAGACATAGGTTTGGTATGGTAATACCTCCAGCAGTGTTTTTGTTACTCAGGATTGTTTTTGCTATCCTGGGTCTTTTGTGCCTCCATATGAACTTTGAGATTGTTTGGTCAACTTCTTTGAAGAATTGCTTTGGGATTTTGATTGGTATAGCATTGAATCTGTATATTACCTTTGGTAGGATGGTCATTTTTACGATGTTGATTCTGCCAATCCAGGAACAAGGGAGGTCTTTCCACCTTCTGGTGTCTTCTGCTATTTCTTTCTTTAGGGTTTTAAAGTTTTCATTGTAAAGGTCTTTTACCTCCTTAGTTAGGTTTATACCAAGGTATTTCATTTTTTTTTTGAAAGGGAATCTGAGTCTGTTTATTGGGCACATAGCTACAGTTTAAGTACAAATTTTTTGGCAAGAAAAAGCAGGTTGCGTAGGGAGAAAACATAAAGAACAAAACAAATCAATTATAAGAATGAAGGAGAATAATTTGGACATAGCCAGTGTTTTTCTGTTTTGGAGAAATCAAGCTTCCTTAACAACTGAAATATCATGTCTTAGGACAGGTTAATTATTAACCACTGATTAGAAGTTCAGTAGACAATGGTTGGCATATTTCTAAAATTCTTAAGCTCACATAGCTAAATTTGTAGACGTGAGAAACTGCCACAGACCACAGTCGTGGCCTTGAGACCAGGGCTCCCCCGGACCAGATGGAGAACAGAACACACATAGTTCTCTAGGGGTACCATGGCTTGGATTTTTTTTTTCTTGGATGTAGTCATTTTCTTTTTTTTAAATGTAATTATACATTTAAAAATTTTTTTACCAGTTCCCTCCCTCCCCCCTCCTCTCCCGAACCCCCTCCCTTTCCCTCCTTATCCCCCAGTGTCTCCCACCCAATTCCCAGAGAGTCCTTTATTGTGTACGCCTGACTCTCCACTGGGTCCTCCTCTCCGATGACATATAAGGACCCAGTGGCATTTCCATAAGCCCTTTCTCTTGTTCCCCTTAAGCATAGGAGCACTCTATGGCTGTCAATCCCTTGCCTCCAGCGATCTCAGTGCCCTTAACAGATGCTAGACTTTATGAGGGCAACAGTGGGCTGGACATTGCGCAGGGCATGCAAAGTCCCATTATGATTGCTTTGGCCCCAACTATTGTTGAGAATCTTGCAAATCGTTGTTCCTCCCATCCTTTTGCTCTTACAATCTTACCGCCCCCTCTTCCGCAAATGCCCCTGAGCTTCAGGATGGGGAGAGATTAGGCTGGCCTAGTTCTATGTGATTGATATAGAGTCTCTGAAGTTCTGGATTGTGGTTTGTTGATTTTCTTTTGCAGTTTTGCTGCTCCTGCAATGCCCTTCACTCCATCCTTCTGGGCACTGTATGTCACCCCCTGGCCAGAGACAAAAAGCTGTTAAACTGGAGTCTTGTTATAATAGCACATTCAAGGGTAGATGTAATAAAAGTAGGAAACCTCAGTGAGGGAGGGGTCAATCACCCATTTGCACAACGGTTACTTTTTATCTGTTAGACTATATGCCCTCCCCTTCTGGTGAGATCAAGAAAGAACGTCTGTGAACTTAACCAGGTTTCTCATTACTTGCAGACCTTGATGGAGGCCTATTTTCTCTGCTGTAACATGGTCCCCTCTCTCCTTGTTTCTGGTGTGGCCCTCCTACCCCATCTCTCTTGTTCATAATCCTTGCAATTACTGTGTTACATAGGTTTACTTTTGAGTGTCTCAATGTGCGCTGGGTGAGTTTTGTACTAGGAGCCACCTATTAGGGAGTACATACGGCGCTTAATTTTCTGGGTTTGGGATACTTCACTTAATATAATTGTTTCTAATGACATCCATTTCCCAGCAAATTCCAGTAATTCATCATTTTTGATGGCTGAGTAGTACTCCATTGTATAGATGTACCACGGTTTCCTTATCCACTCGTCAACTGTTGGACATTTGGGTTGATTCCATGACTTTGCTATTGTAAACAGTGCTGCTATGAACATGGTTGTGCTTGTGCTGTCGAGGTGAGCCTCTGCTGTATGGGGGGTTATTCCCAAAAGTGGAATAGCAGGGTCATATGGCATTTCAATCTTTAATTTCTTTTTTTTTTCAATCTTTAGTTTCTTTAAGAATCTCCAGATAGCTTGCCAGAGTGGCTGTATGAGCCTGCATTCCCACCAGCAATGTAGGAGAGTTCCCCTCTCTCCACATCCTCTCCAGCATTTGTCGTCATTTGTATTGTGGATTTTTGCCATCCTGACCGGGGTGAGATGATATCTCAGGGAAGTTTTGATTTGCATTTCCCTGATGGCTAAGGAAGTGGAGCATTTTTTCAGATATTTGTTAGACATTTTAATTTCATCCCTATTAAAGTTTCTTTTAAGTTCCAGGGCCCATTTCTTAATTGGGCCATTGTTTTTCTTGGAGTTTAGTTTTCTAAGTTCTTTGTGCACTCTGGACAGTAGAGCTCTGTCAGATATATGGTTAGTGAAGATTTTCTCCCATTCTGTGGGTTGCCTTTGAGCTTGCGTTACAATCTCTTTATCTGAACAGAAGCTCTTTAATTTCACAAGATCCCAACTGTTGAGAGTTGGTAGCAGTGACTGTGCCATTGGATGTCTGTTTAGGAACTGTTGGCCTAGCCCAATCAGCTCAAGGGAGTTCCCTATCCTTTCAACTATGGTTTTTAAAGTCTCTGGCCTGATATCAAGGTCCTTGATCCATTTGGAATTAAGTCTTGTACATGATGACAAGTACGGGTCCAGCTTTAATCTTCTGAATGTGGAGATCCAGTTTTGCCAGCACCATTTGTTGAAGATGCTGTTCTTTTTCCATTGGATTCTTTGGGCCCCTTGTCAAAGACCAAATGGCTGTAATTTTGTGGGATTATATCTGGATGTTCAATCCTTATCCTTTGATCTGTGTGTCTATTTTGTAGCCAGTACCAGGCAGTTTTTATAACTATGGATTTGTAGTATAGACTTAGGTTTGGTATGGTAATACCTCCAGCAGTGTTTTTGTTACTCAGGATTGTCTTTGATATCCTGGGTCTTTTGTGCCGCCATATGAATTTTGAGATTATTTGGTCAAATTCTTTAAAGAATTGCTTTGGGATTTTAATTGGTATAGCATTGAATTTGTATATTGCCTTTGGTAGGATGGTCATTTTTACAATGTTGATTCTACCAATCCAAGAACATGGGAGGTCTTTCCACCTTCTGGTGTCTTCTGCTATTTCTTTCTTTAGGGTTTTAAAGTTTTCATTGTAAAGGTCTTTTACCTCTTTGGTTAGGTTTATACCAACGTATTTCATTTTTTTAGGGGCTATAGTAAATGGTATTGTTTCTCTCAAGGCTTTTTCACTGCTTTCATTCTGGGCATATAGGAAGGCCTCTGATTTTTGCACATTTATTTTGTATCCTGCCACCCTGCTGAACTTCTCAATTAGTTCCAGGAGCTTCCTGGTGGAGTTTTTTGGATCCCTCAGGTATAAGATCATGTCGTCTGCAAATAGGGATAGCTTGACTTCTTCCTTGCCGATTTGAATCCCTCTTATGTCCCTTTCTTGTCTTATGGCTTCAGCTAAGACTTCAAGTACAATATTGAATAGAAGTGGTGAGAGTGGACAGCCTTGTCTAGTTCCTGATCGAAGTGGGAGTGCTTCCAATTGTTCCCCATTGAGCATAATCCTTGCTGTGGGCTTGTTTTATACAGCTTTTATTATATTGATAAAGGTTCTTTTCATTCCTACAGTCTCTAGCATTTTGATCATAAAAGGCTGTTGGATTTTTTCAAAGGCTTTTTCTGCATCTATGGAGAGTATCATGTGGTCTTGGACTTTGGACTGGTTTACATGATGAATTACATTTATTGATTTGCGTATGTTGAACCAACCTTGTGTGCCGGGGATGAAGCCTACTTGGTCCCCGTGAATGATCTTTTTGATATGTTTTTGAATCTGATTTGCTAAGACTTTGTTTAGAATCTTGGCGTCTGTGTTCATCAGAGAGATCGGCCTATAGTTTTCTTTTTTAAGTGAATCTTTATTAGGTTTTGGGATTAAGACGATATTAGCTTCATAGAAGGAATTTGGTAGTGTTCCTTCCTTTGCTATTTGATGGAACAGTTTAAAGAGTATTGGTGTTATTAACTCCTTAAATGTCTGGTAGAATTCTGTGCTGAATCCATCTGGCCCAGGACATTTTTTGGTGGGAAGATTCAAGATTACTTCTTCAATTTCCTTGTATGTTATAGGACTATTTAAATAATTCACAACTTCCTGATTCAATTTAGGTAGGTTGTGTTTACTTAGAAATTCATCCATCTCTTTTGTGTTGTCAAACTTCACAGAGTACAAGTTTTTGAAATATGATGTTATAATTCTCTGGATTTCTTGGGTATCCGTAGTGATAACTTCATGTTCATTTCTAATTTTGTTAATTTGGGTTTTCTCTCTCTTGCTTTTGGTTAATTTAGCTAGGGGTGTATCCATCTTATTGATTTTTTCAAAGAACCAGCTTTTTGACTGGTTGATTTTTTCTATTGTTTTCTTAGTCTCGATTTCAGATATTTCTCCCCTCATTTTGCTAATCTCCTCTCTTGTACTACTTTTGGGATCAGATTGCTCTAGTTTTTCTAAAGCTTTAAGCTGCATTGTTAAGTTGTTTATTTCTGATGTTTCCATTTTTTGATGTAGGCATTAAGAGCTATGAACTTACCTCTTAGAACAGCTTTCATTGTGTCCCAGAGATTTTGGTAAGTTGTATTTTCGTTATCATTCACTTTCAGGAAATCTTGAATTTCCTTTTTAATTTCTTCCTGAATCCAGTTCTCATTCAGCATCATAGTGTTAAGTTTCCAGGAGTTAGTGTATTTTCTCTTGTTTGATGTGTTGTGGATGTCCAGCTTTAGGCCGTGGTGGTCTGATAGGGTTAGAATTTCAACTTTTTTGTATATGTGTAGATTCGTTTTGTGGCCCAATATGTGATCTATTTTGGAGAAAGTTCCGTGTGCTGCTGAGAAAAATGTGTATTCTTTGGTGCGTGGGTGAAAAGTTCAATAGAGATCTGTAAGGTCCATTTTTTTCAGGGTTTGATTAAGTTCCAAAGTGTCTCTGTTAAGCTTTCGACCTGTTGATCTATCCCATCTTGAGAGGGCCAAACTTTCCTCTTCTACCAGACATTTAAGGAGCTAATAACACCAATACTCCTTAAACTGTTCCATCAAATAGCAAAGGAAAAAACACTACCAAATTCCTTCTATGAAGCTAATATCATCTTAATCCCAAAACCTAATAAGTGTACACTTAAAAAAGAAAACTATAGGCCAGTCTCTCTGAAGAACACAGATGCAAAGATTCTCAACAAAGTCTTAGCAAATCGGATTCAAAAACATATTAAAAAGATCATTCACGGGGACCAAGTAGGCTTCATCCCCAGCACACAAGGTTGTTTCAATATACACAAATCAATAAATGTAAACCAGTCCAAAGTCCAAGACCACATGATACTCTCAATAGATGCAGAAAAAGCTTTTGACAAGATCCAACAGCCTTTTATGATCAAAACCCTAGAGAAGGTTGGAATTGAAGGAACCTTTATCAATATAATAAAAGCTGTATACAACAAACCCATAGCAAGGATTATGCTCAATGGGGAACAATTGGAAGCATTCTCACTTCGATCAGGAACTAGACAAGGCTGTCCACTCTCACCACTTCTATTCAATATTGTACTTGAAGTCATAGCTGAAGCCATAAGACAAGAAAGGGACATAAGAGGGATTCAAATCGGCAAGGAAGAAGTCAAGCTATCCCTATTTGCAGATGACATGATCTCATACCTGAGTGATCCCAGAAAGTCTACCAGGAAACTCCTGAAACTAATTGAGAAGTTCAGCAGGGTGGCAGGATACAAAAGAAACGTACAAAAATCAGTGACCTTCTTCTATGCCCAGAATGAAAGAAATGAAAAAGCCCTGAGAGAAACAATCCCATTTACTATAGCCCCTAAAAAAATGAAATATCTCCGTATAAATCTAACCAAGGAAGTAAGAGACCTTTACAATGAAAACTTTAAAGCCCTAAAGAAAGAAATTGCAGAGGACATCAGAAGGTGGAAAGACCTCCCATGTTCCTGGATTGGCAGAATCAACATCATAAAAATGACCATCCTACCAAAGTCAATATAAAGATTCAATACTATACCAATTAAAATCCCAAAGCAATTCTTTAAAGAAGTTGACCAAACAATCTCAAAATTCATATGGAGGCACAAAAGACCCAGGATAGCAAAGACAATCCTGAGTAACAAAAACACTGCTGGAGGTATCACCATACCAAACCTTAGTCTATGCTACAATTCCATAGTTGTAAAAACAGCTTGGTATTGGCTACAAAATAGACACACAGATCAACGAATAAGGGTTCAAGACCCAGATATAAGCCCACAAAGTTACAGCCATTTGATCTTTGACAAAGAAGCCAAAAAAACCCAATGGAAAATGAACAGCATCTTCAACAAATGGTGCTGACAAAACTAGATATCCACATGCAGAAGATTAAAACTGGACCCGTGTAGAGTCCAACACCCACGGCGTGGCGTGTCTCCACGCACTCACACACTCATTCACACGATTGCGCAGCCTGCTCCAATGATGAAGAAAAGTAAATCCCGCCGTCCCCACCTCCCCCTCAATTCCCCGGAGATTCAGCCATGGGATGGGAGTTTGTCAGAGCAAATCAGGTTTATTGGGGGTAACAAAACAGCTTATATAGGCAAAAGACCACAAGGCGCCAAATGGGCACCCAGTTATGTCAAAGGTCAACATATCCTTTAGGTACCAAAGGTCAAGTCCAATGTCACTTAGCACAGAAGGCAGGTCAATACCTGGAAGCCAATTAGGGCTCTCTGTAATGTGATCAGGGTTACACCTAGGACACTAGTTCTCAGTGTCATCTTTAGTCCCATGCGCTTGGCCATGCCCTGGGGCAAACCCTGGGTGGGCCCATCATCTCTCCCTTTTTGTTTTAGTAGGGACTATATTTTTACAATTAATTATGCATATGTCCAATGTCCTATCAGTCTCAGCGTGAGCTTTTGCTGTTGTCCAGTCCTGGTTGGTCTTCTCAGTCAAGCAGGTTGGCATCAGCACCACGCATGGCAGCAGGTAGCTTGGGGAAGTCGCATGTGGCTCACACAGGCAATACAGGCCTGCCTGGTCCACCATTAGACCAAGTCCTCACAAGCCTCCAAGCTTGATCACATCTGTGGGGGGGGCATGGCTTGGATGTCTGTAGTGTGGTGTCATAGATGGAGCGCTGCTGAGAGATGTGCTGAGAAAACACTTAAGCAATATAGGTATTAGAAGAACATGTTTTTTTCTAGATGTTAAGTCAAACCTGGATCGTTTTTTTCTAGATGTTAGGTCAAACCTGGATTGACTTTTTGAAAATTTAAAATGTTGATGGTAAATAATGCCAACTCTAGCTGTTGGTGTGGGCTTACTCCCCCTTTTTGTTTTAGTAATTGGACCTTTAATTTAGTTGGGTATGGGGTCATCCAGCAGAGGGGGATGTCTTCTTTGGAATTTTAAAGACCTTCAAAGACCTTGAGAGACCCATCCCAGCATGGCTGTTCTAAACTTGCCTACTTTACCCCTTAACCTATTTGAGGACCCTGGCTGCTCAAGGGATGAGGGTCAATGATCGTTCTTTGACTGCTTCCTGCTGAGATGAGATATTGAAAGTGAAAACAGACTGTTGTCCTCATCTAATAAGTGATGGGATGGTCTAGACGTCCTTGACAGATGGCTTTATTACTTTAAGGTCCCTATAAAAGAGACAAATCTACACAAGGATTAAACCGTTGTAACTGGGAAGGCACATGGGATAAACCAAATAAGCTCAGTAATCTTACTGTGGGTACAGGCAAGAGTTAGTAAAAAAAAAACCTGTTACCTCGCCTGGGATATTAATGTCTTAGTTTGGTGAAAAACTAAGAATTAATCTACATACTGAAGACCTTTTTTCTTTGGCAGCTGTGAATCTCTATGATCACATTTTAAAACCTGTTTAAAACCATGTGAACTGTCTATTTTGTTTTATTAAATGAGGGAATGTCTAAAAGCAACATCATTAAGCATATAAGGAATTTCAGTAGTTTCTTTGTGAGTGACTGATGAACCTGTCATTTTCTTGATCATTAACATTTTAGTAAAATCAAAGATTGACAAAAGCCTAGGAAGGAAGTTGAGCACTGGAATTTTGTGCTCCCAAGTCTAGAAACAAAGAGGCTTCCCATTTGCATGTTAAACCAAACCCAAGGTTCTCATGAGATGCTCAACCTGGCATTTTGGGCCTTCTTTCGCTGGATATCAGAGGCAGACTCCTTTTTCCCATCGGAGGGAAACGAAGAGTTTCAGGCCATATTGTTGGTCCCCACTAGAGGGTTCAACCCTTGGGTCCTGGGGTTCAGGGGGCAATCTTCCTCTATTGGAAATTCCCATGGTTGGGACATAGGCCACATGAAAGCTACCTGTGATTGCAACTGTTTCAAAGTGCCCAGCCTGGTCATATTCAAAGCATCTTTTTTATCTCTCTCCTGTCGGAAAGGGTCCTTGGTTGGTCTGCTTGGGCATGCCTGTTAATTTTCTACCTAACTCCTTAGTCAAATGTCAAGTTTCGATTTCTTTGTTTTGTGGCTCTTTCTCTTTTCTTTCCTTTCTCCACATTAAGTCTTAGATCACTTGTCCTATTTTAATTTTTTAAATTTCTTATTTATTCAATTGTGTGTGTGTGTGTGTGTGTGTGTGCGGTGTGTATGTGTATGTGTGTGTGTGTGTGTGTGTGTAGAACCACAGACGAATTCGGGAACCACCATGGACACCTCCGCCTCCTCCTTGTTCTCTCTGCCCCGGGATTCACAGGCTCCACCCTACCCGAACCAGAAACGCAGGCTGCCCCTGCTTCTGCCTGGCATCTATACGTGGGGTCTAGGATCCGAACTCAGGACCTTCTGCCTGCAAGGCAGAGGCTTAACCCCTGAGCCTCCTCTCCAGCCCCCACTTGTCCTATTTTAAAGTCCTTAAAAATGGTCTGGAAATAAGTTTAAAAGGGGTTATCTCTTGTCTAAGATGTAAACAAGGCATGTCCAAGAATATACTACAAGTTGACTCTCTTTCAGGTTGGTAGGACTAAGCATTTGCATTTTTTAGTTAGTCTCTGGACACAGGAAGGGGAAATCTCTCCTTTGGCTTTAGTTTAGTGGACCTGGACTTGGGAAAAGGACGTATGGTTCATCAGAGTTTTGCCAAGCACTACATAAACCCAGCGACTAGATTCTAATCTGATCCCACTATAGACTGTATGTTATCACCATGGAAACACAGAACTGGCCCAATCGAATCCCATGGCTTCAAGGGATCCCATTGTGGGGAGCACAGGTGTAATAGGTTTCCTACCTCAGGCCTATATTCATTCACACATTCACATAGAAATTAAGACATTTTCTCCAGATTTTAAAGGTGCCCTTTTTTTTTCCTCCCAGAAGAAACCTGCTTGCTTTTACCATGAGATCCAGGATTCAAGTTACAGGCAAGACGGCATCTGGTGGGTGGAGCCTCTACTTCTCCTGCTGGCCTGACCCTGAGCAGAGCCTACTGAAACTTTTCCAGTTTTCACTCGTGACCCCATGGATAAGCTTCTTGTTGTCCTTGAGAAGTTGGGATTTTATGAGCAACCAAATTCCTGCTTAATCAAAACAGACAGTTGAAATACATTTGAATATATGAAGCTTAATTCTTAATCTCTAATTTCTGAAGCTCAATGTCTTTTCTTCTATAGCATGGAAGAAGTGTAATGTATAATATTTTCTTTTAATCACCACCTCTAATTCTCAATCTTTTTAAAACCCAACACTCCATAAACCTTTATAGCATATTTTAACATCCTTTTAAGCAATCAATTTAAACCTCCTGTACACATTTTAATTTTTTAAGATTTCTTATCCTATAAACCTTATTTTAAACCTTTTATATATTCAAGTACCATACATATTTTTATACTTTTTTTATCCTCCTTGATGGTTTCCTATTGTTTTAACATTAGATATCCTATAAGAAAAGTCCTTTAAAAGAATTAATAACAGTAGACTCATCTTAAAAATCATTGTATCTAAATTAAGTTTACAAGATTATAGCAGAATATAGGAGTACAACTTGGAATTGAAGGAATTACAAAAGTGATGTTATCAGATCCTAGATAAAAGCACAATATCATCTTTTGCGAAGCTTCATAAAAATCAAGATATTTTAATCAGTACGTACTCAGGCCTTTTGATGTTCATATTTAAGTGTGCACGTGCATTTAAATTGGGCATGCCAAATAATGAACAAAGTCAAAACCAAAATGTGATTATAAGCACACAATAAAATCTAAAGTGGCCACAACTGTTATTTTGAAAAATAGGAGATTCAGGTAACCAAACAAGATGGAACTTTTTAAAGTAACCCTTTATTGTCCCAGGCGACATACAGAGAACAACAGTTAGGTGTTTTTTTTTTTTTTTTTGAATCAAGCTTTAGACAAACATTTATAAACAGAAGCTGTTCTCATCTGCCTGCATAGGGAACTGAGGAATTTGTACGTCAGCCCTCCCCCCATCTCCCCACTCTAGCCTGCCAGGGGCCACGTCCGCATTTGAATTCCGGATAGGTTTTGGTGAAGGCATATGGGGAGAGCCAACCTCTAACCTGTCCCTACCCTCTTCTCCCCTGACGAAGGGAATCCTGCGTCCCAGGCACTCCTCCTTGATGGTTTCCTATTGTGCAACTTTTCCCGCACTGGTCTGCGCCCTCAGCCTCTTTCCCCTGCTGGGTCAAGCCGGCAGGTCGCCCTGGCGCTGGCAAGCAGGCAGCTCCTTTCTCTTGCTAAATTGTGCCCGCAGCTCTGCATGGAGCTCAGGAGGCTCCCGAGGGGGAAGGGAGTGTAGCTCCTCCCTCTCGCCAGGTCGAGCCCGCAACTCTGTGCTCTGTTCCCAAGCATTTTGCGCTCACCAGCCACTTCCGCGCACCAGCCCCTCCCCACACACTGCGACCTCTCCAGGTGCCTTGGAGCCAACAGCGGTGCTCACAAGCATTTTGCTCCACGCAAGCTCTCCAGCCGCACAGCCTGGTTCCACGCGCCAGCCTGGTTCCACGCGCCACCTCATCGCACTGTTTGCTCACCTCGCAGCCAGCAGCTCTGCGCACAATTCCCAATGCACATTCAGTGCTGGGGTCCCATCCAATGTGGATTTCTCTAAATGGCAGGCATGCCCACCATCCCCATGGCTTCCTGCACCCTGACATGGTCCAGCAGAATCCCTGCCCCACTGCTGCGGCTCCTTGGCGGAGTCCCCGCCTCACCTCCACGGGTCCTCGGTCCCCTCCCCCTTCCCTTCCGTCTGCTCCACCTGTGGGCGCTGGATTGGGTCGGGAAGGAAAGCCATCTTAAGTGTAGACACCAAGGAATGAAAATCCAAATAAGGGGATATCTTAAGACGTTTTTCCTGCTCTCTGGCTAGATTCTCTATCTTATTCCACATGTCCCATGAATAAATGTTGGACATTTGGGCAAATGGAGCCAACTCACGAGCTAATTCCCACACCTTGGTAATGCGGGGCTCTGGGATTTCAAAACCACAGCTTTTTAATACATACTTCAGTGCTGACGGGACTGGATCAACAACCTTGTAAGATGTGTTCCCCATACTTAAGAGTCGAAGACTTGCCTGGAGACCGCAATTCGCTTCATCCGATTTAGGAATTGCCCCACGTTCGGGTGCCAGTTTGTAGAGTCCAACACCCATGGCGTGGCGTGTCTCCACCCACTCACACACTCATTCACACGATTGTGCAGCCTGCTGCGATGACGAAGAAAAGTAAGTCCCACGGTCCCTACCTCCGCCTCAATTCCCCAGAGATTCAGCCACAGAACTGGGAGTTTGTCAGAGCAAATCTCAGTTTATTGGGGGTAACAAAACAGCTTATATAGACAAAAGACCACAAGGCGCCAAACGGGCACCCAGTTGTGTCAAAGGTCAACATATCCTTTAGGTACCAAAGGTCAAGTCCAATGTCACTCAGCACAGAAGGCAGGTCAATATCTGGAAGCCAATTAGGGCTCTCTGTAATGTGACAGGGTTACACCCAGGACACTAGCTCTCAGCGCCATCTTTAGTCCCATGTGCTCGGCCATGCCCTGGGGCAAATCCTGGGTGGGCCCAACAGACCCGTACTTTTCACCATAACAAGAATTAATTCAAAATGGATCAAGAACCTCGATATAAGGCCAGAGACTATAAAAACCATAATTGAAAGGGTAGGGAACTTCCTCGAGCTGATTGGGCTAGGCCAACAGTTCCTAAACGGACATCCAATAGCACAGTCACTACAACCAACACTCAACAGATGGGATCTTGTGAAATTAAAGAGCATCTGTTCAGATAAAGAGATTGTAACTGGAGCACAAAGGCAACCCACAGAATGGGAGAAAATAGTTATTAACTACATATATGATAGAGCTCTATTATCCAGAGTGCACAAAGAACTTAGAAAACTAAACACCAAGGAAATAAATGGCCCAATTAAAATATGGGCCTTAGAACTTAAAAGAAACTTTACCAGGGAAGAAATTGAAATGTCTAACAAATATCTTAAAAGATGTTCCACATGCTTAGCCATCAGGGTCACCCCAATCAGGATGGCAAAAATCCACAATACAAACAACACCAAATGCTGGAGGGGATGTGGAGAGAGGGGAACTCTCCTACATTGCTGGCTCATACAACCACTCTGGCGAGCCATCTGGAGATTCTTAAAGAAGTTAAAAATTGAAATGCCATATGACTCTGCTATTCCACTTTTCGGAATAACTCCCCATACAGCAAAAATTCACCTCGATAACACAAGCACGACCATGTTCATAGCAGCACTGTTTACAGTAGCAAAATCATGGAATCAACCCAAATGCCCAACAGTTGATGAGTGGATAAGGAAAATGTGGTACATTTATACAATGGAATACTACTCAGCCATTAAAAATGATGAATTAATGAAATTTGCTGGGAAATGGATGGAGTTAGAAATAATTATATTGAGTGAAGTATCCCAGACACAGAAAATTAAGCACCCTATGTACTCCCTAATAGGTGGATCCTAGTACCAAACCCACTTAGAGACACTCAAAGATAAATCTCTGTAATATGAACATAATTGCAAAGATTATAAACAGGAGGGATGGGGAAGCAGGACCCCACCAGAAACAAGGAGAGAGGGGATCATGCTACAGCAGAGAAAATAGGCCACCATCAAGGACTGCAAGTAAGTAATGAGATATCTGGTTAAGTTCACAGACTTTCCTTCCTGATCATTTGCAACTGATGGAGTATAATCTCACCAGAAGGGGAGGGCATATAGTCTGGCAGATAGAAAGTAACCATTTTGCAGTGGGAGTATGACCTCCCCTGTAGTCTCCTACTTTTATTCCATCTACCTTTGAATATACTCTTATAATAAGACTCTAACAGGTTTTTATTTCTAGCCAGGGGGTGACATCCAATACCCATCAGGATGGAGCCAAGGGCATTGCACAAGCAGCAAAACTGAAAAAAAATCAACAAACCATAATTCAGAACATCAGAGACTCTATATCAACCACCTGGAACTAGGCCAGCCTAATCTCTCCTCATCCTGAAGCTCAGGGAAATTTGCGGAAGAAGGGGCGGTAAGATTGTAAGAGCACAAAGATGGGAGGAGCAATGATATGCAAAATACTCCACACAAGTTAAGCCGAAGCAATCATAATAGGACTTTGCATGACTTGTGCAATGACCAACACATTATTGACCCCTCTACTTAAGGGGAACACAAGAAAGAGTTCTAGGAAATGCCACTGAATCCTTACACCTCATCAGAGAGGAGGACCCAGAGGAAAGTTTGACATACACATTAAAGGATGCTCCAGGGTTGGGGGGAGGAGGCACTGGGAGATAGGGAGGGAGGGAAGGGGAAAAAGGGAGAGGGAGCAAGGGGGTCCAGGAAGTGGTGGAGGGAGGGAGGGACCTGGGTACCTATTAAGTTTATATGAGCGGAAATTAAAAAAAAACAAGATGTGTGTATAATGTTTGTACCCTGTCTTTCATGGCTCATGGTTTTGACCAGAGAGTTGGGGTCCTCTAGCTAGAGTAGTAAATCAGCTTTTCCATCGGTATTTGAGTCTTGAGCTTCTGTTCCTGGCAGGCAATCACCCCATGACAATGGCAAGAAAGTCACAGTGGCAGAAGCTTGCGCCACAATACACCCACATGCAGGAGCGGGCTGGATACACCCACATGCAGGAGCGGGCTGGATACACCCGCATGCAGGAGCGGGCTGGATACACCCGCATGCAGGAGCGGGCTGGATACACCCGCATGCAGGAACGGGCTGGATACACCCGCATCCAGGAGCGGGCTGGAACAGGGAACATATGCCTCCTTTGCTCGGTTCCTTCTCCTTTTATCCAGCACTGACCTCAAGGCCAGGAAACAGTGCCACCTGTGTTGGGCTGGGTCTTCTCATGTGGTTTCTACAATCAATACAGTGTTTTCAGACTTGCATGGAGCCTGCCCTAACTAGATAGTTCCTCAATAGTGTGGGGAAGAAGCATAAAAGGGAAAATCTTAAAATAGTAAAAAGAAATTTCTTCAGCCCACTCCCCTACCAGTCTCCAAAATTCCCCTTTGGAATGCCATTTGGCCAGAGGGCCTGCAAGAAGTCTGTATGCCCATAAGACTGTAAAACACTGCTGGCTAAACTGTTTTGGTGGGGCTTGCAACCGACTTTGTCCCTTGTGTATAAAAACGGTGTGGATATGTCATTATGGGCTGCACACACATCACCCTGCCTGTGGTCTGTGGTGAGTCTTTGAATGACCCCTCAAACCCATAACATTCGGGCTCATCTGGGATCCCCCAATTGAGGCCACAGACTATTTTTTGAGGAGTCAAATAAAGGCTACTCTCTATAGTCAGAGCTGAAGGAAAGGCTCCCCTATAACTGGGTGTCTATAAGTTTTGCCAAAGGAGAGAAAAACTTGTTTTGATCACACTCGTAGTCTGTTCCTCATTGGGTGGGGTGCCCAGAGGCCCATCTCTTAAAGTGTCGGGCTGACATTTGGTCAGCCATCATAAGTATCTTCATCATAATCAAAACCCAATAGTGTGGTTCCTATCATCTCCATGTTTAGTCTTATTCCTTTACTCAAGTTCATAGATAATATGTTGGAGTGTGTTCAAGATTACCAACAAATTTCCACTCCCTGACCTATGCTTTCCCATGGGCTTGCTCTGACCAATGACATGATAGAAAATGTGCTATGAAGCTGAATTTCTTTTGGGAGTTCTTGTGTCCCAGAATCAAAGATTGAAGCCAGAACTTGTCAAAGGGTTTAAACAGGATTTATTGAAAAGAAGAAAAATGTGAAAAAACTCTTGGTTGCTCAGTCTGAGGGGGACAAGGAGGAAGGCATGGTTTTGCTTTAAGGTGGTAGAGCATTATTAGAACAAAGGAGGTATCTTAAGAGAATGGGGAGAGAGTCACCATGACAACATGCTGGGATGAAGAAAGAAAGCAGGGTGCAGACAGAGAGTCTAGAGAGCACAAGGAAGGAGAGAGACCCGGGCAGGGCTGCAATCTTTTATTGTCTCAAATGTTGCTAAGGAGTTGCCCTTGAATTAATAGGGAAGTAGGGCAGTGAGAGAAGCCTGGAGGTGTGGTCTGTTGCTAGGGTGGAGGCTTTGCAAAATGAGCCTGCTATTTTAAATTAACCTTTTGTCACAAACATTCAAGATCAGCTGTGAGCTGGTTTCAGCTAGTGATTCAGTCCAATCTACCTACTCATTCAGACAAATTGAGTGCAGTTGAGTTTTCAAAACACAATCTTCACTTTCTTTTCTTGCATCTAGTCTCTTGTATTGCTTCTCAGGTGTGGTTCTCTTCAATCATCTTAAGCCCCCCCTGCATCCACTTGCCTGACACTTGGCTGTTAGGATCCAGCCTCCATCCTGTTTCCTCTCCATAGTGTTTCCTTTCCTTTCCATAGTGATGGTGGCAATGGGTAGTGTTGTATTCTGCTTTGGGCAAGTGATCTTCTCTTTAGGTAGGAGCGAGTGAGGTGACCTATGTCCATGAGGTTGGTATCAAGCTCCGGCTTTGTGAGGGCAGTGACCTGTCAGCAGAAGCTCTGTCTTCAGCATGGGGGATGGGAATCCCAACAGTCAGTAAATACTGAATCTGAATTAGTCTGAAGCTCTGCTGAAATCCTGTGACCCACACCAATTGTGAGGCTTCTCTGTACAGAGTCGAGCTCGGTCTCCTTGGAAACACATACTCTAGCAGGTAGTTACCGGCTCAAGATTGCTTTTGGGATGTGAACTCAAGAGGAAGTGGGTAAATACAGGATTGGGCTGAAGAAGAAGCTGGATGTGGTTGCAGCCATGCCTTTTTTTAAATTTATTTCTTCCACTCATACAAAGTTGATAATTGCCCCATTCCCCTCCCTCCTTTTACCCCTCCCTGGATCCCCTTGCTTCCCCCCTTTACCTTTCCTTCCCCCCCCCTTTCTCCCAGTGCTCCCTCCCCCCATTCCTGGAGCATCCTTTAGTGTGCATGTCAAACTTCCTTCTGGTCCTCCTCTCTGATGAGGTGTAAGGACTCAGTGCATTGCCTAGAGCTCTTTCTTGTTTAGCCAGTGCTTTGGGAACTCCGCGCATTAGAGGCCCTTCAGAGTTGCTGTTGTGAGGTGCGTTTCCATCGGTCACAACATGATGCCCTTCTGGACTTTGTCCTCAGTTTGACCTAAGAAGGGCAGTTGGAGGGTTCTTTCTAGTTTTGAGGCAGATTGAAATTACATTTTTGATTCCTTAGTCACTTTTTTGTAACTGTTACCAAATACCTGATAGAAGCAATTGAAGGAAGGAGGATTCTTTCAGCTCACAGTTTAAGGGGATATGGTTCATCATGGTGAGGATTGCGTGGTGGTAGGAGAATGAGGGTAACTAGTCGCAGTGAATTCATAGTCAGGAAGTGCAGTGAGCCGGATGCTGGACTTTGGTTTGCTTCCTCCTTCTCATTCAGTTTGAGCCTGTCATAGTTTGAATGTGAGTTGTCCCCCACAACCTTAGCTGATGTTATATGTGGGAAAGGAGGTGGAGTCTCACTGGAGGAAGGCATGTCACAGAGGGCAGACCTTGAGGTTGGGTAACCCCACCCTGTTTCGAGTAGCAATTTGCTCTTGCTTTTGACTCTTGCCTCTGCCTCAGTGACAGTGGCAGTGACCTGAGCTACCTACCTCCAGCTTCTGCCCCATGCCATGCCTTTCCTGGTCTAATGGACTATATCTCCCTTTGGAGATGAGCAAAATAGATTTCCCCTTTCCCCTTAAGCTGGTTGTGTGAGTGCTGTCTCACAGCAACAGAGAGGAATAGTTGCAATGGGGCCTCAAGCCTTTGGGATATTGCCACCCACATTTAGGGTGGGTCTTCCTTGCTTAGTTAAACCTTTCTGGGAACACTGGAAACACTGTCACAGACATGTCCAATGTATCTTGGGTGATTCCGAATCCAGTCAACTTGACAATGAAGATTAACCATCCCAAGCACTGAGGGTCTTCTTTCTGTGGTGTAGTTTTATTATAATTAGTTATGATTCTTAGTTCAATCACTTGCTTTTAAGGAAAGATTGTAGTTCTCTAATGTAGTTCATATTTTGTTCCTCTATTTCTGTTTGGAATGTTTTAGGAAAAACCTTTTTAAAATAGCCTTTATTTTTAGCTCCCATAAAGAGTAGTTCTAGAGTGTATTTGCAACATGAATAGAAGAAAAATGATCGCAATCATTTCTATTCCAGGCTGGCTCTAAACTTTCCTATTATTATTTTTAAACGAAAACTCAAAGCTCTTTATCTGAGAAGAAAATTCATAGTTGGAATACTTCTCAGAGAAAAAAGTCAGTTATTTGATTAAATAATTCCATGTTTCAAATCCCGTTACTGCAGTGACGACATGGCTATTGGAACAGGAAAATGGCCCTGGCCTGTTGTTGGAGATGGAGAGAGGATCGCAGGAGGCTGAGTGGCAATCACAAGTGACTCGAAGTGGGCAGAAAAGCATTCTCCATTCTTCTCATCATGCAGATAGTCATGCCAGTGTCTAAAAATGAAAAACAAAAAATCAGGAGCTTATGTCCTGTGTGAGACCATCCTCAAAAGCCATACACAGGATTTTAAATCGTGTCCAAAGATGTCTTTACATTTTACAGATTGGGATATTGTAGGACTTTACCTTCTAAACATTATTTCAGTTCCTCACGAGATGTCCATGTTATCTTTCACTTGTTTTCATTTCTTTTTTCTACTACATGAGTAGAAATATCAGTTAGGAGAACTCTGCTGTGCCATCACCCCTTAGCTTCTCTGCTTCCTGTCTGTGGAGAGGATGCTGCGAGGTCATCTCTCAGCACGGCCTAGAGCACTCATTCTTAGATTTGTGAGCTATACGAACCCTTTGCATTCTAAAAATAGTCACACATTCCAAAGAGCTTTGGTTTTGGAAGTTGTTTTTTTTTTTAAATCAGTATTTACCATATTTGACAATAAAATTGAGGAAAACTCAATTAAACTTTGTCATCGTTTGAAATGTGTCCCCCACAGTCTCATGTGTTTGGGAAGGTCATGGCACTTTGAGAGGTGGAGCCTTGTTGGAGGTAGGCAGTCATAAGGGGTGGGCCTTGAGGTATATTAGTCCAACCCTACCTCTAGGAGAAGTCTGTCTTTGGAGCAAGCAGTCATGCAGCTCTCAGCCTCCAAGATGTCTGCAGTGATGTAGCCTCCTCCAGCTTTGGCCAGCCAGCCATGCCGTCTCTGCCATGAAAAACTGTATCTGCCCTCTGGAACCATAAACTGAGTAAACCTCCCTTTCTCCCTTAGGTTGATTGGCTTTAAGTGTTCTCTCACAGCAATAGTTAAGAGTAACTGTTACAAATTCATTATAATAACAATAATAATCTTATTAAAATACAGGCTATAAATAGCATGGTTATAAACTTTTTTTAAGCAGCAATGATTTAGTGAGGAGAATGGCTTTATTGATATATTTTGTCTTCTCAGTGTTTCATTTTTTACTTATTTATTTATTTCTATTGTGGACATACATGCATGTCATGGCACATACATGGAGATTAGAGGAACTTCTTTGGTCACACCTTGTCCACAGAGAGGGGCAAATCTCACTGTTAGCATGTTTGTCTAATTTACTGAAGAATGCCAACTCACTGAGCTAGTTAAAGCAGGACAGCAGTGGACTCGCGCTCATGGAGTTCACTGGTCTTACCAGCTCGGTTGAGGAGCTGAACATCTCAAAAGTCCCAGTGCTAAAGAATGCCAAACCTTCCTAAGCCATTTCCCCCCATTTTATCCACCTGCCACTTTGTCTGAGCTGCAGACCTCATAACTTGTCAGAACCTGAAGATCTTCACACAAATGGATGTAGACGTGGCTTTTAATAGAATCCCTCATCCTGGGAGGATCTGAGATGAGTGAAGTGTAATCATATATACTGTTGCTCAGTAAGAGTAAAACATTTCAAAGGTTTCTTACCTTGAAGACATGTAAACATACTGAAATGGTATGATGAACTTTCCTCTAACATTCTGTAAATAAGTTGGACATTAAAAAATGAAATAAAAAGGATTGAGAGATGGCTCAGGGGTTAAGATTCTGCCTTGCAAGCAGAAGGTCCTTAGTTCAGATCCCAGGTCCCATGTAAAGCAGCCAGGTAGAAATAGCGGTGGCTTGTACTTCTGGCTCTGGCTCTGGAAGGTAGAGCCTGGGAAATCCCAGAGTGAAGCAAAAAGTGCCCCCTGATGCACACACACACACACACACACACACACACAAAAAAAAAAAAGAAAATGAAATAAAAATTTCAAACCCAGATGTTTAGTGTTTCTGAAACAACTTCACTGTGAAGATACTTTGGCTTCCGGACAGTTCAGGTCCTGCCACTGTACACCTCTTCCTCCAATTCACCTGTGGGCTGGTCAGAATCTTATGGATTTTAGTAGCTTTTGCCCCTGGCCTTCTCTGAGCAGTACTGTAACTCTTTATGAATACTTTTGATCCCAGTACTGCAGCATCCCCAAGTAATGTATCACCTTTCAATCCATAGAGAAATTTACAGTTCTCTTAAAATATCTCCTACATGTTTTCTCAAGTCTTGTTTGACTGAGTCTTTTTGGCAGAATAGCCTCAGTTGCTGGTCCTCATTACTGTTCCCCTGGCAATGCCCATGTATGAAAATTAATGAAATGATTTCCATTGTCTTTATGGCTCTTCTAACAGTAAGAAGCAACATAGTGATGTCTGCTCTAAAGAGCACAGAATAGATGCCTTAGTCTCATCTCTCAAAACACCACACCAAAGCAAGAGATGAAACATGCAAACTCTATGTTGCTGAAGCAAAACAAGATTTTTTTTTTTTTGCAGATAGACAGAGAACTCTTTAGAGGAGTTCTAGAACTGCTCATAAGAACTTGAAAAGACTTTCAAAGGAGTAATTTCTTCAAGTGAACAACTTGAGATAATTTCTCATAACAGGAAGGCTTATGTATCTAATATAAATTAGCAAAAACAAAACAAAACAAAACAGAAACCCCAAAACTTTACAAAGGCAAACTATCAAACAATTTTGGATATAAAGAGAAGGTTCTACAAGAGAAAGGGCTTATGGAAATGCCACTGGGTCCTTATATGTCATCGGAGAGGAGGACCCAATGGAGAGTTAGGCATATACAATAAAGGACTCTCTGGGAATTGGGGGGGAGGCACTGGGGGAAGGGGAGGGGGAGGAGGGGGGAGGGAGGGAACTGGTAAAAAATTTTAAAATGTATAATTACATTTTTAATAAAAAAAAGAGAAGGTTCTAGAAACTTTCAGATGAAAATGTCAGTTACACACAAAGAATTGGAAATAAGATTTCAGACATCTCCTCATATGTTATAGGACTATTTAAATAATTCAAAACTTCCTGATTCAATTTAGGTAAGTTGTGTTTACTCAGGAATTCATCCATTTGTGTTATCAAATTAAATGGAGTATAAGTTTGTAAAATATGACTTTACAATTCTCTGAATTTCTTGGGTCTCAGTTGTGATAACTCTATTATCATTTCTAATTTCGTTAACTTGCATTTTCTCTCTCTTGATTTTGGTTAATTTAGCTAGGGGGTATATCAATCTTATTGATTTTTTCAAAGAACTAGCTTTTTCACTGGTTGATTCTTTGTATCATTTTGCTTACCTCAGTTTCTGTTATTTCTCCCCTGATTTTGCTGATGGCCTCTCTTCTACTGCTTTTGGGATTAGATTGCTCTTGTGTCTCTAAACCTTTAAGCTGCATTGTTTAGTTATTTATTCATGATGTTTCTATTTTTTTTTGATGTAGGCATTAAAGATCTATAAAGTTACCTCTTAGGACAGCTTTCATCATGTCCCAGAGATTTTGATATGCTGTATTTTCATCATCTTTCGCTTCTAGGAAATCTTGAGTCTCCTTTATGATTTCTTCCTGAACCCAATTATTGTTCAGTATCATAGTGTTTAGTTTCCAAGAGTTAGTCTATATTCTGCTGTTTGTTGTGTTTCGAATATCAAGCTTTAGACCATGGTGGTCTGATAGGGTACAGGCTACGATTTCAACTTTCCTGTATATGTAGAGATTCATTTTGTGGTCCAATATGTGGTCTATTTTGGAAAAAGTTCCATGGGCTGCTGAGAAAAATGTGTAGTCCTTGGTGTGTGGATGGAAAGTTTGATAGAGTTCTGTATAGTCCATTTTAGTTAGGGCTTGATTAAGTTCCAATGTGATCTGTTAAACTGATCTATCCCAAATTGAGAATGCAATATTGAAATTCCCAAGTATTATCATTTTGGGATTGATTTCTTGTTTTAGACATTATAGCATTTGCTTAATGAATGTGGAGGAGCCCATATTAGGTGAGTTAATTCCATTAATACACAATACTGTGAAGTCTTCCTGGCGAATTGTACCTGTGACTAAAATGTGGTATCCTTCTATATCTCTTATGGGTTTTTTTGGTTTGAAGTTCACTTTGTCAGATAACATAATTGCTATCCCTGCTTGTTTTTTGGTTCCATTTCCTTGTAGAATCTTTGAGTAGCCTTTTACTTTTGCAATGTGCCTATCTTTTGTGGTGAGATGTGTTTCCTGAAGGCAGCAGATGGAGGGGTTGTGATTTCTAATCCATGTTTGTAATCTGTGTCTTTTTATTGGTGAGTTAATTCCATTAACATTTAATGTTATAATGGAGAACTTACTTTTAATTCCTGACACTTTTTGTGTTTAGTGGCTTTCATAAGGTTTTGGTGGTATTATACTTCCCTTCTGTCCTCCTGGATATTCTTGTTCTTTTCTTCAAGCTTGAGTATCTTTTCTAGCATTTTTTGGAAGCCCGGTTTAGTGGTCATGTAAGACTTCAAATTGTCTTTATGATGGAAAATTTTTCTTTCACCATCAATCATGACTGATAGTTTTGCTGGGTATATCAGCCTGGATTGACATTTTTGCTCATTCAATACTTGAAGTACGTCTCTCCAAGCTCTTTTGGCTTTTAGTGTTTCCATTGAAAAATCATTTGTTATTTTAATACGTTTACCTTTAAAAGTGACTTGTTTTTTTTCTCTTGAAGCTGTCAGCACATTCTCTTTGTCTTGTGTGTGTTTTGACTATTATTTGCTGTGGCGAGTTTCTATTTTGGTCATATCTGTTTGGGGTGCAGAATGCCTCTTGTATTTGGATGGGCCTCTCTTTCTTTAGATGAGGGAAGTTTTCCTCTATGATAATTTGAAAAATTTCCTCAGATGAGGTATTTTGCGATTTTTTTTCCTGGTACTCCATGAATGCACATGTTAGCCTTCTTCAATGTGTCCTAGAACTCTTGACTATTCCTCTCAAGTATCTTTTTGGCTTTAACAACCTCTTCCACTGACTGGCTAGTTCTTCCACTTTGTCATCAAGATCTGATATTCTATTTTTTGCTTCATTATTTCTGGTTGAGTTCTAGGTTGAAGATAACTTGCCTTTTGTTCAATTTTAACCTTTGCTCGAGATTGTTTTAACTGTGATATGCCTATTTTTGTTTCTTCAACTACTTTTCTCATCTCCTCCAAGTGCCTGTTGTGTTCCTGTTCAAAGTGATTGATACAGTTATTTAACTCCTCCCAGATTTCCTCTTTCATTGTTTTGATCATAGTAAAGATCAGGCTTTGAAAATCATTATCATCTTGGGTATGGCTTTCTTGGCTATTTTCTGTGAGTTTGTTCTGATTGGAATCTATCATTATGGGATTAATTCTTTCAATAGGAAGGAGATTTATTGTCTTGGCTTTTATTTCTCATGGATTTGGGTTGTGACCTGGGCATTTTTGTTTTATCTCTTATGACCTTCTTTTTGTTTCTGTGTTTTTTTTTTTTTGTTTCTGTGTGTTTTTGACTGAACTGAATTAGACAGTATTACTACACTTGAGTAGTACTAGTGTTTGTCTTGGAGTTGGGTACACTTGTCTAGTATTGGAGCTATATCCTAGATGAAGCTATTGGACTATTGGTACATCAATTAAGTCAGGTTTAGTAGATAGGGAATGAAGATTAGTATGGTAGTGCACTTTTTAGGTTATTTCCTTGGTGATATGTGAGGGTGAATGGTATAGTCCCTCCAGTTGTATGGGTTTTGGGGTGGCTATATGGCTAATAATTGAGAGGAACAGGATTGTAAAAAGGGTTTACTTATGTTTGATATGGATGTGAAGATTCTCTCCCATGTGATTTTAGAGAACTTCAGATGAATGGTGTTTGTCCCCTAGAGCTTTGCTTGGGTTTTCTGTGGACTCTGTTGAATTCTAAGGACCAGGGAGTCTGTCCTAGTCCAGGTCCAGGGCAGAAAAGTAGGGTGGGTAGTGGGTTGTGTAGATCATCTGGGACCTGAGGCATGGCCTAGGGGCCTTTCCCAGGGTCCAACAGGCTGCTGATGGAGCACGCAGGCGACTTGGGGTCTGGAGCGTGGTCTAGGAGCCTTGCCTGAGGAGCAAGGAGTCTACCCTGGTCTGGGTGGGTCTGGGGCAAAAAGCTATGAAGGACAGTCTTTAAAAAAAGTTATTTGGCAATTTCATATGTAAGTGCAATGACTATGGCATTTTTGATCACATGGAAGACATTGTGCTAATAAAGTATAGGTGCTTTGGAAGTGTTATCTTTGCCCAATGGTTTCTCTAGTCTCTGTCAGGAAGGTAAGTTTTACAGCCATTGTTTCACTGATGGGAAGTTAGGTGCTAGTCTTTGTAAGGCCAAGGCTGTTTGAGACAGTCTGACCCTTCAGGTGAAAATACTTTAGGACTTCGTTAAAGATGGGATTGCTTTCAAAGTCCCTCTACCTCAATGGCTTTGAGCCCCTGATTTTATTTCCATGGTGTTGCGAGATTGCTGATGGTGCATCTTCCCCACACCTTACAGGCTTCTCTTGGGAGAATTTCCTTAATTAGGGTTTGGAGTTGAATTCTTGGCTTAGGTTGTGTTCTGAGAGAACCTGAACATTTATCAATGGAGTAAAACTAGATGGGGAGGCAAGAGACAAAAGTTTGATTTAGGGGTAAGTAAGCTGCTCTCACATTAAAACCTGATTCTATTTTTATAGCCCATACAATGCTCCATTCCAAACACCCTGAGAAAGTAACCTTTACTTATTTTGTTTGTATGATTTATTTTATAGAATGGTCCACTTATTTCTGGCTAAGCAGCAGCTGGGAAAGAAGACAGGAAGAAATACAGACTTGGCACACTGTCCGACATTTTGTTTTCTATTTGCTCTGCCTAGCTGTGGTGTAAGAAAGGCACGAGGAGGACCTTCTATCCAAGGGTTTTGCAAGAAGACTTAAACATTTCAACTTCTTATAATTGCTCAGTCTGCTGTGCACATCTGGAATTTGATTTTACAGTAGAATCATTTTTATTCATTGTCCTTTGGATCCACATGCATGTGCTGCAGGGGAGAAGATTCATAGGGTGTGGGAGGGACTAAGTGTGATCTTGGAGAAACTGGAGGATGCTAGAAGTTCTGCATTATCCTTGGAGAAAAACAACTTTGTTGACAGTTTTCCTTCTGGTTCCACAGTGGCCTCAAAGCAAACCAAACAGGCTGGAATAGGGGTTAAGCCTCTGCCTTGGAAATGGAAAGACCTGAGCTCAGATTCCGGTTTCTATGTGAAAACACCGGACAGAAATGATGGTAGCCTGAACTTCTAGTCCTGCAAGGCAGAGCCTAGGAAACCTAGATCAAAAATCAAAAGGAGATAGAGTAATCCAGGACACCTGAAAGTCATCCTTGGGGCCTCCACACATAGTGTACACACATACACATGCACACACAAAGGTAAAATGAACATATGAGACTGGTCAGAATAGTTTCCTAGAAGATTTTTCAACTCCATATTCAATAGAAGATATTCAGGAAAATAGGAATTATAGTACAAAATTATTTTTAAATTAATGTTTTAAGTTAGCACACAAAATAATTGGCTTGGGACAGGAGAGATGACACAGTGGTTAAAATGCTTGGTGCACAAGCAAAAGGACTGGAGTTTCGTCCCCTGGGCCCACATAAAATGCTGGCTGGGTGTAGAGGCACACCTGTAATTCTAACTTTGGTAGGTGCGGAATCTTCAGAATGTGCTGGCAAGCCAGACTTGCCCTGCTGGATGAGAAACTGTCTCAAGAAGAATAAGGTGCAAGAGTGAGCGGTGATGACTCTAGTATGCACCTCAGGGTTCCGCCCCCACATGTACCATCCCTGTATGAATATAACGACATCTATTCCCACATACACATATAAATGAAAAATGGAAAAAGAAGAAACAAAACCAAAGTAATAGATTCATTATAGCATTTTATACAGGTTTGCCATTACACTTGGTTCTTATTTATCACCTAGTTCTACTGCCCTTCTGGTTCTTCTTTCTAGTCGTCTTCATGTATTCCATTATACTTTATTTCAAATAATATTCTTGTGTTCTTGGGCTGCTCTTACAACAGCATGGTTTCTCCCCATCCTGGAGGGTGGGAGCCTGAAAACACACACCTTGGTCTGGTTCTGGTCAGGGCTCTTTGCTTGGAGATATTCCACAGAAGGGGAGTGGGTGTCCACAGAGCATGGGAGGGTTTGTCACAAAGTCCTAAGGATTTGTGCTGTAGATCCCAAATAACAGGCCAGTGAAGACTCCAGGCAGCATCCTTACCTGTCAGTGACACTTCAACGGTATTGGTTTGTTGGATCTCAGGGCCAAGAAGCAAGCAGTTTGTGAAGCTTTCTCTCTCTCTCTTTTTTTGTTTGAACAAATTAACTTTATTATGTTTATGGCATAGACACAGGCAAATAACATAAATTATAAAAGAGCACAAAAAACTGTTGATTTTATTGCTTTAATAAAAACTGAACACACAAATTCTTTTTTTTTTTTTTTTTTACGTGGGACCTGGGATCCGAACTCAGAACCTTCTGCTTGTGAGACAGAGTCACAACCCCTGAGCCATCTCTCCAGCCCTGAACACACAAATTCTAAGATCAGTCATTGATCCTAAAAACAATGTCAAGATCAACCTTGAGCAACTTATAAAAAAGACAAAGGATTCCATGTGTAATTACAAATGACAGAGGACAGTACTTGTCAAGAATCACATTCAATGTTGACTTAATGAGCAGTGTAAAAACAAATCTGAGTTTAAGCCACACGAGCTCGTGAAAAGGCACAGGTTTGCCATTTCCCACTTGCACTATTTGTTGATTCTACACTATCTGTTGATCTGATGTGTATTCTACACAGAGTTCCAAGGCACAGGTTGCTTCTGTCTTTATGAATTGCCAGAGATGACTTATCACAGGTCTTCTAATCTTCCCTCTGGGTAGGTCCTTAGCTTCTTTGGGTAGAGGCATATGAATTGGCTCCCATGGAATTGGATTATAAAAGGTTGGTTCTGGATAAGAATTTCCATTGTAAAAACCTGTGAGTTTTCCATTCGCATAACCATAGCTCTTCGCAGATGGGCGAAGGTTATTTTTTGCATTTTGCAGCCATTCCTTAAACTTTTTTCCTGCTATTTCCTTTTTCTCTTGTAATTCAGCTTGCCTTGTTTTTCTTTTTCCTTCTCTTTCTTCTTCTCACATTCTTCAGCGGTTTTTTTCTTTAACCATTCTTAATATTTTTCTTTGGCTTTTTCTTGCAACTGTTCTTTCTCTAGTTTCTTTGCTGCTTTTTCCTCCACTTCTTCATTAGTTTTTTGTTCTCTTTCTTTCCTTCCTGTTTATTCTTCTTTGGACCCACTCTTTGTGCTTTTTTCAGCAATCACTTTTTTTTCTTTTCCCTAGTTGCTGATTAAATTCCTGGCGCTCCCGGCTAACTGCAGTCCTTGCAGGCTGCCCACCTTGGCCTCTCAGTCACCAGCATCGTGGTCCTCGTCCTCGGGGTCGCTGTAGTCCACGTCAAACGGGAAGCCATGGTGGCCGAGCAGGGACAGGCACAAACCTAACCTGTTTGGGGGAGGCTTTTGAGACCTTTCTGACCCAACAACTTATCAGGATGTGTCACATGTCTGGTACTTCTAACATAATTTTAATTATCACTGGGGTTTTTTTTCCCTAAGTTTTTTTTTAATTTTTTTAATTTATTCAATTGTGTGTGTGTGTGTGTGTGTGTGTGTGTGTGTGTGTGTGTGTAGAACCACGGACGAATTCGGGAACCACCATGGACCGCCTCCACCTCCTCCTTGTTTACTCTGCCCCGGGATTCACAGGCTCCGCCCTACCAGGACCAGAAACGCAGGCAGGCCGCCCCCGCTTCTGTCCGCCGTCTATACGTGGGGTCTAGGATCCGAACTAACGACCTTCTGCCTGCGAGGCAGAGGCTTAACCCTGAGCCCCCTCTCCAGCCCTATCACTGGGTTTTAAGTGGAGCATTCCAAGACATTTTTTGTCCCTGTTTACCTCTCTCTATGCTTTTCTGCATAGGAACTGTCCATTCCTTTAAAAATTAATTGATTAATTAATTAATTAATTGTGTGTGTGTGTGTGTGTGTGTGTGTGTGTATTTGTATGTATCAGAGGGTACTGTGTGTCCCTGTGGAGGGCCAAGGGTGATTTTGGGCATCTCCCTGGATTGTTTCTACCTCCTTTTGCTTTGCTCTGGGATCACCCAGACTTTTCCCACCAGGACTGTAAGTGCAGGCCACCGACTGGTGTTTTTATGTGGGACCTGGGATCTGAACCCAGGACCCTCTGCTTTTTTTTTTTTTATTAATATTTTTCTTTTTTTTAATTTATTTTTTCCACTCATACAAACTTGATAGGTACCCCTTCTCCTCCCTCCCTCCACTGCTTGTAGATCCCCATGATCTCTCCCCCTTTTTCCCCTTCCTTTCCCCCCCTCTCGCCCTCCCTTTCACCCTCTTTTTTTTTTTTTTTTGAGACTTTAACATTTTTTATTATCTCCACTCATACAAACTTAATAGGTACACCGGTTCCCTTCCTCCCTCCTCCTCCCCCCACCCCTCTGCTCGCCCTCCCCTCACCCTTCCCTCCGCACCCCACAGTGCCTCCCCTCCCCCAATCCCCGGAGAATCCTTTAATGTGCATGCCTGACTCTCCTCTGGGCCCCAGCGGCATTTCCCTGAACCCTTTCTCGTTAAGCATAGGAACACTATTTTGGCTGTCAATCCCTTGCCTCTAAGGATCTTGGTGCTTTTAGCAAATGCTAGACTTTGTGGGGACAATAGTGTGTTGGGACATTGCACAGGGCATGCAAAGTCCAATTATGATTGCTTCGGCCCTAACTTGTGTGGAGTAGCTTGCATATCATTGTTCAACCTCTGTTTTTGAGACAGGATCTTAACCCCTGATCCAACTCTCCAGCCCTCCCTTTAAAATTTTTTTTGATATTTTGGTAACACAGGAGGTTCCTCTCTGGTTTCATTCTGGGCACATTTGTAGAGAATTAGTGGCTGTGTTAACCACAAGGCTGAGCAAGATTGCTTGATTAATGGGGGGACCCGGCTCATGGTGGGTGGAACTAGTCCCTGGACAATAGATAAGGTGGAGGAACTGGTTGAGAAAGTTGTATCCTATATACTCGTCAGACAGGTCATATCATCCCTCTCTCAGCTATATGTGAATATGGTGTGGTCAGTTCCCTTGGCCCTTGGTGTTGGTGTTGGTGTTGGTTGGTTCCTGACAAGCTGGACAAGAAACTGTAACTGGACTAACAGAGTCACAGAGTAAAACCATTTTTTCCCTTAAGCTATTTTCCTGTTAATTTATTATGCAACAACATTTGGTACCAGAGAAGTGGGATGTTGCTGATAAATCTGGCTATGTGGACTTTGTGGATTTTGAGCAGTGTTGTTGGAGGAATATGGCAATGTTCGAAGACATTGAGACTGTTCAGTATAAAAACCATTCGATTCTTGGTTAATTTGGAAAAGAGTTGTAAATTGTGACCAATATGTAATGAAGAGAACAAGGACTTTGACAAAATTGAATTTAAAGATGATGGGCTGTTTGCTTGGTAGAGAAGAGCTGTGTTGGCAGCCCTAAAGTCTTGGATAAGAAAAGGTCAGACAGTAGAGCAGCTTTAACTGTTGGAAAGATGAATGTCATTGGAGAAAAACCTAGTGCTTTGTTCTGGAATGTGGGAGAAGTGTGGAGTTTTTATTCTGCAAAAACTCAAGCTTTTTCAGGGATGAAAGCCCAAGTTGAAGTGGTTTCTTGCCTTTTGAACATTTTGGCTGCTTAGAAAAGGGATTTTTTTCATGATTAGCATATAAAAATTCGTATATAGCTGTGGTTTGAGTGGACCAAGCTATGTTTCAACCTTGATGCAGACCTTGCAACATTGTTGAGATAGTACTGGTGTTGATGAGAGATTGAGACGTTCATTGAAAATGGCTGAGGTTTGTCATCAAATGGCAGGTTTTCAATAACTTCAAAGGAAGGTGAAGCTTACAGCTGTAAAGGACAAACTCAGGATGTTGTTGGAGAGGGTAGAACTATGGGATGTGTGCTGAGGTTGGCTGTGAGGACAGATTTGACCTGATCCAGACAAATGCTGCTTGTACAACCTTGAGCTGTAAAGAGGTATTTGGTTTGTCCAGAATATTTGAGCCTCCATAACTATGTGATGAGCAATAGAAGACATTAAACTATTTGATTTTCTGGACTTTAGTCTCATTTTAATATTTTGTTGCTCTGACATAATGCTTCTATTTTCATGTTTATTCTGCATGGAAACATCTAACTTGATTTTATTTGACAGGACCAAGAGATTTCGAACTTTCAAAAATAACTTTCAGTTCCAACATGTTAAAAATTGAATTTTTATGATTGACATTTTAAAAATGGAATAAGATGTTTTAATCTTGAATGTTTAGAATTAATAAAAAAGTCTAGATATTTTATATTGTAAGTTAAATGTAACACCTGTGGAGACAAATATTAAAAGGTTACAGTTTAAAAGTGATGTGTTTTTGTGTCAAGTTGACAAGGGGTGAAGTGTCATTGTCAGATACAGGTATCGACTTTACAGTTTTAGGGTTCAAGTTCTGGGTCCATTTGTAGAAAATTAGTAGTTGTGCTAAGCCTGGCACAAGTAAGCAGAAGATTCTCTGGTCGATGGGGAGGCCCAGTCCATGATGGGTGTGGCTAATCCCTGGGCAATGAATGAGATGGGGGAATCATTTGAGAAAGTTGATATTCTTCTGTGTAGTTGACCAAACAGCCTATATTGTGCCTTTTTCAGTTGTTATGTGGATATGGTGTGGTCATTTCCCTAGACCCTTGGTATTGGTGTGGTCTCTACTGTCAAGCTGAAGAAGGACTGTAATAAGACCATCATAAACTGAAGTGAAAATCCCTGTTCCCTCAAGCTGTTTGGTTGTGAATTTTTCAGCAACAATGCAGGCTAACTGCAGCAACATTTTTTTTTAATGAATGTGAGACTTAGTGAGATGCTTGCATGGTACAGGAGCAAGAACAGTATGAAAGCATTTCAACAACATATAGAATACCCCTGTTTCTGGAAGTTGACAAGAAGTAACAGCCATGAAGACTGTCCTAAGAGATAACTCATGCAATAAAGGGGGAAAGAAAGAAAAAAATGAGAACAAAAGAGAGGTGAATTTGACTGGACCCAGTTCAGTGTAGCCAACTCAGAACAGCCCAAAGTGTAGGATTCAAGAAGAAACTTAAAGAAAAGACTTAGATAACATCAGCCCCTATAAGATACACTCAATTAACTTCATCCTACCCTTCAACAAATTTAAAGACAGTTCTTCAATCCTTGAAATTTTCCATCCATTTTAATCTTGAATGTTTAGAATTGATAAAGTCTATCACATTTTAAGCTGTAAGTTAAATGTAACACCTGTGGAGACAAATATTGAAAAGTTACAGTTTAAAAGTGATATGTTTTTGTGTCAAGTTGATAGGGGGTGAAGTGTCATAGTCAGATATAGGTATCAACTTTACAGTTTAGGGTTCAAGCTCTGGGTCCATTTGCAGAGAATTAGTAGTTGTGCTAAGCCTGGCACAAGTAAGCAGAAGATTCTCTGGTCAATGGGGAGGCCCAGTCCATGATGGGTGTGGCTAATCTCTGGGCAGTGAATGAGATGGAGAGTACACTCAGTTAACTTCATCCTACCCTTGAATAGCTGAATCAGAACAACTGAAATGTGGCTCAGAAAAATGGTATTTGCTCAACCTAGATGTTTCTTTCCTTTCTTCCCAAGGACATTATCTATACATGTGATATATATGCATGTTGTATTATTTATGAGAATGTGAGGTATCACAAGGAAGCAATTTTACTAATGAAACATGAAGACAGTATCCCTAGCCTAAGAACTAAGGGAACAAAGGACTGTTATGTCTACTTTACGGATTTTTACCTACCCAGATCTCAGCTTTCCAGGTCTGCTGTAGCTCTCTGTCATTGTTTGAATGTGAGTAGTTCCCCACAGGTTCACATGTTTGAATCCTTAGTTGGTGTTTAGGAGGTCATAGCACCTTTCTTTGGGAGGTAGAGCCTTGCTGGAGAAAGTCGGCTACAGGGGTAGGCCTTGAGATCAGTTAACCCTGACTGCTTCTCTAACAGTCTACTCTTGCAGTTAGCAGCTTGCTCTCTCAGCCTCCCTGATATCTGCAATGAATCAAGCTGCCTCCAGCTTCTGTTGACCATGCCTTTTCCACCATAATGGACTGTATTTCCCTTCTGGGGAACTGTAAACTGAATAAATCTTCCTTTTCTCCTCTTAATTTGCTGGAGTTTTGAGTGTTGTCCCACAGCAACAGAAAAAGTAACTGGTATAGAAATTAATACCAAGAAGTTGGATGTTGCTGTGAGACTAAGAGAATCCAGTACTAGGAAGTAACTTGTTACTGTGAAGATAAGAGAACTTAGTATTGAGAAGCAAAGAAATATGGCCACTGCTGTGATGTTGCTAGTGTGCTTTTGGAACTCTTTGTTGGGAGAAATGTAGGAGAACTTTGGGACTTTTATCTAGGAAAACCTTTGTGTCTTGGAGATGGGGCCTAAAGGGCCATTCTAGTGAGAACTCCAAAAGGAGTAATGCTGTGAGAGATAAAGACAGTGGAAGCCCAGATTGTGATGGCCCAGAGGGGAGCACAAGCTGTATTGGGAATTGGATGAGGAGCAGATGGAATGATACATTGGCAGAAAGTTTGATCAAGTTTTGAGGAAAGGGAAGGAGGAAAGAGAGGAAGGGAAGGATGGGGTCAAGGATAAGTACTCAATATGCTTGTAAAACTAGGAAAAAATAAATTATTTAAAAAAGAGAGTTTGATCAAGTTTTGTCCTTGTCTTGAAAGCTTGTCTGAAGTTGAATTAAAGTCTTTGGTGGAAGTAATTTCATGGCAACAAAGTCTTGGTAATGTGGCATGGCTACTTTTTAGTGAACTCATGTTCACAGTTATGATGGAAAAGAGCAAGGAACCGGGCAGAAAGAGAAGAAAATTATAAAGTTTCATGAGGAAAAATGTGAGGATAGGTCTACAGAGATTACAGATAGCACAATGGTGGTTATTGTTAAAAGAGATCAGCTCCATTCATGAGTCAAAGTCTGCTTTCTTCATTGTGATAATTGAAGAAGCTGTACCCTGAGGACAAGATCTTCAGAAAAGGTGCCCACACATAAGAATGGAAGGAAAGAGCTGAAAGACAGAGTTTCAAGGCAATGGTCTGCTCAACTAAAGCAAAAGCCCAGGGGAGATACCGCCCTCAGCTTCAGCACAGATAGCTGTGACTTATGGGGGACATTCTCCAAAGCAAGGTTAAAGTGGAACCTGGCAATGTCAACCATGTGGTAGTGGTTTTGGAGGCATTCAGAGGCTTAGAAGATTAAAGAGTGAGGAGGTTGTGGATCCCTCCTCCAAGGTTTCAGAGAATGGGTGAATTCAGGCAGTGTGTAGTAAGACTGAAAATTCTTCAGGGAGACCCAAGCAGGGCACTTCAGTCTGTGGAGTTAAAGTTTGGTTTTCTGTTGAGATGAAGATATTAGAGATGCCAGAGCCAATGTGGAGCATCTGCCAAGGAAGCTATGCATCGTGGGAGTAGCCAGTCCAAGAAGACAATGTGTTCTGTGGGTAGCTGTGCTGGAGTGGTGGAACTGAAGTCCTTTGGAGCTGATATGATTTCAACAGGAAATTCATCTGCTGGATTTGGAGCTATAGGAATTGGAGTTCGTCCTTTTGGTTTTTGGTCTTGTTATGGATCTTTATTGGAGATGCTCCCATTCCTCCCTTTGGGATGGGAATGTTTGTCTTGTGACATTGTATGTTGGAAGTATGTAACTTGTCTTTTGATTTGCAGGAGACTTTAGACTGCTTTTAGATTTTTTTTTTGGACTGTGTTGCACGGATATAGTTCATGAGACTTTTGAAATTTGTATAATGAAGTGACCAGGGGTGGAGATGTCTTGGTTTGAATGTGAATTGTTTCCCCCACAGGCTCATGTATTTGAATTCTTAATTGATGTTTAGGAAGGCCATACTCACCTTTGGGAGATGGATCCTTGCTGGAGGAAATCAGGTTTCAGGGATAGGCCTAGTGATTAGTGATTGTACTGCTAACAGTCTGCTCTTACAGTTAGCGGTTTGATCTCTCAGCCTCCATGATCTCTCAGCCTGACTTGAGCTGCTTCTAGAGTCTGCTGCCTGCCATGCCTATTCTACCATAATGAACTGCATCTCTCCTCTGGAACCACAAGTCAAATAAATCTCCCTTTCTCTCTTCAGCTGGTTGTATTAGTGGTGTCTCACAGCAGCAGAAAGAGTAACTGGCACACTCTTCTTCCATTCTTTTCACCACATCCCATCTTCTGGTTTGAAGTCTAATTTCCCTGTTAGCTACAGCCTGCTTTATGACATCATTGTGACATTACTACTTGGTATAATCTTGGTATAATCTTGGAACAGTCTGTAAACAAATTTGGATCAGTGCAAGCTATCCATATCTTTCATTCTAGACAGACCTGTTATTTGACTTTGGGGATCCAGACAGACCTTGGTATTATATTCTTATATCTTATACCTGTCACTCATGTCACTCTTCTCTAATCGTGCTAACACAAACCCAGCTTCAAGCATGATGGAGCTCAAAAACACAAATTCATCCCAATGTGGAGTGTTCTGCAGCTGATCTTAATCAATCTCTTGGTCCTGATATCTGACCATGAAAAAAATCAAACTTTCTACTCAAAAGTTGAATGAGGATTTCTTCTTAGCTTGGTAATTTAAGTGGAATTAAATGAAAACATTATACACTGTAATGCTTCTTCTCTGGAGTTGAGCTCATCTATATGGTATTCATATGGTATCTGAAGTAGGCAATATCAAACTTGCTTTTTTCTTCTACCACACTCCTATTGAAAAAACTCTGAAAATGGATTATGCTTCAGTTATCAATGTTGAAAAGAAAAACACAGCTAAGAAATTAAAGCAAATTTCATTTCTCAAATATGAAGAATTGAAGGCAAAACTATCAATGACATCTATCAAAGAAAGAGTATGAACATTATAAAGAAGAAAAGAAAAAGGAAGAGAAGAATTTTCCTAGAACATAGTCATCTAGCAAAAGCTGGAAAAAGAAAAATAGAGAGTTGCTCATTGACAGGTCATGTGACTGGACTCAATAAGATACTCTGAACCCCACAATGATGCTCCCATTTCTCCAGAAACACTTCTTGGCACCTCTTGGCCAGACATGGAAGACACCTGCATCTCCTGACTCCACACTCTACCTGCCCAAATGGTTCAACTCTGCATCCTGCCTGCCCAGTTTTGAGACTCTAGTCCAACTGGCAAAAATCTCATGTGAAAGGATACAACCAAAAACCTAACTCCAGATGCCCAGATCTCATTGAAAAACTAATGCATAAAAAAAGTACATTATGTCCTGACTACAAATCACCAATCTTGTAGTAATTGTGTACAATGAGAACAACTTAGATGAAACTCAAGATACAGAATTCAAAAGAATAATTTATAAACTGTTCAAAGAATTCAATGAGCAAATGAATAAACATGAAAGAAATTAAAGCCAACAAGAATAAACTAGCTGAAGCCTAAGAAAACACACAAAAATGGTTGAATGAAATAATGAAGATAACCCAGGATATGATAATTGCTTAAAAATAGATAGAATACAGAAGAAAACTTAAAATAAATAAAATACAGAAGAAAACCCAAAAAAGGAATTGGAAAGAACAAATCAATACGTCTATGGAAAGGCTGAGCAACAGAGCAGGCCTGCTAGAAGATAGGGCTTGAAGACAAGGTGAAAGAATTTTGGATCAATCAGCCAAAGAAAGTAGTATTTAAATCCTTATAAACAGAATATATAGGAACTTTGGGATACCATATTTTAGGGAATAAATGGATTTAATTTAGCTCACAATACAGTAGTCATCGTGTCTGAAGAGTGATTGCATTAGGTGGTGAAGAAACTGGTCACATCATAGCAAGAATAAGAGCAGAGGGCAAGGACAAATGCTCTGTTTCCTGCGTGTCTGCCAGCAATGGTTTCACTCACTGTGGGCTGGGTCTTCTCACACCAATTATGTAATTGTAATAGTTACTCTTAACTGTTGCTGTGAGAGAGCACTCAAAGTCAAACAACTCAAGGGAGAAAGGGAGATTTATTCACCATACGGTTCCAGAAGATACAGACTTTCATGGTGGAAGCAACAAGGCTGGTGGCTGAAGCTGGCAGGCTAAGTCACTCCCATCCATGTGCCTGAAGGCTGGAGGATTCCTAGAGGGTCTCTCTTCTTCTCAGTCTCCTGTTCTGTGGTTCCTTTCATCTGGTCCTCTACTGGAAGGTTCCAATGAAATCCAGGGAGGTTTCAATCAGATCTAGGACAGGTCTTTGTATTGTAAATGTATTGATCCAGATAGTCTCTTCAGGTGGTCTCAGGTCTTGGTTAACGCCAGGTGTGTCAAGTTGACACCCAGGATTAACTATCACAGCAATTAAGACAATCTCCTAAGACTTTACCAGAGCCCTTCCTAACTAGATAATTCCTCACAGGTGTCCCCAGAGGTGCATTTCCTAGGTGTCAGGTTGATATTTGAGAATACCATATCACAAAACAAACAAACAAATGTAGGAATCATAAACATAAAGAAGGAAAATCCAACGTCCGGGGCATAGAATATATTTCCAATAAAATCATAGGATGAAATCTCCAAATCTAAGGAGAAAATAAATGGTGGTAGCAAAGCTATTATTTAAAGAAGAACTAAGAGGTGGGGAAGTGGTGGCGCCAGCCACTGATGGGCACCAGTGGCCATTGAGCTGAGTGGGGACGTGGAGGCAGCGGGCGCCTGTGGGAGGATGGGATATTAGGATGGCCACCCCTCAGTCGGTTTTCATCTCTGCAATCTACACTTTAATGATAACAGAGTCAATCCTCCCCTCAAACAGCTACCATGATATCTTGTGTGCCAAAAATCTGCACCAGAGTACCAAATCAAGAAGGCTTTTCATAAATTAGCTATGAAGTTCCATCCTGACAAAAACAAGAACCTTGAAGAAAAGTTCAGAGAGATTGTGGAAGCATATGAAACACTCGCAGAGGATAATGGGCGGAAAGATTATGACTCTCTTGCACACAGTGCTTTTACTAATGGTAAAGGATGAAGAGGTGGTAGAAGTCCTTTTGAGCAATCATTTAACTTAAACTTTATGACTTAATTAAGACTTCTAAGACTTAATTAACTAAGATTTTAGTTTTTTTGGTCAAACCCCAAACACTCATTCTAAGAAGCATTTTGAAAGTCACTTCCAGACACACCAGGATGGTTCCAGTAGACAGAAGCATCATTTCCAGGAATTTTCTTTTGGAGGTGGATTGTTTGATGATGTTTGAAGATATGGAGAAAATACTTTCTTTTAGTGGTTTTGATAATACCAATTGGCACATGGTACAGACCAAAAATAGATTTAATGGTTATAGCAAGCACTTCAGGACTGTCATTCAGCAAAGAGGAAATATGGTTACTCTTAACTGTTGCTGTGAGAGAGCACTCAGAGTCAAGCAACTTAAGGGAGAAAGGGAGATTTGTTCAGCTTACGGTTCCAGAGGGGATGTATAGTCTTTCAAAGCGGAGGCGGCATGGCTGGCTGGCCAAAGCTGGAGAAGGCTAAGTCACCGCAGACATCTTGGAAGCTGAAAGCTGCAGACTGCTTGTTGCAAAGGCAGACTTCTCCTGGAGGTAGGGTGGAACTAATCCACCTCAAGGCCCACCCCTTGTGCCTTCCTCCAGCAAGACTCTATCTTTCAAGGTGCCATGACCTTGCCAAACACATGAGACTGTGGGGGACACATTTCAAACCATGACATACATACACTCTTCAGGACAGTAGTTGTTTCTTTTTCTGTTTTCCATAGTTTGTTTGATGTAAAATAGCTTTCTATGAACTATTTTGACATGTGCATGATTTCACTTACTTTAATTTGATGTTACCATTCCATATATTTAAATTGTTTTGACAATTCGGCCACATTCAGTTAATAACTAAATTTAATTTTATTAATTTCCTGATTAGGAAAAGTTTTTTTTGCTTTTTTAATTATATTTATTTTTCCCAATCATATAAGCTTAATAGGTCCCCTGGTCCCCTGTCCCCTCCACTCTTCCCCAGTCCCCCTAGCACCCTCCCCCCCTTTTCCCCCTTCCTTTCACCCCTCTCCCTCCCTTTCTCCTAGTTCCCCTCTTACCCCCTCCCTTTCCCTGGAGCATCCTTTTGTGTGAATGTCAAACTTCCCCCTGAGTCCTCCACTCTAGTGAGGTGTAAGGGCTATGATTGTTAATCTTTGCCTGGTTTTGCTTTTTAATAAAAAATAGTTGTACAGCTCACATAACAGGCTGTAGTAGACACATAAAAAGACATTGGCCAGAACATGATAGAATATTTAGTATAATCATAAAAACACTAAAATAACATGTATCATAAACAGAGGTAGAGAAGATTGGAGCACATACATTTAGGCAGACAACTAAGTTAGACAGGACCTCCTGACAGGCTTAATAGGTACTCTGGTCCCCTCCCTCCTTCCACCTCTCCCCAGTCCCCATTGCTCCTTCCCACCCCTTTTTCCTTCCTTTCCCTTCCCTCCCTTTCTCCCAGTGCTCCTCTTTTCCCCTCTCCCTCAATCCCTGGAGCATCCTTTAGTGTGAATGTCAGACTTCTCTCTGTGTCCTCCACTCTGATGAGTTGTAAGGATTCAGTAGCATTGCCTAGAGCCCTTTCTTGTGTTCCCCTTTAGTACCGGAACACTGCTGTGACTGTTAATCCCTTGCCTCAAAGGATCCTAGTGCCTGTGATCCATGCCAGACTTTGGGGGGGGGGTCATTGATATGTCAGTCATTGCACAGGTCATGCAATGTTCTATTATAGTTACTGGGGTCCTAACTTGTGTGGGGTATCTTGTGTATTGTTGCTGCTCCCCATCTTTAGGCTTTTACAATCTTTTTTTTTTTAATATAATTTCTTTTTATTTCTACTCATACAAACTTAACAGGTACACCGGTCCCCTCGCTCCCTCTAACCTCTCACCCCCCTGTGCCCCCTCCCCTCCTCCTTTACTCCCCATCCCTAGTGCCTCCCCCTCCCATCCCCGGAGATCCTTTACTGTGCATGCCAAACTCTCCTCTGGGTCTTCCTCTCTGTAGGCCCTTACAATCTTATGGCCCCCTCTTCTGCAAATTTCCCTGAGCTTTAGGATGGGAGAGATTTGGCGGTCTGGTTCCAGGTAATTAATGTAGGGTCTCTGATGTTCTGAATTACCGTTTGTTGTTTTCAGTTTTGCTGCTCCTGTACCACCCTTGGCTCCATCCTGATTGGTACTGGAGGTCACCTCCTGAGGAGCAGTGTGTCCTCCCTGGACCACGAGTCCTGGGCAGAAAAGCAGGAAAAATTTTTAAAAAGATAATTTGCAAGATGTTCTCAGTGTGCTCTTGGGCTCATTAATGTAGCCAGTTTCATTACAAAATTAAAAAAAATTTTTAAAGATAAAATTTTAGAAGTTATTGTTACTATAAACATAAATTGTATGACTTTGAATTTTTTTTTTGCAATGAAACCTTTGCAAACCTTAAAGCTGCATGCTCTGTAGCATCTGTGACTTGGATTGTTAAATGTACATGAAACAAGTTGGGTCATCAGCGAAGGATACCATTGTCTTGGTTAATTGTCATTGAAAGCTTCAGAGAGGGGTGGGATACTTAACCACAGAAGGAAATGATTGTACTGCTTATAGTCAGTTAAACTGAAAAAAAAGTTGAAACTTAATGAAAAATTGCCAAGAGATTGTTGTGTATTTAGTCTCTGGCCAATGATTTGGTAGGACTGAAATCATAGCTACTTAAACATCTTTCCACATTTCTTTCTTGACTCTCTAGGTTTTAATAAGAATGTTGTGTGGTTTGTATATGTGTGTGTAGTTCCTTTTTGCACTTGTTTAGTACCTCATTCTTTTTGTAAAATTCACCAGTAATTTCTGTGCAACCTTATGTGCAATATTTTTAAATACTAAAAAATGTGTGCTTTTTTTCACTTAGATTTGTTTCTTTAGTTATGCACATTTCCACATTACAACATAAAAAAAGGACTAAGAAAGCAAATACCACAAAATCAGCAAAATGGCTACAATTAATGCACATTTCAATAATGATAGTGAATATTGATGACCTCCATGTTTCAATCCAATCTAAATCAGGGTCCATATTTTTGTTGTCTATAAGAATAACACCTCATCTTTAAGATAAAGTGAAAGGATGGAAAAAAGAGTATTTCAAGCAAATAGAAGAAGAATACAGGTAGGTATTACTATTTTAATATCTGACAAAATATGCTTACAGCCAAAACTACTCGGGTAAGATAAAGGCCTCATCATTTTGCTCAATTGTACAATCCACTAGAAGGATATTATTATTTGAAACACACCAAAATTAGGTATATTAAATCTTATAAACAAATACTATTAAACATTAAGCCACAGATTAAGGTCAACATAGTAATTGAAAGGTGACTTTAATATCACATTTTTGTCAATGCATAGGTCATACTGACAATAGTCAAGCATTGGAGCTAAATGACATCATAGACCAAATGGACCTTAAGTATACCTGCAAAGTTAAACACTAAATACTTCAGAACATATTGAAAATATGGAAAGATCAGCCAAACTCATGGAAAGGTAGAATTAATGTTGCAAAAATAACCATTCTACCAAAAACTACTTGCAGATTCAGTGCAATTCAATCAAAATCCTCATGCCATTTTTCACAGAAACAGGACAAGCAATCTTAAAATTCATATGGAAACACAGAAGATCTGGATAGTTAAAGCAATCCTGAGAAAAAAAGATAATGCTGCTGACATTGCAATATCTGACCACAAACTATACTATGGAATGAACGTAATAAAGACAGCATGCTACTGGCACAAAAGCAGACATGTATATCAACAGAATAGAAGACTCAGGTTTAAATCCTTGCAAACACAGTCAACTGGTATTGGACAATGACACCAAAAACACATATTGGGGAAATGTCATCCAAATAATATTGGGGAAAGTGGCTATCTACATGTAGAAGAATGAAATTAAATCCTTATCTATCATTATGCATAAAAATAAACTCCAAATAAATCAAGGAACTCAACATAAACCTGAAACTGAAAATGCCTAAAGAAGAGGTAGGTTGTGTTGTACAAGATGTAGGCACAGGGAAGGATGTTCTACATAGGACTGAAGTTTGGAAAATAAGGCCAACAAAGACAAATGAGACCTCATGAAACGAAAGGCTTCTGTATAGAAAAGGAAACTATCAATCGATTGAAGAAGCAGCTTACAGAATGGGAGAAAGCCTTCATTAGCTATATATTTAACAGAAGGTTAATTTCAAGAATGCACAAAAGTAAAACACAAAACATCAAAAGCGATCAGCTCAATCAAAAACTGGGCTGTAGATCTGAACACAGAATTCTTGTAACAATAAATACAAATTACCATAAGCATTTTAAAAGTGAGCAAGATCTTTAGCCATCAGGTAAATGCAAATCAAAACTACTCCAAGTACTGAGGAGATGGTTGAAGGGTTAAATTGACTTTTAAGCAAAAGGACCCAAGTTAAGATCCCTGGAGCCCATGTAAAACTGCCGGGCAGATATGGTGCCTTGAAATCCTTACCCGGGAAGGCGGCAGGGCCTTGATCCTAGAGCAAAGCAATAACGAGATAGAACAATGCAGCATGATCCCCGATGTCACCATTAGGCCTCTTCCACAGGCACACACATTCAAATGCCTTCTTGGATACATGCCTGTCACGCGTGTACACACACACACATACACACACACACAGAAACACATACACAGAGGCACAGACACACACCTCTGTGAAGGGTGACCGCAGGGCAGAGGGGTTGTAGGAAGACATTTGGCACGAACAAGGTAGGAAGACTGACACGAGCAAAGCCATATCATTATGTCATAGGCAGGTTCTGGACCAGGGAGGACAGGAGGAGGGATGTGACTATGGGCAAAGCTCTGTCTACTTCATTCCTCGGATAAGAGTTGTCTATATTTTGTTGACATTCCTACCTAAAACATTGTATGCCTCAAGAAAATCACAGCCTCTTTACTTTTCCTGGGAAGATCCACATACAACCATTTTCCCACTCCAGGTAGGAGTTTCACAACAAACCAAGTTTATCAGGGTTACTTCCAGGAGCAGGGGTGAGGTAACTAACAGGAGCAGGGACGATTCACAGGCAGTCTCACCGCAGCATGGCTGATAGCTTCCATAGGGTGCCTAGATGGATTTCTCTCAACTAACCTTCCTCTGCCTTGGGGCCCCTCCCAGTCTCATTCAAGGGCACATGGGAGGTATGTGAACAAGCATGTGTATAGGGCATGTGTGCCCACATGCGCCTTCTAGCCCCTCTCAATCCCTGTCACTGAGGGAACATTGACAGTTGACAGAACAAAATGGTAGTTGTTTGTTTGGAGGAACGCACCACACAACAATGCCCCAGAAAACTTGCAGACAAGGCACTATTACCCTTTGCTTACAAAATAAATAAGCCTGGACCAGGGCGCTGCTGCTGAGTCCCCATCCAAGCCGGTGGACGACCTGAGCCCAGCTTCTCTGTATGTGTCTTGTCTTCATTCTGTATAGCCTGAACAGAGCAACATGGTACAGGCTGCAACAAATCTCTTTGGTTGATTGTTTTTATTTCTCATTATTTATCCAGTAGTATTGTTGAGAGGGAGTTTTTGACTTATAGTGACTGGCTTTAATTTCAGATCTTTTATTTGTTGGCACTCATGGAACAAATACTTATTCCTTGCTATTGGGATAAAAATGAGAATTGTGGTTTGTTATGGTTGCATTTTGGTGTCAACTTGACAGTTTCAGTCTGGGGGCAGCTGTGGAAGGTTAATGGTTGGAATGGCCCCTGAGCAAACCTGCAGGTACTTAATTGATTGCTGTGGAGAACCCAGCTCATAGTGGGTGGTACTTTCCAGTGGTGGATGAGATAATAGGAAGTGCAAGGAGGACTTGCTCTTTCGTTATCTTGTGTCGACTTGCTGTGGAGTCCACTCAGCCAGCATCATTCACTTTTAGAGCATCGTGGCCTTCTTTGTTGTTGCTGCTGCTGCTGCCTCCTTCCTTGGCTGACTTGGAGCTTCGTCTTTTCCACCACGTTGTTGTTGTTCCTGCTGCCTTTGGAGTCTGGTCTCTAGGCCTTGCTGCTGTACATTGTTCATTGCTAACATCAGAGCTCAGCTGTTCTTCATCGACATGGGAACCCAGAATCTTCGACCCTCCAGAGAAGCAAGGGCTTGAGACTTTCTTGGTATCTTTTGGCTTTGTGGAACATTCTGGTCATAAGCGAGGCAGCTACAGGCAGCTACTTTGAAGGACACTATTTTTTATTGTGAGTTATTTTAATAAACTTCTTTATATACATTACATTCTATAGATTGTTTCTTCAGAAAACCCTAATACATGGTTCAAATGAGTACTATTAACCAAGTTAATAACAATTTGTTTATTGAGTATGTAATATTTTCTAGACACTTGGCTAGATAGGTTAATGAATATAGCACATTGAGTTCATGTGATGACTCAGTAGTAAAAGCACTTGTTACACAAGCTAGATGACTTGTGTTTACTTCCTGAAATTCATATAAAAGATTGGAGAGAAGCCACCCACAAAGTTTTCTTCTGACCTGAAAAGATGTGCTAAAAAATAAAACTTAAAAGTAAGAAAATTTAGAAAGTATATTTATAAAATTTCACTTAATCATCACACTAAAACAGCTAAACTTTTCCCCCAGTTAATATGGATGAGGTAATGAGGCTCAGGGTACATAAAAGGGGCTTGTCCAAGATCAACATGTAAATCACAGAGCAGAACTCTTTCCTCAGACTCCTTTAGCTTTACCTCTTCTGCTCTATGATGTATCTGGGATTCTTACAGCTCTGAGCTCACCATTCTGTTTATGTAAAACAAGAAGTAAACAGACAAGGACTTTCTTTTAGTGCTCCACAATGTGGACCCTGGAAGAAAAGGAGAGATCAAAGAGGATGTGGTGACAAATCTTTTGAATTCTTTGTAGTCTATACTCAAGCATCCCCCAGTGGTGAGAGCTGAAGGAAGCTGAAGGCGAGGGCTACCACTCAAAACAGCATTATTCTCTTCTGGAAATGTCATCATGGCCTTCATTTTGTAAGAACCAGAGTTCAATTTCGATGTGTGCACATAGATTTCAAATCCCGGAGGACACGGAGGTAAGATGATTTACTTGACAAGAACAAATACAGGAACGATTTATTAAGGGAAATGCATGGGAAGGAGATCAAGACACAGTGGACAGATGGGCAGAGAGCACACCAATCCCCTGGGAGGGGTGAAGATTCTTTCATCACAGCTAAGTGGAAGTGGCTTGGTCTTCTCTGTGGTGCCCCTTGTGTGGGGCCCAAATCTGGATAAAGGGTACTTCACTATCTTGCTAAGCACTAAAATTTACAGCTATACAGAAATTTGCTACATTATAAGACATATAAAAGTATAATTAAAGAGAGTTTGAAAGAAGATCTCTGCATAGCTGCACAATGATAATTTCAGAGCCATGTGTGAGATACCTCTTCATTAGTTGTTGGTAAGGGAGGCCTGAGAGGACCCTCAAACAATACAGGCTTTGGTTGTTCAACAGAACTGTGTGATGAGACCCGACTGCTGAAGATACCTCGTTCTCTGGCTGAAGATGCACAGAAATCATGCTTGGACCAAGCTGAAACTCCTCCTTGATGGTTAGCTTTTCTGGCTTATGATAGTCCAGTTACAATTCCTTGTCCAGCATGACAGAGGAGCCCACACCAGCGCCAAGGGCCAAAGGAAATGGCCGCACCAAACCCACAGAATTGTTGAGAGAGACGATCCTCACTTTCCAGGCCAGTATGTCTGCCAAATACACGGAAGGAGGCCTGTTCCCTCCATCTTATTCCCCTGCCCTAGGATGAGCCACACCAAGCATGAACTGGGCCTCCCTGTTAATCAGACGATGTCTTGCAAGCTTGCTTGGGGGGTCTAACTCAATCACTGACTCTACAAATGTGCCCAGTGGGCTGGAGAGATGGTTCAAGGGTTAAGCTCTGCCTGGCAAGCAGAAGTTTCTGTCTGAGTCTGGATCCCAGGTCTACATAAAAATGTCAGGTAGAAATGGCAGTGATCTGCACTTCTGGCCCTGGTGGGCGGAACCTGGGAAATCCTAGGATGAAGCAAAAAGAAGATAGAAACAATCCAGGATGATTCCCGAAGTCACCCTTGGTCTCCCAAAGGGACACACATTGCCTTCTGATGTATACACACATACACACACACACACTAAAAAAATCGTTTATTTCTAATGTGCCCAGAGCTTAAACCCTCAACCATCAGACGGAAACCTGTATCTAACTATAGCAAGAGTTTTGAGAAAAGAAGGGTTTGGAGGGAGATGAAGGGAAAAAGGGATAATGGGAGGATTTGATAAAAGAGTATTATGCGTATGTATGAAATCATGAAAGTTTTTAAAAAAGGTTATCTCATATGGTTATTGTGATATATGAATATAATTTTATACATACATTTTACATAAACAGCATATTGAGTGGAAAATATTTTATGTCTAATGTCTTACTATTAATGTTAATAATACTTTTTCACATTGAGTAATACTTTTCCTTTTGATACTAACAGGAATCGCATGTAATACAATGATCTGTTTTCTTCCACCTCTACTTCACTCATGGTAATACAAAGAGTCAATCTGTTATAAATGATTAGAAGAATCATTTATAGAGGCTGTCATACCTAGGCAAGACTCATGCTTTTTCTATCAAAATCATTATTGAAGTAGATAAGTGATTATCATACTCAAGGAAAAAAAGCAAAGAAAAATCATTCTTATACTATGAAGACCTTTTTTAAAAAATGCCTAGCAGGTTACTGAGATAAATGTGAAGAGAGGAGTTATGGCTAGAGATAGGCAGAATCTTGCAGAAATGGAGTCTGAACCCAATGAAGTTGCTTAGGCAAAAGGAAGACCATGGGCTCTCATGTCCAGGAGAGGAGCAGGGGTGAGGTTGAGGGGACTAGAGAAATGGTTCAGAGGTAAAGACTTTGCCTCGCAAGCAGAAGGACTTGAGTTTGCATCCTGGATCCCATATAAAAATGCCAGGCAAAAATGATGGCGACCTGCGCTTCTGGCTTTGGAGGGCAGATACTGGGAAAAACTCTTGATCCTCTACAGGCACACAAGTTCCCTCTGATATACCCCCCCAAATTAAAAAAAATGAAAGCTAGAAACCAGAGCTTCAGTTCAGAGGCAATTGCTGCACAACAGGGGTACAGTCCATGACGAGGCATGGCTCCTCGTGACTGTTTTAACTTGAGTAGCCATCGCTAGTCACACAAGTTGGTAGCTCAACCTGCAAGAGGTCGTGGAGTCACAACTGAGGTGGCCTTTTGAACTATTTGACAAAAGTTGACAAATATGGTTTCACAGAGGTTCTGCCTCATCACTGGAAAGCAATGAATTAATTAGGGAAATAATCCTCTGAGGGGAACAGGGCTGTGGAAGTTGTTCTGGGGTACAACTTTGCTGAACTAGGCACGATGGCACACACACTCAGAGATGGAGGCAGGAGTATCATGACTTCTAATTCAGCTTGACTACACAGCGAGATCTTATTTTAAGAATTACAAAACAAAAAGTGAAAGAGTGAGAAAGAAGGAGAGAAGGAGGGAACCATCTTTACACCTTACTTCTAAAATGTGAACTATTTTGACAGACTCCGTGATGCTGGGTCTAGGTATGCCTGTCCCACAGCTGGCGCAATGCCTGGTGTCTCTGGCTGAACTCCGCTGAAGTCTTTGCCATATATCTTGCTGACTGCGTCTCTTGTGCCTCACTGGCCTGGTCCCTTCTACAGACTTTGTTCTCTAACCTGACACCTTGTATCCTAGACATTATTTTCAACTATTGGATTGAAGTTCGACATGGGATTGCACTATCGTTTACTTATTTATTTATTTTTTTGTTGGTGCTTTCAACTTTTATGACTAAAGCCACATTTACCTTATAAAACCAAATTGAGTTATACACTGTTCTCTTTAGTTTGGAGTACTTTGGGTAACAACAAAGGGGAAAATTGTCTTTTGGAAACCGAAATCACTTTGTGATTCCTTTGGTACATTTTTGGGGGGGAGTGTAAAAATGTTTATAACCTTTTATCATTCTTTCACTAGATCATTGGTCAAGGTACACACAAGGTGCTCAGTTTATTAGTTCATGCCTTAAGGCTGTTTACTGCTAAGAATAATTATCAGCATAAGTGAGAAAACTGCTTCTACTTTAAAACAGCTGTTTCCATTCCCCAGTAGTGTCTTTCTTTCCATCAACATTTTACTATTTTAAATCAATTTGTTAGTTCCCTCCCTTTTGCTAATTGGGGCTGGTCATAAACTTCATTCATTTTTAATTTCATTTAATTCAATTTTTAAAGATTCAACTGTTGGTTTATCATCTCAGATTGTTAGTCTTTTCATTTTGATCACTTATGCTATGTCTATGCAAGACACAGATTCCACTCCGAAGAGAGAAAGAGTTTATTTGGAGCCCATTCCCAGTGGCTTGGAAACCTAGGTTCAAGGTTCTCTGAGTGGACACCCTTTCACCCCAGAAGCACGATGAGGAAACTTCATAGTTGTAAGACAATTGTAAGTTATAAATTAAGATAATTTACCTGAAACTTTTTGGAGGACATTGAGTGAAGGGGGTTACGGCCAAGTGGAGAAGGCACTGCTACGGAATATTTGATGGCATTCTTAGCTTTTGGTGGAAGCTAGTGTTCTGCTGAGAATACAGCACAAAGGATTTTCATGTCGGACAAACGGATGTTAGATTGATCACTGTCGATCATTGATCACTGTCGATCACCCACAGAGGCAAGCAATGAAGGACTCCAAGGAACTAAGACATCTGAAGACAAATTGATTCTGGAACTGCAGTTTTCCAGGTCTCTGTGCTGACCAGTCTTGTAATAGACTCTTTTGGTCTAGGTGTGATATTTTTCTGGGAGCTTTAGTTTCCAACTGTTGGTTTCATAATTTTTATTTTACTGTTTTTTTTAATTTTTCACATTCATATCTTCTTTGTTTAAAATTATTATATTTATTTGTATGAGAGAGAGAGAGAGAAGTTACTTTTAGAAGTTAGATCTTGCTTTCTACCTCCTGGGATTCTGGGGGTTGAACTCAGGTGACAGGTTCATGAACTGGTGAGGTACCTCCCGACCCCCATCACTCTTAACATATAGAATTTGCTTTCATGCTTTTAAAATTTTCTTTACTAAACTAGAAGAATAAGTTTCTTTAGGCACTAGCAAATAGGAGAATATCATCAATTTTAATTAATGTGGAGATAGGTCAAAAAATTATGCTAGATAAGAAATTTTTCTCAATAGAGGAAGTATTTTAAACATATTTTATATGATATAATGCTTTACATAATTCATGCATTTAAAAACTCTGGTTTTCCCAGTCCCAGGGAAAGATGGCTCAGAGGTTAAGCCTCTGCTTAAGTTCCTGAGTTTAGACTCCAGATTCCATATAAAAACGCCCGGTGGTGGTGATGGCTTCCACTTCTGGCTTGGAAAGTGGAGTCTAGGCAATTCCAGAGCAAAATCAAAAAGGAGGTAGAGTTATCTAGGATGATTCCTGAAGTCACCCTTGAGCTTCCACAGGCACACACAGCACCTCTGATACACATGGACACACACACACACACACACACACACACACACACACACACACACATACAAAAATATTCCAAATTATGATTTATGTAAAATAAAAATTTAGTCCTTTTAACCACAGAATGTGATGAGATTGTCACATGTATGCAGTTGGGTGGCAGCCTCCACAGTGAAGATCTGGCCATGCCCACCACACCAAGGACTTCATCGAGTCCCTTTATAGGTAGCTGTCTGGCCCATTTCTCTGGAAGCCATTGGTCTGTTTTCTGCATTTTGCCACTCATGGGATTTTAAAAAAATTAATTAATTTCCGTTCATACAAACTTATAGGTACACTGGTCCCCTCCCTCCCTCCACCCCTCTCTGGACCCCCTAGCTTCCTTCCCCCTTCCTTCCCCCTCCATCTCCCAGTGCCTCCCCCCCATCCCTGGAGCATCCTTTAATGTGTATGTGAAACTTTCCTTTGGGACCTCCTCTCTGATGAGGTGTAAGGACTCATGCGATGTTACATAAACACGATCGCATATGTGTTTGGCTTCTTTTATGAAGGGTAATATTTTTCAGCTCCATTTCTATGTTGCAAACATTCATAGAGTGTTTTGTTGTACAATGTGTGTTGTACAATGTGCTTGCACAGCTTGCCTGGTCATTGAGCAGTCAGTGGACATTGGGCTGCTTTCCATTTCCGCTGTTAAAATTAAAGTCCATAGGATTTTGATTGCATTTTAAGTTTATCTCCCCTTCCCTCCCCTCCCCTCCCCTCTTCTCCGTCTTCCCTCCCCTCCCCTTCTCTCTCTCTCTCTCTTTCTTTCTTTCTTTTCATGTTCAGGTATGGATGTGTATGTGTGTGTACGGGTGCATGTAGATATAGAAGAGGACATGGTGACTTTGAGAATCATTCCCATTGCTGCTACCTTCTTATTGCTTTGCTCTGGGATTTCTCAGAGCTGGAAGTTGACTGCTGCCATTTCTGCCTGGTGTTTTAATGTGGGTTCTGGATTCTAAACTCAGATCCTTTTGCTTTTTTTTTCCTTCCCACGTTTTATTTTTTTTCCTGATCATACAAGCTCAGTAGGTACCCCGTCCTCTCCCTTCTCCCCTCCCTTCCCCCATCATCACCCATTCCACTCTCCCCCTATCTCCCTTCTTTACACATCCTTCATCACTCCCCCTCTCCTGGTGGTCCCTCCTTCCTCCCTCCCATCCCCTGGAGCATCTCTTTATGTGGGCACCGAACCACCCTCTGAGTCCTCCACCCTGGGCCACTTCTTGGGCTCCCTGTTAGTATGGGAACTCAATTATGATTGTTTAATCCCTTGCCTCTAAGCAGATCCTTTTGCTTTTGAGGCAAAAACTTAACCCCTTTGTCATCTCTCTAGCCTCGGGAGTCCTCTTTCAAGTGGAATGTCTTGGCTAATTGTGGACCTCCAGACCTTTAGGCTTTTACAATCTTACTGACCCATCTTATGCAAGATGAGCCTTAGGAAGGGGAGAGATTTGATTGGCCTGATACTGACTTGCCTTTTTCTTTTCTTTTCTTTTCTTTTCTTTTCTTTTCTTTTCTTTTCTTTTCTTTTCTTTTCTTTTCTTTTCTTTTCTTTTCTTTTCTTTTCTTTTCTTTTCTTTTCTTTTCTTTTCTTTTCTTTTCAAGGGTTGCTGGTACTCTGCATTCCAGCTTGTTGTGCTCTATCTCGCTGGTGTTCCATTGCAATAGGCTGCATCTTATTTGGGTGTTGAATCTTTTCTTTTCTAAAGCTAAAATGAGAAGCGTTTAGATGAAGGTGTTTTTTGGTGTTTGTGGTTAGTATTGGGGTGTCCCAACCACTATTGTTGTGACTGGTTTATGGCACTGGTTGTGTGAACCCTGTCATGGTGGGGGGGGCAGAGGTTAGTAAGTAGGTGGTTAGCTACTTAGAGACTAACTGAACTCCATACTGTGTCCTGTTCCTGTTCTTAAAGACTTAAAGACTTACCTTACATAAAAGATTTTTGAAAACCGTTCGCCCCTGTTCTTTCGTTTCTGCTCTTTTGGGATCTTTTTCCACTTCCCCAATGACTCCCCTCCCCACACTTGTGTTCCTTTATGTTTAACATTCCCCCCTATAGACTAGTGAGGAGCTTAGGAGAAATAATTACATGCAGGTGGAACCTTAGAGACTAGGGCTAGACAGGTGAAGGAGAGTGCCCGTCAGTGGTCTACCTAAGGAAGGGCCATGTAGTTACCTCCGAGACCTGAGTCCATACCAATGCAGGCAACCAGAAGGGAACCCTGGGGCCACACAAACAGCCATTCAGGAGGGTGGGAGGGAGAGGGATGGATTGGTGAAAAGAGGGGAGGGTGAGAGAAAAAGGGGGAAGCAGGGAGGAGGACAGGAGGGGGTTAAGGAACAGCCATTCATTATGTCGGTAAAACTAGAAAAAAAAAGCTAAACAAGCAAAATTCCCCTGGGTGAGTTCAAGCACAGTGAGGCTTAGGACACATGGCCTGAGCTCTTTCCAGTCAAAGCGCGTTCTGGGCTCAGTAGCACTTGCCCACATGCTACTCCAGTGAGACTTGCAGGAATGCAGGGTTTCCCCTACTGGATCTGCATTTCCACTGTAATCATGCAACATGGAAGTGAGCAGAGCTGTTTTACAGAGTTCCCTTTCATCTCCCATTCTTTTTTTCCCCACTCATACAAACTTAATAGGTACCCCAATACCCTCCCTCCCTCCATCCCTCCTCTGATCCCTTTGTTCCCTCCCCGCTTTTCCTCTTCCTTCCCCCCCCCCTTTCTCCCAGTGCCCCTCCCCCATTCCTGGAGCATCCTTTAGTGTCAAACTTCCCTCTGGGTGCTCCTCTCTGATGAGGTGTAAGGACTCGGTGGCATTGCCTAGAGCCCTTTCTTGTGTTCCCCTTTAGTATGGGAACACTATATTGTGACTGTTAATCCCTTGCCTCTAAGGATCCTAGTGCCTGTGATCCATGCTAGATTTTGGGGGGTCAATGATATGTCAGTCATTGTGTAGGTCATGCAAAGTCCTATTATGATTACTTCCGCTCTAACTTGTGTGGAGATTCTTGCATATCGTTGCTCTTCCCCATCTTTAAGCTCTTATAATCTTACCGTCCCCTCTTCCACAAATTTCCCTGAGTTTTAAGATGGGGAGAGATTAGGCTGGCCTGGTTCCAGGTGATTAATGTATGGTCTCTGATGTTCTGAATTATGTTTTTTTTTTTTTCCAGTTTTGCTGTTCCTGCACTGCCCTTGGCTCCATCCTGATTGGTATTGGATGTCACCTCCTAGCCAGAGATAAAAGGCTGTTAAAATGGAGTCTTACTATAAGAATAAATTCAAAGGTAGATGGAATAAGAGTAGGAGACCACGATGAGGTGGGGGTGTCAGTCTCCTATTTGCGGTTACCATCTATCTGCCAGTCTCTATGCCCTCCCTGACTGGTGAGATCAAACCCACTCAGTTGCAAGTGACCAGGAAGGAAAGTAAGTGAGCTTAACCAGATGTCTCACTACTTGCAGTACTTGATGGTGGACTATTTTCTCTGCTGTTACATGATCCCCTCTCTCCTTGTTTATGGAAGGGCCTTCCTTCCCCTTCCCTCCTGTTTATAATCTTTGCAATTACTGTAGGTATTACAGAGATTTATCTTTGAGTATGTCACTAAGTGGGTTTGGTACTAGGATCCACCTATTTTTAGTACATATGACACTTAATTTTCTGTGTCTGGGATATTTCACTCAACATAATTTTTTCTAATTTCATCCATTTCCCAGCAAATTTTATTAATTCATCCTTTTGATGGCTGAGTAGTATTCCACTATATAAATGTACCACATTTTCCTTATCCACTCATCAACTGTTGGGCATTTGGGTTGATTCCATGATTTTGCTAGTTGTAAACAGTGCTGCTATGAATACGGTTGTGCTTGTGCCATTGAGGTGAATTTTTGCTGTATGGGGGGATATTCCCAAAAGTGGGATAGCAGAGTCATATGGCATTTCAATCTTTAACTTTTTTAAGAATCACCAGACTGATTGCCAGAATGGTTGTATGAGCCTGCATTCCCTCCAGCAATGTCAGAGAGTTCCCTCTCTCCACATCCTCTCCAGCACTTGGTGGTGTTTGTATTGTGGATTTTTGCCATCCTGACCAGGGTGAGATAATATCTCAGGGAGGTTTTAATTTGCATATCCCTGATGGCTAAAGATGTGGAGCATTTTTAAAGATACTTGTTAGACATTTCAATTTCATCCCAGTAAGTTTCTTTTAAGTTCCAGGGCCCATTTTTTTTTTTATTAAAAATTTAATTATACATTTTAAAATTTTTTACCAGTTCCCTCCCTCCCCCCTCCTCCCCCTCCCCTTCCCCCAGTGCCTCCCCCCCAATTCCCAGAGAGTCCTTTATTGTGTACGCCTAACTCTCCACTGGGTCCTCCTCTCCGATGACATATAAGGACCCAGTGGCATTTCCATAAGCCCTTTCTCTTGTTCCCCTTAAGCATAAGATCACTACTATGGCTGTCAATCCCTTGCCTCCAGGGGTCTCGGTGCCCTTAACAGATGCTAGACTTTATGAGGGCAACAGTGCGCTGGACATTGCGCAGGGCATGCAAAGTCCCATTATGATTGCTTTGGCCCCAACTATTGTTGAGAATCTTGCAAATCGTTGCTCCTCCCATCCTTTTGCTCTTACAATCTTACCGCCCCCTCTTCCGCAAATGTCCCAGGGCCCATTTTTTAAGTGGTCCATTTGTTTCCTTGGTGTTTAGTTTTCTAAGTTCTTTGTGCACTCTGGATAATAGAGCTCTATCAGATATGTGGTTAGTAAAGATTTTCTCCCATTCTGTGGGTTGCCTTTTTGCTTGGGTTATAATGTCTTTATCTGAACAGAAAGAAGCTCTTTAATTTCATAAGATCCCATCTGTTGAGTGTTGGTTGTAGTGACTGTGCTGTTGGATTTCTGTTTAGGAACTGTTGGCCTAGTACAATCGGCTCCAGGGAGTTTCCTACCCTTTCAACTAAGGTTTTTATAGTCTCTGGCCTTATATTGAAGTCCTTGATCCATTTGGAATTAATTCTTGTACATGGTGATAAGTACGGGTCCAGTTTTAATCTTCTGCCTGTAGACATCCGGTTTGGCCAGCACCATTTGTTGAAGATGCTGTTCTTTTTTCATTGGATTTTTTGGGCCCTTTTGTCAATGATCAAATGGCCATAATTGTGTGGGCTTATATCTGGGTCTTCAATCCTTATCCATTGATCTGGTGTCTATTTTGGAACCAGTACCAGATTTGGTATGGTGATACCTCCAGCAGTGTTTTTGTTATTCAGGATTGTTTTTGCTATCCTGGGTCTTTCGAGCTTCCATATGAATTTTGAGATTGTTTGGTCAATTTCTTTAAAGAATTGCTTTGGGATTTTGATTGGTATAGCATTGAATCTGCATATTGCCTTTGGTAGGATGTTCATTTTTTGATATTGATTTTGCCAATCCAGGAACATGGGAGGTCTTTCCACCTTCTGGTGTCTCTGTAATTTCTTTCTTTAGGGTTTTAAAGTTTTCATTGTGAAGATCTTTTACTTCCTTGGGTTAGGTTTACACCAATGTATTTCATTTTTTTAGGGTCTATAATAAATGGGATTTTGTATCCTGCCACCCTGATGATCTTCTGTATTAGTTCCAGGAGTTTCCTGGTGGAGTTTTTAGGATCACTCAGGTATATGATCATGTCATCTGCAAATAGATATAACTTGACTTCTTCTTTGCCAATTTGTATCCCTTTTATGTCCCTTTCTTGTCTTATGGCTCCAGCTAAGACTTCAAGTACAATATTGAATAGAAGTGGTGAGCGTGGACAGCCTTGTCTAGTTCCTGATCAAAGCAGGAGTGCTTCAAGTTTTTCTCCATTGAGTATAATCCTTGCTGTTGGCTTGTTGTATACAGCTTTTATTATATTGATAAAGGTTCCTTCCATTCCAACTGTCTCAAAGGTTTTGATCATAAAAGGCTGTTGGATCTTGTCCAAAGCTTTTTCTGCATCTATCGAGAGTATCATGTGGTTTTGGATTTTGGATTGGTTTATATGGTGAATTATGTTTATTGATTTGCATATGTTGAACCAACCTTGTATGCCTTGATCCCCGTGAATGATCTTTTTGATATGTTTTTGAATCAGATTTGCTAAAACTTTATTGAGAATCTTTGCATTTGTGTTCATCAAAGAGATTGGCCTATAGGTTTCTTTTTTAAGTGCATCTTTATTAAGTTTTGGGATTAAGGAGATATTAGCTTCATAGAAAGAATTTGGTCGTGTTCCTTCCTTTGCTGTTTGATGGAACAGTTTAAGAAGTATTGGTGTTATTTGTTCCTTAAATGTGTAGTAGAACTCTGTGCTGAATCCATCTGGTCTAGGACGTTTTTTGGTGGGAAGATTTGAGATTACTTCATCGATTTTCTTATACGTTATAGGACTGTTTAAATAATTCACAACTTCCTGATTCAATTTAGGTAAGTTGTGCTTACTTAGGAATTCATCCATTTCTTTTGTGTTATCAAATTTCACAGAGTATAAGTTTTTGAAATATGACCTTATAATTCTCTGAATTTCTTGGGTAGCAGTAGTGATACCTTTTCATCTCTAATTTTTTTAATTTGGGTTTTCTCTCTTTTGTTTTTGGTTAATTTAGCTAGGGGTGTATCAATCTTATTGATTTTTTTCAAAGAACTAGCTTTTTGACTGGTTGATTCTCTGTATCATTTTCTTTATCTCAATTTCAGATATTTCTCCCCTGATTTTGTTAATCTCCTTTCTTCTACTGCTTTTGGGATTGGATTGCTCTTGTGTCTCTAAAGCTTTAAGCTGCATTGTTCAGTTATTTATTTGTGATGTTTCTATTTTTTTGCTGTAGGCATTAAGAGCTATGAACTTACCTCTTAAGATGGCTTTCATTGTGTCCCAAAGATTTTGATAAGTCGTATTTTCATTATCGTTTGCTTCCAGGAAATCTTGAATTTCCTTTATGATTTATTCCTGAACCCAATTCTCATTCAGCATCATAGTGTTTAGTTTCTAGGAGTTAGTGTATTTTCTGTTGTTTGTTGTGTTGCAGATGTCAAGCTGTAGACCATGGTGGTCTGTATAGGCTAGAATTTCAACTTTCCTGTATATGTGGAGATTTGTTTTGTGGCCCAATATGTGATCTATTTTGGAGAAAGTTCTGTGTGCTGCTGAGAAAAATGTGTATTGAAAAGTTTGATAGAGATCCGTAAGGTTCATTTCAGTAAGAGTTTGATTAAGTTCCAATGTGTTTCTGTTATGTTTTTGACCTGTTGATCTGTCCCATGTTGATAGGGTGGTATTGAAATCCCAAGAATTATCGTTTGGGGTTGATTTCTTGCTTTAGACTCTGTAGTGTTTGCTTAATGAATGTGGAGGAGCCTGTATTAGGTGCATGTATGTTCAGTATTGTGAAGTCATCCTGGCGAATTGTACCTGTGACTAAAATGTATTATCCATCTGTGTCTCCTATGATTTTTTTTGGTTTGAAGTCCACTTTGTCCGATAGCAGAATAGCTACCCCTGCCTGTTTCCTGGTTCCATTAGCTTGCAGAATTTTTGACCAGCTTTTTGTTTTTAAGATGTGCCTATCTTTTGTGGTGAGATGGGTTTCCAAGAGGCAGCAGATTGATGGGTTGTGATTTCTAATCCAAGTTTGTAATCTGTGTCTCTTGATCAGTGAGCTAATTCCATTGACATTTAATGTTATAATGGAGAAATTACTTTTAATTCCAGACACTTTTTATGTTTAGTGGCTTTCGTAAGTATATTATTTGTCTTTTAGTTTTGGTGGTATTATACTTTCCTTCTGTCCTCGTGGATATGCTTGCTCTTTTCTTCAAGCTTGAGTATCTTTTCTAGCATTTTTTTGAAGGCCTGGTTTGGTAAACATGTAAGCCTTCAAGTTGTCTTTGTGTTGGGAAACTTTTCTTTCTCCCTCGATCATGACTGATAGTTTTGCTGGGTATATCAGCCTGGCACTTTTGCTCATTCAATACTTGCAATATGTCTGTCTAAGCTCTTCTTATTTTTATCATTTCCATTGAGAAGTAATTTGTTATTTTAATAGGTTTACCTTTAAAAGTGACTTTTTTCCCCTTGAAGCTCTCAGCACATTCTCTTTGTCTTGTATGTGAAGTGTTTTGACAATTATTTAACGTGGCATGTTTCTATTTTGGTCAAATTTGTTTGGTGTGTGGAATGCCTCTTGTATTTGGATGGGCCTCTCTTTCTTTAGATGAGGAAAGTTTCCTTTATGATAATTTGAAAAATTTCTTCAGGTGTGGTATTTTGGGATTCTTGTTCTGGTATTCCATGAATGCGCATGTTAGGCTTCTTCAGGGTATCCCATAATTCTTGAATATTTCTCTCAAGTATCTTTTTGGCTTTAACAACCTCTTCCATTGAGCTGGTTAATACTTCCACTTTGTCTTCAAGATCTGAAATTCTATTTTCTGCTTCATTAGTTCTGGTAATAAAACTCTCTGTTGAGTTCTGGGTTGAAGATAACTTGTCTTTTAGTTCAATTTTAAACTCTGCCTGAGACTGTTTTAACTGCTCTATGCCTATTTTTGTTTCTTGAACTATTTTTCTCATCTCCTCCAAGTGTCTGTTGTGTTCCTGTTCAAATTGGTTGAAGCAGTTATTTAATTCCTCCCGGATTTCCTCTTTCATAGTATTGATCATGTTTTGAATGTTGTTATCTTGGGTCTGACCTTCTTGGCTATTTTCTGTGAATTTGTTCTGGTCAGAATTTATCATTATGGAGTTAATTCTTTCAGTGGGAGATTTGTTTTCTTGGATTTTGTTTCTCATGGATTTGCACTTTGACTTAGGCATTGTTGCTTTATCTCTTAAGACCTTTCAGTTTCTGCATGCTTTTGACTGAACTAAATTAGTTGGTATTACTACTCTCGAGCAGTTATTACTAGTGTTTGCCTTGGAGTTGTTTGTCTGTTGTTATTGTTATTTCCTAGATGATGCTATTAGGTTGTTAGTACATCAATTAATTCAGGTTTAGTGGACATGGGGTGAATATTAGTGTGGTAGTGCACTTTTATGATTTAGTACCTTGGATCCAGCCGGGCCTCACCGCGCGCCCTAGGACCCCAGGTCAGCTCACAGGGACCCGGCTCCGACTCTCACCATCCAGCCGGAGCCGCGCGGGGGCCGAGGGACGAGGAGGACCTACCCCTGCGCCCGGGCCCCGCCCCAGCTGCCATCCAGTTAAATAGCTCCACGCCGACGTGCCCATCGTCCCTTTTCACCCCACCCCGCTCCGCCGGTCAGTCGGGACACGCACGCGGTCCACCCGGGCCTCACCCCGCGCCCTAGGTAAGTCCCCGTTTGGGCCCCGCCCACCAGTACCCCAGGCCAAATAATTCAGTTTAGTGAAATTGAGAGATCTTAAGAGTTAAAATGACAATGCCAAAGTCAAAGTGCAAATCCATGAGAAGCAACACTCAAGTAAACAAATTTCCCACTGAAGAAATTAATCCCATAATGTTAGACTCCAACAAGAACAAACCCGCAGAAAAAGGCCAAGAAAGCCTGACCCAGGATAACGACTTTCAAAATATCATTACCATGTTCAATACTATGAAAGAGGAAATCCGGGAGGAATTACATAATCGAATCCATCCCTTTGAAGAGGAACACAACAGACATCTGGAGGAGTTGAGAAAAACAGTGCAAGAAACAAAAAGTGGCATAGAGCAGTTAAAACAAACTCAAGCAGAGTTTAAAACTGAGCTAAAAGACAAGTTATCTTCAACCCAGAACGCCACAGAGAGTCTTATCAACAGAACTAATGAAGCAGAAAACAGAATTTCAGACCTTGAAGATAAAGTGGGAGTACTAACCAGCTCAATGGAAGAGGTTGTTAAAGCCAAAAAGATACTTGAGAGAAATATCCAAGAGATATGGGACACCCTGAAGAAGCCTAACATGCGTATTCATGGAATACCAGAGCAAGAATCTCAAAATACCACCCCTGAGGAAATTTTTCAAACGATCATCAAGGAAAACTTTCCTCATCTAAAAAAAGAGAGGCCCATTCATATACAAGAGGCATTCCGCACCCCAAACAGATACGACCAAAATAGAAGCACACCGCGGCAAATAATAGTTAAAACACTCCACATTCAAGATAAAGAACTGGTGCTGAGAGCTTCAAGGGAGAAAAAACAAGTCACTTTTAAAGGCAAACCTATTAAAATAACAAATGACTTCTCAGTCGAAACAGTAAAAGCAAGAAGAGCTTGGAGAGACATACTTCAAGTACTGAATGAGCAAAAATGTCAACCTAGGCTGATTTACCCTGCAAAACTATCAGTCATGATCGAGGGAGAAAGAAAAATTTTCCAGCACAAAGACAACTTTAAGGGATACATGGCCACCAAACCAGGCCTTCAAAAACTGCTAGAAATGATACTCAAGCGTGAAGAAAAAAAACAGGCATATCCAGGAGAACAGAAGGCAAATATAACACCATTAAAAGCGAAGCAATATACTTATAAAATCTACTAAACATAATAAATGTCTGGAATTAACAATAGTTTCTCCATTATAACACTAAATGTTAATGGCATTAATTCACCGATCAAGAGACACAGATTACAAACTTGGATTAAAAATCACAATCCATCAATCTGTTGCCTGCAGGAAACCCATCTCACCACAAAAGATAGGCACGCTCTAAAAATAAAAGGCTGGTCAACAATTCTACAAGCAAATGGAAGCAGAAAACAGGCAGGGGTAGCCATTATGCTATCAGACAAAGTGGATTTCAAACCAAAAAAAATTATAAGAGACACGGATGGATACTACATTTTAGTCACAGGTACAATTCACCAGGAAGATTTCACAATACTGAACATATATGCACCCAATACGGGCCCCTCCACATTCATTAAGAAAACCCTACAGCGTCTAAAGCAAGAAATCAACCCCCAAACGATAATTCTTGGGGACTTCAACACCGCCCTCTCTACATGGGATAGATCAACAGGTCAAAAGCTTAACAGAGACACTTTGGAACTTAATCAAACCCTGAAAGAAATGGACCTCACAGATCTCTATCGAACTTTTCACCCACGCACCAAAGAATACACATTTTTCTCAGCAGCACACGGAACTTTCTCCAAAATAGATCACATATTGGGCCACAAAATGAATCTACACATATACAAGAAAGTTGAAATTCTAACCTGTGCCCTATCAGACCACCACGGCCTAAAGCTGGACATCCACAACACATCAAACAAGAGAAAATGCACTAACTCCTGGAAACTTAACACTATGATGCTGAATGAGAACTGGATTCAGGAAGAAATTAAAAAGGAAATTCAAGATTTCCTGAAAGTGAATGATAACGAAAATACAACTTACCAAAATCTCTGGGACACAATGAAAGCTGTTCTAAGAGGTAAGTTCATAGCTCTTAATGCCCACGTCAAAAAAACGGAAACATCAGAAATAAACAACTTAACAATGCAGCTTAAAGCTTTAGAGAAACTAGAGCAATCTGATCCCAAAAGCAGTAGAAGAGAAGAGATTAGCAAAATAAGGGGAGAAATATCTGAAATCGAGACTAAGAAAACGATAGAAAAAATCAACCAATCAAAAAGCTGGTTCTTTGAAAAAATCAACAAGATTGATACACCCCTAGCTAAACTAACCAAAAGCAAGAGAGAGAAAACCCAAATTAACAAAATTAGAAATGAACATGGAGTTATCACTACTGATACCCAAGAAATCCAGAGAATTATAACATCATATTTCAAAAACTTATACTCTGTGAAGTTTGACAACACAAAAGAGATGGATTAATTTCTAAGTAAACACAACTTACCTAAATTGAATCAGGAAGTTGTGAATTATTTAAATAGTCCTATACCATATAAGGAAATTGAGGTAGTAATCTTGAATCTTCCCACCAAAAAATGTCCTGGACCAGATGGATTCAGCACAGAGTTCTACCAGACATTTAAGGAGTTAATAACACCAATACTCCTTAAACTGTTCCATCAAATAGCAAAGGAAGGAACACTACCAAATTCCTTCTATGAAGCTAATATCGTTTTAATCCCAAACCTAATAAAGATTCACTTAAAAAAGAAAACTATAGGCCGATCTCCCTGATGAACACAGACGCAAAGATTCTCAACAAAGTCTTAGCAAATCGGATTCAAAAACATATTAAAAAGATCATTCATGGGGACCAAGTAGGCTTCATCCCTGGCACACAAGGTTGGTTCAACATACGCAAATCAATAAATGTAATTCATCATGTAAACCAGTCCAAAGTCCAAGACCACATGATACTCTCGATAGATGCAGAAAAAGCTTTTGACAAGATCCAACAGCCTTTTATGATCAAAACGCTAGAGACAGTAGGAATGGAAGGAACCTTTATCAATATAATAAAAGCTGTATACAACAAGCCCACAGCAAGGATTATGCTCAATGGGGAACAATTGGAAGCATTCCCACTTTGATCAGGAACTAGACAAGGCTGTCCACTCTCACCACTTCTATTCAATATTGTACTTGAAGTCTTAGCTGAAGCCATAAGACAAGAAAGGGACATAAGAGGGATTCAAATCGGCAAAGAAGAAGTCAAGCTATCCCTATTTGCAGATGACATGATCTTATACCTGAGGGATCCCAAAAACTCCACCAGGAAGCTCCTGGAACTAATTGAGAAGTTCAGCAGGGTGGCAGGATACAAAATAAATGTGCAAAAATCAGAGGCCTTCCTATATGCCCAGAATGAAAGAAGTGAAAAAGCCTTGAGAGAAACCATGCCATTTACTATAACCCCTAAAAAAATGAAATATCTTGGTATAAACCTAACTAAGGAGGTAAAAGACCTTTACAATGAAAACTTTAAAACCCTAAAGAAAGAAATTGCAGAAGACACCAGAAGGTGGAAAGACCTCCCTTGTTCCTGGATTGGCAGAATCAACATTGTAAAAATGACCATCCTACCAAAGGCAATATACAGATTCAATGCTATACCAATCAAAATCCCAAAGCAATTCTTCAAAGAAGTTGACCAAACAATCTCAAAGTTCATATGGAGGCACAAAAGACCCAGGATAGCAAAAACAATCCTGAGTAACAAAAACACAGCTGGAGGTATTACCATACCAAACCTAAGTCTATACTACAAATCCATAGTTATAAAGACAAGCCTGGTACTGGCTCCAAAATAGACACACAGATCAATGGATAAGGATTGAAGACCCAGATATAAGCCCACAAAGTTACAGCCATTTGGTCTTTGACAAAGGGGCCCAAAGAATCTAATGGAAAAAGAACAGCATCTTCAACAAATGGTGCTGGCAAAACTGGATCTCCACATGCAGAAGATTAAAGCTGGACCCGTACTTGTCACCATGTACAAGACTTAATTCCAAATGGATCAAGGACCTTGATATCAGGCCAGAGACTTTAAAACCATAGTTGAAAGGATAGGGAACTCCCTCGAGCTGATTGAGCTAGGCCAACAGTTCCTAAACAGACATCCAATGGCACAGTCACTGCTACCAACTCTCAACAGTTGGGATCTTGTGAAATTAAAGAGCTTCTGTTCAGATAAAGAGATTGTCACACGAGCTCAAAGGCAACCCACAGAATGGGAGAAAATCTTCACTAACCACATATCTGACAGAGCTCTACTGTCCAGAGTGCACAAAGAACTTAGAAAATTAAACTCCAAGGAAAACACTGGCCCAATTAAAAAATGGGCCCTGGAACTTCAAAGAAACTTTACCAGGGATGAAATTAAAATGTCTAACAATTATCTTAAAAAATGCTCCACTTCCTTCGCCATCAGGGAAATGCAAATCAAAACTTCCCTGAGATATCATCTCACCCCGGTCAGGATGGCAAAAATCCACAATACAAACAACGACAAATGCTGGAGAGGATGTGGAGAGAGGGGAACTCTCCTACATTGTTGGTGGGAATGCAGGCTCATACAGCCACTCTGGCGAGCTGTCTGGAGATTCTTAAAGAAATTAAAGATTGAAATGCCATATGACCCTGCTATCCCACTTTTGGAATAACCCCCCATGCAGCAGAGGTTTGCCTCGATAGCACAAGCTCGACCATGTTTATAGCAGCACTGTTTACAATAGCAAAGTCATGGAATCAACCTAAATGTCCAACAGTTGACGAGTGGATAAGGAAACTGTGGTACATCTATACAATGGAGTACTACTCAGCCATCAAAAATGATGAATTACTGGAATTTGCTGGGAAATGGATGTCATTAGAAAGAATTATATTAAGTGAAGTATCCCAAACCCAGAAAATTAAGCGCCGTATGTACTCCCTAATAGGTGGCTCCTAGTACCAAACTCACCCAGCCCACATTGAGACACTCAAAAGTAAACCTATGTAACACAGTAATTGCAAGGATTATGAACAAGAGAGATGGGTTAGGAGGGCCACACCAGAAACAAGGAGAGAGGAGACCATGTTACAGCAGAGAAAATAGGCCTCCATCAAGGTCTGCAAGTAGATAATGAGAAACCTGGTTAAGTTCACAGACGTTCTTTCCTGATCTCACCAGAAGGGGAGGGCATATAGTCTAGCAGATAAAAAGTAATCATTTTGCAAATGGGTGATGGACCCCTCCCTCAGTGAGGTTTCCTACTCTTATTACATCTACCCTTGAATGTGCTATTACAACAAGACTCCAGTTTAACAGCTTTTTGTCTCTGGCCAGGGGGTGACATACAGTGCCCAGCAGAATGGAGTGAAGGGAATTGCAGGAGCAGCAAAACTGCAAAAGAAAATCAACAAACCACAATCCAGAACTTCAGAGACTCTATATCAATCACATAGAACTAGGCCAGCCTAATCTCTCCCCATCCTGGAGCTCAGGGACATTTGCGGAAGAGGGGGCGGTAAGATTGTAAGAGCAAAAGGATGGGAGGAGCAACGATTTGCAAGATTCTCAACAATAGTTGGGGCCAAAGCAATCATAATGGGACTTTGCATGCCCTGCGCAATGTCCAGCGCACTGTTGCCCTCATAAAGTCTAGCATCTGTTAAGGGCACCGAGACCCCTGGAGGCAAGGGATTGACAGCCATAGTAGTGATCTTATGCTTAAGGGGAACAAGAGAAAGGGCTTATGGAAATGCCACTGGGTCCTTATATGTCATCGGAGAGGAGGACCCAGTGGAGAGTTAGGCGTACACAATAAAGGACTTTCTGGGAATTGGGGGGGAGGCACTGGGGGAAGGGGAGGGGGAGGAGGGGGGAGGGAGGGAACTGGTAAAAAATTTTAAAATGTATAATTAAATTTTTAATAAAAAAAAAGAATGAGCAAAAAAAAATGATTTAGTACCTTGGTGATATGTGAGGGTGAATGGTATAGTCCCTGAAGTTGTATATGTTTTGGGGGTGGATATATGGAAAGTTAATCTACAGTGACCAATAATTGAAGGGAACAGGATGGTAAAAAGGGGTTTACTTATCTTTGGGCTAGATGTGAAGAATCTCTCCCATGTGATAGGATGATTTTATAGGACTTCAGATGTGTGGCCTTTGTCCCCTAGAGCTTTGTTTGGGTTTTCTTTGGACTCTCTTGAATTTTGAGGTACAGTGTGTCCTCCCTGGACTGTGAGCATCCTGGGCAGAAAGGCCATCTCCCATTCTTATTGCCAATATTAGTGTGCACATTCCCAGAAGGGGAGGGAGTCTTTCGGATAATGCATTGTGTACCAGTATGTGGGCGCACACACCCATATGTGTGCATGCAAAAGCCAGAGGATAGCCTTAGGAATCCCCACTCCATTGCTCCTCATCTTTCTTCACTCATGAGACAGGATCTCTCACTGAAGCTGATGCTTGTTGTTTTGGCAAATGTATCGTATTGATGACTTCTCAGAATCTATCTCTCTGTTCCCTGGCACCAAGAATACAGGCACGTGTCACCATGCCTTTTCACGGATGCTGGGAACTGAAATTCAGATCCTCATGCCTGTCCTGAAGATGCTTTTACTTACTAAGCCATCTCCTTAATCCCTCAATAATATTTGTACATTTATTGTGTGTGTGTGTGTGTGTGTGTGTGTATGGTGTGGATGCAAGTGTAAGCAGAGGACAATTTGAGGGAGTCAGTTCTCTCCTTCCACCATGTGGGTTCTGGGTTTTGAATTTGGGTCATCAAACTTAGTAGCAAGAGCCTTGCCAGCCTTACAAATATTTCTGAATAAATGGCTTTTTTTCTGTGACATGCACTATACCTCTTCCTATCACTGGAAATAGCTCCTGTGACCTTCTAGTTCCCGTAACCTTTCAGGTGACAGAAACCTGGGTATAATATGAACATATAGTTTTGGTTTCCCTCGGATCTGACACCATTAAGGGAAAAACCAAACCACTTATGGGTTGCGTCCTTGGTGGCAGGGATGGAGGGACAATTCCATGCTGCTGTCCTTAGAAGTTTGAGGAGAAGCCTCTGTTCTTTTAGGGGCTTCAATTCAGTTAAAACTGGATTCTTGGCTTCTCCACAGAAAAATTTCAGGGTGAGCCAGTGTGTGACAGAGTCTGGGATTATTAAAAGACCGTTTTAACACAGATTTTAACAGAAGGAGAGTCACTTGGAAAAACAACAGGACACATCTAATGTAGGTGTAGGTTCCTCGAGGAAGAGCGTGCGTCTCACCTTTACAGTAGTCATGTGTCCCATTTGGGCTAGTGAAGCTATGATCTTCAGAGGGCTGCTAAGAGACTTAGGTAAGGTGATAGGGTGGTTTCTGAGGGGCACCCAATATGATTGAAGTAGGTAAGTTGCAATTCTAGCCCACAGGCATGCAGAGTTGGGAGATCCTCACCATAAATAAAATCAGTAGTGTTGTTTGAGATTCCCAGATAATGTTTGGGAAAAGAACGGCCCTTGCTCAAGGTCATGTATGCTCCAGCCTCCAGGCTGGTTCCTTGCTGCCTTAACATTCTGAATTGAATATGAAAGAAATACTCTGTCTCCAATCAGCTGGTGAGAGGCTTCATCAGACTCTGGAGTGAGGCTCCTTTTCCTTATATCCCCATGATTTCCCTGTATTTCTGTCTTGCCTCAGATTACAGATTCCTGGTATTTCAGGAAAAACAATCTAGGTACTTCTGCTCTATTTTTCTAGAACAGCTTTGCTATCTAAGATCTTGCTCTGTGTGGTTGAGGCTTTGGTTTCATCTGTCCTGATTCAGAATTTTTCAATCTTGAGGGTACTGGTGCCCAGTGGCTTCCCCTGACCTCTGAAGAACATTATTCTGTAAGATTTTTATCTTTTCTGGAAATGTGTAAATATTAGCACAAAGACTACAGATATCCACTCACTTGACAATTTCTTTTCACAATGTATTTTTATTCTTTCAGGATTTCATACCTAAATACAAAGAATTTATGTCATTTTTAATCCCCATTGCCCCAATACCATCCCCCCCATCCTTTTTCCAATACAAATCTCCTTCCCTACCAGTCTCCATTCTATTTTCATATCTTTTTTTGGGGTGTGTGTGTGTGTGTGTGTGTGTGTGTGTGTGTGTGTGTGAGAGAGAGAGAGAAACTGAATTTTATTTGGATTTCCTATAATGGCATGTGCCTAGGCACTTTCTGGAGCATGAATCAGTAGGTATAATGTTGAGGAAAGCACCTCCCCTTGATCCCTCCAGCATTAACCCTCATCATCTCTTAAAGGAGGTGGCAAAATGTTGATAGATCTTACTTTGTGCAGGTCTTGTGGAAAGTGGACAAAGTAAGTTCAAGGATGTAGCAGTCTGATAGGTTCAGAAGATGCGGTCCGGCTGCATCCCTCTCTACCCTTAGGCTTTTACACTCTTACTGTTTCTTCTTCTGTGATGTTTCCTGGGTCTTGGGTTGGTGGGTGATTTAGATGTCCCATTTAGGACTCAGCAGTCCATACTTACTCTTTCCATGTTGGTCAGTTGTGATTCTCTATATTAAACACCTTCTGTTGCTCAAGGAAACTTCTAGATCAAGTGCTGAGAGCTCTTCTAATTATGGATATAATGATAAATCTTTAGAAGACAGTTTCATATCATGTTCCTATAGTTAAACCTTAGTAATTTGTTTCCCACTGCTGCCTATGGCTTCCCCTTCCACAGTTCTTGACTTGGTTTACAGTACCAGGTATATATTCCCTGCCAAACGGTGGGTTTTAAATCTAATTAGAAAGCAGTTGGTTACCCCCATAACACTCATGTTACTGTTGTCCTGATGGTCACCTCTTGCCAGGATGGTTGTTATTGTAGCTTGCAGTTTTCACACCTGAGTGAGACTGTTGGTTGCTTTTCTCTGAGAGCAGCTTGCTTAGTGCTTTCTAGTACTGTGAAAGCTGGCCTGCAACACTTGGCACTTTCTTGCTTCCCTCCAGAGCAGAAACACTTCATCCTTAGAGAAAATGAACTCTTGTGAAACTGTCGCATTGAAAATCTCTGGGAAATGTCAATTTTTTAAATTTATTTTCCCCCCAATCATAAAAGCTCAATAGGTATCTCAGTCCTCTCCCTCTCTCCGCCCCTGTCCAGTCCCCCCTTGCACTCTCCTCCCTTTTTCCTCTTCCTTTCACCTCCCCTCCCTCCCCTTCTCCCAGTACCGCCCCCTTCCCCTGGAGCATCCATTTGTGTGAATGCCAAACCTCCTTCTGAGTTCTCCACCCTAGTAAGGTGTAAGGACTTAGTGGAATAGCCCAGAGCCCTTTCTTGGGCTCCCTGTTAGTATAGGAATACTACCATGACTGATAATCCCTTGCCTTTAAAGATCCTGCCTGTGATCCATGCAAGACTTTGGGGGGTCATTGACATGTCAGCCATTGCTCAAGTCATGCAAAGTCTGATTATGGCTACTTGCAGCCCTAACTTGTGTGGAGTATCTTGCATAACGTTGGTCCTCTCCATCTTTAAGCTCTTACAATCTTGCTGCCCCCTCTTCTGCAAGTTTCCCTGAGCTTTAGGATGGAGAGAGATTAGGCTGGCCTGGTTCCAGTTGATTAATGTAGGGCCTTTGGTGTTCTGAATGATGGTTTGTTATTGATTTCAATTTTGTTTTTCCTACACTGCCCTTGGCTCCATCCTGATTGGTATTGAAGGTCACCTCCTAACCAAAAATAAAAGTTTGCCTAAATGAAGATGTTACTATGAGGAGACTCAGAGGTAGATGGAATAGGATTAGGACACTCCAGTGAGGGGGGTTCAATGTCCTGTTTGCACGATGGTTACCATCTATCTGCCAGTCCCTATACCCTCCCTTATTGGTGAGATCAAACCTCTTCAGCCGCAAGTGACCAGGAAGGGAAGCTAGAGTGAGCCTCACCAGATGTCTTGCTACTTACATGCAATACTCGATGGTGACCTGTTTTCTTACTGAAGCATGATCCCCTCTCTTCTTTTTTCTGGGTAGGGGGCCCTCCTTCTCCTTCCCTCCCATTCACAATCTCCATGATTACTATAGGTATTATGGAGATTCATTTCCGAATATGTTATTAAGTGGGTTTGATCCTAGTAAGGATCTACCTATTAGGGAGTATATACAGTGTCTAACTTTCTGTGTCTGGGATACTTCACTCATTATAATTTTTTCTAATTCCATCCATTTCCCAGCAAATTTCATTAATTCATCTTTTTTGATGTCTGAGTAGTATCCCATTGCATAAACGTACCACATTTTCCTTATCCACTCATCAACTGTTGATCATTTAGGTTGATTCCATGACTTTGCTATTGTAAATAGTGCTGCTATGAACATGGTTGTGCCTGTGTCATTATAGTGAATTTTTGCTTTATGAGGGATTATTCCCAGAAGTGGTATAGCAGGGTTGTATGGCATTTCAATCTTTCTAATTTTTTTTAGAAATTGCCAAATTGATCGCCAGAGTGGCTGTATAAGCCTGCATTCTCACCAGCAATGTAGGAGAGTTCCCCTCTCTCCACATCTTCTCCAGCACTTGGTGTTGTTTGTATTGTGGATTTTTGCCATCCTGACCAGGATGAGATGATATCTCAGGGAAGTTTTGATTTGCATTTCCTTGATGGCTAAGGATGTGGGAACTGTCAATTCTTAGGAGGCTTCTGGAAGTGCAGTGTGTCAGGTGGAATGATGTTTCTCCACAGATTCCCAGTTAGCCTTAATTATTCTATGTCCTAATCTTCCCTTCTCCTTCCAATGAGTGTAACATCTTCACTGGATGGCAGAAAGGTCTTTGCAGGTGTGATGAAGGTTAGGGAGTTTGTGATGAGGAGGCAATCCTGGATTATTCAAGTGTAGATATAGGAGTCCTTAAGGGGGTGATATGAGAACTAGAATTAAAAAAGAAAGAAAGAAAGAAAGAAAGAAAGAAAGAAAGAAAGAAAGAAAGAAAGAAAGAAAGAAAGAAAGAAAGAAAGAAAAGAAAAAAAAAAGAAAAGAAAAAGAAGGACACAGATTTTGTCTCAGAGACTCCATAGAGACATCGCCTTGCTGAATTGATGACCGGCAGTGAGCTTTCATATAGTGCCATAGGAACACACCCATAGTTTGGCCCTCTAAATATTGACTATTTGCCAAAGAAGAAATAAGAAACCATCACAGGCAGCAAGATGCCCTTTCATTTCTAAGTATATTTGGAGAGACAGACCAAGCTATAACCATCCATTAAAGTATATTTTGTTACATTCCTTGCCATCAGAAAAATCGCATTAACTCTGTTTTAAAAGTTTTAAAGGATTTATTTGCTTTAGCCTATGGTTCAGAGGCGAACAGATAGCATAAGTCTGACTTATGTTACAACTGCCATCAGGAAGGAGAAAGAAAGAGAGAGAGAGAGAGAGAGAGAGAGAGAGAGAGAGAGAGAGAGAGAGAGAGAGAGAGAGAGAGAGACTGGATTACCCAGCTTCAAGGTCTGCCCCCAGTGATGTATTACCTCTTAAAGCTTCCATCACTCTTCCACGGAGTGACACCATCTGTGGGCCATGTATTCAAACCTATGAGCTTGTCAGGGGACAATTCACATTCAAATCATGACATGCAGTTGCAATAAATTTCAATGTGATTCATTGGAAGACTTCTTTCAATTTGAACTCTGCTCACATGGAAGGACAAACTCATTAAGTTCTCAAATGTCTCCAAAGATAATGGTAATGGTGGAAAACCCATTGTGGCCCTTTCAAGCTGAGGAGGAAAAAGGTTTGACCCCTTTGACATTACTTATCTACATGTATTACTTATCAAAAGCAATTACAATTGGATCAGAGAAATTCTCAGATTCCAGGCAGCCTAGAAAAAATACAGTCTGTTATAACTCTGCTCTTTCTATTGAATTAGTCATGTTATTTCACAGTCTTCATGGATTTAACTCCTAGAGACCTTTGGAACCAAACTTACATTTGAGGCTGAAGTGATCAATAGGTCTCTATTATTCTCATTAAAATGTCTGGAAAGATGTCTATTTCCCTACATGTTAGCTATGGCCATACAGTCCACGTATGGGATCAGTCCACATGGGATCAGGCAGTCATTTTATGCTCTTACTTAAGGTGGAAAAGGAGTTCTTTCCTTGCCTCTGCCTTCCCAATTTGCAGTTTGCCTCACCCTTCAGCTTTTGCCTCCCCTTCTCCTTGCACATAGTGTGCTCATGACTCTTTCTTAGTGCTGGGGGTGGGGACAGGGGGGTATGATGGACAAGCAGAAGTAGTTGGGGCTGCAATTTTCCCTCAGGACTCTGTGTGTATATTAGCCCTTGTCTTTTTTTAGTGACAGCATACCTGGAAAAGGTAACTTTGTAAAGTAAGGATTTATTTTGACTCATAGTTAAGGAAGATAGTCCACCATGGTGGAAAAGACATGACGGCAGGATCGTGAGGCAGCTGGTCACATTGCATGTGCAGTCAGGAATCAGAGAGCTGGCAGGAGGTAGGACTGTGCTGTGAAACCTCAAGACCTGCACTGCACCTGGTGAGCATCTCCTTCAGTGAGACTCTCTAATCTTCTAAGTGACATTGCCATCTGGGGACCCATGGCTGAAACATGCCCATAGGCGACACACTTCACATTCAAAGCACATTGGGATGCTCGTAGAGTGAGGCTGTTAGTTCTTTTGGCCCAGTGGACCTTTCTCACTGTTCACTCAGTTGATGACAATTTATTGAGTGGTTTTTTTTTTTGTACCAAAAATATAGAAACAAACAAAGCAAATTTCCCTTTTCTGATGGAGTTCAGGTTCTTATAGGCAATAAACAAACCCTAAAATGTAACTTGCATCTGAGGTTGCAGTTTATATGTAGAACAATTGTCTAGCATGTGTAATACCCTGGACTTCATCCCCGGCATGACAGATACATAGATCCTTGGTCATGATAAGGGGCTGAATGACACATGACCTCCCATGGTGTGAATGCTTTTCAAGAAACAGCAGAAGGGTCAGAGAAGCCAGAAGGAGTGTGCTGGAGTGAAAGAGAAGAGGCAAGCTGGCCCCTGGCCATGTGCATGCAACCTTGTAGCCCCAGAGCGATGACCTGCTGTGTTAACTTCAGTAAGATAGGAAGCTTTACTTTATTATTTATCTTAAAAGATTGATTGCTATCTTCTGTATAATTTGTTTACAATGCTTTACATTAGCACTAATGACTTTTTTGTGAAGTGTTAAGAAATTTAGCATTAATATATTAATGCGTATTTAAGAACTATTTTCAGTGCTGCAGTAGACTAGGAAGTGATTGTGGAATAGAGAGTAGTCATGTAGATATTTAAGAATACAATTGCTTATGCTCCATGATGGGTAAAACTTTTAGTTGCAATGTGCAGGTTTGTGAGGGGGCGCGTCATGGTTTTGAATGTGAATTGCCCCCCACAGGCTCCTGTGTTTGAATCCTTAGCTGGTGTCAATATTTGGGAAGGTTGTAGCACCTTGAGAGGCGAGGCTTTGCTGGAGGAAAGAACATCACTGTGGGTGGATCTGGAGGTTTGGGAGCCCAGCCCTGCTTCTTGTTTACTCTGGCTCTCTGTGCCTTCATGATGGCTTTGGTAGCCTGAACCAGCCTCCTGCTTCTATTTCTAAGCCATGCTTTCTGTTATGAGATTCCCACCATAGTGGACTATATCCCTTCTGGAATCACGAGCCAAATAAATCTCCTTTTTTCCCTTAAATTGTAAGTTAAGTATTATCTCATAGCAACAAAAAAAGTGCAACTCCAACAGAGTGTAATTCTCTTATCAAGGCCTTTCTAGTATGAGCTCCATTGTGTGGGGGAATAGGGGGGTTCCCCTATCTATGTGGACTTCCTCTCAGTTGGGGCTTCTCACAAGAGTGGATTCTCCAAATGTGGCAGAAACATGAGCACCACTGAGGAGTTAGATATGTAGGGTCTCAATAGCCACCTTAGACCTGCTGAATCAGGAGCTTTTGGTGGAGGGGACCAGAAATGTGTGTGACAGGCAGCTTTCTAGGCAATTCAGATACACATGAAATTCTAGGAATACTTTCTCCATAGTGTCAAGTTCTGGGTGGGGGCAGCTGGTCTGTGTTGTCTTTGGAAGTGTCAGCTGACTACTCTAGTCTTTTGCTGTTGGCTCACAGAGCCAGCTTTAGTCCCCAACTGCAAGCTCTTTCCAGTCAGCTTGGGTGTCTCCTAGTTAAGTTCTGGCCAATCATCCACAGTGATTCTACTGCTCCAATGTCAAACTGAGCTATGGGAAATTGTGTGATATGAAAATATAGGCACTCATAGGCTCTCTCAGCAGCATAAAAATCTTTATAACATTCTTGTTACTTTGAGGGATGAAAAACTCACATCTCATGTGATCATTTCTCTCATGTGATCATTTCTCTTGCTGGGTTTTGTTTTCCACTTAGTCTCAGTTTATGAATGGCAGCCCAAGTCCCCTCTGCTCTCAAATTCCTTAATTGTATCTAAAAGTTGTCACTACATTGGGCTCATATATGGGGCAAGCTGAGCATTTTTTTCCCCTGCAGGACATCCCTGTCTCTGAATTTCTTTCAATGCCCTCCTCACAGTCAGGGGAATGTTCTTTAGTGTCCCACATGCTAGTCATCATCGAAGAGATAATCACACAAGGAAAGATAACAAGCAATTTCCTCTCTCACTGATGAAGCAAGCATACTGCTTAAAATATTTAGCTGAGAAAAGTTATTATGAGTGCCATACATCTTCTTTTATTTAATTGCGTGCGATCCAGGTGCCTCTCAGATGGCTCACAGGTGCAGTTGTAATCCTTGGACCACATCGTCGGTGGTGATGTCATGCTGCATCTTATCAACAGCCAGAACACCCTTCATGGGCCCAGCAAACTTGTGCTGTGGAATTTCATGTGGATTGTGTTTTTTATGTACTAAATCTCCTGGCTTAGATCTCATTAGCTTGTAATAATTCAGATATCTTACTTGACAGGAAAAACACTGTAATATAAATGTTTGAAAAAATTTAAATTTGATTAACATAGTGGTGCATATTTATAAGGTACAATATGTCACTTAATAAATGCATACAGTGAATAATTATCAGATCAGAGTAAGTGACATGTTCATTACTTTAAACATTTATTTTTTGGGGTTCATTATTCAAAATCTTGTCTAGAAGCTATGCTGATGCATACAATTAAGTGCTGTCAACCATAGTTATCCCCAAGGTGCTGTGGAAGACCAGGTTAGCCCTTCCGAGCAAGAGCACCTTGTCAGCCATCCTCCCTGTCTTCATGCCTCTTACCACTCTTCTAAGTTCCTGGCAGTCACTATTTTCTTCTCTATTTCTGGTTGACCAGCATTTTCAGCTTCTGGATGTAAGTGAGACTATGCTGTATTTGTCATTCAGATTCTGGTTTATTACTCTTTTAATGAAAAATTCTTCAGGTTTCTCCATCTTGCTTAAAGCATAGATATCTATTACATAAATATGCAGGCCTCCAAGCCATAGCTTCTATTGTGAAATTCCTGCCATCGTGGACTTTATCTTCTTTCTGGAACCATAAGCCAAATAATCTCCCTCTCTCCCTTAAATTGTATATGAGTGTTGTCTTACAGCAACAGAAAGGGGAAAATAATTTCAATAACTGGGTAACAGAAAATATAAAAATATTAATATTTGCAGTCCATGAGCATTGGTGATCCCCCCTTTTATTTTGTGTATGAATGTGTGTATCTGTGGAGGCCCCAGGATGACATTGGAAATCATCTTGGATTACTATACCTCCTAGTTGTTTTGCTCTGGGCATTCCCAGTTCTGTCTTGCAGGGTCGCAATTGTAGGCTGCTGTCACAACCACAAGGCATTTTTATGTGGAATCTGGAGATCAGAACTCAGGTCCTTTTGCTTGCAAGGCAAATTAAATCCTTGAGCATCTTTCCACTCTTTAGCAAGACAAAGAATTTAATCACTGAGTCATCTTTCCAGCCTGATATCTAACTTTTTTGATATGCCATTGGATTAGGCTAATTAGTACATTGCTGAGAACTTTTGTGTGGCTATTCTTCAAGGGTATTGTTCCATTATTTTCATTTTCTTTTGTGTCAGAGTAATGCATATCTTATAAAGTGAGTATCTTTCTCCTATCTTTCCATTTTTAACTGTTCTCTTTAATCTCTCTCATGAATATGTTATAGCTTTCATTGAAGAGTTGTTTCACTTTCTTGGCTAAATTTATTTCCAGGCATCTTTTTTCAGCTACTGTATTAGGACTAGGTTAGCACTGCTATTGAGCTTTGTATCTTGTGTCCTGCAATTTTACTGAACTTGTTCATCAGTTAAAATAGGTTTTTGTTCAAATCTAGGTCCTTTGCTCTGGGGTATCCCAGGCTCCACTTTCCAGGGCCAAAAGGCTGCTGGCATTTTCACTGTCTTTTTTTTTTTTTTTTTTTTTTAGTACAAGCATTTTGAGCACTTATCCCTGCTCTCTCCCATTTCTTTCCCTTCCCTTCATCAATCCATCCCACTCCCTCCCACTCTCCTGCCTGTCCTCTTCTATGGACTCCAGGGTTCACTCTGGCTTGTGTACTCTTGTGGGGTCCAGGTTGCCCATTGTTTTTAAGTGGGTCTGGGATCCAAACTCGGGTCCTTTTGCTTTGCAAGACAAAGGATTTAATCACTGAGCCATTTTTCCAGCCTGCTGTCTAACTTTTTTGATATGCTGTTGGATTAGGTTAGTTACTACATTGTCGAGAACTTTTGTGTGGATATTGTTCAAGGGTATTGTTCCATTATTTTCATTTTCTTTTGTGTCTTTAATTTTTATATTAGAGTAATGCACATCTTGCAAAGTGAGTAAAAAGGAATTCTTTTTCTATCATTTTTTGGGGGAGTCATCTGAGAAGAACTGATATTAGTTCTTCTTTAAACGTTTGGTGAGCCAGGAATGCTGATAAGCAGATACCTTATCCACTGATCCATCTCACCTGCCCCCACTGATGGATATTTGCAACCCAAGATACTAGGGAGGGGATAGGTAGGAGGATTATTAATCCAAGGCAACTTTGGGAAGTTTAGCTAGATCTTGCTTCAAAACATCAAAAAAGACCAGGAATGTAGCTTATGGATACAGTGCTTATTGGGTTCAAAAAGACATTGGGTCCAATTCTCAGTTCTTGGGGATGAGGGGTTGGGATACTCGCTCAGTACAATATTTTCCATCCTCACCATCCATGTTTGTGCTTGTGCCAATGGCTTACGGACATTTTTTTTTATCTGTGGTGATTCGAGGCTTAGTTCATAGCTTGTGGGGGTTGCAAAGTGTTAAAACATCTATTGAAATGCAGTAAAGTCCAGGCTGGAAGTTTCAATCTCTTCTATTGCTGTGAAAAAATACCCTTACTTAAGCAAAGGGAGACGGGGTTTATTTCCTTGGCTTACGGTTCCAGAGGAGGTTGAGTCCGTTAAGGCAGAAAAGGCATAGCAGAAGACGCGGCAAGCTGCAGCGAGAGGCCGATTCAGAGCACTGCAGCCATGAGGAGGCAGAGCAGTAAGCTGGGCTATCCAACCTCAAGGTCCATGCCAGTGACGCCCTTCCTCCAGCAATGCTCCACTTCTTAAAGGGTCCATTACCTTTCCAAACTGTGCCACTAGCTGTGTACCAAGTATGCAAGCACGTGAGCCTATGGGAGACAATCCACACTCGATCCATATCACCGGCCTAAGGCTCCTCTTGCTGTTCAGGCTGCCCTTGAACTGTCTGCGGTAGTTAAGAGTTTTGTCTGGCCTGGGCACCATACTTTCAGGAATTATACTTCTTGCTCCTGTCATGCTTGCCTCAGTATTCCTATCTACATGAGATGTTCTTGTGCACTTTTTCAAAGAGCCCATGCTGCTAATTTTTTTTGGAAGGGAGGCACTCAGATGTGAAACGAAGGGACTCTTGGGATGATGAGCCTGATTGCACTTGGAAAAAAAGTGTTTTTATAACAAGCTGATGCCATCGATTCTTGTAAACATGTAACTCATAATCACTATTTTGGAGGAAAAACTTACACCAGCACATTTTTTGCCCTGCTTGTAATCCACAATAATTTAAAGTGGTCAGAATCTAATTATGCCTCCTTTTGATAGACATTCAAAATAAGCCATCTTCTTAGCTCGAAAGCCTCCCAAGGCCCCCACGCAGAAGTTGCTGAGATCTCCCTGCAGAACTTCACAGTGGGAACACTGTGCTGTGGTTATTTTAAGACCTCCATCTATGCACAGTGCTCTTGCTTCATTCTCCGGGTATGATCATGGCGCTGAGTAAAAGCATTCTGGAATGTCGGGGAGGGATTAACACATTGCAGAACATTCTGTTTAAAAAGTTTTGTTCTCCTCTAGATCATGAATGCTGGAGGAGCCTCTCAAAATGCCTGCTGGGGGTAGTTATTGGCTGTCTTACTGCTCAGCCAAGCTGATTAAAGCTAATTTTGGTTAAAGCAAACTTGTACCTGGACAAACAGCCAATGTGCATTTTAACCAGAAGCAATTCAATTGAGATTCATTCTCTGATGGAGTCTCTTAATAACTACTGGGATGTTCAGCATTGTTCTTATGAACGATTGACATCATGATGTCCCGAGTGCCAGAATATGCTATAATTCATTTGGCTATTTTTTTTCTCATTTTAGAGTCGTTCTTTGATTCCGGCACATCATTCTTACTGGTAATAGTTTAGATTATCCAGGCTGATTCATATCTGCGCAGAGGTTCTCTAAAAAGCTAGTTGAGGATTGCTTTAAAAAAAAAAACAACCTGGAGGGACAGATGGCAGACTTATTTTTTTTTTTCTGGCTCATCTGTTTTTGCATGGAATAAATTGTACATTCAAAGTAAGCATCACAGAAGTCAAATCCTCCTGAGGCTTGGCTCACAGATTTCCTTGTGGAAAGCCTGAGGGACAGCGAGCTCAGGGAGCACTGACCGGCGTCCCCAAACTGGACAGTGTATTTGTTTCCAAATGTGTGTTTTCTTTCTTTTTGGAAGAAATATTTCATTTATTTATTTGACAGAAAGAGAGAGAGAGATACACACTTTCATAACAGTGTATATGGTGGATGGCTGGAGGTGAGAGGACAACAGAATGTCTTCCATGACGGCCTTCCAACGTGTGGGGTTCTGGGGATTGAGCTCAGGTTGCCTCACCTGCAGAGCTAGATATCTCCCTGGCACACGATGTTAGTCTTCTTAGGACCTTTTTCTTCACATGACATCTTGAGTGATGGGAGAATCTGAATCGACATGTCGACAGCGACTATGGCACAATTCTTCCTTCTTCTGAGCTGATACTGACTCCTGAGTAGTTTCTGTTCATGTAATCATGGTCATGCTCATTGGTAACAACACAGAACAAACTAACTTCTTATTCTACCTGGCGTGAGCCCAAGAGTGACGTCTCAATTCTTCCCAGTTCCTTGAGTCATTTCTCGTGGGGAATGAGTTAGCTTTTAATTGAGTTTCCTCAATCACAGAAACTAGGATTAGGCAAACAGTTTCAATTGTTTATTCCCAACCACATCACACAAAACAATTTCACAGTCAGTATCAGACTCATAAAAATGAGATAGATTTGCCTGGGAGACTTTGGGGTGTTGTATGGGTTGACCTGTTCAGCCTGAGCCTGAGTTTGCTTACCTGGGAATCTACAAGGCAAGATCCTATGTGACAGGACCACCTGCCTAGCTGCTCCTCACTTTGCTTCTCATTGACATTTCCTTGATTTCATCTCTGTGCTTCTGAAGCCTGCTTCTGAGATTGTGTGCCTCACTAGGAGTCTGATATCTAGTCCTCCAAGCAGAAAATGCTACAGCAGTGATGATCAGAAAAGAGATACTTTCATGACATGGTTAAACCTGGTTGTTTCTCTGGATGGGTTGGGTAAGACTCAGGTGCAGGGACTTGAGATATTTTTCTTTTAGATGCTAAAATAATTAACCTGGCATGGCTCTTCTGCTTTACTTCATTTTTTCTTTATGTTTTCCACATAGACGCCCCTCATAATGTGCTTATTCAGTTGCTATATAGCACCTTTCCTCTGGGAATAACACAATACCATCTTGGACTTCGCCTCCAGTAGTCATGGTAAGTAGAGGAGAACAATAGAGTAGAAAACCAGGTCCTGAGTGCAAGTTAAGAGGGTGGGGTAGGTGGGGTGTTTCTGTTGTGTAGCAATGTGAAACATTTCATCTCTAAGGGTGACAATTAAAGCTCATGAGGTTCTAAAATGAAGCATTCTATCTTGGATAGATTCATTAAATCGCAAGGTGTTGGGGGTGCCCAAGTTGAAGAAAGCAGCTGGGGAGAAGACTTCGGTGGAGATTCTCTGGTGAGGGAACTAGTCTGTAGAGCTCCGGGGTTGCAGCTTCCATCTGTGTTGCCTAAACTGGGGCGGACTTTTCGGTGATGCAGCTGCCTTGAGCCATTCCTGCTCATGCAAGGAACTCTGACCAGCCCTCCTGTATGTAGCCCAGATAAACTCAGCTTCACCAGTGACATGTTGGTGTAATCGTCCTTTGGTCTGCCATTAGATCTCCATCTGGGGAGAGTAAACATATGTGTTGTGTCTCTCCAGTGTCACCCAATGAATGTATACTTGGTTATACATGATTTCATGTAAAATGCATGGTTTTCCTTTGTATTTGTGATAATTTACTTAAATAGTATTACTTAAATTGCATTACAGGTCTCGTTTTATCTCTTAAATGTTTCCATATGCTGGGCAATTTCAACAATCCTCCACCCAGTGTTTGCTTTCAAGCCTTAATATTGCCAACATGTTCATGCTGGTAGGTCTGTGAATAGTCCCAGACACTTGTCCTATGTCACTGGCCAGTACCCCTGGGGCTGGACCCCTTTCATCTCTCTCTAGCAAGAGATGGGTCCTTACCTTACATTCTTGCTCTATTCTTTGTATTTTCTTCCATTGTACTTTGTAGGTAGAAAATGTCATCAATTTTCACATTTCCAATGACTCTTGAAGTGGGGAACCCCTTTCTACACTTGCTGGTCAATTGAACTTCTCTCTGTGAATATCCTTTTTTCTTACAACATGATTTTATGTCATTTCTTTTAAAATTCATCTGTACATCCCTGATAAATACCCACTACATTTCAGAGAGTATAAATCCTAAATGTTTCTCTGTTAAGTATCCAGGATTAGCTTGCTAATATTTTGTTTGAGACTTTTATTGCTTTTTTTTAATCACAAATGTAAATTGTATAACAGTTTGTTAAGAGAGACACTTATTACTTACCTGTAGAAAATTCCAGAAGGATCTTAAGTTAACTCATTTATTCCATATCTGTGTGTAGCATTAGGTACCACCAAGGTGTCAATTCTGTCCTCTTGTCTAAGCTAAATGAAGCTGCCTTCAAAAGCTCTCTCACTCCTTAGAATTAGACCAACTAACCCCAAGAATGATATGAATGATAGGAAACCAGCTGTTTGTGAGATTTCCCCTTCTTTGGGAGACTTTCCTATTTCAGTGGTACCTGAAAGTCCCTTTTAATTCATTTCTCCAAGTTCCCCTTTGCCATGCTTTTGCCCATAATTTGATTATTTGACGTTGCAAGTAGTGCAACTTGGTACCATATCTTGAACTGCAACTGCTCTGTCATCCATTTCCTTGTCTGCCTGCCCTGCCCTGCCGTATGCTCTCCTGTGGTATAGAACAATGTGACATTCCCCAAACTAGATTCCAAATGTGTAGCAACACTAAATGCCCCTTGTTAGCCTCAGGATGTAAGCTAGATGATAAATATGCCCAGCAAAGAGAATGCTGTCTTTATGCTGCAACCTAGTATAGGGTTTCCAAAGGACTCAGGCGAAAGGGAGGCAAGGAATCCATTCTCCAGTGTAGGTGTTTTTGTCATGGCGGAGGGGAAACTTTCAGATGGGGAGCGGTCAGCAGCTGCAAAACATGGTTGTCCTGCAAAATAGGGAACAATAAAATAAAATAAAAGCCTTGAGCTGATCTGCTTAGAATCCAGGAACACAATTATACTAGAAGTGACAGGAATGTGGCACTTCTTGATAAAATGTTGGTCAGAGAGGTCTTAAAGGCCCCAAACATTGTAGGCTTTGCCATGGCTCTTGGTTGCTCTCCAAAAAGACCCTATCACTGAAGATGCAACACAAATTGATTAGAGTACATGGCAGAGCTGGAACTGGGCCGAGGACTTTGTCCTTGCTGGATAGCTTACACAGTATCAAGAATACTGTAGAAGCTGTTGGGGAAAGAAAGAATCACAAGCCCATCAATGGCATGAGATCTGTAAGTTGCAATATAGATCACCATGGCAACAGGTGACCACCAATGTAATAGTAGCATGAGTACCAAGGAGACAACCAGCAGCTTTCTGATTGGACTCAAGACTTGCTTGTCAGAATGGTACACATCCCTGTTACTTTAAACTAGAACAAGAACCTAAGAACAGGAAGGAAATAGATCAATAGGGAAGACAGGCAATAAACCTATAGGTAGGAAGACAGTACATCAAAGTGCTTTGTAGGCAGCTGTTATTATACCCATACAGTGGGAACTCACAGTGGAAACCTCTGGGTCTAAAGCTAGCTGAGTGAAGGGAAACAAACACATCAGTGGGGTGGCCTGAAGAGAGGTAACTTGTTACACTATGGAGGCCTGAACCCCCACAGGAGTAGACAAGCCAGAGTGAACCCTGAGGTCCATTGAGGCATGTGAACAGAAGGGTGGGAGGGAAGTGGGAGGGAACAGTGAAAGGAAGGAAGAAGATTGGAGGGGGGAAGGAGGGAAACTGGGATGAATACTCAATATGCTTGTAAAAGTAGAAAAAATAATAAAAAAAAATGGTTGTCTTTTCTCTTTAGGTGCAGCTATGTGAAGAACCCTGTGGACTCTGACACTTGCCAATTGTGTGACATTAGGTAAGTTGCTATTCACAGTGAAACTCCATGGTCCCACCATCAGATAAACTAATGCCTTGCGTTCCCATTTACTTTGGAGGAATAAAATAAAGAAGTGTATCATGGTTCCTATGCAAGTAGGCTAAATGCAGCCACAGTGAAGATGAGGGACAGGGTGTGGTATTGAAGGGGTAGGATAGACACCAGCACATCCTTTTAGGTGGGCTCTGGGACTTTAAGGTGGCAAGGGGCTGGTGACATTTTATTGCAATGTGAGAGAGAATGGAGGTGTATTTTCTGAGAAATTCAAATGGATTCTCACAAGGCAGTTAGCCTACTGGTGAACGAAACTTGGAATTTCAGTCTCTTCATATTGTGATAGAATTTATCATTACAAAGGCCCCTTCTGGGTTAGGTAGTGGACATTAATCTTAAGAGACCTTTTCAGGACTGGAAACACCCATTGGCAGAACCATGCAATCCTTAGAATGCATGTGAATTTGTGCAACTGCTTCAAATAAAGTTGAGGCACCTTTTAGAAGATGAGATAAAACCAAAGAATGGCCTTTCATATTGTACCCAGATATGAGCATGAGAATTTTCTATTTTGCTAATTTGAAGATATTTTAGCATATATGCATCTGCCTCCCTCATTTCAATTCACATAATATGCAATAAAATTAAAAGCAAACGAAGAGATATTGTCAGTCCTATTTCCTGAATGAAGACACAATTTTTCACTTACCATATGCTTTTTGCCAAAAGTCCATACACCAAGTGAAGAGCCTTTGGGGGAATGACTTCTGTGAAATTTCATCTATAATATGTATCTCTAGAAAAAATTGGCTTTGAAAAACACTTTAAGACAAACTTACAATATATTTAGGTAATGATATTAATATACACCTGTTTCTCCAGCTACTGCAATACAGTGTAACCAAGTAGGCCATCAGTTTACATGTGAATTAAAAGTTGGGCTGGAGAGATGGCTCAGTGGATAAGATGCTAACTGCACAACTATGAGGACCGGAGTTCAGAGTTCAGATCCCTAGAACCCACATAAAAGCTAGGCAGGCAATGGAGCTGCCTGTAACCACAGGATTTCGGAGACAGAGACATGGGATCTGCAGGGCAGGTTGGCTAGCTAGACTAACTCGTTGGTGACTTCTAAGTTTACTTGAGAGGCCCTGTCTGAATAAATAGAGTAGAGAGAAGTCGATGAAAGATACCCAGTGCTACTTCAGGCTTCCACATGCAGATACATGCAGGTGTGTTCACAAACACATACATGTACAAGTCCATGAGACAGTATACAATACAAAATGAATTGAATTTGTCATGTGTTATTTGTGCTTGTAGACAGCGGACTCTGACTGCAGAACAGTGTCCTCATCTCTCAGACTCCAGCATGCTTATTTCAGGTATCCTCCAATGTTCCTTATCCTGGGGGGTCCAGCATGGCCTCCTGGCTCAGTAACAGGGAGGAAGGACAAACTAGTTAAAGATAAGAAAAACATTGTGCCCTTCAAAACAGCTAGAGGGTAAACTATTGCCAATGGGGGCTGCTATTGTTTATCTCATGACATAAAAATGCCTGTGGTGGGAATGAAATGCCAGAAGTCATCCTTGGAGAGAAAGCTCTCTGCCTGGAATTCTGAGCCGAGAACTGCATGGTTTCCAGAGGGCATCCTAGTCATTTCCTTGACATTTTTGTAAGCCTCTAGTCTTACTGTTATTTATCTGCTACTTGATACATGTTCTTATGTATTCTTAATAAGTTCACTCATTGAAAACTGAAATATAGCTATCCTAGATCATTCTCTGTGCAAAACATAGTAAAATATAGGCATAGTGTGCTCTTGAGTGATCTTCTTTGGAATGTGACAGCTGTGTCCTTCATCCAGACACTTGGAAGGACTTCTGGCTGAAGTGCCCTTGTGTTGGAGCACTGAAGATCTTTGATTTCCTCAAGACCCAAGGGTGCCTGCCATCAGTTTAGGTTAGAATGTAAAAACCTAATTGACTTTCGATGGAATTAGGAGAAACATATGTATAAAAGGAGTAATTTTGGAGAATGGAGGAAGTGCAAAGGTCACCCTCCCTTGATGGAACCTAGGGAATCAAGCCCTAATCACACCGGATCTGTTCTTGAACCAGGGAGCACACTACCAACTCACTCTTTGGAAAGAGTTGGATCATGTCCCAGATGAAATAGAGTTGCTTCTGCTGCCTTGAAAATGTGTGGGCAGTTTTCGTTTTTGCTTGATTGCCATGCTTTTTTTCTTCTTCTCCTTCCTCTTTCTTCTTTCTCCCTCTTCCTCTTTCTGTTCTTTCCCCTTCTTCATTCTTGTTCTTTCTTTCTTTTTTTTTTTTTTTCCATTTTTAACTTTTTGAGACAGGTTCTTGCTATGTAGACCTGGCCGACTTTGAAACTGGAATGATCCCCCTGCCTCAGCTTCCCAGGTGCAAGGTTTATAGGAAAGTGCCACCAAGCTCAACTGTCTTCCCTAACTCTTATAGCAGGAAGACTTAGAATTTGCTTTGGCCAGTCAACCTTGCACCAACCCTCAGTGCACAGGTTAGATGGGCAATTGTCTCTCTTCTCACCACCTAGGCCCCGGATTTCCAAGGATTCAACAATTTAGCATACATGTCCTTCTCTTCAAAATGACTGGGTTAAGAATGGACACATGACGCAGTGTGGCTCAGGATGACAGTTAGGCCTAGAGTTGTTTGTCAGAGAACTCTCTTTCTGCTGTGTTTGTATTTGCAAGGCATATACCAGAAGCAAGGAGCTTCTGGTAGCCACCAAAAGTGTGTGAACATGAATTCCACAAGGAGGAAAGTGCAGAGAGGAGCCTTCTGGACAAGTCTGAAGGAGCAACCTAATATGAGGATGTTACATTCTAAGATTATCAAAGTCAACAATTGGATGCTTTTTTGTTGTTGTTGTTGTTTGTTTTGGTAACTTGTCACAGAGTCTTAACTAATGTGTTCCCAGCAATGGAGGTTGAGATATATGTCGGCAGCCATTGTTGGTATAGTTCCAGTAACAATTAGGAACATTTATAGATAAGGGAGTACAGTTATCATATTTCAAAAACCCTTTTCCTCCTTCTTATAATTGTGGGGTACAATCAAGGTAATTTATCAGCCTTTGGCTTCTGTCCTTATTTCTCCTCCCATGCTCATTCCAGGTGAATTTGCTTATTTTAGGAGATGTTTATGTAGCACAGAGGTGGGTAGAGCAGGCGAATTAAGAAGGTAACAAGAGTGAAATAAATAGACAAGAAAGCACATCAATTATAAGCCTTTTCTTTTTTTTTCTTTTTCTCTTTTTTAGAATTTAAGCTTATGAGTATCTACGCCCACTATATTCATAATTACAATTTAATATCTGCATACAAAAGCTATGTAAAAACCATTTTCCCAAATATACAAATTTTCTTTTTTGGATAGTTTAAAACATTTTGATCACAGATTTCAACAATTCTTGACTGAAAAAAATATTACCAATCTAGCAATATCACTTAACACTGTTTGCAAAACACAAATCTCCCACAGACTATAAATCTCTCTCTCTCCTGTACCATGTTTCTGATTATCAGGGCATAAAAAGACTACAGGGGAAATGTCTTCTCTGAAGAAAGTATGGAGAACTAATTTGGCCAATACGATGTCAACTAAAGGATGCTAAGGTCTTAAAGAAGAACTGGGAGGAGGAGGAGCATGAAGTCTGGCAGCTCTTTCTCTCATGCTTTGATCACCTATTGGCAAAGCAACCATGCCTGCGTTCACGTATTCCCTGTCTTACATTGTGCTCCATAGTTTACTAAGTAGTATCTGTACCCTCAGAGGACAGATTCGTGTTGATTGTCTTGTGCATAAGGTGGGTCAACTTTAACTGTGCAACAGAAAGCCACAAACAGCATTTACCTGCACAATATTGCTCTTGAAGGCGGCATTAATTAACGTGGAAACACACTAGAAATGCACACTTTTTGCATTTGCAAACATTTATACAACGGATTAAAAATTCAATGATAAGGCCAAACCTTTTTTCTCCCTAGTCTCTGTGTGTGTATGAGTGTGTGTGTGTGTGTGTGTGTGTGTGTGTGTGTGTATAATTTTTTTAAAAGTAAAATGTTTCAATCGTAAAAAATACACACCGGGCAAATCCTTACCTGGATAATAAATATCTACATCACAGTACAATAAAATTTCTTCTCTATAAAATTTAAATATGGATCAGTCTATCACTATCAAAAGAAACACTATGCTAATATTTCCATATTATTAACATAATAGGAAAAATTATAAGCTTATTTTAGGACCTGATGCCATCGCCATTGGAAAGGGCAAAGAGATTCGAATGTTTATCCTCTATCTCCTTCTCAGGAGGACCTGTGGCTTGGTTATTCGCTTGCATTAACTTTATGAAAAAGGTTTAGCCTTATGAATGTTGGCTACGTCTCAAAAACCATACAACCGATTTCATAATTTATGACTCATGCAGCAAAAGGTCAACGTGACACGAATAGGCTCAAGTTCCACGGAATAAAGATGCCTCACTGCAGTGGCATGCTTGAAGATGCCCAGCCAGGCGCCAGGCTGAGTTGGGGCAGGCTGTGCATGAGGAGGCCTCGGCCTGGCACTTTGGGGCAGATTGCACTGGGACAGACAGCGCTGGGTCACAGGCGAGGTGTCAACACGGCAAGCGTCATTGAGGACAAAGGCTCATTAGTTTAGAAAAAGCTCTGAGGCGCACGTGGTGTTTTCAGCGGAATCATTAAGAAGGAAAGATCTTGTTTTTTTCCACCAGTTTCTGGAAGTTATGCACATTGAAGTTGAAGAGCAAAATACACTGGAGGTACGTGCATATGCTACTCATGGGTGGCTGTGCATTGCCCTCTCATCCCTTAAAGTGAGGGATACACTTGAGGGTGTGCGTCTATGCACACAGCCCTCAAATCTCTCAGAGTGAGTGATTTGAAAGTCGGCATCCCTCAGGATGGGCCTGTTCTCCTTGACTGCAGTGTCTTCCCGCAGTGGGAGCCACTGAGATGGTTCTTTTGAATTTGAAGGCCTGGACACCATCAGAAAAAAATGTTGAAAAATATGAAGTTGGGAGCAAATCCCCACAATAGAGTTTCATGAGATGGCGTCTGGAGATGGCTTAGGACCTGGCCAATTTCTGAAGGAATCACTCTGACCTTTGGGATCACAGTCCTGAAGCACTGAGGTGTGTCCTGTTGGCACAGACCCTGGTGATCATGGAGCTATCATAGCACGCGACTGGCTGGACCGCTGTAGACAAGCTTGGTTTGGCCAGCCTGCAGCACTGGTTAGTTTCTAGACCACGCAGAGTGGCCCTGGGGACACTGACGCTGGGATCAGCATCAGATGCCTTTTGAAATCTGTCAGATAGTATCAGGACACTTTCCCCAGAAACTCCGGTGCCCCAAGGGTTTGTGAGCCTTTGCAGTACACCTGCTTGCCCTCCTCTCTCTCCTTTGGAAGAGAACTTGGCCCCACCAGCTTCTCTTTATCCTCCAGACAGAGGTCCTGAAGGAGAGCGGATGGAAAGAATGGACATTTTAAGGAAGCAAGTCGGGAAGGAGGCCTAGGAAACACAAGCCCCAGACAACTGGGGCCGAACTGCCCAGGGACTTCTTGTTTTTGACTTTATCTTTTGGCAAGTTCCATGGTGGTATTCCTGTTTCCTTCCCCCCCTCCAGAAATCAGCCTAATTGCTTTAGTGGGTCACAGGTTATTTTTAGTCTTTCTTGGGATTTTTGAGTGCTGCTCCTCCATCTTTCTCCAAGGCCATCTGCCTTCCTTTGAATGACTGGCTAATATTGTATCAAATTCTCATTTGGGATCAAAATCCAATATACAGTTCTTCAGGGAATGGGCTCTACTTTTTGTCTGGTAAAGCTATAGATTTGAATGTGAAAGAAGTCATGGAAAGAACCACATGCCCGTCCCCCTGTTGGAAGTTTTACAATAGTGGAGTGGAAAGGACTGTTGGAAATCATGACTTATTTTCCAGGTAAGAAAACCAAGACCTAAGGTCCCGAAACTATCAGCTGATAGAACACGACCTAGAACTCAGGCACCTGACTTCCAGAGAGGCAGTTGTGCTCCAAGAGCCTAAGGGAAACAAATTCACCTACTTGGTTTTCACAGTGACTTTCATTCCTTTGATTTTAGGTAAATCTCATGGATATGGCTTATTTTCCCCAATATTTCCAGGATAAGGCAGTAAAAGGTAGGCAAAGGACTAGTTCACATCTGCTATGCCAATGATGAATGAGTTACATTCAGTTGCATGGGTACATTCTTTGTGTTTTCTGACGTTGAAGTGATGAGATGTCACTACTTTTTTTTTCTTTCATCCACGCTGGTCACTGGGGGCAGGCTGGGCAGTAAAGGTGAAGAGAGTGTTCTCACACAGGGTCTGTAGATGCTTTCTGTTGAGAACCTGTCAGGCAATGTAAGCTCAACTGGAGGATTAGTGACAGGACCAGTGGTGTCCAAAGAGTATGTATGTAAAAGAGCTATGTAGTGCCTCAGAAGCAGGGGAGGAAGGGAACAGGGAGATATCTGTGAATAAAGCAAGGAATTTGAGGATTTAAGACCAGAAGGAAGCATCCTCTGCTTGCCTGCAGGTCCTACGTTCAGGAACATTGAGTTTCCTTCAACTCAGAATGTTCCCAGACTGATCCGTCCCTAGGATTTTTTCCTTAACAAGATTCTTGTGCTAGAATGCTTGATCCACAGGGAAACTTGTCAGTTCAACAAAGATGCGGTCTGGATAAAGACTTTCAGGAGGCTGGGAGGGACGGTACCTGTGAATGGGGCTGAGCTCTGTGGGTCCATGAGTCTAAAGTGTGAAGACGCTTTCCTGCTGCGAGTAATACCCTGTGTGTTCTGGAAACTTCCGTCACTAACATAGATGAAGATTTCCAATTGCTTTGGGCTCACTGAAGGAAACGATTTTCCTTGTGGCCTTAAATCAGTAAATACCTTCGAGTCTTTGAGTCATACTTTTGTATAACTTGAATTAATTCACAAGGTTACAAAACTGACATTGAAAGGATAGTTGATTTGTCAGGAAGCAAACATTCCAGGATGTTCCAAGTTATGCCCTTTGGAGGGAGTGAGAATGCTTAGAACAACGTGCTTCTGGGTAGATGAAGATCCATTCACTCCTTCTGAAGTGAAGCTGAAAGCCACCTACCCTCTCCTAGCGTCAGCCCTGCAGACATCAGCATTGGGTCAAGGTGATGGTGGTGTGGTCTCGGTTTTAAGGCTTCTTTAATCTTCTGCAGAACCATTTGGCTTGCTAGAGTCTCTGATCAGGGTCAGGTGGGAGCTGGTGATGGCTTGGTGCTGGTGAGAAAATGATTGTCCCCCACTCCACCTCCAACATTGTAAACCCTTCAAAGCCATGCACACCAGGAACTGGAGAACAAGAGGCAATGGTTACAAGTACCCGCATTAGGGGGACAATTGTCCAGGTGTGTGCCAAGGATGACCCCAGTTGACCCCCAGATGATCCCTCCCGATACAAAGAGACAAAGCAACAGAAAAGAGCTAGGAGGTGGAATGAATGAATTCCTACGGCAGGAATCATGAGAACACGTCCAGGTGCCTAGTCCTCGAACACTTCCAAGAAGAGAGGGGGGAAGAGCTCCGTGGGGCACTCCACCTTCATGTGGAGGAAGCGACTGGCGTGGCAGGCTCCGATCATCCGCAGGTCTGTCACCTTCATCAGGAGTTTGGGCCAAAAATGTGTCACATGATGCTTTCGGTAATTGATATAATGTTCAAAGGCCAACAGGAAACTATCTTGGTATTTCTCTATTCTCTCCACACAGGCAAGCCCCGGGCGATCTGAAGAGAGGAAAAAGATGGATATAAATTGAGAAGGGAAGAGGCTTTTCTGTCCCTGCTCCAGTGTTTTCTAGAAAAGACTGGGAATGCAGTCTGGGTGCAAGGCGTGTGGACTGAAGTACAGTGCTTGCTTGGATGGATACTTTATTTGGGCAGATCATCTTCTTGCTCAAAGATGCTGTCTTCCTACTAAGATCATTTAGCTGAAATGAACTAAAGTTCCCAGAAAAAAAACATTTTGTTGTTATTCCACAGAGAGCTGGAATGTTATAGGTCTCGAATCAAATTATCATGGGCTCCCTTTAGTCCTCTTAATAACATTCATTTCCCATTTATCCCTGTGACTTGTGTAAATCCTTTTGAAACATACAGACTCTTAGCTTCCACTGACCCAGAGACTTGAGTATTCATGAGAGAACATCTGAGGCCTGTAACAGAGATTTCCCTGCATTGCTACCCGATGTACCCACTAACTTATTTGAAAAGCGCATTGATTTATGGCTTTCTTAGTTATTCTACTATAAAAACCTCATGACACCATTACCATATAAGAACATGATATTTGGTGTAACCTAAATTCCTGGGCCATGGTCACTCATATTTGATTCCAGTATAAACTATCTCTTATTTCCTTTGAGGGGAGGGCTGTGTCTTAGTATCAACACTCTGATCAAAACTTTGTGTTTCCTTTGGTTTCCTGACAGAAAGAAGAGGACAAGTCTGGGCATAGGGCGAGGTAAGAAGAGATTTGAGACATCACAAGAGACCTGGAGGCCAAAGGAGGCATCCTGGACAGTAAGAGATTCCCTCGAAGATAAAGAAGGCCATATGCGGCTGGGAGATGACCTAGTGGATAAAGCCTTTGCCTCCCAAGCGAATGACCTGAGTTCAGATTCCCAGAGCCATGGTTTGGCTTCGGTCTACAATTTTGGGTGTGGAAGGCAGAGCCCGGGAAGCCCTAGAGCAAAGCAATGAATAGATAGAACGATCCAGAATGATTCATGAAGTCACCCTTGGGCTCCACAGGCACAGGCTTCTCTGGTACAAAGACACACAACACATAAACAGAAGAACAATAGGTAGTGCCAAGCTGCAATGACCCATCTTTTCCTTCCTTATTCAGCAGTCCTTTCTTATCTGCAAGAGAAATGTCCCCAGACCACCACCTGATACCTGTACCAAACCCTATATATTCATTTGTTCTTTAGCTGTCATGTGTGTGGGAAATGATTCTAGGGTTACTATAGATACCAACATCTGGAGGTGCTTCTTTGCATGTAATTCAACATATACTTTGTTATAAAATGGTGTTGTGTTGGTATATGACCCAGTACATCTGCCCATTTATTCCAAATATCTGTAGATGACTTATTACTTAAGGTAATGTAAACGAGATGCTAAAAGCGGGATGCTGTATTATTCAGGTGTTATTGAGACACCTTGTATTTTCCCTAGATTTATTTATTCATTTATTTATTATTAATTAATTAATTAATCAATCAATTAATTAATTAATTTGCATGTGCACATGCAGGTGTGTGTATGGGCATGTGTTCAAGAGTGGACTTGAGATATGTGCCTATAAATGCTCAAGGGTGACTTCAGGAATCATCCTGGATTGTTCTATCTCCTTTTTGGCTTTGTTCTGGTGTTTCCCAGGCTCTGAATTTCAGGGCAAGAATTAAAAGTTGCCACCATATCTGCCTGGCATTTTTTACCTGGGCTCTGGGGATCCAAACTCAGATCCTTTTGCTTGGGAGACAAAGGCTTTAACCATTGAGCCATCTCCCCAGCTTTCCTAAATTGTTTTGATCTGTGGTTGGTTGAATCTGCAGATATAGAAACTGAAGATATAAAGGAATGCTGCTTCCAACACATGCTTACTTCTGGTAAAGGTTTATATATCAGTTCGGTAGAGTAAGAAAGTAACAACAGTTACAACCAGAAAGCAATCTTAACAATATGCTGATGAAAAGTTACATGAATGTGGATTCTCTGTCTCAAAACATTGTGATTTTACTTAAAGATGTTTTGTGTTTCCAAATTGATATCACCACTACTGTTCTGTTTGAAGACTACTGCTAAATAAAACAAGGATGACTGGAACACAGGCCAGTAGATCCCACAGGAGCAGGCAGGTAGTGAATGGTAACACTGATTTCATGTCCCAGAAGGAAAGGAATAGGATATTTGGGATTTTATCACAATGTTTTCATAATTTAAAACCCATTAATTTTTATTTCTGGATTTTTCCATTTAGTGTTTTTGAACCATACGGATAAGCAAAACTGTAAAAAGTGAAAGCGCAGTTTAGAAGGGACTATCACACTTCATTAGACTTGCTATCTGAGCCTAAACATACCCAATGGGCTTGTGTGGTGGTGAGCTGAGAGAATTAAAATGGAAAGGAAAGGAATTGAAAGGAAAGGAAAAAAAGGAAAGGAAAGGAAAGGAAATGGGTTATGACCCACATGAGTGTTTCTCTGTGCCACAGAAAGGAAGCCAGATTGAGAGAAACCCATCATGACAAGGAAAAGCCTGAAAAGTTCGCTTCATATTGGAGACCGCGGTCCTCCCACAGTACGTGAGAAGAGTCTTAGGCCAGTTTCAGACACGACAAAAGAATGACACAAGAAGGTTCTGTGCCAGGCACTAGGATCCTTAGAAGAAAGGGATTAACAGCCACAATAATGTTCCCATAGTAAAGGGGAATGCAAAAAAGTACTCTAGGCAATGCTACTGAGTCCTTACACCTCATCAGAGAGGAAGACCCAGAGGGAAGTTTGACATGCACACTAAAGGATGCTCTAAGGGATGCACTAAGAGATGGGGGAGGGGACACAATGGGAGAAACGGGGGGAAGGAAGGAGAAAAGGGGAGGGGAGCAAGAGGATCCAGGGAGGGGTAGAAGGAGGGAGGGGAATGGGGTACCTATCAAGTTTGTATGAGTGGAATAAATAAATATTTAAAAAAATTCAAAATTGCGAAAAAAAGAACGTTCTGTGCCTGGTTAATCTTAATGTTTAATTAATCTTACTGTCTATTTGACAGGATTAAGAATCATTCTAGAAGGCCAGAGAGACAGTGGCAAAGTGCTTCCTGCATAAGCAGGATTTAGATCTATGTCCAGAGGAGGTGAAATGGCCTGCTTGGAAGGTAGGGATGGGGAACCCAGAGCAAGCAGGGTAGCAAGACTACTCATATCAGCAAACTCTGGATTTGATTAGCGATCCTTTCTCAATAAGTTGGAAGGGGGATTGAGGAAGATGACAGATATCAGCTTTGGTCCTCTACATGTACTTGCACACACTTGTACCTCTAAGCATGTAAACGAACCCCCCCTCCACACATTACACATGGAAATGGAAAAAGCAATCACCTGGAAACACATACTTTAGTGTGTGTCTATGAAGGTATTTCTAGAAAAGTTTAACAGTGGAGGCAAGGTCACCCTGAATATGGGCTACACTTTCCCATGGGTGGGGATCTTGGACTAAGTGAAAAGAGAAAGCAGCTGAGCACTAGCATCCATCTTTCTCTGGTTCCTGAACTGTGGCCAGTGTAAGCAACTGCCTCAGGTTCTGTGGCCGTGCCTTCCTTGCCATGATAGAATGCACTCATAAATTCGAGCCAGAATAAACCCTTCCTTGCTTGCTTCCTGTCATATATTTTATCAGAAATGAGGGAAGCAAGGGACCTAGCTAGCACCTAGTAGGTGCTTCTGCAAGCGATTTCAAGGGAAGGCCTGTTATACTTTGAAACTGGAATGAATATTCATCATGGGCTTAGATGTCAAGACCAAGGAGAATGTGGAGCCTTGGAATTCTAACAAGGTTCATTTGTAACCATATCATCCCTTATGATACTTTTCTGAAAAATGCTCCTATTAGTACAATAGAAAATGTTTAAAATTACATTTTGCACAGCTATCAGATAATGACCATCCCATAAAATCAAAGAACTGAGAAGAATCACTTGTTTAAGTGCTTGGTAATATTTGGCAATCCTATAGTAACCAAATCCAAGGGTCCACTTCATTGATGGATTAATCCATAGATGGAGTCATAGATTAAAGGGACATTGCATGTGGAGGGAGGCAGGAAATAGGGCTTGGCTAAAGGCAGTAGGGTACTGGGAACAAGACCTTGAAGGAATTTTTTTTCCTGCCCTTTGATCCCTCCCCTGCTTCCCGGCAGCTGTCAGCTGAGTAGCTCTATTCTACCATGTTCTCCCTGCCGTGATGTTCTGCCTGAATACAGGCCCAAAAGCAGTGGAGCCAGCCAACCGTGGATGCAACCTTCTGAAACTGTGAGCCAAGGTAAGTCCTTCCCCTTTAAACTGACTTTCGCAGGTACTTGTCACAGCGATGGAAAACTGACACATTCACCATCTTCTCCTGCTCCCTTAGCTCACTTACATTGTTGAGTCATCTGTGAAAATGACTCACTACAGAGGAACTGTCCTACTGCTCAGTAATAAAAATCAATTTGCCGTAAAGAGAAGATAACCATGAAAAAAATGAATGTACGGCCAAACATAATTAAATAATAAAAATTCTTTACTAGAGCTAAAGGTTTCTACAGAAGATTGTGCCCATGAGCATGTTCTTGCTATTAGAACAGAGTAACAGGTATTAGAAAGGTGTGAAAGTCAGATGGCACCACATTGATTCTCTCTCCTTATCTTATTTAGGGCATACAATTAGAAAGAGACTGTAGAAGAAATCGTTTTCTCACTGAATGAGTCAACATAAGTTACAATTGTCTTTGTATGATTAAAATTAATTTGGGGCCTTCCATAAATATAATTCTCACATATGTTTAAGTTATTTATTTTAAAAGGTCACTTTAGAGAAAGGCGTATCATACAGGGAGCCCTTACTGAAGATCCAGGTGTTATTTCTCTCAGAACTCTGAATTCTCTTGAAGGACTGAGGGCTGAGTACTTTCTGGCTGTAGGTCTAGAGGTCACCTATAACCTTTCTCCACATGGACACCTTGTGGTAAAGTATTATGGTGTCTTTGGAACAAGTCTGCACCAAGGCTTGTTTATTTCACATGGAATCATATAAGGCAGCGTTACCATATCCTATTGGTTAAAAGAAAGTCCCATGTTCTGAGTATATAGAGAAAAGGGGATTGTATAAAGGTGTGGACTGCAGGAAGCGGGAACCCCAAGCTCTCTAGTCTATCCATCACAGCTGCCTGTCCCATCTGCTTGGGTTTGAAATTTTCTGTAAAAATAATTTTAAAAATTATTGCTTTCTGAAATGTCTGCCATAAAGTATTAGTGACCCTAGAATGCTCATCCCTATTCAGGTAATCTAAATCTCTCCCCATCCCAAGGCTCAGGGAACCTTGTGGAAGAGGGGGTGGTAAGATGTAAAAGCCTAAAAATTGGGGAGAGTGTACTGCTAGCCAGGACACTCCAGTCACGATAGAGAATACACTGCAAAGAGATCTACGACTACTACATAATGGCCCCATCAACCAGCAGATCTCAGGAGACACAGCTACATTCAGCCAGAGTGAAGGGGACAAGTGAAGAGAAGCCCTTCCCCCACCGAAGAGCCACTGCTACTACCACAGAGGCCTGGTGTCTTATTTGTACAGGTGCTCAGAAGGAAGCTCTATGGTCCACACACACAAAGAGACATGAGGATGGGAAGGACGGGGATAGATGTATGAAGGGAGGGGAGGGTGGGATAAAAGAGGGCATGAGGGGAAGGAGAGGGGGCATAGACAGAAACTTGTTTGTATATAAAAAATTCTTAGTAAAAAAATTTAAAAACATCTGCCATATCTGTAGGAAAAGAATTTCTAGGTCAGCTTTTAAAACATAATCTTCAATTCTGTAACGATTCTCAATATTTCTATGATTCATATTTTGCATGTGTATCCAGATGTCTTTGATTTTACTGAGCACCAGTCCAGGTGCTAGGCATATAACTAGACACATATAGGTTCTCAAAAACATAGCTAGACTAGAGGCTATATGGGTCAATTAAGCACAGCCAAGTACTCAAACAAGGCAAAAATTAGCATGCTCCAAAATATAGAGGGAAACCACCTTCTGTTTAAAGACCAGTTCCCCTTGATGTAATGTGCTTCCAGTGGTTTTACTGTGATGGATGAATAAAGTAGGATGAACGGTCTGAAATATCATGTGGTGAACACCATAGGGAGCTAGAGTTTTACTAAGAACCTGGAGCAGTAAAGATGGCGGCAGAGCCTTTGCTTTCCCTCTCTGGTCATTGTACTGCTGGATTCAGGTTAGGGATCCTGTTGTCCCAACAGAATTTGGCTGAATGCTGTGTGATATCAGACGGAGCTGCTCGTGTTTTCATCCTGGGGACTCCAGGAGCCATGTAAGACGTCTGGCTACTCTTCAGGAGGAAGGGCTGCCAGGAGAGGCTGAAGCTGCGTTCCCTGTCTCAGCTCCAGCTTTGGCATCTTGGATGTTATTCTGTGGTGTACTGTATTCCAAGGGTTAACTGCAGCTTGACTGGGCCATGCTGAGTACTGACCGAGGAATGCACACATCAGTTACCTAGAAAGCAGTGGCTGCTTGCATCCATATTTTGCATATGCAAAGCTGCAAGCAGTCAGAGATGGCCAAAGGCTGCACAACGGGCTGAGTAAAGTCTGTTAAACTGTATTTTTTTAAAAATTTTTTCCCCACATATTTTTATGAATTAAGCATCATGCCAAAATTTAACAATCAGCTTAGTGAACAGTAAGGTAAATATTCCAATTTTATTTATACATGTAAAAGCAGCAGCTGGAGGACACTGTGCTGGGTGGGGCCTCACATGTGGATGAGTTTAGGATTTGATGCTAGCTCTGCGGGACTTCAAGGCTGAGAAGAGAACACAGACTTCTGGAGTTACCATAGATATGACGGAGTTTCCACCAACAATTGCTAAAGGCCTCAGACACCTGAAAACGCTTGTGGGTTCCTTGTCCATTGAGACCCCTGACTTCTTGCTGCAGCAGAGTGAGCTTAGGACCCTGAAGTTGAAGGGAGACTGAAAATCCATCAAAGCCATTGAGAGGACTGAGTCAGTAGAGCAAAGCTCTTCCCTGCACTTGGGAATCTGGGACTCACCTGAGGACATCAGCAGGACCGCCTGGAGGAGGGCGACTTCTGTGTCATCCAGATTGAAAGACGACAGGGACATGCCCAGGTCAAAGATGGCATCTGACACCACCCCAAGACCCCCGTTTTTCAGCTGGCCCCGCGTCACTGCCATTTCCCCATTCAAGGTTAGAGTCTCGCTGTCCGGGTCATAGCGGACGGCAGCGCGGAGGGACATGATCTCCATGCAGCAGCCTTTGAGGAGGATGATCTGGTCTTCACAGGGCAGCTGGAAAGAAGCAGCCATGTCAGCAGACAGCAAGAGGGCAGTGCCAGTCAGCAGTGTGGAAAACCAAAGGGGCCGGCCTCTGAGACCAACCCTGCTCTGTACCCTCTGAGCCTGGGGGGGTCTCCTTTTCTACCTGAGGGCATAGTTCCAATGTGTGTGTGTGTGTGTGTGTGTGTGTGTGTGTGTGTGTGTGTGTGTGTGTGTAAGACAAGGTGTCTCTGTGTAACCCTGACTGGCCTGGAATTCACTATAGAGACCAAGTTGGTCCCAAATTTCTGGCCACTCTTCTGGTGTGTCCCACCACATCTAGCCTTCAGCACTTAACACTCCAAGTCGGTTGGAATTTTCACCTAGTTTTTCACCCAGTTTAATCTCAGTTGTTTATATTTCTTCTACCACAGACATAGTCTCTTTACTGCTGCTTATGAGCCAGGCGGGCTGGCCCTCTGGAGATTCTCATCTCTAGTGCCTATTTCCTGTACGCTGGTGTTACAGAAGCTTATGCCACTGCATCCGGATCTGAACTCTCGTCCTCACACTTGTGTGGCAAGTACTTTACACACTGGGTTATCTCCCTAGTTCACCTCCTAGTTTCCCTAAGTGTCGCAAGAAGGACAGAACTAGATGGTGGCTGACAGATACATGTTACGCAGGAGGTTCAGAGATATAAAGCTTTGCCCAAGGTGACCAGGGACCCAAGAGCAAGCTTGCTGGCTCCATAGATGTCCTCTCAGTATCTCAGATGCCAGAAGCACTTACATATCAGATCTTTCTGCCAGGATTGCACTCTCACTTTCAGCTTGCTTATTATCCTGTCCATTAGGATTTATGACAAAAGAGATAAAAATAAACTACAAAGCTGTAAATGACTTTTAGAACAACTTTGATTAGCAAAATAGCAAGGCTAGAAATCATTTTCTTGGATTGAAGAGGAAGTTTAAAGACCATTATGAAACTCATTGGGAAGGCTTTTACTTAATGCATTTTAGGAACTAGATGTCAAATCAAGATTTATACAATCACCTTAAAGTTCACAGTAACACTGTGAGGTAAATATTCTGATTCCAATTTTAATTACCCATGTGAAAACCAGGCATTCAGAAGGTAACACCCTGGGGACAGGCCTCAAGAGATTTGGTGGGCGAGGCTAAAATTTGGAGCTAGCTCTGTCAGAATCCAATGCCAACTATACTTCTGAAGTACCACAGCTATGACTAAATTTCCATAATCAATGAATATGTAAATTGCACATAATGTCTTAGTCTTCCTTCAAGCTGCTTCAGCTTCTTTTTTGGGAAATAGAAACTTTCAAAGTTATGTAAAACTAACAGTGGTCCTACTGAATTACCTTTAAAACATTGGGCATGTCACATTATTATTTTTTTTACTAGCTAAGCCTAGTCATTATGCAAGTTAATTTTAAACTGCTTATATTTCTCCACAGAGCACAAGTCATTTAATCCTTTTTGGGATCCACACCCATCAGTTCCCTCTTTCCACTCATTTTGTGACTTGCTTTTGCTTAGGTTCTGATTTGCACTCCTTAATTATGTCTTTGGATTCCTGACACAGGAGTGTGGTAGGAAGTGGGAAGGTTGAGCTTGGCTAGACCTTGCAGACAGGAGAAAGGGCCGAAGACAGCAGCGGCTGCTCAGAACCCAGGGCGCTGGTCCCAGCCCAGCCCCTCAAAGGTTCCTGTAGGCTCCTAAGGCAGAGCTTACAGCTTCACCCTCAGAGTACACGTTCTCCCAGGCGCTAGATCAGGCTCACACTGCAAGTGTTGACTCCTCTTGAGAGAAACCCTAGGCATGGAGCAGCAATGAGAACTCTCTCCCTCCCTCCCTCCCACCCATAAGACCACCCCATCAATCCCTACCCAAGACCAGCGCTACTCTCTAGCGCTCACGCTCTCCCGCGACTCTGGTATCATGTTGCTGCCTTCGTCAGAAGGCACGTGCTCCTCCCTAGCTCCCTCCCTCGCATAACGAAGAGAGACACATGCGACCAGAACGGAAGGGAGGAGCAGGAGAGAAGAGAAGAGAGGGAGGGAAGGGCGGGCGGGAGGGAGGAGGCGAGGAGGAGGAGGCGGAGGGAGGCGGCGGAGGGACGGGGAGGCGAGGGAGGGAGGGAGGGAGGAGGGGGAGGAGGGAGGGGAGGGACGGAGGAGGGGGAGAGGGGGGGGAGGAGGGAGAGAAGGAGGGAGAGGGGGGAGAGAGAGGAGAAGGAAGGAGGAGGAAGGAAGGATAGGAAGGAAAGGAAGGAAGGAAGGTAAGGAAGCGAGGAAGGACAGGCAGGAAGGAGAGAGGGGGATGGAGGGAGGGAAGGAGTGGGAGGGGGAGGAGGGAGGGGGGGGCGGGCGGGAGGAGGGGAGGGAGGGAGGGAGGGAGGAGGGAAGGAGGGAGGGAGGGAGAGGGAGAGGGGGAGAGGGGGCAGGAGCGGAAGGAAGGAAGGAGGGAAGGAAGGAGGACGGAAGGAAGGAAGGAAGGAAGGAAGAGAGGGAGAGAGGTGGAGAGGGGGAAGGGAGGGGAGAGAGAGAGGGAGAGAGTAGGAGGGAAGAGAGAGAGGGAGGGAGGGGTGGGAGGGGTGAGAGGGGAGAGAGAGGGGGAGAAGGAAGGGAGGAAGGAAGGAAGAAGGAAGGAAGGAAGGAGGGATGGAGGGAGGGAGGAGGGAGGGAGGGAGGGAGGGAGGGAGGTGGAGGGAAAGGGAGGGAGGGAGGGGGATGAGAGGGGGAGAGAGAGGGAAGAGGCGGAAGAAGTAAGTGAGAAGGCACGGAAGGAAGGAAGGAAGGAAGAAGGAAGGAAGGAAGGAAGGAAGAAGAGAGTGGAGGGGGGAGAGGGGAAAGGAGGGGAATGAGAGAGGGAGAGACGGAGGGCAGAGGAGAGAGGGTAGGGGAGGGGGCAGAGAAGGGAGAGAGTGGGGAGAGAGATGGAGAAGAATGAAGGCAAGGAAGTGAAGGAAAGGAGAGGAAGGAGGAGGTTGAGGGAGGGGATGGAGGGAGGGCGGGCGGAGGGAGGGAGTGGAGGGATCGGGGAGGAGGATAGGGAGAGAAGGAAGAGGGAAGGAAGGAGGGCTTCTTCTTTCTTTCTTTCTTCTTTCTTTCTTTCTTTCTTCTTTATTCTTTCTTTCTTTTCTTCTCTTCTTTCTTTTTCTTTCTCTTTCTCTGTCTCTCTATTTCTCCTCTTTCCATCCCCTTCTTCCTCCTCTTCATTCCTTCCTTCCTTCTTCCTGCTCTCTTTTCTCTTGTCCTCTTTCTCTCTTTCTTCTTCCCCTCTCTTCTTTCTTCTGTCTCTTTCTTTCTTTGTCTCTCTCTTTTATCCTTCCTTCCTTCCTTCCTTCCTTCTCCTTCCTTCCTTCCTTCTTTCTTCCTTCCTTTCTTTCAAGATTCGACACAGCCCAATCTGGCTTCAAACTCACTATAAAAACTTCTGGTCTCTGCCCTGTACCTCTCAAGTGCTGGGACTATAGGCATGTATTACCAAGTATTATCATGCTTGGCTTATGTGATGCTGAGGTTAAACCCAGGACTTCATGTATGCTAGACTCTACAACTCTCAGCCCCTAGCACTTGGAAATTCCAATTATTTGAAACCAATTTTTTAAAATCTGTCCCAAAGTATGCAAACTTGACTGGCCATCAGGTCTTATTTTCAAAACCCACTAACTGTTGAAGACTTGTTCAAATAAAAACTAAGGACTTGTTTACAAAGCATCACCATCAGGAGAAAACCTGGTCTACATGCCTTTTCCTCTAAGAAGGATTTGCAGGATCCTGGTGAGACCATTACAATACACAGGTTAAACATCTCTGATCACCTGCCACAAGCTTTCAGTGGGGCATGTGCCAACAAGGGCCACACTCTAGCAATGGTCTTGTGGTGTTTGGCAGCTCTGTTGACAGTGGCTTCAGATCTCTCAAAGCTTTGTTGGGTGGGCTGTCGGGATCTTAGCAGAGAGAATGATTATGCAGAGAAGACAGGATCAGAAGAGTAGATGTATTAAACCCCCTCTGGCAAGAGTCCTGAAGCTAAAAACCCCCGAGAGCTTCATCTGGGGCTACAAGGAGCTCAGGGTCCTGCAAGTTGCTTCTCACTTTGGAGTTTATGAGAGTGTAAAGGGGCCGTCAGGAGCCTGGAAGGCAGGGAACAGTGGAAACACATGCTAGAAAGTGCTTCTGCTTCTTTTCCGGGGCCTTGGAGATGACCTGATCTGGGTTGAAAGAGATGGACTCTGAGGCAGTGAAGGAAGGACCTTACATCTCTAAAGGAAGCTCGAAAAGCTCCATGCCCACCCCTCACCTATGCCACTGACATCAAGTGCACGGTGGAGGTATCATCATCTTCATTTCCTTCTTTTCAAAAATTATCTGCAACGTCTCTTCAGTGATTTACACAAGTTTTACATTGTTTCCTTTTTCAGAAAGCATTTCTTAAAGATTTAAAAAATTTTATTATTTATTATTTATTATTCAATTGTGCGTGTATGGTGTGTGCTGTGTGAACATGTGTTTATATGTATTGTGTGTGTGTAGAACCACGGACAAATTCGGGGAACTACCATGGACACCTCCACCTCCTCCTTGTTTACTCTGCCCCGGGATTCACAGGCTCCACCCTACCAGGACCAGAAATGCAGGACACCCTGCTTCCGCCTGGCATTTATATGTGGGGTCATAGGATCCGAACTCAGGACCTTCCGCCTGCAAGGCAGAGGCTTAACCCCTGAGCCACCTCTCCAGCCCCTCAAGCTGCCTTTTAAATAACTACCATTATACTCATAGATTGGAGGCTCACTCCACACTCAACCTGAAGCTTCTTACTGCAATGTAAGGATTACAAAATATCACAACTGACCAAAATACAGAAAATAAGTGACTGCAGACTGCTGGGCCTTAAACTGAACATCTGAGTCCCACCCTACCGCCATCCCAAAGCTCAGGGGACACGGAAACAAGAGGGAACAGTAAAACAGCAAGAGTTTGAAGTGTGTCACAGGTGTGGTCAGACACTATCTCTGGGCACGATGGGGCTGTTGCAGCCATGATTTCACTGCAGCTATGTGTATTTCTCAAGACCCATATGGGAATTGTCCTATGAGTCTTTCAACAGGAAGGAGAAATATCTCAAAAGGCCCCACGCCTTCCTGAGAGACAATGAAAGTTTAGGTCAATAGGGAGAAAGTGGAAGATGCCTTAAGGGTATATTCACTAATTCATGCTCCAGCAATTACTCAGCAAACCAGATGAAATCCAATGGGCCATATATGTAAAAAGTCTTGAAAATGGGAGGGAGCCTGACAGGGGAGAAAAAAGGTTGTAATGTAAAGAGAGGGGGGATGGTGTTGGGTATTAAGATGTGAAAATACCATAAATTCACTATATTCATGTAACACTGAAGGACACTAAACACTGAAACACTAAACATTGAATAAAAAATTAAATAAGAAAAAATGTTGGAGTCATACATGTGAAACACCTCATGTTTATTAATATATTTATGCTTCATATATGTGTGTGTCTGCATGTATATATGTATATACACATATATATATATTGGAAAGAGACCAGAGCAGCTTGAGTTGTTGGTAGTTTTAGTTTGCAGCAGAGCTGCCGTCAAGCATTTCCTTTATGAGACTGTATAAATTTTCAGTGATAAGTATGACTTTTATATCTTCTCAAATGTGTTTAAATATTACTTTTCTAAAAAAAGATGCCAAAGGTACACGAAGCATCTCACTGAATGCAGATGAAAGTGCAAACCCTTCCCAGAGAACTCATCAGGGATGAAGTCTCGCCTTCCCAGCGGACTCTGAGCACAGCACAGCCAAGATGATCCCTCCAGAATCCCAGATGGCACTGAGCTGGGGGCAGGACCTTTGGGAAAACAGAGGCCACGAGATCAGGGCTCCATGAACTGGATTCCAGGGCGCAGTCTCGCTCGTTCTTCCATGAGAGGGTCAGAGAATGGACAATTGCTAAGGAAGTCAGTCTTCCTCAGGCGCTGGATGTTTTGAAGGCCCTTACTCAACCTCAAGACTCAGAACACCAGGGGCGGCATTGCTCTGGAAGCCGACACAACTCAGAGGCCTGTCCCCCTTCACGGAGAGCTAGGTGTCAGAGGAGACAAATGCTTTCTCTCTCTCAGCTACTGTCCTGAAGTCTTGGGGGTGAGGCTTCTGCAAACACTCAGAAATAAGCAAAGCGAAGTCCTCCATCCTTGTCTGGGCCCCCTGACCGCCAAACGACTGGCACAGATGAGCTGGAGGCCAGCAAGCAGCACCGGTCAGCATTGGTCAGGAAGCTCCCAGAGAAGAGGCTTACTGCAGTGTGACCCTCTCTACTAATGTCTTTCTGGTCCTCCTAAGGGTGTGTGGAGGATGGACGCTGCTGGATGGAGTTTTGCCGATGGAAAAGGTCTCCAGAAATCACAGTTCAGCCCTCTAGATTAAAGAAGTGAGAGTACTTGTTATCCCACTGGAACATCACAGCTGCTCTCAGAGGCAGATATGCCCATGATTCCCATTTTAAAGAAAACTGAGGGCTGAGGACTGACTAACTTGGTTAGGGTTCTTACCCACAGAGCTGACTGCAGGGCCCTGCCCTTGGCATGATAAGATTGCTAAACTGAGGAGGAAGTGTGTCCCCAAGGGAAAGTGTGAGCTCCAGTGGTGAGTCCTCTAGGCCCCAAAGACGGGACAAGAGAGGAAAAGAAGGATAATCTATGGGGCTTTACTCTGTGAGGACCACGTGACGTTAGCTCTTCTGGATTGATAAGTAACCAGAGGGTCATCTTGCTGGGATAGGCTGTAAAATACATACGGAAATACGTTCACACCGCAATACACAATTTGATAAGTTAACTGCATTTCCTGACAGCTGCCTGCAGATCCGTTGAATGACTGGATTAAATGTGAGTGTTTCCAGCCTGGAATCAAGATCACCAATGTCCCAGGGGCCTTGAGTGGACACACTAATTGTGTGTGGCTGAACATCCAGGATAGAAGTGCCAGAGGAAACCAGGCAGTGCTGGGATTGGACATGGCCGTCATCTCAGCACTCGAGCACAGGGAGCTACAGCCCCAGTGGCATTTCCATTTTGTGCCAATTGGCTTTCAATTAATGATAAGTGATAAACAAATACCCAGCATTTTTGGAAACTGGTGGGGCAGGATGAAAAGTAACACAGAGAGGAAAATGCAGAGTCTCACCTCACAGAACATAGGCAGCTTTTTGGCAAAATCCACCACTCTGGTGATTGCTGGTGGATGATTTTTTGTAAAATGGCTGAAGGCTTCCAAGTCCACTTTTCCACCTTCTGGGGCATTCACGATGGGTGCTTGTCCAATGTCTTCCGGCTGCGGAAGGGAAATAAGAAGGGTTTTTAGCGAAGACGCTGGACAAAACTCGATTCGGTGGCTGTGCTCTGTGGGAAGATGGGTGCTAGCATGTCTGATTGTTGCTCCTTTTTGACCTATTGAACAGTTGTACTGGTTATTTTGAAAAGTTGATTTCTTGTTGTGTTTTGTGACTGTTTTGGTGGATGTGCTGCATGCTCTGTGTGTTGGGAACGTGGGCGGACAGACGGACAGTGAGGGAGACCGTGGAGGGGGGTAATGGCTGGCAGGGCTCCAGGGTTCACTCTTGCCTCTGATGCTACATGCTAAGGCTCAGGTCCCTTTCCTTAGGACCCAGTGACTCCAGTTTGAGGGGCTCTTGGTTATAGGGAATCCAGTTGTGCAAACCCAATAAACTTTAGGGTAGGGTGGGACGTTTCCTGGACTTTAATGTCCCCAAGCTCTTTCTTCTGCTTACTTGCTCACGGAAGACCCCCTGGCTACTGCTAGGTCACTTGGGCCTCTCTAGACTGATGCACCTGATGGTGCAGAATCAGGATTTCAGCCTGTCTGAGGCGTCTGTCCTTTAGGCTGCCTGTTATCCACAACCACTCATGCCTGCAGGGAGGTGTGCTGTCTCCTCTCCTGATGCCCTCCCCCATGCTTCTGTGTAAGAAGACATGTCTCTACTGCCCTTTCTTGTCATTGTAATACTAACAATCACCACTTATGTATGGCCCAAGAGCTTACCTCCACCCACTGCCAATCAACCTCTCAGGCCTGCAGGTAAACCCAGATAGGCCCAGGCAGGTAACAAAACAAGGCCCAGGCAGGTAAGCCCAGGTAGGCCCAGGCAGGTAACAGCAAGGCTCAGGAAACAGAGCCCAGGCCTGGACATCTGCATGGTCACCTTCCTTTCCGCTCCTATGTAAGGTTTTTGCTTCTTGTCCCTTTCTGACATCTGGAAACAGACTTTGACTCCTCGACACTCTCCTGTCGTTCTCTCCAAATGTCCCCAGCGTCACTAAAGAGATTTATGGCCTGTCAGATGTTAGCCACCTTTGTAACAGGCTAGTTTTCCTAGACACCCTATGGTGGAGTGGGGAGTGGTGGCGGGGAGGGAAGGGGGCACTTCATTGAGCAGGATCATACTGAATACCTCACTGTGCAGCCGTCACGGTGGTGGTGAGACCTACTGCGCATGACAGGACTCAGACCTGACATGAGGAACCAAGCCTCATTATGCAACAGATTTCTGGTCCCTTGTTCCCTGTGTCTAGGATCCAGCAGAGGCTGGAGTCACATGACTGCACACATGCTGTTGCAGCTGATCGGGGTCTGAGGACTGCGCCAGTGGGCAGAGCAGCATCAGTTTTCTCCCCAGTGTCAATGCCCAGAGCACTCAGGTGGCCAGTACCCCAGGGCAGACAGAGCCAGGCTCTGCGAGGATGGGGCGTGGCTGGGAGCATGCATGTTTTGCCTTTTGGGATTATCTGTATGTCTGTCCATTTAAATTTTTTTTTTTAGTTTATTATTTATTCAATTGTGCGTGTATGCGTGTTGTGGTGTGTGTGTGTGTTTGTGTGTGTGTGTGTTGTGTGTGTGTGTGTATGTGGCCGAACCATGGGCAAAATCGGGAACCACCATGGACCGCCTCCACCTCCTCCGTTTACTTGCCCTGGGATTCACAGGTCCGCCCCACCAGGACCAGAAATGCAGGCCGCCCCCGCTTCCGCCCGGCGTCTACACGTGGGGTCTAGGATCTGAACTCAGGCTTCACCCTGCAAGGCAGAGGCTTAACCCCTGAGCCACCTATCCAGCCCTGTCTGTCCATTTTTGACTTTAGGTTATTCTATTTTCGTTTGGTGGTATAGCGGGTAATGAATGGTGATGTTTGGGGTAACTTCTGGCATGACAAGCCCTTGAAAGCCCCTTTCACAGCCTTTCTGGCTGCAGATGGGACGGCTATAGTAAGGACGTACTGCTCCTTTTCTCCTCCTTTCAGCTATAGATGAGCAAGAGCAATCTTCATCCCCTTTTCTCTTTGTCTCTCTCTTCTTTCTCCTTCTCCTTCCTCCCTCTTCTTCTTCCTTTTCTTCTTTCCTTTCCTTCCTTCCTTCCTTCCTTCCTTCCTTCCTTCCTTCCTTCCTTCCTTCCTTCCTTCCTTCTTTCTTTCTAGATTCGACACAGCCCAATCTGGCCTCAAACTCACTATAAAAATTCTGGTACTCCTGCCTGTACCTCTCAAGTGCTGGGACTATAGGCATGTATTACCAAGTATTATCATGCTTGGCTTATGTGATGCTGAGGGTTAAACCCAGGACTTCATGTATGCTAGACTCTATCAACTCTCAGCCCCTAGCACTTGGAAATTTCCAATTATTTGAAACCAATTTTTTAAACATCTGTCCCAAAGTATGCAAACTTGACTGGCCATCAGGTCTTATTTTCAAAACCCACTAACTGTTGAAGACTTGTTCAAATAAAAGCTAAGGACTTGTTTACAAAGCATCACCATCAGGAGAAAACCTGGTCTACATGCCTTTTCCTCTAAGAAGGATTTGCAGGATCCTGGTGAGACCATTACAATACACAGGTTAAACATCTCTGATGCACCTGCCACAAGCTTTCAGTGGGGGCATGTGCCAACAAGGGCCACACTCTAGCAATGACTCTTGTGTGCTGTTTGGCAGCTCTGTTGACAGTGGCTTCAGATCTCTCAAAGCTTTGTTGGGTGGGCTGTCGGGATCTTAGCAGAGAGAATGATTATGCAGAGAAGACAGGATCAGAAGAGTAGATGTATTAAACCCCCTCTGGCAAGAGTCCTGAAGCTAAAAGACCCCCGAGAGCTTCATCTGGGGCTACAAGGAGCTCAGGGTCCTGCAAGTTGCTTCTCACTTTGGAGTTTATGAGAGTGTAAAGGGGCCGTCAGGAGCCTGGAAGGCAGGGAACAGTGGAAACACATGCTAGAAAGTGCTTCTGCTTCTTTTCCGGGGCCTTGGAGATGACCTGATCCGGGTTGAAAGAGATGGACTCTGAGGCAGTGAAGGACCTTACATCTCTAAAGGAAGCTCGAAAAGCTCCATGCCCACCCCTCACCTGTGCCACTGACATCAAGTGCACGGTGGAGGTATCATCATCTTCATTTCCTTCTTTTCAAAAATTATCTGCAACGTCTCTTCAGTGATTTACACAAGTTTTACATTGTTTCCTTTTTCAGAAAGCATTTCTTAAAGATTTAAAAAAATTTTTATTATTTATTATTTATTATTCAATTGTGCGTGTATGCATGTGTGTGCGTGTGTGAACATGTGTTTATATGTATGTGTGTGTGTGTAGAACCACGGACAAATTCGGGAACCACCATGGACACCTCCACCTCCTCCTTGTTTACTCTGCCCCGGGATTCACAGGCTCCACCCTACCAGGACCAGAAATGCAGGACACCGCTGCTTCCGCCTGGCATTTATATGTGGGGTCATAGGATCCGAACTCAGGACCTTCCGCCTGCAAGGCAGAGGCTTAACCCCTGAGCCACCTCTCCAGCCCCTCAAGCTGCCTTTTAAATAACTACCATTATACTCATAGATTGGAGGCTCACTCCACACTCAACCTGAAGCTTCTTACTGCAATGTAAGGATTACAAAATATCACAACTGACCAAAATACAGAAAATAAGTGGCTGCAGACTGCTGGGCCTTAAACTGAACATCTGAGCTCCCACCCTACCGCCATCCCAAAGCTCAGGGGACACGGAACAAGAGGGAACAGTAAAACAGCAAGAGTTTGAAGTGTGTCACAGGTGTGGTCAGACACTATCTTCTGGGCACGATGGGGCTGTTGCAGCCATGATTTCACTGCAGCTATGTGTATTTCCTCAAGACCCATATGGGAATTGTCCTATGAGTCTTTCAACAAGGAAGGAGAAATATCTCAAAAGGCCCCACGCCTTCCTGAGAGACAATGAAAGTTTAGGTCAATAGGGAGAAAGTGGAAGATGCCTTAAGGGTATATTCACTAATTCATGCTCCAGCAATTACTCAGCAAACCAGATGAAATCCAATGGGCCATATATGTAAAAAGTCTTGAAAACGGGAGGGAGCCTGGCAGGGGAGAAAAAAGGTTGTAATGTAAAGAGAGGGGGGATGGTGTTGGGTATTAAGATGTGAAAATACCATAAATTCACTATATTCATGTAACACTGAAGGACTAAACACTGAAACACTAAACATTGAAAGAATAAAAAATTAAATAAGAAAAAATGTTGGAGAAGTCATAAATGGAAAACACCTCGTGATGTATTAATATATTTTATGCTTCATATATGTGTGTGTCTGCATGTATATATGTATATACACATATATATATATTTGGAAAGAGACCAGAGCAGCTTGAGTTGTTGGTAGTTTTAGTTTGCAGCAGAGCTGCCGTCAAGCATTTCCTTTATGAGACTGTATAAATTTTCAGTGATAAGTATGACTTTTATATCTTCTCAAATGTTCGTAAATATTACTTTTCTAAAAAAAGATGCCAAAGGTACACGAAGCATCTCACTGAATGCAGATGAAAGTGCAAACCCTTCCCTAGAGAACTCATCAGGGATGAAGTCTCGCCTTCCCAGCGGACTCTGAGCACAGCACAGCCAAGATGATCCCTCCAGAATCCCAGATGGCACTGAGCTGGGGGCAGGACCTTTGGGAAAACAGAGGCCACGAGATCAGGGCTCCATGAACTGGATTCCAGGGCGCAGTCTCGCTCGTTCTTCCATGAGAGGGTCAGAGAATGGACAATTGCTAAGGAAGTCAGTCTTCCTCAGGCGCTGGATGTTTTGAAGGCCCTTACTCAACCTCAAGACTCAGAACACCAGGGCTGCGGCATTGGCTCTGGAAGCCTGACACAACTCAGAGGCCTGTCCCCCTTCACGGAGAGCTAGGTGTCAGAGGAGACAAATGCTTTCTCTCTCTCAGCTACTGTCCTGAAGTCTTGGGGTGTGAGGCTTCTGCAAACACTCAGAAATAAGCAAAGCGAAGTCCTCCATCCTTGTCTGGGCCCCCTGACCGCAAACGACTGGCACAGATGAGCTGGAGGCCAAGCAGCACCGGTCAGCATTGGTCAGGAAGCTCCCCAGAGAAGAGGCTTACTGCAGTGTGACCCTCTCTACATAATGTCTTTCTGGTCCTCCTCAAGGGTGTGTAGAGGATGGACAGCTGCTGGATGGAGTTTTGCAGATGGAAAAGGTCTCCAGAAATCACAGTTCAGCCCTCTAGATTAAAGAAGTGAGAGTACTTGTTATCCCACTGAAACATCACAGCTGCTCTCAGAGGCAGATATGCCCATGATTCCCATTTTAAAGAAAACTGAGGGCTGAGGACTGACTAACTTGGTTAGGGTTCTTACCCACAGAGCTGACTGCAGAGGCCCTGCCCTTGGCATGATAAGATTGCTAAACTGAGGGAGGAAGTGTTCCCCAAGGGAAAGTGTGAGCTCCAGTGGTGAGTCCTCTAGGCCCCAAAGACGGGACAAGAGAGGAAAAGAAGGATGATCTATGGGGCTTTACTCTGTGAGGACCACGTGACATAAGCTCTTCTGGATTGATAAGTAACCAGAGGGTCATCTTGCTGGGATAGGCTGTAAAATACATACGGAACTACGTTCACACCGCAATACACAATTTGATAAGTTAACTGCATTTCCTGACAGCTGCCCTGCAGATCCGTTGAATGACTGGATTAAATGTGAGTGTTTCCAAGCCTGGAATCAAGATCACCAATGTCCCAGGGGCCTTGAGTGGACACACTAATTGTGTGTTGGCTGAACATCCAGGATAGAAAGTGCCAGAGGAACACAGGCAGTGCTGGGATTGGACATGGCCGTCATCTCAGCACTTGAGCACAGGGAGCTACAGCCCCAGCTGGCATTTCCATTTTGTGCCAATTTGGCTTTCAATTAATGATAAGTGATAAACAATACCCAGCATTTTTGGAAACTGGTGGGGCAGGATGAAAAGTAACACAGAAGGAAAATGCAGAGTCCTCACCTCACAGAACATAGGCAGCTTTTTGGCAAAATCCACCACTCTGGTGATTGCTGGTGTGATGATTTTTGTAAAATGGCTGAAGGCTTCCAAGTCCACTTTTCCACCTTCTGGGGCATTCACGATGGGTGCTTGTCCAATGTCTTCCGGCTGCGGAAGGGAAATAAGAAGGGTTTTTAGCGAAGACGCTGGACAAAACTCGATTCGTGTGGGCTCTTACTGTGGGAAGATGGGTGCTAGCATGTCTGATTGTCGCTCCTTTTTGACCTATTGAACAGTTGTCACTGTGTTTATTTCCTTGAGCAAAGGTGTGTGTTTTGTGACTGTTTTGGTGGAATGTGCTGCATGCTCTGTGTGTTGGGAACGTGGGCACAGCACGGACAGTGAGGGAGACCGTGGAGGGGGGTAATGGCTGGCAGGGCTCCACTGGTTCACTCTTGCCTCTGATGCTACTGCTAAGGCTCAGGTCCCTTTCCTTAGGACCCAGTGACTCCAGTTTGAGGGGCTCTTGGTTATAGGGAATCCAGTTGTGCAAACCCAATAAACTTTAGGGTAGGGTGGGACGTTTCCTGGTCTTTAATGTCCCCAAGCTCTTCTCTTCTGCTTACTTGCTCACGGAAGACCCCCTGGCTACTGCTAGAGTCACTTGGGCCTCTCTAGACCTGATGCACCTGATGGTGCAGAATCAGGATTTCAGCCTGTCCTGAGGCGTCTGTCCTTTAGGCTGCCTGTTATCCACAAGCCACTCATGCCTGCAGGGAGGTGTGCTGTCTCCTCTCCTGATGCCCTCCCCCATGCTTCTTGTGTAAGCAGATCTGTCTACTGCCCTTTCTTGTCATTGTAATACTAACAATCACCACTTATGTATGGCCCAAGAGCTTACCTCCACCCACTGCCAATCACCTCTCTCAGGCCTGCAGGTAAACCCAGATAGGCCCAGACAGGTAACAACAAGGCCCAGGCAGGTAAGCCCAGGTAGGCCCAGGCAGGTAACAGCAAGGCTCAGGAAACAGAGCCCAGGCCTGGACTCTGCATGGTCACCTTCCTTTCCGCTCCTATGTAAGGTTTTTGCTTCTTGTCCCTTTCTGACATCTGGAAACAGACTTTTGACTCCTCGACACTCTCCTGTCGTTCTCTCCAAATGTCCTCCAGCGTCACTAAAGAGATTTATGGCCTGTCAGATGTTAGCCACCTTTGTAACAGGCTAGTCTTTCCTAGACACCCTATGGTGGAGTGGGGAGTGGTGGCGGGGAGGGAAGGGGGCACTTCATTGAGCAGGATCATACTGAATACCTCACTGTGCAGCCGTCATGGTGGTGAGACCTACTGCGCATGACAGGACTCAGACCTGACATGAGGAACCAAGCCTCATTATGCAACAGATTTCTTGGTCCCTTGTTCCCTGTGTCTAGGATCCAGCAGAGCAGGTTGGAGTCACATGACTGCACACACTGCTGTTGCAGCTGATCTGGGGTCTGAGGATGCTTGCCAGTGGGCAGAGCAGCAGCATCTTTCTCCCCAGTGTCAATGCCCAGAGCACTCAGGTGGCCAGTACCCCAGGGCAGACAGAGCCAGGCTCTGCGAGGATGGGGCGTGGCTGGGAGCATGCATGTTTTGCCTTTTTGGGATTATCTGTATGTCTGTCCATTTAAATTTTTTTTTTTAGTTTATTATTTATTCAATTGTGCGTGTATGCGTGTGTGCACGTGTGTGTGTGTGTGTGTGTGTGTGTGTGTGTGTGTGTGTGTATGTGTGCAGAACCATGGGCAAATTCGGGAACCACCATGGACCGCCTCCACCTCCTCCTGTTTACCCTGCCCCGGGATTCACAGGCTCCGCCCCACCAGGACCAGAAATGCAGGCCGCCCCCGCTTCCGCCCGGCGTCTACACGTGGGGTCTAGGATCTGAACTCAGGACTTTTCACCTGCAAGGCAGAGGCTTAACCCCTGAGCCACCTATCCAGCCCTGTCTGTCCATTTTTGACTTTAGGTTATTCTATTTTCTTGTTTGGTGGTAGCGGGTAATGAATGGTGATGTTTTGGGGTAACTTCTGGCATGACAAGCCCTTGAAAGCCCCTTTTCACAGCCTTTCTGGCTGCAGATGGGACGGCTATAGTAAGGACGTACCTTGCTCCTTTTCTCCTCCTTTCAGCTATAGATCGAGCTAAGAGCAAAGTACAACATTCTGCCTTTGGGCATCAAGGTTCCTTGCATCCTCTGAACATCATCGCTGTTTATTGCTATTATTATTGTTATTATCATCGTGTAATTCTTTCTTTCCATGAGCAGGAGGTTACTCTCCCCTCCCTGTTTCCTTCACAATCCTGCTAGGAAGAAAAACTGATAAAAGGAGTATGGATGCACATTATAAAGTCAGACAACTTTTCAGTGAAATACAATGATATGTACTTATCACACAACATATATTCCTAGAATATCTGAGAAAATCATACTTCTGTGTTCATACTTATGTAGGTGTGCACAGGTGTGCGTGTTTGTGTGTACACATGTACATGGAGGCCAGGAGTTCACATCTGGTATTTTTCTCAGTGATTATCCATCTTATTTTTAGAGACAGACTCTCATTGAATTTAGGGATCGCTAATTTGTTCAGACTGGGCAGGCCAGCAAGCTCCAGGCATTTGCCTGTGCTCACCTCCCGGCGGGGAAATTTGCAGGCACATGTTGCTGCACCTGACTTATGCAGGTGTCAGGGATTTGAACTCAGATCCTTATGTTGTATGTCAAGCACCTAGTCATCTTCCCAACTCCCAAAATAACAAGATTTTAATGACATGGTTTTGGACTAGCTGAATCAAATACAGACAGATCTAGTCTGACTGTCTTTGCAATGCTGTTCTTCACTCCTTTCCATTCCACAAGTGGGTGGGGAAGGCAGGAGAATCATGTTATGTGACCCTGCTGAAGACATGAACAAATGGAAATTAGGCCAGGAGGTACGCAACTATAAAATCAAACACTTAGATGTAACATCACAAGCTGTTCTGTTGCATATCAGAAGAAAAAGGTCTTCTGTTTTGTCATTACAGTTTGTCTCCATGATGGAACTCAGCTACTAGAAAAAGGAATTATCTGTGAATGGAGGTACATTACCATTGTAAATGGGAAATTATAGTAATGCAGTTCCCTCTGTAACTCCCCTGACCATGTCCCGCCCTGCGGACCTGTGGGAAAGGCCTGCCTTGGTTCTGGGCCCAGCTGCCTTTGCTTGTTCTCCAACTCTCACCCTGACTTCTGTCCTGTGAGCTCTAAAAGGTTCTCCTGGGCTAGGCTGGCTAACCTTGCCAGCTTCTCCTTTCCCGTTGGACTGCTGCCGCCTTCTTTTAGGACTTTTCTTTTCTCTGAAACCCGACTTCAGTCTCTCTGTCCCCTCTGAGACCCAACTCAAATCCTATCTCTTTGTAGACATCTTGCCAGGTGACCCTGAGTTGACATGACTTCCTCATCTGAACACTTGCTGATGGGCCATATATATCATGTCCTGAGTTATCTAGTTTTCTAGTTGTGTAGGCATACATTAAAAATGCTGACCTCCTGAAGGGCAAGGAAGAAGCCTGTGTTCCTTTGCATGCTGTGTACCAGCAGATGTGGGCTGAAGGTGGAGGACGGATGCTATCGATACATTTATAATGGTCAGTATCTACTGAGTAAGCACTGTGGGGTCGGGTCTCATACCAGATGCAGGGTTTACCACAGTCTACCAGGTAACTTGCAGGGTAGTGAGTGAAGACAGATGACAAGCAAGAAAGATGCATTCACTGCTTGTGAGCTGACTAAAAGGGACATTCTAGTCCATAGGGGTCAGGAGCTGGGTGGTGTCAACGCCCCTTTGAGAAACCAAGTATAGACTTGACCTGGACAATGTCAAGGAGACAGTCATGGTTTAAATGTCTCCTGTAAGTTCATGTCCTTGAACACCTGGGCTCCAGCAGGTGGTGCTGTTTTGGGAACATTTATGTACCTCAGCCTGACCGGAAGAAGGTCACTGGGGGTGGGCCTTGAGGGTAATAGTCCAGCCCCACTTTCGGTTGCCCTTTAGCTTTCTGACGGCAGACGCGATGAGACCCAGCTGTCTTCTGTTACTGCCATAGCTGCCCTGCCCTGGACAGTATTCCCTCACACTTCAAGTCAAATAAACCCTTCCGTGCTCAACTTGCTCCTAGCAAGGGTTGGGTCACAGCAAGGAAAAAAGCAACGCTTCGAGGCCAGCATGGAGGCCCCTGCATAGGATGAAAGGGCAGGCGGGGAACTACCAGAGTGGGGTCTGTGGACCATGGAAAGGAGAGAGACTTTTTTAAAAAAATGCAAAGCCATGTCCACCAAAGGGCTGCAAACCAGAGAGTAGTCTGATCGATCTACGGCTATTGTGTGGGGAAAGGGACCTGTGGAAGGAAGAAGTTGCTGGTGACAACATTGGTCTTGCAGACTGAGGCGGGCTGGACTATGGATTGCACAGAAAAATTTAGTAAGATGAACTGGATGTGGGTCAGATAAACCAGTGTCTCTTCTGGGGACAGAGGGGTATAGGTGAGCATGTACAGGTGTGTGTGCAGATGTGGCTCAGCCCTGGCTCAGCACAGGGGAGGCCATAGCTACACAGGTCACCATCGCTTGACTTTCCGCTCAGAGGTTCCCTCACATAAGTAGGCAGCAGCTGTGGGCAGCTGGTTAGTCACAGGCACTGGCTCAAGGCCAAGGACATCTTGGCTTAGCCGGCAGTCCTCAGCACAGACAGAGTGAGGTGCAGCCAGGCGGATGCTTCTCTTCGTTGGTGTGATTCAGTAGCTGACATTTTGCTTTTTTAAATTTTATTTTCAAGACTGAATGGGAGAATCCCAACAAGTGGTGATTGAAGGCTTTAGGGACCAAGGACATGACTAAAGGTTTCTGTTTTCCTGGGATGAGTGGGTCAGGGTGGGGATGCTGAGGGGGTTTGCATAGACAAACCCCATATGTGTTGTCGAGCACTGCTGGGTCCTTTTAGCTACTATTTTTATACACTTATACACTTGATAAGGTCACAGTAGCGGTGATACAAGCTGCTGAAGGTTGAATGGTTAGGAAGAAACAAAGGTGATGCCTAGATCCAGGCTTTGGCACCCATCCCATATTAGCTAGGTCCGCTGATGTCTTGTGAAGCGATGGCAATGTGCTGTGATGGACTATGCTTGTCCTAGGTCTTGTTCATGTAGACCTCACATGGACAGATCATCTACCATGCCTGACTCCCTCTGAACGTCCCCAGTTGAGAATGTGGGCACCAGGCAGTGGCTTGATCAGTGGAGGGGGCGGGCATGTGTGCCCCTGACTCTGAAGGTCTCAGGGAGGATGAAATGACACAGTGTCAATGTGGTGATGGCAACGTGCACAGACGTAACTGTGGGGTGTATGGGGACGTGCCAATGCCTTGCCACTCCTGCCAGGTAGAGAAATGAGTTTTCTTTTCAGCTAGGCTTTTCCTCAGCACTGCTACTCACAGCAAGGTATTTCTGGAATCTCAGAGAATAGAGTGGATTGGAGGTAATCAGAACATGACTTGATTTAAATGCTATTGGAGACTATTTTATATCATGGCTTTAGATTCATTGTGAAGCTGTGTGGCTTTTTGCAAAAGTTCATTATTTGCCAAAGACTCAGTTTTTTCAGGCTCAAATGTAGATCTGGAACCCAGGGCAAACCATCTCTGTTTTCAAAGTGCTTCCTCATCTTAGGGAGGAAAATGATGAAATAACTCCTTTTTGGGGAATAGACACTTACCCAAGCCCAGATAAATGAATACTTGGAGATTTTATGACAAGACATAATTTTAACCGCACACGGCATATCATCATATTATTAGCACAATATGTCTTTTCAAATTCTCTTTCAGAGCAAGACAGGACATCAACATACAAACATCAATGGAACAAGAAGCTCAGCAGTGCTGCAAACACACAGGAGGCATCAGCCACAGGAGCTGCACATCCCAAAAGGACGGTTCTGTCCATGGAAACCTTTTGGTGCATGGATACCACTTAGCAAGGGGTCTTTAGGTCAGGATCTTCTGCCTCCTTGCAAGAGTAATTATACTCAAAAGAGTGTAGTTTCCATAAACAGAGGCATTCAATTGGTGTGCCCCTCTGCAAGTAGTCTGAAGATAAGCAAACCAGCTCAGTTCAGGGCTTAACTGTCTGCTAGGAAGGATGGGCTGGTGGAACTGTACGTTCAACTGAAATATTTATTGAGTTCTGTTCTGTTGTCTATTACTGGCAGCAAAGTTTCTCAAACATAGTGACTTAAAACAACATTTTAAAAGTTCACTTCAGGATCTGGAGAGTTGGTTCAGATGCTAAGCATCTGTCTTGCAAACAGAAGGTTCTGAATTTGGATCCTGGATTCAGGTAAAGACACTGGTTGGAAATAATGGCAGCCTGTACTCCTGGACCTGGAAGGCAGAGCCAGGGAAATCCAAGAACAAAGCAAAAAAGAGGTGGAGTAATCCAGGGCGATTCCCAATATCAACCTTTGTTCTCTGGTGCATACACACACACACACACACACACAATAAATAATAAAGAAGCCCTCTTCAATTTGCTAAAGATTGGTGGCACAGCTAAGGCTCTTTTCTCTCTCTCTCTCTCTTTCTCTCTCTCTCTCTCTCTCTCTCTCTCTCTTTCTCTCTCTCTTTTTCCTATAGATTGATTCTCACAGAATACTTTTATGCTTTGTTCTGAGACTTGGTCTCACTAAGTTGTCTAGGCAGGCCTTGAACTTGTGATCCTCCTGCTTCAAAAACCTCTCGAGCAGCAGGGATTACAGGCTTGTGCTGCCAGCCTAGTAGCTAAGGGTCCTTTCTTGGAGTTTCATATAGCAGCGTTTGAGTGGCTTTTGTGCTGGTGCCATCTGAAGGCTCTCTTACCCACTTTTCCAGTGCCCAGGTTAATTGGGACCCTCTCTGTCCATCTGACCTTTTCTCGTGGCTAGCCTTGGCCTTTTCTTAATGTGCTGGTTTCAGTGCATACTTTAGACTTTTGAAGTGTGTGTTTGCAGACAGGATCTCAGTCTGTAATCCAGGATGACATGCACATCTCTGCAATTTTCCTGCCTCTGCTTCCTGATACTGGGATGACAGGCATGAGCCACCAGACTGACTGTGTGTGTGTAATAAAATCAATGAAACAATAAGTTCATCAGTGTTGCAACACCTCGGAAAGAAAGCATCAATCACACAGGAGTTGTACATCGTATATATAACATGCATTCTATTTCTGGCTTCAGGAGACCCAGGTGAGAATATCAACTTGTAAGTGTGTGTGTGTGTGTGTGTGTGTGTGTGTGTGTGTGTGTGTGTGAGGGGACTAAATTCTGAGTGTTGTGCATGCTAGACAAACTCACTGCTACAGAGCTGTAGTCCTGGCTCCCTCTCCCCTGCACACAAAGTTTATTATAACCTGGGTTTAGAAGCAACTCAAGCATCTCTTCTGCCCAGATCCATTGTCTAAAGGAATCACGGAAATGTAAGGAGAGTGAGGAATGAATCCTCTCTACCAGAAACATTATGCTGTGTGTATTGGGAGGAGAGAGTATGGTGGCTACTCTGTTGGAAAGTTTTCGAGAGTTTCAACCACTGGTGGGACAGGCACTGAAGGGCTAATGCTAATAGAACATGGCTTCCTTCCTTTCTACCAGATAAAGCAAGGATCAAACAGGCACAGAAAGTGCCTAGCTGCTGAATAGAAATGGGGAGGCAGGTGAGACATAGGAGAATTTTGCTCCCTTAATACCCTTCTGAAGTAACTTGAAGAAGCTGTTATATCTGGATCAAAAGAAACACATTTCTTGAGCAGGTTAGGACTTGATAAAAGATGTACTGCATCACATTGCACTGCATGTGTCCAGTGTAGAAATTGCTATGTGATGTCAGCTTCCTGAAAAAAACTAGTGCCTGGACCATTCCTCAGTCTGGGCACTCCAATGGCAAGTTAATTTGGTTCTGCTGTGAATGATCTGGACCAATGAAGACTTTCAGGAGCCTTTGAGTTAAACATGCATCCTCAAGGCTGGTTTTCATTTCCTGATATTGGTCTGATATTGTATTGATATTGTTCTGAAGGCAAACACCGAGGTGGTTGATACTAGATGGAACAAGTGGTCATTTAAGGACTGGGTGGAGAGACTTGGAACCCGTTTGTTTTTGTGAGCCTGGCTTAGCCACTCTCTACCATGCAATCTAGAACAGACGTATATGACCTTGTACTTCAAAATGACGGTAGCAACTCTGTCTAGAACACCCTCCTTAGAGGGATGAAGTCTTTCAAGACTTCAGCTCACAAGCGAATACTCTGTCGTACTGTTCACTGCTTTCCTTCACTTATCTCCCCAGCACTCGCCTCCACCTGTGTGTGCAAGTACAAGTGCAGGCCAGAGGGCCTCACACCCTGTCCACATGCAGCTGAAGCTCTTGAAAGTTTTCCTCCAGAATGACGGCCACTATATGCTCCCCTCCCCATACACATGGCTTCTTGTCTCCATGGAGACACTGATCTGGAACTCTCCAAGAAGGCTAGACTGACTACATAGTAAGCCTCAGGAATCCTCCTGTCTACCCCAAGCTCTGGGATTTCAAGCATGTGCCACCATGCCCAGTTATTCGTGTGCATTCTGAGATTGAAGTCAGGTTCTCATGATTTCACGGCGAGTACTTGATTAACTTAACTATCTCTGCAGCTCCAGTGCTTGCTTCTTAAAAGCATGTCTTTTGCATCTAAAAAGAAGCACTTTAGTGACTACCGGAACTGGTTTAGTTATACTGATATTCTTTCTTGATTGTCAGGAAAATTAAAACATTAAATTTACCAGGAGAAGTCCAGTGTAGTCCCAACTCCATCTCATTTGGAATTCAGTTTGAATTCTACTTGTTAGGGACTACTTGAAATCAGAAGGTAGCACCAATACTGATTCCTACAATGTCTGTTTATGGCTAACATATCTGGGCAGAGGACTTAGGCTTGCGGTAAGGCAAGGCTCTGTCCTGCTACACTTCAAGTGTAGTGGGTTGGAATTGACTTATTAATCCAGAATTAGTATGTTCTAATTTCCTGGCATCCACACCAGGATGGGGTGTTGGATGCACAGAAGAGGCTCTCAAGATCTCTTTGGATTTGTAGGTTGTGTGGGTGGTGGCAGAGAAAACTCAGACCTGTGCTGGCTGTACCTCCTCCTCTGTATTCCAGCCAAGGGAGCGCCTATAAGCTTCCCTTACTTCTCTGTACGTCTCTAAAAAGTGAACATGTTCTCCAAATCTACCTACAGGTTTTGTATCTGAAGGGAATGTACAGAGAAGCACTAGCATACAATAAGGGCCACTTAAGTGTTTGATAACTTTGCTGCTAGTGTTGGCTGTCAACAAAATGCTGGTCACTGTAAAAGTATTTGTTCCAGGAGAGGGAGATTATGCATAGCTTTTCTTTCCAAAACTTCCTTTTAACATTATTATGATTAGTATTAATATTTTATACATCGAATCTAGGGTCTCTTACATTCTTAGGAAGAGTGCTACCCCTGAGTAGTTACGTCAGACCTTTCTTGCTTTTTATTTTGAGGTAAAGTTGTGCTAAGATGCCCAAACAGGCCTTGCTGCTATTCATTACTCCAGAAGCCATGAACTTGCAATCCTCCTGCTTCATCCTCCCGAGCAGTTGAAATCGCAGGTTTGTACCACCAACAAACACAAGCTCATTGTGCTACAACATGGTTGTATCTCCTCATTCTAGGAAAGACGGCTGGCCAGGGACAGCCCCACAGGCTCACGGCCAGCAGGGTGCTGGCTCACAGGGGCCTTCACCTCATACACTAACGTGGACGACAGCAGCTGGAGCAGGTGGTCCATTCAATGACATGGGTGGGGAGACAGGGAACCAGAGGACCTTGGCCTTTGGGCCTCACTTGGCCACTTTCCACCATGCAATCTGGGATAGACAGGTGTGACTGTGCTTGGTTCACGTCTTTAAAACAGTGGTAGCAACTCTGGCCTCTTTCAGAGTACTAGAAAGTCCAGATGAAAAATGGATGAGGTGGCTCAGTGGATAAGGGAGCTTGCTGCACAAGCATGGTGACCTGAGTTCAAGCCCTAGAGTTTGCATAAAGGTGGAAGGAGAGACTTGACTCCACAAAAGTTGTCCTTTAGCCTCCTACGCTCCTGTCTCCTCGGGCTCAAACTCATTATTTCCAGTTAAGCATTTCGACTTCTGCTAATAAAGACATCTGAGATACAGGCATTCATCCTAGGAGTCACAATGAAAGGGCGTGACTGTGGACGAGCACAGAGGATTAAACATGTATATATATTAGGAATCTGAAGGCAGAAGCCAGTGAAAGGAAAAAGCCACTGGGAAACAAATCTTTCTGACAAGTTTCCATCCCTGGCCTCACTAACAAGAAGTACCAGATCTAAGAAGCGGCTTTGGAATTTAGTGAATGAGCAAAAGCCACAAGAGGCTTTGTGCCTCCCACAGGCCTGCCTGCACCCCCTGTTCTTGGGGCTCCCCATCTCTCAAAGCTACACCTGCGCATCAGGGCAACAGGGAAGGAATAGCAGCACGCCAAGAGTCCTGTGCTTCACAAAAGAGCTGTGAGGAAAAGTCTTACCAGGAATTTCCGTTTCTGCTTCCAGTGACTGCCCTGGGCGTTGGTGGCCACGTGGGCCTCGGTGACCGTCTTGATGAGCTCCCATTCCTCATCCGTGGGCTCTGGCTTGTGCCCAATGGACTTCTGCAGCTCCTCCCGCCGCCTCTTCTCGCGGTTCTCTTCTATCAGCTTCCGCTTGGCCAGTCTCTTGCTGTCGTCCAGCACCACTAGGAGGGAGGAAGGCGGAAGGGAACCCTGGAGATCGTGACTACTCCGGGTCCTGAGCCTGGCGTTGCTGGGCCCGAAGGGGCACATTTTACCCTTTCTTGCAAACTGCCACTGACTAGCTGCCATCCCGTGTAAGCCCAGTGCCAACTCCCAGCTCCCAGTTTTCTGAAACAAAGCTCCAAGGGACGTGGACAGCAGGCACCAGCTCCACAGGTCACTGTGAAGCCAGAGTGGAGAGATATGCAATCCCCATGCCACCTGTGGAGCCCTGCTGCGTCTGCCAGGGCTGTCTCTATGTCACTCCTTGGGCTTCTGCTCTCCATGAAGGTGACTCTTCGGAGAAGACTTAGCTAATGGAAAACGTGCTGATGGAAGGCCGCCCCTTCCCTTCTCATGGGAAAAGCTCCCCAACTCTTCATAGCTTACATAAGGGCTTACAGGGACTCTTGGGTCTGACCAGTATTCATTTCTTTTCTACTCTATTCCTGCTCAACACTCAATGATGGCAAGTAGAACTTGGGCTTGGACTCTAGAAAGACTTGGACTTGAATCCTGGTACTACTACTGTGTGACTTCTAAGCAAGATCTCTTAGGCTTGTTAAGTTTTCATTGCTTTATGAAATAATGTCCACTGCACAAGGCGTTCAATGTGATAATGAACTGTAAGTAATCAGTTTGACTGTGCAAGTGGGAAATAGGAGTTAACAGGACACTAATATTTCTATGGTTCGTTTCCAAAAACAAAAAACAAAAAACAAAAAACACATTTCACTAGATTCTTAGCAATGACCAATGGGATGATGACAGCTATAGTACTTTAGAATTAAAAGAGATCTTAGACAGTATCCAGTTCAATTCTTCCCTTGCACAAAGGAGGCCTGACACAGAGAGGCCATGACGTGACTAAAATCGCACAGCAACTTCATGGCAGAATCCAGGGAAGACCCAGGATTCCTGCCTCCAATCTAATAACTCACTGGAATAGGTGTTGATAACCTACTAGAAAAGAAAGAGAGCAGACGCAGTGCCCAGGGAGTCCACACACTGAATACTGACTCCATATTATCCAGACTGGACTGGATTGTTAATATCATGGGAGCATTTGCAAACCTGGGAATGTGAAGGTGCTCATTTCAGTCGCTTTGGTTAACTTTCTAAAGGCTCACAGTGTCTACAGATCCATTGCCCAAAGTCTTCCAGCATGTCTCAGACCGCTGCATTTGACTTCGTCACAGAACTGAATGCTGGACCCAGTATTATGAAGGAGAAGAAAGAACCAAGGCTTAACCCTGAAGGTTGTGAGTCCATGGTGGGCGTGGGGCTCAAGCAGAGGTTTTCCTGATCATTCACCTGCAGCTCTTAAAATGCATCATAACAGGTAGAGGATCTCAATAAAGTGTTTCCATTAGGTCTAGAATGAACACCGAGGTGTCTGGGATGCGTGCACGGGGGAGGCCAGGAGGCAACCTTGAGCGTCTTCCCTCAGGCGTTACCCACTTCATGTTTCTGAGGCGGGTCTCACAGTGGGTTGGAGCTTGCTACGTAGGCTAGGCTACTGGTCCTCAAGCTCCAAGATGTGCCTGCGTTTGCTTTCTCAGCGATGGAATTACAAACATGGTTCTACCACATCCAGTTTTTTTTGTTTGTTTGTTTTTACATAGGTTCTGGAGATGGAACGTGACTCCTCATACTTGCGAAGAAAGGACTTTACTGATGAAGCCATCTCCTCAGTTCAAGGTTTTTAAGCTCAGAAACTCTCGTATCTTAAATTTATTGAAAAATGGATATTTAAATAAATATTTAATTATCTGGCATATGGACATTGCATTCTGAGCTAATCATAGTCACACAACCTGGTCAGACAAGGGCCAAAGTCTTTCAAGGTAAAGAACACTTTGGGCCAGCAGTGAGGACTAGCAGTATTTCCAAGTCTGACACCCTAGCTACTGTCTTTCTAACAGGTTCTGCATTCCATCTTCCTGCTTGAAGTAAGCAGGAAATACCATAGATTGTTTTTGGTTTTCCCAAGAGAATCTCATTTGCAGAATTTCCTTTTCCATTGGGAAACATTCTTATCTCCTTTTCTTTTTTTTCTTTTTCCATTGATGAGCAAAACATAATGGCCAACAGGAGAAATTATGTGACTGGCTCCTGGCAGGGGGAGAACCACTCACACCAAGGACATAACTCTTGCTCTTCTTTTTATGATTAATTAATGTAATGTGTGAATCCTTCATCCAGTGTGTAGAGAAGAGACCCCAGGACCAATCTCACCACTATATGTTGTGGCGCTTTGTAAGCTGGCTGGAACAATTTCAGTTTAAATATTATTATTATGATTTTGGATAAAAATAGAACAAGCAGCCAGTGGCTAACTGATTCACATAGGAACATTCAACTTTTGAATTCTTCGGAAATTCCTGAACACAATGTTTTCTGCCAATGCTCCATCTCAAAAATGTCTACCAAACAAATTCCTGTCTCTGATTCTGAAAAAAAAAAAAAGCAGACAAAAAGGGATCTCACTACATGCAGCCTGAGGACCTTAATGATCCTTCGGTTCTCATTTATCAGGTGGAATGAACAGAATGCTAGCAGGCTCGCAGTCAGACTCCACAGAGATGCGTTAGCTATTTCCCTCTCCATCATCTGGATGCCTCAAGAGTCAGGGGGTGAGCAAGCAGGAGGAAGAAAACCCTTAGCCATGGCTCCCACCTCCCTTACAGGAGAAGCTTTGATGTGTGGGCTGAGAACAGCACCTCAAAAGCCAGGCGTCCCACACTCTCGCTGCAAGGATTTCTGCTTTTTTTGTTATTGTTGATCTTGAACCAAACCCCCAATCAATGTTCCTCAAATGTGAAATGGAAGAAGAACAGGTACTTACAATCTGTTGCCATGCCAACATAGATGCATTTCTTAAAGCGACATTCCTGGCACTGATTTCGTGTGACTTTGTCTATGACACATTTTCCTTCATATTTACAGGAATAAGATGGATGGAGATTTTTCTGGATGGTTCTTCTAAAGAAACCCTAAATTAGTGAGAAAGACCCAAGATAACAGATTCAGTGTTTTGAGGAAATACATAACTTTGCAATTTTGTGTCCATAGAAGAATAAGATTAGTTGTTTTGACCCTTAGTCTGGACTTGTGCCTCTAGCTTTATTTAAATCTTAAACATAAGATAGTGAGCTCCAAGTGAATCTAAGGGGTTGAGAGAGTTTTTACAGACTAAACCCTTGTGCTGGTCATTCAAATAAATGGAGTCAATGGGAGAATCTAGCATTTGCTTTTACTTTTCTGTACATAGTATAATATAAATTATGCCACAGAGTGTCATAATTATGTTATTAAGTTAAGCTAATATGAAACTTTATTACTTTATCCTGGCAAATAAAAGGACACTTGATACTTTGTTAATAAATTTATTTGTAAAGTACATTGTATTTTTGAAAAAAAAAGCCTTCACAAAATCCTATGTATATATGTATAGGTAGTAATAAAATTTGCAATTGTTTGGTAATTAAATTGATGCCTTAATTGCATTTAGAGACTTTGTTTAATTTTTATTTTGACTCTTGAGCTGGCCATGACCACCTCTTAACCTTTCAAATAGCAGCACTTGGAGACCGCACAATTCCAGGCCTTCAACCAAATCTTTCCCATAGCTGAATGCACTGGGACTTTTATTTTACAATCCCTTCAGTATCTGGAGACATACGACTTCAATGTTTCTTCTTTCCTAAAGAACACTATTTGGCTCTAGGCTTGGTTGATTTCTGTAACTTTCTCAGTGGTGTTATTTATTTTATTTTTATTTATTCTCTTATTACTTTATACATGAATACGCTGAACTTATGATGGTTCACACCTTAATCCCCAGTCTCATCTTCCCTCCCTTTCCCACTGCACCCCTTCTTCCTTACTCAGAGATATTTTTTATTTTAAGACAGGGTCTTCTGTGTATTGATGCTGAGCCTAGTCTCAAATTCCTTATGTAACCCAAGTTGGGCTGGAACTCATGATCTTCCTGCCTCAGTTCCCAAGTGCTTGTACTAACATGTCAGTCCTCAAGAGTGTTACATTAGAACCTTAGATCTGGACATGGTCCCTAAATCCTGGAAACTGTATTCGGAGTGGCAGGAGTTAATAATGGCACCCAATGCTACCCATGAAGGGCACAAGCAGTATTGTAGACGGATTCTGTGCTCTTGTAAGGGAGGCACTCTTTATTTCGTATCACCATTGTAGGGTTACAGAACTATACGTGGACAGGTTAAGTCACACGGCCTCAGTTCATGTGGTCACTTGGTCAGCACCCAGGAGTTGTACTCCATATTTTTTCTTCTTGATAGAGGCTATTGCTGTATAATCCACACTGACCTGGAATTCTCTGTATAGTCCAGAGTGCCCTTGAATTTGTGACTCCCCCTTTAGCCTCCCAAGTATTGGGATGGAAGATGTGGGTCACTAGCACAGCTGTACTCCAAATGTCATTTGTCTGTCTTTTTTGCTATGTCATTCCGCCTCCAGGCTCCTTTCTGACTTGAGACATTGGCACTGAGGCCAGGAAGCCTGGCATCTTGCTACCTAATGTTTGTTTTAAGACAGTCTCAACTGATCAGGCCCCATATACCCAGTGGCCTTGGGCAGTGGCTAGTTAGTGAGGTAGGAGCCGCTGAAAGACTATGGCCCCCTGTGTTCAGCGCAGTGGCTAGAAATGTCCTCGGATCCTTGTATGGCACAGCCAGCCTTCAGAATCACTTTGGGGAATTAGGAATTAAATGGACTTTTCCTTAGGTTCTCTCCTAGAATTTAATATTTACTTAATGACACTGATTTAAGAGAATCTCAGTGTTATATAATCAGGCGGTTTAAGCCTTATGCATTGGGGCTAATTAGAAAGAGAAGAGGCTAATTTCAATTGAATTTTGGTAGTAAAAATGTACCTAAAATTATATAGTTGTATTTCTTTCTTTTAAAAAATGTTACAATTATTTGAAAGAGAGAGAGAGAAAGAGAGAAAGAAAGAGAAAGAGAAAGAGAAAGAAAGAGAAAGAGAAAGAGAAAGAGAAAGAGAAAGAGAAAGAGAAAGAGAAAGAGAAAGAGAAAGAAGGCTCCTACTTGCCATAGCATATATGTGGGGGTCAGAGGATAATTTTTAAAAATTGGTTCTCTCCTTCTACCATGTGAGCTCTGAGAATCAAACTCAGGTCACTAGGTACTTTGTGGGCAGGCACTTTTACCTGTGGCACCATCTCACTAGCCCTTGTTTCTTTCTTTCCTCAAACATGGTAAACGAGCACTCTCTTCATTGAACTACATCCCTGGTTCTCATTTTTCTATTTATTTTGAGACTGGGTGTCGCTAAGTTGCTCAGGCTCACCTGAAGCTTACTCTCTATGGCCCAGACTGGCCTTGAACTTGCCATTCTTTTGTCTTAGCTTACTAAGAGGCTGGAATTACAGGCCTGGGCCACAAGGCCTGGTTAGTTTTTGCCATGGTTAGGCACAGGTGTCAACTTGACAGTTGAGAGTTTGAGCACTGGGCCCATTTGTGGAGAATTGGTAGTTAAGCCCAGAGCAAACCTGAAGGAGATTGTCTAGCTGATGGGGAAGACCCAGCCCATGGTGGATGGGATTAGGCCTTGGAATAAAATACAGAGAGTTGGTTGAGGAAGTTGGCATCTTTTGTATACTTGGCCAGACATGCTGGTCTGGCAAGTAAGGATTATCCCTCCCTTAGCCATTACACATGGATAGTGTGGTCAGTTCCCTTGGGCCTGCTGCTGGTGCATGTTCTCCTGTCAAGCTGACTGAGAACTTTAACTGGACTGTCATAAGGAAATAAACCCTTTGTTCTCTTAAGCCATTTGATGGTCATTTATCAGTAACCATGCAGGCGAGCTACACATTTTATTCCTTTTAAAAGAAGTCAATGAAATCATGGTTTTGAGAGAAGGTCTGTTAACTAATAAACATCCAAGAGTCACTTAGAGAGAGAGAGAAAGAGAGAGGGGGAGAACATGCATGCCATGACATCAGGTGGAGGTCAGAGGACAACTGTTAGAAGAAATCAGTTCTCTTTTTCCACCAGTATGGGCTTCAGGCTTTAGAGAACTGAACTCAGATCTCCGGGTTTTTAGTTGGTGCCTTAACCACTAAGCATCTCTCCAGCTCAGCTTTGTTAAACCTCTTAAGGTCTTATTTTCACAGAAGCAGTGGCAACCTTCAGAGCAGTCTTCATTTCAAATTCTGGATTAAAGGGTCTGGGAGAAGGAGTTACATTAGATTTTGGTGGCCAGTCTGCTGAGGAGGGCCTGGGCCCTCAGAGAGGATCACAGGCTCTACCTGTGGAGATGCTGCCACTCAAGTTCTTAACACCTTCACTAAGTGTTCTTCGCCTTGCCACAGAAAGTAAGGAACACATGGAAACCCCCCACTAGGGAATTTTTTTGAACGTGTTTTGAACTGAACTAACGTGTTAATTTGTAATGATGGAGGGCAGGAGGAAAGAAGAGGGTTGGGGGAAGGATAGAAGTCAGGAAGCAAAGGAGTAAGGAAGATGGGAAGGAGTTCATTTCATAAACTTTAGTGTGAATTTTGCTTTAGGGTTCACAAGGAAATGAAAAGTCCTTTCCTGATTTTAAATACATTTCATTTCCAGAACATTGGCTGAATTACTCCTGCAACAGGTTAAGAGCTGTGTTTATTTTCTAGGCTAGGTCGATGGACCAAAAGATCTTTTCTGCAAACCCTATCTTAATTTTGCTGATGATGATTTTAAGTAGGCAGATGTAGGTTCTCTTTTGGGAGGTAAAGGGACAGACTGGTATGTTCCTGTCAGAATTCTTCTGAAGAAAGGTTTTGAGAGAAGCAAAATTGCCTGATGCGCAAGTAGACTCCACTGTCTGCTGGCTCTTCGAAAAGCCACTTTATATAAATGTCAGAACATAATTAAGTCTAAGTAGCCTCAAGTTATTTCCTAATGGAACCCTTAAAAGTGGGCATATTCATGCAAATTAACAGCAAAAATGGCTGCAGAGGATCAAACCATGTCACTTCAAATATTATACACAAACAGGAGAGATGGCTCTGTATTCAGTTGATCACATGTTAAAAACATGCTTTGTCAAAGTATTATTAATTTATTTTCCTTTCATTACAACTTTCCATTTTAAAAATAGTGGTAAAGGATACATCATGTGCCTACAAGATTTTATTCAGTCACTTATTACCTGGGCAAAAAAGAAAATAAAGATGTCAAACACATCAGGAATGAAGAAGACCATTGGACTATTGGGTGGTCCCACGTCATGGCTATAGGAAGGTTTTGATTGGAACTTGGAACTTAATGAATTCCAGTGGGGCTGTGGGTGAGGAACAGGAGCTGGACACTTACCTTGCAGCCTTCACACGTGATGCAGCGGTAGTGATACCCCGTGGCCTTGTCGCCACACACCACACACAGCTCATCTTTGTCTAAGTAGCTGGGGATGTACCCTGCGAAGCAGACAGGAAGAGAAAGATGAAGAGCAGTATCATGCATAAATGAAAGACACCCCATGGCTAAGGCCACCCAACCAGAGACAAGACTGTGTTTGCTCAGAGAAGCCGATGACCGGGAAGAATTTATGAAACAGAACAGCAAGGAACCTAAGAGTGTGGAGTAACAGCAGCCTGGGCTGCAGAAAGCTCTGAAACAGACGAGACCCAGACTCAGCGATATCACCTGGAAGGCTGGTAGAGCCTTGAGTGAATGCGAGATGGCTTCTTTCAGAACTTGTTCTTCAAACTTGATCCTCTTTGGAGTCAAAACACCATGGGAAGGATCAGTAACCCTACCTCACTAGAATAGCTAAGAACTTCTGAGGCTAGGAAGTTGGCTGAAGGGACTTGGCCTCCCTTGAGGAACTACAGAACAGAGACTAAAACCCAGAACCCTTCATATCTGGTGCCTGGAGAAAGTTGTGTTGGCCTTTTCTTGCAAATAGAAGGTCACCTAAATATAGCTTTTAAATATAATACATATATAATAATATTATAACAATGTAGGTGGTGAGAAATAATAATGATGATGATGATAATAGAGTTGATTAAGATAAGAAATGCAGTCATGGTGTGTTTTTAGCTTGCTAGTTAAGCTTCCAGGGTCCAGGAAAGCAAGGTATAAAACTGCCTTAGAAAGGCTTCACATGGACCAGTGTTCTGCCACGGAAGCATGCAGTTTCAGCAAAACAAGGCACGGCTCATTGGGCTGTGAAGAAGGGAGAGACAGATGGGGCAACATCATTCTTTCTCCAGGTCATGGTGCTTACAATGAACTTTTGATGCAGGGAACTTTACTTAGTTTTAGTAAAGATGAGTTATGTTGAAACGACCCTGGATTGACAGTATATTTTATAAAGACATTACCAAGATAGTTTCATTGGCCTTTTATTATAACAGTCCACTGAAGGCTTTTCAAAATAGAAAAAAAGCCATAAAGAAAACAGAAAAATGAACCCTTTTTGTAATTTCTCAGCAATGATTTTGTTCAGGCTTTAATTTAGGAAAATGTGACATCTTTGGAGGCAGAGAAAGGACTTCGGAGTGAGATTTGGTAATGCATAGGATTGTGTTTTAATCATCACAGCTTTTCTTAGTTTACTTTTGCATCAGGCAAATGATGATTCATCTGTTGAGTTCAAGGTTTCCAAAATTTGCCTCAGGCATTTTGAAAAAGAGAATTCTGGAAGGGACCTGGGCAGGGAACAAAGGAAGTGAAGTGGTTTGTATTCAATCACTCAACTATTGACGGCTCTATACTGCACGTGTTCAGCGCATACCGTGTGTTGATCGCTATGGTAGCCACGGAAAATACTGAAACAAGTAAAATGTGGTTTGTTTCTTTGGGGAACATGTAAGCAAAGCTGTTTCTCTAGCTCTGGTCATTCCTCAGTAAAAGGAGGAGGCGAAAATAAGGAGAGAACATGGAGAGATAGCTGCTCAATACAATGCAGAAAAACACATATCTAAATCAACTGAGACACCAGGCCACCCTTACAAGAGTGGTGTCATGGTTAGTTTACCTTGTCAACTTGACTGGACTTAGAATAACTTAGGACATGCTGCTGGACATGTCTTTGAGGGTATGTTCAGAGGATACAACTGAGGTGGGAAGAATGTGGATAGCACCATGAGCTGAGTGAAGGGAGACGAAGAGAAGCATCCCTTTGGTTTCTGACAGGGAACAGTCTGACCAGCTGCCTCCTCCTTCTGCAGCTGTGCTCCCCATTACTGAGTAGGAACAACCCTTTCTCTTTAAGTTACTTTTATTCAGTATTTATTTGTGGTAACAGAGAAGTAACAGTGTATTTTAACACAAATGCCAGGCAACAGAGGCAAAGCCCAGGCATGCTTGCGTGTCTGCAACACAGGCCCAAGTATAAAGCACAGACTAAATTTTAAACAAAGCAAGAAAATGAATTTGGCAAAAGTAGATAGAAGAGACACAGATACCAGTAGAGCTAAAGTGTGGTTTCTTACACTTCTCAATATATATGAATAAAGACCTTGGAGTTTTCACATCAAATGTTAACTGCATGGGTGGGGTGGAGAGGTGGGAAATGGGGAGGGTTGGGGTGAGGATGGCTGGTTTGATTAATTATTAATATTATCTTGAATAAAAATGGGTTGTTATGGTAAAATATTATTCTAAGAATCTTTCTTTGGGGGGGCTGGAGAGACGGCTCAGGGGTTAAGAGTCTGCCTCGAAAGCAGAAGGATGAGTGTTTGGATCCAAGATCCCACTTAAAAATGACAGAAAAGGCAGCAGCCTGTACTTCTGGCTCATGAAGATGGAGCCTGGGAAATCCCAGGAAAAAAAATCTTTTTAATAGCAACTTTATTAAGATATAATTTACATATCATACAAGTCAATGGTTTTTAATAATCACAGAACTGAGGAATCTTCATTTCTGACCATTTTAATTTTTCCCATACCCTTTATCACCACACTGTCCCTCCCATCCCCTCTATCCCTGCCCTGCTGGCTGCTGCTAATCCCTCTTGTGTGTCTACAGATTTGTCTGTTCGGGACATTTCAGACAAATGGGATCAAATGCTAGATGGTCTTTTGTGATTAGCTTTGCAAAGTTCATCCATGTTTCCGATAACACTGATTTAAAAAAGAAGAAGAAAATAATTCTCAGAGGACTCGGGGTATGCAAAGGAAACATTTTGTGCTGGCTTCCTGGCTTACTGCTAGATTCAGTGTTTTCTCCTGTGGGTATAAAATCAGAAGTCTGACCAGTTGCATTCTTCTGAATGAATTATGCAGCATGTAGGTCCTTGGAGAACTCTTGGCACTTCCTGTTGTATGTTGGCTGGTCTCACCTCTGGAATAGACTACTTCCTGGCAAAATCAGCTCCGGTATTCAGAGGGAGCAGCTGTCATTCACGGTGTGGGCAAACCTATGGCAATTCAGAGACGGGACATACTGGTAGCTCACTGTAGAGATCTGGCTGAGCCCTGTTCTAAGTTACTCTGTATTATGGGAAACAATATGGAGATTGTGTCCTATCCTGGGAGATTCCATTTTGAAAGAAGCATTTGGCTCCATCTTGGGTATAAATGCAGAAGCAGAATGGGACATAGATTGATGAATAATTTATTCCTATTTGTAAAAAATACCATCCTCAAACCTTTCAATGTAGACGGAATGCAGAGGCACATGGGTATTATTGAAACCAATCAGAAAAATGAGGCCCCAAAACTGATCAAACACATCAGAATGAAGGGGCACAATACCTTTATCTGGACCCCACACATAGGGAGATACCTAGCACTGCTATGTCATGTCCCCGTCAACCTGCATCCGATCACTTGGTGTGAACTCAAGTGACAGAGAGCTTCTAGCTGTCCATGGGGCTTCAGCTAGCTTGGTCCCCACTGCTTGACATGGGCTACTTGAATTGTAACATGTCCGTCCATCGTTTCCACTAACTGGATCAGATCTTGAGCCACACCTTCGAGTTCCTGCAGCCACCTGTGTCTCTGAAGCTTCATCAACCCCGTGGCTGGACCTAGTGGCCCTGCAGCTCCAGCAACTCTCCAACTGGTTCCTTTAATATCTTATGGGACTACTGTAGCGACTCTCCTTACGTCTGTATCAGTTCTCCGCCCCCAGGAAGCCCTTGTTAACCCACTGTAGCACCTCTGCAGCCAACCTATATACATATATATGAATACTATTACTACATGAAGTGTGATCTGAAGTACTATTAGAAATTAAGTCTATGCTTGCCCACCGTCAATTATGAAGGGAATTAGGGCTTCTTGGCAAACTACAATCAATGAAACTGTTTCAGCTTATGAATTTATTATTATTCCATAAATTCTGGCATTTTGGGAAGACATGAATGTGTCGTCTGCTTCTGGCAAAGCGTGCTTTTGACACCACACTGTTTAGCTGAACCTCCTCTGCACGTTTCCCAGGTAACCATTAAAGAGGCTTGCTTACTAACTCCAGAAAACAATTCAGTTGGATGGACTGGGACAGGACACAGGGTGAGACTGTATTGTAACACTTCTAAAAAAGCTAAATTATCAGTGTGCTTAGTCATTCTGCTACTTTTACATTGAACTCCTGCAGTTCAGCCCACACTTCAGTCTCTTCTGTCTCAAGGCTTTTTCTCACTGCAACATGTTGTCTTATGCCATTTCTCTATTTACTTAAAAACCCTGAATGACTTAGCTTTTCCTAATGTGCTAATCCTAATTTTTTTAAACCTTTAATTCTTGATATTAGGAACAAAGCTTGGATTCATGTTAATATGTAACCCTTGGACAAACACTGTATTAATAAATAAATTAAACTATCCACCTATTATCTGTTTAGCAAGTAAATTTTTGGCCTACTATGTGTAAGTCATCTGGGGAAAGCTTGAGTCAGCACTAACTTTAGAGACAGTCCTTGCTCAAGGTCTCCTTTCCTCTCCTACTCTGTAAAATCTGCAGACACTGTCTACGTACTCTACCACCTTCAAGAGTCTAAGGCTCAGCTTGCTATGCATTTTTCAGAAGACGCAAGAGCAGAGGCAGGCCTGGGAAAGGACTCCAGGACACTGGGAAAGATGCTCTGGAGCCCTGTCTGAGCTCTGGGGCAAGAGAGGGGGCGACACAGTTTCTCATTGTTCGAATCAAGAGTAAAATGCATTGATTAGTTCAGGCAGGCTTAGGTGTAGTGTACCTTGTTTTTCTTCAGCGCCCAGGGGCTTACAGTGTCAGGCCACTGAGCTGCTCCCGAACCTCTTGTTCTCTCTGACTCCCTCCCCACATTTTCCCCCCAGTTTTAAGGCAGGGTCTTTTTTTATTATTTCCATTCATACAAACTTAACAGGTATACCGGTCCCCCCCCTCCAACCCCCCATCCCCGTATGCCCCCCACCCCCCCTTCCCTCCCCATCCCCCAGTGCCTCCCCCTCCCGTCCCCAGAGCCTCCTTTAATGAGCATAAGGCAGGGTCTTAGTAAGTTACCCAGGTTGGCCTTGAACTTTTGATTCTTCTGTCTCAGGGTAGCTGGGTTTGACAGGCCTGGCTTTAATACAGTTTAATATGCACGAAATCCTGGCTAGACTTCCTTCTGAGCTGTCTTGCAGACTTAAAGTCTAGGGGCCAATATAACCTTTCCATCCACAAATGCTCGAGAGTGCAAATTGTTTGGAAAGGAAATGGACTGGTCTCACGTATTTCAGTTAGAATTTTCATCAGAAAGGCACATGCCCCAGTGTGTCTACAGTGTTTGGCTCACAGATCTTAGCAAAGTTCTAAAACCAAGAGGTTTCACATACAATCCATAACTTTTGCTTCATGAGAAATGAATTAAGAGGGCTCACTCAAATTCTCAGAGGGACAAGAAGTTTAAGCAAGAAGAGATGACCCCTCTGCCCAGGAGAGAGAGTCTTCCAGTCAAGTGCTCCAGAAGGGGGTCACCATTCCAACTGGATGCCTTTGCTCATCATGACGCTTGAAAAGGAAACAAGCAATTTCCATTTTAATCTTCATCAAAAGTGGGAAGATAAAAGTAGTCCAAGAGAAGTGGAGAGCAGATTTCTTTATGGAAGTGACAAATATTCTAATCATGCAGCATATAAACACTGGAGATCTTGCTTGAAGATTTTCAATAAAACAGATATGAAACTGTCTGCCTCTCAGTAATAGAGTTCCGGCACTTGAGACACTAAAGTTTTAGACGCTTTGTACTAAGGAGATCATTGTGTATTTTGAAAGAAATGGGTGAGCAGGTAGGAAGGCCAACTGTCTCAGAAGAGCAGGGGAAGGAGGGAAGAAGAAGGGTCACCAGAAACGGTGCAGATTGCCTATGATAGCTCATCATTATTGCCTGTCCTAGATACTCAAGAAAAGTAATTTCTTCCCCCCCACCGCCCCACATGCATGTTTGCAATGTGAATGAATATGATATATGCGTGTGTGTGGGTGCACAAGCACATGTGTACACTCGAGTGTGGAGGTAGAGGGTGGCCTTAGGTATCTTTCTCAATCATTCTCCTCCTTATCTATCAAGGTGGTCTTTCAATTTAACCAGAACTTACTGATCCATCTGGTCTAACTCACTAGCTCGCCCCGTCTCCACCTCCGGAGCTCTGGGATAGTGGGTGGGTGGGTTCCTGTGCTGGCTGAGCATTTAAGTGGGTTCTGGAGATCCAACTCAAGGTGCTCACACTTAGTGCTTTTAAAATCTGAAATTTTATTCAGGATGAGATTCAAAGCATAACCCTAAAAATGTGGGTCATTTATTCTTCAGCCCCACACTGCACACAGGAAAGAGGCTGAGGCCTTTGTCCTGGGGGCAGCGTGCCGTGTGTGGGTGGCACTGGCTTCCTTGCAGATGCATTCTGCGGCAAACAGGGGTGACCCTCATCATGCAGAGGAGCGCGCTTAGCACCTCCACGGCACTTAGGAATCCACGTGACCGGATGTAAACTTAGATGACACAGCAGCCACAGCAAAGAATTCCGTGGCCCCAGGTGTCAATGTAGGGAAACCTTGGCCTCATATACTTGGTACATAGTATTTAATTTTTTGTAAGAAGGTGGTTTATCCAAATGATCCAGAGTTGTTTTTCTTAGATGTTTTTTAAAAATTAGGTGACTAAAGCAATGATTTCGTGGTGGTATTTCCATACACAATCCTGGCTGATGTCCCAATTCCCTATCTCTCCTGCTTGGACCATTCTGCCCTCCATTTCTACACTGCATGTGTTCTGTTACTCCTTCTCCCCTTTCTTCTCTTAAAGCTTCCTTGTCCCTGCTCATGAACCCCTCTTAAGTTTCCTGAGATCAACACACACTCCCACTTAAAGACATACAGATAAAAATTCTAAGCAGTGATCTACAAAGGAGAGAGAGTATATGGTGTTTATCTTTCTGAGTCTGGGTTACCTTAATTAATAAAATATTCTATAGTTCCATCCATTTTCCTGCAGATTTCATAGCTGCATTTTTCTTTATGGATGAGTAATATTCTATTATATATATTATACATTTTCATTATCCATTCCCCATTTGGTTATGGATGTCCAGACTGATTCAGAGTTCTTGTGCAAAGCCAGGGGCCACTTGCCTTTGAAGCCAGGAAGCCAGGGTCATGGACGGAAAGAAGACAGGTTTGGCTAGATGGAAGGAGAAGGTGTGCAGGGAGATGAGTGGCTGCCTGCAATGAGGGTTCTTGAGGCTGCACAGCAGGTGTGGGGGGCTTGAGATTGAACTGGAAGAGGTTTCATTAATTCAGGATGGGGGCTAATCAGGGGGATTGGGAAGAGTAAGACTTCTGGAGCAGTAGATTCTGGAATAGCCAGAATCCAAGTGGAACTCTTTGAGGAAATGCGTGTTGGGATTTGCATTTTCCAAAAGGTTGTGGAAGAACTTGAAGTTGGGGGGGAGGGGCAGGGATCAGAGCCCCTAGAATTTCAGAAGCAGAGGGCTTGGAGCCATAGGAAGTGCACTTCATCAGGAGGGATGGATCTGCTCACAAGAAACAGGCAAGCCTAGTTGATGGCTGCAGCATGGGCGGATCCAGAGCATCCCTGAAGCAGGCGGCACTGTAAGAACTGAGCAGAGGGTGGTACTAAGGACTGGGTGGTAGGGGGTACTAAGGATCGGGTGGTGCAGGGTAGCACAGCCCCACAAAGCTCTGGAGACTATAAGAATACAGACATAGAATGCACGGGAGGGCTGGGATTGGGAAGAGCGTTGACCTTGATCGGAAAGTAATGGACATGAATCTGTGTGCAAAAATGAGCAGCACTAAGTTAGTCAGGCAACTGCCTGCAATCCCACATAGTTCCTTGGGGTCCTATCACTGGCTTTTCCCATAAAGAATATCAGACATTTTAGGATAAGGCCAGGGCAATCTCTGAGGATGTTCCTTTGACAGATGCCTAATTCTCTGGAAAGAGATGTAAAAAGTGCGTATGAGTATATATGTGTGTGTGTGTGTGTGTGTGTGTGTGTGTGTTCTTGAAGTTGGTGTGGAAATTATTACTGCTTCTAGTTTGCTTCCATTTCTGGGTGCTCAGAGGCACCTTCACGCAGCTATTTGAACAGCAAATGTTTTCTGTATTTAAAATAAGAAGCTGTTTTCTGGAGGGGTGTTGTCTTAGCGATATGTAGATGATACTATGGAATCTAAAAGGCGAACCTCACACCAGCATGCTCGCCAGGGCGCACCATGCAGAAATCTGCACTTGCATTAGTCACTGAATACTACACTTCAAGAGACCATGTCTGTAGTTCTCAACAGTTCATAGGTATGTTTAAATGGGTTCAGTCAGAGGGGAGGAGAAAGATGAGGGGGGGAGAAGTGAAAAGAAGGGAGAGAGAGAGAGAAAAGAGATGGAAGAGGGAAAATAGAGGAAGAAGAAGGAGAAAAAGAAGGAGGACTAGAGGGAGAGGGAGAAAAAAAGTTGAAGGCAAGAGGAAGAGAAAGGATAGCGAAAAAGATCTGAAAGGAGAAAAGCAAGTTTCAGTCAAGTCTTATATTCAAGTTCATAGCTAGGAGTTGTCACAAGACACAATTCAAATATTCCTTTTTTTGGTTTCCAGTCCTGCCTGGTTTTCATGAGGCCCACTCAGCACGATCATAGGATACAACAGTATCTGTTTTGAGGGGACCAGACCCTGGAGTCTCCTCATTCCAATCTTTATTGCTCAGCAGAGTCTTTCTTTGACTTTAGAAGAGGTCTACGAAATTCTAATCAGAGATCCTGTTTCTTCCAAGTTTTCTTAACGCTTCCTGTGAATCCAATCCTCTTGATGTGGGTCAGTCACTTCAAATACCCTCCCACTGATCACTGCATTTCCATTCTGAATATCACAGGGAGTTCACCGACCAGGAAAACAGACTGAATTCTGCCTTGGAGACAGAAGGGCGATGAAGGCGGGTTTGGAGAGCAGGCTCCACCCAGAATCACTGCTTCAGTGGGTGGATGTACTTTTCTGCACAACTAAAGTGAGGGGTGAGGGGAGGAACCATATACAACCAAGAGCGAAACCACAGTGGGTAAGAGCTTCCTGACTTTTCCACCTGCTCCAGTCTAAGAAATTCTTAATTTCTCAGACTGATGCTCTCCTCCATGTACTGTCTTCAACACCTCATGAGCAAAGATGCCTAAGAAGTTCATGCAAAAAGCCTGTGGGCAGGCCCTAGCAGACTCCTGAGACAAGAGGTAGAAGCTGCCTGAAGACGCCAAAGTGAGCTGCGAGGACCCTGGAATATAATCAAAATTCCAAAAGAGAAAGAAAGATGTTAGCTTTTAGCTAGACCCAAGACAGCCATCAAGAGAAAGCTTAGGGTCTAGCTGCCATTTCTCTGCAGGATTCTCGACTTCCTACTGAGCAGGCGAGGCTAGAAACAGATCAGGCATGACGGTGCGCTTAGAATGACTCATGGAACTGTGCCATTCCAAAGAATAAACATATAGCTCATACCTCATGGATGAGCGGTTGGTTTCTTTTTACTTAATGGTTAGTATTTAAAATTAAGAATTTGTTTTTTTACCAGGTATCTATAAAATTGAGGCAGGAGAATTGCAAAGTTTAAGGCCAGCCTGAACTACATAGTAAAATCTTGTCTCAAAAAAGTTATTTTTTTCCTATTTCCTAGGAAAACTATATAAGCACTATATCTTGTATTTTAAATGTCTTCAGTGTGAAACTTACATGGATCCCTTCCACCAAACTCTTTCAGTTTCATATGAGATGGGAATCAGTGAACATTTGGCTCATATTGCCAATGCTTCTGGGGTTTAATAACTCTCTTCTTGACTACAAATGCAAAAACATAAACGTGAAGGAACTAAATGTCCCTGTAGAGTCTCCCCAGTTGTGTAGTTTATAATCAATCAGGCCCCAGTGTCAGTCAGTCCACCAATACATAGCCTTCATGTATCAATGTGCATTTACAATGTCTTTTGTAAAGCGAGTATACGATAACTGTTTACTCATTAGAAAATTCTGGTTAAAGATAATTGGGTAACCATCTTTCAGAACAAAAGAACGAGTTAAGTCAGTACATTACTGAAGACTAACCCACAGCTGTAGCAACAGCAAAAAACACAGCAATTATGAATTTCATGAAAACAGATAAAAATCCAATTGGAAAATGAGGCCTGCCCCTCTGAGCACCTGTTTATAGTCTCGGCTTTGCCGTAATGAGACACTGCTTATGTCTTCCAACATAGTAGAAATCAATAATGGATCAATAAGGATAAACATGTTGGCTATGACCTTTTGTCTTAAGACACAGCTAACAGCTGGATTTAGCTTTATGGGATTTATTTGAAGACTTGCAACAGTAAATAATGGCATGTTTAAGAATATTTGCGTGTTTTGATTTAGCACATTTGGCAGGTGGCTGTGGCCTTCCAATGGCATATGGCTTTGGGAAATTACATCAATATATGCATTGGATGTGTCTTTTTTCTTGTTCATGCATCAAGTTAATTAGTAAAGAGTCCCTGGCTTCATATTTTATAAGCAAATATTCCCCTGTATTAGCTGAAGAGAATAAAATGAGAAGGGAAAAGGGAAAAAAGAAAACCTCAGAAGTTCTGCAAGAACCAGCCAACCAGCCAGACACTGGCATTCGTATTGTCTTGCAACCCAGGCAGCCAGGTGCAATGGGAGGCAAGTCAAGTACTTTACCAAGGTCAGTTGCTCTCAGCAGTAAGTGGGACAGAGCACACCTGTCTCCCATTAGGGAGACTAGACAATGTGCTCTTTGTAACAAGTGGGAAAATCAAATGCTCTTCAAGATGATGTGAAAAGGAACGAATCTGCACAACTCTGTATCTGCTTCATGCTAGAACATTCTTCATATTTCACATGGGAAGTTATAGAACAGTGTCATAGATAGTCAAAGTTAAGAAGTAGTTTGAGTTGTAGTTTGAAAATTTTTTGATAGCAGGTTACTTTTGATAATAGCATCACACTAAGATGAGCAAATGTTAATTAGTGTAGAAACTGCAATTAAGTATACCATGTTATATTTTAAGATCAATTTCACAGAGACATTTACCTCTGAAGATCAAAGGTACCATCTCTTGAAAATTATGAAAACCTGCAATTTTGATTCCCTATAGAATTTCCTTTTTTTAAATTTTGCCCAAAATAAATGGGTTTTTGGCTTACTCGTTATTGAACTTAAACTCTCTGGCAGTTGCTACTAAGTTCCCTGGGGATTCTCTGCTTTGGGTAATATAAGAAATGTTCTGTTGATCAAAAATGGAGCATTATGTCTATTAAAACAGATATTGTACTTGCTTTAAGATTGGCTATTTTTAATGTTTGTTCTACATGATTGGAGACTTGTTAAATTTTAGGGATTCCCCAGTGTCAAGATAAAATGTGTTCATTTCTGTTGGACTTTGCCATTCTAACAGTGTGATATAGTTATAAATAGCTTCTTTATGGTTTTCACGGATCAGTAAATGCATCAAAAATTACAAATCATAATTTATGAACATGATAGCACCATCGAAGACAGCATTTGAGTATTCCACTAGCTCAATTGAATGAACTTTTAGAAGAAAATGTCAAAAAAAAGCCCAGTAGATTTCTGGTCTGCCCACCGTAAATGCCGTTCCACCAAGGGAAACCTGCCACATATTTCCTTTAGCAGAGACAACAATAATGCCCACTTCAGACAACAGGTACCTAGTCACAAGTGCCTCAAACATCCCAGAAAACCAGTGCCATCCACTTTCATACATGAAGTCAGCAAGTGCTTAGAAATCATTGTCTTTTACCTTTCTCGTCAGTTTTAAATTTTGAATCCTCAGCATTCAGATGCAGAAGCAGACACAAGGAGAAACTTCAGGATGAAACGAACACCCAAACTCAGAATTAAAGGAAGCAAAGGGACCCTACCTTTTTTCTGCGAATGCGATGGCGATTGTACTTGAAGAAAAGTAGGTTTTTCTTCAGGGAAATGTGCAGGCTGGCTGAATTGATTCAGGGCCATGTCCAAGTCAGAGTCCCTGCTTTTAAACATGTTTCCAGGGTAACTACAGGTATAAGGCTGATTCACTGCCCAGGCCTGTTCCATATATATGTTGTTACTGGGCACAGCTTGGGCATCACAGCCACTGTAAGCTGGACTGTCTTCCAAATACGTGAAATAATCAGTGACCTGCATGTAGCAATTGCTGCCGGCAGCTGGGTGCACTTCATAAACCTCTTGCAGACAGTAGTTCATTTTGTTATCCTGCTTCAGTTGCTACTTTACATATGCATGCCCTCTACGTGTGCATTCACCAGCCCCCTGCACCCTGGAGCAGGGCATGTACGCCGAGAAGCATGCATCCATACACATGAGACACGAAGAGAGCTGAACAACCCGCACCACCGATAGCCTCCCAGCCTGCTGCACTTCGGAACAGCACCTGATGTGCTGAGATCCTGCTTGGAGGGCTGTGTCTTTTGAATTCTGTGATTCCGGTGCAGTGGAGAACAGATTCATGGCTACGGAGGTTTTATCTATGCATGGAGTTAACTCGTGGGGAAGATGGCAGGCAGGTAGAAATGGGCTCCACTCAACTTACAGGAGTGTCGGTGAGAAGCTGCTGGTTGTGCCGGAACTGGTAAGATTAATTCTGCACACAGTTTTAACCCCTTTCAACTTGATTGGAAAATGATTACTCATTGTTATGCCATTATGGTTGATAACTTGAGGATGAGACATTATAAAGACTTCTTAGAGGATATTCTTGGACACACAGACAATCCTAAAATCAATAGTCTAGTTTATTAGTGTGAAGCAGAGAAAATCTACTCGTAATGAACTTGGCAGCTGACTCTGAAATGTCAGTCTATCCTTGCAAACATTACTGGCTGCTTCTGGTGCTGAATATTGCCACTTGGTTTTTAGTAGCTCAACCCACCTTTCCCTCACCACGCCATATTTGCAAATGCTGCTGGCATCCAGGATCCTGTCCTTGCACCTGATTAGTCTACACGTACTTAGCACTGATCTGCACCCAAACCTACAACTTGAACTTTCTATGCTTTGTTTGTAAGGACACGGGTGTGCCGACACCTCTGTGTGGGAAGGTCCTACGAAACAGTGGTTTCCCTATTCTGTTTCTGTGGAATAGCATTCTGCAAGAAGTACGCAGGGAATTTTGAACCCCTGCTTTACTTCCATGTCTGCCTTTGAAATTATTTTCAAGCTTATATGCTATTTACATAGCATTCATAGGCTTAACATTTAAAAACAATGATGGGCGAAAGAATTTTCTGTATTACTGTGTCTTTTAACAAAGGACTTATTTATCAAATTAGAATATAAATGTTGAGCAAAAGAGATGGCTCAGGGGTTAAGCCTTTGCGTTAAGAGGAAAAGAATCTGAGTTCAGAGCCCAGATGCCATATAAAAAACAGCAGGCAGAAATGGCTGAAATGGCAGTGGCCAGCACTTCCAGCTTGGAAGGTGGAGCTTGGGAAACCCCAGAGCAATAAGGAGGTAGAGCAATCTGGGGTGATTCCTGAAGTCACCCTGGGGCATTACAGGCACACCATACTGCCCTCTACTATACATGCCCACACATACATATACATAGCCACACATACACATAAATAAAACTATTATGAACACTGCTTTCTTGAGTGTGTGTGTACCTTACATGGATGTGTGTGTTGGTCATGCCATCATGACAGGTGGGAGGTGCTCCTGTTGAGCTCCAGACTCCTTGCCCTCCTCCTGGCTCCCCAGCAGAGGCCGGAAAGTGCATAACCTTTCTGGTGCCCCCCACCCACCCAAGAAGCAGTGGTGAGAGCTCTCTTTGCTGACATTGCTTTAGCTATTGGCCGCGGTTCGGGATTTGGTGGCAGGACTCAGAGCAGGAGGAAGTTGGGATTTCAGCAGCTCAAAGAACTAGTCCAGGACTTGGTGGCTAGAGAGACGGCTGTAGGGAGTTTTGGTCCCAGTACCAAGGAGCTTGACGACAGGCGTCCTATGTATACAGAGCCAGTTGGGCCACAGCTGCATGGCCTGTGAGTGGTGACTTTTTCATAAATGCAGGAAAGAGTCATTGACTCAGAGAATGAGCAAAGATGAGTTAAAACAGAGAAGGCACCTCAGTTGACCAGCGTGGACGGGAGGTAGTAAGACCCACGGGAAAACCACCACACACCAGATGCAAGTGAAGGAATGTTCTCCCACAGGTGCCCTTGAACCTGGAAAGTGCTCTAACTGAACCACAAAACCCAGAAGTTTCCACAGGAGTCACGGGCATCGCTAGCATGTGAGCAGCACGTTTGCACTCTAAATACTCGACAACAAATATGAGGTTTATTTGCAAGCGTTTAGAAACACATACATGCAACATCACAATTAACATTTTCTCCCTACTGAAAATGTCAAAACATTTTATTGGAAGCAATGACTACTTTCTGCAAACCCCAGGAAAAAGGGATCCAGGCCTTATGTTTTTTTTTTTTTTTTTTTTGTCTGATCTCATTTATTTATCTCAAATTTCCAAAAGTAATCTGAACATTAACCTTTTAGTAGAGCATTTCTTTCCTGGCAGCCCTGCTTGTCTGGCCTCTCTGCTCCAAGCCACACGTCAGTCCCTGTGACTTGGCAGCCATGCCCAGTGTGTTTCCTACATCCTCCGGTTTCTTCCGCTGACGGCGCAGGGCCAAGCCATTTCTAACTTTCACCACCACCAATGCCGATGAAAGCCAGTTTCGGCTTTCCTTCCAGAGGGATGCCTAGAAATAATCTTCAGAGATCTCTGGGCTTGGAATGTCTGATGAGATCCCGTTGTAGAGCAAGGCTGCCCACAGCAGAAGCTGTCAGCTCCTTCCCGTTGCACCAAACTTCGGGAAGATTCCTGACAGGCGACGCTGTTCCACTGAATTGTAAAAAGCTGAACTTCCTTGAGAACTTTGACTAAGAAAAGGGACTAATTTCCTTGCTGATTTCTGTGCAATTTATTTAATATTCTTCTTCCTATTTCATATACGAAGTAACAGATTTCAGGGTAGCATTCTTATGGACACTGATCATTACACTTTGTTCTTGTCCGCCTCACTGTCTGTCCCCACCTCTGTCCCCTGTTTATCTTGGTCCCTGTCTTCCTAAGCACTCTTCTGCTTTCATGTTACATCTACTCAGTTCCCTCTCTTGCTCCTCCTCCCTTTCTTTCCCTTGGTGCTCTGCCTTTCCTCTCTTTTTCTTTCATGACACACACCACACACACCATACAGTATCACACAACATACTGCAGAGACACAGGTACATATCACACATACATGCACACACACATAGATACACACCACCTAGACAGAGACACAGACACACAGACGCATATACATTCTGCAAGCAGACACATACACATGCCACACACAAACCCCACACTCACCACACAGACACAGATACACAACACATACACACACACACACACACATGCACACGCACATACACACAAACACACCCATACCTTGCAAACACAAATATGCCATAAGCACACATGTACACACCATACCCAGACCAAATACACAGACCACACCACACAGATCCCACACAGACACAGACACATACCACATACATGCACACCATTCATGCTATATAAATACTTACCACACAGGCAGATACAACACACACACACACACACACACACACACACACACACACACATGCACACACCACACACCACACACAAACACATACACACACCACACACACACATATACACACCATAAACACCACACACACATTACACATATCACAAAACACCACAAGCACACACAGACACATATGAATATCACACTGCAAAAGACACATATATTACATAAATGCACTATACATACATACACCATAGACGCTCACATTCACTACTAACGGATACATACACTACATATATACCACATATACACACACCACAGACACAACACCTTCACCAAAGACAAACCCATTTATTGCAAACAGATACACATTCACACATGCACACCACTTACTACATACTGTACACAGACATACACTGATACATGCACATACATACACTGATAACACCAGCATACTATACCACACACATACACACACATACCAACACATGCGATGCACACTACTCACAGACATACCACACACACATGCACCACATACCATACACCAATACATATTATATGCTACACTGCACGCATGCGCACGCACACACACACGCACACGCACACGCACACACGCACATGCACATGCACGATTTCGAGAAAGGCTTTCTTTTTGCAATGCAAGCTGGTCTCCAGATCACAATCCTCCTGTCTCAGCCTCCTGGGCTGGGCTCATAGGCAGTGAGCACTGTGGTTTCTAGAGTCCCCAGAGTACTCACGCACAGAAAAGGACTGGAGACCAGGACAAGTGTCTCACCCCTTCTTCATTTGTACTTTCGTGAGGTGACTTTCTGAGTCCCTAAGACCACCCTTTCTTCCAGCCTTAACCATGGCAAGGAGATACTCAGGAGACTCCCAGAAATGAGCAAGTCCAAGGAAGTGCAAGCAGTTTGATGTGGGCCACAGGACGCCTTTTCCCTGGGGCTAGGCGCAGAACAGCCTCCGGTGAGCTGGGTTCTAAAAAGCACACAGGTCTGTAGCCATGGGCTAGACTTTCTGGACTAAAACTACTCTTAAATATCATCTAACCCCAGTTAGAATGTCTAAGATCAAAACCACAAATAGCAACAAATGCTGTGAGATATGTGGGAAAAGGGAACCCTCATTCATTGCTGGCAGGAGGTTAAACTGGTACAACCACTTTGGAAATCAGTATACAGGTTCCTCAAAAAAAAATTGATCTAGTATATGATACAGCTACATCCTTCTGGGGATATTTCCAAAGGACTTTACATCTCTACATCTTTACAAAGAGACATACATCCATGTTCACTGCAGTTCTGTTTACAATAGCAAAGAAATGGAGTCAGCCTTGATGTTCATCAATGGGTGAGTGGATATTGAAAATGTGTTACATGTACGCAACGGAATAGTACTCAGCTGTAAAGAAAAGAATGAAATTATGAAATTTGCTGGTAAATGAACAGAATTGGAAAATATACTGAGAGAGGTATCTCAGACAAAGAAAGACAAAACTCAGATTAGTGTATTTAGTTAGAAACACCTATAACAGCTGTAAACTAGAAAGAAACATAAACTAGGATTGGGGGCTTCAAAAGAGTGGAAGTAAAAGACAGTAAGTGGTAAGAAGTTGGAAAGGGCACTAATAGGAGGAAAGTTTTAAAGATGAAAGGAAATAAGATAAGCTATAGGGCAGAGAGTAAAAAAAAATCACTAAGCATGTAAGATACACCCAGACACAAACCTTCTACATTGTGAGTCTGTCAAAATACGATTAAAAAAGTAATTAACCAATATACCCTATATAGGGGAACTCAGAGAGGGGAAGAAAAGAGAAACCGGAAACTGCCCTGAGATGCTCCTTCCAGAAGCCATAGTTGGCTAAATAAAATCCCCAGCAGGCTGTCAGAGGATACAAGAGAATACACAGGCTGCGAGGGATACAAGCTACAACAACAATCACTCCGGCAAGAGGTTCGCTAGTTTTCTGGTTGGAGCAAAGAAGCACCTTTTGGCAGGAAACACATTTCTGGTACCATAAACCTGGCCGAGTGGGAGGGGAAGACCATAAGACCTGGGTAGGAACGAACTACTAAGTTTTTACCTGGAAATGCTTGATAGTAAGTTGCCATCTAAGCACTTACATTGTACCTGTAGGTTGGAGAGGATTTCAACACTCAACCAAGAAGCATCCTTTTTCGAATAGAAGGCGGTGAATGTAGAGAACCGTAATTGGCTAAAATGCAGAGAATAAATGCGTGTGGGGTGCTTAGCAATAAACTAGACATCAAAATCACCAAGGCTCTGGTAACCTTGTTGAAGTGGGTTTGTTAAGAATGTAGGAACCTGCCCACCATCCAGCCGGAGCCGCGCGCGCAGGGCCTGGGAGGGGGAGAGGGCACCCCCTCTGCACCCGAGCCCCGCCCTCAGGTCTCCCAAGTTTAAATAGCGCCACGCCGATGACACCATCCTTCCTTCCCTCCACTCCGCCGCCCGGGATGCACGCACGCGGTCCAGCTGGGCCTGCACCGCGCGACCTAGGTAAGCTCGGTCCCGCCCACCCACCCCCCACCCCCCGGAACCCCAGGCCGCCCAAGGGACCCAGCTCCTCCCACCATCCAGCCGGAGCCCGGCGCGCAGGGCCTGGGAAGGGGGAGGGCACCTCCTCTGCACCCGGGCCCCGCCCCCAGGTCTCCCAAGCTTAAATAGCGCCACGCCGATGACACCATCCTTCCTTCCCCCTACTCCGCTGCCCGGGCGTGAGGGGTCCAGCCTGGACTCACCTCGACCTAGGTAAGCTAGGTCCCCGCCCACCCCCAAAACCCCAGGCCAAATAATTCAGTTTAGTGAAAAACTCACAGAAATTGAAAGAAGATCTTAAGAGTTAAAACGACAATGCCAAAGTCAAAGTGCAAATCCATGAGAAACAACACTCAAGTAAACAAATCTCCCACTGAAGGAACGAATCCCATAATGTTAGACTCCAACCAGAACTCCAAACCTATGGAAAATGGTCAAGAAGGCCTGACCCAGGATAACGACCTTCAAAATATGATCATTACCATATTCAATACTATGAAAGAGGAAATCAGGGAGGAATTAAATAATCGAATCAATCGCTTCGAAGAGGAACATAACAGACACTTGGAGGAGTTGAGAAAAACAGTGCAAGAAACAAAAACTGGCATAGAGCAGTTAAAACAGACTCAAGCAGAGTTTAAAACTGAGCTAAAAGACAAGTTATCTTCAACCCAGAACCCCACAGAGAGTCTTATCAGCAGAACTAAGGAAGCAGAAAACAGAATTTCAGATCTTGAAGATAAAGTGGGAGTATTAACCAGCTCAATGGAAGAGATTGTTAAAGCCAAAAAGATGCTTGAGAGAAATATCCAAGAGATATGGGACACCCTGAAGAAGCCTAACATGCGTATTCATGGAACACCAGAGCAAGAATCTCAAAATACCACCCCTGAGGAAATTTTTCAAACGATCATCAAGGAAAACTTTCCTCATATAAAAAAAGAGAGGCCCATTCATATACAAGAGGCATTCCGCACCCCAAACAGATACGACCAAAATAGAAGCACGCCACGGCAAATAATAGTCAAAACACTCCATATTCAAGATAAAGAACTGGTGCTGAGAGCTTCAAGGGAGAAAAAACAAGTCACTTTTAAAGGTAAACCTATTAAAATAACAAATGACTTCTCAGTCAAAACAGTAAAGCAAGAAGAGCTTGGAGAGACATACTTCAAGTATTGAATGACCAAAAATGTCAACCCAGGCTGATTTACCCTGCAAAACTATCCATCATGATCGAGGGAGAAAGAAAAATCTTCCAGCACAAAGACAACTTGAAGGGATACATGTCCACCAAACCAGGCCTTCAAAAAATGCTGGAAATGATACTCAAGCTTGAAGAAAAAAAAAGGGGCACATCCAGGAGAAGAGAAGGCAAGTATAACACCATTAAAAGCGAAGCATTATACTTATAAAAACTACTAAACATAATAAATGTCTGGAATTAAAAATAGTTTCTCCATTATAACACTAAATGTTAATGGAATTAACTCACTGATCAAGAGACACAGATTACAAATTTGGATTAAAAATCACAATCCATCAATCTGCTGCCTGCAGGAAACCCATCTCACCACAAAAGATAGGCATGCCCTAAAAATAAAAGGCTGGTCAACAATTCTACAAGCTAATGGAAGCAGAAAACAGGCAGGGGTAGCCATTATGCTATCAGACAAAGTGGACTTCAAACCAAAGAAAATTATAAGGGACACGGATGGATACTACATTTTAGTCACAGGTACAATTCACCAGGAAGACTTCACAATACTGAACATATATGCACCCAATACGGGCTCCTCCACGTTCATTAAGAAAACCCTACAGCGTCTAAAGCAAGAAATCAACCCCCAAACGATAATTCTTGGGGACTTCAACACCGCCCTCTCAACATGGGATAGATCAACAGGTCAAAAGCTTAACAGAGACACTTTGGACCTTAATCAAACCCTGAAAGAAATGGACCTTACAGATCTCTATTGAACTTTTCACCCACGTACTAAAGAATACACATTTTTTCTCAGCAGCACACGGAACTTTCTCCAAAATAGATCACATACTGGGCCACAAAACGAATCTACACATATACAAGAAAGTTGAAATTCTAACCTGTGCCCTGTCAGACCACCATGGCCTAAGGCTGGACATCCACAACACAACAAACAAGAGAAAATACACTAACTCCTGGAAACTTAACAATATGATGCTGAATGAGAACTGGATTCAGGAAGAAATTAAAAAGGAAATTCAAGATTTCCTGAAAGTGAATGATAATGAAAATACAATGAAAATACAACTTACCAATGGGACACAATAAAAGCTGTTCTAAGAGGTAAGTTCATAGCTCTTTACACCTACATCAAAAAAATGGAAACATCAGAAATAAACAACTGAACAATGCAGCTTAAAGCTTTAGAGAAACTAGAGCAATCTGATCCCAAAAGTAGTAGAAGAGAGGAGATTAGCAAAATAAGGGGAGAAATATCTGAAATCGAGATTAAGAAAATGATAGAAAAAATCGACCAGTCAAAAAGCCGGTTCTTTGAAAAAATCAGTAAGATTGATACATCCCTAGCTAAATTAACCAAAAGCAAGAGAGAGAAAACCCAAATTAACAAAATTAGAAATGAACATGGAGTTATCACTACTGATACCGAAGAAATCCAGAGAATTATAACATCATACTTCAAAAACTTATACTCTGTGAAGTTTGACAACACAAAAGAGATGGATGAATTTTTAAGTAAACACAACTTACCTAAATTAAATCAGGAAGTTGTGAATTATTTAAATAGTTCTATAACATATAAGGAAATTGAAGAAGTAATCTCAAATCTTCCCACCAAAAAATGTCCTGGACCAGATGGATTCAGCACAGAGTTCTACCAGACATTTAAGGAGTCAATAACACCAATACTCCTTAAACTGTTCCATCAAATAGCAAAGGAAGGAACACTACCAAATTCCTTCTATGAAGCTAATATCGTTTTAATCCCAAAACCTAATAAAGATTCACTTAGAAAACTATAGGCCGATCTCTCTGATGAACACAGACGCAAAGATTCTCAACAAAGTCTTAGCAAATCGGATTCAAAAACACATTAAAAAGATCATTTGCGGGGACCAAGTAGGCTTCATCCCTGGCACACAAGGTTGGTTCAACATACGCAAATCAATAAATGTAATTCATCATGTAAACCAGTCCAAAGTCCAAGACCACATGATACTCTCGATAGATGCAGAAAAAGCTTTTGACAAGATCCAACAACCTTTTATGATCAAAACGCTAGAGACAGTAGGAATGGAAGGAACCATTATCAATATAATAAAAGCTGTATACAACAAGCCCACAGCAAGGATTATGCTCAATGGGGAACAATTGGAAGCATTCCCACTTCGATCAGGAACTAGACAAGGCTGTCCACTCTCACCACTTCTATTCAATATTGTACTTGAAGTCTTAGCTGAAGCCATAAGACAAGAAAGGGACATAAGAGGGATTCAAATCGGCAAGGAAGAAGTCAAGCTATCCCTATTTGCAGATGACATGATCTTATACCTACGTGATCCCAAAAACTCCACCAGGAAGCTCTTGGAACTAATTGAGAAGTTCAGCAGAGTGGCAAGATACAAAATAAATGTGCAAAAATCAGAGGCCTTCCTATATGCACAGAATGAAAGAAGTGAAAAAGCCTTGAGAGAAACAATCCCATTTACTATAGCCCCTAAAAAAATGAAATACCTTGGTATAAACCTAACCAAGGAGGTAAAAGACCTTTACAATGAAAACTTTAAAACCCTAAAGAAAGAAATAGCAGAAGACACCAGAAGGTGGAAAGACCTCCCTTGTTCCTGGATTGGCAGAATCAACATCGTAAAAATGACCATCCTACCAAAGGCAATATACAAATTCAATGCTATACCAATTAAAATCCCAAAGCAATTCTTCAAAGAAGTTGACCAAACAATCTCAAAGTTCATATGGAGGCACAAAAGACCCAGGATAGCAAAGACAATCCTGAGTAACAAAAACACTGCTGGAGGTATTACCATACCAAACGTAAGTCTATACTACAAATCCATAGTTATAAAAACAGCCTGGTACTGGCTCCAAAATAGACACACAGATCAATGCATAAGGAATGAAGACCCAGATATAAGCCCACAAAATTACAGCCATTTGGTCTTTGACAAAGGGGCCCATAAAATCCAATGGAAAAAAAACTGCATCTTCAACAAATGGTGCTGGCAAAACTGGATCTCCACATGCAGAAGATTAAAGCTGGACCCGTACTTGTCACTATGTACAAGACTTAATTCCAAATATATAAGGACCTTGATATCAGGCCAGAGACTATAAAAACCATAGTTGAAAGGATAGGGAACTCCCTCGAGCTGATTGGGCTAGGCCAACAGTTCCTAAACAGACATCCAATGGCACAGTCACTGCTACCAACTCTCAACAGTTGGGATCTTGTGAAATTAAAGAGCTTCTGTTCAGATAAAGAGATTGTAACAGGAGCTCAAAGACAACCCACAGAATGGGAGAAAATCTTCACTAACCACACATCTGATAGAGCTCTGCTGTCTAGAGTGCACAAAGAATTTAGAAAACTAAACACCAAGGAAACCAATGGCCCAATTAAAAAATGGGCCCTGGAACTCAAAAGAAATTTTACCAGGGATGAAATTAAAATGTCTAACAAATATCTGAAAAAATGGTCCACTTCCTTAGCCATCAGGGAAATGCAAATCAAAACTTCCCTGAGATATCATCTCACCCCGGTCAGGATTGCAAAAATCCACAATACAAACAACAAATGCTGGAGAGGATGTGGAGAGAAGGGAACTCTCCTACATTGCTGGTGGGAATGCAGGCTCATACAGCCACTCTGGCGAGCCGTCTGGAGATTCTTAAAGAAATTAAAGATTGAAATGCCATATGACCCTGCTATCCCACTTTTGGGAATAACCCCCCATGCAGCAGAGGTTCACCTCGATAACACAAGCACGACCATGTTCATAGCAGCACTGTTTACAATAGCAAAGTCATGGAATCAACCCAAATGTCCAACAGTTGATGAGTGGATAAGGAAACAGTGGTACATCTATACAATGGAATACTACTCAGCCATCAAAAATGATGAATTACTGGAATTTGCCGGGAAATGGATGTCATTGGAAACAATTATATTAAGCGAAGTATCCCAAACCCAGAAAAGTAAGCACCATATGTACTCCCTAGGTACTAGGTGGCTCCTAGTACCAAACCCACCCAACCCCCCATAGACACTCAAAGATAAATCTCTGTAATACCTACAATAATTGCAAAGATTATGAACAGGAGGGATGGGGTAGGAGGGCCATACCAGAAACAAGGAGAGAGGGGACCATGTTACAGCAGCGAAAATAGGCCTCCATCAAGGACTCCAATAAGTAATGAGACATCTGATTAAGTTCACAGACTTTTGTTCCTGATCATTTACTAGTGAGGGGGTATGATCTCACCAGAAGAGGAGGGCATATAGTCTGGCAGATAAAAAGTAACCATTTTGCAAATGGGTAATAGACCCCTCCCTCACTGTGGTTTCCCACTTTTATTACATCTACCTTTGAATGTGCTCTTATAACAAGACTCTAGTTTAACAGCTTTTTGTCTCTGGCCAGGGGGTGACATACATTGCCCATCAGGATGGAGTGAAGGGCATTGCAGGAGCAGCAAAACTGCAAAAGAAAATCAACAAACCGCAATCCAGAACTTCAGAGACTCTATATCAACCACCTAGAACTAGGCCAGCCTAATCTCTCCCCATCCTGAAGCTCAGGGACATTTGCGGAAGAGGGGGCGGTAAGAGTGTAAGAGCAAAAGGATGGGAGGAGCAATGATATTTAAGATACTCCATACAAGTTAGGGCTGAAGCAATCATAATTGGACTTTACATGCCCTGCACAATGTCCAACACACTATTGACCTCACAAAGTCTAGCATCAGCTAAAGGCACGAAGATCCTTGGAGGCAAGGGATTGGCAGCCACAGCAGTGTTCCTATACTTAAGGGGAACACGTGAAAGGTTTCAGGGAAAGGCCACTGGGTCCTTGTACTTCATCGGAGAGGAGGGCCCAGAGGAAAATCAGGCATGCACAAGAAAGTACTCTCTGGGAATTGGGGCGGGAGGCACTGGGGGATGGGGAGGGAGGAGGGAGGGGAGGGGGAGCAGGGGGTTTGGGGGGAAAAGGAGGGAGGGAGGGAACCGGTGTATCTATTAAGTTTGTATGAGCTGAAATAATAAATTAAAAAAAAAAGAATGTAGGAACCTGAAGGTGGACAAGGGTGTTGTACTGTACCCTGTGGTCAAGATGGGACTGTCACACCCAAGAACTAACTATAGACATGCCCACTTCCAGAAGACCTGTACAATAATTGGCCATGAATGAGGGAAGCTGTCAAGAAACACTACACCTCCCTGAGAGACTAGTTAAGGTTAATACCAGGCAGGAGAAGGGTTTTTTTTTTTTTTACTCAATTAACCCAACAAGTACCAAGGAGCCTGCCAATACAGGCATCCCAGAAAACATACCAAATTAAACAAACAAACAAAAAAACCCACACAAAAAACATGAAAGTAAGAGGGAGACCCGCTGGAAAACAGAAAGTATAGAGTGGGATAGAAAGGGGGAATGGGGTTGGGTAGTACAGATGAAGACATATAAATTCATTGTATTTATGTGTCAAAATACCAGAGAATAAAAAAAACTTTTGAAAAGAAGGCACATAGTGATGATGGCCAGTAAGCCTGAGGCAACGGTTGGTCAGAGGCTTCCAACTTCTGCTGTGAGGATGGATCTTATTTTCTGCTTTAAGACTAGACTCTCTAAATCTAGTGCGGGCACATAGCTCCTGAGAAGAAAGTATATTTGCCCATCTATCTCCCTGTGCCTCAATGGACATTTCCAAATTCTAGCCAATGGGGAAAAAGTAGTGTAGGGCAACTTGTAGGCAACTTGCAAGACAGCTTAAAAGATGACAGGTAACTCACTAGCTACTTCTCTCTTGTCTTGTCTAAACTTAATGTCAGCAGTGTAAACATGATGGTTGGAGTCCCAGTTACCATTTTGTTTTATGAGGATGATGGTCGTATTCAATGGTGGATAAATGAGAAGGAGAAGTTTAGGGTGTAGAAGGCTGGAGCACTGCTATATTGCCCTGTACTGACAACTTCTGGTATCGTTTTTCTCAAGAGAGAGAGAGCAATAAAATTATTGAAGTCATAGCTTCTATGTTTGCAATATAGGGATATCCATATTCATCTTGCTGCAGAGATTAGGGCATTCATCTAAGTGCTTCAGGCAGCTGATGACATCATCAGGGACAGTGACCTCCACGGAGTGATGATGGTTCTGAAGCCTTAGGTCATGGCTTGGGGTTACTCCCTCTTCTTAGCCTGCACTTTCACTCTGGGCCAGAGGTCAGCAAACTTTGGCCTGTGCGACAGATACCGCCATCTACCTGTTTTGGGAAAAGGCTTTATTGGAACCCAGCCATGCTCAATTGCTTGTGTACTGTCTGTGGCTGATTCCAAGGTCAGGGCTGAGAAGCTTCAAGGGACACACTGTCCCATCCCTAGATGATCTTACTCTGCCTTGCTGCCTCATTTACTGATGGAGAAAGGGTCTTGTTATGTAGCCCAAGATGACCTTGAACTCGGTCTTCTTACTTCAGCCTCCTGAGTGCTGGGTTTACAGGCCTGTGCATCCCTAAAGCTTTTCTTTCTTTTTCTTTTCTGTTTCTTTCTTTCTTACTTCTATTTTTTATGCATGTGTATGTGTGTGGGATCATGTGTTTATGCATGTCCTTATGTATGTGCACACCATGTGGATGCATGAGTGTGTGTATACATACACATGGAGGCCTACCTGAGTTGGAGTCATTCTTGATTGCTCTTCCATTTCTTTCTTTCTTTCTTTCTTTCTTTCTTTCTTTCTTTCTTTCTTTCTTTCTTTCTTTCTCTTTCTAGGCCCAGTCGTGCTGGACCAGCAGGCTGTGATCTTAAGGAGCCAAGGGAAGAATATTTCAGACAGCCAGAAAAACATATGAAGTATCCTTGAGGCCAGAAAGAGCTTGAAGTGTTCACAGTACAAGGACGCTGGGTAAAAGTCAATGGCTCAGGAGAAAGGAGAGGCTGATGAAGTGGACAAAGGTTACTTCTTGGTTAAGAGCAAGGATTTTATTTTAAATGTAGTGAGAAGCCATGAAAGGTTTTAAACAGAGCAGTGGCATGCTTCTACCTGCTGTTTTTAAACTGCTTTTAAACATTATTCTGGCTGTTGTGTCAAGAATGAACTAAACAAAGAGCTAAGGCACGTTTGTAGGTTGCCCCTAGGTAGCAAGAGAAAGGAATGAGTCAAGGAGCAAGGAGGCCATTTGCTTATGACATCAGGTGAATGGTGGTCTTGAAATCAGGAGACTACGAAGGAGCATTGAGCCAAGTTTTAGGAAGAATTGAGGGAGATATACAAAGAACCAGGGTCAAGTTTAGGAGGGTTATAAGGTTCTGGTTCAGAGGAGACACCTGGGATAGAGAATACACATGTATGTCACCAGCCTGTAATGTCATTTAGAAGTCTGAGGAACTGGGAATATGGGTCAGCAGTCGAAATATTTGGTGTGAGCAAAAGGAACAAGTTTGGATTCCTAGATCCTTCATAAAATGCTTGATGGAATTCCAGCCCTGGAAAGCAAAGACTCCGAATCTCCAAATAAGTAGGCTAGTCAGACTAGCCTTAGCAGTGAGCTTTGTGTTTAACTAGAGACCCTGTCTGAAAGAAAGAAAGAAAGAAAGAAAGAAAGAAAGAAAGAAAGAAAGAAAGAAAGAAAGAAAGAAAGAAAGAAAGAAAGAAAGAAAGAAAGAAAGAAAGAAAGAAGAGAGAGAGAGAAAGAAAAGAAGAAAGAAAAGAAAGTGCGGGGAAAGAAGAAAGATGAGATGAGAGGGGAGCGAGCAGAAGGCGAAGAAAGAAATGAGGTAGGGGGGGAAGATAATAAGAGAGAGAGAGAGAGAGAACGTGAAGGGAAGAAAAGAGAAGAGCCAGGAAAGAAAAGAAAAATAAAGTTTGATAATGGCCCTAAATGAACTGGATAACAATAGCAACAAGGCACCCCCAGCAGACACCCAAAATCCTTTCCAACAGAGAAAGAGGGGGAAAAATGCTCAGCTAACATGCCTCAAGGTGCTGCCATCGCCCTCATCAGGATGAGAAATGCTGAGGGTCTCTAAAACTTTCACCCCTTGAGATGCTGCATGGACATCTCTTTTTAAGACATGATCTGTTTTTTGATTCAGAAATTAATTCAGCCATAGACCATATTCTACATCTAGCTCCATTTCAACAAGCCCTCAAAGAGACACCCACTAAGTGTCAATCACTTTTGTTCCAAATCACAATTTGTTCCAACTAGGGGAACAAATACTAATAAAACAGTGGCCTCATTCTAAGCCTTATATGGAGGCCAATTGGCAAGGACTCCTCACCATCCTTTTAGCCACCTCAACGGCCATTAAAGAAGAGGGTATTGATACCTGGATGCATCACACTCGTGTTAAGAAGTGGGCTCAGGCCACTGAGACCATCGACCTCTGGGGACCCAGGGACTGGGAGAACTCAATCTACACATTGGAACAAGCTGGGGGAATTATGACTACGATGCAAACGGGATTCTCTGGATAAGTAGGTTTGGTTTCTTTCCCATTGTGTTCCCATCGCTTACAGAGTGATGCATGTCTCACACGCTACATCTATAGGACCAGTCATGCTGGAAGAGGATTATTGTGAAGGAACACACAGTGTTAATCTAGAGGAACTGGTTTTTAATGTGAAAGGATATAGAGATGAGCCCCTCTTCCCCTGGCACTGAGAGGGTCTGTGGTCTCTTGGGCACTGTTGAAAACGACGGGCCTCAGAAAAGGCTCCCTGGAATAGAACCTTCTAGGCACAGATGCTCGGGCAGCACTCTGTTTTCAGATGGGAGCTTCTAGTTCTTTTCCTTAGAGGAATCCTCTCAGACGTATTTAAAAGTCTTTTGGAACCCAAGAGTCTTAAGAAAAAAGCATCTTCTTTCTCCCTGTACCCAGCCTGCGATCTGCATAGGCGACCCTTGTTTCTGAGAGAGCAAGCAAAATACGCGTTCAAATTGGAGATCAAGCCACTTGGGGGCTGGAGAGATAGCTCAGGGGTTAATACTCTGTCTCTCAAGCAAAAGATCCTGAGTTTGGATCCCAGATCCCACGTAAAAATGCCAGAAGGAAATAGCAACTGCCTGCATGTCTGGACCTGGTGGGTGGAGCCTGGGAAATCCCAGAGCAAAGCACAAAGGAGGTAGATGCAATCCAGGATGATTCCCAAAGTCACCCTTGGTCCTCCACAGGGACACACAATGTCCTCTGAGACAGACATACACACATACACACACACGCTAAATAAATAAAATATTTTTTAAAAATAAAAGGATGGCTATGTGGGTTTCTCTTCTGGTTTCTTTTCCAAGAGAGAGAAGACAGTAGCCTGACTTTTTTTTCAGGTTTCTTATTCCAACCAAAAAAACAAACCACACCTCCTCATTGCTTATGTGAGGTGAAAAGGAAACACCCTCCCCATTTATTCATTACATGTGGCTTCAGGGTATTTCATAATTAAGTCCTGTGCCTCCTCATATGTTGGCTAGCTGTTACATGTATCTCTAAGGAGCTTAACTGTATTGTCTGCCTGACCCGTATCATGTTAAATTTATAGTGTATATGGGCGTGTGTATATGTGTATGTGTGTGTATAAATGGATGCATACACATAATAACTTTTGTTTATTTATTTTATGTGTGTATGTCTCTGTGTGTGTGACTTCAGAAATCATCCTGGATTGCTTCTAGCTCCTTCCTGCTTCACTCTGGGATTTCCCAGGCTCCACCCAACAGGGCCAGAAGTGCAGGCCCCTGCCATTTCCGCATGGACTTGGGATCCCAACTCAAGATCTTCTGCTTGTGAGGCAGAGTGTTAACCCCTGAGCCATCTCTCCAGCCCTATATATAAGAACTTTTACATAAGGATTTTAATTGCAACAAGTTTATGATTTCTCTTTGATATATGTTTTAAATGCAAAGGTTTACCCGAAGTTGCTTTGAGGATTCTAACAACTATTTACTACAGGGGTACTATGTTATTAATAATTGGAAGAGTTATGTAATTACTAACTGGGTTAAACACTGTTCAGTTCTTACTTACTGGGTTTATTACTTCCATGGGTAAATTTTCTTTGGTCCTTTTATTAATCTGTACAAAGTCATTTTAAAATTGTAAACCCCAAAGAGATTTTTGTTCAGAAATACAGGGATGTTTTTAAAGTTCACAGATAATATGAATGTGGTTTATTGCTTAATAAAAACCATATTCTTTTCAGTATTCCCATTTCTGTGATCTATCCTAATTCTCTGAATCCTGGTTTGTTCATCAAGGGGTATTTCAGCAGGTGTAAATAATAATCAAAGATTACTTGAATTCTAATTCCCAAGATCAAAATTCCACTCTACTAAATAACTAACACCAGATTTTATTTTCAGATTTTTTTATTTTTTATTATTTATTATTTATTCAATTGTGCGTCTATGCATGTGTGTGCATGTGTGTGTGTGTGTGTGTGTGTGTGTGTGTGTGTGTTGTGTGTGTGTAGAACCACGGGCGAATTGGGGAACCACCATGGACCGCCTCCACCTCCTTCTTGTTTACTCTGCCCAAGGATTCACAGGCTCCGCAGGCCCTCCCCCTGTAGTCCCAACTCCACCCCTCCTCCCCCCCTCCCCGCTTCCGCCCGGCGTCTATACGAGGGGTCTAGGATCGGAACTCAGGACCTTCCTCCTGCAAGGCAGAGGCTTAATCCCTGAGCCACCTCTCCAGCCCCAGACTTTATTTTCAATAATAAAGTTTTCCTAAATGTTAATCTGCCTTTGGTAATGTTTTCAAAAGTTTATTTTCAAATTATATAGTCTCATTGCACTGTAACATAGATTAATTAAAAAACTGTTGCTGTATTGGTTACTCTTAACTCTTGCTGTGAGGGAACACTCGAAGTCAAATAACTTAAGGGAGAAAGGGAGATTTATTCAACTTACGGTTCCAAAGGGAGAACAAACTTTTACTGTGGTGGTGACATGGAGGGTGGCTGAAGCTGTAGGCAGGCTAAGTCACAGCAGACATTCACGTGGTTGGAGCATTCCTGGAGCGTGTCTGTCTGTCTGTCTTCTGTGGCTCTCTTCTGTGGCTCCTTTTATCTAGTCTACTACTAGGAGGTTCCAGTGGGATCTGTGGAGGTTCCAATGAGATCTAGGGCTGATCTTTGTATTATCCAGATAATCTTTTCAGGTGGTCTCAGCTAATCTTGCCAGGTGTGTCAAGTTGACACCCAGGATTAACTATCAGAGTTGCCAATGAATCATAAGTCCTTGTCTGCAAGAGATTGCTTCCAAGTGGTATTCTTTTTATTTACTTTAGAAGCATTTTGTTCTCTGGTCTATGTGTTTCAAGTTTTGTTTTACATACAATGACTAAGAATTTTCAACTTACAAGTATTTAAAAATTTAGAAATCCTAACTACAAATAGCTCAAAGAAACCCTCAACTTGTTGGCTTTGACACCTGGATTTCATGTAATTTTATCATGTGTATGACAAATTTGTGACCACTTCAATTTTTTCATTTTTATTGTGCACTAAGATTCTTATTTTGGTGTTTGTCTTTGGGTTTTTTGGCATGCTCAATTAAAATACATGTATGCAAAAAGAATGCTCCAGGGAATGGGAGAGGGGAAATGGGAAGGCACTGGGAGAAGGGGAGGGAGGAGGTGAAAGGAAGGGAAAAATGGGGAGAGGGTGCAAGGGGGACTGGGGAGGGGTAGAGGGAGGGAGGGGACGGGGTACCTATTAAGTTTGTATGATTGGGGAAAAATAAATAAATATTAAAAAATACATGTATGCAAACTTGAAAGTGAATAAATTTGGTAGCATTGAAAGGTCTAAGTATATATTGACTTAAACACGTTAATGTAATTGAAACCTTTCAAATTTTTTAAGTCTATTAAGAACTATTGCTAGTAAAATATGTTTTTCTTTTATGAATGGTTTATACAATGTAAAAATATTAGAAAGATACTCCTTCCAACCCAAAGAAAAAACTGTATTTTCACATTTCTTAAATCGTGTTATTTTGCTTGATCTTGATTTTAACGAGACTGCAGATAAACATGCCCTCTCCAGACTTTTGCCCTTCAGCGGGGGTTGCAGTGCCCCTCCAGGGTTGTGCCCTCCTGCCAGTATGGTAGCAACACTTTGGTAATTCCTTTAAAGACTTTCCATGTGTTTCCAAAGTATAAAGCCACCACGGATATTGGTTAGACTTGTCAAATCCTCCCACTTCTTTTATAGAATCTTGTCCCAACAGATCTAGCAACCAAGAAAAACACAAATGTCTTTTGAGGATTTCATTGGAATTTCCTCATCCTCTTTGTGGTAAGATATACGGGTTTCCTTTTCTTGGATCAGCTTCTTTGCTCCAATCTGCTTCCTTAAATATATGTGTCCTCCATATGTCTGTCTGCCTTCAGCTACAACCACACTAACCTAGTTCAGATGTCATGATTTCTGAATGCCTCTACTACCATGTTATAAGTTATTCTCCTAATTTTATATAAAATTTATTCTCCTGTTTTATATAAAATGTCTACTGAATTCTAAAGAAAAAATTTTAAATATTCTCCTGCAACTATGTGCTGCTTGTTCATTCAATATTTGATAATGTTTTGGTATCTACTTAGATATGCTTTCAATATTTGAGAATATTTTGGTATCTGCTCAGATTCACTCCCTCTAAACCAGACAAAGCAAAGCTAAAAACTTGAATTATAATCTACCTGTACATTTGGCTCTAAAAGACATTTAAAGTACTACAATTTAATGTAAGGGTTTTATAAATGTAAAATGATAAATAGGTATGTTTATGTTACATTCTCTTTTCAAAATGGGGTTTAAAAGGTTCTTACTTTGACGACAAGCAAGAAAAAAAGGGTAATTTTAAACTCTGAGTAGGCACATATGGTATTTAGCCTTATCAATAGTCATGTTAGGCTCTATGTCTTGAATCAAAAATTTTCTAGTCTATAAGCGTCATGTATTTTAAAGGTACAACTTTTAAAATTTGTTTAATGCTAAAGTAAATAGGTAAATTGATATCTTAACTTAATTGGCAAATGATAAGCCTGGGCGAGAGCTATAAAATCTTAAGATTTCAAAATACACATTTATAAATTACTATGTATGGATATGCACTTTCTGCATGTGATTATGTATTTATGTATTTTTACGATTTATGTGGTACCAAATTAGTTTATAAAAATGTAGAAAACAGGCGTGAGGGAGTGGGAGGGAACAATGAAGGGCGAAGGAGGGGATGGGACGGAGAGGGGAGGGAGGTAAACCAGGATGAATTTTGTTGCAGTTCACTTGCATGGTTCCTGATAAATCACCATCAAACGGCTTTAAGGGAACAAGGGGTTTATTTTCTTACGATAGTCTGGTTCCAGTTCTCAGTCCAGCTTGACAGGAGAGCTCACACCAGTACAGGGTCGAGGGAACTGGCCACACCATCTCTACATAATGGCTGAGAGAGGATGATCCTTACTTGCCAGACCAGCATGTCTGTCCAAGTGTACACAAGGATGCCGACTCTCTCAACCACCTCTCTGTATTTTATTCCAGGGCCACCTACCATGGACTGGGCCTTCCCCAACAGCTAGACAATCTCTTGCGGGTTTGCTCTGGGCTTAATTCAGCCACTAATTCTCTACAAATGTGCCCAGAGTTCAAAAAGTTGACACCTACACCTAACTATGACAAATACTCAATATATTTGTAAAAGTAGGGAAAAAATGTAAAATACAATTGCCAAAGAAAGCCCAAATCTTTACCCTAAGATAAAACTAATGCCTAAGTCTTTGTTTAACTAATACTAAGCTGGCCTGAAAGTAAATGCTTGTTTCTCTCACCATTACCTTCATCTCACGAGTCCAGACGATGCAGTTGATTAATTATATATATATAGTATTTCTACTCACAAGTCACATGTAAGTGCTATATATAGGGGATGAAAAAAATATAACAGGTCCAGATCATTGTGGTCACTAGGCTTTATATAAACCAGGAGTTTCTTTCTTACTGGCTCTGTCCATTAGATATTTCTCAGTCCTGAAGACCACTCTCCTGCATCTACACCAGACACTAGGCATGAGCCTTTCTATGATGTGGGACATGAACACATAGTCCCCGCATGCACAAAACTGGGCTCTGTGGCCAATGGGGATTATAAATGTAAGTTCCTGAAAAGAAGCAGCTGCACCTGCAAGGCGCTGACTTGATCAGAGCTTCAGTGACGCACAGAGGTTGGAATGTTGCAAGTCCAGAGCCAAATTATCTCGGGCCCATCTGAGCCCCCTTAATTGCTGCTTATTGCCGTCCTTTGAATGTCACCTGACATCCCGGTGACTACTATCTCCAGTCTCTGGAATGTACAAGCAGATCCCTGGTTTCCACCAACCAGAAGGCTAAGAATGTCATTAGATAAACTAAAGCAGGTAATTAGCAAGTTCAACATAGCTCTTCCCTCCTTCCCTCCCGAGTCCTTTGCTTGCGCCCTGCTTCTACTATTTTCAGTCCTTATATGTGGGCCTTGCTTATTTAACCTTATTCACTTTGTCTCTTCTAGAATAAGTTCAATAAGACTCCAGATGGTGGTTCAATGGAATCCCATCTGCCATGGAAACCCCACTCTTTAAGGTTTTTTTTGGGGGGGGGGGTCCTTGTGTTCTGGAGCCTAAGATGAAAACCAGGACATGTTGAGAGGCACAAGCAGGGACTTCATTGGAACTGAAAGGAAAGGGAAGAAACTCTTGAATGTTAGGCAAGGAAGACAAAGAAGAAGCCATAACCTTAAGGCGGGAAAGCGGTTGAGCAGAGGAGACAGCCTAAGTCAGAGGGAACAGGGAGAGAGCTGCCATGAGCGCATGGCTAGGAGAGAAGAGAGTCGCCATGTTGCTGCACCGGGAAGAGCAGGAAAGAAAAGAGAGATGGGTGGAGCCGCTCCTTTACAGTTCTGCGCATTGCTAATGAGTGTCCCAGAGCTGCTAGGGAAATAAGGTTGAAAAAAAAAAAAAAGCTGTAGGGGAGGTGGCGTGGTTTCCGTGGGACCAGGCATTCCTAACGGAACTAGCTGTCCATTAGAAAGGAAGTTATTCCATTAGTGCTTCTTCTTTCCTGACGACTGGAATTTGTTGGCAACTACTAGATGTCCAGTAGTCATTTTAGAGCACGGGGCTGGCTGAGTGTGGATTCTACATAAGGCAGAGAGAAGAAAGCGGGTGCCCCCTCCAGCTTTCTTTAAAGTAGGGATAGTGTGGTTTTTCTGTCATTCATGTGGAACTTGATTCTAACTGATAAGCTTATCTCAATAGGTTATGAAGATTACATGGGTTAAAATTCAGTTTTTTCTGTATGCCTGTTTATTGCCTTTATTTACATGTGTGTGTATGTGTGCAGGTGTGTGCATGTCAGTGTATCAGTCTGAAAGCACTGTGTGTATACCTATGGAGGCCCAAGAGTGACTTCAGGTATCATCTTGGATTGCTCTACCTCCTTATTGCTTTCTGTCACAGTTTGCCTGCATGGTTGCTGACAAATGACCATCAAATGGCTTAAAGGAACAAGGGGTTTATTTTCTCTTATAATTATCTTGTTACAGTTCTTAGTCCAGCTTGATGGGAGAGCACTCACCAACACCAGGATCGAGGGAACTGGCCACACCATCACCACATAATAGCTAAGAAATGGACAATCCTTACTTGCCAGACCAGGATGTCTGGCCAAGTAAACAGGAGAATGTGGACTCTCTCAACCAGCTCTCTGTGATTTATTCCAAGGCCTAATCCCACTCACCATGGGCTGGACCTTCCCAATCAGCTAGACAATCTCTTGCAGGTTTGCTCTGGGCTTAACTCAACCACTAATTCTCCACAAATGTGCCCAGAGCTCAAACCCTCAACTGTCAAGTTGACACTGTGCCCAAATCCAGGTATCAATACCCTCTTCTTTAATGGCCGTTGAGGTGGCTAAAAGGATGGTGAGGAGTCCTTGCCAATTGGCCTCCATATAAGGCTTAGAATGAGGCCACTGTTTTATTAGTATTTGTTCCCCTAGTTGGAACAAATTGTGATTTGGAACAAAAGTGATTGACACTTAGTGGGTGTCTCTTTGAGGGCTTGTTGAAATGGAGCTAGATGTAGAATATGGTCTATGGCTGAATTAATTTCTGAATCAAAAAACAGATCATGTCTTAAAAAGAGATGTCCATGCAGCATCTCAAGGGGTGAAAGTTTTAGAGACCCTCAGCATTTCTCATCCTGATGAGGGCGATGGCAGCACCTTGATGCATGTTAGCTGAGCATTTTTCCCCCTCTTTCTCTGTTGGAAAGGATTTTGGGTTGTCTGCTGGGGGTGCCTTGTTGCTATTGTTATCCAGTTCATTTAGGGCCATTATCAAACTTTTATTTTTCTTTTCTTTCCTGGCTCTTTCTCTTTCTTCCCTTTCAACTTCTCTATTATAAAAAAAAATTGTAATGCTTGCTTTGGCAGCATATATACTAAAATTGGAATGATACAGAGAAGATTAGCATGGATGACATGCAAATTCATGAAACGTTCCATATTTAAAAAAATATTTGTAGCTACTTTATCAACTAGGTTCTTTTCTGGACTAAAAGCCATCTTTTGTAATTTCATTTCTATATCTGGTGCTTGCCTTGAGTGAGGAACCTGTCCATGAGGATAATTTGTACTAGACTTTCTGGATTGACCATAGTATATTTCCTTAAAGTATCTCTGAGTCTGTCGAGGAAGAGCCTAGGGGTTTCAGCTGAGCCCTGAGTTATTCTTGCCAGTTTATTATAATTTATGAGTTTTTGCCTTACTCTCCTATATCCTTCAATAATCATATTCTGGAAATTATTTCTCATCCATTTCCATTCTCAGATTCAGGGTTCCAATATGGATTGTACTTAGGGACCGCCTCATTTCTGGTACGAGGTAAGACAGCGTTATCGCCTCCTTTTCTAGATATGTTTCTTTCCCTTTGACAATATGCTTCTGCTGCCTGTTCTGCAACATTGAGAGCTGCCTCCTTTTCTGAAAGAGAAAGGGACTGCGTGAGGAATAAAACTGTGACTGTGTAAAGCCAAAGTGAATCCCTGACTAACGGTTTTTTCAGATGTTTGAAAAACATCTATAAATTTATCTGGGTCCTCAGAAAGTCTCCTTAAATATTTTCTTTTTTTTTTAAATGAATTTTTTTAATTTTTTAATTATTATTATTATTTATTCAACTGTGCGCATGTGCATGTGTATGTCTGTGTGTGTATGTGTGTGTAGAACCACGGACGAATTTGGGAACCACCATGGACGCCTCCACCTCCTTCTGCCCCGGGATTCACAGGCTCCGCCCTACCAGGACCAGAAGCGCAGGCCGCCCCCACTTCCGCCTGGTGTCTATACATGGGATCTGGGATCCAAACTCAGGACCTTCCGCCTGCAAGGCGGAGGCTTAACCCCTGAGCCACCTCTCCAGCCCCTCCTTAAATATTTTCTAATTTGGGCCAGGTCTTGCGAGGAAAAGGGAACATGGACCCGAGTTGACCCAAATGTGCCTGGCATCTCTTGAAGAGGGTAGACTAATGCTGGGACTGGATTACATGGGCGGAAGGTCCTGAATAGGAGAGATGAAATTGCTTGACCACACCTGGCATTAACTAAGATCAGCTGTCAGACCACCTGAAGAAATTATCTAGATCAATACATTTACACTACAAAGACCAGCCCTAGATCTGATTGGACCCTCCCAGTACAGACCAGATAAAAGGAACCATAGAATAGAAGACTCTGAAGAGAGACTGTCCTTTTCTTGGACTCTCTGGGAATCCTCCAGTCTTCAGCCATCACCTACTGGCTACTGGAATGAGCAGCTGTTTGCAGATGACTTAGCCTGCCTCTAGCTTCAGCCACCAGCCATGTCACCAAGAAAGACTGTTTCTCCCCTTCTGGAACCATACGCTGAATAAATCTCCTTTGCTCCTTTAAGTTGCTTGACTTTGAATGCTCTCTCACAGCAACAGTCAAGAGAAACCATTACAATCATAGACTGCATGCTGTCAGCACAGAATGAACTTCTTGAACCCCACAGTTATGAAGACTTTAAGGATCTCACCATGGGGCCATAGATTTGACCACTGAAGCCTTACAGATCTTCTCTCCCCTTCTCCCAAGAGGCCTGCTTGGAGAGGTGAGAAGAGATAGACCTCAGAGTTTCTTTTACCTTGGTTGGTGAAGGCTCTCTCGTGACCTAATCTCCTGCCTGGCTCACCAAAATGATGCAGATTATCTGGGGTTTCATGTCCAGGTTCTTGTGTTCAGGAGATGAAGATCGAAACCAGAACACTTGCAGAGGATGAAGGAAGAGTTTATTAGAGGAGAGAAAGAGCAAGAACTCACTGACATAGTTTCTGAGAGGGGCAGGAGAACCATCTGATGTGCTGTGCCAAAATGTGGCATTCTTGTGTCTGGGGAGTGGAGTGGGAGAGCAGTGTAAGAGGATTAAAAGAGAAGAGGAAAAAAAAAAATGGCACTCACAGATATTGAGTCCATGAGAGGCAAGGGAGCCAAGAAAAACGAATGAACTCCAGACGCGGCACCCTTGAGGGGCAAGAGAAAGCCAGAAAAGAACTTCCAGATATCGAATCCATGGAGTGAGAGAAAGCTGGAAAAGAACTCACAGACTCCAGACACGGATGAGAGGGCCAGGAAGCCAGAAAGGAACTCCTGGATCCCAGACGTGGAATCCATCAGGAGTAAGGAAACCAAAGATGGCTGCCGGGGCCAGCGAGTATTTATAGGGTTAGATAGATTTTCTTCATTGATTAGCTCCAATTTCTATAAACTCGATTAGAACTTTTGGTCCTTTACATCTCATTGGTCTGTTCCTATTGGGACTCAATCCAGTTAATTTTATGCCCGACCTCATGGTACAGACCTCATCTCCAAATCCTTTCATGAGCATAGGGTTGGGGGGAGCTAGTGACCTTATCTCTGAAGGATTCGAACCAGTTCCTCCAGATTAATAGGGTGTGTTCTTTCAGGATAATCCCGGGAGTGGGGGATGACATTGAAGACCTTCAAAGACCTTCCAGTATGGACCCATTCTGAAACTGCCCAAGTATTATAGCCTAAAGCTCCTCCGAAGGCCCTCTTTCCCCATCATCTAAGATGCACTGAGTCCGTGTCTGAGAACAGAATATCACAAGATGGCTCTTTTGGGAGAGGGCGTAGGATGAAACACTCTCCAGTTCTTGAGGATACATTTGAGGAGATTTCTTGGAGGGATGGAATTGGAGATTCCCATTTGAAACAGAGGACGCCACACCTGTCACTAGGTTAGTCCCTGGATTTAGAATGTGGAGCCGCTTAGCTAGATCCTAGGGGACCTGGATTTGGGAATGGTGCCTGGCTTGGTAGGGCACAGTCAGTGCCAACCGGCGCCTGGCTGGGGGGACCTTCCACTCAGTCAGTGCCAAGCCTGACTTTATGAGCCTGCACACAGGCAAGTACACCTATGTGCTTGTGCACTGAAAAGGAAAAATCTAACCCTTGAACCAATTGGATGTTTTCATCAGCACCTGCAAAAGCACGCTAGCAATCACAGCAAATGGAGAAAAACACCAGACCCCTCCTCCAAAAAAGTCCCAACTGGAGGCAAACAGAACCCAGTTTTGAAGGTCTTTTTTTTTTTTTTTTTCTTGAACGTCAGTAGTCCTTCAAGAAAAATAAAAAGCCCAGGGTACTTTGTAATGAGAAATCTGGGCCAATCAAACAGCAGGAAGGAAGGGAGGGAGGGAGGGAGGCGGTGGTCAGCAGAAGCCCAGCTAGAGTGGACAGCTGAGCAGTTGGGTGTGGCCTGCTCTTTACTCGTCCTGGGTCCCTGTGTGTACCAGAGCGAGGTCTCAGCTCCACCCTGCACTGTCCTTGCATCTTGGAGCTGGGGAAAGAGCCTTGGGAATAAGATCATTCTCCAAGAGAAATATTATTTGTATTACAAGTGGTTGTAAAAGTTAGCACCCTTCCCCCCCTCCAGGCCAGGGAGTCCCCAACCAGCGGAAGTGGGAACCCTGTAATTTAGAAGCTGGGCTGCAGGCTGCGGGTGGGGGCTGCCTTTCCAGCCTGCGTCCTCCCTCCCCATCCCCCAATGCACACAGCTGAGCTGAGTGGCTCGGAGCTGTTGAGAGGAACACTCTGACATTCCACAGTCAGTACCGGAAGAGGCTGCTGTTTCATGGAACGCAGAAAGTAGAAGAGAGTTTGGTCGTGACAGTTACAGGTGTTAAGTTGAGGGCTGAGTTTTGGCACATTTGTAAAGAATTCATAGTCAAGGCAAGCCTTGAGCGAGTGTGCAGGAGATTGCTGGATCGATGTGGGAAGACCCAGCCCACAGTGGGCAGGTCCCGGGCAGGTGCACAAGAGGAGTCAGTAAGTTGGCATTCCTCAGTATACTTTGAATGGTTTTGCTGTCTGGCAAGTGAGGTTTGCCCCTCTCTCAGCAGTCCCTGTGGATATGATATGGCCAGTTTTCTGGACTTCCGGGGTTGGGTGAACTGTCCTGCTCAGCTGGACAATTCTAAGTCAGAATAAAATTTCTTGTTCCCCGAGCTGTTTGGTAGTGAATTTAACAGAAACATGGAAGTCACCTGCAACAGAGATGATTTGGGGGACTGTGATGGTTACTCTTAACTATTGCTCTGAGAGAACACCCAAAGTCAAGAAACTTAAGGGAGAAAAAGAGATTTATTCAGCTTACGGTTCCAGAGGGAAGTCTCTCAAAGCAGAGGCGGCATGGCTGGCTGGCCAAAGCTGGAGGAGGCTAAGTCACCGCAGACATCTTGGAAGCTAAGAGCTGCAGACTGCTTGCAGCAAAAGCTGACTTCTAGAGGTAGGGTAGGACTAATCCACCTCAAGGCCCACCCCTTGTGACTGCCTTCCTCCAGCAAGGTTCCACCTCTCAAGGTGCCATGACCTTGCCAAACACCTGAGACTGTGGGGGACACATTTCAAACCATGACAGGGACTCAAGTGAGAATCTTGGCGACGCCTGCCAGGGCCACTGCTCTGTGGGTAAGAGTGAGGCTGAAAGTTGATTACATTGGGATGGACCAGTCATGTCTGCTGGAGGCCTGGAGTCTCTGGGCTGTGTCTTTCTGCTGCAGCTTGGCTAACCGACACTTTGTGGTAGAGAGGGCGCGAGCTTCTTAGAGGAGCTGGGAACGGAGACTGGGAAGTCGCTGGTGCTTCAGTCCCATCTTCCTTTGCATCTGAGGTCCACTGGAAGCTTCCCCAGGGCCAGGAGGCATGCCCATCATGCGCTGTGAGGACGGTGCGCTGCCCCTCTCCTGCGGAGGCCGGAAGCACTGGGTTTGAGCCATTGGCACTCACCTGAGCACGGCAGTAAGAGGAGCCCGCGGGTGTGGAAACCAGATCCACGCAGCTCAAAGCCTTGCCAGCCTACAGCAGGCTGAAGGACGGTCCTCCAAGGGGCCTCAAGCTACCACTCCTCACCTTCGAGCCTCAGTGCTATCTGTGGCAATAGGACACTGCAGACGTGATAAAATTAAGGTCTCGAGATGGAGGAGTTATGAAGGTTACACGGGCCTCTGATTACAGAGAGGTAGGAGAGGTCGTAAGAAGCCAAGTCACAGAAACTGCCGGAGACCTGGGAATGCAGGCTCCAGAAGATGGGAAGGTCTGCAGAGAGGGCTGGGCCCTGGAGCCCCCGGAACGGAGGACAGCGCCACTCCAGGTCCACATGGTATCTGACCTGCAGAACTAGGAGGAGATCAGCAGGGGCTGATGACGCTCCTGAACTTGAGTCCAGCTGCCATAGCAAACTGACCCCACAGAGAGAACGGATGAGGACAGGGCTAGGGAAATGGCTGCTGCACAGATGTGAGGACCCGAGTTCGGATCCCTGGCACTGCTGTGAAAAGCTGAATGCCATTATGCACATTTGTTTTTTTTCTTTTTATTTATTCAATTGTACGTGTGTGTGTGTGTGTGTGTGTGTGTGTGTGTGTGTGTGTGTAGAACCACCATGGACGCCTCCACCTCCTCCTTGTTTATTCTGCCCGGGGATTCATAGGCTCCACCCTACCAGGACCAGAAACAGCAGGCTGCTCCCGCTTCCACCTGGCATCTATATGTGGGGTCTAGGATCTGAACTCAGGACCTTCTGCCTACAAGAAGTATACTTTGAGCCACCTCTCCAGCCCTCATCATGCACATTTGTAACTGTAGTGTTGCAGGTGAGTGGGAGGGGGGTGAGGAGCAGAGACAGAAGGACCCTCAAAACTCTCTCTGCCCAGCCAGTGTAGCCATCCATGAGGCAATCAGAGAGGCAGCTTCATTTTTAGAACGAACAAGTGAGAATTAGAGAGTCAGGCGTGGCTCACCTCCTCTCCCGGAAGCCGACTGTTCAGATATCAAGTCTCCTCTCTCTTCCTCTGGCACTGAAGAATTTCCTATCCTCCGCCTCCCTCCCAGGTGGCCTCTCACACCCTGAAGGCTTCTGGATGTTCTCCAGGCCTCACAAGCTCTGAGACCCAAAGCCTTTGTAGATCACTGTTCCGACCCCAGCTGCCTGCAGGGCCGGCTCCTGGCCTAGGTGAGCATGTTGGCCTCTTGCATGCCCCTGACCTCCAGGCTGTTCAGTTTGCCCCCTGCCTCGCCTCCCAGAGAGCTGCCAGTGTCACATGCCAATTCTTCAAGGAGCTTGGCAGAGGCTGGGCACATTGTAAACACTGAATAAACAGTGAGCGAAATGTACAACCTGGCGGACCACCATGGGATACCAGACCCCACCCAGGTTTTAGCCATCAAGGGAAGGGGAGCTGTGCAGCCTGCTGGGGAGGGTGGCCTCCAAGTGCCCCAGGGGCTTTTGGGAACAAGATCAATGCTTATGCACTGCTTCTTGTCTAGAGCAGTAAGGGGCACAGGTTCCAGGTGGTCTGTGGAGGGGAGGCCGGGGTCTGTGCTCGGACAAGTTGGAAGTAAGATGACTCAGATAGCATCTATTTCTCCAGGTCTGTTCCCACCCACTGCCCCAGGGGGCAAGGCTTCACTCACCTGCACCCGGATTGTATTTACTTTGCCTCTGACCCTGTCTTTGATCTCTCGAGCAGGGCTTCCCAAGGCTAAGATGCATGGATCGTCTTACAAGGTCACTGTTTCCCAGGGAAAAATCAAAGCCCCTTATAGGTTCTTCTGCGTTTCTCATGCTTCCCTCCTGCTCTGTTCCAGGCGTGTATCCATGCTACCTGCTTCGCACCCCAGCCTTACTGGGACAGAATCGAAAGACCCAAATGGGTGAGCATTGTCTCTCACTCGTCCCATGGAGAGCTGAATACAGCCCTTGGGACTGACAGTGAGCTGCTCTCAATGGGCCGCTTGGTTTGAGTGTTGGCAGCAGACCCCCAAGTGTTGCAGATGACAGAAAACATGGGGTGCCAGGGCCAGCCTGCTCTGGGTGCCAGGCCCCACCCCCTCTTCTGTGGCAGTGGGCGTCAGCGCAAGACAGTCATAGGTTTGGAAAGTCTGTACCCAGAGGAAGGAGTGGTGGCGAGTAGGGAGGGTTCCAACCCCTGTACCCAACTCTCCCCTGCTCCATGCGTGGAACCCTATGCTCCATGCGGGACCTGCAGATAGCCCCAGAAGTTGAGGGTGGGTCATAACCCAGGGGAGCAGCCCCAGCAACGCCTGGAGGCACAGAGTCTTCCTCCATGCCCTGCCTGGAGTGTCACGGAGGAAGCGTGATCGGGCCCCTGGGCTTCCACCATGAGGCAGCAACAAGCGGTGAAGGACTAGGATGGGCCCTGGCGATGGTGTCTGGGGACATGGCTAAAGGTCTCTGGGCTTCTTGCAGCAAGATGACCAAGTCCATGATTCAAGCCCCTGTCAGAGGACTGCTCCTTGCTGATGGAAACATTCCTAACAGAACTCATGAATCAGCACTGTTCCCCCCTCTAACTCATGTGATCGAGCACGGGGGCTCCAGCAGGCGGCGCTGTTGGGGAACCTTTGGAACATGGGTCTTGCTGGTAGAAACAGGATGCCAGGGACCTTGTAGATCGTTCCTGCTTCCGGCTAAGGCTCTGCTCACCAGTCCAGTGACATGAGCAGCTTCGGCAGGACTGACCACTCCCCACCAGGCAGCCCACACTGCACCACAACGCTCCCCAAAACCGTGAGTTGAAATACTTCTGTCTGCCTCCAACGCTGTTTTGATCAATGTATTTAGCCATGGCCTGGAGAAAAGTCGTGAGTCTTATGCATGTGATGACCGTAGTAGCTTGGGTTGCTGACCTGCTCACAGTCACCCCCTTTCCATCCCACCATGGCAGAATGTCCCCTCCTCCCTCCTGCTGTTGGTGGGCCTGGGACCTGACTGGCTTTGGGATACAAGCACTGATAGATGTGTCATGTGCAGAGCACTTCAGAGTCGCCTGGCTTGCGCGCCGATGTATTGTATTTCCTGAAAGAGACTATGCTCAGGATCATCTACTGCTTGGGTCAAGCAAGCCCCTGGGTTCTGTGACCGAGCCCAGCAGATCTACAACTGAGAGAGAGACCCCTCCTGGACAGGGCCACATCTGCCTGGCTTGTGGCCTTGGCTCCAGGCATCCAAGTTTGGGGAGATGCGTTGTACAGCATTACAGTATCCATAGCTGACTGATACATCAGGATCGCTTGTGGTTTGATGAGACGTGTCCTCCCCAGGCTCATGTGTGCAAACTCTTGATTCTCCAACTGGCAGCCCAGATTGGGAAGGTTGTGGAAACTTCCTCCTTGCCAGAAGAAGTGGATCATTGGGGGAAGGCCTAGAAGTCTCATAGCCCAGCCCCATTTCCTGTTTTCTGTCTCCTTCTACAGTATAGAGGCAGTGTGAGCCACCTGCCTCCTGCTCCTGCCGCCGTGCCCTTCCCGCCATGATGGACTGCAGCCTCTGGAACCGTGAGCTCAAACCAACATCCCCCTTTGCCATGGTTTGACACTGAGTTGTCCCCACACAGGTTCATGTGCTTGAATCTTTAGTTGCTTGGAAAAGCCATGGCACCTTTAGGAGGTGGAGCCTTGCTGGAGGACGGCAGCTACAGGGGTGGGTCTTGAGGTTGGTTAGCCCCACCCTGCTTGAGTGAGTGAGTCTGCTTTTGAGCTTGTAACAGCAGCTCTCGGCCTCTGTGATGTCTGCAGTGACCTAGGCCGCCCCCAGCTTCTGCAGGCAGACACGCCTTTCCCGCCATGAAGGACTGCGTCTCCCCTCTGGTACTGTAAGCTGGATAAATCTCCCCTTTCTCCCTTAAGTTGTTTGCGCTTTGGTGGTGTCTCACAGCAGTAGAGAAGAAAAAATGCTACGCTCTTCAAATTGCTTCTGTCAAGAGTCTTTTGTCACAGCAATGAAAAGTGAGAAAAACAACCACTTGGGGTGGGAAGGAGCCACACACCCCCACAGCCAGGAGAGGAGGGAGACAGGACCTTGGGATACTTCCAGGATCTAAGAATATGGAACGCCTGCGCCAGCTGAGTTGGCAGCAGGGGGCGGAAGGGACAGATCACTGGGTGGACAGAGGTTGATGCGACCGTAGGGGCGTATTATAGTGGGACATCATGTAACCATGCAAGCGATAAAAAAAGACCACCTAAACCAGTGGGGACTATGGTCAAGAGAGGGTGTATCAACCGTCCTCTACATCGCTATAATGACATCTGCAAATCGTTAGCCTTACAAATGGCCCAGCCTATCATGTGCCCGGTATCAGTGCACGGAACGAATTGGGAGCAAACCCTTTCCCGGGGCACCCCAACTCGCAAATCACCTTCTGGTAAAGTCTGTCCATAGATCCTATTTAAAATCCGAGGTGATATAACTTCCGTGAGCCATTCCCTCCCCTCCAGTGTGCGCTTCCTGTACTGCGACACGCGTTCCTCCGGATTCCTGACTTGGAATGTCTCCGAGATCTTTCTCTTCCCTGAAACACAGAGCAGAAGTCAATGCACTCATGCTCTGTCTCTGAGGACTGTCACCACACAGCTACAGGGAGCAGAGACTCCAGGAAGAATCCTGTTAGTCACCCAGGTCCCCCAAGGAACTCCTGCCTGAGGGAACCTCACCAGATGGGTCAGCTCAGAGCCCACAGAGCCCCACAAAAGAAGCATCCCTGGACCACGGACTGTTGGTCAGGGGTAGCCCAGGAGCTTAGCATCCTTCAGTGATTCTGACATTGCGAGCCACAGGCATGGCCTGGGGGGGGGGGTCAAGGATCCCCCATGGGGGATGAGTGATCCAAGGCCAAGTTGGCTGCAACTCACATGCGTAGGGTACTCTGGTTCCTCATAGATGCAGATCGACACTCAGAAAGGACACCCTAGGTGCTTGCAATAGACATTCGCTCTGAATTTTACAGACCTTGCACTCTGGACCAAAGTCCTGCTCAAGACAGAGGTAGAGAGGTGTTTAGTCAGACTAATACACACAGTCAGTGCACCTCGGTTCCCATTCCCCGGCTCACGGTTGCAAAGCAGGACCTGAGGCCGATCCGGCACTCTGGATTTTTTTTTATAAATAAAGTTTTATTAGGAAGCAGAACAACACTAAGGCAGGCTGGCCTCAAATCTGAAAATGCCCAGTGTAGATTCCACCCTGCCATCCTCATGACTCTTTAAAGCGAAGTACATCCCTCTGTACCCCACAGCTGGCTTCTATCCCAGCAGCATCTCTAGTCCTGCCTGCTCTCTGCCTCCCCATTCACGCTCAGCCAACTGGGAGGAGCCACGCCGAGGACCGGAATCCAGACCCGCATGGCTGGGTAACCATTCCCAGAACTCTGTAGACTTTGCCAACCAATTAGCCACTTGCCTGGGTCACAGGACAACTGCAATGAGGCTGGTCCTGATTGGTCATGCCTCCTGTCTGGGCGGGGCTTGGGGCACTCCTGGTTCCTCCCAGAGGTCCCAGGGAACAGAGAAGCCTTGGGCTTCGAGTTCCACGTGGAAATGTGCTCTGGCCGGACTCCACCCACCCGGACGCCAGTAAAGGTTCATGTTTGCCTCAATTAATCACAGCCCGGATCTGCAACTTGAGCCCCGTGCACCAGAATTGAATGGAAAAAGTGCAATCTGACCACAGAAGTATTATTTTATAAATAAGCCCTTCAGTAGTGGCTAATTGGAGACACATTTTTTCAAGGGTTGAGAAACATGCAAACGACCTTGCTCACGTTGACTGGTGGGTTCCTGTTACAGCCAGCCCGCTGGGCGCCCCGGGCCAGGCCCCAAACTGCCAATTCTATTGCTTGGAGACTTTGCCTCTCCTCAAGAAAGCTGCTTCTCCAGCCAGCCTGAGGTCAATTTTACTCCCCCAAACTGTGTGTGGAAATCCTTCCGTTAGTTCAGGTGACACACCCACAGCCTGCCAGGGAGCGCCCCCCATAGCAACGCCTGCAAGGGACCCTGATTCCCACAGCTTTATTCCAGCAAATTCCTTGAAGTCCTACTGTGTGTCTGCCCATACCGCACACCAGAAAGAGTCGAGGGGAGTTGTACCTCACATCCCAAGAATAGCAAAACTATGGGAGCTAGAAGTAAAGGGTCCATCAGCCTGCAGCATCTAGGGTGGATGGAGGGACCCCAATACCAAAGCCACAGATGCTCAAATCTCATATGAAATGGCATCAGCCTGGCCTAATAGTGCGGGTCAATCATTCCAACTACTCAGGAGGCTGTGGAAGCAGATTTAGGATGGCCAGAGGGAGTTGGTGAGACTCCACCCAAAGCAAAGGGCAAAGAGAGGGCTGGGGGTGCAGCTCAGAGGTAAAATGCAGGTCAATAAGCAGGAGGGCGTGAGTTCAAACCCCAGCCCCGCAGGAAATGTGTAGTATTTCAGAGAATTCACAGAGCCCTTCCAGACACTGATGTCTCTAGATCTTGTGTAGGACTTGACACAATAGAGCTGTTGCCCTGGGAGGGCGTGGCTCCAGGGTTAAAGCCTTTGCCTTACAAGCAAAAGGACCCAAGTTCAGTTGCTCCAGTTCCCATGTGAAATGCCACAGGTGGACGTGGCAGTGGCCTGTAATTCTAACCTTGAAAGGCGGAACCTGGAAAACCCCAGAGCAAAGCAATAAGGTGTAATAGCAGTCCAGGACTCCTAATGTCACCCTTGGGCCTCCAGAGGTGCACTCACTCAAACGAGCTACTAATACACACACAGACACCCAGTCATATGCAACACACACACACAGGTGTGTGTACCCGTGCATGGAAAAAAAGTAGTTATTACTTTATATTGTTTGGGGAAGAACAAGGGAAAGTCTGTGCATGGTCAGAACAGATGCAATTTGCTTTTTGAATGTTTTCACCTACAGTCTGTTGTATCTCTGAACAGAGCTTGTGGACTCAGAGTGGACCATGCAGCCAGCGGCTGAAAGACTGTGTCACGCAAGCTGTGCTTCTGTCTCTGAGCTGATTAGAACCCACCATTTCTCAAGGAATGTGAAACCTAAGACCAACTTTGCCCTCTGGACTTGCTGTGCTGTGCTGTGCTCTGTGTGTGTGTGTGTGTGTGTGTGTGTGTGTGTGTGTGTGTGTGTGTATGTGTGTGTATAGAGGGGATCTGGACAGACCTGCCACAGAAGGGCAATGGATGAAAGGGGTCCTAAGGAGAAGCCAGACTGTATTGGGCAGCTGTGGCTACAGTTACCTCTGGGGAAGGTTGAAGGGCAGGCAAGGGGCCAGTTCTAAGCCATCCAGCTACTCAGAGACCCCAGACGTCCCTAAGTTAGAATGACAAAAGTCAGTCGCTATGGGGTGGAGGGGGAAGCTGAGAGTCAGAGGGGTGTATGTTTGGGGATAGGGGGATGTGATGGGAAGGAGCGAAGGGAAAGGGAGGCCCGCAGGTCCGTGTGCCTTAGTAGGGATGGTACCTTTCCTGGTTCTGCGGAGTAACTGCAAATGAAGACCACGAGTCTGGGCTGGAGTTAGAATTCAGTTGATAGAGCCTAGCATGAGTGAAGCCCTGGGTTTTTTCCCCCGCACCCGTCAACCAGTGGCATGTGCCACACTCAGGAAGCGAAGACAGGCACAGGGGCGTCTCAAGTTAAGTCTACACGGCAAGTTTGAGGTCAGCGTGGCTGCATGAGATCCCGCCTCAATGACACAATAAAACAACACAGCCGAGCAAATGAGAGGCAATAAAATAATCGTGCGCCAATAACTCATGCCAGGAATTTCACACCCCTCCAACTCACTTGATTGCTTAGTCATCTTGTGATTGTTTAGTCACCTTGTGAGACCTTTTCAGCTCCAAACCCACCACCAGAAGCTGAAGAACTAAGTCTAGTTTTTTTCAACTCATCCATCAGAATGCTGCAGAGAGAGGGAAGGACTGGACAGGGTCTACTGGGGCCTCCTGGGAGTTTCCCTAATACACCTGTCACAAAAGTGCACTTTCACATCTATAGTACATCGTGGTCACTTTTCCAATTGATGCACATAGCTGCTCCACGTTTGTTCCTTTGCACGTGGCTGGTTGAAACTGGTAATCTAAGCTTGACAGAGGGTGTGGGAAGCTGAAGAGATGGAGGCCAAGCTTAGGGACCATCTGGCTATAACCAGGGTCCTGGGGTGGAGTTCACAGGGAATGTTGTCAGAGCTTTGGGGAGCATGAAACTATTCCAAAGATGCTCGAAGAACCAGGCTAGACTCTGACAGCCAGAGGGAACCATATAATGGACTGATGTCCCCATTTTGGAACTTCCTTTCTGAATTAAATCTGTCGGCCAATAAGGACACAGATCAACATGTAAGAAATTCTGTTATAGAAATTACTAGGAAGAGGATTGGCAGTCTGGACTTTGTCCACAAGAGCCAGAAAAGGGGATTCCTTCAGATCCATGGCTAGAAAAAAGTTAATCTGTGTAAGTGACAAGAGATCTGAGCCCCAAACAGAGCAAGGGCAGCTTGAACCAGGAAGACACCTTGGGTAGAATGTTCCGGCAAAGGCAACGGGCAGTGCAAAGGCCCTGAAGGAGGCCGTCTGGTAGAGGGATATCAGCCACAGCAAGCCCTCTTTAGAGCTGGAAACGGTGAGGAAGGAGAGCAGAAGAGGTTGCTGATGAAACCAGAAGGAGTAGGGTTTGGAAGATAAACATCTAGCAGTTCTGAAGGGCTCCATTCGGAGACTTTGTAGCTGGACTTGCAGATAAACGACTATAGGTTGTGGCTGAAATCCTGGCATTTGGGAGGCTGAGGCAGAGGGACGGCAAGTTTGGGACCAGCCTGGGCTACAGTGAGACCCTTTCTAAACAAGGCTGCATAGAGACAATGGCTCTGGTGGAAAATGGATGGTGGGCATTGATTGGCTGAGACAGTGGCGTCAGGAGCTAGATGCAGCTGCTTGAATATGTGACCAGGCAGGGAGGTGCAAGGGGTGTGCGGGGGGGGGGAGGGGAGATAGCTCTGAGCTGGCATCCCTAAGGATGAGGAGAGCGGGCCCTTTGGCCCAAGTCTTAAGTTGAAGATGCAAGGCGAGGGTCTGAAGAGATAGCACAGGGTAAGCCTTTGCCTCACAAGCAGAAGGACCAAATGTCAGGCAGAAATAACAATGGCTGCACTTCTGGCCCTGGAAGGTAGAGCCTGGGAAATCCCGGAGCAAAGTAATAAGGTGGTAGAACATCCAAGATGATTCCTGAAGTCACCCTTGGCCCTCCACAGGCACACACAGTGCCTTCTTCTATATGCATATACACCCCCCATGCACATACACACCAGCACTACACACACACACACACACACACACACAAAGACACGAATGGGTACCACAGACTCAGAAAGACAAGAAAAGTGCCGCTGTATCCACCACGCCCACTGTATTCCTCCCAACTGAGTTGTTCTTGCCTCGGGCACTCAGTCAGCACAGCCCAGCACCCGAACTGATACAGTCTACGAGTGTCTGACACGTTGCTCACTGCGGAATTTCTTGCATGAATATTGATAAAGCATCTCATTGGCTGAGCGTGGTGATCACTCTGTGGAGTTGATGCTCTGCATCCACCTTGACGTGGGTCCGAAGGGCTGACCTCAGGTCCTCAGGCTTGTGTGACATTTTGTCTGCTGATCATCTTGCTGTCCCCCCTCCCCCCTTGTCTCAGATGTTTGCTTTGAAAAATGTTTTGGAAAAACTATAAGAAGAAGCACACAGCTGAGAGCTAATGACAGACTAAAGTTGTTCAAAGGAGGGAAAAGACTGGAGTGGGTTTGGATAACAAGATGGATAACGCCGTGCTCACTTCGTGGGCAGAAAGGACCATCACACGGGTGAGTGCTAGTCTCTGGGTGAAGGAGCAGGAATTGGAAGAAGGGTGGGGACCACGGCTGTGGCAGGCAGCTCTACAGACATTAAGGGCCAGTGGAAGAGATAAAGTCCCACAAATTCTTCAGTTCCAAAGTCTCCTGAACTGCCTCCAAGCTGAGACGTGGACAGTCATGCTCTGTGGGGCGGGGGAGTTTGATTCAGTTCAAGCAGAGAAGACAGGCCACGGCAGAATACCTCTCTCCTCTGGCTCCTTCCTCCCTGGAGACAGACGGGGAGGGGGTGGGAGGTTGTCAAAGGGAGGAGTGTGGTGGGTGGAAGACCTGGAGGTCCTGCTCAACTTCTAAACATTTCAAGGAGCCTCTACTCCATTCCCCACAGTGTTGAAAATTCAGATGCCCTGATCGGGTGGTCTTCACATGGCCTCTGCCCCCTCTCAAAGCATTGCTCAGACTGAAAAATCAGAATCAGTTGCCACAGGCTGGGAAGACAGCTCAGTGGGTCAAAGGTTTGGCTCTGGACCTGAGCTCCATCCCCAGGACTCATGGGAAAAGCGAAGTGTGGCAGCCGTAGTCCTAGGGATGATGCGAGGTGGAGGCAGGCGGTGCTGGCTGGTCAGCTGGCCTGGCCCACTTGGCAGTGTTCAAGGTCAAGAGAGCCCGTCTCAAGCCAGAAGCTGGAGGCACGTGAGGAAGGACAGCTGAGGGCGTCCACGGGCCTCTCCAGGTGGACAGCGCGCCCATACATGTAGCCACACACACGTGTACACACACCTCCCATTCAGGAACCCAAAGCTGCCTAGAAATGAACATTTGGCAGCTGCAAAGCAAGGACCGTGTTCTCACCAGTTGACATCCAGTAGGATCTTCAGGGAGACCCGACATTCACAGGGGCCGGTATGGAACCGCACACCGGAGCAGACTCCGTGCATGCTCTCAGCACCACCCAATCAGGAAGGAGCTGAGGGCAAGCCCCTCTGGGAGACTGAGCCTCCCCCTGAGGCCCTGGAGGCAGGGGGGTTTCTTCCCAGCCCTCTGGCTCCAGAGCCCGGGCTGCCTGTTCAGAACGGGATGCTTTCTGCGGGGTGTGCTGAGTGACTTTCCTTATTAAAGGGGGGAAGCGAGCCCCCTGTGGCTTTTTTTATGTGTCCTGGGTTGCTCTTCAGGAGGAAGGCTCCGCCCACTTCCCAACCACATTTGCTCCCTGCAATTTCCCCGTTTGCCTTCCATTTCCTCCCAGGCCCCAAGTGCCACATAAACCGGGACCAAGGAGTTCACGGCGAGGGCTCTGCTTGCCTTCCCGGGTCGGGGACAGAGAGTCGCCAGACTGCGACAAGCTGCCGGCTGTCTGGAGGGCTCTGAACTGTGTCCTGCTCCCATGAAGGCCTCTGCAGACAAGCCCAGTGTGATCGGGTCTCCCAAGGCAGGAGATGAGCCCACCGGAATCTCTGCCCCCTTCTCACCCCAAGGTCTGTGAGGCCTGGCAGCTCCCAGGCTGGCACCACCTCGTGGCTGGCATTAGACTCTCAGAAGCTGAACTTGAAACTACGTACTTGGTCTTCCAGCAGTGCTGTAAGTCAAGCACGCTGTGGACACTCACTGAAAGCTTGGAGAGTCTCAGGCATGGGGAAGATGCCCACGTGGCCACCAGTCAGGATTCGGGGTCTAAGTCAGCCCCGGGCAGCTTCCAAAAGGCATGCAGAATAACCCAAGTGCACAGTCCATGAGGGGTCTCCCCATGGGCTCTGTGAACTAAAGGGGGGCTGTGATTGGAGTCATAGGTGGTGTGGCTCACATCTGGTCTAGAGACTCCCCCATTGTGGCCGCTGGGCTCTGCAAGAATGCTTATTCTTATTCTTAGAATGTGTAGCATTGGCTGCTTTGGAGCAGGTGTCTACAGCCCCCATGGTGAACTATGTCTCTGCATTGCTGGACTGAGAGGGGTTGTGGGAGGGGCGACAGTGGGGTCCCAAGGGCTCAGAGCCAACTCAGCCACCTGGGAGTCATTCCCACAACCACAGCGGGAGTCGGAGTCGGCACTGCCCCAAAGTTCCAGCACAGCTGGGAGCCGGGTGTCCTTTGTCCCCAGGAGATATCCCCCTCCCAACCCCCCCCACAGCTCTATGCAGGAGAGCAAGATCTGGAAGGTGTCCGTATCACAAGCAGCTGCCGAGAAGTGCAGAAGGGACATCACAGGGACAGGCCTGGAGGCGTCCCTTCATGTGCAGGCCAGATGCGGAGCAGAGAGCCCAAACCACATCAAAGTGTCCGGAGCCCAGGCCGGAGCATGCTAGGCGGAGGACGCCACAGCTCAGGGACAGAACCCCAGCTCGGCCCAGCCAGGGTCAGCTGGACCCAGGAGTGGTCCTTTCCCTGCATCTCTGAGCTTCAGGGTTGGCCAGACTCAGGGTCAGCATGCCTTGGCAAGGTCACGGCGCCTTGCAGTAAACCAGTCCTGGTGAGGCTCCACCCTGCAGAGTCAAACACACCCTGGACTCCAGCTACAGCCCCGCCCATCCCTAGGCTATTCAGCCCCTGGGCCTCAGTTTATCTCTCCGTCAAAGACACTAAGGGAGGAGGAGGGAAGAAGAGGATAGTTCAGTTGGGGGAGTCCTGGCCACACAAGCTGGAGAACTTGAATTCAGATCCTCAGCCCCCATGTAAAAATCCAGACACATTATCTGCCATCCCCAGGGGAAGCAGAGGCAGGCTGATCCCTGGGGCTCCCTGGCCAACCAGCCTAGTCAATTGGCAAGCTCCAAGTTCAGCAAGAGACAGGTCTCAGTAAATAAGGTGGGAAATGATAGAGGAGGACATGTGACTTTGACCTCCTCCCCTACACACCCACAGGAACACAAACTCATGCATAAGACACACACACACACACACACACACACACACACACAGAAATGGGGACCATGGTACCTTCTTAAGAGGCTTTTGGGACCGTGACTAACAAACACACTAGGTAACAAGATGCAAGGCTCCTCATGTGCCCCTGAGTACTGGCAGCAGCCCTTGGCTAGGGCACCAGGTCCCACTCAATCCTGAAGTCCTTCTTCATTGTCCCCAGCGTCCCTGCAGCCGAGTCCTGCCCTGCACAGACCCCCCCCCCTCGATCACGCCTCCAAAGCACACAAGGAAAGTCTGGTGTCGCTTTCGACATGGTGGCCCCACGGATAGCTTGGCTTTCACCAATAGTGTGGGTCACTGACACCAGACCACAGTGCCACTGTTTTAACTTGTCATGGTGCCCTGGGGTCCTACCCCAGGTGTCTCACCTGCAGGAGGCAGACCACAGAGGCATCTATCCCATGGGACAGGCATCGAGATATGACCCATCCCTAGGGCAAGAGGCTGGGATACACTCCTGTACATGTCGACACATGTCAGCTGTTTGGGGTGTACTCTGCTAGACCTAGGGCAGCTATGGGAACAAGCTATGTAGTCATCATGGGGCTCCAAGCTCTGGATAGGGCTCACCTGTTGGTTTTTGAGACAGGGGCTCATGTAGCCCAGGCTGGCCCCCAAGCAGTCCCTGTAGCTAAGGGTGGTGGTGTAATTCACCTGCATTATTGCTGATGAAATCACCATCAAACGACTTAAGGGAACAAGAGGTTTATTTTCTCTTAGGATTTCTGGTTACAGTTATTTGTCCATTTTGGCAGGAGAGCCAACCTTAGGGTCGAGGGAACTGGCCATACCATGTCCACATAATGGCTGAGAGAGGGACGATCCTTACTTGCCAGACCAGCACGTCTGGAAGTGTACACAAGGATGCCAACTTCCTCAACCAGCTCCCTCCATTTTATTCACCTGGGGACTAGTCCCACCCTCCTTGGGCTGAGGCTGCCCCACCCACTAGACAATCCCTTGCAGGTTGGCTCTGGGCTTAACTCAACTACTGATTCTCTACAAATGTGCCCAGAGCTCGAACTCTGAACTATCAAGTTGACACCTGTGCCTAACTGTGACAGATGGCCTTGAACTTCTAATCCTGCCTTCACCCCCCACTTGGGCTGACCAGTGAGCACCACCACATTTGGCTGAGAACTCTTCTGTCGAGGTCTTGAGGTTCTGGACTACTTCGCCCAGCTTGAAATTAAATACACTAGTGAGGGGCTGGAGCCATTGATGCCTGGGATTTGAAGGCTGGGCTCTGGAGTCTCAGAGTCGAGTCCTGATTGGCCCTGGTGCCCCACGCTTCAGGAATTTGCTTTGTTCCTCGGTCAGTTCTTGTTTCTTTGACACGGGACTGCCCAGGCTGTCCTCAGACTCACGCAGTGGAGGACGACCTTGGACTCTGACCTTCCTTACCTGGGATTCTGTGTGTGTAGACTGGGGATTATTCACTTGTGAATTTTGTTTGTTTTTAACCATTCACTCACATATGCGTGTGGCTTACTGATCTTGCTTCATATTACCAAGGGAACCAGGGCCCTGTTGTGTGTGGCTGTCCTGTCGATATCCCCCAAGAGACTGACGGTAGCTTGTCGTAGGTGCCTCAGGAGGGGGTGCTGGTTGGTTAGAAGCAAGATTTACCTGCTAGCTCGTTAAAAGCATGTTCTGGATGAAATGTGGACAGGTACCTTCCATAGACTGATCTCTGCAGTGAAAGGAGCCTCCCACATCTGTCTATCAAGAAGGGTACCTCCTATAGACCTGCCCTTCAAGGAAGGGCACCTCCCATGGACCTGTCCTTCAAGGAAGGGCACCTCCCATAGACCTGTCCTTCAAGGAAGGGCACCTCCCATAGACCTGTCCTTCAAGGAAGGACACCTCCCATGGACCTGTCCTTCAAGGAAGGGCACCTCCTATATCTGTCCATCAATGAAAGGCTCCTCCCATGGACCTACCCATTCAACAAAAGGAGCCAGAGACCCATCCATTCAACAAAGAGGGTCTCCTATAGACCTACCCATTCAACAAAGGGCTCCTCCCCATAGGCTTATCCATTCAGTGAAGGGCCTATCTCATATCTGCTCATTCATCATGAAAGACCCTCCCATCAGTATAATAAAGGGGAGCTCACATATGCTCATCTCCATTGTGGGGTACTGGTAGACTGAGAAGAGGTCTGCCAGCTAGCACCCCCTTCCATCTACAAACTCCACCACCCACCTCCTAAGCATTGGCCCTGCCCTGGGCCCTGCGTCCCCAACCTCCTTCCCACTCTTCCCCAGCCCCAGCCAGCATGCAGCTCTTGTTTGGACTGGAACATTTTAAAAGCTGACTTGTAATTACAGAGGCCAGGCGGCCTCGTTGCCAAGAGCACACTGGGCTTGTGTGGCTCTGCAACCCCCGGCAATTTTGGTAATGGTAGTCATGTGCGCCGTTTATCTTTGGGGTTTCCAGAAACGCAGGGACTTTTCCAAACACTTGAGAGTATCTGTCACAAGTGACCCGGTCAGCAGGATCCCAGGAGGCTGTGGACAGCTCTCTAGGTGACTGCGGGGCCTTGGGGGCAGTTTTGTGTGAACTCTGAGCTGGGTTCAGGCAGATCAAGAGGGTTTGCTGCATGAGGAGACCCCAACTGTCCAGCTGGAGGGACTGTCCACCAGGTGGGGTTTTCCTGGGGTGTAGCACTTCCCGTTAGAAAACCAGCAAGAGCAGCACTTGGAGGGATTACTGCGCACGCAAGAGGTGGGGAGTTCAGATCCCACGTGAAATGCTGGGTGGGCATGGCCACATCTTTATAATTCCAGTCTTAGGAAATAGAGACTGGGAATCCCAGAGCAAACTGACTGGCTAACTATCCCTATCTGTGGGTTTCATTGGAGACTCTGCGCCTGAAATGAGTAATGAGTGCTAGAGGAGGGCACGTGACATTCAACATTGGCTTCTGCGCAAGGGACACTCAAGTTCACATGCCCTCACCTTCCGAGCAACAGAGCCCAGGACGTGGTTCAGCCACCTCCCGGCAGCCGGAGCCTTTTTCTGACTGAGTGCGTACAATGAAATGACGATGCTCTCAGATTTGGAACGTCTCAGAAAATTGCTCGGAAGCATCTCACCCCAGCTCTGTCCCCTGGGACACCTGCTGAGCTCCACAAAGTGTGAACCAGGGAGGGCGGCAGGGAGGGTGTGGTCCTGAAGGGAAACGGCACAGTGGGCCTGTGAGCCTCTGAGCTGGACTGATGTGGGGGGAGAGTTGTAGGGGGCTGGGAGGAGAGGTGGCGAAAAAGCAAATTAAGCATTGCAAATAGGTTTGCCTATGTGTCTGGGCTGAGAGGAGCTTTTTCACGTGCTTTGGAAGCAGCCAGAAAGGTGGATGGCATGGAAGGGAGCCGACTGTTTCTAAATCAGAAACTCCAGGGGAGACACACGGTCCGTGAGTGTCTCGGCTTCTCTTCTAGTGATTGAAAAAAACAAAGCACAGGACAGAACCTGGAGAAAGTAGCTTAAGAGAGAAAGGGTTTACTTCGACTCAGTCCATCATGGTGGCGTGCGGGGGTGGAGCAAAAAGAAGCAGAAGCTGTTGGTCACGTCCCACCCACAGCCAGAAAGCACAGTACTCCGGTGCGTGTGCCCAGCTTGTCTGCTCCTTAAATTCCGTCTCGGAGCCCAACCCCAGGGAACTGGGCTGCCCACTTTAAGGCAGGGTCTTCCAGCATGGATGGATGCAATCAAGCCTATCCCTCAAGGGTATGGCCAGAGGCCAGTCTAGAGAACCTCTCTCGGGTGCAAAGGAGGCTGGCCAGGATCAAGAGGCACAAGAGCCCATCAGAGTCTGCATGGTGCAGACACAACCGACGTTTCCAGAATTGCTGAAGCAGCAGAATGTCACCACAAGTGGCGACCAGGGGGACGTAGGAGCAGCACACGTGTGGAGGTGCGGCCTAGGCAGCTGTGATAAAATCCCATTAGGCAGGTTGTTGTGGGGCGTATGCATGCATGTTCGGATGTGTGTGGATGTATGTATATACATAGGCACTCACGCATATGTGCGCATATGCGTGTGAAGGCCCGAGGAGGGGCAAGGTTGACGTGGCGTGTCTTCCTCAGACTCTGTCCATCTTATCCTTTGAAGCGTGGCCTCCCATCTGAACCCAGAGGAGCTCACCGATGGAGGGCCAGTCAGCTTGCCCCAGGGAGCTCCCATCTCTGCCTTCCAAGTGTAACATGGGTAAACCTCACTCAGTAATGCAAACACTAAAGCAGACCTATGCGAATACCTGGCGTTGTAGTGAGTTCTGAAGCAGGCAGAGCCCATGCACATAGGAGGACTGAGAGGCGGTTCTTCTCTAAGGACCAAAGATGGTCTCTAGGCATCGTGATGCTGACCCTCGGACAGGGGCAGGCAGCTCACCTTTGCTGTAGTTTGAATGTGTCATGTTCCCTGAAGGCCCGTGCATTTGACTACTAGGTCCCCAGCTGGTGGTGCTGTATGGAAAGACTGTGGAAACCTTAGGAGGTGAAGCCTGGGATGGAGAGATGGCTCAGTGGTTAAGACTCTGCCTCACAAACAGCAGGTCCTGAGTTCAATCCCAGGTTCCATGGCCATGGTCAGCACTGCTGTCCTGGTGGGCAGAGCCTGGGAAATCCTAGAGGAAAGCAAAAAGGAGATAGAAACAATCCAGGATGATTTTCCAAGTCATCCTTGGTATTCCACAGGGACACATAGTATATTCTAATACACACACACACACACACACACACACACACACACACACACACATACAATAAATAATTTTTTTTTTAAAAAAGGGAGGTGGAGCCTTACTGCTCTTTCTCAGCTCCTGAGTGTGGATGCCACATGACCAAGCCAGTTTCCTGTTCTGCCAATGTACCATCTGTATCTGTGGCCATGTTGGACTGTACCCTCCTAGGAACTGTTAGCCACAGTGAACCCCCTTTCTCCCTTAAGATGCTTTGGTCAGAATATTTTTTTCTAAAGTATTCAGGACACCTTGTCAATATTCATTGTTAGTTTTTAAAAAATATTTTATTTAGTATGTGTGTGTGTGTGTGTGTGTGTGTGTGTGTGGTCTCCCCAGGAAACGTGTTCATACAACAGCAAGTCAGGATAGGGCCAAGCAAGCCCGAGAAGACAGAGGTTGGACCCAAGACGCATGGACGGTAGCTGAGGTTAGAACAGGGAGGAAGACCTCGCCTGGAAGGTACTCATAGGCACCAAGATCCTTTCTCATAAGTATATTCATTCATGTGACTTAGGTTAATGCATTTTAATTTACATTTTATTTACTGGAAGAAGTCATAATACCACAGGAAATCGTAAAGAAGCGTCCACCCGAGGTGACTGATGTTGATAGTGTGTATATTCTCCTCTGGCTTCTTTTTCATGTGTTTTCGTTTAGTTTTGTGGTTTTCATTGTTACTGGCTTATTTATTTATTTATTTTGAGAGAGGGTCTCCTGTAGCCCAGGCTGGCCTCAAGCCATGTAACCACGGATGATCTTGAACTCCTGATCCTTCTGTCTCGCTCCAAGGGCTGGAAGCTTCCAGCATCCTTTCCTCCACCCAGTGCATGGGAGACAGAGGTGGGCTCACAGGTGTCTGCCGAAGCAGGAGGCCTGTTGGGCCAAGTCGGCTGTATGTGGGGGGCAGGGGCAAGATAACCCAGGAAAAGCCAGGGCGGGATGGGGGGGCAGTGAGGCTGGGGAAGAGAGGCTGCTGGGACAAGATTGGAGTCAGGGTACAGGAGAGGCATAGACAGGTCTGGGACGCCTGGAGGTGAAGGTGCCTCAAAGTTGGGAGACGCATGTTGCTTTGTTCTGAAGATTTGGCCAGGCCGTCGGGCCCTGGGAGACGCGCATGTGGCCAGAGGGTAGCTCTGTAGACCGGAGCGAGCGGACGGCTCTCAGTCACCATAATGCAAGCAGATGTCCTTTGAGCCCTCCCGTGGAATGACTTGGCTGCGTGCCCACAGGGCGAGGCCAGCAGGCCGACCTGAAGGTGCCAGAGGCAGCTTCAGAAGCAGCTCCTGCAGGGGCCAGAGCTGGCAAAAGTGACCAGCCCAGGTATCCCGAGCAACGCGAAGCAGTTCAAAGGAGTCTCGACCATGATCACCATGGTCACCTAGAGCTCCTGAGCTCCAATCTCTGGGACCCCGGGAGGCAGGATTCCACGCCATGGGGCCTGCACACCCCAGGGGAATCGGAAAGGATCGTCCGCATGAGCGTGAGTGGCAGGGATGAGAACCACATGGTCAGTGTCCTGTGTAGGCGGACAACATGGAGCATGGAGAGATATGGGCAGAGCAAGCTCCTGCCAGGCTGCCACCCGCGCGGCACAGACAGGCTCCTGCTTGCTCTGATTATTAACAAGGGCTTGTGAATAACACCCAGCGCAGACATCGCATCAGCCAGGTGCCAACGCAGAGGTCGGAGAGCACGAGGCCAGCCAGGCCCAGAGGCGAGAGCCTCACCCTCACCCGGCTGTCTCCTGCGCTTGGTCGTGGGCATGTCCGGCCCTCAGCCACCCACAGCAAGGGCAGTGAGCAAACATGCTGGGAACATGGGGCTATTCTGATCTGCACGCTCTTTGGGCTTCGGACAACTCAGCAGGATGCCCGGGCTTCATGATTCCCCGGCAGCTTTGACAGTATCCACTGTGGCCAGGCCACTCACTACTTGGGTGTGGCCACACTGGCTCTGGCCACTGCTCTCAGACGTGGTCCTGACTGTGTCAGCCCAAGTGCTCACTTCCCTGTGAAAGCCATTTCATCGCATCATACATTGGAGAACAGCGGGCAGAGGTGTCATGGTTTGCAATGTGTCCCCCACAGTCTCATGTGTTTGGGAAGGTCGTGGCACTTTGAGAGGCGGAGCCTTGCTGGAGGAAGGCAGTCACACGGGGTTGGCCTGGAGGTGGATTATCCCACCTAACTCCAGGAGGAGTCTGCCGTTGCAGCAAGCAGCCTTGCAGCTCTCAGCCGCTCAGACTTAGCCTGTCTCCCGCTTCTGCTGCTAGCCATGTCTGCCTCCACCATGAAAGACTGCATCTCCCCTCTGGAACCATAAGCTGAATAAATCCCCCTTCCTCCCTTACATTGCTTGACTTTGAGTGTTCTCTCACAGCAACACACAAGCGTAACTATTGTAAGAGGAAAGACATGGGGATGGGAGTCATGGTGATGATGATGGTGGTGATGTAACAATGGCGACGATGGTAGTGACCGATGAGAGTAATGATGTTGTGATGGTGATGGGGGTGATGATGGTGGTGATTGTGACCATGGTGATGGTTGTAGTGATGATGATGATGATGTTGACCGTGATATGGACTGATGATGATAGCTATGGTGGTAGTAATGGGGGTGTAGTGATGATGATGGTGGTGATGGTGATGATGGTGATGAGGTGATGATGGTGGTAGTGTTAATGGTGATAGTGGCGATGATCATGACAACAATGGTGGTAATGGTAGTGATGATGGTGATGATGATGGTGGTGATGGTGTAAAGGTGGTCGTGATGGTGTAAAGGTGGTCGTGATGGTGGTGGTGGTGGTGAAGGTAGTGATGGTGGTGATGATGGTGGTAAAGGTGGTGATGGTGATGGTGGTGATGATGGTGGTGAAGGTGGTGATGTTGGTGATGATGGTGGTGATGGTGATGGTGGTGATGATGGTTGTGAAGGTGGTGATGTTGGTGATGATGGTGGTGATGGTGATGGTGGTGGTGAAGGTGGTGATGGTGGTGATGATGGTGATGATGGTGATGGTGGTGATGATGGTGGTGATGGTGATGATGGTGGTGAAGGTAGTGATGGTGGTGATGATGGTGGTGATGGTGATGGTGGTGATGATGGTGGTGATGGTGATGGTGGTGATGATGCTGATGATGGTGGTGAAGGTAGTGATGGTGGTGATGATGGTGGTGATGGTGATGGTGGTGGTGAAGGTGGTGATGGTGGTGATGATGATGGTGATGGTGGTGGTGGTGGTGAAGGTGGTGATGGTGGTGATGATGGTGGTGGTGGTGATGCTGCCGAAGGTGACTCAAGGCTTCTAACTGTGCTTACTCTACGAAGCAGACACACCTCCAAGCCTTGTGCATGTTGACTCAGTTACTTCGCAGCCCTTTCCTGAGGTTCAAAGTGGTCGTTGTGCCAAAGAACCAAGGCAGAGAGGTGAAGCAACTTCACTGAGGTCTGGAGTTGGTAAGTGGAACGGACGAAAGCCCAAGCAGCGCATGCCTGTGCTCGGCGAGCCGCCATCAAAGACAGCAAGGGTCTCAGCACTGCAGAGACAGGATCATGATCAAAGTCAGCCTGGGCTACTCTTATGAAAAACGGTCTTTGGAGAAAAAAAAAGCAGAAAGGGGACTGTGGGCTGCAGATAGCCATCATGCTGCAGTATGTGAAGTGTTTGGAGTGAGAGGCTGGACTAGAATATAGACCCACAGTTTAAAAAAAGAAACAGGTAAGTAAAAGTGGGAAAAGTCTGGAGAAAATTACAGGAAAAATTTGCAGCATGGAGCAGGAGCAGGGAGCTTTCTGGGCCCTTCCTTTCTGAGGACAAAGGGAGATTGTGCAGGGAGCCTGAGCATCTCCTACTTACAGACACCCCTGAACTGGCCGAGGCTGCATGATGAGTCAGTGCCCTGGCTGTGCTCAGGTCCTGTGGACAGAACCCCACAACTTGGCTCTCCATAGAGGTCACATAGCCGGTGTGTCTGCTCTATGCTGTGCAATCAGGTGCCAAGCCTGTCAGTCTATTTATACCCCTTGGAATGTCTTCAGCCAGCGGAAGCGAAGCCCTCACCATTGATCTGAGCCCCACAACCACTACGCCGTGGGTCCGGAGCGTCGGTGGGAACCGAGGCTTTATCAACAGGCTCACTCCACAGATAAGCAGCTAATAGTATTATTTTAGGGAGCACTCAGAGGACAGGCTGGGACGGCGGCCCAGGTCACCTGTCATCCGTTCTGTCATCAACACCCTAAACAGGGATCAAATAAAGACCAGCGCACATGTGGCAGGCAGCAGAGGACCCTCCAGCTGGAAACAGACCTCCCCCAAGATAGCCGGGAAAGGAATGCATTCAGAGCGATTCTGCCGCTCAAGACACCCTCGGGAGACCACCCCACCACAGCCAGGGCCAGAGTGACCTTGTAAGGAGGAAGACTCTGGAAAGGTGATGTGTGTTGAAGCCACTTAAAATAGTTCCCAGATTGGGTCTGGATTCTATTGGGAAAGGTCAACGCTCAAACATGTCCATTCTCTGCCCCCGTCAGCAATCAGAGCCATTGAGCTCAGTGGGCTGCAGTTCAGCAGAGTTAGATACGGAACCCCCAAGGCCTCACCAGAAGGGTGCGGACCCCAGAGCCCACCGAGCCCTGTCTCCACCCTTCACCCACTTCCTCTGTCACCCCCACAGCTTCTTCCACTCTTGCATAAACTGTCCTTGGGGATTATTTAGTCTGTTCCTCGTGGCTCACTTGTGGCATTAAACAATGACGTGAGTTTGGGCAAATGGTTGTCTAAGGTCAGACACGCTGAGCCACTTCCTGTCGCACCAAGAGAAAGCAGAGGCCACAGCCACAGAGCAGAAGGTCAGTGGGCTGATTACCCCTGATGCTGCCCAGCGCTGCAAAGCTGAGGATCGAATCCCACCACGAGGAGGATACTTGGAAGACCATCACCGAGACCATCCAGGAGCACGTGGCTAATTGTTGGTCGTGTGGCTAGTTGGGACAGAGCCTACATCTACTGCCCGACTCATTGATGACCTCTGCTCACTGGTTAGTTCTGCTGTGTGTCCCACTGTTCCATGGCCGTCCCAGGCTGTGGCGGGATGGATGAAGTCACTGGTTATCAGTGACCGCCTCGGCCGCAGCCCATCTCCGTCCTGGAGGGCACCAGGGTTGGACAGTCCAGCCCTCTAGGCTCAGCATTGGTTCACCGGCTATCCTAGACTCGGGTATGGTGATAGGGTTTGCCGATGAGCCATGAAAGCTGTTCTGGTCACCCCACGGGGAAATTCCCAGGGGTTCAGAAAGTTTGCCTTGAAATAAGGACCATATCTTGATTTTTCTTTTTTGGGGATTCTTGTAGATGGGCAGGATGGTTGTCCTGAGTTTTGAGGCTGAGCCAAGCCCATCACGGGGTCCCTGTCCACTCTGCTCTGTCCCCCCTACACCATTTTGCACACAGCCCCTGCCCATCTCCCATAAACACAGACCCTGTCCCCTGCATGCACACAAACCCTGCTTTCTTTCATACATAGCCCCCACTTCCTTTGTACACGGGCCCTGTTCAGTTCCCATCATCCACCTGTGTGGTCCTTCTGGAATCCCTGGTTAAGCTCCTGCCAGACTTTGCCAATGCCTGGTCTTTTCCTTGGTGGGGCTTTGTCCCTTGCTGTCACAGTATGTCCCCTAGACCCAGGACACTGCCCAGGGCACACAAACACAATGTGCTTGGTATGTGCCATGTGGTTCTAGCTCTTGGGCAGAATCTGCAGGCCCAGGGCAAAAGGAAATGGTGGGGCCCTTGTCCAATGGTACTAATCAATTCAAGACAGTAGAAGATGAAAGTGTACTTAGGGACCACTGGAGCACAGAGCCCTGACTGGCCCATGGGTCAGACCTGATTGAGACAGGCCCGCGGAGCTGGGCGAGTGATCCGTGTGTGCACGTTGGTCCTCAGGCTTCCCGAGCCACCCGCAGCAGGGGATGGATGCTGGGTTTCCATTCAGAGACGCAGAGCTGCAGAGGCGGGGGAATCACCCGTGAGCGGGGTGCGGGGAGCGTGGATCTCACGGCCAGGTGCACTCTGCCTCCATCCAAGCAGCTGTTGAAACAGCCTTGGAGAACTGCTTGTTTTCCTCTTCTATTTTTGTTTCCTTAAATCTGGGACCAAGAAAGACCAGTGCCAGAATGCTCAAAGGGCTGAGCCAGGAGAATGGGGCCCACAGGCCAGGGAGCGATGTCTAAGGAGGTCACTGTGCGTGTCCTTGCAGGGAGGGAGACTTGCCACCCAGAGTGTGGGTGGGGCCTGGTGAGGCTGGGTCCCAAGCGAGAGGGGCCATGCTGTGCTGACCAGACTGTGTGTGTGTGCGTGCGCCCCGGGAGGGATCCTTTTCATTGGCGCTTGCACGCTACCTTCTTGCTTGGGGTTTTATTCAAGAAAGACCACGAAACACAACTATCATTACACAGGTCATTCCACAGCTAGGGCTTAAAGGGGGCCAACCCCAAGCCTGGTTTCCAAGCATGTCCTGATCCTGCCTGAACCCCACGCAAAGCACTGTGTATCCAGGGCGGGACCCCTCCAAAAGAGCACAGAGAGCTCACACGGGACACTCGATGTCCTTCCCAGGGACCCTGAGGAGTTGGATGAGTGGTCTTCTAAGTCCTGAGTGACAGATGGCCCATTTTAGACACCAAAGGTCAATGACCCAAAACTGCTCAGCCCATCGGATTCAACATGGCCCTGCTATTGAGCTGTCTGCTGTTGGTGGGCTCTTCATTGTCGTGAATTGATACATACCACTGGACAAAGGCCCCACCATTTCCTCTTGCCCCAGGCCTCCATATTCTGTAGCAAGTCCTGGGCCCAAGAGTTAGAACCACATGGTACACACCGAGGTGTCTAATTGCACCTCCCGAGCCCAATGGGAGATGCTCCCAAGGAGCGGAGCTTTTAGGGATGGAATCAAGGTCTTTATTCTGTGGCCACTGGGCTAATCGAAAGCGAGTGCCACCCACAGACAACTTGATTTTGGACCTCTGGCTCCACACCTGGGAAATAATCATTTCTGCTGTTCTAAAGCAGAAGCATGTGGCCCCAGAAGACTCTAAGACTCAGATACCACAGCCCAGAGAGGAAAGGACTCATGGAGAATCCTATGTAGGGGTCCAGTGGCCACTGCCCACTTCTAATTTGTGGCCCCCGAGCCTGAGAAGCAGAGGAAGGAACCCCAGTGGGCAAGCTGTGGCTTCGATTCTGTAGACGAACTCTGTAGCATTCTGGAAGCAGGAGAGACCCATGACCGAGCACAAAGGTCCGTGAAGCCAGCCTGCATTCCGACACGGCTGTGCAGAGTTGGGGGAAGGGCATTTGGAGGGTTACAGTGGGGGGCAGGAGTTTCCACGTTTCCCAAGCAGCCCTAGGAAATTTCCAACTCAGGGGAGTCCAGGGCTGAGTTCAAGTTTGGGGTTCAATTTCAGACCCAGCAAGGATGCAGAGAGTTTCGAACCAGTCTCTATGCCTGTCAGTGACCAGTGGTGGGCAGCGCTGGGTTCTGAGGTGCCAGCAGGCATGGAGGCCAGGCGTGGGGGAAGGTGACAGAGAAGCCCATCTGGCTGCCAAGGCCATGGGGGGGTGTTGAACGAACCAAGATGCTTCTCCTCCTGATCCTCCTCCCAGCCCAGCTTTGACCTCCTAATTCTTCTGGGGCTTAGCCACAAGTGTGCATCTGCCATTTTAAGAGCACCAACCTCTGCTCTCCCCTTTGTGAGGGAAACAATGGGGTGCAATGGGGACCACTGCACTGGTCACCCCAGGTTCAGCTAGGAGCAACATGCCAGGAAGGCCCCAGGTGGCCTACTCAGCCCGCTGCACAAGAGAAGCTGAAACTTATGATATTCAAAAGCACATTGGCAACAAACTCATGTTTTTAAAACGTGTAAACACCGCAGTAGGGGTGGTGGGAGGGGGGTAAGACATGTCTGGGAGGCTGCATCTGGATCTCTGGTTTGCGGCTCTGGTCTCGGGCCTGGAGCATAGAACAAAAGCTAAGTTGTGTGTTAGGACAATGACAGAATGGTTTGGAAATCGCAGGGCTGGAACTTGTTAGGAGCGGCTGCTGGGTCTGAGTCAACAGAAGAGAGAGCAGCCTGTCCAAGTATCGGCTGGGATTCTAGAAACATCCATTGAGTGACCTTAGTGCATACTTCAAAGAGAGAAGGAGCCCAGAGGAGAGCAGCTCTGAGCTTCGTGGGGCCCATGCCGTCCCCAGCGGGCCGTCCACCTCCACAGCTGGCCGGCAGGGGCAGGCCCCCAACTGCCCGGGTGACAGACATACCGGGCGAGGCCAGCTGTGGGGCCAGCGCTGCTTTCAAGTTCTGAGTGTGCGCCCCCTCTCTTCCTCTCTTGTGCCTCGATTTTATTGAGATGACTAAATCCTTCAACTATGTTAGCAGTAAACACTGTTACTTTACCCCCTGCCTCTTTGAAGCAGCTGTTGACAACTGGACTGTAATTCAATCAAAGATCTTCGAGCCTACCAAACTCCAATGTGCCGCCTGCTTCTCCCTCTGCCGCTTGGAGCCCCACACAACCGTGCCAAATGTCAACGGGCACTGCTTTACCCAGGCTCCAGGCCTGGATGGCAAAGAGCCGCAGAGACGGAGAATGCCAAGCTGAGATTCTCTGAGAAACTCCAATGTCCAGGGAGGGGAGGGGGGAACACACACACACACACACACACACACACACACACACACACACACACACACACACACACACACACCAGTCCAACAACCAGAACCAAAAGTCTCTTTTATTGCAAAGTCAAAACCTTTTGCACTTTGTCTAGTGATACAGAATTTCACTAAGGACCCCTTCGTTCAACAGCTGTAGGTACATTGGTCCGACCATTAATAAATAGTCTTAAATAAGAAAACAAATGGGGTGAAGCAAAGCAAGCTTGTCGACCTCGGCAAGGATGAGAGTGTGCTGGGACAGCTGCAGATGGAAATAAATAATTTCTTTGTCTTGTCACAATTATTTACATGTTGAAATGTACAAATGATGCTCTCCAGATACTGTTGGGGGCAAGGAGCCCGAGCAGTAAGAAAACTCAGTCCAAGACAAGTCATCCAGAAAGCCCTGGATCTGCCAACACACAAAACACGTTACGACGAGAGATATTCTCCTCCCTGGAGACTAGGCAGAGTGGAGACTGTAGCCCAAGCAACAAAAGAGGAAAAATCAAAAGCGAATGAACGCAGAACTCCAGCGTGTCCAAGGACCAACCTGGCAGAGGTGGAGAATGTCCCCTCTCAGCCACTCTGCAGACCCACGGGTCTCTCTCCCGGTTCATCTCTGGATGCGCTGGACATCTGTGGCCAGCCTGGCACTCCTTAGGTACCACGCCTTCAGCTGGGAGCCGCGCCTTCAGTTGGGCCCAGGCAAGCAGGCCTTACGCCACAGGCCTCTAAGTCACGAAGGCCTCTAGAACCTTCTGGTTAGGGTGCCCATGAGACCCACCATGCTGGCTCCCCTTACTTCAAGGAGCCGATCTCTTTGCAGGGCCCTGTGATAGGGGTTGGAAGTGAGGAGAGGCAGCCTCGGGAAGCAAGGACCTGACTCTGGAACATTGCTAGTGGGGTCTCAGTGGGCCCTGCCTGGAGAACAGTACCTGACACATCTGGGGACTAAGGAGCCAGGCTTCCTTCTGTCAGGGTTGAGCTTCGAGCTAGCCCAGCCACTGTCCACATTGTGGTCTCTCACTGGTTGCCCACTATGGGGGAATTGAAGGTTAGAAAAGCATACACTGGCTTTCATTTCCATCCCTCCTTAGAGGCCAACGCTGGCCTCCGCCTGCTCCCAGCAAACTCCCCCGCTTCCCCTCCCTATAGCTTGGACTTCGGCAGATCCGGGATAAACACACGGGGTCCTGCGGACTCAGATGGAGACTGCATGGGAATGAGGATATGGGACCTCCCAGCCTCCACCAGTCCTGACTGCTGTTTACATAATTCAGAATAAACGAGAAACGGGGATAAACTGTTTAGGCAAACATATCTGTAACACCCTAACTATTTTCATTCATGGGTTTTATTGTGACATTTGTTACAGGGACGGCGGCTGGGTTGGTTTCCTTCGGCCGAGCGCCCATCTGAGCCACACCCTTCCTCCCACCACAGCTGGTGGGTGCAGGCAATTAACCTCTGCCAGGATTCAGACCACCATAGGAACTGTCGGCCAATGGCGGTGGCCAGGTGGATTTCTTTGGAGGTGTTTTTCCTACTAGATGTTGCTCATGGTGGTCTGTAGGCTCTTGCCCATGGGGTGCCTGCAGCCACCCGGAGATCGGCTCTCTAATGCCTGATACTTTTCCGGTTGGGGAAGGAAGGGAAGACTCAAGAAAGGCGGCTGGCCTGCTGGCCCCTCGCCAAGGTGGGCAGTGAGAGTCGCTGGCCTTTGAGACACCCGTGGATCTGGAAAATTGTGACCTGAAAGGACTCGAAACCGGGTTAGTGGCAGCCACAGGCCCGGACCACCATGTTTCTGTACTTCTTCAGGATGACGTTGGAACTGTCGTCAAAGTAGAGAACGGAGATGGCATTGAGCTGGGTGGGCGCGCAGCAGGGCTTGGGCACTGTGTCCGGGTTGATGAAGTGAACCTGCAACACGGCCAGCATCGAGTGTAGTGAGAGGTGGAGAGACACCCTTCTGCCTGGCTGCAGGCTCCTCTAAGACACATGTACTGCCTGGGCAAGGTGACCACGTCGCCTGAGCCGAGCACCCCCATCCTAGCAGGCTGGGTGATAGGATCAGCTCAGGGCGTGTCCCAGGTATTTGAATGAGGGAACCAACGTGTACTGTCTTCCTAGCATGCAACTGATGCAGAAGTCTCGCGGGGCTGTCCTGCATGCCGACTCATTCCAATGTTTTGCTCAAGGGTGGGTTGACACTCAGCAGCAGAATGCATGCCTAGCGTGCGCACAGCTCTGGGTTCAATTCCCAGCCCTGTAACAATCGACGTGCTCTGTCTTGCACCCATGCACCCTATAGAGCAGGAGCTAAGGCAGGAGAAATACAAAGTGCGTCCAAGAGCACACAGCAGGGAGTACTCGGGACTTACGTAAACCAAAGGGAGAGGATGGTACCACCCAACTGACTGCAGCCCACGTTCAAGGTGGGCTGGGGAGTCTACCCTTCTGGTTTGCCTGCTTGTGTCTGTCATGGTTTGATGTGAGTGGCCCCTGACCTCACTCACACTCCAGGGACACGTGTTCGCATCCTTAGCTGATGGTAATGTTTGGGGCACCTTTAGGAGGTGGAGCCTTGCTGGAGGAAGGCACATCACAGGGAGCGGGCCTTGCTTCCTCTCACTCTCTTGCTCTCTCTGCCTCCTGATGGCTGTGGTGACCAGAACCAGCCTCCTGCTTCTGCCTCTAGCCCCAACTTCTGCCATAATGGAGTATATTCCCTCTGGGACTGTAAGCCAAATAACTCTCCCTTTTCACCTGAAGCTTTGTCTGAGCATTGACGCACATCAAAGCAAGCAAGCAACTGTAGTGGTTTTTAAGACAGGGTCTCATGTAGCCCAGACTGGTCTCAAACTCACTATGTAACCACAGTCCTGGTAAGAGCTGCTGACGCTAACTTTGAAGTTGGATGGAGTCCAGGGAACGGAAGGCCCAGGACCACATTGACTGTCCTGAGTATATCGTTCCTTCCTCCAGCAAGGCTCTACCTCCTAAAGGTGCCCCAACTTTGCCAAACATTACAATCAACTAAGGATGCGAACACGTAACCCTGTGGTGTGAGTGGGGTCGGGGGCAACTCACATCAAACCATGACAGACACAATATATGTCGTGAAACATATGTTTAATCCCTTACAGCACTGTATGGGAACCCACCAACTCATGACAGGGCTGACAGCTGCCTAGGCTTCTGGTGGGGGGCAGCAAAGGACCCAGATCCCCCCACTCCAGTCACACCCCCAGGGAAACACCCACCAGTGTCTGGACGATGGCGTGGTTGGTGGCGTTCATGTAGGAGTTCAGGGGGAAGGCACACTCTCCTTCGCAGTAGTAGGCAGCATACCCTTCGGGAGCGATGATCCAGTCCTGGGGAGAGAGTAGGTGGACGTGGGGACACAGCCAGGCCACACCCTCCAGGACAGTCAGGGTGTGTGTCCAGTGCCGTGAGTGCAGCCTTCCACTAGCAAGGATGAGATGGAGGCGGGCCAGCCTGCAGGAGAGCCGCTGCTGGGGGAGCACAAGGGTATGCCTGGAGCCACCTCTGTCCCTGCTGGGGGCTCACTGCAGCTCTCAGGAGGTGGAGGCAGCAAGAGCCAAGTCTAAGATCCCAGTGAGCTGGGGGCTAGCCTGGGCTACCCAAGACACCATTTCAAAACAACCACCAAATACAAACGCTAAAAAAACACACACTTACTGTGCCCACAGGAGACAGCTCTGCAGCCAGCAGGGGCCTGGGCAGAGCCCCAGTATGGGGGGCCCTCTGCCTGACTTGCCAGCCCAGGTCTCAGAAGATGACATTCAGCATGGGGGGCCCTGCCTTACCTGCCAGCCCAGGTCTCGGAAGCTGACATACAGCTCATGCTTCTTGCACGCCTGCCTCTGGTCGCTGCTGCTGTTTTCTGCATCCACGAGGAAGTGGAGGAGCAGAACATGGGGAAAGAAAAACACACATTAGAATTCTGGAGAGCGACAGGGGACGTGGGGGCTGGAGGGCAGCTGTGCTGGCTCCACAGCCTTCGACACTTCTCCCGAGTCCTGCTTGGATAGACCTTCCAGCCCACCCCAAGATACTCACCAACCTGTGGGGGCAGAGGCCAGAGCCCGGGGCACAGCTGCAGCCCCTCACGTCCCTCCAGGGAGAAACCAGAGGGAGCGAGGTGAAGCGTGGGTGACTCCCATTTCTTTGTCTTAACTTTTAAAAGATTTTACTTGTCTATGTGTGATGTGTGGGTGATATGTGTAATCCATGTGAGTGATGATGTATGATGGGTGTGTATGATATGTGATATATGCATGTGTGTGATATAGGTGTGATGCATGTGTGGTACATGCATGTTGCATGTATGTATGGCTATATATGTGATGTATGTATGGATGAGGTACAGTGCATGTGTGTGTGATACATGTGTTATGCATGTGCATGGTGTAGGTATGCGTTTCATGTGTTTGATGCATGTGTGCGATACATGTGTATATGGAGTGTGTACAATGTATGGTATGTATGTGACACATGTACTGACACACGTGGTGCATGTGTGGTATATGTGTGATGGGTATGTGGCGCATGTATGTATGATTGTGTGTGTGTGATATGTGCATGTATGAAGTGTGGCTGCATGTGGAAGTATGTGATGCATGTGTGGGCGCATGTGTAGAGTTCAGAAGAGGGCTCTGTGGAGTCGGTTTTCTCCTTCCACCTTCACATGGGTTCCAGATTCAAGGTGTCAGGCTTGAGGCCAGTGCTTTACCCACTTGGCCTTCCAGCCCACTAAGGTTCTAAGGAGTAAAGACAGTGCCCTGGGTTTGCACCTGCGTCAGAGACGGGGCACTGCAAGCCCTGTGGGAACCTGCATGTCCATCCCTCCTGCCCCCACAGACTGGACAATTTTCCCTGCACCCCTCAGCTACAGGCATTGGTTTTACCTAATCTGACGTTTCCAGGGTAACATGTACCCCAGTTCTTGCCCGTGAGACTGTGTAGCTCTGACCTCTACATACCAGCCACCATACCGCTCTTCTTACTGTGGCTGTGAACATGTTGCACCCCAGGGCCTTTGTATTGTGGCTTCTCACACACAGAGGGTCTACCTGCTATCTTTGTACTTGTGGCTCCTTCTCTAAAACCTAACCTGAGTTCCAATATCACCTCCTCAAAGAGGCTTTGTGGGGTGACCCCTGCACCCTGGCCTAGTGTCCACTCATGTTTGTCGAGTGAGCATGCAGGAGCACATGCGGGCACACGGAGGTGTGCATGCATACACTCCCACACAGACACACTGGAGCTTCTGCTTACTCCTCTAGAACCTTCCAGACTGGAAGGTCCCAGGAAGGTAGAAGCAGTAGGAGATGGCCAAGGCCAAGGATGTAAGACAGAACTTGAAGGAGGCTTTGCTTTGCTCCCCAACCCGTGGTGGAGCCCCACAGCCTCTCTCACACGGCCCGACAGGCAGACTGAGAGGGTTCCTGAAGCCAACCCCGTATTTCCCACAGGCCATTTGGACACCCAGGATGAGCTCGACAACACACTTGCCCTGGTGGGAACTGGTTCAGGGTAAGGCAGGAAAAGCTCAATTCAAACCCAGGACATGGGGTCCCTCCTTCCTGAGTCAGACCCATGAGAAGATGCTCATTCTCTTCCTCCCGCTGCCTGGCAACAAAGCCTCACGCGGTGGGTGGGACGGAGTCTCTGTGTAGATGCAGCTGGAGTTGAAGCACACTGAACACAGGGTAGTAGCCCCAAGTATGGGGGCTTCCGTTCTCCCATGAGCTTGTGTCAGCTGAGTTCAGCACCCACCTGCTCTTTTTCCTGGGATTGATGTCCACTGTCCCCCTAGGGAAGGCTCAGTCCAGTGCAGGGGAGCAGGGAGCAGCTGGAGTGGGAGTGTGGGGGGAGATACTGGAGGGGAGAGCCAGAGCCCTGCCAGCTTATAGGGTCTGCCCTGATCCAGGAGATCAAGTGAGCTCTCCAGCCCCCGGGGCTCCTGAGATGTGTCTTGGCCCGGGTACCTGGAGTTCTGAGAAGCCAGCCCCTGGCTCATCTGCCAATCAGAGACCTCTCATAGCAGCTCTTCATCAAACACGGCCTGTAACCCTGGAGACATCATATCTATTCCCTGTGAGTCCAATGACATGACAAGCCACAGGGAGGCTGATGGAGTGATACGCCGCCTGCCTCCCGATACCGGGATCCTGCCTATGCAGCTCTGGGTTAGGAATCGACTCAAGGAAGGCTGTGTTAACCCTCAAAGATCGAGGCCTAGGGCACATCAGAGAAGAGCCCAGAGCCAGACAATGTGGCCAACCCTTCAGAACAGCCGCAGAATGGATGTCTAAGCTGGCATTCATTACTATGCAAAGTCAGTATCACGAGCCCCCTTCCTCTCTTCTGGAAGGGAAGCATAGGCCTCCCCTGTTCAGGGGCACCAGATAACTTGGCCCAGAGAAGATGCAGCTCTGAGCTGATGAGCTTGGGCCAGACACTGCCCGATGCTGCAATTGATTAGCAATGTCTGCCATGAACAGAGAAGGGGTGTGCAGTGGCCCGATCACATCCACAACCGTGTCTAAAGGCCAATATTCCAATCTGAGCCTTGACCCTCGGAGACTGGGAACGGCTCCCGAGCTAGCTGTGCTAGTGTTACGGGGAAGGTGGTACGGGGTGTGGGATGCAGGGTGCGGGGGTACGGGGGGCCCTGCAATGGTTGTTCAGGAGAAAGAAGTTGGATTCCTTGGCATCCCCAGAACCTCCTTAACAGAAAAGCACGAGAAGGATGGGAACAGAAGCATCGCCCAGATCTCTTGCTCCCCCCACACCACCCCACCCAGGGCAGTGAAGGGTCAGCAAAGAAAAGGCTGTACCAGTTGCCTGCCCCTGTCCAGGCAAGTTAGAACAGGTGTTTGGACCAGCTGCCACCCCTACGGGTCAGCTGGGGGAGGTGGCCAATTACCAGGGCGTGGGGCTGCAGGGGGCGAGGGCCTAAGCTCTGCACCTGCATGTCAGGAGCAGTCAGGAGCCCCGGGGCTTCACGCAGAGGCAAGCCGGAACACGCGTCCCCCGCCCGGCATGAAGGCCAGTGTGCGTGCGAGAGAAGGCGCATCTTGTGTGGCCCTCTAGCAGGATTCCTGGTCCGTCCCGTGAGACGAGAACACTTCAAACGGCACTGGGCACACGCCCACACCCACGCCAGGCTCGCACTAAACCAGGGTGGGGCTGGGACACTGGTATTTTTTTTTTTTAAGTTAAACTTCCAGGCAGGGTTTGGAAGACCTGTAAGGGAATGGAGATTCCCAGGCAGAGCAACTATGGGCACTGTCCTGGGGCTATGTAAATGGACATTCTGGGACGGTGAAAGGGGCGCTGCGGGGCAGTCAGCTGTGAGCCCTCACCATCGTCCTGATTCCTGAGCCGAGTCACAGAGCTGCACAAGGGAGCCTGTCCTGCCGGGTGGCTTTGCAAAGGCCTCTGGGAAGTGTTGGGATCTGAGGGGTGCCCCACCCCCATGTCGTGTCCTACCCACCTGCCTGGACATGACCTCATACCGGAGCCACATGCCAGGCCACAGCCTCAAACGGTCAACACCCACGAGTTCTTGGGTTGGGGTTCAGACTCAAGCTGAGGTTCCCAAGAGAACATTCTCCCCGCCCACAGCTTCAGCCCGACTTCTTCCCGGGACACCACAGTCTCCACGCGGCCACACCCACAGGCAACAGCGGTGGGATAGGCCTGACCTGGCTCAGAGTGAGCAGCTTACTTCCCAACTGGGAGATTGGTCTGCAGCCCTCGAATAGGCCATCCTGGGATGAGCTGAGGGACCTAGACGAGCCTCCCAACAGTAGCTCATCACGGCATGCACACGAGGGTGATAATCACCTTAGTCCGCGCAGTTCCTTGGTTAGCCCATACTGGGCTTTTCTTTTCTTTTCTTTTTATTCAATTGTATGCGTATGTGCGTGTGTGTGTATGTATGTGTGTATGTGTGTGTAGCACCACGGACGAATTCGGGAACCACCATGGACTGCCCCGGGATTCACAGGCTCCGCCCTACCAGGACCAGAAACGCAGGCCGCCCCCGCTTCCGCCCGGCGTCTATACGTGGGGTCTAGGATCCGAACTCAGGACCTTCTGCCTGCAAGGCAGAGGCTAACCCCTGAGCCACCTCCCCTCCCCCCCATACTGGGCTTTTCAATGGTGATCCCTAGACCCAGGAGTCCAGCACAGAGGAGACCCCCCCCATGAAAGGCTTTGATTTGGGAAATCACGGTCTCTTTAGGAAGCCTGTCAATCGTTGCATCTGACTCAAGAGAATGCCTGAGAAGGCCCCACCCCATGCTGGGCCACAGCGGTCACTCAGGGTGTCTCTGTGCACAGCTGCAGCATGCACTCTGCACCTCGCCTTGAGTTATAGCGCTTTATGTGACACACTTGTTGACCCACATTGCTCCATCTTGAGCCTAAGATGCCTGGCAATGATTCTGCATCTTATCCCACAAGCGGGACCACCTTCCTGTGAGCCGCCAGAAGGCACAAGAAGCAAGTGGTTCATCTGTGCCGATAAATGATCGACCCCCCCCAGTTCTGTGAAACATCTAATCCTCCTACAAGTGGCACACACGAGTCATCCCTCACACTTGATGGGGCCCCTTCCCACAGGACCTGAAGAGGAGGAGAACCCCAACTCTGAGATATCGCAGGCATGACAAACCCATCATCTGGTTCCCCTCCCCAGCCAAGCCTCACCCAGAGTAAGTGCCACAGAGAAAGACTCCACCTTTGTACCTGGGCTCCAGAACTTCTTTTCCCACCTAGGACACTTGGCCAGCTACAAACTGATGCTCAAAAACTATCTGACTGTCACTCACAACTCAGCTGTCAACAGTTCTGCGGTTCTCTTCCTAAGTCACCTCTCTGGTCCCTAGCGTCTCTGTGTGTCTACGTGACCTCTGACTACAGGACCACCTCTCAGCTCGATGCACCTTAACCCTGCCTCAGTCTCGCCCTATTACATGTGCGCATGCATACACAGGTGCCTACATGAATACAGTGAACGTGCAATGTATAAATGTGACATACATATGAAATTGTGTGAAGTGTGGTCTGATAGCTGCTGGTTAAGGTTACCTTCTCTGCCTAGTTATACTGGCATTAAAGAATCTGTCATGGAGTTTGATCAAGCACAAGCGACACAGAAATACCGGGTAAATGTAGTCCCAGGTGAACGACACAGCTTGTGAATTTACTGACAAACAGATCCTGACACTGTATTATGTCTGTGTCTCTGACATACTTCCTCTGGCGGCATGACCCCTCCCCCACTGACAAAAGTCAGACCATGCAGGTTGCATGCCTGTCCTGCATGTGTACATGTATGCATGTGTCCCTGAGGTTGTGCATGAAGCTATTGTTCTAGATAGAAATTTACATGAGTGTTTCGCTATTTATATTTTAATTAGCCTATTTCTTTTCCACAGTGACGATGTAAGCTCAGGGTGGGAAGAACATGGCTTCCAGAACTTTCTGCTAGTCATCTGCAGACCCCAAGTGGCCTCCCTGCCTGCTATGGGGATTGACCTCCCTTCCAAACTTGCTCTGACCTCCCACCCCAGGTACCTGCCACATTGGCCATTCTCAGCGCCTCCTGGTTCTTGGGCGTCTTGGATCGGTTCTGGCTGCGCTGCTTGCCTCCCGCAGACCGGATACTACGGAGATGAACCTCCGTGGCCTTGAAGAAGGCCACCATGAAAGGCTGCTTGTTCTGGGGCCCGTGCCGCCCGATCAGGCCTGCAAACTTGGGGTTGACGCTCTGCCCTGGAGAAGAAACGGGACGGGAGAGACGAGTGGGTACAAGAAGGGGCCAGTGATGCCGTGACATTCACACCTTTCGGCCTCTCCTCTGGTAATGACCGCCTGTGCCCAACACACCCCTTGTGCTTGAAGTAGCTTCAGTCAGGAAGTATCATAGCAATGAGCTCCGCACGTGGACCGCACTGTTCTCTCCCTATACAAAGAAGTCGTTGGAGACAGACATTTAACGTCACATTCTCTGATGGGTACTCAAAATGTTGGGGGGAATGAGATGAAGAACTCACTTAGAGCCGAGCCACTGGCCTAAGAATGTCCAGCTCCGAAGCAACAAAGTAGAAAGTTGACGGCAGAGGTTGATAGGGGACACCATGTCCAAGTCCATACAAACTGAAGGTTCTAGAGGGCCCTTGCCACTCCCATCCTCTGGCGGTCCCAGGGCTGGTGAGAAGTCAGAAAGCCTAGCCTCCAGAGCCCAGCTCAGGACCCAGGGGTCTTTTTTTATTTTTTAACGAGTTCATGTTTTAAGAGAACACATCTCCATCACACCCCCCTTACGATTTACCTTTCCCCCTTTTAACGTCCGGCTTTTCTGCATTCTTGAGCAAGGGTCCCCTGAGTTCATCCGTCTATAACATGAATGAGTCTATAAAAGAAACCATTAAAGCCAAGCTCGAGGCATTGCAATCTGCCCCCCTCCCCCCGGCTGTTAGAGCAGAATAAAAATGCCTGGCCGGAAACTCTGATGTGCAGTGCAGCAGACCCTGAATTCAGGTGCCCACAGTGCCCTTGTGGGCTATGCAACCGGCTGGAAGGGATCAGCAGAGCCACATCCCGGTGGTCCACCCTCTGCGTAGAAGCAATGGAGAGAGATGGAAGAGCCCAGGCCCGATCCTTGTACGTCATACCCACAAGCTCAGAGTCACTTTTTACAAGCTGCCACGCCCTGGTCTCTGGGAGGGGGGGAAGCAACTCCTCAAGAGGCCAATATCCACCCATATAGTCACTGGCTTAGGTGCCAGGCATGACCCAGTTCAGTCAGTCTATGAAGAGATGTGTTCTGGAAGTTTCTAGGGAAGTCAGTCACCATGTAATGTCCAGAGGCAACTTTTTCTACCCTCTGTAGACTGAGTGGAGGGTGGGAGTCAAGAGTCCACCTCTGTGGATCCACGCCTGACCACAGGGAGACCATGTTTTCACCCCGGGGTGGTTTCAGAGAAAGAATAGAGGCAGGGGATCTAATGACGTCATTCATTGCGTCACACTGTGGTTTGCAGTTGCACCCAAGCAAGGCACCTCATTCTCTGGACGGCTCGCTCTAGGCAGGTTTTGCTGGTTCTTCGGAGATTGGAGAGAGAGAGCGAGGTTCTAACAAGGAGCAGATGGTGGGGGTGGGGGTGGAGTGCGGCTCTTCCATCACCAAACTTGGACAGAGATGTAGCTTTCTGCAGGATGGCCCAACGGGCATCCAGAAACAGAAAGGCCAGCAGGCCCTTGGAAAGGTTAAGTGCACACTCAGCGAGGGTGACAGCTAACCTGCATCCACTACTCACAGGGACTTGGGACTACCCAGAAGACCCCATGTGGGCGTGTGAAGGAGCAGAGTAGCTGCACTGTGAATGCGGGCACATCATCATGTGGCTGGGACCCCCACTGAATGGCAAGGAGAAAGCCCGCTGAGCACCAGCATGCACCTCTCTGCTTCCGGACGGCGATGGCATGGACCGCCTCCCGCCGCTCCGGCACGCCTCCCGCCGCTCCAGCACACTGCTCCTTCCCAGCCACGATAGAATGCACCCTCAAACCGTGCACTCCGAAAAACCCTTCATCCTCAGGTTGCTTTAGTATTTTGTCACACTGATGAGACACGGAAGTACCTCAGCCTGTGACCAGCACTACTGAGGTATCTGTCCTATGAATGGACAAAGGGTTCATGGCAGCGTTACCCCCTGACAGCCAGTGAGGGGAAAACGCAAGGTGGCTGTGGTACATGGGGACAGGGAGAGGACAGGAAGGCTGAGGAGAGCACCACAAGCGTGGACCACTGCCCAGGAACGCAATCACCAACGTCCCCAGGCACTGCCACATGTATCCTGAAGGTGAAATGCCAGAATGGGCAGAGGGCAGAGTTGGTTCCTGATTCTGCCTGGTTTGTCTTAGGCCTTTAGACGAGCAATCCAAGCTGGTAGCTAGCTGGGAAGCAGAGCACCTGCCAGCATGGGGAAGCCCTGGGTTCTGTCCTGGGACTGACAAATGTTCCAGGTGAGATCATAACTACCACGTTACGAACAGAGGTATGTGTGTGTGTGCACATTTGAGATGGGGTCTAGCTACGTAGCCCAGGCTGGCCTTCAACCTGGTTCTGCCTCACGAGTGGGGAATGTAGGCAGTGCCACCAGAAGCCCAGGAATATGGACAGGAAGACAAGATGCAAGATGCCAAGCTCTTATTTTTTAACATGTATGTGCACTTATACATGTTTGTGCGCCACAGCGTGTATGGAGAAACCAGAGCTGATGGAGTAACTGGTCCTCTCCTCCCACCACGTGGGTTCCAGAGCCCGAACTCAGAGAACCAGAGCACCTTTACCTACTGAGACATCTTGCCAGCCCTTATTTTTTATTTAATGCAACAAAGGGGGGGATGTTAACCAGGGAAAAATCCCTTTCCCTGTTGTGATGTTACCATTCAACAGCTTCAGCCGGCACAGCAATTATTTATTTTGACTGTATTTAAATATCCAGCACAACATTGTAAGTGAGCATGGAGGTGCAAGTGGGTGAATTAATTAATATGGACAGGAAGACAAGATGCACATGATATTTTGAACAAAAAAAAATCTGTGTGTTCACAAAGTTGGACAAGATTTATACTTCAGCTGAGGGTAAACGAGATTCTGTTACAAAGCCTGTGCAGATCTACCCAAGAAAAGCCAGATGTTGCAAACATAGAAACACGCTACCCCCTGGGATTTCAGTCTCTTGTGAGCGCGGCCGCTTAAGATACACTGGTTAACGGGAACCGAGCCGCTGCTGTGGCCGCTCAAACCTAACTAGCATCTGAGTGTGAAGGTTGGGACAGGGCAGTTTTCTCGTGCCACAGCCAAGGGTGGTATCTCTAGGGACAGAGCATCTGCTCACTTGTCAGCAGGGAGCTGGCCAGGGGTGACAGCCCCTCTCCTGGCTGGTTCTTCAGGATACTCATGCTGAGGATGGTGGGGTTTTATTTGTTTCTTTTTTTTTGAGACAGGTTCTCATGAAGTCCACGCTGGCCGGAACCCGCTACGTCCTTCCTATGCACCTAAGAAAGGCTGGCTTCTGACTCCTGACTCTCGTTCCTCTCTACCTCCTGAGTGCTGGGACCACTAGTGTGCACACCACACACAGACGTGTACTGTCATCCTCAACCACATACCGAGTTTGAAGCCAGTCTGGGTGCCATGAGACCCTGCCTAGAAAGAAAAAAAGAAAAAAGAATTTGCGTAGAGAAGCCACTCTAAGTTCTGCTCACTGTGGGACACGGACATCCTTCCCAGCCATGTGACCTCTCTGGTTGGAGGCAGAGACAGTGTCCACACCCTGATCAGCTGACTGGACACACCACTGCCAACGACTCCAAGCAGGTAATAGGAAAAAGGATCCCCAAACCAGGAAGGACGTCAGGCCTGGATGTGGGGTGCTATGAAGTCCTGCATCTGGGGAGGCCGTTCCTGAGGACAGGCACCCACAGATATACAAGCAGCATCAGGGAGCCCCATCCAGAGCAGCTGACAAGTTCTTGGGAAAGATCCTAGAACAGCCAGGGATTTGCTCCTCCTATGGCAAGAGGGGTGCAACTGGTCCTCAGAGAGGGGGCACCCCGGCTTTCCCATGGCCTTCAGCTGAGCCCTGTGGCCTAAGAATGTTCCTCATCAAGTGCAGAAGACATGACGATTCCAGTCGGGGTATGGGTGGACCACAGCTTTCCAGTGACAGGGAGAAGGTAGCTAACACTGGGGACATCTGGTCAACCCCAGGGACCTAATTCCCTCCGGGCCAATGCTGCCTGCTAGGCAGAGGGAGAACAAATCCCTGTCGCCCGGTCACTTCTGGGCAAACAGGAAGTGAAGCAATCAGAGGAGCAGTGAACCAGCTGTGGGCGGGCGGATCACCCATCAGCTCGCCATGCAGCAGTGTGCGCCAGACCCCCACAAACAAGAGGCTCGCCCCCCTTCACCCCCGCTTTCTTCCCAGCTACCTCAGAGTCACGCTTGGAACAGCATGTGCTCTCTGGTCCTTTGAATGCCCTGAGACCACATCCGAGCCATCTGGGTTGTTTGAAAAGCAGAGACACATGTTCTCATGTACCGGAGAGACACCCAGGGATTTGCACACACGGGAGACACATGCACGGGTCTGAGCCAGCTCCAGAGCACAGGGGCGGGATGCAAAGGGAAAGGCACCCCCACAGCCTTGAAGCGCAGGAAATGGAGAGCAAGTCATGGAAGGTTCTAGAGAAACCAACGGTCCCTGGGGGAATCTGAGGGGGCCAGATGAGACTACCAGATCGTCTTCTTGGGTTGGTGAGGGAGATGGATGTCGCCCTTCTGAACCTCTGTGGGAACAGGAGAGCTGGCTAAGAGACTAGAACCCAAGGCCTGGCCCCTCATGCTGAGAACAGAAGGCCAGGTGCCCTCCCTCTTCCCCCCGGGCGGGGCCAACACCTGTCTGACCTCAAGTGTCTCCTCTCTCCCCGGCAGACCTCAGACGTGAGCTCAGCTCTGAAAGTGGGCGTGTCTGGTGGTGGAGTGGCAGGTGGCCCTCGGAGCGCTCCAAGGACTTGTCCCTGAGGTATGGCCAGGCGAGGCCCCCTACCATCGCTGGCCTCCTCCGTGAGACATGGGTCACGGGGTGACCACAGGCTTCTTCAGGCTGTTTGTTGAGACTACACAGACTGCAACAGGCTGTGGGCTGCAGAGGACGACTTCTAATAGCATGGATGGGGTGACAACAGGTGTCCGTCACAACTCCTAGTCTACCCGCAGTGCCCAAGGCCACCAGAACATGAGGGGCAGTAAACATGTTCTACTGTCTCTTCAAACACAAGACAAAACTTGATGCTTCAGCATGAGGAAAGGTTGTTTCCTTATTATTTGGTGGTGGTGGTGGTGTGGTTGGTTGTTTTTTAGTTCAGTCTGCAGTCCAGGTTGGCCTGGAACTCACCGGGTAACCCGAGCCTCCCAGTGCTGGGAATACAGGTGTGGGACACTGAGGCATATGCTTTAATTTTTAACCCAACCACGATGACACCCGTCCTTATGCCAACAGTCACAGAATACGCTTCTGAATATTTAGTGGAGGGACTCTTAGGGGACTGGAATGCAGTCCCTGGTCACACCCGGGCTCTTCCACCAGGCCCTGTCAGAAACCCCCTCTGTAGGGGCCAATACCTAGAATCTTCATTCCTGCGCCAGGTGATACCAGCATGCACGGGCTAGGCCTCAGACTTAGGTGGTCCACACAGACCCTAGAACAATGCTTTAATCACTTCATATCCCACAAACCCACAAGTGATAGTTAATCCTGGGTGTCAACTTGACACACCTGGCATTAATTAAGATCAGCTGAGACCACCTGTAGAGATTATCTGGATCAACACATTTACAATATCGAAGACCAGCCCTAAGTCCAATTGGAACCTCCCTAGATCTCATCGGAACCTCCCAGTAGTGGACCAGATAAAAGGAGCCACAGAACAGGAGACTGGGGAAGAGGAGAGACTCTCTGAAGCTGTGCTAGAATAACGCTCTTCCCTCCTGACGTCCAGTTTCTTCATTTCCTTGACCCTCCAGCTCTCCAACCCTCCAAATCTTCAACATGACTAAAGACTCTCCAGGAATCCTCCAGCCTTCAGCCATCACCCACTGGACTACTGGACTGAGCAGCTACTGGCAGCCATCGTTGGGCTACCTCAGCCATATCTCATAAGCCAACTCAATAAATTCCCTTTTTTTAGGTTCATTCTGTTGATTCTGTGACTCCAGAGAACCCTGACTAACACCCTCCCCCCAAGTGCCCAGAGCCAGGGTCGTCAGGTCACATGTGAATGTCACGTGACTTGATTTCTCCACTGTCTCTCTCTCCTCATCTGTGGAAAGTATTGGTACCAACAATGCTTCCCAGACAGTGCAACTGGGAATTAAGCAAATCAATAGGAACAGCATCTAATGTTTCATTAGGCACAGCTCTGGGCTGGGGGGGGGGTGTCACCCTTTCCTTCTTCCTGGCCAAACACAGGATGGGGCACGTTATCACAGAATGGAGCCCATGAAGGAACCAGCCGCCGAGACTACACAAGGGTGACCCTCGAGGACCATTGGCAGTCTAGCGTCACCATTAAGCTGGGGTCTCAGCAACACCTCTCGGGGAGATCCAGAGTCTCAGGAGCCCATGTGCCAGCACTGCCTTCCTGACCTCAGTCCCATCCAACCTACTACCCAGCAGCAAGCAGCTGGTACATAGCCACGGCTGCCCAGGGGCGGGAAGGGCAGGCATAAGACTTGGGCAGGAGAGCACCCGTCTTGCCTGGAGTCTCTTCCATGTCAGGGAAGGACAGACCCCAGTCCCCTTCTCTGACATGTCCTTCCCTCTTTCCCAGAGAAGATGCAGCTTCCCGCTCTGGTGCCTGAAGATGTGGCACCCACCACACAGCCCACCCTCCCACACAGCACTTGGGCCCCCAAGAGCTTAGCTGGGGTCCTCCGCAGACTCGCGGAGGCTCCAGCTAGGAGCACAACGAACAGGGGCCCGCTCTGCACGCTGCCTGGGTGGTCTCCAAAGGACACCTATGACCCAGGACCTCCCCCAGGCCAGATGGAAGGGAAGCGAGCAGCAGGGAGCTGGGGGTGGGGCAAGGGGTGGGCGGACGCAGCTTGCAGGCAAGCAGGGGCTGACGTCAGACTGAACATCAGCTTTCCCGCAGAACACTGCGGTGGGATACCACCACAGAACGGAAGCAGCTGGGCCACATGTGTGTGGGGGCCGCTGTGGCCTGAGAGGGAGCCAGCTGTAAATTCTGGTCACCACTAGGGAGGTCCTCTTCATCCACATCCGAACTCAGGTACTTCTGCTTGTGAGAAGGCTTTAACGCCTGAGCCTCCTCTCCAGCCTTCGTCACAGTCTCTTTAGGGCCCCTTCAAGGGCTGGAGAGAGGTCATTCCTAAAAGCTTCACCGCAGGCAATCACTGACCCTGCACAGTCACGGGGTTTGGGCGGGGGGTGCTGCCGTGAATCTGTTTTCCAGAGGAGAGATGTTCAGTGCTTTGATGGGGAAACAGCAGGGCTGGGATTTGAACTTGGCCATCTGGCTCTGAACTCAGGCACTAACACTAGGCTTCCTTTCCTCAAAGGCTGCTCAGCTCATCCACAGGGCAGGGAAAGGTGCTGGACACCAAGGGTGGAAGGACTCTGGCTTTGAAGGAGGAGAGAGAACAGCAGGGGATACTGGGGGGGCCTGACCACGGGGTGGACACCACTGTTCTTTGGCACTTTCCCCTGAGCCCGGCTTGATGCCATCGTAGACTGCTCTAGTCTACGCAAAGGATGTTGTGCAACAATTTGAAACATCCCATTCTGGAGGGAGGCACAGCAAGTAAAGGAAGTTGCTGAAATAACACGCTTGAGGGGAGGGATTTCCTCCAGGAGGTGGAAAAGCGGGAACAGCAGCTGGTGGTGGGGGTGGGGGATGACACCAACCAGGTAGATAAAAAGGGGTTCTCAGAAGTCCCAGTCAGTCTGGGGAAGGCGGGCCAAGCAGCCTGGAAGAAGACCCCGCACAGTCTCAAGAAGCCTCGTGAGCAAGCGGTTGTAGAAGTCTGCTGAGCAGGCCGGCCTCGAAGTTGGAAGAGAGACCCCTGAGATATGAGGTCTGGCAGTCTGGAAGAGATACCAAACAGTCCGGAAGCTTGGGGGAGACTCTCCCAGGCAAGTCATGCATGGAGCGTTCCAGAGATGCAGCTCCCATGAGTCTGGGGTCACCCATGCTGGAGGGAGGCTTTCTCGAATCGTCCACAAGTGACCCCGTCACTGTTTTGAGTGAGTTGTCCCCCACAGGCTCGTATGTTTGAATCCTTCATGTTGGGAAGGCCGCGGCACCTTTAGGAGGTAGAGCCATGCTGGAGGAAGGCACGTCACAGGGGTGCACCTTGAGGTTGGTTAGCACCCTCCTGGCTTCCACGGCTCTTACAGTGTGCAGTTAGCGCTCTCAGCCTCCATGATGGATGTGACGTAAGCCCTCTTCCAGCTTTGGCCAACCTGCCGCGCCTTTTCTTCCATAACGGACATATCTCTAGCTCCTCTCTGAAACTGTAAGCCAAATAAATACTGTCTCCCCTTAAGTTGCTTGTGATTGTGTGCTATCCCGCAGCAGCAGAAAGAGGTACTGTGACAAACTCTCCCCTACTCCTGTAAGTAACCCCAATAAACTAACCGGTCCATCAAGTTGGACTCGGTATAATCGTTACTTTGGTCTCTGGTTGAACTCCTATCTGGGATGGAATGTTGTGCGGCGTCTCCCAACAAGTAGTCACACTACAACCAGGCTGGACAGAACCAGTGTCTAGAACCGCCCGTCAGAAGGGGGAAGTCCAGTCCACCGTGCCTCGTTACTTGGTTTTATTTCATTCCCTGAACACTCTCCAAGGGCACTGAAGGAAAGAGAGTCGTCAAGGTAATTCCATTGCCAGAAAAGTTTGGAATTCCTCAGTGCAAAACTCTCCAGTAGAGAGAGAGACTCATGCAGGACACTGGCAAAATAAAGCTTCTGATAACTCCTGCAGAGTATCCTGTTCAGTGTACTGGCCTACAATTTCTCACATTTGCCTGACAGCGGACCCCTCCCTTCATGGGGCACCTATGGGCACTCCAGGGAACAGCAAGACAGGCTGGCACAGAGCCGAGGTCACAAACTTTCCCTGTAAGTGATCTCTACGAATAGCCAATGTAGCCAGCTTAGCTGACCATCTGGGCTCCGTCACATTATTCAGTTTTGCGGTCAGAACTCAAAGCTGCTTGAGACGGTGGGGCAGGTGGGGATGGCTGCTGCTATCAGCCATGGAAGTGACGGACAGAACGCAGCCTTCCCTCTTTCTACACTTTGTGATAGTTAAGCCTGGGTGTCAACTTGACATACCTGGTATTAACTAAGATCAGCTGAGACCGCACTTGGAAAGATCAACTGAGACCACCTGAAAGGATTATACCCACCTTAGATCCCATTGGAACCTCCATAGATCTCAGGAACCTCCCAGTAATGGACCATATAAAAGGGACCTCAGAATATAGGAGGAGACATTCCAGGAATGCTCCAGCTATGTGGAGGTCTGCTGTGACTTAGCCTGCCGCCTGCCAGCCTCAGCCATGACACTTCCCTTGCCTTGAAAGACTATATCTACTTCCCCTCTGGAACTGTAAGTTGAATAAATCTCCCTTTCTCCCATAAGTTGTTTGACTTTGGGTGCTCTCTCACAGCAATAATAAAGAGTAACATTACAAGGTTCGTGATTTTTTTTTTCCCAATCATTTAAAAATTATGAGAAATTTTCCACAGGCAACTCGAACACACTTTAGGCTGCACATGGCTGGCAGGGCGTCATTTACCAACCACTGGCGCTGAGCAACAGGGAAGTCCAGAACTTTCTAGAATCCCCATCAGTCTCAGGGGGTGAAGAATAGTAGCAGGAGGGAGGGGGCCAGGAGCACAGAGGAAATATTCTAGAAAGCAGAGCTAGGGTATAGGCTCGCTGCAGCTTCCACGAGGCCCTGGCCTTGGTAGTTTTCTGAAGAGTGCACAGCAGGAATGTCCTGTATGATTGGGGAGGGAGATTTACCCTGGCCCTCCATATCCCATTGCTAGGACCCTGGGTTTCAGAAAGAGAAGAAAGGGGAAACTAAGCCAGACTGTCCTTTGGTCACCCTCAGATTCTGGTTAGACATCCCCACCACCTCCAATTGAGATGGAAGCCACAGCCTCTACACTGAAGCCAATCCAGGAGCCATGGGAGGAGGTCGGCCGAACTGTCTGAATCCACTTGCCAAAAGCCAATCAAGGTAAAAGAAAACCGAGTAATACCGATGTAAAAACTAGCCAGCAAATCAAACTGCGAGGAGTCCATATTGAGCAGGAAAAACCCACTGATTTATCAGAACCACAGAGGGAGGGTGAGAAAAGGTGGGGAATGAGGGGGGGGAGAAACACAGACACGCCTGCAACAAATGTTCTCTTAGTATATGGAGGGACACATGGAGAACCTGGTGTGGAAGGAGGTCGCCCCACCTTGCTGATGGGGTGCATATGCATGGTCTTTTGGGGTGAATGGAATGGACCACAAATAACATGATTTAGGACCTGGCCCTGCAACCCGAGAGAGGCTGGAGATAGCTCAGGGAATAAAAGTGCTTGCCAGACAAGTCTGCGACCTGAGTTCAAATCTCCAGAACTCACAGAAAAGATGGGCATGGTCATGTAAGCACCTGAAATTCCAGGGCGCCCACAGCATCTGAGAGACTGAGAAGGGGCGTCTACGCGGCCAGCCAGTCCAACTCACACCAACAGTCAAGAGACTCCATCTCCACCAGGGTGGAAAGAAGACGTTCACATGCAGGCCGTGGCACGCATGCATCTGCACTCACATGCAGACAAACACCTGCTCATTCGCCCCCCCCATACATGGGTCCTCCTCTGCAGCCAGGTTCCCAAGACTCACAAGGCTGTAAAACATCAGACGTCCAGCCCACAAGATGGTAATAACAGTACTTGTCCTTATTCAGGTCATGCTGAGTCCTAAGTACTCAAAGCGTGGTCCAGAGAACAGTGTAATTCAGGGACTAGTGGTTGGACACCTGGGGTACTACCCCACGCCACAAACCTGCTCAACAGCAATCTGTGTTTAACAAGACGCTCTGACACTGGTTTTATCCTGTCATCGGGTTGTTCTGTAGTGTCGGGGTTTGAACCCAGAGCATGTGTATATATGCTTGTCAAGTGCTCTACCACCAAGGTCCTGAAAGGTTATAGGGAGGTTGTCCAAAGTCCCATGGTGAGAGAGGGCAGAGCTATACACATGAGCACTCACTCAAAGGGTTATGAAATATACACACTTCAAAACTATAAGGCTCTTTAACCTCAGCTAGGACCAATCAAAATCCAGACACAAGTGCTCAAAAGCTCAGACAGCACCTCCAAAGAGATTCCGACGGGGAGTTACAGAAGCCATCTCTGAGAAGGGGAACCCAGCAGCTGGGGAAGGAAGGCGGAAGGAAACAATTTATTGTCACGCCTCTCCATAACGTCTGGCTAAGGACTTTTGGGCGTGGGTTTTAACTCTGAAACTGGTGGAAGGAAGAAGTTATGAACCCTCTAAGCGCCCCCCCTTCTAACCAGGAAGACACTGAAAGAAGCCTAAATTGGCACAGGCCACCCCCGGCTCCCGTGCAGGCTCTCTGCCTGTCTCAAAGGAGGGACCATGTCCCAGGTGGGCGGCTGGTGAACAACAGATTCCCCAAGAATCTGATATGGAGGGGACTAAGGCCTGGAACAGGGAGCTCAGTGGTCCCTGGCCAGGGACAATTCTGTCCTACAGAAGACCTCTGGCAGGGTATGAAGCTATAGTGGGGCAATGCAACTAAGAGGTGGGGCCAGTGGGTCAGAGGTCAGCAATGTCAACAGCCACCATGCTGGGTGCCCGGACGCTGGAGCACCGTATGTCAGAAGGTGACAAGTGCTCCTGTTCCTCTCACACTGCTGTTTATGCTCCATCACTGCAGGGCCAGCGGCGGTGATGTTCCGGACAGCAGAGCCCAGCCAACTCACAATCTCTTGTGGAAGAGTGTGGTTTGGATTGAAAGGTGAGGTGTGGAGGCTTGGGTGGGAGTGATGGGGAGATGCAGGTTAAGACAGAAACCAGCTGGGCCCCTCCACCCACCCACCCATCCATCCATCCATCCATCCACCTTCATATCCATCTATCCATCTTCTAATCCGTCAATGCACTGATCACCCAACTCTCGCTCATGCCTCCTAAGACCTCTGGGCTCATTGCTCCCCTGGAACTAGAGGAGGCAGTGGCGAAGAACTCACCATCCAACGTCTCCACAGACAGCTGCAGGCCCAGGTTGTGCCGAGGGTTGACCACCCAATGGTTGCTGGTGGCTGTGATGTCGAACACCAGCCAGCCCTCCTCGGAGGCCCAGAGGGTGCGGCTGTCCAGCAGGAAGAGGTCTGAATCCCTGGAGAGAGAGCAACCCACACAAGGGTTAGACAGGTTGCATCTCAGCCATGGTGACAGTCAACTGTTCAACAAACAGAAGGGCTGTATGGGGGAGGGGCGGGGGGCTGCTAGCAGGAAGGGCTCACTGGATCCCCAGTGCGGGTTCTCAGACCAACACCCAGACTTAAGAGCCCCTCTATGGCAAGGAAAGAAAGCAGATGCGCTCGGAATCGGGGGTGGAGGGGAGGCTTTCATGAAACAATCTGTCCTACCAAATGTCAGGGAGACCCTAGGAAGATACAGGGCAAGCAGAAGGGCAGAAAGGATGACAGCCAGGCCACTTCAGGGAGCACCCTAGGGAGCCTTCTCTGCCCGTGCGACCATCCCAAAGACTCCACGCACCTCATTTCATTCCATCCTCACAGCTGTGGGGAAATGGGCAAAGTTCAAGACTTCAAGAACCAGCACTTGCTCATGGACATTTATGCATCCGGCTGTCAGGCCGGGGCTGGAGTCCAAGCAGATGAGCCCCCAGGTGGACATCTTCACCCTGCATCATGCAACTTCTTCACCAGCCCAAGGCGTCAGGACCCCGAGTCTGGGAGCGGCATTATCGAAACAGGGCAGGCACCCCTTAGTCTCCCTCCCTTGCCTTTTATGGGGGCACAAACACAGTTCACCAGATAGGTGAGAAGTGGGTGATCAGTGGATTGACGGACAGAGGAAAGATGGGTGGGTGGATGGATATGAGGGTGGACAGGTGAGGAGGTAGGTGGATGGAGGGTGGACAGGTGAGGAGGTAGGTGGATGGAGGTAAATAGATGGGAGGGCGAATATGAAGGTGGACAGGTAAGTGGATATAAAGATGGACAAGGAAAATATGGATAAATGTGATGAGAGATGGAAAGATGGTTTGATAAGCAGGTGAGTCATGAATGAATGCATTCATGCACGGGTGGGTAAATGGATGTGTAGATGGAAAGGTAGGTAGGTGGGTGCATATGTGAATGAATAAAGGACAAGACAGCTGGATGGATAAGTGGATGGATTGGTGGACAGAGGATGGATGGTGGATGGATAAGTAGGTAGATGAGTAAAATTTGGATGGAAGTTATAGAGATGGATGGATTGGTGGATAGATGTGTGGATAGAAATACAGAGATGACTGACCATAATATTCATAACATGTCTTGTGAGCTTTTATTTATACAGATTCAATACTGAGTCCTTCAATAGTCAATTAAAATGTTAGAGCCCCATGCTGTGGCAGACATTGGGGTACAATGAGTACCACCAGCTTAGCCCTGGCCCAGGATGCTGAGAATCACAAGCATCCCTAAAGACAACACCCTCTCCCCACTCCCATCCTGGGAATGGGCGAGTTTTCACTGTGCGCACACAAAGACGTCAGATGTGGCAACTGCTGGTCAAAACACGTGCCAGCTCTGGGCTGGAAATCCTGACCAGTACCCTGTCATTGGGTCTTTGCAACAACCACATATGTGGACAATACTACCCACACCACCGGACAGATCTCAGCACGAGGCTCAAAGGTGGAGTTATTTGCCGAGGGTTATGCGACCGGGACGGCATCCAGGTGGGTGGAACTCAAGCAGCTCCTGCAAGCCCAAGCCTGAAGCCGGGTAGGAAGACAGGTCTCCTGGATGTGACTCTGCTCAGATCTCAGAGCTGTCAACAAACCAGACTCCATGCAGTGCAATCCACTCAGCCAGCGGAGGGAGCCAACACCCGGTAGGTGGGTGGGTAGATGCCACTTTGGAAGAGGCACACATCTTCAGTCCATTGATCACCCCCAAACACCATTCCTATGTGGCCTGGAGACCTCCCCCTTTGCCTGGAAAACTGAATCATTCTGCTGGAGGCAAAATCCAGGAGATAGTCACCACAATCATCAACATGCCCAACTTAGGAAACCATCTGTAACGTGAGCCAGTGTCTTCCCTCAATCTTTCCTCGGAGCTCATTGGCATTGTACCAGGAGATTAACAGTCCCTTGGGGAAGGCCACATGGGGATAGGACAGAAACCAGGCTGAGAAGCTGGGTGCTCAGGCAATGTGAACAGGCTGTCACTGGAGAAACGGTTGGGGCTGTTCTTCCTCTCTGCATTCTCCAGCAAAAATTGTGGGCACACAAGATGAGGTGGTCGAGGCAAGTGAGGTGTCCAGGTCTTGCATATGGTCAGTGAGGGGAGGCATTCCAGGAGCCTTACAGGACTATGAGATGAAAGCCAGGGTCACCCCCACTGACCCCCAGATCCTACTTGTGTGCATGTGGGGGGGTATACCAGAGGGCACTGTGTGTGCCTGTGGAAACCCAAGGGTGACTTTAGGAATCATCCTGGATGCCTCTACCTCCTTATGGCTTTGCTTTGGGGTTTTCCCAGGCTCTGCCATCCAGGGCTGAATTTGCAGGCTGCCATCATATCCTCTCGGCATTTTTAGATCAGATCTGGGGATCTGAACTCAGATCCTTTTGCTTGGGAGGTGAGGCTTCGACCCTTGAGCCATCTCCTACAAGCCAAACCTACTTTTTAAGTAGTACTCAATAACATCTAAGCCCACATTAGAAAATGGTGCAGTGTATCATTCCTCAGCCTGACACCACATCTCTTCCCAAATTCTTATTGAAACTTAACACACAGTTTGACACTGTAGAGGTTGAGATTTTGTCCTGGCTGGTACCTTTTGTCAACCTGACAATGGAAGGCTCAAGCTCTAGGCATAGTGGTGAAGAATTAGCAGTCAAATTGGGCTCAGAGCAAGACTGCAGGAGAATAATGGATAGGGACGACCCAGCCCGTGTGGATGAGACTAGTCTCTGGACAGGTAGACAAGATAGAGAAAGCCAGAATCCTTTGGTATACTTGGCAAGACATACTGGTCTGGCTAGTGAGGATTGTGCCTCTTTTGGAAGTCTTGTGGATATGAAGTGGTCAGTTCTCTCGGCCCCCTTGGCGTGGACTCTCCTGAACTAAGAACTATAACCAGATTATCAATAAGCCAAGATACAACCTTGTTCTCATAAGTCATTTGGTTGTGAGTATATTGCAGACAAGTTGTGGCCATCTTTGTGAGGTGCTTAGGCCATGAATCAATAGGTGGCAGAGGCCTCTGACCCCTTTTGGCTTCCTTGACGCCATCTTGGAGCAGAATAGCACTCGACAGACACTAACCCCCCCAACACCTTGACCTTGGACTTCCAGCCTCCACAACAGTGAACCACAAATCTTGTAAATGACCCAGTCTCGGGTTCTTTGTGTATATCGGTCTCACAACCAGTAAACATGCAAGATACCATGTGCGCCCCTTGAGGCCAAACCAAAGCCCACCCTCCCCAAGCTGCACCAGCTCAGTGCAGTTGGCAGCTCAGAGTGACTCTAGGGATAAGGAGTCTAATTCGAGTCTCAGGGGTATTTAAAAGGTCCCAAGTTGGACTTCTGAGTCCAAGTGGATGTCGCTCAGCACAGATTTGTTTCTCTTGCTCTAGAGCCATCGTACAGCTGGTTCCAGACTTCACTCAGGAATACACCCACAGCTTTCAAGCCCACTCACAGCAAGATCTTCTTGTCTGCATCAGCAATTCGCTGCTGTCTTCCTCGCATGGGGTCAGCTCCCAGGACAGTCTGCGAACCAGCCCTCTGCCCCAGGTAACTAGCGGAGCCCAAAGAGAACTTCCACACCACGGCTGAGAAGTTGGAAACCCAGGTGGCGGTGTTGCTAGAAACCTGCCACTTGCAGAAAAGCGTGAGCAGCTATGTGGACCAGCCCTTGCACAGGGTCAGTGATGCCGGGACCAGGGGACAGAGCAAACCTTCACGCAAAGGCTGCCCTGCCCAGAGATGCTGAAGCGTCTTGACTCCCACCCAGGGCTGGACCCAGATGTGACTCAGCCCCTCCCTGCCTCCAGCCACAGTCTGCAGTTTGTTCTGGGCATGCATGGAAGCTACACCTTTGTCTGAAGACCCAGGGGTGGGGTGAGAGGGACCCAGAACAGGCAGAAAGCAGCATCCCTGACTGAAAAGGACCCGTGGGATCCCTAGTCATCCCAGGGCTAAATCCTAGTTTATCCTAGATAAACACGGTCCTTAGCATGGAAGAGCCCTGGGTGGCATAATGGTCTGTCTGATCAGCCTAGGGGAAGGCAGAGCTGGCGAAGGCTCAAGGCACAGGAACCAGGGGAACAGGTCGCATTATTTTATCCTGGCCACACTTGAGCACCAAGTGCTTTCCAAGCCCAGCAACTGAACTTTCCGCAGACTTCGTCATGGTAAGATATTCTGCTAGGTATATACAGGTACCACCTTCACAATTGATGACTGAGCTCTGGGCACATCTACAGAGAATTGGCAGTTAAGGCAAGCTCTGAGCAAGCCTGTGGGAGACTATCTTATCCATGGGAGAGGACCCAGCCCATAGTGGGTAGACTATCTCTGGGCAGTTGGATACGATGGAGAGAGCTGTTTCACTGCTGTGACACACTTTGGCATGCTGGAATACAGGCATTCTGGCAAGAGAGAAGGTGTGTACTTCCCTCAGCTTTTTCTGTGCATGTGCTGTGGCTCTGGATGTAGGTATGAACTCTCCTGCCAAGCTGGACCATGCACTGTAAGCAGAATCATAAAAATGAAACCTCTGATTTCCCTAACTTGTTTGGTCGAGTATTTATTAGCACCATGAATAAAAACGGAAATAGATATGATTCCCAAGTCAGGCATGGTGGCGCATGCCTGCCATCCTGGCAGGATGGCTCAAGGAGTCTACGCAAGGAGTCTGTCTCAACAAACTGAAAGACAGGCCCCTACTTCATGAGCAGGGAGAAGCAAGCACAACTCTAGGACAGGTCACGCGTGGCAGAATCAGGCTGTGGCACAGGGCATCTCATCTGAGAATGTCTGTTCCTAAGTCCCAGCAACCCCTCAGTTCACTGTCTCAACAGAGGATGAGGCAGATGTGAGGGTCACTGGGTCCTGCATGCCGGGCGCTGTGCATCCCGGGCACTGTGCTGACGCCACTGTGTAAGGTATGGAGATGACACCAGGTAAGGATGGGATAAAGAAAGTGGGACAGGGAAGGAAAGAACACAGCCAATCCCCCAGCCTCAGTGTTCTCCTTGGGAAGAAGAGGACAATGGCATCTTCACTAGTACCCAGGGAGAGCCAAGGGGAGACCAGATGCACACCTTTGGTGCTCCTTGAGGGGTGCCTGCAGTCACACTGCACCAGGTGTGGCAGCTTCGGGTGGGGACGTCATGGAGCTTGGTCTCAGAGCTTATGACTTGATGAGAGTCTCCACATGAGACAGGCCATCCATCCATTCCATCCTCTTTCATCCGTCTATCCATCCACCATCCTCAATTCAATCCATCCTCTATTCATCTATCCATCCTCCATCCATCATTCATCCTTCCATCCTCCATCCATACATCTGTCCATTCATCCATAATCCATCCTTCATCCTTCCATCCTCCATCCATCTACCCATTCTCTATCCTCTATTCATCTATCCGTCAGTCCGTCCATCCATCTATCCATCCACCCATCCATCCATCCTTCATCCTTTCATCCTCTAATCACCTATCTTCCATCCATCCATCCTCCATTCATTCACCCAATATTCATCTGTCTATCCTTCATCCTCCATCCATCCACCTATTTATCCATCTATCATTCATCCATCTACCCACACATATGAAGAATGTCCAAAACTCACAACCCAAGTGTGCAAGGATGTTCGTGGTGCACAAGGCTCTCCTTACACACAACTGCATCTGTCCCATACAGCAGTGGAGTCTGGCCCTCATCTCTGATGTCTAGACTGACCATGTGACCTGCTGTGACCAGAAGGACCCTGTGGGAGTGACCATGTGACCTGCTGTGACCAGAAGGACCCCGCTGCTTGTTCCTACTACTTTTTCTCATTAAAAAGAAAACAAAACAGAGACCGGGGTAGGGGATGGTTCAGCAGGCAAAGCGCTGGTGGCCATGGTGATGCATGCGGCCACGGCCAGGCCTTGAAACTCCAAGCTTCCCCCCTCCCCAGAAGCAAGCCACTGGACCAGAAAGGTTGAATACACTATCCTGGGGGGGGGTATGAGGTGAGGGAAGAGAAGACTGTGGAGAACAAAGGTTTCCAAGAGAGGGAGGAGAGAGATGGAGCCAACCCCAGGCAAGCTCCCAGCTTCATCAGTGAGGAGAGCAGGCACCCTGGAAGCAGAAGAACCACCCAACTAAGCTTCACCCAATTTCTGAGCAACAGAATGGCTACAGTTTTAAGCCACCGTGGATGGTCCATTCCAGAGAAAGCCACGTTATTCATTACAGAAAAACATAGAAGATCCAAGGCAAGAGAGGACCACATGACTGCTTCAAAGGACTTCACAAGGGGAAATGTGGTATTGAGCAAAAGACGGGGCAAAGAAGAATCTGTGCCATGTAAATTACTGAGAAAACACAAAATAAAGTCAGTACAAAAAGAGGCAGAAAGATTGGCCACGGCTACGCAGTACAGAAATTAAAGTAGAAAGAAAAGGTCTGCCCCGGTTTCACTCCTGAATTAGTGACACATTGGTTTTACCCAATTGCTAAATCAGCAGTGAGTCGTTCTTTTAAGTTGGTCAAGATAATGAAAGGTAACAAGTTCCAAGTCTAAGAACACAGGAGATCATCAGTGCTCTGCTCCAAAGAAGACACTCAAATGGCCAGTGGCCACAGGAAAAACCCTCAACAGCCATTAGGAAGAAAGGAATCAAAGCTGCAGCAGGAATAACTCGGTCAGCACAGTGCTTGCCACACATGCGAGGACCCAAGTTCAGATGCCCAGTACCCAGCAGAAAACCAGACACAGCAGTGCCCACCTGTCAGGAGCCGTGGGGACACAGAGACAGGAGGAGCCCTGGGGCTTGCTGGCCCGACAGCCGAGCTGAATTGGTGATCTCCAGTCTCTTTGAGAGACTTCTCAAAACCAATCAATCAATCATCAATCAATCAATAATAAGGTAGACAACATTCCTGAGGATGATACTCAAAGTTGTCCTGTGCACATAGGAACATACACACAGGCATGCACGCACGCCCATAAGCACAGTGGGCATCCTAACCTTGTGGTAGTGCAGTCTCGATCCAGCAAACATGCCCTGTTCTGAAAACACACAGCTGACCTGCCTGGAGCAACACAGTCTCCTATTCTAGTTGGTCTGTGGGAAAAGAACAAGCCTGGTGTGGTTGGCCATGCTTCCCCCCACATAGGCCTGGGGCGCAAGACCTGTCTGAAGGCTCACTGGGGCTTCAGGGCCTGTGCCCGCTGCTTGTTCCTACTACTTTTTCTCATTAAAAAGAAAACAAAACAGAGGCCAGGGTAGGGGATGGTTCAGCAGGCAAAGCGCTGGTGGCCATGGTGATGCATGCGGAGGCGGAGACAGGAAATTCTGGAGCTCCCTGGTTTGCTGGCCTAGCCCACTTTGCTGGATCCTGGTGGTGAGAGGACCTCTCTCAAAAGCCAAGTGGATGGTTCCTAAAGAGCAACACCCAGCATTGTCTCCCAGCTTCCGTATGCACACACGTGAACTCGTGTGCATGCACGCACAAGGTGTACCCATGACATGTGTATGCATGGAAGCATGCACTGGCGTGCATGTACAAACACACTCATAAACATGTGCGCACACACATGAACTCGGGTGCACACGCCCACAAACCCAGAGTGGCATGACCCAGAAAGTCCGCTTCTCCCCTCCTAAAACCCAGGTTCCCCCAAAGTTCTGCCCTGTAAGGCATGAACCGCACATGACCCCAACTTGCCAGTGCTGGGGATGTTAATAATTAACCAGTCTGTGGATGGCAAATCGCTGAGCTCCAGGGCGCCTCTCCCCAGGGGCACCTGTGGAACCTGAAACCTAACCCTGGAAGGGAAGTGGGAGGAGCCACAGGCTGCACACCACACAACCTTCCCCAAGAAGTTCCCTCCCCACGGACAGAATTTAAAATCTCAAGTGTGGGCGGCTGGAGAGGCCTGTTGGGGGCCCCTGGTTCCTCCAGGTTTTCACCCACAATTCTTCCACTTCCCAGTGGCGAGATTCTCCCAGGGAATGGCAACAAGACCCCTCAAACAGCAACCTCAGGAATGACATTAAGGCTTCTAAGGGCCCTCTAATGACTGCCCACCCTGGGATACTTCGAGATACGAGGCCACAGACATGTAGGTTCTGACTGGGCCACTGGAGGCCCTGGGCTTTATCACATGGGATGCTCTGGGGGCTTTCAGGACCCAGCATCTGCTCTGAGGACTATGCCTCCTTCAATCTCCTGCCAGCCGGACCTTGGAGTCCCTGCAGGGCATCTTGGTCACCCTGAAGACCTAGTGCTTTGGCCCAGTGGGCAGGCTGCTGGTGCCTGGATGGGAGGGAGCATCGGGTCTGCTTCGGAATCTCAGTGGGGTGATTGGAAGTTTGAGGGCAGGTATGGAACATAACCGAGAATTCCATCAACCCAGGGGCTGAAGCAGGAGGTTGGCAAGTTCCAGGCCAGCCAGGGCAATTCAACTAGACTCAAAATAAAAAGGGAGGGAGGGAGGGAGGGAGGGAAGGAGGGAGAGGAGTGGCGTGTGATTAGAGACCAGTGAGAAGACACTTTCGGAAATAGGTGCAGAGATGGGTGGGGTCACAGCCTTCTGGTTTCTGGTCCAACGACTCAGGTGCTGAGCACCAGGGTAGAACCTTCTCCAGTTGATGTCTCCCTCATCTCCTGCCCCACCCTGCTGTGCACCCCCACTCTGCTGGACATCTCCCAGCCCTGTCTGCTGGTGAACATACCGGGAAAGAAGTATTCCCCAGGCGCGTGACGTCATGTGGCGGAGCCAGCATGAGTCAGGCCGGGAAGGCAATGGGTGCACCTGGAGCCAGCCCAGGGTACAGACGGCTGCAGGGAAGCCTGGAGGGAGATCAAAGGGTCCAGAGGAAGCGGGCCCTCCCTGGGCCTGGGTCACCAGGCGCCTGGAGCTGCCCATTGCGGCTCTAGGAAATGCCCTGCTTTTCCAGCAAGGACCCAAATTGGCCCTGGCGCCCCCGAGACGGGTGAATGAAGTCAGAGAGGCCCGGGGTTTTTTATAAACCACTTTCCTAAGACCTTGCACATCCACGAAGACTAAAATTAAGTCACTTGGGAGAAAGGTGGAAAAACACACACTGAACCACAAACACCCCCTCGCCACAGAGAGAGCTGGGGACCACCCACGGCCTTCTCCCTTGCCAGGACTGCTGCCTGCTGAGGAAGCCCACCAGGAATGCACGCAAGGCCTGCAACGCTCCTTGTTCGGAAGGGTCGGGAAGCAAGTCGCAGCCAAGCGTCCAAGGGCTCTGATCTACAAGATGATGGATTTTGGTTTGTTTTTTTAATGTCTCAAAAATGTGCCTCATTAACACAGGGCCAAAGACCTCTGTCGACGTGAACCTCTCACTGCTGGTCTGATACCGTCAAGCTCTAAAGCACTCCAACCACATGGCACTGACCCTGATTCCAGAAGCATCCATCTGGCCTGGCATGGCAAATGCTCTACCTTTAAGCTAGGAGCTTGTCAGGCGCTGAAGACTGAGGTTTGGGGAGGCGAGGTATGCCTGCAGGAAGTAGTGGAGGGACCCCATCTATGTGTGTGTGGGACGGCGTGATGGCTGTGACTATGGAGAGGGGCCACCTGGGCCTTGGATCCTTCCCCTCTTCCCAGGCAACAGCGACTGCTCTCTTGATCCCAGCAGCTGGCACAGGCAGGAGAGCAACTGCCAGGCCTTATATACCAGCCCTTAGCATAGAAAGCAAAGCCTCCATTTGTGTTATGCATGTAAGGAGATTATCTACCTGGCCCAAGAACCTTCGGGGGTGTCCGAGGGAGCCCCTATAGGATCACACATGGTGCTTTAGTCACTGCTGTGCTGAATGTGAATATCCTGCAAGAAGTCATGTTTAGAACTGTCAGTACCCAGCATGGAGTGGTAGCTCAAAGTCTGAGGAACTTTTATGAGTGCCTGCAAGTCCAAGGACCTGAGTTCAGATCCTCAGGTCCCACATAAAAATGCCAGGCAGAAATGGCTGCAGCCTGTACTTCTGGCCCTGGAAGGCAGAGTCTAGGAAACCCTAGAGCAAAGCAATAAGGAGGTAGAGCCATCCAGGATGATTCCCAATGTTACCTTTGGGCTTCCACAGCACACATGATGTCCTCTGAACACCCCCCCCACACACACACACCTGTCCATGAAAATAATATAGTGCAAAATAAAAAAGGTGGGACCTAACTGAAGGATATAGGTCTGGGGGGGGGGGCTAACTGTAGGATGTAGGTCTCAGGGGGACCTAACTGTAAGATGTAGGTTTTGGGGGCCTAACTCTAGGATGTAGGTCTGGGGGGGCACTAACTGTAGGATGTAGGTCTCAGGAGTGAGTCTTACTGGAGGATGTAGGTCTCAGGGGGGTTAACTGAGGATGTAGGTCTGGGGGGGCTAACTGGAGGATGTAGGTCTCAGGAGTGGGTCTAACTGGAGGATGTAGGCCTCAGGGGAGCCTAATTGGAGGATGCAGGTTTCAGCTTCCTCTGGCTCTGATCTGCCTCTCTGCTTCCTGGTCCACCAGGAAGACGATGCCACAGACTTCTGCTGCTAACGCTGCCCAGGCCTTCCCTGCAGTGATAGACTGTTTCCTCCGAATCCATGAGGCCAAATAAATGCTCTTCCTTCAGCCTGTACCCACCAGTGTTTTCACCCCAGTGGTGTGAAGAGTAAGAGTGAGCCACCCTACCAGATTGCTCTCAGCATTCAGGAAGTCCTTATCAGACTCTAGCCTCAGCACACTTGCTTGCGGCTGTCTGCAACATTGGCCCTTCCCTTTCTGCCTTCGTCACCCCTGCAGGTCCTCGGGCAATCCAGAAAGGCACCCAGACATCCCCGGCACCACATCAACAAGCCCGTCTTTCACAGGTAGCCAGAGGCTAACGTCACACTGGCTTTCTTGGGGGCTTCATTCTGCCTTCCATGGGCCTGGCTCGGACTTGACCTAGGACAGGGGCAGGGGGTATGAGGGTACTGCAATCATTCTTCTTTTGCTGTGAGGAAATATTCAGACTCAGAAACTTAAGGGAGAAACATAGTATTTAGCTGGCTTAGGTTCCAGAGGGGATCTGGTCCATTGGGGGAGGGGAGAAAGGGGGGGATTGCATAGCCAGAGGCAGAAGCAGGAGGCCGGTTCAGGTCACCATAGCCATGGTGGAGGCAGAGAGAGCAAAGTGAGAGGAAGTGGCGGGGTCAGGCAGGCCACCAAACCCTGAGGCCTGCCTCCTGTGACCTGACCTGCATTCTCCCTCATGGCTCTGCCTCTCAAAGGTGCCCCATGTGAGCACCAGCTAGAAATGAAAACACACGGAACCGTGAAGGGGTGGTGGAGACTCACATTCAAATCGTGACAGGTGTGTCGAATGACTCCAAACTGACCTGCAGGTGGAAACACGGGCTTATCTCAGCTCCCCGGTGTCTCCAGACACCAAAAAGCCTCACAGGCAGGCAGGGCTAGACAGAAAGGCTTGGATTTCTTTTGGGGTCTGACTCCCCTAGAATTTGAACTCCCTGATCTCTAGGAACCTGGTGGGTGTGTCTTCCATGCCCCAGGGACTAAGTCACACTAGCCACCCAGCAACGCATCAGACAGCGATACAGTGAGACACACAGACCTTGGGAGACCCCACCCCCGCCAAGAAAACAGTGGGGTACCCCATGGAGTTTCTGAATCAGCCCTGGACTGCGGAGGCTGCTGTGGCTGGCAGTGCAGAGGTGGATCTTTCTAGACCAATTACCCCACTTCCTCCAGCCGCCAGCTCCACATCAAAATAGAGCAAGGTAGCCTCAGTCTGCTTACGCACGCAGGGGAATAAACAACCCACCACCGACAGCCTCCCACTGCGTCATCCTCCGACCTTAAAAAAAACACGGGCTGTTTTAAGATCCCAAACCCAGAGATTGGAAGGGAGGGAACAGGACAATGCAAGGAGGTGAACTCGAGTGGAGTCCCAGGAGGCAGCAAGCAACGCTGTGACTGTGGGCTATCGCGTCTAGGCTGTGCCTGCCTTGACTTCTTCCATACTGCACAGGCCAGTCACCTTCAGGCCTCGGCTGCCCTGAGGTCTTCAGTGTGGGACGAGGGTCTCTAAGCTGTCTAAACTGAGGGTTCCATTTCCTACCCAGAAATCCGTGCCGCAAGAACAACTCTCACCTTGTTTCTACACGCCAACAACCCCCATCTCCTCAGTCCAAGCCATGGGACCCAGACCGATAAAAATTATTTAGCAAATCAAATCTTCTCACCCGAGGGGCCCAGGGCTCAGAGTCCTCTGCTCATTGTGCAAGCATGAGGGCCGGAGTTTGATCCAAACCCCATGGAATGAACTGGGGTGGCAGTGCACAGCTGTAATCCCAGCACAGGGACAGCGGTGGAGGTGGAGGCAGAAGCGAGAATAACCCCAGAGCTCCCTGGCCAGTCACACTCACCAGACCTATGAGCAATAAGGTCAGTGATTGCAAAGAGTAAGGTCATGGAGAGCTACTGAGGAACACACCTGCTAATTACACACACACACACACACACACACACACACACACACACACCCTCTTACATTGTCAAGTTAAACTAGGCACACATGGACACATAGACACATCAAAACAGTGTCAGTAACCCTCAATCACACTAGACTAATGTGTGACAAGACCTGGGTCAAGCAGAAGGGGAGGCTCCTAACCCTGGGGTATGGTGGTACCCTGCGACCTGCATCAGGCCCCTGGTGTGAGTGGATTGAGTGGCTGGACGCTGACTCTGCCCTCAGGCCTCAGTCCACTCCTGATGAACCACCGTTGAGCACCTTGAGCCCCGTCCACCTGGCAGCCCCACACCTGGTGGGCTTTGGGACTGGGCTCCTGTGTGCCTGACCCTTCTAGCCACCTGCAGGGACTTTCCGCATCTCTGTCAGTTCTGTCCTTGCCCTCTGATCCTCTGGCTACTTTCTTTACTCGGTGTCCCGGAACTTACATATGCTACTGTGAATGGTGTAATGTGTGCTCTAAAGCTAATGGGATAATGTAGAGTACTTGAGACCCAGCAGGGTTCATCTAGAATCAGGCCAACCTAATCTCTCCTCATCCTAAGGGAACCTCACGGAAGAGGGTTGGTGAGGTTGTGAATCTAAAGACGGGAAGGTCCACCAATGGACAAGACATTCCATTGTAGGCAGAACTACTGCTTCTAGAAACTCACTGCAGTGAGACCTGCCCTTCCCAGACCTGCATAATGACTGACATACCAACATGGCCCCAGAGACTACCTCAAGAGAGGTAAGAACACACAGTGAAAACCAGAGGTGGATGAGTGAAGGGAAGTGCCCCTGTCAGTGGGGTGGCCCAAAAAGAGGCAACTTGGTATATAGCAAAGCCTAGACCCCCACAAGAATAGACAAATCAGAAGGACCCCTAGAGTCCATAGAAGCGGGTAAGCAGAGGGGTGGGAGGGAGTGGGATGGATTGATGAAGGGAAGAAGGCAGGAGGGAGTGGGGAAGAAGGGAAGCAGGGATGAATGTTCAATATGCTTTTTAAAGCTAGAAAAATATAATAATTTAAGAAGAGTTAATGGGAATGGCTAAGAGAAGTATGTATGGCTGTCAGTGCCTGAAAAAGAGAGAGAGAGAGAGAGAGAGAGAGAGAAAGAGAGAACCACTCGGTAACTTAAAGCTAAGGAAATTGATGTAGCTCGTGAATGTGTTATGTGATAAATTCTGGCACCGCAAATGAGTCCCTCTATGTCACTGCTGTCTCCAAGATCAAGATTCTGCTGAGCAAATATCACTGAGAGGCAGGGTAGCATTTTTAAGCTGGAGGTGCCAGGAAAAGGAAAGGTGAAGGAACCTGGCCAACGACCAGCATGTGGTTGCCAGGTGCCTTGGCGGGGCCAGGTGTGGAACAGGCCGGCTGCACTGTGGGGTCCATTCCCATCCCCTGCCATACACGGAGGCCACAAAGAGACAGATTCTTAGTCAAGGGCTTGAATGCAAGGGGCATGTCTGAGAGGTGACCCAGGAACCCACATTGAGGAGCAGGGATGGAAACAGGCGCTGGGCGTCTGGGGCTCAAAGCCATGGAGAGGTGTGGGCGACAGCTCAGCCAGCATGATGAACATACCTATGAATAGATGCCCACACCCAGGGAGTTTACAGAACTAGCCTCGTGGGTGGGCTTCCTGTTCAGGGGAGCAGGGACCCACATGCCACATATCTCCAGATTGTGCCTCAAGTTCTGTGGATGCCACATTGAAATTCTTCATGTATCTTAGCCTGGGCTTTGGTCTTGCAGAGCTAGCAAAACCCAGTGCCTTATGCATGCCAGGCTGAGCCACAGCCCTTGTCCCACCTTTTTTTTTTGTTTTGTTTTGATATGGGCTTATGTAATCCTGATGGCCTAGAACCCACGGTATAGACTGACCTGGCCTTAAACTAACAATGGCCCTCCTACCTCTGCCTCCTGAGTGCTAGGATTACAGCCATGTACCACCATGCATAGCACTTCAACATGGTCTTAACGACCTCCACGTCACCACCCATATGGAATTCTTCAAGTTACATTGACTAATCTGACAGCATGTGTTTTAATCAGACAAAGGCAGCTTCTAGAGCCTGAGCCTGATTCATGGGGTTGGACATGGGGGTCTGGGTTCTTCCCTTCCTCCAGTGCGCTCCTGCACGGAGCTGTGATGACAGGGGATCTCAGACACTGCCGTCCCCAACGTAAGCCTATATGCACAGGGAGCCAGGGGCAGGCAGGGGAAGGTGAATGGAAATTTGGGAAAAAGTGAGGGAAGAGGGGACTTTAAGCACAGCCAGGGTCATCCTGTCTCCACCTCACTGGTGACTGGATTACAGGCACTTTGCCAGGCCCTACTTTTACCTTGGGTGCTGAGGACTGAATTCAGATCTTCCTGCTTAAACGTCAGATATCTCCCCAGAACCCCAAACTGAGAATTGGTGAAAGGGAACAACTGGTAGAAGGCTTCCAGGAAAGGCCATAGGAGCCCAGGGCCATGGGGTCAGGAAGGTGGGGGGATGGCTAGGAGAGGGGATAAGCCATAGGTTCTAATAGGATCACTGTGGTCCACTCCCTGACAGGGGGTTAGAGCCAAGGCCACGCCCCTCCCAGTCAGTGCGGACCCCTCCATCAGGCGTCCTTTCAAGCAGGGTTCCTAGTTTAGTGCTGTTGGCATGTGACATTTCTCTGGGTGAGCCGGTGCTGTGCCAGGGGTCCAGTGATTTCCCTGGCCTCGAGCTGCGAGGAGCCAGTCATGTGTCCCCGCATGAAGAGCCATAGACTTTGCGATGTCCCCTGAGCGGTAAAGAGATGGTGGGAAAGCGGTGGCAGCTTCAGGTTGGAGGAGCTGCCTGGAGTCTCAGTGACCAGGTGTTGGAGTCCAGAAGGGCTGCCAGAGCTGAGGGGTCACTAGCTGGACAGCCTAGTTGAATTTTAGGTTCAGTGAGAGACTATCTCAACAATTTTGTAAACAACACCTATGTCAACCAAACTCTGGCCTCCACATGCATGTACATACATATACGTATATGCATGCGTACTTGCATATTCTGTGTGTCTGTCTGTCTCTCTCTCTCATTGTGCAGTCAGTCTTGGAGAAATCCTGACCTGAGACCAGCAGCCAATAGACATGAGGTTCCCCTCCATCGTAGCTACCCTCAATTAGCAGCAGCTGCCTCCTCAGTGGAATGTACTACAGATTCGGGAGAAGCCCGCAGGCCGCAGGGAAGAGTGCCGTGATCCATTAGTCATGCCTGCCATGGCTCCCAAAGGGAGGCTGTGTGGAGCATGCTGGAATGGAGGCCAGATGTCAGCTCTGCTTCCTCCATGTTTAGAGTAGCCACACAGAGAGACGTGACCTCTTGAGGAAAAAGAAGATGGTACTAAAGGGTGTGCGGGAGTGAAGGGGGGGGCAGGAGAGGACAAAGGAAGGAAGCAGAGTGTGGAAGAGCCTTGAGCACTTGCCCAGACTCCTGCTTCTGATCTGAATGTGAAACAATAGAGCTTTCCCGGCATGGCGATTCCTGGGCATGGCGGCTCCTGGGCATGGTGACCTCCTGGGCATGACGGCCATCCTGAAACAGTTCCCTTCTCGGGGTACCTGATCCACCTTCCTTGCGGAGCTAACATCCAAACAGGCACTTTCCTTCCCAGCTACACATGACTGTGGATGACCAAATTGAAAAATATTAATTCTCTTTGTCTCCTGCCAAAAAGGCTGAAGCAATTACAGGCCCTGATATGAAACACAGATGTTAATACATTTGGAAAAATGGGTTCCTATAGGCGAACCGAGGAGCCTGGTCCAAGAACAGGGTGCTTTTGGAATTAAAGTGTCAGATCAAGTTATCAGACAGTCCATTGTCCCCAAATACATTCCAGCATCAGGAATTCGGGACTTCCCCCTAGCCATGTTGACACTTCCCCTCACTGCCAACGAGAACCAAGTGACCCCCAACACCCAGAGGCCCCCCAGGTCTGCGTAATATAATTATCATCATCATAGGGGAAGGCGCGCAGAATCGAAGGCAGTATAATTACAGGCAATTTTCACTGTTTGGAAATTGAGCTCAGATGCTGGAGGAAGATGGCAAACAAGGCGGGCTCGAGTTTCGGTTCTGGAAGAGGAAACATGTTGGGGACATTCACCCGATGAACCAACTGGCTCTCGGGGGAGGATGCTGGAGGCACTCACGTGTGGAGCTGGTACCTACTGCAAGTATCCTCCTGCAGACGCAACATCGCCAGGCAAAAAGAGGTCCCTGGACACATGGTCCTTGTCTCTCCACACAATAGGTGTCTCGCTGTGTGTGTGCCTACTGTGTGCCAAGCTTCTAGACGGCCTGGGTGGGACCGGGAGCTGTTCCTGTCTCTGTGGCTGGACCACCCTCAGCCACTCAGAATCAGGCGCCAGAGATCAGTGAGACTCTGCCAGACTGCCCTGATCACACAGCTCTGAACATGGCAGCCTGGGGCTCCTCACTTCTGCTGCTAGAAACACGGGGAGGTTGTTCATCTCTCTGCCTCACACATGCTTGTTTCCATGTGTGAAAACATGAAAATGGGGTCCACCCCAGCATCTAGGATGACCAGGAGGGAAAGGAAAAAGCCGAAGCATCAGCTGAGAAGAGAAAACAAGCATGACTATGAAAGGTCGGACATCTTCTCCTCCATCCCCAACCAGGTAATTGCCTCCACTTCTGGGTCTGCAGACTGGGTAGACAGGGAAGTCTCCCCTGGGAAGCTGTGGCAGCCACACACATCTAGGTTCCATCACCATCACTGGCGGCCAGCAGTGATGGCCACTGCTTCCAGCACAGATGCATCATGGGGAAGAGAACACTTCGGACTGAGATGTCAACCCAGCTATAAGGAGCAGCCCTTTCTCATGCAGCAGTCTGCAAGAGCAGGGGGGCTTAACTTGACCAGGGACTCCTGCCCAATCTGACTCCACCTGATTCAGCCCTGGGGAGGAGTCCGAGGAACCCCCTGACCTATATGCATCTACCCCCAAGCACCCACGGGACCCATCTTCAGCATCACAGATCATGCCTATTACTACTGACACCCAACCACGACCCACGTGGTCTTCTGGAAGCCAGATTGGGGCTAAAAGATGGAAGGGAATAAAAGAAACAAGATCAAAACAGCCACCAAGGCCCACCAGCTGGCCTCAGACCACAGGACAGGAAGCTGGCGGGCACGTGGCTTGGGGCCACTGAACAGGCAGACCAACTGCGTTTCTAGCACTAACTAGATCGGACACAGTGGCTTGCATCCTGCCTGCGGGTGACACTGAATGCAGGCTTTTTCCAGAAGGAGCCTTGAAAGCTGATGAGAGGGCCCTGTGGGAAATGGGGCAGCACCAAGGGCTGGCTCCCCATGGGAGCAGCAAGGGGCTGGGCTCTGGAGTGTCGCCCAGACACACAGACCAAGCTGTTCATGGCCCTCTCCTCCGACCTTCTAGACATAGCCAGCGGCAAACCCTGCTGTGGCAGCTCACAAGCAGAGCCCGTGCCTTGAGGAGCAGAGTTTGTGCCCTGAGGCCGAAATATGGTGACAAGCGGTGGAAATCAAGAGATGTGAGACTTGGCACATAAACTTTTAAAAGCTGGGAGAAGGCTTCCAGAAACTTCCACAGCAAGAACCTACAAGGATTCTTACCCTCAGCCAGTCTCTTTTCTATGCCAGTGAGATGTGAACCGCCTGAACCTCAAGTAGGATTCTGTCCTGAAAGCAATCTTCTCCTCTAGAACAAGCCAGGGGAGCAGGCGCTTAAACCCAAATGATGCCCGTCTCACCCTTGGGCAGGTGAGCTGGCTGAGGTGAGACCCGAGAGAGTGCTATCTGCTCACAACTAGAGGTGGGAGATCTTAAACTCCAATGCCAACTTAACCCACCCACATCACCAACTTTGACAAATCCCTATGCACATAACAGGTGCTCACGTGTGGCCAAGATGGAGAAACCCACCCACCATGGCTCAGACTACAAATGTGGGAGCCTCAGAGACCCAGGTTCAAATCCTCCCTCTGATGCTTCCTAGGTACATAAGCCCAGCTGAGTCACTTCTATCTGTGAGCTGATCTGTGATTCAGGATGACATTCATAGTGCCCATCCCAAAGGTGGGGTGTCTACTGATCTCTGTAAGCAGCACGCACCAAAACACAGAGGAGCCCCAAGCCTAAAGTTGGGGATGGATCTGGAGTTTGCCTGTGGCCTCTGCCCACATGTGCTCACGGACACCGAGGTCACACCAAAGCCTGGGCAGAGCCCTGTCACTAAGTCCTGAGTCTACACCCAGTGCCATAATAACCAACGTTCCCAAAGGATGTAGCTGGGTGAGCTGCAGTGATTTGGCCCCCTACCCACGGGCCATCTGGAGGCTCTCTCCCAGCCCCATATGTCCCTGCCACCAGGGAGCATCAGCATGGACCCTTGAGATCGGCCCCAGCAGAGCTGTGAGGATCAGAGGCCGCGAGGATCAGAGGCCGCAAGGATCAGAGGCTGTGCACTACTTGCTCGCCGGATGCCAGAGGAAGAGGGGAGGCTGAGCTACCCAGAGGCAGCAGAACTCTGAAGGCCCATGTGATGTCTCCTTCCGCACCCAGGGAAGAGTGGCAGGTGTATTTGCATTTGTTCCTGGAGTGAGGGCCACCAGCTGACGGAGTAGGCCCTGGAAGAGGCACTTCATGTATGAGCAAGAGCCCCCACCACCACCCCTGTCCCCACCCAGGGCGGTCCAGGGGCAAGAACAGTTGCCTGGGCTGGAATCACCTGGCGAGTTGCCCCTTGGCCTGCTCGGCCGACCTCGCTCCCTAGAAGGACGGGCAGGGCACAGCCCCTCTGCCGCTCAATGACTCAGGCAGCGGCTGATTCAAATCTTGGCACAGGAGACGCATTGAGGTCACCCTCTGGCAGCCAAAGTCCCCGCGAGGGAACATGGGACATTTTTCATCCAGCTGCCGACATCATAGCAACCTTGGTGGTGACAGGACTTGGCCTCTTGGGGGTCATCAGTGCAAGCACAGCCCCCCCACCCCAGTTGTGGCTGCACTGCGAAGGGACCAGCCTGGGAGCTCCCTAGAAAAGGAAAGGCTGAGAGACAGCGCCCCAGGCATCCCCTGTTCTGTATATCTCCTCACCTGCCCTTCAGGGGCGGAACAGTAGAGACAGAAGCAAGGTCAGGTCCTGGCAGCCCCCCCACCCCTTTTTTCTCCCAACTCCGGCAAGGCCCCTATAGTCAGGACCACCATCCCCAGACCCCCCTCAGAGCCCCTACTGCACCACAGCTGGCCAGGGCTTCTCCAGCTGCTTGGGCCTGGCTCAAGCAGGGCCCAGGGCCCCAGGGCCGGCCTCCAGCTCAGCTTGTTATCGGAATTTAATCTGGATTCCGCAAGATCAAGGGGATGGGGCGGAGAGCAACTCCCATTGGGGACAGAGGCGAGGCCAACCCACAGGCTAATCCCAGCACCCCTGGAACATCCCCGGAGCTCAGCAGAGCCGGCCAGAGAAGCCAGATGTCCTGGCCCTGCACAGCTGGGCGGCAGAGCACAGACACAGGGTGACTGTGCCTCTGGGGGAGGGGCATGAGCCTGTGGCCCAGCGAGAGGCCTTGGGCTGGAAGGCCACATTCGGACAAAATGCACAGGAGCAACCTGGGCTCCTGTCCCGGGGGGGAAGTGCAGAATCAAGAGAATCAGCTGCCGCAGCATGAAGAAAGTGACCGCAGGGCTGAAGTGGGGGGGCCGTCTACCCTCCTACATTCTGCAGTGAGAAGGAAGGGGTGGAGAGACTATGTATGCTGCATGCCAAGGAGCGCTTGCTATGTCCTGACACTGTTCCAAGGACCTCACGGACCCCTTTCAATGCTCCCTATAACCCCAGGAGGAAGAACTGAGTGCCATCCCTTTAGCATGGAAGAAAAACTGAGGCCTGGAGACCATGACCTCCCAATGCCGAGGCGCCCCTGTGGCAAACTTCAAAGCCATACTTTGTGCTGTGTATGGGTCCGTGTTTGGGTGGGAGGGGTGCACGTGTGTGCATGTGGAGACCAGAGGTCGGTATCTTCCTCAGCTGCTTTATTTTTGAGACAGGATGTCTCATGAACCTGGGGCGGGTCCCCAACTGGCTAGACTGTCTGGCTAACACAAGCCCCAGGGATCCTCCTGGCACTACCTCCCCAAGGCAGGGTTACAAGTGCACACCTGCGGCACCCCGAATAGATTCTAGGGACCTGAGTTCAGGTCTTCTTGCTTGTGCAACAAGCACTTTACTAATTGAGCTGACACACCAGTCCCTTGAACCTGCACTTAGTGCTGTGTCAGCCCGCCTGGGAAGTGCCAGATTCCATAGATCTCCAACCCAGGACATCAGTGCACAAAATGTTAAAGCTTTTAGCTTCTTAGCTTCTGCTTCTGTCTCCCAAGCTCAGGAAGAACATATCGAAGCCTATGAATGCAGCCTGTGTCTTCATTTCTGCTTCCTTTCCATGGTCCTCCCTCCCATCTTACACTCCACCTGTGGGTCCTCTCCCTTCCCCCGGCTTTCTCCCTGCCTGGGCCCTCTCTCTGCTACATGTTTCTTCTGCTCAGCCAGACAGCTGAGGTGTCGGCTTTGCTCTGGTTGATGTCCTAAGCAACTGACTTGTAAGATGCTTAAACACCTGCTGGCGAGGGATCTGGTGTCCTATAAGCCAGAAGTCCCCCAAAGTAGAACCTCAGCCCCCAGCCACTGTGACACCATCCTGCCGGGGAGCTGAGGATCCCAGTCCACCCACCTTTGTGTCAACGACATAACTCGGGCCCCCATGCTTCCTCTGCATGCCAGGATCCACCTGCGGATCGGGGAGGGCCTGGCCCCGCATGCTGGGTAAAGCTGAGAAGTGAACCACAGGGCTCATCTGTCTCTCCAGGGCCAGGGTCTTGACCCTCGTGATAATAGACTGGCTTGGCTGCGGGTTTCTAGAACTGTCCTTCATGAGATAGCAGACATGTGCAGATGAGGGACTGATGGGTGGAGACGCCCCTCACAGGAACAGCAGTGTGTGAGGCTATGGAATCAGCGTGGGAAGAGAGCCGGGCATCAGAGCGACCCGCAGGGAGTGCTGGAGAAGCAGTGGGTAGGTGTCTAGCCTCAGTTCCCAGGTGGATTGGGCCAGCCCAGTGGAAGCCACTACATCCCAGAAGTTGGACCTTGCACAGGGCTTTCTGAGAAGCAGGTTTGGGGATCAGCCAGGACCCCTGGGAAGTGAGTTGGCAGAAGGCCAGCACAAGTGGACTGCAAACAGCTTTTGGGTGCCCGCTATACCCCAAGTTAGAGACTTTCGAGAAAGATCAAACACATGGTCTGTTAAGAAGCCCAGAGAAATGCTCACTTCGGCAGCACATAAAGTAAAATTGGAAAGATACAGAGAAGATTAGCATGGCCCCTGCACAAAGATGCAAATTCGTGAAGCCTTCCATACTTTAAAACACAAAAAGCCTAGAGAAGGGGGCCACAAGCAGCAGAGTGCCGACCCAGTATGTGTGAGACCTGCACGTGTTTGCCGCTGAACAAACGAGGGGGATCTGGGTGGTGTCCAAGTGCAGAGCGAACACCTGTACACACAAGAGTGAACTCAGCACCCCTTCCCGAGGCTACGCCCAAGGACAAGGCCCACGGGGCGCCTGAGTGCCTTTGCTGAGATTTGGGGGTGAGCACCACTGTTATCCGCCCTGATCACCCTCCCCAGCAACTCCTGCACCCCACTCTTCTCTCTAGCAGAAAAGAGGTGCACTGGTGTTTGATGGGGGGCTGTGAACACAGACGAAACCACACTAGGGTGCCACCTGTTGCCTGCCAGAGAAACAATAATGAAAACAATTCCATAAGGGACCTCGTGAGCATGTGGGGCCTGGCCCTCTCCTAGCTTGTGGGGCAATCCTATGACTTCTGCCAAGGCCAACTGTGTGTGGTATATATATGTGTAGTATGCATGTGTAGAGGGTATATGTGCAATATGTATGTGTGGGGGGTGTATGTGTAGTGTGCACATATAGAGGATATATGTGTAGTATGTATGTGTGAGAGGTGTTATGTGTAGTATATATGTGTATGTGTGGGTACATGTGTAGTATATATGTGTGGAGGATATATGTATAATATTATATGGGGGTATAAGTGTGGCATGTATGCATGTGGGGTATATGTGTAGCATATGTGTGGAGTTATATGTGTGGTATATGTGTATGTGGGGGTATATGTACATATGTGGGGTATGTGTGGTGTATATACATATGTACATGTGGTAAGTATGTGTGACATGTATGTGTATGGTATATCATGGTATGCACGTGTAGTGTGTGAAGTATGAATGTGTATACATGTACTGTGTGATGTATGACATGTATGCATGCTATGTGTTGTAGACATGTATAGTGTGCATATATGGTATATGTGTGACTTATATGAAGTGTTATGTGCAAGCATGGTATGTGAGGTAATATGCACGTATAGTATGTATGTGATATAAGTGTGGTATTGTGATATGTGCATGGTATGTGAGTGTGTGATATATATGCATGATATGTGAGTATCCACAGTATGTGAAGTATATATGTGTGGTGTGCATTTACGGTGTGTATATGTATGGTGCATGATATGTATGCATAGTATGTGAGGTATATCCATGCGTAGTGTGTGTGGTATAATGTGTATGCATGATATGTAAGATATATACATATATGGTGTGGACGTGCAGTGTATGTATATGTGTGGTATGTGTGATGTGATGTATATGCATGGTATGTGAGGTGGATGCATGTGTGGTGTGTCCGCTGGTGTGTATGTATATGTGTGCATGCACATGGACATTGTGTCTGGCCATGGTCTAGAACTTTAGACAGACACGCTTGCAGTTCTGCCGAGGCCCCTGCAGCACCACCCATATTGGCCACATGAGGAGACCAACACACACTTGTAGGTGGCAGGTGAGACAGCCCACAAAACTGCCACACAATGGGAACCATCTGAGGACCCAGAGAACAAGTCTCTCTCAAGATTCCCAGACTGATTAGGTGATACTTGAGGATACCTACGAAACCAGAGGCCAAGGCCACCTTGGGATGACACAGGGGACTCGATGGCAGGAGCCTTGACCTCTACAGCAGCTATTCCTGTCCTTTCAGCTCTATTCCATGAGCGCATATTGTTTCCATAAAACCAATTCTTTCTCCTTACGTCCCAAGGCTTGTGCATGCTAGGCAAGCACCCCAGGGCTTCCTATACACTAGGCAAGCACCCAGGGCCTCTTGCACACTAGGCAAGCACCCCAGGGCCCCCTGTACACTAGGCAAGCACCCCAGGGCCTCTTGTACACTAGGTAAGCGCCGTGTCATTGAGCTGTATCCCCAGACTGCTCCTCATCTTACTTTTTCAAACAGTACATCTCACCAGGCAGATTTGAATTCACAGTATAACTTGAGATCCTCCTCCCTTGGCCTCCCAAGCAACTGGGATAACTGGCCTAGACCACTGGCTAGAACTCAGACCAAATTGTTAAGAAAAACACTTTCTGGAAGCCTGGGCTTCAGCTTCCCCAACCTGGGTCACGTCTCTTGTGGCCAAAGGGCTGCAGGCCGCTTCAATTCTGCCCCCTTTGTTGACATGTCACCTCAAGCATAATGCTGTGCCCATGAGATGACAGGGTCAAAAGATGCTGAAAACATGTCACTGAAGTTCTCAGCAGCTGTGCAGATACACAGAGGGCTGAGTTTCAGGGTTCCCCATCCTATGGAGGAGCGGGAACTAAACCTCCACTTCTAACCCACAGTATCCAGGGTGGACAGAAGAGTCCAGGAGTCTAGGAGTCCAAAAGTCACCAAGGAGGCACAGGACCTTGGGACCGTGGCATGGACCTGCGAGATGGGCCTCCTCGCCTCTCATGAGACTCTAACATGATGGGGTCTCCATAAATGAATGTCTTTCAAAACAAGCTTTGGCTCTCAACCTCCTGATCCTTGGAAGCCTGAGAATGTTCTGCTTGCCGTTTTTGGTCTGAGGTCTTCTCCTCCTAGCATTGGATTCTAAATGGACTTTCTCATTGGTTAGTGGGCATGGTTCCCAGCTCCGCGGGTGAATGGAATCAGCATCAGCTCTTTCTGGCCCAGCCCTTCCCCATGCCAGAGTCCACAGCAGATCCCAGACCATCCGTACAAACCTGCCCAGCTGGTGCAACACCAGGCTTCCCAGCTTCTTGTTCTTTCTGCCCAGATACACGCAGTGTCTGATACACACAAGGTTGAGGATTGACGGATATAGACTCTCATACTCATCACACATTGTTAAAACAGTCATCTGAGGGGCTGGAGCTCAAGGGTTAAAGTCTTTGCCACTTGAGCAGAAAGATCTGAATTCGGATCCCTAGATCCCACATACAAATGCATGTAGCAGCAGCCTGTAATCCCAGTCCTGGAAGGTGGAGTCTGGGAAACTCCAGTGCAAGGCAATAAGGAGGCGGAGCAATCCAGGATGCTTCCTGATATCATCCATGGGCCTCCACAGGCACACACACTCAAGTGCCCTCTTGTACACACACATACACACACACACACACACGAAAGTCAGTCGTCTGATCTAGCTCCTGAATGCACCTGCCGTTCCTCAGTAAAAGCCACCAGAAATGCCCCATCTCTCGATCCTCAAGCCATCACCCCCTTCTTCTGTAGCTGGTGGAAGCTCAGCACCCCCACTTTCACAGCCACGCAGCACTCACCTGCCCAAGTGTTCCTGGAGCACTTGGTAGACGCTAATCCGGAACGTCTCGTTGTCCAAGCGCTCCTGGATGTAGTCCTTATAGATCCGGAACTCAGCAGCGGTTACCGCTTCCCCTTCCGGGATCTTAGAAAGATCAAACCGGAACTCCCGATGGTGGTAGCGTGGATGGAAAAATTCTTTGTCATGTTCCACTGGAGAGAAAGAAAACACATATCAGCCCACTCTTGTCTGGTCTCTCTGGCTCCCCGCAAGGGTCCATACACCTGACTTGAACCAGCTGGACACTGCCCACAGCAAGCTCCTGTGACGACCTCCCACCCCACACAAACACTTGGAGGACTGGAGGGTCAGAGGCTCAGGCCCCATGATTGTCTTGAACAAGAACATTTCTCTGTTCACCCTGCCCAGGAAAGTGGGCCATTAACCAAAGACACAACAGACTCAGGTAACTGCCAGCAGCTTGGGCCTGGGGTTCGAATGTAGCCTACCATCTGGTAACTATGTCACTCAACAAGGTACCACATAACCCCTCTGGACTTCGGTGTCACCATGTGTTAAATGGGATGACAACCATTCTTCACAGGATGTGACTTAGGTCACATAAGTGACTTGTGATGCTGGGGCTAGAGAACAGCCAACTACCACTGGTAAACACGGGCCTTGTTCTGCCTGCCCTAGACACTTTAGGCCAGTGGCTCTCAGCTGCAGCCTTGCAGATACTTTCAAAGGACAGGGATGAATGCCCCAGTGGGCTGGTGAGTCTAACCTGCTCTCTGCAGGGACTGCTGACATTGGTGGAACTGATATTGTCGTCTTGACAGATTTCAAGCTACCAAAGTGAAGACGCTGAGCTCAAAGTTGGGAAGAGGAATTCAAGGTGGGGTGAGGTGATCCATTGCTCTTACCCCACCCCAAGCCCAGGGCATGGAAAGAAAACTGGTGGGGGAGGAGTATGGGGGGAGAATCCTTCAGAAAACACCCATGCATCTTATGGCATGACTCTTCTCCCACCCACCTGATGATTCCACAAGAAACACACCCCTCCACGTGGACACATGGGAAAGGTCTGCCTGCACGGGCAAAAGGGGCCATGGGGGCCCAGGGTCCCTCGGGTATGACACAGAAGGAGTGAGGGGCTCCTTTACAGCAGCTAAAAAAAGGGGCGCTCCTCTTGGGCATGTGAGGATCGGGGAAGTGACCCCAGACTGAGGAGGGAAGGCAGGTCCTGAGCGACCAGAGACCTTCACCTCCATGCACATCTACAGCTGCAAGGAGACGACTCTGCTGGCTGCTACAGGCACGAACAGGGTGCATACAGCTCAGGACCAAAGGCCCACGGCTGTACTGCTCAGAGCACCAAGGACACGCTTTGGTGGAAGTGGTCAGTGTTGCTGCGGGCAAGGAGATGTGTCCAGCAGTGGTCACGCTGCAGGTTCTCCTCCCAGAGGGTGGTACAGGGAAGGTCAGAGAGAGTGTACGTGGGGGTTATGCTGGAGGACAGTGGGAGGTGAAGTCACAGGGTATCTCAGGCCCAGGAGGTGGCCATGGGTCCTGAGCTCTGCCCACTGGAGAGTAGCCGGTGTGTGTGCTACTCCCCCCACAACGCAGCCCACAGTGCAGCAAATGCGTACAGCCACTCCAGCCATGCTTCATGCCAAGCAGAAACTCCTCCTGCCTTGGAAGGCGGCGCTTCACTGTGGCTCCTTTATGGGAAGCCCTAAGGCTCATCTCAGTGCTCCAGCCTCTTTCAGCCCTGATGTGGGCACGTGCTCTATGCTTCTCCCCTTCCATCTGCCTACCCTGCTCTCCCCACGTGCAACAAGCCCATGGGCAAAGACTCCCCCATGCAAATGACCCCAACACACAGAGGGTTCCCCACATGCAGAAGACCCCATGTGCAGATGAAATAAAATCAGAGGGTCCCCCCACATGTACATGATCCCAACATGAAGACAATTCTCCACAAGTAAAGGACCCCAACATGCTGATAACCCAGCGTCTTCCGCATAAGTGCCCCCAACATGCAGGCGCCTTCATGTCTCTCCAGGACACCTTCCCTGAGCCTTCTCTGTGGGCATCCACTGACTTCATGGCATTTCTAGCTGGAGGCTGCGCACAGTTATTCTAAGTGAGTTCCCCCCAAGTTAGTTCCAGGGGGCTGCCAACTGATGCTCACTGCATTCCCAGGGATGCCCACTGTGCTCCTGGGCAGACTGCCACCACTGACCCTGACAGGCCCTGTGGAATCGCGAAGAGGAGGGTGACCAATAGCTGATGGAACGACAGCATTTGAAGTGCGGGAAATGAAGAAGCGGTACCCAGGCTGTTGGGGAGGCCACGTGGCCCTCACTTTGGGGACAGAAAACAGAAGGCTAACAGCACAGGACAGAGGGTGTCAGAGGCTGACAGGTTCAGGGGAAGAATCTTGGGCATGTATGTGACGGACAGCTAGAGAGACAGGTCCCCAGTCAGCGCGCTCATGGCTAGAGCTGCAGGCTGGGAGTAACCACACACCAAACCCACTCACAATGGCCCAGAGCAGCCCCTGGGGACACATGTCAGAGACAGAACGTGGACGCGTTGGGCGAAGTTGCCCAAGGCAACAAACAGCTTAGTTAAGGACTCTTTAAAAAGTGTTGGGTGGATATGGCAGTGGCCTGCACTTCTATTCCTGGAAGGCAGAACCTGGAAATTCCAGAGCAAAGGAATAAGGTGATAGAACAATCCAGGTGATTCCCTAAATCTCCCTTGGGCCTCCACAGCACACACACTCAAGTGCACTCATGCGTGCGTGCGCACACACACACACACACACACACACACACACACACGAAGAACTTCGCTCAAGCAGAGACAGGACAGGCAAATGGGCCCAAAGGGCAGCTGGGCACAGTGCCCAGTGCTGGTCCATTCAGGTAAAGGGAACAGGACACTGGAACTAGAACTGGTTCCTGGCTGCTTGGGTCCTCTCGGAGCTGCCTCCGGAGCAGTCACAGAGGGACATGGGCCAGCTCCAATGACCACCGTGGGAGGGGGCGCTATGTGGCTGGGTCTCTTGGGGAGTGACCCTCCTCACTTCCTCTACCACAGCTGGAGAAGCTGGGAAGCAAACAAGTCTGTCACCTAGCAGCTCCTTCTGAAATGACATCAAGAAAACACCAGTAATCGGGGGCTAACAAGGTGACTCATGGGGGTCGGCGTCTGCTTGGCCCAGAGACCTGAGTTCAAGCCCCAGAAGCCCACCTGGTCAAACGGCAGAACTGACTTCTAAAAGTTGTCTTCTGACTTCTGCCCGTGTGTCATTGCAAGCATGCATGTGTTCCTTCCATGTTCTCTCTCGCTCTGTTTCCCGATCATGTGGTGTTCCCTACGCGTCTGAAGAAGCCAAGACAGGACCACGGACACCCTGGGTCGACATCAGAATCCAGCACTCCTGGCTCAGGAGCTCAGTCTCATCTGAGCTCTAACAAGGGACTGACCCTTTCATGAGGGGAAGGGGGTGAACAGCCAGAGACCCAGCCACTGTCCCCAACAGAAGCCATGGCAGGAGCTCTGTAAGGGTGATCTTCACGGGTCAGAGCTCCCTGCTGTCCCTGACTCATCCCTGAAGGCTAAAACTGTCAACTGCAGCCCTTCTCTTGTGGAAGGTTCTAGCACACAGCAGAACTCTCTGGATCAATCCATCACAACTGCCCTGGAGAGACGACTTGAGATCCCACCGCTTCTGGGACGTACTGTTCACTCTCTAGAAGTGTCACATGGAAAGATTAAGGAGCTTTGAAAGCCACCAGAAACTTTGAGTGAGAGGTCTGCAAACCAGAGCACATGACAAGAAAAGGTGTCCCCACTTGCGGGATGGTGCCACATCTGAAGGCCTGGCTGACCACACAGGCCAGGCTGACCATAGTGCCCACTCCAGCAGGCTGCCTCACAGCCAACACACAGCACTTGGCCACTCTGGCACGGACATGAGTGGCCTGGCCGGTCACATCAGCAGAGAAGTGGCCAATAGCCTCTATGCTTTAGTCTTGTGTGCCTCGCTGCAGTGACACACACGAACCAAACACAGCATTCGCCTTCCCACAAGCCGGTGTGCAGTGTCTCCCAGCTCCTAACTGCTGGTTGGGCAAAAGTGCGTGTCATTCTGGTCACTCTAGCATTCATGTTGTTTCCTGTCCCCTGGACCCTAACTCCTCTGAGGACCTCTGATATGTGAAATCTGCACTACTGTCCTTCAGTGACCAGCTGAGTCAGCACAATACCTTCAAGGCTCATCCTGGTATAGTGGACGTCAGAATATCCACCCTTTTCAAAAATGAGTAATATTCCATTGCGCTTCTGGGCTTCTGCTGTTGTGTCTAATGTCAGTTAAGGCTGCTGGGTAAACAGCTTGTGGAGATCTTGCTGTGGATTCTTTGGGGGTAGAAGCCAAGGAGGAATGACTGAGCCGCACATTGACTCTACTTTTATTATCATGAGGAGCTGCCCACTGCTGGCCCTGGGACTCCCCATTTTACTTCCTGACCCCCATTTCTCCACATGTCACATTAACCACTGCTTTCTGTGCTGCTTATGAGTGGACAGCTGTCACCTTGACTCTTCTGGGGCTGGAGAGATGGCTCAGGGGTTCTGTCTTGCAAGTAGAAGGTCCTGAGTTCGGATCCAAGGTCCCATATAAAAATACCAGGCAGGAAGGTGGTGGGGCCAGTACTTCCAGCCCTGGTGGGAGGAGCTTGAGAAATCCCAAAGGGAACCATGAAGGAGGTAGAAGCAATCCAGGATGATTTCCCAAGTCACCCTTGGTCCTCCACAGGGACATACAGTGCCCTCTGATTCACACACGCTCACAAAATAAATATTTTTTACTTAAAAAAAAAAAAACCCTCTAAAGCTCGGTGGATCAAGAGCTGGCCTTACAAGCCAGGAGACCTGAGTTTGATCCCAGCTTCCATGTATAAAGCAGGGCATGGTGGCACATGCTTGTCATTCCAAGGTCTACGCAGAAGATCCCTGGGGGATCCCTGGCCGGCTGGCCAACATGGAAAGTTCCAGGTCAATGAGTGACCCCGAGAGATGGCTCCCAAGGTATGTCACAGAGGTTGTCCACACACACATACATACATACAACACACGCATGAGCCCTCTCATGACTGGGCAGTCTCACTTACCCTGTCTTCTTAGCGCCCTACTCCAGGGCAGGCCCGTGTCACAGCTGTGGGGACACTCAATGTGAAGCCAGTCACCTGCCCATGGCCACAGGGCCTGACCCCAAGCCCCAGAGGCCAGATGTGAAGCCGCTTCTCCTGGTCACTCTGAGCCACCACCACCTTGTTATATGGTAAGGAAGCCAGATACACAAGGAGCCCCCGGCACACCTGATGGGCTCACGACACTAATCTTGTTCTGCTGTGACTCTAGAACTTTCTACATGGACTTCTAATGCTAAGTAGGCCTCCAGATTCCCTCTCCACCAGCTGTCTGGGAGGGAGATGCAGACTCGTGCTCATTGGGAGACCTCTGGGGGTTATTCTGCCCCGTGCCCTCCCGAAGACTGGCACAGATGTCGGGGGAAGGGAGGGGAACCAGGAGGACTTCACCAGGCATTAAACACTCCACATGCACATGTGTGCTGAGCTGCCCGAACAATGTTATCATTGTGAGCTGGGGGGAGGAGGGCTCAGGGCAGGAGGGGGGAGGGGGAGGAAAGATGGGTCTAATTATCTCACCAGCCCTGGGCTGGTTGTTTGCCTGAAAAGACTCAGCCGTGAAGAGCCAGAGCAGAGACTGGCTGCGTGTCTGGGGCCTTCCTCAAGTCACAAATCACTTCTCAGGGCAAGGAGTCCGACCCCCCCAGAGCTTAATTCCTAGCCAACCGAAACATGAGGGCAAGCAACAGAAGCTATGTGAGGTTCTATTAAACCAGCCCAGAGACGGCTCTGTCCTCAGCCCCTCTCAGGTATTTGAGGTTATCACACGGATGGCGGCTGCCAGCGTCCAGTGGGGTGGAGGCCAGGAAGCGGCCTCTGCCCTACAGTGTAGAACACATAGGGGTGAGGGGGTTCGTGCCCAAGGCTCCACTATGATAGACTGCAGCAAGGTGGATCATTGGAGGTCACAGGTTCGAGCACAGCAGTGTAATGAGAAGGAGAACCGCCCCAGCTGGGTCTGTTTTCCAGTTTGCTGAGACAGGGTTTCCTGCAGCTTAGGCTGGCCTCAGATGTGCCCTGTAGCCCAGGATGATCTTGAACTTTCAATCTTCGACCATCCACCTCCGAAGTGCCGGGATGAGAGACATATGCCATGCCGGGGATTAGGCCCAGGGCTCTGAGCATGGTAGGCAAGTATTCTGCCAGCCGAGCCTGAGCCCCAGGGGTTCGTTTGCTAGCCTGTGACACAGTTTTGGTAGCCCAAGCTGGCCTTGGACGACTGACCCGACTTTCACAGCTTCTCTAACGCCTGGATGGTGGATCCCGCACTGCCACGCCTCCAGCTGTTTCCCATGTGCACTGAGAATCCCTAGACTTGCCAGACCTTGAGAGGTCAACTGGGCTGGGTCCCCATCTGGGCTGTCAGCCAGCTGGGTGGGCCCCCAAGCTCCCTGGGCCAGTGTTTCCCTCGCTAACCCTTTCTCAGTTGGGGGTGCCATGCAAAGTCACCAGCATCTCGCTGACTGACCTCAGAAGGCTCAGCTGTGGCCTCTGACCATCAGCACTGCCCCAGGCAGTAGCCACGGACCACATGTGGCCACGGAGCTCTTGAGATGCGGCTGCTGTGGCTGGAGCACCGAGCGCTTTATTTGCTGTAATTCATTTCGATCTGAACAGTTGCTTGTGGCCTGCGGCCTCCCTCCGGATGGCCCCAGATCATCTGTGCCAGGAGGGAAAGTTCCTCTGGTCAGTGCGGCTCTACTGAGCCAGGCATTGCTGACTCTGGACAAGGCCAGTGCCCAGCCACTGCTGAAACACACACGACAGCTTTCTTTGCAAAGAAGCCACAAGGTGAGACACAGGAAGAATCCCACTCTAGGGGCTGCAGACACGGTTCAGTGTGCGAAGTACCTGTTGCACATGCATGAGGATCAGAGTTCAATTCTCGGCATCCATGTAACAGCTGAGCATGGAGCGCATAACTGTAATCCCAGTGCTGGGAGTGTGTGTGGGGGGGGGGATGCTCCCTGACTGGCTACCCTAGCCTACTTGGCCAGAGAGGGGCTCTGTGTCAAACAATGATATGGATGATAGATTGCTGCCTCCACACACAGGAGCACACGTGTAAACGCTTCAGCTGGCATATGCACACCCATACATACATGTACAAAGGGCATGCACATGCAAATGCTCCAGCTGGCCTATGTGCGCACACACGCACGCACACACACAGCAATGGGTTGGAGGCTCCTAGCTCAGCAGAAGATCCTTGCTCCATCCAGTCACAGGGTCCCTGGATCAATTCTCATTCCTCACGCATTCTACTTGAAGACTACCGTCAGAGGTCCCCAGGTGAGATATGCAGAGCCCTGGCTCCACGTCCACTGAGCAGACCTCAGCTTGGACACAGCCTAGGCCACCCTCCCATGCCCCTTTCCTTCCTGCATAGCAAAGTTGCTGTTTGACTGACAGTCCGGCTACCCCCTAGCCAAGGAACCAAACGGTATCGTTCCCACAATGAAGCAACTCCGCGTAAGGCCAAGCTTGACCACTTCGGGCACGTGGTGTATGCTGTTTATCCTCGAGCAGAGCCCAAAGGAAGAATCAGATCAGCTGCTCTGGGCCGCAGTAGAGTTACTTAGCCCAGGATTCTTAACCTTTGGCGTTCAGGGCACCTGGCAGCTTGTTACCGTGCCAACGGCTGGACCCCACCCACAACACAGCTGGTTGGAGTTTGAGGTGAGCCCAGACTGAGGTGATGGGGATCGCACATTAAGAACCTCTGGACACATTCCAGAGTCTTCTGAGATGGTACCATCTGCCACCCTGCTGCCTGCCACGCTCAGTCTGCCATGCTCGGTGGCCTGGTGCTTGGCAGAGTCTCCAGGAACGTGGTGATGGGGGGAGGGGTCCTTAACAACATTCTCATGGGTCCCTGGCCTCGGTCAGTTTGGGAAGCAGCAGGACCCTGATGTTCCCTTGGGACCCAGGTTCTGCTAACCCCTGACAGGGGCCCAAGTCTAGGAGATTCAGCTCCTACCCAGTGAGGCAATACCACACAGAGGCCTGCTGTCTGGAGGAGACAGCGGCCAGTCGGCACACCACATGGCAGAGCCGTGGCCCTGCCTCTTGGCCAGTCCAGCTGGGGCCCAGACACCTGACCCCATGAGAGTAAGGCTGTGGCCCCTCCCTGCTCAAGCTAGAGAGAACTCAGACCCACTCCCTCCACCCCCACTCCAGAGCCACGGGGTCAGCTGGGCAGGCACAGCTGCTTCCAGGTATTTTAGCAGAGAATCAAATCAAGTAAGAATTTCTAATCCTTCCTGGGATCTGGGCTCCATCAGCCCAAACTCATTAGGCCCAGAAGTGCAGGTGCCACGGAGAGAAGCCAGCTCCCATCGCCCCTTCAAAATAAGAGTCTTCTTCAAAGCTGAGCTCCGTCCCTGGAGCTGACCACGGGCAAGAGAGTGGTCAGCATAGGGTGTGCAGAGGCCACCCCAGGGGGGTGGAAAATGGAGGTCTCGGGTGCAAATCTTGGCTTCCTAGTCTGAACTAACAACTAACTACTCTTAAAAGAAGTCCTTTGGGGGCTGTGGAGATGGCTCAGGGGTTAAAGCCTCTGACTCACAAGCGAAAGAGTTCAGATCCCTAGATCCCAGGTGAAAATGTTGGGCAAATATGGCACGGCCTGCACTTTCATCCCTGGAAGGAGGAGCCTGGGAAAGCTCACAGCAAAACAATAAGGAAGTGGAACAATAATCCAGGATGATTCCCAATGTCACACTTGGACCTCCACAGGCTCACATATTCAGGTGCTCTCTTTGTACACACACACACACACACACACACACACAGAGGGAAGTCTCAGGGAAGTATCATGACAGCTATGTGTCCTTCGGTCTGTAAAACAGAGCTGGTAATGACAGTCCCCCCTGAAATGGTGGTTACAAAAACAAGTTACTGTGAACCAAGAGGTGACCAAGAGTATGTCTGGTCCTGCACCAACCTCAGCAAATGCCAGCTCCCAAGATGATTGTTATTATGACTGACACGGCTATAATCAGAGAGGAGACAAGCCAAGGTCTCCAACCAGTCACGGGCGGCAGAGGCTGCCTCCCAGCCACCCTGTGTGTGTGGCAAGATCGACTATCTCCTAGGCCCACTGAGTCACAAGGGGACACATGACTCGTGCGGCTGGAGTCTCCCCAAGATGTCAGTGCGTCAGAAGCTCAACTGTGACACCAAGAACCCCAGTTGTGTCTCTTCTGCACAATTATCATCTGGACACCAACATTAGGTTTCTTGCCTCAGGGGTCACAAAAGAGCTGCCAGGGCACCAGGCATCAAGTCTTCACGGAACTGCATTCAGAGCAATAAAAGGAGAAGACAGTAACGTCTATTTACTCAGCTGTCACTCAGCAGGAAGCAAAATATTTTTCTGAGCCACCTCCTGGCCAGATCTATCACCAGCAGACTTCCTCTTGTGTCACTGATGGGAGAGACAGTGTAAGGCCACTGCAAGATGCGAGGAGAGCTGAGCCAGGCGCAGTCAGCCAGACCCATGACCCCAAGAAGCTCTGAGAGGCCATGTTTGCTCTGAGACAGGCAGGGATGCGCGAAGATCTGTGAGACAGTGCCGAAGACCAAGGGCGAACATGTGTTTTATTGAGGACTTTGTTGGCATTGGCCTAGTGTGTCTGGTTTCTTCTCTGTCCCCCAACCCATGTCCCAGAAAAGACATTCAATAGATTTTTCTCTCTCTCTGTGTGTGAGTTCATGCATGTGTACAAGATGGCGCTTGAGTGTATGTGCCTATGGAGGTGACATCAGGAATCATCTTGAATTATTCTTCCTCCTTACTGCTTTGCTCTGAGGTTTCCCAGGTTCTGCCTTCTAGAGCTGGAATTACAGGCCACTGTCATATCTACCTGGGATTTTTATGTGGTATCTGGGGATTTGAACTCAGGACCTTTTGCTTGTGAAGGAAAGGCTTTAATCCCCCAGCCCAGAATAGATTTTGTTATCTGTGACCGGAGAATTCTGTGTGTCTCCAGGTGAGCATGTGTATAGTATATGAATACATGTTCATGTGTACACGTGGCATGTGTGTCAAGTGCACATTGATGTGATATGTGTCCGTGTGCACATGTATATAGGGTGTGTGCATGTGTCCAAGTGCACGTGTATGCTTCTGTGCAGAGACCAAGGTCAACATCAAGTGCCTTTAGCCCACCTCACTCTTTGTCACACAGCTCTCACTGAGTCCACAAGTCACCAGTTCAGCTAGCCTGGCTGGACAGCAACCTCTGGGTCCTGTCTCCACCCTCCCCCGGCATTAGGATTACAGACCTGGCTTTTACATAGATTCTGGGGATCGGAACTCGGGTCTTCATGTGTGCGTGGCAAGACACACAGAGCCCCACAGTGAGCAGAGAATCTGACAAGAGCACTTCTGTTCACAGCAGACACACACTAGCCAGCAATCATTCCCTCCCATAAACATCTCTTACCTCCTCTGTCCTCCGTCTCCCCTCCTTCCTCCTCCCTCTTTCCTGTCATCAATGTAAAGAAGCACCCAGGTCTGATCTGATGCCAGCTCCTCCCACAGGAACAACCAGCAACATCACAACATCCACTCACCAGGGAACTGTCTGCCAGGATATCAGTGCCCACCAACTGCACTGAGACCATCCAACATGTCAGCTCTCTGCTGGGGGGGGGCAGCACTACCCAGACTCTAGAAAAACACTTGACTACCCCTCTCCCCTCCTTCAGCCTCCCCAGCCTGAGGGAACAGCAGTCACCCATCTGTGAGTAGGACTCAGACCTACCTGCCCTGCCCAGGCAGCCCCTGCCCCACAGGTCCCCTCCCTGCAGCACCTCCCCCACATCTCCTCTCTCCTCCCAGTAACCCCTCTCCCCTATGCCTCCCCAGGAATGGAAAAACTGCCCTCAGGTAATTTTCAAGGCTTTCTACCTGTCTAAGGAGATCCAAATGGTTTTCTTGAGTTTGTCTGCGACAAACACTGAACTTGGGTTGTTTGGGGCCCCATACAGTCTTCAGAGCTTTGGGTTTCAGGAAACTATAGGCCGTCCATGGACCAGACTCTCTGCAGATCACAGGATGTGTGTAGATCTCAGGGGGGTCTGTCCAGTTATCATGATGCTCGGCTGAGGTAAAGCACCGGCCAAAAGGTTTAAGGTTCTGCCCCTGTAGTAGAAACCACACAACCACCCTTCCACGCGGCCTTCTGAGTAGACCTGCGCCACGCGCAGTTTCATTTGCAGGTTGGAGAAGCCAGTCTGGGGCTTACCCACATATACAACAAATCACATGCACACGTCTTGCTAACTCCAACTACACATCATAGGAGGGAAGGAGGGAGGGGGACAGAGAGGGAGGGAGAAAGGGAAGGAGAAAGAGAGAAGTGAGGAGGGAGAGAGGAAGGAGGGAGAGGGAAGGGAGGGGGAAAGAGAGAGAGAGAGGAGGGAGAAAGAGAGAGAATTCTAATCTGAACAGCCCCTAACTGCCAGCTCTCATCTCTGTCCCTCCCCTACCCGGTGCCTGCGCACTGATTACAGGCTTCTCACCCTCTCTGGTGGCCTGTGGGCATCAAGGGGACATTTAGAGAATCTGGGGGCATGTCACCCACACTCTCTCCAGCTGTGCCCACAGCCGTCCCTTTAAATCCCCACCAGACACAGGTCTTCATCTGCCAAGAGACGACTCTCCAGTGCAACGGGATTCGCGCCCAGCTGATAATACCAGCTTCCTGTTTTGCCTCATGCCCCCATGGACTGGCACAGCTTGCCATCTGACCCAGTGTCCCCTGAGCCAAGTGAGCCCCCTTGGTCCAGTCCCTGAGATGATCGAGGTGCGGTAGCGCATGGTCCTGTGTCAACAAGGGACACTTGAACATGTGAGCCTGTGGAGACCTAAGGGTGACCGTCAGAATCATCCTGGATGGTTCTACCTCCTTATCACTTTGCTCTGGGGTTTTCCAGGCTCTGCCTTCCAGGGCTGGAATTGTAGGCTGCTGCTCTATCAGTCCTGCATTTTACATGGGATCTGGGAATTAGAACTCAGGTCCTTTTGCTTGTGAGGCAAAGGCTTCATCCGAGCCACCTCTCCAGCCCAGATGCTTCTGAGTCGCCCGGAGCTGAGCCGACGAGGGAAAGCGTCAAATGCCTGCCCAGAGGAACAGGACACGTGGCCGCTTGGGGGAAGCCGGGGGAAGGGAGAACTGTCCAGGTGTGGAGGGGGAAAACTGAGCAGGTGTGGGAGGACTGTCCAGGTGGGGGAGATAACTGTCCAGGTAGGGTGGGGAGAACTTCATCTGCAAGGTGGGGAGCCATGGCAAAGGGGACACAGGTTCAACCCTGAGAACAGGCCCAGGGTGAAGCTATAGAGGAAAGTGGAGGTCTGCAAATGCTCCAGGCTTAGACAGCCATGCTGCCTGACTGAACCACATCTGTCACCCCCAAAATGCAACACTGTGGGGGGGTGTGTGGAGAATACGTCCAGCATGTGTGCAGATGAAACGTCATCTAAGAAACTCTGACATGTGGAATCTGTGCAATTTTCATTTCTTTTGATAATTTACCACCTGTTTCAAAAATGATGGAATTACTCTGAGTTCACAGGCTGCACAGAAATAGGTGTGTGGCCGGATAGGACCCATGGGCTGGTGCTGGATGGGTCCACATGTGGGGGGCTCAGGTTTGGGACAGGTCCAGGTGTGCATACATCCAGACTCATCTTGAGCAGTTTGGGGGGTACAGCAGTACAATGTATTTGGAATTCCAGAGAGGGATTGGTGGGCTGGTCAATGTCCCTTTAGTTTCCCCCTCCACCTTGGTCTCCAGGGCGTCTCTCATGCAGGCAGCCTCCCCTCCTCTCACATCCCCCCCCACAAGCAGCTGGGTTCTGATTGCAATCTGCCTTCCTTTCAGCCGGAAAGTAATCCATCCCCAAGAATGCAGTCTCCTCCGGCTCGGCGCTGGGGCCGCCCAGTGGAAGTGGTGCCTGATCAGCAAGAAAGTCACCTAGAGTCAGTGGTTCCCAACTAGCTGGCCCCTCTGTCCCCCAGGAGATGCTCTGCAGTGTCTGGGAACACACGTGAGTGCCAAGACTTGGGGTAAGATGCTTGCGGCATCTGGAAGTGTAGAAGCCAGGAAGCAACTGAACACTCCAAACTCTAGGTCAGGAAGGTCCCACTGAGAACCCATACCTCCCTATGAAGGGCCCTTCTGTGTGCTAAGCAGACTCAATCCCAGGCTCTGGGATTCCCAGACCCCCTCCCCCCCCAACACATTGAGACAACCAGAGTTGGCCTCCTGGGGCCCAGGACCAAGCGGGCAGGAGGCAGTCCCTTCAATTGTTCATTTATTGTTTCCTTCTGAAGGAAATGACCGACCGGTGCCTCCATCCCATAAACATTTACTGGCACTGGAAGGTTCCAGGCCCTGCTGCCATTTTCAAGGGCTTCTCTCTCTCTCTCTCTCTCTCTCTCTCTCTCTCTCTCAGTAAATGTTAAGGTCAAGTCAGCCAGAAAACAGAACTTGAGAAGGGGAAGGTGCAGGGGGGAGCAGGCGACATTTTAGAAATGTCAATACCAAGAAGTTAAATGGGAAGACCTCCACCAACTCCGCCTCCCCCAATAAAAGGTTGTTTTACCCCCAGCAGCTCCTGGGGAGGCAGGAAGCACAAAAGTATCTGGTACCATGCAGCAGGGTTCCCTCCCTCCCAGGTGCCCCTCTTGTTAATGGGTCTTAAGAGTTACTGGCGATCGGCCTTTGGGACATGGCGCCATAGGATGGGATCCCAGATGGCCGGGGGTCCAGGGTATCCTGCCACAGAGGGGCCCGAGACCCAACACATACAGCACCCAGCGGGAGCTCTCCAGCAAGGGGAGGGGGTCCTGGCATGCTGGAGCATGAGAAAGGTTTAACCCCAAAGAAAATTCCAAGACAAATATCACCAGTAACCATGTGCCCAGAGCAAGAGAGAACACTCCAGCTGCTTCTTTTAAAAAGGAAAAGGAAAAAAAGAAGTAAAAGAAGGGCCAGTGAGATAGCTAGGCAGGTAAGGCACAGGCTCACAAACCTGGGAACCCAAGCTTGATCTCTGGAAGTCCACATGGTGGGAGAAAAGTTGTCTGATCTCCACCATGTGTTCCCTGGCATGCATGCATGCTGCACTCCCCCCCCCCCAATACACACTCTTGCTCTCTAATAAATGTTTTTTTGTAACAAAAAATAAAATCCCTTATTTTGAAATAAGGAGTCACATATACCCTGTACCCGGTTCTCCCTCGTTGGTGTCACTCAGAAACAAGAGACATGCAGCAAAACTGTGGCCACACTGGCGTGCTACCGGCACTGAACGCCTGCGGCACAGAGATGTCCTGATGTATGACCTAGGACCTACACTGCACTTCCCTCCGCTTTCTCATTGCTTAAAAGAGAAAGGAAGGAAAGTGAAGGACAGAGCTGGAGAGATGGCTCAGGGGTTAAGACTCTGCCTCCCCAACAGAAGGCCCTGAGTTCGGATCCCAGATCCCACATAAAAAATGCAAGTAGGGGGGAGGAGAAGGGAGGGAGGGAACTGGTGTACCTATTAAGTTTGTATGATCGGAAATAATAATAAAAAATGTTAAAAAAAAATGCAAATAGAGGAGGGCTGAAGTGCCCTGGTAGGCAGAGCCTGGGAAATCGCAGAGGAGAAGCAAGAAGGAGGTAGAAGCAATCCAGGATGAATCCCAAAGTCACTCCACAGGGACGGACGGACGGACGGACGGACACACACACACACACACACACACACACACACACACCACACACACACACACACCCTGTGAAAATAGTAATTAGACAAACCTGGGGCTGGAGCTGTCTCAGTCCCGAAAGAGCCTCCTAAAGTGTCTCCACACAAACAGGAAGACACGTTAGGCTCCCCAGCTTCAAAAGCAGAAGCAGCAGTGTACATCTGGGGAGAGGGGGGGCAGTGGTTTGCTGCAGCTCACTGAACAGCCAAACTAGATACACCAGTGAGTTCCAGGTTTGAGGTGAGACCTTATCTCAGAAAATAATGGGAAACAATACAGGAAGATACCTGTGACCACTGGTCTCTGTGTATACACACGTGCTCCACATGTGAACATGAACACACAAACATGTATATGCATGTACCCCAAGTGTAAACATGTAGGTACCATATAAACACATACACACATATACCCCATACACAAACATGTACTTACCCACACACAACCATGCATGTCTATGCACATGTATGCACACCTGTACCCCATAGGTGAACATGTACACATTTATCTACACGTATGCCCCATAAACATGTACATGTTACTGCACACATGGGCCTCTGTGCCACACACATGACATGTGCACACACAAACGTATGTACACATGACACAGACCGGAAACTTGGCAGCTGTCCCATCCTCGCCTCTGCCCGTTGCTCTCCTGACAATCCTTTCACCCAGAGCCGCACGCTCACTCTGGTACGCACGAGCCCGCGAGCAGCAGTCACCAGTGCCGCAGTGCACACATGCTGGGCTGAAATGTGCTCGTACACGACTCCGTCCTGCACCTGGTGAACTGCGGCGGGCCGAGGGTGCTGCACACAGGGCTCTGTGAGCTTGAGCCCACTTGCCATGTTCCTTCCCAGAGCCGTTCTCACACATTCTTCTACAGTCCGAGGTGGGCAGCTTCCCATTATGCCAGGACAGTGGGCAGACGGGGCACAGCACCCTTCCACAAGTCTCTGCCTAAATTGGCTGGGGCTCACTATTTCTCAAGGTGGTCTTACTCTACAGAGGTGGGGGGACCCACAGGGGCATGTGGTGATTCCTTATCAAACCATAAAGACTGGAGACAGGAGTCAATCAGAGTGGGGTGTAGCTGGAGGGAGACGGGTTTGCCTGCTTACCCTTATCTTAACCAAGAGAACGGGGCACAAAGTCAAGGTCCAGCTAGCTTGTTTCTGGGGATCCCCACCATCACTCCAAGCCCCCTCCACGTTTGGGTTCAGGAGGCCAGAATGACTTGCTGTTCACTCACAAACCAAACTCCTTCTTGGGCGCAATGGGGGAGGTTCCCGTCAGCTCCTCCCTTAAGCAGACACAGTGCTACTGACCTTGCAGAAGGCACAGAGACCTATAGATGGGGCAGGGCCCAAGGTGGGACTCGATCTAAGCTCCTGACTGCTACAGAGATGTCTTGGCTCAATCTCAGTAGCACTTACGTGAAACTCCAGATCTAGCACGGGGCTTAGGAAAGGTCTCTAAGACCCAAGAAAAGGGAGTTGGCGTACTCAGCCAAGACTCAGGGCTGAGAGTCAGTTTGTGCCCTCTGCCTGTCACTAGGAACTCACAGAATAGGCACCTGGAGCCCCTGCAGCCAGCACAGCCTCACAGATAAACTGGGGGGGGAGGGCACTGTTTCACATGTGGAACTGGAAAGGAAGTTACTCCTACTGAACCCTTTGCCTATCTGTGAGATGGAAGTTTCTAGAAACAGTGGTTTCCCAAAAGGACATCATCCTTAGGAGAAAGCAAGAGGGACTCGTGGAACGCAGGACACGATGCCATTATGGAAGGAGCACAAGTCGCAGCTTCAAGTGTGGAATGGAGGGTGGGGAGCCTGCTCTGAGCCCCAGGCCACAGCAGAAAGGGTGATGTGTCCTCCTTCCAACCTTCCTGCCCACCTGGGGTAGCTTTGGCCAGTTAAATGTAGGAAAATGAGTCACGCCCCTTCCAGGGAAATGCGATCAGCAGCGTCTTTTCATCTGTCATCGTATTACCATGTGTGGAAGACCAGAGACTCCCCCAACCCAAGCCAACAGCCAGGGAGGACCTGTAACACATGCAAAGGCAAAATGAGCAGCTAGCGCTTAAGGAGGGCGCTGCTGGGAGGCTCTTTGTTACCAGGCGGTGATCAGTGGTTCAAACGTGCCAAACAGACAAAAGGTCAAAATCATTCATCTATCTATCCATCCATCCACCCATGCGTGATCTCAAGTCTCTAAGCAGCAAAGAACATTCCATCGCAGCAGATCTTTTGGTGACTGTAATATCAACTCAATTTATATTGTTTATAATTAAAATGGTGCCCATTACAATAACATTCCTAATGGCGGAATAAAGTTGGTCTCAATTACCGTATTTGTTACTTTTCTCATCACTGGGAGAAGATACCTACGAGAAGCAAGGGAAGAGAAGAAGGAGCTATGCAGGCTCATGTTTGTAGAGGACTCAGAAGTCTAGCACGGCAGGGAAAGGCTCACGGCTGTGGGAAGTGGGAACACAAAGCAGTTGACTCACACCTCCGCAGGTCACAAAGCACAGAGAGAGACAGAGAGAGAGAGAGAGAGAGAGAAGGGCAAAGAGGAAAGACGAGAGAGACAGACAGAGACAGAGAAAGGAGGAGGAGGAGGAAAGAAGGGGAAAAGAGAGAGAGATTCTAGGCAGAACCAGGCTAGGTTGGAACCCACAAGTCTTAGGTCCACCGACTGGCACCAGGTCCCAAAGGCCTCACAAGCTCAAAACACCACCAGCTGAGGGCTACGTGCTCCAGGGGGGCATTTCCCTTTCAAACCAGGACAATAAGCAAACATGAGAATTTCATATTTTTTCGTCTTCTGCCTGCAAGTCTATTTTCATCTGTGTTTCCATAAAGAATGATCCGAATGTGGCAGGCGTTGCACAATTTAGTTCTGATTTGGCTGTGCATTCAAAACTGTTCTAGGGAGAGAATGTGAGATCACAGGACACCCCGCCTGTGCACACAAACAGGGGCGGCCAGCGTGTGAACACCTGGTGCACCCAGGGAATTGTGCAAGGACGCGCCTGAGTGAGCTGCAGTAAGAACTGAAAAAAAGGTCGGAGAAAAGGCCAAAGTAAGCAGACACCTGGGCTGGTGTGCATGCATATGTGTGTGTACACATGCATGTGGATATGCATGTGTGTGTACAAGTGTATGCATGCATGTGTGCTTGTGTGTGTGCATGCACTGTGCATCCATGCATGTATTTGTATGAGTGAGCTTTTGTATGTGTGTGCATGTGTGCATGTATGTGAGTGAAATCGTCAGGCAGGTGAGTGTTTGATCCACCAATGCCAAGTGTCATGTTTGAGACTACATAGGCAAAAGGAAGACTGGCAAGACGCATGGGCCTCAGGCCAAGACTTTGGAACATGCAAGCCCTCGGCTCTGCAAACAGCACAAGTTTGTATTCACAGCCAAATTGAATTAAGCCAGGAAACAGAAAACTGAAACTTAAAAGCTACTTCAGGGAGATAAAGACAGGACAGAACACGTGGTCTCAGAGATGCAGAGAAACCTAATACTAAGTCTGATTCTCCGAGTAGCGTGCAAAGCTGGAGGGAGTTTGTGGGGCCCCGGGGGAGAACGTACACCCTCGATCTGCCTCTCTGGTCCTCTGGTCTCCTCAGAATTCACACAGGACTTTATTGATGTTGCCTGCTTGGCCCCAGCTGCAGGAGTGGGGGGCCGCCTTGCACCTGCTCCAATAAAAAGTGGGAAGCTGCCGCGCTCTGCTAATGAATGCTTGCGGCTTGTCACTCCCTTGAAGGGAGAGACTATTTGTACTTTGACCGGCTTCCAGAAATAGATGGGAAGAAATGCTTCAGTAATGAGATTTTTTTTTTTAAATTAAACCTTTCACGTTGTAGTAAGCATTCGTTTGAAGTCTCAGAGCTGGTACGCACGGCTCCTATCTGCCCCTTCACTCCGCTTTGGTCTCCCAAGTACTGATACCTTTAAATAACCATAGATGCCAAACTCCAGAGGAGGATTAAGCATTTTCTGCTGTTCATGAACAGCGAATGTGGTATTTTAATTCCAATTTGTATCGGGGGGCGTGGGGTAGGTGGATGTGGCATATGTTGATTCCCAAGGCATAGATCAAACTAATGACTCAGACAGCATCAAAAACAAAGGTACACAGCAGTGGGATCTCTTTCCTAACATACACTTACTCTCTGTATCAATTTTCTTTCCTTCTTCCTGAGACTAGGCTGGTCTTGAACTTGCTACATAGCCGAGGCTAGCCTTGAACTCCTGACCCCTATCTGCCTCCACCTACCGAGGACTTGGGACTGCAGGTATGTGCCACCATGCCTAGTTTATTATGCAGTAACTAAACCCAGGGCATTATGCATGTGAGGCAAACACTCCATCCACTGAACCCCATCCCTGGCTCTGGATCTCAGATTTAAAGATTCATAAACCCTGCAGTTGAAACTAGCACAGCAAAGTGAACACTGTCCACCTCCCCCATATCAGCAGTTCTGCACCTATTTCTGACTCTACCCAAGATGCTCTGACTTCTGTCTCCCTTGAGAATCTGTCCAGAAGAGGGTTATCATCTGAGTAAAATGAGGGGGACAATCTAATGTTTAAGTGGCTTCCTAAGGTCACACAGCTCCTATTCAATCACAGGGAGACGGACACCTGGGATTCAGGCAAAGAGAGCCAATATGGATGCCGCTCAGGTCTCCCTCGCCTAGCCACACCCAGCACTGTCACCAGGGGAAGCCCCCCTCAAATCCCCCAGTCCATAGATCACCCAGAATTAGCTGCAAAGTGTCAGGAACCTTGGCCAGGCAGTGCGGGAGCATGAACGGAGGGCTGGAGCCTTCACCATGAAAGTCTTTATAGAAAGTCCGCTGGCAGCCCGGCCTCCTGCACGGGAACAAATTAACACAGGCATCCAAACACAGGAAAGGAAGGAAATTGGAAACACAGTTTATACTTGGCCAGCTCTTTGAAATACTGTACCAGGCTACTGACATCAATTAATGAAAAGCGGGACTGTGCTGAGAGGCTCTGGTTTGGAAACGCATTAACACACGTTAAACATGTTTGTACAGGAACCGGATTAGAAGCACTCTGGCTCCCAAACAATAAAGCAGTTACCCAAAACCCAGCGCTCGAGTCATTAATTCGATCCACTCACGAGGATCAGCAAGGGCTTTGCGCTGCTCCCCACAATGCCTTCCAACTCGAAGGCCGAAAGGGAGGCCCCCCCGAGCAAGCTGCTCCGAGCTTCACATGGGGCGTGTCAGACCCCGTGCACTCCTGACATCCCCCAAATCATAACCAGCCCATCCTGGAGGGGAGACGTACACGGCCCCACACCTGGGGTGCATTGGCGATTTTGCACCCAGGGAAGGCTGATCGTGGAGTATCTGTTACAGATTAAGAAATACCAAGTCACATTTTTTTGTCAAATCGGATTTGTCAACCGACACTTTCTACAGAACCCGAAATTCAATCCCAGTTTAACATGAGGCTGATACCGACCAGTACGCATAATAGCCCTGGGTGTACATGCCATTATTTGCTTTTATAAACAGCTGCAGGACTTGGGAAAGAGAACTCTGGGGTAAGTAAAGCATGTTCCTCGAGCTGACCAACACAAAGAACCCCATGGCCTGGCAGGACGGCACCAGGGCCAGCCCAGAGCAAGCGCCCCTGGACAGTTTTACAAGAAGGAGTTAGACTGGCACCGCTCTGCATTCCTCGTGCAGATGCATGAAGTCCAACCTTCCCAGCACTGTCCCTGGCGACGCACCCACCTGTCTGCCCAGATGGTACCACTTTGCTCCCTCATCCTGATCACATCTCCGTCCCCTACCCCAAATTCCATGCTGACCTGATCTGGGATCTATCAAACTGAAGCCAGGGGTGCAGAAAACTAAACGTGTTATCATTTGCAGCACAAATGAACAGTTTCTATGTAAATATTGGTGTTTCCTCACCCCATGGAGGCAAGGCGGGGCAGACCCGCACGGGCACGTTTGATTGGAACTAATTAAAAGCAGAGGGCCATGCAATTCAATATATTGATTTTACCAGTGGGACTTAAATCTTTCATAGTAAGTGTACACAGCTGTGGCCCCTCCCACCATCCCCGCTCTCCCCTAATCCTCCCATTCCCTCTTACAAGGACGTGACAGGTGGGACACATCCCTGCCTGGGCCCAACCCCGGTGGAAAGGCAGAGTCTGAGAAAGGCGGCCAGCCAGATTCTCGGGGTGTCCCCAGCTAGGGCTGCGGAGCACCTGGCTGCAGAGGGGTGGGACATTCCACAGCTAATCCAGGAGCTGGGTGGGAAGGGCGGAGGACGCTGCAGTGCAGGACACTCTGGTGCTCGCCCTGGGCCAAAGATGACCTTAGCGCAGGGGGTGGGCGAGATCGGAAAGCTAAATCATCCCTCGTCCCCCACTCAGCAAGCATGTGACATGCGCTCACATCACAGGCATGCCATGGATCCAGAATCGTCTGCTGACTGTGTTTATCTGGGCGCAGCCCCGGCAACAGAAGGCGGGAGCCCAGCTTTCAGCAGCGGCATCTCAGAGGCGCTTCCTTGCACTCGGGCATCATGCAAAGCAGCCACCATCCCCCCATCCTCACGTTGGGGACCTCGTCACCAGGTGACAACCTTGGAGTAAAAACCCCACCGGAGCTGGCTTTCAGGGACTGGCCTTACTTTGCCTTGACCACAGAAGGAAGAGACACAGAAAACCCACAGAAGGTTCAAGTGTGGGCCACATAATATCCCTGGGAAAAGGGGTGTGGGGGAAGCCTTTGATTTATAGACACAGGAAAATGAGGTTTAAAAGAAGTGATTTTGAAAGGGTTACTAAAAACACAGCTGTTGGTATACTCCTATGGTGAAGTTGTTCTGCAGGGGGGAGAAAAGGGAGAGAGAGGGAGGGAGGGAGAAAGGGAGGGAGAGAAGGAGGGAGAGGGGGCATGTGACATCTCTGTTAACCTTCTCTAGCTTACCAGGGAGGGCCGCACAGTGCTGGAATTCAAAGGACCCCCTTCCAAATTCTAACGCGGGCCAGCTTACATACAGCTGCAGGCGCCTGCGGCCGGGCTCCACGGAGCACACCCCAAGGACGTTTTTAAACTGTAACAAAACCTTTCTATTACTCCACAGTGGTAGGGCCTGTTTCAAAGAGTGAAGGAGGGTTCTTAACGCCAAACACTTGTCAACAGAAAGGACAGCCAGATGGGGAAAAGCGAAAATCAGACTGTGAGCCCCCCCCAAGCCCGACTCTCAGCCCACATGAACAAAAGTTACTTCTCAGACCAAAGCTCCCATCATGATGGTTCCGTCAACTATTTTCTAACTTCGAAAATTCAACAAATTTCATTCCTTCCTAACCTGCCCCTGAGATAAACTGGAATTGCAACCCCCACCCACCCACACACACCCCCTCCTCCGTGCCAGCCGGTTCTCTAGAAGATTCTAAACAGAGCTGCTGGGTTTTTCCAGAGAAAGAGTGGTCGGGGTTAATGGCTAGGTTCAGTCTGCAGAATCGCCATCGCCTGGGGACTGTTTAAGAGAGCGTGGCCTGTTTTGAATTCCAAAATTAAATCTACACGGTGGAGTCAGGGGCTTGTTAATCCAAACCAGTTTACAGACCCTGCCATTGAACTTAAGGGCCGGAGCTAAGAAGACCCACGCAAGTCACGAGCTGACCTCGTGCGAGGCTTTGTAGTGAACACTGGTCTTTGTCATCAGGAAAAGTCTGAAGAACTCCTGGAAGCACCTGGTTTTGTCGTAAATTCCCCTCTAGTGGAGATCCCACTCAGCCTGGCAAAAGGCTCAAATTCCAAGGAGAACGACTTAGAAGAACAAAAAGCAGTTACGGCTGCAGACAGAAGGAAGCATAAAAGCGCAGGGGCTGCAAAAGCCTTCAGGGTCTGGCCAGGGGTCCCCCAGGCAGGCAGGCTTGAAGGCCAACAGAGGTATGCGGAGGGGGAGGGGGCAAGGCCGCTGGAGAAGCCAGCCCCTCCCCAAGATCCCCCACGACAACCTCCAGGTTGCTACAACCACGACATGGAGCGGTCAGACACAAAAACCGCCCATGCTCTTTCACACCGAGGGAAACGGGGAGAATAAACTTGGCTGGAGAAAAGCGAGTCTTTCAGACCCACGTGACTGGCAATCCCAGCACGCTTTCTCAGCAAACTTGGTGTTGGGACAAGTCTCCCAAGCGAAGCACCCCTCCACAACCCCACTGCTGTGAGGCTCTTGGAAGAGAACTTCAACTGAGAAACCTTGAGCCATTCACAGATGCGGGGGCCCATGGTTCATTCCCCAGGGTGGCCAAGCACAAATGAAAGCCACGGGCAGGGCAGCTCACCTACGGGACAGTCTCGCAGCTTGTCCCAAGGCTCCCCCCAGTGACTTTGAGTTTAGGGACAGGGGAAAGAAACCAAGGTCTGGGCCCAGGGATCTGCTAAAGTCATCCTGGTATCTCACTGGGGTGGGGGGTGGGGGGTGATATGCCAGAAAACCAGGCCTGAGAAAGTAGGCTCAGTCCCACAAGAGCCCAAAGCCAGTCCCACCGATTAAGAGGCTCAGACAAGCCGGTCTTTGTCCTTTGGACATGAAAGGGATTGAAAGGTGTGTGTGCAGGGAGAGGAAGCCACTCAACTGTGGCCTCTGCACGCCCCAGCTTGTGCCCAAGGGGGTGGGGGAGAGCCACCACCACAGCAAGTTCCCAGAGCCCTCTGGGATGCAGGAGGCCAGCCTGGGGCCACATGCCTGCTCCAGGGCCGTCTACAAGGAGATGGAAGCCCAAGGCAGGAATCCTTTCTTAATGAGTCCAGCCAGACTCAGAGAGCTGGGACCTGCTGAGTTCAGTGGAAATCACAGGACAGGAACAGAAGTGAAAATGTCATGACCTTTCCCCCACCCCTAGTTGCCCCCCCCCCCCCCGGGCCTGGGTGAACCCTGGCTTCTGAATGGCTACAGACTCCTTCATGGGCACATAGATGTGTACTTAGGAGCTTTTAGTTTTTGATGTAGACAACAAGTGCACACACTTAACTCCTCCCAAGCACAATGAAGTATTAACCCCCATCTCTGACCCCAGCCCTGGACACTTTCTCTCCACTTGATGGTGTCCAGTGTTGCTTCAAGCACTGGTACATCTTGGAGAAGGTTCCTAATCAGCGGCAGTGGGGTTTTGGGGGGGTGCTTCGCCTGGGAGACTTGTCCCGACACTGAGTTTGCTGAGAAAGCATTCCAAATCATTCTTGGCTACTGGCTTTGCATAATTTAAACTTTCCTTAAGTTATTTTGACAGCTCACCCCCTCATCGTCGTCGTCCCCCCACCCCTCACCTTTAGCTCCCAGAACCTCATTTCTCTATTTAAATTTTGACCACTATTAAGGGCAGAGAAGAAAGGGCCTCCCAGAAAGTCCAGGGACCTTATCCAGAACAGAAAGCATTAAAATGGTCGGTGTTCCCTTGAGCCCCCCTGGGTGCCCAGGTGCCTAGTTGAGGACTTCAGCCTTATTAATTTGCAGTTGCTACAGCGCCCGTGGGCGTATTTGCTTGTCTTTGGCTAGAATGGAGTATTCGCAGCAACTTCCACAAGTGGAATGCAAGCGGCTCAGGAAACCGCACTATCGCTGCATGTTATCTCCAAAATCAAATATTTGATCCCTCAGCCCTGCCGCGCACGGATGGGGGGTAGTTTCAGTGAGTTTGATGCGTTGCGCACAGAGACCTGCAGGGGCTCAAGGAGATTCAGCTTTGCCTCGCTGGGGTCGCCGCAATTCCTGGGGGTTCCCCCAGTCGCCCCGCAGCGGCGTCTGCTCAGAGATCCCGCGCCACCCAATCGCCAAAACCTGTGGTTTGCGCGCCACACGTGATAAACGCTGGAAATGGATTCTGCCCGCCCGGGACCTATCATTAAATATTTAAAATAGAAAGCTCGCAATGGCAAGGTTTCTTCTCCACCTCCAGACGAGAGAGCCCCGAGGTGGGCTCCACAGCGGCTGGGGAGGAGCCCCCCCCACATCCCCCGAGGCGCTGGGCGCACAACATGCTGAGGCAGGCACCCCACCAGGGGACAGGTAGGGCGGTTGCCCAGGGTCAAGAGAAGGCGACGCCCACGATGCCAAGGCCAAGCCGGGCTCTGAGGGACTGAGGAGAGGCGGGAAGGCAACTTCTCCCACAAGGGCCCTTCAAATGCAGGTAGCGCGCGGGACAGCTCACAGGACCCTGCCAGGCGTTTTGCATGGAACGGAAGCCAGACCGGCGCCTGCCACCCCAGAGATAGATGCCAACGGCGACAGGTCAGCAAAGAGACTACGGATGCATCCTTCCCTATCCTGGATCCCCCATAGGCCAGCAGAGCCCACCCGCCCTACCTGAAGGAACGCACATCTTGGGGTCCACTGGGGCCCAGGGCACGAAAGCCGGGAGCAAGCACTGCGATCAGGAACGGAAAGCTGGATGGAATGACTGTAAGCAGCGACCCCCTCCCCGTCCCAGTGCATCTCCCCCTGCATCTCCCCCGATCCCCGACCCGCACGCACCTCCCGCCGTCACTCACCGAGGTTGACAAAGCTCATAACCATGTCGGCGTCGGTGAGGAAGTGGCTGTCTTGCAGGCTGGCCAGAGGGGGCCCCTGAGTACTAAAGACGGCCTTGTAGGGGTAGGAGAAGCCCTGGCCGTCGGGCCCGCCGCTCTCCTCCACCGCCATGGCGTTGTACAGGTCCAGCATGAACATGGGCGCCGAGTTGTGCTTGCCCTGGAGGTGCGGGCGCGGGCGGTGTGGCAAGCCCAAGATGGACAGGATCTCCCTCTGCATCTCCCGCCGCTCCTGGCTGCGGAGGCGCCGGTGGATAAAACTCGAGTGCACCTCGTTGTCCAGGCTGAAGTCGGCCAGGGCGGAGCGCAACAGGAACAGGGGCGCCCAGAGCGCCACGAAGCCGTGCGGCGCCCCAGCGCACAGCGAGCGCACGTGCATCGCGTCGGCTCTACGCGGGACCCGGGGGCCCGGGGGCCCGCGCCGCCCCAGATGGCAGCAGAGTTGGGGAGGCAGGGCAGCCGTCCACGCCGCTCGGTCACTTGCAGCAGACGAGCCCCGCGGCGGCCGCGCCAGACATGGCCACTCCCCGGTCGGCTGCGCTTTGCCCGGACCCCCGCCCCTTGTTCGGCGCCGGCCCGGGGCCCCTCGCCCCGCACTCGCTGGGACGCACCGCGGGGCTTGGAAAGCAGCTCCCGAGAGCCAGCGAGCCAGGAGCGAGCGAGAAGGCGGGCCGGGGGTGGGAGGAGCAGCAACCAACAAACCTAGGAGAGGCGGCGAGGCGGCGGGCGGGCGGGCGAGCGCTCCCTCCTCCAGCTCCTGTCGCGCCCTCGTCCGTGGGCGACGGCGACCCGCCCTCGGCGACCTCCCGTGCCGAGATCCGGGGGCCTCGGGTCACTATGGCCGTCCTGAGCACCTCGGATCGCCCGCGAGCCGCCTCGGGAACCCCAGAGTGGTACGCGCTGGGGCCTGGGAAGAGGAGGAAGAGGGAGATGCAGGAGGACGGGCTTCCCCGGCCCCTCCCGCGCCCGCGGCCTCCCACCTGCGCTCGGCCCCGCCCTCTCCCCAGCTGGGTCCAATGGCTTCATTCATTCCTCCCTGGGCGCTCCACAAATATTTACCGAGTGCCCACCGGGTGCCCGGTACCAGGACGGACGCTGCGGGGGTGCGGAGAGAGGAATCCGAAGCGGCCCTGCCCTCTCAAGACTCACTGGAGACAGGAAAGAGGCCGGAACTGATCGGAGGGAGGCGGGGTGGGGGTTAGTGGGGAGACAGACGGAGATTGGAGGGGGCTCTGAAGAGACCCGGACACACCGACCCCTCCATTCTCCCGGCCCGCTGCAGTTTATCTGCCTGTACCCTTCCTCCGCGAGGGATCCTCCCAGCCCCCTTTCCCCTTGGATGCCACTTCCTCTGAGAAACCTTCCTGGACTCCTGAGATAAAGTTACATCCTCCGCTCACCCCCACGCACGCTTGTTTCACGGAAGCGGTACCCCGGAGATATACTTCTGAGCTCCCCCGCCCTCAGTTGCCTTCAACCCAGAATCTGAAAGCCCCTGTGGCTTGAAGCTGAGTGTGTGTTGAGTGCATAAGTGATCTGGGATCCAAGAATGGTCCCACTCCCTCCGTTTCAGGACTGTAAGTTTTCCACCCACTCTTCAGCCTGAGACAGACCCCCGGTCTCCCATTGTCTGATCTCCTGGGGAGCAAGCAGCTAGTCTTGGCATGCAAGTTCATGACCAGCTAAGGATCCTTGCAGACCTCGGAGGGTGGTCTTTCCCAGCCACCTTCCCCTTACACAGTTTGGGATACCCAGAACCAGGTCTTCTCTTCGAGGAAACTTTGAGTGAATTGCTGTTCTTTAGTCTCAGTTTTTGCATCTGAAGAACCGGGAAAAAACAGCCTTCACCCATGGGGTTATTGATCAGGTCTGCTACCTGGGGACAGGGTTCTATGAAAGACACTCAGGGAATCTGGAATGCAGAGTTTAGGGAAGGGATTGATAGGGGTGCTCTGGCTGAGCCTCACAGCAGAAGGTTGTAATGAGGAGCAACCCCATCTTTCTTGGTTTCCCCCCTGGGAGTCAACGTGGCTGCCCAAAGACTCTCTGGTCTCCATGCAGCAGGCAGAGGGACTGGTTGAGGGGCCACATGCCTGGTGAAGGGAGAGGCCTGGAACATCGGCATGCTAGCTGCAGGCCTGGCCATTCCTGCACAGGCCCAGGCTTCGGGGACAGGGTGCTGCTCTCTCCTGACCATGCAGGCCCTGCCCTGGGGAGTCTCCTCTTACGGTCCTGTGTGAACTGAGGCCGGGCTGGGTGTGAGCTGGTGGCTGGTAGTCTCAGTGTCCTGCCTGTGGTCACTGGCTTGCAGCTCTCAGTAATGGATGAACAAAGGGCCCCTGTTTTCATTTTGGATGCCCTGTGGCCAGCCTAGGTGTCCCATGCAGTAGGAGCAGAACACACGACAATGAGTTAGCCAGCATGGTGGCCTCCTTCTGGAAGCTGCCCTCAGACCCCAGGAAACAATAGGGACCTCAGCAAGGTCCTGACACAGGAGGGGTGGCAGCTCTGGGACGTACACTAGAGCCTCTCAGAGGCGTGGCTGGAGAGAGAGAAGACACCTGACTTCAGGCAGAGTGAGACACGTGACCAAGGCAGCTGCGGAGTGGACAGGGAACCTCAGTATCCTTTGTTCATGGGACAGCATGCAACTCAAGACCTCAGGTTACTCCAGTTCCCACAGGCTGAGGGGGCCATCCAGCTGAGGTGATGATTGGAGTGGGGGTGCTTCTGGAGGAGGAACAAGAAGAAACCTACTTTCCCAAGGATACTGTCCCAGGTGGGGGCCCAGCCAGCCTGGGCCTGCACAGCAGCATCTAACCCTGCTGGCCTCTGCTAACCACCCACAGCAAAGCTGCTGCAGACTCAATACCATCGCAGAGTCATGCGATGAATGACATGCATGTAGAGTCAGAACATATGGCTCACAGAACCTGCCCTTGCTGTTAACCCCCAGCCCCATCTTTAGGAGTGGCTGCTTAGTGAGGTGGGGACATGCTAAGGGATGTGGCCTGGATGCTGCCCATTTGCAGGTGGAAGTCATCTGTCTTGTCTGCTTCTCTTATGCCTCAGCCAGAGCAGGTTCCGAAGCAGAGTCCAGTGTGGCTTTCTCGGTATATCCACCCGAGCCATTACTGAACTTAGCAGTAACTCGGTAATGTGGGATGTGAGTAGCTGTAGGTGGAGGAGCCTGGGGGGGACTCACCTCAGCTCCACCTCCAGAAGCAGCCTTCTATCATTCCTCAGACCCAAGACCTACTGATAAGATTCCTTGGAACTCCCATCACCCCCTAGTTAGCCTTATCTCCCCATCAACCTCTCTGTCCTTCCTCGCCAAGACCCTGCCAGGCCCTCGGCCAGCTGCTTGGGTGCTGAAGGAAGCATCCACAATGGGGTGGGGCAGGGGACAGAGCACAGGGGTGTTCACTGTGGAGACGGGGTGGGTGTTCACTGGGGCGCTGAAGCCTGACAAAGACTTTGCGTTCAAGCTTGAAGGGGGTGAAAGGTGACTCGGGAAGCCTGCTCATGGCTCTGTCTCTCTGTGAGCAAGGGCTGATCTCTCCCTGCTCTGGGTTCCCCATCTTTAAAATGGGGGGCCTAAAGTTGTCCTAAGGATTCAGGTGTCCATTCTGTTCGTGGAAAAAACTGGGTGCCTGGGCCACAGAGAAAGGTCAAGTAAGTGTTAGCTCCCCTCTGGACAGAAGGCAAACTCCCTGGAAAAACCTTGAAGGTTAAAATCAATAGCAGAACCTTCCAAGGGTGGTACACAAACCAACCTGCCCGGGTGGAGAGTAGACACACCGTGTGCAAGGGAAGATGGGCCCAGCCGGAGATTTCAGAGATGAAAGGCTAATCCACCCATTAGTGCCTGCTCGTGGTCATTCAGCCCTCTCTCTGACAGCCAGGCCACACCACCCAAGACTCACTCCCCCATCAGAGCACACAGGCCACTGGGGTGCAATGCAATTCTCTCCCCTACCCCAGGCTGTTCCACATCTAGACCACCTGGGCCTGCAGCTATAAGGGGGTCTCATTGTGTCAAGACCCCCCCACCTCCAGTCCATGGCCCCCCTCAGGCGTGTATCAGTCACATCTTGCAGACAAGATTTTCACTGGTCAGCATATGTCCCAGGCAATAGAAAGAAGAACTGCATTCTGCTGACATGTACATTGCTGAGCAAGGTGAGTCCTCTTCTCCACCTGCAGAGTCTGATTCCATCTGATCGGGGAGGGATGGCTGCCCAGCCAAGGCGGGCCAGGAACTGATCCCTCTCCCTTCATCCCTACCCCACCTGGCCAAGGGTGGCCTAGATCTCAGACCCCAGGGTCAAGAGTCTCTTAGCCAATGCCGAGAGGAACTGGCTCTTGGCTCCCACAGGGGACTTCAGTGCACCTGTACCTGCACTTCTCCCCACGCAGTGGGTGGATCCCACCTTGCTCCTGCTAGATGGTCCTTGCACACGGCTTTAAGCAATGAGCACCTGAACTCCCAGTACTCAAGAGACTGAGGTAGGAGGACGGAGCATTTCAGGTCACACTGGTGCCAGAAAGTGGAGGGGCAAGATGAGAGAGAGAAGGCTAGAGAGAGCTCAGTGGGTAAAGCACTTACCGCACATGTGAATATTCTCATGTGTTCCATCCCCGGGACCCACATAAAAAGCTGAGCTTGGTAGTGCAGCCCTGTAGTCCCAGACCTGGGGAGACAGAGACAGGTGGATCCCTAGGGCTCACTGACCCACCAATCCAGCTGAATGAGTGAGCACCCAGTCCCCAAGAGAGAGCTGGTCTCAAAAAAATAAGGTGATCAGTTTCTGAAGAACTCCTCCTCCTCTTCCTCCTCCTCTTCCTCTTCCTCCTTCTCCTCCTCCTCCCTTCATCTCTAGCTCCTCCTCCTCCTCCCTTCATCTCTAGCTCCTCCTCCTCCCTTCATCTCTAGCTCCTCCTCCTCCTCCATCTCTAGCTCCTCCTCCTCCTCCCTTCATCTCTAGCTCCTCCTCCTCCTCCTTTCATCTCTAGCTCCACACTCAGCGCTGGGGCTCCTGTATCGAAGATGAGATGGGAAGACCCCCAAGTCAGGCAGCATGGCCAGAGTGTGAGAGTCTGTGGCCAGGGGTGTGAAGCCAGCATTCTGATGTCTGACGAAGGGGTTGAGGGGGTGGAGGTAGGGAACGGAAAGATTTACTGGATAGACATGCAAGGCCAGGGACTGGAGAGATGGCCTGCCACCAAGTGTGAGGACCTGAGTTCGGGTCCCAGTGTGCATTTCCCAACATGACTTGTCATTGTGGTGCTGGGAGTAGAGACAGGAAGAGCCCTGGGAATCCCTGGCCGGTCAGCCCTGCTGAGTCATTAACTTCAGGTCCAGAGAGACCCTGTATCAAGGTAAAGTGATCAAGAAGACGTCAACCTCTGGCCTCTACACATAGAGGCGCGCGCGCGCACACCCACACACACACTCAAGACATGCGGATCTGCCGTCAGATCCCCTTGGTTTTTCATCTATGTCCCAAACTGCACGGGATACCCTTGTGCGGAAGTCTGCCATCATCATCTGTAACTCCAGTGTAGCCAGACATCCTAGGGGTTCTCTGGCAAGTCTACTCTGCAGGACTCTTGGAGGAAAAGTGAGAAGCACCTGCTGTGTCCTAGGCTGTCTGACTTCAGGACCTTTGCACCTGCCATTCTGTCTGCCTGGAAGCTCATCTGCCAGGGCTCGCTTCTTTCTCCAACTCCTCAGGTTCTGCTCTCTTCTCTTCCCGCCCAAATAGAAAGGTTCCACCGCTTCTCTCCATGCCTCTTTCCACCAGTGAAAATGTGTATTTATGATCCTCTCCCTATTTCAATGTGGGCATAGATTCTGTTTTGATTTATTCACTCCTGGGACAACAGCCCAGTATTCAGCAATGAACGAATGAATGAATCAATGAATGAACAAATGAATGAATGTATTCATTCTATGGTTTGAATAGGGAGCCCGACGGTCACCCACATGCTATCCCCCACCAAGTGAAGGCAGATGCTCTCTAGCCAGCTTCTCCAGCAGGACTCCTCAGGCAAGGTCCTGCCACATCACAGGTGACAGAGGGATCGAGAGTGCTGGTGGTCTTTGGTGGTCTTCTGAGCATCAGGCTGGCACTGCTCCTCCTGCCCCACTCATGCCCCACAGCTAAGCCAGGCATGAGCCATCCCGTTTGTGTGTGAAGACACCCTCTGCAAATGGGCTGTGGTCCCCCCAACCCCTGCTAGCAGAAGGGGGTGCACAGCAGATGTGACTCTGATCATCTCGGGAATCCTAGCCACTCTTCTAAATTCGCATGCCCCTTCACTTTCGGGGGAGGGAGGGGGAAGAGAAACAAGACTTGAGAGGCTAAGCCGTGTGGCAGGACTGCCCACCCAGAAAGCAACAGGCCAGCAGGACCCATCAGCCGCCCACAGTCCCCAGTGTTTGTCGGGCTCAGTGATATGCCACCTTGGGGGGGGGTGAAACATGGCAGTGTGTATCAAGTGCCTCCCCTACCATTAGGGCTGGGCAGGCTCCACATGGGCCAAGCACCCTAACTGGTCCCCAGCGGGGATCATCGGACCAAAACCTATCTGACACTGCTGGAAGTAAAACCCCCAGACTGACCTACTAGACTCACTCGCAGTGAACACAGAGCTGGCGGGATCCTAACTGGCAGTGCCGAGGACCCCAGGACTAGGGAGCTCAGGGTACACAGCATCCACAGCCCATCCTTGGAACACCATTCCAGGGACGTCTCTGAGAAAGAGGACCCCCAAGTCATGCAGTACACTCTACACAACTGTGCCCAGCACCCCTGCAACTGTGAAGTGTTCACACCTATTTATATCTGCCCACCACATAATGGTCCTGCAACCGTAAAAAGACATCTAGGATCCCTTATGTTTCAGTTGAGGAAGAAAGACCCCTAAGAGCAAAACGTGGGGAAAGCGGGCCTCTCTGAAGAAGGGACCTCTGAGATGTCAGGTGTGTGGAAAAATGAGGAAAGGACGTTACCATGGGGATCATGGCAGGTGCAAAAGCCCTGGGGTGAACCCTTAGAGAAAATGGCTACATGGTCCAGAATTGCCTTCAACTCTGGCTTCTCCTTGAACCTCACAGAGTCCCAGGCCTGGACCCCACATGCTGCCCTCTTTATGACTACCTTGCAGCACTCCTAAGGGTTGGCCAGAGGGGGGACCTATTCCTACCAGCAAAAGAACTCAGTCCAGACTGGTGCCTGAGCGCTCACCGGGAGCCAGGCCGTGCGTGCTGTGGCATTGCTAGCCCTCATCCACGGCTCCTGGCTTGGGGGCAGCCAGATCCCTCCTGGCCAGCTGCTCCCAGGATGCTCCCAGTCCAGCCATCCATCCATCGGCACCCACAGCCAGAAGCTGGGATGGTAGGACACATCAAAGAGCTTGCCAAAGGTCACATGGCTCCCAGCAGGCCCCTGCCTGCAGCTGTGAGATATGAGACAGCACAGAGGAGCAGAAGCCTCCAACTAGCCCGTCACTGCTCCCCAGCCATCGGGATTGGTGGCTTCCCAAGTCCCTCTGTGTCTCTGGCACCGCAGCCCTGATTTTTTTTATGGGGGAAAAACCCTTTGATTCTCAAATGCCATGTGGGAATTTGCTGTGTGTGGCGGGGATTGTGGGGGGGGGGGGAGTTCAGGGAACCAGAGAAACAAAAGAATGATTTGCCAGGCTTCAAAAGCCTCGTTACAACCAGAAAATTTAATTTGCAGATAATTGGCCGTCCCGTTCCCATCTTTGAAGCGGGAAGGCCATCCACATGGGGCAGCCGGCCAGCGTCACCACTGCCAGGTCGAGGCACTGACTGCCCAGCGCCTAGTCTTGCTGGGAAACAGTGAGCAGCCTGAGCTGATAAATCCCACATTGGAAGGGTGCCCCACACCCAGCATGTCTTTAGGGCTAGAACAACCAGAAACCAGCTATGCAAAAAGCCCCACATGTACCCTAATTCCCTTGCTCAGGGCTAAGTCTCACACGCATAGCCAGGACTGGGGCTCTAGAAGATTCTCTGCCTCTGACTTTAGCTGCCACCTGTTTTGTGTGTGTTTGTTTGCTTGCTTTTTGTTTGTTTGTTTGTTTGTAGAGAGTCTTAATGAGTAGCCCAGGCTGACCTTGAACTGTGGAAATCCTCCTGCCTCAGTCTCCCTGCTGAGTTTCACATGCACATCCCATTTCCACCTTCACCACAATGTGTCCCTCATTGGAATGCTTAGCCACGACATCCCAGCGTCTTGCCTGTCCAGTGAGGCCAGGAAGTGATGGACTCTCACAAGGCTAGCAGATTTGAGAGGGGAGGGTCGCAAGGGATTACTGTGTTAAGGGGTCTCATCACTAATTAGGGGAATGTAAACTGCAGGGCAACAGCATCCACCAAGCCACACCCCTAGCCCATGATTGAGGGGATTCTACCACTGAACCCTGCCCTCAGTCCATGACTTCAATCAGGGAACCCCTCAAACTGGGTTCTGCAGGCAGCAGACCCCCAAGGAGCAGCTTGGTCACTGGCTAGGCCTCTCTGCTCCAGAGATCCCGCCCTCTGGTCCTCCGCCCATGTGCAGCTCTGGACACCAGGCAGTGGGCTTCCGGCTTCCAAACCACTCTGCCGCCTCAGCCTGCAGCCTGCCGTGATTGACACAGGCTCTGCACACAGTCAGTGTTCAATCAGTGCCCAACTGCCAGACCCCTGAATGTGTCCTGCTGCAGCCTCCTTAGCCTCCCTGGGTGAGCTACATCTGGTTCTTGTCTCTCCCAGAATGCCTGGGTCATGCCCACAGACAGTTCTGTTGTCTTGGGCACCCTGGTGCACAGTAAGGTACAGATGTAGTTGAACTCTGAAGCAAAGGTGTTTGCTAGGTGTTCTCCCTATGTGTGGCTTTCTTGTCATCTCTGCTCCTGTTGCAGGCACTTAAAGAGCTCATGAGGGGACTCTTGCTCAGTAACACATAGCAGGGGTTCAAAAGAACAGGCCCGTATCAGTTACAGAAGGCAGGAGAAGCCCCTTGAAGGAGAGGTATCTTAGTGGGAACCCCTGACAGGAAGTAGGAGAAATGATTCATATTGCTGGAGAGAAGAGGGTTCTAGGTCAAAGTGAATGACATGTGCCAAGGTCCTGGGGCAGGATATACTTGTGTGTTTAAGGAATAGCCAGAGTGTCCACATGACTGGAGCATGAGAAAAGAAAGATGGAACATTAGGAGCTTGGTTCCAAGGCCGCGCCATGGAGGCCTAGCAGATCACAAGTCCCCAGAGTCTAATGTGACCCCTGACTTGTGCTACTGCCTGATGTTCCTGCCTGTGTTCTCCCGGCCCTTTGAATGTGGGCAGCAGCATCTCACCAGCAAGCCGGAGTGAGGTGACAAGGTAGTTACATATCCCACCTGCCTCTGATGATGTCAGTCACCATGTGTGGGCCACAGAGAGGAATCCCACATGATGAGGACCCCAGAGCAGCCTCCAACCCATAGGAAGAGACAGTGAGTGGGCCATACTCATGAGCCTGGACACCCACCTTCCTGTGGGTCCACTAAGGATCCCCCCTCCCGTCATGTTCCCATCACCCTGCTGAGAAGCCAGGTGCCCCACCAGACTGGGTCCCAACCCTGGAGCCAGAGGGGGATGCAGCAGCTGCTTTAAGTTGCTAGGTCGTGGCGAAGCTGTTGTTTAACAACAGAAGGTCCCTGAGAGTAAGGACGTCTGAACCCCAGCAGAGGGCTCAGACAGGAAGGAGCATCACTGGGGAGTAGGCTACGAAGAGTCTAGGGTTGGAGAGCACAGAAGGCTGGGAGGGAACAGCAGGAGCCACTGAGACTCTAGGTGGAGATGGCAGTGCCTCAGACCTGCTGGCAGCCGCAGAGATGCTGGTGCAGGCCGCTAGATCCTGAGGGTGGAGCATGAGGGTCCCCATGAGAAGAGGATTGTGAGAGGTGCTATCGCTGTCAACCAACTGGGTATAGAGAGGTGCCATTCACTAAAGTGAAGGCCATGTCAAGCATCATGCTCACCAAAGCGTGGCACAGTGGCTCAAGCCTGTAATCCCAGGACTCAGAAGGCTGGGCCAGCCTGAGCTACTAAATGAGTCCCAGGCCAGCCTGGAGTACAGAGTGGAGCTGTGTCTCAGAAGTAACAAACATCAAGGAAAAAAAAAAGTTGTGCACAGTGGGTTTAACGTTTGTTTAAAGAAGGCACTGTCATTTAAGGTGTCTGGCTAAAGGACCTCCAGTTGGCACTGTCTTTACCACCACAAAACAGTGTTCTCTTACTTTTAAGATGCCTATCTTGTCCTTAGCCTGCAGTTTGCAGTATGACTGCCCCAATTCCAGGCCCTTTCTGATAGAACAAATGAAGGTGGAGGGAAGGCAAGGGGCAGTTGCAAACCGAGCCTGCCCTGCTTTTTAGGAAAGCAACACCTTTCCTAAGGCTCATTAGGCAAATGTAGCTGCAAGGGAGTCTGGTAGAATGGAAAGACAGTCTGGTAGAATGGAAGCTGGGTCAGTAACCAACTGATGTGTCCACACATCCCAGGCTCAACCTAGCCCACCCTTAGGAGGTAAAGACAGTGCAAAGCTCTAGATCAGGGCTCCATGAAATGAGAGCCAAATGCAGTTATGCATTTTAGTGTGGGCCATTTGACTGATGGTCGCTCTATACATATTAGCTGTGGCTGCTGTGTGGCTATGGCAGCAGTTGAGAAGTTGATCACATGGTCAGAAAGTCCAGACATACTTAGAGTCTGACCTTTTAGAGAGAGTGCTCATCCATGCCCACAATGAGAGTGTGGCTGTCAGCAGCCGTAATCACCAGGCCCACTGAGTCAGAATTCACCACTTCCCCTGTGACCCAAGATGCTTCACTAGACCACCCTGCCTCGCAGCGTCTTACCTGTAGATGTATAGGATTGGCAGTGGGCAGGCCAGCTTCTTGCACTGGCTTCCCTCACGCTGCCAGAAGCACTGAGATAAGGCCTGGGCGGTGACCACAGGGGCCGCAGCTAGGATGCTCTTCACCAGCCTCACGTGCTAGTCACTCCTCTCTGCTGCTGTGAGAGACACCCAAAGTGAAGCAGGTTATAGGTCCAGTGGGGAGATACGGTCTTTCATGGTGGAAAAGGCATGGCTGGCTGGCAGAAGCCAGAAACAGGCTAAGTCACACCCATCCAAGACTGCCCACTGCAAGAGCAGACTTCTGGAAGCAGGGTGGAACTAACCCACCTCAAGGCCTATCTTCTATGACAGCTTCCTCCATAAAGGCTCCATCTCTTAAAGGTGCTATCACCTTCCCAAACAACTAAAGATTCAAATATATGAGTCTGTGGGGGACAGCTCACATTCCAAACCATGACACTCACAGCGTTTCCTCAGGAAGGCACTTTCCAACCCCCAGGGAGAAGCTAGGCTCAGTGGTACATACATACTCAGGACTGTAGGCTAGCCTGGGCTACACAGTCGGTTCCAGGCCAGCTTGGGTTACACAGTCAGTCCCAGGCCAGCTTGAGAAACTTCATAGAGGACATGGGGAGCATACAGTTCTGCACAGCCTCGTTGCTGGGAGCTAGCTGACCACTCTGCCACATGTCGTCTCTGGAGTTTGACTGGACAGCACACAGCAGTGTTGAGAACAGCCATTCCCTGGGGATTCTCCGGCCAGTGGTCAGTGATGAGCACTGCTGGCCTCCTTAGGCCGTGCTTCCGGCCCACCTCCCGGCTATTCCAATTAACTCTCGGAAGAAGTTCCGAGCTGGGTAAGACCCTGTGCTACCTACCACAGGGATGGGCTGCTTTGGGGACAACCACCCTGGAACTCCTTGCAGAATCCCAAGGTTGCCAGAGAAGCCCAAACCCAGTCTCCACTACCAGATTTTCCCTTTGCTAAAGCACAAAGATAAACCAAAGTAAGAACTGACATCAGGTGGCCAAGAGCTGGAATCCCTGCTGTTTGGGAGGCTGAGGCAAAAGGCTGGCAGGCTGGAGGCCAGCAGGCTGGAGACCTGCCTGGGCTGGGGGACAAGACACTGTCTCAAAAGAAAAAGGAAGATCATGGAGGTTCTCTTGTCCTGGGCTGGCAAACTCATCTTCCTTCCTGCCCCCATCACAGCTTGGCTCCTTTGACTCTCCAAAGTGACTGAAGTACAGAGATGCTCCGGGAATCCTCCAGCCTTGGACTGCTGGAATATTCAGCTACCAGCAGTCATTGTTGGACTATCTAGACTGTATCTCATAAGCCAATCCAATAAATTCCCTTTTTATATATTAAAAAAAAAAAGTAAGGCGAGGGTCAAAGCTCAGTGGAAGGTACTTACTGAGCATGTTCAAGGTCCTGGACTGTTTGCCCAGCACTACAAGTAACTCATCAACCAATCAAAAGGACGTTTGCAGGTTCTACTAAAAAAAAAATGAGGTGGAACTGGACTTTTTTTGCTGTCCCAAAAATTGGGCCACAGAAGTTCTCACACCCCTATGACCCAGGGCCGCTCCGACTCACTGTAGGGTGATTCTGGGGCATGCAGAAAATTCTGGGAAGTACTCTGCCTGCTTGGAGCCAGAATGGTGGGGAATAAGCATGGAATCACAATTGCCTACTTCCTGTATAGCCCGGCACATTCACAGCAGGACCTGACCTCCAGGCCCAGGTGCCCCAGTGACCACCTGAAGCTGGCATGGGCCAAGTGCTTTACTTCCCAGGGCCTTTCAGGGCCTTCTGGGTCTTCCAGGGCAATTAATTGGAAATGTGTGCACCACATCACGAGGCCTGTGGCTGGGTTCGGTTTCAATAATAAATTATCTGCTTGGGACTCGACATCCTCAGAGGCTAGGCATCCGCAGCCGACCGCGTCCAGATCTGTGTGATCGGATCCACTTTCAGCTGCGCAACCGCACTGCAGCCAGGAGGACAGTCAGCACAGACCGGCTTTTGTTCCAATTAAACTGTTTTTAATGGTCCCTTCCAGGCCGGGCTGCGCTGGAAGTCTCAACAAGGCGGCCCATTGAGCAGTCCTGGAAGTTCAAGTGGGGCAGAGCCCAGGGGCTGGGAGGACCCGGCCTTTGCTCGGTCTTGGTGGTCCACCACAAGGGAGGCCCTGGTTCTTTTATTTGTCTATGACGGAAAAGGGGGGAGGGTGTCGGAAAGAAAGAACTGACCCACAAATCCATTTAATTAGTGCCTACCCAAAGCTAAGGGCTCTCACACACACAGGGGCACACACGCAGAGGCACATGTGTGCCCGTGACACAGGACGCCTTTCTGGAGAGGACACAGGCTCCCAAAAGCCAGGAGAGTAAATGGACCAAGCAGGAAAGCATGCAGGACCCCCCATGAGCACTCTGCAGAGCCCCAGGGAGTCCTACTTCTGACCCAGCATTGTCCATCTAAAGGACAGTGGCCCCAAAAAAAACCCAGAACCTGATACAAAGGACACTGACAGAGGTATGGTATTTGTTCTCAATATGAACTTAAACAGCCACTCCACACAGAGACAGGAGGATCACCATAACTTCAAGATTGGCCTGGGCTATGGAGTAAGCCTCTCTCAATACAAGACAGCAAGTCAGAGTATGGAGGGTTTCCAGGTGGTGCCTGAGGGCCAAAGTCCCAGTGGACAAGAGAGGAAAGAACACAAGGGCCATGACTTCCGTCCTGGAAGAAGTTTCACCCTTCTATGACTAAGAGAACCAAGGGAACATGCGGAGGACATGCGTCCTGTTCCCATTACCAAATTTTAGATTGGCACTTCTCTGTGGGGCTAATGTTTAGGACTCTTTCAGTGTCATGACTCGCAGGAGGATTGGCACTAGAGTCTAGGATGTGGTGGGGACATGGCTTGGCTACTCCATGGTACACAGAGTGGCCCTTAGCAGAGAGGGGCCTCTGCAAAATGTCCATGATGCAGAGGCTGACAAGCCCCAGATAGGGTGCCCCAGACCCCATCCCAGTCCTCATGCTCAAGAACTTGGAAATTAAATTGCTTGTGTGATCCAAGGAAACAGGTCCTGTGGCAACCACAGAGCCTAGGGCTCTCCTCGGCATTGAAACATCTTCCATTGCATGGGGACATAGAATCTGATTTAAGTCGCCTGCCAACAGTAACCTTTCTCTCACGTGGCATGACACTGATGGAATTTGTGAGTAACTCATGATCATGGAGCATGGGTTCAACCTTCGATGCACCTGCTTCTGTCTCCAGGGATTGTCTGAGAAGAAAACATGCTTAGGATTCCACGTGTAGATTTAGTAATTGCCTTTCTTGCCATCCCAGGAAGTAACAGGAGGGTTGCTACTTAGAGGGATGGGGGAAGCTGCTTTCTCACCAGTGTGACCTGATATAACCTTCCCTTCAAACCTTAATTTTCCACATCTGTGATGAGGCAGCGAGGACCCAGGGCTGTAGAGAACTGCAGCATGGATCCCCAGAACCCATGTAAATGGGATGAGTGGGTGGTAACCCACCTGCAACTCCAACACTTGGAAGGCAGAGACAGAGGATCCCAGGAGCCAGCAAGCATAGAGAAACTAATCCAACTGACAAGCTTTGGGTTTGATTGAAAGACCCTGCCTCAAGGAACAAGGTAGAAAAGTAATCTAAAAAGAATCTCCATATAAATCTTATACATGTGCACACACACGTGCATGAACACCCATGTACTTGTGTGCATCTTCACACATGTAAAAACACATGCAAACTCACACTACACACACATGCACATAGGGAGGGCTAGTTTCCTCCTCCTTTTCTCTTCCTTCTCCCTCTGGGGCTCTTTTTAAATTTTTATAACATATAATAAATATAACAAATTTTAATATTTATGGGCTAAGAAGATAGCTCAGTGGGAGAGGCATCTATGTGCAGATCTGAGTTGGATCCTTGGAAGCCCATGTGATGAAAAGAATCACCCTCTGAACCTAAGAGGGCCAACTCAAGTCTCCAGGTCTGCACTTGGGAACCTTTACCTGGCAGCCATCTCAATGGCCCTTTGGACAAGTAATCTGTCTATCTGTCTTTCTATTTACTTGTCTATCTGTGAGAAAACAAGCAAGCTCGAGAGCACTCCTGGGCACTGTCTTTATGGCCCAGCTAGTTCTCCCACAGACTATGTCCCCCTACCCCTCCCGTGGATAGGAACATCACTGATGTGGTGGTGTGGCAAGGGGCTGGTGGCACATGCAGATAGAGACCACCTCAGGCCCACTGCTCACAGCAGCCCAATGAATGCTGGGTCAGGTGTGAGTGGTAGGGAAGTGCCCTGATATCAGACCCCAAGACTCTAGTCCTTGCCATGGCCTGGATAGCAGAGGTATGGCCGTCTCTTCTCTGTGAAAGTTCAGCCACTGACCCGTCCACTCCTGATCCACTTGGTCCTGAGGAAAGCTGCCTGTATCATGAGGTGGACTGCACTTTAGGTGACTGTGCCTCGGGGTGACTGCGCCTTGGGGTGGCTTCCCATCCATGCCACACTGCACAGTCCAGTTTTCTCACTCTCCCCAGCTGAGATGTCCCTGGTGTCCCTTTTACTCCCATCCAGGACCCCCATCCCTAGCCCAAATGCTCCCACTTGCTCTTCTACCATATCTCGGCCGTGTTCATCCTCTGTTCACCTGCTTGGCCGTCTCTTGGTCCTGTCCATTACAAAGCGCTGACTTCATGGTTGTGCCTTGCCATTAACTGTCAAGGACACGTGCAGAAGCCACTGCCTTGTGGACTCCTGGGTGTTCCCAGTCAAAGGTCTCAGGGCACACACTCGGGCCACACATCCTCCTGATCCAGGGGTGACTCTGTGTCCTTGGGTCTCCAGGACCAGTGGCATCCCTGACTAAGCCAACTCAGGTCTGAGCCAGATGTCAACAGCTGTCAGTGGTCATGTGTGAAATGAGTGGCGCCTCCTGACCACAGGGATCTACAGAAGAGCTGGTGTTTCACCATCTGACTACATACAAAACAAGGCACTGTGTGGGGCATTGTGATCTATGGAGGAGGATGGGACATACATGTGGCATGTGTCCCAACTGTCCTGTAGAAAGTTAAGTCCATCAAGCACAGGGGATGCATCCCAAGGCAACATAACTGAGATGCTGGGCCGAGTCCCTTCTCTGAGCTCTTCCTGGGTCACTTGGAGTCTTTCGTTGACCCACCATGTTGAGGTGTCTCAGGGCTCTGCAGGGAGGGACGTTCCCAGCCAGGCAGACGCAGACTTTCTTTTCTTCCTTCCTCCCTCCCTCCCTCCATCTCTCCCCCCATCCTTCCACTTCTTCCTTCTTTTATCTTTCCTTTCCTGCCCATTCTCAGGGCCCATCCAGAGTGCATCATCTGACTTCCTCCCTCCATCCCTCCTTCCTTTGTTCTCTTCCATCTGCCTGACCCCTCTTCTCTCCTTCCTCCCTCCCTTTCCCTTTCTTCTCTTCATTTTTTTTAATTAAACAAGAAGAGGATTGCTCTCTCATGGCCGCTGGGTGAGATCTGGTAACCTCAATCTGTGTCTCTGTGTGAGATGGGAGGTTGCTTGGGGCGAAGCTCTGGTTGAGCAGCTCCAAACTGCTGTGGGGCAATGAGGCCCAGGCCTGCGGCAGATGCTGGTCAAAGTTTCCCTCTCCCTGGCAAAGGCTTGTGTTCCATGTCACCCTCCTTCCTGAGCCAAACACCAGTGACCACAGTGCTCTGGCCTCGGGCTGGCCACGGCGCTTCCAAGGCATGAGGGGCTTCAACTAACTTCCTCCTTTCCTCCTTCCTTCCTCCCTCCCTCCCTCCTTCTCTCCTTCTCTTCCCTCCTCTTTCCTTTTTTTCTTTCTTTTCTTCTATTCTTTCTTCCTTTCTTTTTCTTAATTTCCTTTTCTCCCTCTTTTTTCTTATTTCTTCTCTTTCTCCTTCCTTCCTTCCTCCCTCTCCTTTTCCCTCCCTCCCTCCCTCCTTCTCTCCTTCCCTTCCCCCCTTTTTCTTTAATTTCTTTTTCTTCTATTCTTTCTTCCTTTCTTTTTTCTTTTTTTTTTTAATTTTTTTATTCAATTGTGCGTGTGTGTATGTGTGTGTGTGTGTGTGTGTGTGTGTAGAACCATGGGCGAATTCGAGAACCACCATGGACGCCTCCACCTCCTCGTTTACTCCGCCCCAGGATTCACAGGCTCCGCCCTACCAGGACCAGAAACGCAGGCCTCCCCCGCTTCCGCCTGGCGTCTATACGTGGGGTCTAGGATCCGAACTCAGGACCTTCTGCCTCCAAGGCAGAGGCTTAACCCCTGAGCCACCTCTCCAGCCCCCCTTTCTTTTTTCTTAATTTCCTTTTCTTTCTTCCTCTTCTTTATTCTTATTTCTTCTTTCACCTTCCTTCCTTCCTCCCTCCCTTCCTTCCTTTCCTTCTTCTCTCTCTCTCTCTTTTCCTCTCCTCTTCCTCCTCCTTCTCATAATCACACCCACCACAGAAAAGAGAAGAAGTATGAATTTCATCTTTGAATGAAAGAGAAAGAAACAGGGCAGCCTGACTTGGGAGTTGTAATCATGTCTTCTGTGTCCAGGGGTGGACTCCCCTCCCAGATCCCCTGACACCTACTGAACAACGACAAGAGTCCCAACTTGCTGCTGACAAACAGGAGCAGGACCGAGCCCTGACCGAGGGTGACAATGGACAGAGCCTTTCCTGGATCCAATGTAGACTCCCGAGAGGAGGTGTTGACAGAGAAGCTTTGCACAGACAGATTAAGCAACTTCCTCTTGGTCACACAGCTCCAAGGCCACATGGAGCGCAAGGGCGGCTGCTCTCCAAAGCCCCCCCCCACGTCCACTCTGCGCTGGAGGGTGAGCACAGCTGTAAATCAAGACAAATAAAATATCTGCTTTGAAGCACTGCCGGGGTGATTCAACAAGATCAAGGGCTCAAAAGATTTGGTCGTGATTGCTCGAGAAACATCTGCCCGTTTCCTGCCTCTCCCAGCTGGCAAGGCGCATTTGAAAATACCCAAGGCAAAGATGTGGACAGATTAGGGATCGCACGGGACACGCACCACTGAGTGGCCATGTGACCTTGGCGAGTCATTTAACCCTTCCTGGGCCTCTGCCCTCCCGGGGAGCAGAGGCTGAGGTAGGAACTGGGGGGAGGGGGAGAGCTTCACACAGCCAGCTGTTTCCAGAGGAAACAAAAGCAGGGGTTCAGGGAGATTCGTTCAGTTCTGATACAACTATACATCCTTGCTGTACAACCATAAGGGCCTGAGTTCAATCCCCAGCATGCGCGCGCACACACACACACACACACACACACACACACACACAGCTAGCTGCAGTGGCACCTGGGCTGAGTGGGTAGGGGTGGGGCAATGGGATATAAGTTTTCTAGACTTTGCTGGCTGGCCAGTCTTACCAAACTGGTGAACTCCAGGTTCACGGAGAGACTCTATCCCCAAAGGAGAGTAAAGAAGGATTGAGAAGACACCAGATGTCAACATCACACACGCACGCACGCACGCACGTACACACACACCCCAGTGAGCCAGGAGAGAGTTGTGTTATAAAATCTCTTTGGAGATCCAATTCCTCCTCTGACACCAAATCAGGCAAATTATCAGTCCTCTGTGTCACAGTTAGGCACAGGTGTCAACTTGATGGTTGAGGGTTCAAGCTCTGGGCACATTTGTAGAGAATTGGTAGCTGAGTTAAGCCCAGAGCAAACCTGCAGGAGACTATCTAGTGGATGGAGCAGGCCCAGCCCACGGTGAGTGGGACTAGTCCTTGGACAGGTGCATAAAATACAGAGGGCTGGTTGAGGAACTTGGCATCCTTTTGTACACTTGGCCAGACATGCTGGCCTGGCAAATAAGGGATTATCCCTCTCTCAGCCGTTATATGAAAATGGTGTGGCCAGTTCCCTCGGTCCTCGGTGTTGGTGTGAGCTCTCCTGCCAAGCTGGAGTAAGAGCTGTAACTGGATAATTTTAAGAGAAAACAAACCCCCCTGTTCTCTTAAGCCATTTGGTGGTGATTTATCAGCAACATGCAGGCGAACTGCAACACTCTGCGATTCCCCTCTCTCTGCTCCCAGTGTGAGATTTCTGAAGGAAATCCAAATCTGCAGGACCCCAGAGCTGAGTCAGCACAAGAGCTTCTTTAGAGGCTCTGTGCTTCAGGTCTGTAAGTAGCCAGATGAACCTCTCATTGCACTGCTCTGTCAGCCCGAGATGTCCTGAGAGTCCACACTGCATATGCTGCCTGTCCGTGACCTACAGGTGCCTTCAGCTCAGATGACCTGCTGTTTGCTGTTCAGCCCTGGGGAGTTCAGTGTGAACTTTTTGTTCAACATGTGTGTCTGTGTGCCTATGTGTATCTGGGCCGGCCCAAGGATCATATCATGAATCATTCTGGATTGCAGTATCTGCTCAATGCTTTGCTCTGGGATTTCCCAAACTCCTCCCTCCACCACAAAATGCCCCCCACGCCATAGTGTTTTTGCCTGGGATCGGGAATCCAAACTCAGGTCTTTCTGCTTTCAAGCAGAGGCTTAGCCCCTGAGCCATGTCTCCATCCTTTAATGTAAAACTTTTAAAAGATGGAAGAAATTAGCTTAGGGGAAGTGGGGAGAGAGGTACACAAGACCCTGTGCTATTTTGCAGTAAGCTCTTAGTTTAAAATCAATTCCAAAGTGGCAAAGGTGCCCCTTCGTCCTGAAGGTCTCGTTGGAGGACCAGCTCCATGAATAGGAGGTGTGGATTCCAGATGGGCAAAGCCTGGGTCTCCCAAAGGTTTGCGATGCCTCCCAGTGATCTTCTAAGCTGCGCCCAGACCCAGCCCAGGATGAGCTGACACCCTCAGAGGAACAGCGTCTGTGTGGCATCAACTGCTCGCCCTGCAGCAGACTCTGCCCTCCTCCTGGCACGCACCCTCCCCCAATCCTAAGCCCTAAGCAAGGAGCTATGGACTAGGGTGTGACGGGAGAGCTGATCAGATCATATTAGCTAAGCAAAGAGATTTTCGAGGAGGCGAGTCTGAAACTTGAAGGTGGGGACTGCAGACCACATAGCAAAGGAGATGGGCACAGCCAGACTGCGTAGGGAGAGAACATTAGTGCCCTGACAGATGCCCTGATGCTCACACTCTGTCACTTTCCCCCCACCCACCTTGCTTCTCCTGCTGTGGGATTCTCAACCTTCTGTTCCTCTAGCCAGGCACAGTCCTCTCACCTGGAAGAGCTTTCTTTGCTTTCCATGGGATCCTGCGTAAATACAGACCCCACCACCCACCAACCCTCGAAGATCCCATGGACACCACCTCTGCCACCCACGATGTTACCAGATCCCCAGTGACACACAGGGAATGACTAGGTCTGGCCAGGGGCTTAAAAATGCTTGTATGGAAGTTACATTTAATTTGGAAATTTAAGAAGGCATCATATCTCCAAAGCTGCCAGTACCAGCCCAGTGGTCTCAAAGACTCAAGTTCTTTTTTTATTTATTTATTCAATTGTGTGTGTGCATGTGTGCACATGTGTGTATGCATGTGTGTGTGTGTAGAACCACGAGCGAATTCAGGAACCACCATGGACCGCCTCCATCTTCTTGTTTACTCGGCCCCTGGATTCACAGGCTCTGCCCTACCAGGACCAGAAACGCAGGCCGCCCAGGCTTCTGCCCGGCGTCTATACATGGGTTCTAGGATCCGAACTCAGGACCTTCTGCTTGCAAGGCAGAGGCTTAACCCCTGAGCCACCTTTCCAGCCCCAAAGACTCAAGTTCTGTATCCAGGTGAACCCCTAGTAAAGTGGGGTGATGGCATTGTTACCTAATGGCTGGCTGTGATTGCCATAGAGCATTAAGTAAGCCCGTGGGTGACTGAGTTTCTGTCCTGCTATCACTTGATAGGGGGACACAGACCACTGGCAGGAGCATGTTTGGATATGCTCTTCCTGGAAGTGCAGTGTGGTGCACTGTGACTCACTTGTCAGGGACAATAGACACATGTTCTCCCTAGAAGAACGCCCCATGGGAACAGTGTCTCAGGAGTATCTGACCTCCAGACAGAAAGAAGGCGGCTGAACAGCCTGCATATGTTATTCTGTTCTTGTTTAAGAACTACAGTCAGAAGGCTGGGAGAGCCTCACTGGAAGCGCTTCTGTGCAAGCAGGAGGAGATGAGTTCGATCCCCGGCACCCATGTAAAAAGACTAGGAATGACTGCATATGCTTGTAATGGGGAGGGGGAGGGTTTTAAAAGCACTTGTTATTCAAGTGTCAGGACTCAGGTTTAGATCCCAACACCCACACACCTATAACTCCTGTTTGGAGGAAGAATGGGGACAGAAGGATTGCTGGATTTGCTGGCCACCATCATAGTCCCATGGGCAGTGAGAGACCTTGTCTCAAAGAAATAAGACAAAGAGACAGCAGGACATCCAATATCTTCTGATCTTCACAAGCACATGTATTGGGGTATACCTGCAGACAGACAGACAGACAGACAGACACACACACACACACACACACACACACACACACACACAAAATGCTAAGGAAAGACAAGGGCATACCAAAGGAATTTTCCCAAGTTGCTTACTTCTGTAGAAGTGGGTTGTCTTCCTACATTCAAGTTTCAATTTTTCATTATAGGTGTTTACATGTTTACAGGTGTGTATACAAAAGGGCACTTGAGTGTGTGTGCCTGTGGAGGACCAAGGTTGACATTACCATCCTGGATTGCTCTGCCTTCCTCATTCTTTGCGCTGCCTTCGAGGGCTAGAATTATTTGTGGGCCAGCTCAAGTTTGAGTGTAGACTCTAGAGCCAGGCTTCCCAACACCAGCAGCACAGCCCAGCTGTGGGAACTGAGCAGACAAGAGAACCACTGACACAGGGCTAATAGTTCCTACTTGTGAGGAGCTCTGAAGACCTAAGATGTCCATTAAATCCAACCTTCTCTTCCCAGATCTTAGCCTCTGTTCTATCACCCACATCCATAGCCACCAACAACCTTCAAGACTAAGGAGGACCCGTTCTGCAGATTCTGCTAGCTGATGACTTAGTCCCTCCTAGGAGATCCGCCCCCGTGAGAGGCAGCTTGCTGAACCCTGCCCAGTGCTGCAGCTGTAAACACCACTGTGAAGTTCAAAAGCGAGGGCTGGAATGACTCCCTCGGCGGGCCAGCAACCCACAGGTTTCAGCTCGCTGTGCAGGGAAGGGCGTGTCGGCTTGTCTGCGGCGCAGGTGCACCTGGTCTTCCAAATAAGGAGCTCGTGAGAGACGTGCAGGCTGGCCTCCAGGTGCCTGGCTCAGCCCTGCTAAAGCAGAAACAAGGGCTGGGATGTAGCAATGTAGCACTATGGGGATGTGATGCGATGGTAGAGCACCTACCTGTCATGCATGAGGTCCAAGGTTCAATCCCCAGCACTGGAACAAGGAGAGTCTGAAAATGAAAGGAACATGTTGAGTGGAGGTGCATCTACCAGAGCTTTCTACTCACCGCCCTTTTGCATCTGGAAAATATTTACATGGCCCGAGATATACCAGTATATAAAACAGGGATATAGGGCTGGAGGGAAGGCTTAGGGTTTAACTCTCTGCCTCACAAGCAGAAGATCTTGAGTTCAGATTTCAGTTTCCGTGTGGAAATGGTGGTGGCCTGCACTTCCTGCCCTGGTGGGCAGAGCCTGGGAAATCCCAGAGTGAAGCAAAAAGGAAGGAGAAGCAATCCAGGATGAATCCCGAAATCACCTTTGGTCCTCCACAGGGACACACAGTGCCCTCTGATGCACACACACACACACACACACACACACACACACACACACACACACAAATAAATAAAATTTAAAAATAGGGATAAGAATCATTTATTGATAGCAAATAAAAATTTATTTTATAACAATTTCTCTGATACACACACATCACCATTTACTAAAGATAAAAAGAAGCAGATACAGACCAGATGGCTGCCTTTGTTTCTATAAAGAATTCAACCTTCGCTGAGTGGTTGATGCTGCTGCATTTGGAGCATCTTCCCTGGTTTTCCAAGCTGGTCAATACTTTGATTTTATAACCATTAATGCCAAGAACTCAGCTTCACAAAAATACACAGGTACGAAACGACAGAAGTATATTTAGGGTCATCTCAGAAATGGTTGGAAATTCTGCCCTAATTCCAAATTAAAATTCATTGACAGATTTTCCTAATGAACCTTACATCAGCAACTCAAGAGCAACTTTAAAAACTAAATATTCTGGTGTACTACAATCCGAAGACACATATTTGTAGCAGTAAAGTGTTGGCTAGCTCCTACGCACCTGCTCACTGGTCAGGGCAGTGGATACATGTCCTCCCCAGAACGCCCCATGGGAACAGTGTCCCAGGAGTATCTGACCTCCAGACAGAAAGAAGGTGGCTGAACAGCCTGCCTGTGTTACTGTCTTTTTTAAGAACTACAGTCAGGAGGCTGGGAGAGGCTCGCTGGGAAGTGCTTCTATGAAAGCAGATGAAACTTACATGCTGAGGAACAGCAGCGGAATTTTTTTAAGTCTTCGTCATCCATAATGAAGCCCTTATGTTTCTACATGAGCAGAATATCTTGCCTTACAATTAAAACACTGCCAGTAGAGCTGTGGCGGTGGCTCAGCAGGCAAGAGCGAGAAGCCACCTTGAAAATGGTCTCACTACCTGTGACCCCTGCATCTGGGGCAGAGGCAGAGTCAAGGACATTGTTGAGGCATGCTGGTCACCAGCCTAACTTCAGGTTCAGCATTGGGTAGGAGTCCTCCAGCCTCTGCATGCACACAGGTACACATGCCTCACACACGTGTGCACACACTTTGCATATATACACCCTTCTCACACACATGTGCACATACACTTGGCCTTCATATACCTCTCTCTCACACATACATGCACATACACTTTGCATATATACATATCTTTCTCACACATACATGTGAATTCACTTGGCATACATGCACCTCTCCATCACACACATGTGCACAGACCCTTTGCATACATACAGGTCTTTCTCACACACAGGCACATACACTTGGCATATATACACCTGTCACACACATGTGCACATATACTTAGCATATATACACCTCTTTGTCACATACAATGCACACTTTGCATACATACACATCTTTCTCACACATGTGTACATACATCTGGCATACATGCACATCTTACAAATGCACACACCTAGCATATACACCTCTCCATCACACACACGTGCACATACACTTTGCATACCATACACGTCATGCACAGAAATTTAGCAGCATTTGTGGGTGTGGTCTGACAGCCCACGCAGCACACAGAGCATGCTGTGTTCAGAGCAAGGCCACCATGAAGTCACGAGAGGCAACACAAGTGAGCACTGCCAGAAATACGGTGGATTCATTATGCACTGATTTTGGTCACTGCATATTCAGAAAACCTTCCCTGTTCCTAAACTTTCCATAACCCACCACATTTCCCACAGTTTAAGAAGCTGTGGGCTTGCGGACACTAGTAATCCCATGATTGTTCTCAGTGGTCACCCAACATGTTGCCAGGTGCACTGCTCACTGGAATGTGAACACTCTCCAAACAGTTTGTGCTCCAGACATGAGGTACTTCTCCAGCCTGAAGATGGATGAATGGATGGGAGATAGAAAAGACGACTGATAGACAGATAAGTGATAGATACAATAGATGATGATAGATGGAAGGTAGATGTAGATAGAATAATGGCAGATAGATATTATAGATGATAGAAAATAGACAAAGACTAAATATAAATGATAAATTATTGATAGATAATTGAGAGCTAGATGATAGAAGATAGATAAGTGATAGATGATAAGATAGGTGATAGATGAAATATAGATATGATAGAAAATACAGATGATAGATTATTGATAAATGGTATAGTAGATGATGGATAGATGGAAAGATAGATGGATGCTCAAAGAAACAGGGAGAAAGGCAGAAACTGAAAGGGAAAACTATATAGTTTCTTTGAAATGTGTTATTTCCTTCAATGGGAGGGACAGAGAAAATCACGAGGGGAGTGTATTTATGATCTTGACTATACAGCAGTCTAGGTAAGAAGGGCTTTACCTTAGCAGTAGAAAGCAATGCTGGCTCAGAAGCTTAGAGGTTTCAGGCCTAATCTTCACTGAGCAGCCATTTGTATTGGCTTTCAAGCAGCACACGGTGAAGACAGGGACCAGCATGCAGCAGGAACTACCCTCATGCTCCTCCATAGCAGTTAGGGGAAGGGTCTGTCACATCTGGAGTCTGCTTAGCATTGGGCCAGCAGGAAAGAGCAGTAAGATAGTCATTTACCTGGCCCAGGGTGTGGGAGCCAAGGAGAGCTCCCAGGGCCCAGATGCAGCTGTTGGCGCCCCCAGCTGGACACAGCAGGAAGTGGATCCCGAGGATCATCTTGGCCACAAGGTGAACGGCCGACAGGGTTGCAATTGATACAAAAGGGTGGATATAGCAGAGTTGCAGATTCATGGATAAGAAGAGAAGGAAACAGATCTGGGGGTAATTATCTCCCGTCCTGAGGCAAGAGGCTCCAGTGCTGGATTGCAGGCTCCAGCCCAGGCTGTCAGCCTCAGCTGCTGCCTCCGCAGCCTCCAGGGAACTCACTGGTGACTTCATTAATGTCCAGCTCTGTGCTACAATGGGGAGTCCAGGATGCACTGTCCAGGCTTGAGGGTAGGATGGAGGTGAGAAGCAGTAGGGCCTGCAGTTTCTCATCCTGGTCTGTGGAAGTCCATTAAACAGAGGGTCAGGGGAGACCACCAGGGGCCCCTTCCCAGAGTCAGGTGCCACGCCTTCCCCTTCATGGGCTGCCCAGATGAAGAGCACCTGATGACGGTAGGGACAGACCCGTGGTCTGCTGCCAGGGACTGGTGCCTCAGGAGCTGACGCTGGTGTGGCTCACAGAACAGGACCCAAGAAAGAAGTCTAAAGACTTGATCAAACTCCTCCAGTGCGGTTGATTCGGTGTCCAGCACACAGGCCTCTCCGCATGTCCTGCTCTGAGACTAAAGGCCTGTGAGCTGCTGAGGCCGAGTCTGATGACTCCAGCTGCTAAGTGTGTGGCTTGCTGGCATCTCCAAGAGCGATCCTTTCTGACAGAACACCCCAACTCCAGTGTGAGCCCTCTGAGCAGGACGGGGCTCCTCCTGCCTCCCGGGAAACACAGCAGCACCCAGTCAGACAGTAGAGCCAGTGGGGAGTAGAGCCGGTGGGGAGTCCCTCTGCCTGGAGGGGTCTGTGGTTTCTACACGATGCTCCCATGTGGGAATGCTGCAGTTACACTGCATGACAAATGCATAACCAAAGGGCTTATGGGGAAAGAAGGAATTTTATTCTGGAGCTTATGGTAGTCTGGTTACACTTCTCTATCCAGGTGGGCAGGAGAATCCACACCAACACCAAGAACCAAGAGAACCGACCACACCTATCCACAGGATTGCTGAGAGAGGGACACACACTCCTCTCTGGACAACATGCTTGAAGAAGGCAGCTTCCTTCACTAGCTCCCTCCATATTATCCACTTGCCCAGGGCCTAGTCCTGCCTACCATAGGCTGTACCTTTCCCATTAATCACACAATCTCCTGCAGGCTTGGGGCTTAACTCAACTACTAATTCTTTACAAATGTGCCCAGACTTCCACTGTCAAGTTAACACCTGTATCTAACAATCACCTGGAGGGAGCTAGCAACCTGCTTGGGAGAAGCAGTCTCCAGCCAGCAGGGGCAAGCTCAGAGGCTGAGAACAGACTGGGTTTCAAGTTCTAGCTGCCCAGCTTTCTAGCTGCAGAATCTTTGAGTAAAAATAAGGGAACAGAGAACTAACCCTCCCCCAAGCCATCCCTGCGGATGCTAAGTGGAGCTGACTGAGGGGTCTCATCTCACCTGCTGGCTGCTCTCTGCCAAGAACACTGTCCCCAAAGCCAGAAATCCTCTTGATGGTTCCAAAATTCCTGCCTTCTGCTGTGTAAGACATAGAGTCAAGCAAGAAGCAGCTCACCTGGACAGGGAAGGGAGGGTCCACGCTGGCAGAGTTGCCAGGTAAGACCCAGGATGGGGCTGCAGCGTGGCTCAGTGTGGAGTACTTGCATAGCATATGCAAACCCAAATCTGAAAAGGGAAGAAATGACACAAATTGATTATATTCATTCATGCACGAAAGTGTCAAAGAACACACACAAAAAAAGTGGGGTGTCTGCCTAGCTAAGTTCCAACTTCAGAAAAACGACACTTTTTTGGGGTGTGTGTGTGAGAGAGAGATACAAGGTAGATGAGAGAGAGACACAGAGAGAAAGAGAGAGAACAACAGGGCTCTTGACCGTGTGCCTGTGGAGGCCTAAGCTGCTGACCCTGGGAATCATCCTGGATTGCTCTACTTCCTTATCTGCCCATGGGTTTCCCAGGCTCTGCCTTTCCGGGCCTGGATGACAGGCTGCCGCCATTTGGGCCAGGCATTTCTACACAGGATCTCGGGATCGGAACTTAGGTCCTTTTGCTTGTCTGGCAAAAACTAGTCCCTGAGCCATCTCTCCCCAGCCCCCGAAATAACTGAGAAAAGAATGTCCCAGAACATGACTTAGGAAGTGATGATGTTTGAGAAAGGGAGTTCTATTTGAAATTCAAATTTAGATCTCTTGGGCCCTAGTGTGCTGGAGCCGGATTTCAGGCAGGCCTCGCAGCGCGGGGGGTTGGGGGGTTGGGGGGTTGGGGGGTGGGGGGCGCAGGGTGTGGGGGGGCGCTGCAGCTGGACCTCGATCGCCCGGAAGCAGGTTCGCCCCCATCACAGAGGACGCCATTGGCCAGAACTGGTTCAGACACGCGGCGGGGTCTTCCTGTTCGCGTGGTCGCAGCGTGTCGAGGGGGGGCCCGGGCTTCGCGCGGGCCAGGCAGAACCTTGACCTCCACCTTCGACGCCTCCACAGCAGCCGCGACCCCATGCCTCGCGGGGGAGGGGGGGACACCCCGAGGCGGGCGGCGCGGAGTGCGCACGCGCAGCCAAGACGCGCATGCTCGAACTCTGCGGCGCGTGCTCCCGCCGCGCATGCGCCCCGCCACAGCGCGCATGCATGCCCTGAGGCGCGGGAAGCCGCCGCCATCATGGCCTTCGCGCCGCCCGCGGGCCCCGACGCCTCGTTCTTCCGCGTCCTGGACCAGCACAGGGCTTCCTTGCGGGCGGCGGGGCAGAAGCGCGCGGGGGCGACCCCTGCCCCGGGCGCCCGCGTCGCCCCCAGGTACCGCCGGGAGCGGACTCCGCGGCGGCTCAGCGGCGTGAGGGGGCGGCGGCGCCGTCCTCGCGCCCCGGGCGGCGCCTCCCTGCGGCCGCCGCGCCGCGCGTCTCCCTGGGCGCCCCCCCCCCCCGCACCTTCTGGAATGTTCCCGGCACCCTTGCGCCTCGGGTTCTGGGGTTTCTGAGCTGTCCTCTTTCTGGTCAGGGAACTGAGGAATCTACTTGGCTCTGTCTTGTGTTTTTTGAGGGGCTTGTTTTTTTGAGGGGGGAGGGTAAAATTTCGTTTTAAAAGTAAGCTTTTAGGGGCTGGAGAGGTGGCTCAGGGGTTAAGCCTCTGCCTTGCAGGCGGAAGGTCCCGAGTTCGGATCCCAGATCCCACGTATAGACGCCAGGCAGAAGCGGGGGCGGCCTGCGCTTCTGGTCCTGGTAGGGCGGAGCCTGTGAATCCCGGGGCAGAAGGAGGTGGAGGCGTCCGTGGTGGTTCCCGAATTCGTCCGTGGTTCTACACACATGCACACATACGCATACATACACACGCGCACACACGCACGATTGAATAAATAATAAAAAAAATTTTTTAATGAGCTTTTAGATAGGAGAATGGGAAGAAGAGAGAAAATGTTACAAGTTTGCGTTCTGAACTCACGGCATTCACAAAATTAACAAGGGTATTAACCCGGTTTACTTGATTTGTATAACCAGAGGTGGCTTTTCTTGACGGGCCATAGGAGTCGATTTCCTTATTTTAAAGGATTTATTTAGAAATCAACTGTAGAGACTCTTCCCACTCAAATCACTGTTCACATGGTTCACCTATTTTATATACAATACTGCTTCATTTATTATTCTGGTTTATCAGCAACTTTTTATTTTTAAGCCAAGCTTCCTGCCTACCGCTCTACAAGCAAGCAATTTTTACAATAGGTTTTAGTTTGTGGGCGAACTTGGGCAGGTAAAGGAAGAAGAGAGAAGTCCCTTGTTTACAAAGAAGTACATAAATCTTTTTTAGTCCCTAGTTCAGATCCCAGATCCCATGTAAAAAACGGCCAGGCAGAAATGGTGGCAGCCTGTATGTTTGGCCCTGGTAGGTGGAGCCTGGGAACTCCAGAGCAAAGCAAAGAGGAGGTAGAGCAATCCAGGGTGATTCCCAAAGTCATCCTTGGGCTTCCACAGGCACACACACGGCCCTCTGATACACATGTAAATAAATATTTTAATATTTTTTAGAACGTGAGCACATAGGTCAGAGAACAACTTTCACAAGTTCTCTATTCCCATCGTATGGGCTCTGGGGATCAAACTCAAGCCACCAGATTTGTGTGGCAGACACCTTTATCCATTGCTCCATCTACAAGCCCCAGAGCAACATGCTTTGAAGGGAATGGCTGGTAAAATCTATAGCCAGCTGAGCCAACTGGCTCAATCTTAATATTTTGTGGTGAGATGTTACAATAGTGACTAAGTCAAATGATTAGTGAAGAACTCAGGGATTTGCTCTTTTCCCGGTAGTGATTCAACTTTGTTTCTTTTTTAAATGGCTGAAATTCAAAAACAGTTGATCGTGAAGGCATGAGATCCATTAGGGCCATGTGCTATATAAAATACAATTCTTTTGAAATATTTATGTCGTATTTTTAGGAACCAAACTCAAAGCCAATGTCAACATTGTTCTTAAAACATTGGTCAGGGCTGGAAAGATGGCTCTCAAAGATTAAGACTCTGCCTGACAGAAGGTCCAATCCCAGGTCCCATGTAAAAATACCAGATTAAAATGGTGGCATCCTGCACTTTCAATCCTGGTGGGTGGAGCCTGGGAAATCCTGGAGCGAAGCAATAAGGAGGTGGAAGCAATCCAGGATGATTCCCAAAGTTACCCTTGGTTCTCCACAGGGACACACAGTGCTCTCTGATACACACACACACACACACACACACACACACACACACGAATGAATAAAGTAAAAAATAGTTGGTAGTATTTCAAGCCAATAAATTTGTTTTGAAATTCAGCTTGGATAAAGTAGTTTGATGGGAGTAGATAAAACCTGACTAAGTTATAGCCACTAATGTAACTGAGTAGTCTGAGAAATGGGTTTTTAAACAAATCTCAATTTCTTTATAAATAAGGGAGATTAATAAGGTTGCTTAATGAGTACTGAGGTGAGAACTCAGTGGAAGAAGTCCTTCCGCAAGGAATTTCAGACCTTCACCAAGGATTACAGACAAATGAGAAGCTGGGGGTGGGGCCCATGCTGGTAACCCCAATACTTAGAGGCCAAGTCAGGATTGCCAGTTCAGGCCAGCCTACACTTTCTGGGGTTTCAGCCTAGCTCCTGGAACTTAGTGGGACCTTGTTTCCAGAAGCAGAAGATGAAGCAAAAACAAACAAAAAAGTTATATGTTATCTGGAGCATGTAAGGTAGTATGAAGCATACTTTGCAATTATACTGAATCTGGTGTTTTTGTTGTTTCAGCTCTGAGGTTCTGGCATCCATAGAAAATATTATCCAAGATATAGTCAAAAGCTTGGCAAGAAACGAAGCACCTGCCTTCACAGTGGACAACAGATCATGCTGGGAGAATATAAAGTGGGCATTTTGTAGTTTTATCCTTAAACATGCTACCCATGTGTCACCTCAGTTTATTTGGAGTTCTAGTCACCTCTCATTGTTTTTGCTCCCTCCCCTGCGCAAAGTAGGCTTACAGAAAGCCGTACAAGAAACTAGAAACAGGAGGGAATGATAAGGTAAAAGGAACCGAGACCTTGTGGCAAGCACCAATCTGTGCTTTCTGGAACTCTATGGTCACGGATCGAAGGAGTCTGTAGTCAGGGATGGGAGAGGGATACAGTCGCCATCTCTATCTGTGCAGCAAACACAAGCCACTGCTCAGGTGCCTACGGCAGTTTTGCCACGCAGATGGCAAGGCAAACTTGTTGAACCCTCCCCATCTACTTGCTTGGCTCAGCAGCTTCATTCATGCTCTGCAAACTAGTGAGTGATACAGGTGTCTCCGCAGCCTGAAGAGTCTCCATGCTGAATCATGATAAGCAGGGGTTGTGAAGTACAGGAACAGAAGAAGAATTATTGGTGGGGCTCCTTACTAAGTCTTATTTCTCAATATAAGTGTATACTTAGGTATCATGATTTAAAAGATGGATATCATTAGCTTCAAAGCAGCTGATGTGGCATCTTTTGCCTGGTACCTTCTGCTTCTTTAAGAGAAACTGAGATGTTCAAATAGCTTACTGTCAATTGTTATTTACATAATGTCACTGGATAAATTGAAATGATGCTTCAAAATTTACTAAGCTGAGTCAAACGACTAGAGTAAGTAAATGAAGTACACTATGCTGAAATTTGTGAAAACATGTCACATCACTACCTTCCCCGTGAAGTATACACATCATTGTACCATTCTCAAAGGTGTTAGATGTATTTAAAGTTTGATTGAGTGTTGGAGTGTACTACCATGAAGCTATTTACTAGTAACCACCTATAATGATCTAAATCTTTGTGCCAGGTATTGCTAAAGCTTCAATGTTCAGATGGAGAAGTGTGAGGTTAAGAGCCAGGAAGACACTTTGGGGTAAAGAATTTGCCGTGAGCGGGAGAACTTGAGTTCAAACCATAAACACATAGAAAGTCAGACAGCAGTGCTGGTAAGGGAGGGGGTGGGGGTGGCTCCCTGTCCAACTAGCCTAGCCTAATTGGTGAGCTCCAGGTCAGCAAGAGAACCTGGCTGATAAACAAGAACACCTGATGTTGACCTTTGACCTCCACACAGGGCGCACAGGAAACAAGTGCAGGTTTTAAGGGCCATGCTGAAGGGCATAGGACATGCCTGTGTTCAGAAGCTAAGTCTTGTCTCCTTTTATTTCTTTAAATATGACAGGTTTGAAGATTCTGTCGGTCTTCAGATGATACCTCAGTGTGTCACAAGAAAAATCAAAAGCGATTCACCAAAATCCATTAAAAAATTTGGTAAATCAATCTTTCCTAGCATTGAGTAATCAAGAGAATGAATTTGGTAGTTTTCTAGATTTTAGTTGTTCCCAAGTACATGACATCTCTTGTTCTCTACCTCTCTTGTCCTTAAAGTAGTTTTCTGGACTATTGCATTGTTGATGAAAATAGAAGTAGATTGTCACTCCAAAGTAAATGCACTGTTCAAGGTTCGTGTTCGTTCATGTTCAGTGAAAATTAATGTTTTTGATTCTCACAAAGCAGTTAATCTCCTCTGACTCTTGGCAGTTACTCCGTACTAAACTTGTACTTTGGTAAGACCTCCATACTAAACTTGTATTTTGGTAAGACCTCCTTAAAGTTTTATAGACACTAGTTGGGGACAGTTGTGTTTTTTGGATGCCAGAATCCTTCAAAATAGAGAAGTGAACAGTAAACTGTTTATTGAATCTTATCTTCCAGCTCTAATTCTTAAAATACTGTCCATGATTTACAAGCTAATACAGAGCAACACTTATGCAACTAAAAGGTAAATATGTTCTTCTAGAGAGTTCCCCTTCAAATGCCATGTGAGGGTTACCTGGTTAGCATTTCTGCCGGGCTTCCACACTCAAGTGTGGCTAAATCCTGAAAAGTGAACTCCTTCCTGCTTTGACGTCACGTATAGATCCCAGGCATCAAGTTGCTTTCCATACACCTCATGTTTTACTCACTGAAAGTTCTCTGCATAACGCTCACACTTGCCATCGTCAAAGAAGATATGGTAGCTTAACAATGTATTTCTCAGGCTGGGGAGATGGCTTGGCAGTTAAAGCATTTGCCATACAAGCAAAAGGGACCAAAGTTCTGATCCTTAGATCCCTGTAGAAAACACTGCGTGGGTTGGTGGGTATGGCAATTACCGGTAATTTGAAAGGCAAATAGCTGGCTAGCCAAACTAATATAATCAGCAAGCTCTGGGTTTGATTAGAGATCTTCACATCAAAGAGTAAAGTGGAAGAGTGATCAACAATGATTCCTGATATCAAACTAGGATCTCCACTTGCACTCACATACACATATGTGCCCTCTCCACATATGTGCACTCATAAACATGCCAATACATATACACACAGACACACCATATATACATAGAAACTAAATACATATCTTAAATTTTCTTAGAGACATATACTACACTGACAGTCAGCTCTTTGGTAATCAGACAATTGTGGACAACATTGTAGATGACATTTCCTGTCTGCTGAAGGCTTCACGGAGTAGTCTACATGTGGTAAGTAGCACTCAGTGGAGAACATTCTGGGCTGGGCTGTAGCACAGTTGGTAGAGTGCCTGTCTAGCATGGAGCCCTGAGTTCCCTCTTTAGCACCTCATAAACTGTGGGTGGTTGTACATGCTTGTAATCCAGCCCCTGGGAGAGGAGACAGGAGGACCAAAAGTCTAAGGTCACCTTTTTCTGTACACTTAAGTTTGAGGCCAGTGTGAGCTACAGGAAACCCTGTCTCCCCCAAAAAATTCTTTCATAAGACAAAATGTAGAAAATTAATAAAAGTAGATTTGCTTTTGCAATCATTTGATATTATATTTTCTCATAAACTCAATTTGTTTCCAATATACTTCTTTGAATGAACAAATCAAAGTAAAGAAATTATTAAATATTTTAATTCCTAAGTGTATTTCATCTCAAAATTCTGATGCAAGCTAAGATACAAATACTTTATCAGGTGAACATCCCTAGATCCCTGGAGTGGTTTTTAGTAGAAAAAAATGTATTAGCTAGAAAAGTTTCAGATATCTTTTTCCCCCCAGTTATCTACATCAAAGGGATTAATCGCTGGCAACTTGCAATACATGGAGGAAGATGGCACCAGAGTTTATTGTGCCAGCGGTGCAGCGGTGAGTGGCCCTCATGCACCACACATTCAGTTCCTCCCATCCACTTAGAAATGGGTTCTGTTTCTCTTTTGTCATGTAATGTAAACATAGCCTTCTAATAAACTCAGATGAGTAGGTGTGTGTCTTGTGGGGTGCTTCAGCAAACACTTGATTAAAACATGCCAGCTATCAAATTCAAATAATCAGAAACATGCATTCCCCTTGAAAATGTATTCTTTCTTTCAAGTTGCATGTTTTGACCACTTTGGCATGGATATTTATGTAATCTCTGCACAATTTCAGAAATTACACATTCAATCCTGAACTCCTTAGCGCTTTGGTCCATGGGAAGCCTAGAATACTGCACTTCAATTCGGGGACCCAAGGTTCAATCGGGACAGGACACTTAAGGTTCTCCCCACTGGGAAGTCCTGCAGGTGGAGTGTTTGTTCCTAGGAGAGGAACTGCTCTGCTCCAGCTGCTTTCTCTGAGCACAGTCTCCATCAACAAGGAGAAGGTTGTAATGGGAAGAAGAGTGAGGATGAGACTTGGGATTAAGATGTGCACATATCATAAATTCGCTATCTTTATGTCTGAAATACTGAAAGAATAAAAAGTCTCCATTAAAGGAAAATGAATGCATGCATTCATTTATCATGTAGTTTAAACTTTTTAAAATAAAAACTTTTTTTAATTTAGGCTACTGCTGTACCATCTAATATTCAAGGAATTCAGAGTATCCTTTAAGTGGTAAACCTATTTATTTATTTTGTGTGTGTGTGTGTGTGTGTATCAGAGAGCACTGTGTGTGATGTGGAGGCCCAAGGGTGACTTCGGGAGTCACCCTGGATTGCACTCCTCTTTGCTTTGCTCTGGAGTTGCCAAGGCTTCACCTTTCAGGATGGGAAGTACAGGCCGCCGCCATTTCTGCTTAGTGTTATTTTATGTGGGATCTGGGATTTGAACTCAGGAACTTCTGCTCGTGAGGCAGAGGCTTAAACTCTGAGCCATATCTTCAGTCTGGTAAAACTTTAAATTGGAATGTTCATTTATCTCTTTAATAAACTAAGTCTTCCTATTATAACAAGTTAGATCCTGTGGCTGTGGAGACGAATACCCATAGTCCTCCTATTCTCTAGGGCTCCTGGAAGTGAGAGAGACAAATATTAAATATATTTGAAGGTAAAATGAAAACATTCTCTCTGTAGCTGTTTTTTGATTGAATTGTATAGGTCCAACAGGTGGCTGGTACTGAAACTAAGTTACTCTCCAGTTAACCAACCTTAGCTTCACAGATCTAATTACAGATGCAAAGTTTCTGTTAATTGTAGAAAAAGATGCAACATTTCAGCGGCTCCTGGATGATGACTTTTGCAGCAGAATGTCTCCGTGCATCATGGTCACGGTATAGTACTTGCCTTCCCTTCTTCCCACAGCTGAGATGTGCTGCACTGGTACTGAATGGCATGTGGTCACCGTGGCCTTGATGCCTCCCTCGCCAGTATCCCATGGGCACTGTTGGTCTTGGTGACTTTATGTCCCTCCAGGGCTGCGGTGGGGCCAACTCCACAGGCTGCTTGTCCCTCCTCAGCAGCACGCAGCCATTTCACTGGTTTAGAGGAGCTAGCTGTTCTCAGCCGTCGTGGGCAGAGAGCAGCAGGCAGAGCACATGCTATCCCTGCTGGAGCCTAGGCACAACAAAGCAGCTGTAACAGGACCACAGGCTGGTAGCTTAAACAAGGGATGCTATGTTACCACGGCAAGAGTTGGCTCCAGCGCAAGCCCCTTGATGTGCTGCAGGCTCCTGGTTGCCTCATGTTAGCCCCTTGTCTGCAGTGTGGCCTGCCACAGTTTTCTGGGGGAACTTCTGTGAGCAGCGTCCTACTTAGAACTGTTAGAGTTGGCAGCAAATGGGGTCTCACACATGCTCCTCAAGGGCTGTGGGGACCAGCCTGCCTGTTGCCACTTGCCACAGAACCCTGACCTTATCTGCATAGTTGGGCCATCTTGTACCCAGCTACCAGCTGCTTTATCTCTCATCCTTAGTATTCCTGGCTCTGCCCTTTTCCCTTTTAATCTTCCTTTTAACCCCAATCACTGTTGTCAGTGCAGCATTTGGGAGCAGCTTGCAGTTTGCACCATGCACCCTTTTCTCTTACTTCCTGCTGTGAGCTGACTGTAGCCTCAGATGCAGCAGGAATTCTAGCTAGGACTTTCTGATCATAAGCCAGTTCTCATAGCTATATGTACTTTGATTCCTATGCTCTGGTTCATTTGGGTTTTCTTCCCCCAATTCTGAAACAGGGTCTCAGATGTAGTTCAGGCTGGCCTGAAACTATACATCCTTCTGCCTCAGCTTCCTGAGTGTATGGTTCCATAGCTGGTTAGAAAAAACAGCTTAAAAGAACATTGCAATAGTGGGGGAGGGAAGGAGAGAAAGAAAGAAACCACTTTTCTACATTACTATTTCATTGAGTTCATCTTTTTCCATCATTTAGAGATTATAGAATCTTAAATTTAAACCAAGTACTCATCTAAGGACTTTAGTGTAGTGACTATTAAATAATTTATTTCCTATAGTGATCTTAGGAGAAGTTCCAGGGCCCCTAACCACAGGTAAGCTTCATTACTCATTCAGTCCCATGCCATCGAGAAGGGCAGAGCCAAGGTGCTCAGCCAAGATGTTTTGTCCCACACTGGCTTCTTGTCACTACCTGCCCCTGTTGCTGCCCATGTTGCTTCTTCTTGTTGCTGCTGCTACTGCTACTGCTGCTGCTGCTTGCCAGTTTGAGTAGCCGCAACGAACACCTGTAAGTGGGGCTTTATTGTCTGTTCCTGTCGAGTGTTTCCTTATATCAGATCTGCAGCTTGGATCGAGTGAGAGATCCTGTCAAACACACGTGCATTTTCTCTTCATGGTCATCACCAAACCATCTGAACCTAAGTGGCCTCACTTTTAAATATTGACGAATTAAGGTCGGAACATGCACACCTCCTTCTGGAATTTACAGTGTCTAATTTCTGTCTGGCTTCAGGGAAAGGGAGTTCCTGATCTGAACACAAGACTCTTAGTCAAGAAGCTATGGGACACATTCTACATTCCTGTTTTTGTGCTGGTAGACGCTGATCCCCATGGTAATCTTTTGCCATGAGTACATTGTATCTGTCGTCGTTGGTTTTCTTCTCTAGAATGTAGATATTTCAAGGGTCATGGGCACAGCTCAGAGTCTAGTGCTTGCCTGGCAGGAAGTGCCTGTCTGACATGTGGTGCCTCGATGCCACCCTGTGATGGTGAAAAAATTAAAGACATGTGATAAAGAAAGACATGAATATTTAAAGAAGTGCTAATAAATCAAAGATTATAACCATTGTGGCAATTAATGGCTGTGCTTGCCATATTATTGAGAACCATACATTTTTTGCTGGTAATGTCCAGAATAAAACAGAAGTTATAGATGCGTGATAAAATTTCAGAGTGCGGGTTACCTATGCTAGGAGATATAATCAGTCTAATGTGTGTGTGTGTGTGTGTTTAGCATGTGTGTATATGTAGACCAGAGACTGGTATCGGTGTCTTCTAGCAAACCTAATCTGAAAGTTAATTTCCAACAGGCATAGAGATAATGTGCATCTATAAGTACGGATCGATGGTGAGTACAGAACTTCTCCTTTTCTCACTGTCTAGACATCAGTTGGGATGGTTTTTGTTCTTGTTGCCCTCTAGTAAGCCTAGCCCCAAGTGATGTCCTGTGGAGCCAGTCCTGCTTTGGTTTAAGATCAGAGTACCCAAAGGAGACAGCAGGACGCAGCCGTCCTGCCTTCCTCTAGCTCCTGGGAACCCTGACTTCAGATAGGCTGCTGATGTCATATGAAGCCTCAAATTCTCCCAACCTTGCCAATCCCTTGGCTCCCACCATAAAGAAAAGCTTCCAGCGACACCAGAGTGGTCCTCAGAGGTTCTTAAACAGCAGTGTCACTCCAGAACTTGTAGACCTGCTAATCCCTGCTCCCATCCAAACCTGTTGAGCCTGCATCTCCAAGTGGGTGAGTAGCCTAGCCACTTTCATGGAGATGAGAAGGGTAATGGCACAGCAGATAGATGGAGTGCAGGCAGGCAGTGAGGCTGAAGATGGGACGCAAACAGACAGGCAGATGGATGATGGGCAGAGTGCAGTTCCGAGAGGACAACATACAGAAGTACAGCTGTCAGTTCAGCACCTCAGCGTTCCCAAGCTTCAGCCTCCCAACACTCCTGCTCTTCATTTCAGTCCATGTCTTTTGAAGCCCACAGCCTCACCGTGCCAGCTGTCAGGTGGCTTGGTCTCCTTCCTTCTGATATTAAAAGGTGAGCTGACAGCAGAACCACTTATTAAGAGGATGGCTTGCTGCATTACATCATGTATTGTGACTCAGGATCAGATGGTTAGGAATTAAATTTATCAAGTTTCTATTCCTGTTACTAAAATCCCTAATGAGTTTAATTTGTTTCACTTTTACCTAGGTACAATTTGTTTCACAATCACAGTTAAAACATTTGATACATTTTAATGTTTGGAAACATGCATGAAGTAGAGTGGTGAAACATGCATGCAATCCCAGCACTCAGGAGGCCCATGGTCCTGAAATGGAGCCAGGCTGGGCTACAGAGTGAGACCCTATCTTAAGAAATGCATGAAATGTAATTAGATCATAGTCACTTGGCATGTGGTTCTATTTTATCAGAATTTGACATTTTGAATACTGTAAAATTATCTCTTTTTAGGATTAAAGCTTGAGAACCTCGACTACTTGACCATTAGGATCATTTAAAGCATGGCTCTTCTGGGTGGCAAGTTTTATGTAATGTCATTATGGAAACCTACTCACCTCTGAGGCAGCTCTACTCCCCTATACAGCCTCACCTGCTCCCACAGATTTGATCACATTGTTATTTTGTAATTTTTTATTCCACACACATTTTTTCTGTATCAACAAATAAATATTCTCCTGTGAGTTCCTGTGATGGATCCTGAGTTCCAACTCTTGGGCCATCTTTCCTCACAGTGTCTGCTGCTGTGAGGGTAACTGAATCATTAATCCTTTACATAGTTCCTGAGGTTGGATTTCCAGAATTAGGGGTCAAAGCCTGCTCGTGTTTGAGGTACCCCCAGCCATGGAGAGTGAGCCCACCTGGCCCTAGCATAGGAGAGCACCAGGGTTGCTCCAGGGTGTGTCTGTTCAAGGGCTTTCCTAGGCACGGGCAGTGCAGTAGGAGGGAACTTAAGCTTGTTTATTGGACATCTTCAGGCACCAGTGGTCCTTGCTCCCAGGTGATTACTTCCTAAATGGGAAGCATGAAACTACTGGTGAGAGGCAAAAAGCATTCAATGCTGAGTTGTGAATACTGACATCAGTGAGTTAGAGTTTTAGTACCATGATGATCCCCGTCCGTTGGTGGTGGTGACCTATTTGTGCAAAGACCATGACTGATACAGACGTAGCACAATTGACATGATGATTTTTAAAGCAGAGAAACTGGCTGGGTCTCATCAATTCCACTAGCATCTTTGAGACCACTCGGCATAGATACGTGGTCAGAACCACAGCAGTCCCTCTTCAGTCACACTCATTCAAGCTGCCATGGGCCAATCAATACTCATAATTGTGGGGGTGTTGAGGAAGACCAAAGCCAGAGCTCTCATGGGAAAGTTCAGATTTGTGACTTCAAAAAGTAGATTATATGGGACTGGAGAGGTGGCTCAGGGGTTAAGACTCTGCCTTGCAGGCGGAAGGTGCTGAGTTCGGACCCTAGACCCCACGTATAGACGCCAGGCGGAAGTGGGGGTGGCCTGCGTTTCTGGTCCTGGTAGGGCGGAGCCTGTGAATCCTGGGGCAGAGTAAACAAGGAGGTGGAGGTGTCCATGGTGGTTCTCGAATTCGTCCGTGGTTCTACACACACACGCACATATACATACACACACACACGCACAATTGAATAAATAAAAAAAATTTTTAAAATTTTTTTAAATTATTTATTCAACTGTGCACATGTGCATATGTATGTGCGGCGTGTGTGTGTGTGTGTGTGTGTGTGTGTGTGTGTGTGTGTGTGTGTGCGTGTGTGTGTAGAACCACGGACGAATTCAGGAACCACCATGGACGCCTCCACCTCCTGCCCCGGGATTCACAGGCTCCGCCCTACCAGGACCAGAAGTGCAGGCCGCCCCCGCTTCCGCCTGGCGTCTATACGTGGGGTCTAGGATCCGAACTCAGGACCTTCTGCCTGGAAGGCGGAGGCTTAACCCCTGAGCCACCTCTCCAGCCCCCCCCCAAAAAATTTAAAAAGAGAAATATTATTAAAAAAGTAGATTATGACATCACCACATACCAAGATAAGATTCCATTCCAGTGTTTTCAAGTTGAAAGCTAGATACACAAGTGTGTCCATGCACACTCAATGTGCTTGTAAGTGAGAACAGTGTTGCAGCTTAGAGTTCCCAGTGAGCTGTTGGGACCTAAGTTCTTCCTGGTTAACCTCTTTCTGAATCATGGGGTTCTGGGGGTATAAGCTCCGGCTCAGTGCACTCGATGTTGGTGCTAGTGTTTTGTGGTTACAGGGTCTGTCTTGTCTGTCATCTTGTGAGGTTGATGAGAAGGAAATAGAATTCAGGGTCTGTTTATATGAAAGCACAAGCTTCCACTTTGAACTTGAAGATTCCCTGACCCAGGACAGAACAGTATCCCCAAATTCTGGGTGTAAGAGCCCATTTTTCTCAATTGTTTTTCTGAGTCTGTTGAAATGATATAATGTATGTGCTATAGAACAGTTTTTACTCATTGTTTCCACCTCTTCTTTTTCCAGGTTGAATATACCTAAAACCAACTTGATTCCACTGACAAAGCATGACCAAATGAAACTGGATAGTATTCTGAAAAGGCCATATCTCACCTGCCAGCCCTTCTGGAAGAAAGAGGTAGATGGTGTTTCTTTGTCAGATGCAAGTGTTGCATACTTACTTTCTGTTCTCTTGACTTTGAAATATCATTGAAATCACATTTCATTTTTATAACTGCTACTGGTAAATTTTATTAATGTACAAATGGATTTCATTATGGCACTTTCATATAGACATATCATTACACTTTGTGCAAATTCCCTTCCCTCCCTTTCACTCCTCAAATATCTCCCTTCTTCACATGCAAGAGAAACATTCAATAATTTGTCTGTCTCCCTATTACTCGCTCATTCCTTCCTCTCCCTTTAGGCGTTTCCTCTCCCCCATATTGTATCTCTTCTACTTTGGTATCCTACATACACATATTTAAATCTAGATTCTGCACATGAGAGAAATCATGCATTATATATCTTTCTGAATCTGCCTCATCTCCTTGGAATGTGATGTGGCTAGCACTAGTACTTGTGGCTCAGTTAAAGAGTTGTTAAAATTGATTCATGTGCTCGTGTTAGACGAGCTCATGCTGCTGTGGAGTTCCATTTCCTCTTCCATAGGTACATTCGCTTTGTCAATGTTGGTATCATAGTGTATGGAATTATCACTTCTCAACATTTTGACTAAGATTAAGGGCATAGCTTGTTTAAAAAAAAAGAAGGGAAAAATCATAAAAGTTCTGACAATTGCAAGCTATAGAAACATCATGCTGGATGTTTCCATTATTGACATTTTACCTGAAGTAGCTCTAAAACATTCTAGCTGGCCCTAAAGACTATCAATCAGCCTATGGTTGACAGACACATAGGCCTAGGCTGGCTAGCTTGCTGAGCTGACTGAAGAGCTCTGTGTAACTCTGTGGTCCCTTACTACAGCTGGAAATGATGGCCGACTCTAAGATGAAGGCGGAGATTCAAGCTCTGACTGTCTTGTCCTCAGACTATCTTTCCAGAGTGTACTTGCCCAATAAGCTGAGATTCGGAGGATGGGTATAAGATACAGTGGCACTCTGCTCACAGAAGACGAGTGTAAGTTACAGTAGCTCCAGCAGTCCACATGGAGGCTGGAGTGATTTCCCCTTGGTCATGTGTTTGGTCTCTGTTAAAGCTGATTCCTGTTCTATATCTTGGAGCAAGTTATAAAAGAACTTACTTGATTTTAAAATTATTTGAAAAAAATCTAACATCATTAAAATCTTCCTTTCTTTTGTATAGTGTAACTAATGTAAGGCATGAAGTGTCTTAGTAACAAAATAATCTTTTAAGACATTTCAAGGGAATTATACAGTGTTTAGGAGATTTTTTATTATGTTGTTTCCTTCATAGTGAGTGGATCTTGTCCCATAGTGCACTTATAAAACTAGTGGCATTTTTTATGAATAAACATTTGGATCGACATCATCTTAGTGTTCTGCTTTACTTCATTTGGAGCTATGTTTTGTCTAAATCATTTAGTGTGTGTGTGAGTGTAGATGTATTCATGGCATTGTACACACCATGGCATGAGGTCAGAGAACAATATTTTGGAAGTTGGTTCTCTCCTTCCACCCGTTGGTTTCATTTTTCATGTGTGTATATATATATATGGGGGGGATGGATGTGCATGTACCTGTGTGTGGCATCCCAAGGTTATGTAAGAATCTTCCTTGATCTCTTCTTTTTCTTTTTTGCATTTGTGTATGTGTGTGTGCGCACGCATGTGTGTGTGTATCAGAGGGCACTACGGGAACCCAAGAGTGACTTCGGAAACCATCCTGGATTGCTTCTACCTTCTTTTTTGCTTTGCTCTGGAGTTTCCCAGGCTCTACCTTCTAGGAAAGGAAGTACAGGCCACCTACCTGGCATTTTTATATGGGATCTGGGATCTGAACTCAGGACCTACTGCTTATGAGACAGAGACTTAACCTTTGAGCCATCTCTCTGGCCTCTGATCTCTTTTTCACCTTGTTGTTTGAGGCAGGGCCTTTTGGCGGAGCCCAGAGCTTACCCATGCAGCTTGTCTCCATAAGTAGCTTGCTCTGTGGACTCAGGCTCTCCATCTTCCTAGGCTGAGACCTAGGGGAATGACACATGGAACACCACACACATGGGGCAAACATACCCATACTTGTGTTCTGGAGATCCAAATTCCAGTCCTCTTGTTTGTGTGACTAGACCAGCTCCTCAACCCTTCTGTCGTCTTTTTGAGGTTCTCTCTTGTTATTTCTGCCACTCTTCCATATATAGAAGTTGTTGACTAATTCTCCTATCTCTGCCCCCATTTCCCTATAGGAATTCTGGGACTACACACTTAAAAGTCACCACATCCAGCTTTTTATGTGGGTTCTGGGGATTAAACACAGGTCACCAGGTTTGTTCAAGTGCTTTTGCCTGTTGAACCATGTTGCCAGTCCTGAGTATATCTCTTTATTCATGACATTTATTTGAAGATGTTCTACAAAATGCTATGCACTATCACTGCATCCAAGTCCTGGGCTCTCTAGTCTAGACCTAGAGGACAGAGAGCACCTCTGCCCTTTTATTAGCTTTCACAGAGGCCTTGTGTAAACAGGGTGTTTCCTCATGGAGCTCTGCCTTAGCTTTGCTGCAAGTGATGAGATGATTTCGTACTATACTTTCAGTAAACTTTTCGTTGTTAAGTTTCTTTTAACTATAACACCGTATGTTTTGAGAAATATAGAAACAATGGGAAAGTTGTAAGTCAATAGTCTCTATAACAATAGATACCAATTCTGAGAACTGTTGTGCCAGCCACTGTGTAAGCATGACTGGATTCATTCTCCCAATGACCTTGTGACAACTTAGAAATCACAGCAGAGTTTACATGTGGAAAGACGGCACAGCATGGCACCTGGACACATGAGATATGAAACATTTTGTTTTGAAAACAATTTTTATTTTTATGCTCATGTGTGTATGTGAATCTGCATATGGGTGGATGTATGTGTGTAGGGTGTGTAGATGTGCATGTGTATGGAGACCCAAGAGTGAGATGAGGAACCATCCCTGATCTCCTTACACCTTCTTGTTATGATGGTGGGTCTCTAAACCAGAGTTTTCGATAGGCCTAGCCTGGCTAGGCAGCTTGCTCGGAGGATTGCTAGACTCTTGCCTGTCTAGCTGGAATCATACACAGGTGGGCTACTCCCTGCCAAGGCATTTTACATGGGATATGGGGATCCAAAGTCTGGTCCTTTTACTTGCGTGACAAGTGCTTTAACCACTGAGTCATCTCTCCAGCCTGAGAGAATGTTTCATATGTTGTTAATTTGACTGACTTGGGAGACTATCAACAATTCTAAAATATTGTAAATCACAAGTTTTTTTCTTAAATTTATAACATTATTGTCACAATGCATCAAATGTCACTAAACTTTGACAAACTATGTTAAAAAGGAAAATACTAAGTTAGAAATATTTTGAATCCAGGAAACATCTGGGTTAGGACATTACTGTCAAAAATGGGAGGGAATAGCAAATCTACAGCCATCATTAAAATTGGAAATAAAATTAAAAAATGGCTTGCAGATACATTCAGTTCAGATAATTAAGTTATCTTGTTTATAACTGGAATTTTTCTTAAATCATTTTCAGTTATTTGGGAAATAAAATGGAAAAGCAAACTGCAGTATAGCTTGTTTTTCCTGCCCACCTTTATTGATTGCAGATGAGAACTGAGTGCTAGTAGCTATTTGGGACCATCTACAGTTCTAACTCATAGGATTTGCTTCCAAAAAGGATTACTGTAAATAGCTGTAAATAGCGGCAGCTGGCAACAGACATCCCCTCAAGGTCCCTTCATTTCTGGGGTCTGAGTGGAAGAACCTGGAGCATGATCTGTTTATGGTTAGTCAGTTGAGTGAGCATAGCAGAATGATGCTTCAGGGCTCATAATGACACTCATAAAATGAAAGCTGCTTGCAATATCCCATTTTCTGGGGAATTTAACTGTCACCAGTGTAGCTAAGTGATTTCAGAAGTCATGATTTCGGGGGTTGAGGAGGGGGGGCTAGTCTACTCTGTAAACAGCCCAATCCCCAACCCCCAGGATGTCTACCTTCACGACTCTTGGTTGACTTGCTTAGGGAGGTTATCTAGGTGGATTACCATCTGTCCCTTCCTGATAAAGAGAGAAAATGCTCCTAGTGTGTACACACACACACACACACACACATACACACACCTCTCTCTCTCAAGACATCCACCCACAGAGTACTTTTGTACAGTGTTACTCAGCATTGACTTCTTGGCCTAAAGCCCCTAAAGCAAACTGAGGCTCCCTCTGCTGGCAGAAGCTCTGGCTTCCCTCAGCTCCCAGCAAATTTGAGAATGGATTACAGCAGGTTCATTCAGTTGAGATGATTGAATTATCTCAAGTTTATGACTGGAAGTTTCCATAAAATAATTCTCAATTACTTGGGCCATGAAAATGGAAGAACAAAGTACTTTATATAGTTTGGTTTTACTGCCTACCTTTCTTGGATGGAAAGTTTCTAAGACTATGAAGTCATTTCTCTTTTTTCTTGTTTTAGGCATGTGCACATGTGTGTTGTGTGTTTTGTACAAGAGGGCACTTGAGTGTACATGCCTGTAGAGGCCCAAGGGTGACTTCCGCAATCATCCCATATTGCTCTGCCTTCTTAATTGCTTTGCTTTGGGGTTTCTCAGGCACCCTTTCCACCACTTGTTTTTATGTGGGATCTGGAGATTCGAACTCAGGTTCTTTTGCTTGACAAGACAAAGGCTTTAACCCCTGAACTATTTCTTAAGAGACTGGATAAGACACAGAAAAGGCTGTGGGAAAGCCACGATGAATTCTGAGTGAGTGATTCCTGACAGAATCTGCCCCGATGCCCCAGGTCCCCGTGACGCTGCACATGATGTGTACACTGTGAGACCACTGCTTGCCAAACTTCAGGCCAGCCAGCCAGTTAGAGCTCCTCAATGAAGATGCCGAAATCAGTAGCTTTTCAAATGGAACATCATCTCACATCATGAACACATTTGGTTTCTGTTTACTTAGAAGCAGAATGTACTCCAAATCACACATCACTATCCTTCTTGTAAAAATGGTAGAAACTTTTACCTATGTAATAGCCACAACCAAAATTTCATCTTCAAATTTTTAGATGATTTCTCACCTAAATGCTATGGCTCAATGGTTACACCCACAGGGATGTGTTATGATTTCTAAGGGTAGGGAAGGCAAAATGCTAGTCTTCCATGTGTGAAGGTACAAACATGCTTGCAAGCAGGTTGCTCACTGTTCATACTACCTCTACTTGTCTTGTAGGGACAAGTTACAATCTGATCTCCAACTCAGAGCCATAAAGGAGAGTCAATAACAGTGTCAGTAATGACTCTACAAGGTCACTGTGAGGATTTAAGAGGACTACTCACAAGTGTGTGTCTGTGTGTGTATTTGAATTCAGTTTAGAAGAGATCACTGAGTGGGTCCCTGTATTTGGGAGAGGACACTGCTATATATGTGACATGGCATAGTAATTTGTGTCATATATCCCTAAACAGTAGAATGAGCTTGACTGTATTCTGGAAACTTCTAGGGAGCTTTTAAAATATAATGTAATTTCCTGAATATCTGTGGGTACAATCCAGACATCTGGGGTTCTTTAAAAGAAATTCTATGTGTAGGTTGGCGAGACGGCTCAGTGGGTAAAGGTGCTACCACGCCTGGACAGACTCTTAGAGCCCACATGGTGGAAAAGAACTAAATCCCACAAATTCTTTCTGACTCTACACATGTGCTGTGGACATACACACAAATGTAAAAAGTTTTTAAACTTCCAGTGATTTTGACTGCCCAATTGAAATCTTCGGTACTAATTTTGGGGTTCAAGGCCTAACTACCTCAGCTGGGAGCTTAGCAGAAATGTGGGTTCCCAGGGCCCCACTAGATCTGCTGGATCTGCACCTTACAAGATCCCACAGTGAAGGCACACAGACCATGCTGAGCGCTGCAAAAGATCCAATGTGTGAACAACAATTTCATGCTGTTGGGTAGCTCGTTAAAGGACACGGGCTGGCCATTGCTTCGTAGCAACCTAGGTGGCAAAGGACCAGAGCAGAAGGTTGGGACCTGAGTTATTTTTCCAGCTAGGGCAAGAAATGACACAATCTCCCGAGCTGCCTAAAGAGCAACAGGGAGGAATTGTATGCTCCACACAGTCCTGAGTCTCACAGGATCGCTGTACAGCAGAAGGCATTCTGGTGAAGACAAAGCATCCCTGAAGTTCTTCAAAAGCCCCCCCCCCATAAGTCAACAGGCTTGTCCAAATAGACCTATGCATGTCCTGGGACAGGACAGATGCTTACGGAGAGGGGTTTTTTGTTCCAGGGATCACAGAAAGATAGTGTTCTGCCTGATGTGTGCAGATTGCAATCTCGGTAGAGCCCAGTACGTGAAGAGCAGAGTCTTTGGCCGCTCTGCTGTCGTGTTTAAAAATGTGCTACGCCTTGCTTGCGATAAACTCTGCCTGTCTTTTCCACTGAGTTGTGTGTGTCCTTCAGACAGGAGCACAGAAATATGTATTTTGGAGTAGTTCTGCATCAGTCACAGTAATAAGCCAAACTCCTGCAGGGAACCCCAGCAGACCCCCAAATCAAAACAGACTCATATTAAAGTCACCAGACTGAAACTTATTATCTGACTTTTCAAAACCATCAAGCAAGTAGAAATAACAGGCCAGGTTCCCCTGCCCGATTATTAAGTACCTTTGCTTTAATCACAACACAAAAGGAAGCTTATGCCATAGTCCTGCTCCCACTTACAGGAAGATAATTCCGAGCAACCAATCGAGGTATGTCCTTCGGTGCTAGCCTTTAGATTTTCTGTGTCTAAAAGCACTTTTTCTATTTGGCTCGTTGGACCTCATTCTATCAGGCTAAATCCGATGCCATTTTGTCTTTCGGCGCCACCGGCATTCTTAGGGAGGCTGCGAGGAGCAGGTCTTCGGCGTGTTGCTCATGCCAGCCTGCTGGAGAACAGCGCCGGGCATCAGGCTCTGTCCGCTGAGGCCGATGAGGCCGCGATGCGCGAGCACAAGCGGCTGGGCACCCTCCCCGGGCACGGCGAGGGCAGGAACGGGCTGTAGCCACGTTTTCTTCAGATTTTACGCTACCGGCTCGGTGGACCCTCCAGCGCAGCTACTACCTTCCGGGAGCCTCGACTGCGGCTTCGGGGCAGCAGTTGCCTGGTAACAGCAGCGCACGCCAATTTTCCACCAATTGGCTCATACGCTCCCGGAGCCGGAAGGAACCTCTTTCCGCGACGCCTTCCGGGCGCCGGCGGAAGTGGCTCGCGGAGCCTGCGCCGTGTGGCCGTGGTAACGGGGCGCCGTCTGTGCGGCCGGCCGCTGAGGAATCCGGGCGCTCGCGTCCCTCCCGCGCCCCGCAGGTCAGTGCGCCCGGCTCCCCGCCGCCGCCTCGCGCGCCCTCTGCCCCGCCGCCCTGGCGCCCGCCTCCGTGCCCCCTCCGAGGCCACGAGGCACGTTCCGCGCTCCAAGTGGGCCCGGGCGCCCCCGCGGGCCGACTTGAGCTTAATTCTCGTAGGGGGTAAACTGAGGCTTCGGGAAAGGTCAACGCAGTTAGCGGCCTCGTGGGTCGCTTATCTCCATCTCCCGCGCACGCCTGTCGTCTCGGACGCGGGTGTCACCCGGGACAAGCCGTCCCACGCTGGAGGCTTCAGCATTTCTTCGGCCGCCCACGGTCTCAGAGGGACCCCTAGCCGGTGCCCAGGTCCGCCACCTCCAGGCAGGGATCCAGGCTTCCCTGCCCGCCCACAACGTACAACCGGGGAGACGGGGGGAGCAGGGGAGGAGAGTTGGTCGGAAAGGAGACGCTGCAGATGTTACGGGAGCCTTGACGGGAAGGGAGAGCAGGGGATGAAGAGTGGGTGTGACCCCGGGCCCTTTAAAAGGACTCATCCAGAGGAGCATGGCACGCGCCTGGAATCCCAGCGCTTGGAAAGCAGAAGTAAAGATGATCCCAAGTTCCAGGCGAGCTAGGACTACTCAGTCAGACTCTGTATAGATAAATACCGGAGAATACGTCTGGCGACTTTATGGAAGTGTAACTGACATAACAGGTTTTCTCAGATAAGTCGACCCTTTCAGAGAGTTTGAGGAAGTATCCATCTATGTAGGTTTCACCACGGTACAGTTTTAGATCATTTGCAGCATCCCAAAAACTGCTAGGGAGGCACCTTTTAAACGAGGATCTGCAGATTAGGAAGGGAGGCGCTGGGAGAATGAGTGGGCAGGTCATTTGGCCTGAAGCACCAGCCAGTAGGAACTGGGCCAGGGCAGGCTTGAGCCCAGTGATAAGGCAGGAGCAATCAGAGAACATAGCCTTGCTCACACCCGCTCAGCAGTCCTGGAGTGTCTCTGTGAGCCCCATAAGGTCATCTCTAATGACAACTCTCAGTTGGGAGTTGGATCAGAGCAGAAATAAGGTTTACTAAGAACCCCCTGAATGTCCCAGAACAACCTGAAGTTCTAATTCGTAACTCTGAAGTACCTGTGAGCATTTCTCTTTACAGATAAGAAAAATCCAGGCTCACTACCCTTCCGAAGCCTACAGCTGATACCTAGATTGATGGCAGAAGCCCTGTCATTTCTTGGCTTGGGTGAAGCAGTTAACTGGCATTCCCAGTATATCACACATTTAAATGCAGACTTGCAGTCAGCCAGTGCTGTGCTGCCGCACAAAGCCGTCTTCTCAAATGCTATATGTGCTTACCTGCAGCTGCAGAGAACTCAGCTGTGTTCCCTAAACTCTTTGCAGCTTCTCTCTCTGCACTGTCTTCAGATGTAACTCTCCTTAGCAAGGGGATTACTCAGGTGCTGGGCTGCTTTTGAGAGACTTCTGCGTGTAAAAGTTGCTAAGCAGTAATGGTTGGAAATGTGTGGACTCATTAGGGAGTTGTAAGGCATTGACTTTCTCCCAAGAACAAAAAGAAGATACAGCCGGTTATTTACCATATGTCAAACATTGCTATTTTGCCCTTGCTTGCTTTGTGACATAGGATCTCATGTATCGCGGGCTGGCCTCTAACTTGCTGTGTAGCCAAGGATGGATGACCTTGAACTCATGATCCTCTTGCTTCTGCCTCCCAAGCATTGGGATTTTAATGCCTTGCAGCCTGACACCGCCATTTCTGCACAATTTGGTTTGAGCTCAGAGCCATGTCCTTTTGTTTGCGGAGTAGGAGAGTAAGCTCTGGTGGATGGCACATGTCACACTGGTGGCTGGCTAGACCGTGGTGCTCAGGGAAAACCTCAGGGTAGACAGACAGTCTTGCTGGGCAGAGTCCACGACATACTTCCAGGCCTTTTGATACCCAAGTTGACCAAAGCAGATTCCTGACATGCAGCTCAGTGTCTGCAAAGTGAGCAGCATTTTTGCCCTTGCTGGCAACTCGCTGGTTGGTGCTGACAAGGGTGACGGCATGAAGGAGGAGACAGGTCGGGAGGTATGGGGACTTTCCCGTGTTCACGGTTGCTAAATCAGAAGATGCTTTCAAGAAGCACTCTGCTTGCTGTATATTCTAATCTCTGAAGAGAGAGGTCCGATGTTGGGAGGGTTTGTGCTTTGTGACGGACCGTCTTTGCGTAACCCAAGTAAGGGTAACGTTTTCTACTTTGTGTTTTAGAGCCAACATGAGTCTGTTTGGAACAACCTCAGGGTTTGGAACTGGCGGGACCAGCATGTTTGGCAGTACAGCCACGGATAATCACAACCCTATGAAGGTATCACATTCAGCTTTCCAGGTGTCCTGCATCAGTGGCAGCAGGAGAATCAGGCTTGGAAGCCTCCCTGGGTGGGAGCTCGAGACTCTCAACCATTAGAGCTCAGACTCATCCCTGTCCTGGGCGGGTGTCCTGCCTGTCAGGCCCCCAGACTTTCTAGGGCCAGCTGGGGATGCTGAGGAAGGACGTCTGTGAGCAATAGGCAGGCGATAAGGACCAACCCTCAAGCCGCCTTGTTTAGCGGAGTCTTGTCCTGCAGTGCTGCTGTCCCTGACTTAGTTCTTGCTCCTGCGGGTGAGCAAAGTAAGAGTGGGGCAGTGAGATCTTTTTAAATGTAATTAAATGTTTATTTGAGAGAGGCGGAGAGAGTGAATAAGGACACACGCACCTTGCACACATGCGGAGGCCAGAGGCCAGCAGTCACTTCTCTCCTTCCATCATGTGGGCTCCAGGGAGCAGGCTCAGGCCCCCGGGTTTGCACACAGGCGCCTTTGCCCACTGAGCCATCTGCCAGCGTCCAGTTAGTTCTTGAGACAAGGAAAGACAAGCCGGAGATGTTCACTGAGAAAGGAAACAATTTTGACGTTTTGATGACCTGTCCATTGTCATGTGGCTCCTCCCCAGGATATTGAAGTCACGTCTTCTCCTGATGACAGCATCGGCTGCCTGTCCTTCAGCCCACCCACCTTGCCGGGGAATTTCCTGATTGCCGGGTCGTGGGCTAACGATGTAAGTGCTCCTTCAGCGAGTCTGCAGGGCCTGTCTCCATGCGGCGAGGTCAGCTTCTTAGCTGCTTCCTGTGCTCATGACAGAGCTAGTTTTTTGCATGGCCTCTCTGAGACCAGTTCAGAAGCCATGAGCCCTTCCGATCAGCAGGTCACTGTGCTGTGTGCTGCTCAGACCTTCCTGAACCAAAGAGCCGCTCAATGCTAGTTAGTAAGCGCCGTTCTGGCATCCTGAGTGTGCTCCTCGGGCATTTGTTCAACTTTTCAGACTAAACGGACCTTGTGATTTCCCAGTGTGTGCATAAAAGTAAGTTAAGAGTGGGCCAGGAAGACAAAACGTGGTACAAGCACAAGTGAAGAAACGCTTCGTGGAAAGGAAATTGAGATCGAGTGCCACATTGATAGCCAGAAGGAGATTTTATGCGGTAGATTGATTTTTTTTCTCCAGTCAACAAATGCTGTGAGTCTTCGATCATCACTGTGGCAGCCCGAGCCTCATGCTGCTGGAGGACACTTGAAGTCAAGAAGTCAAGAGTGGGGGTTGGGGATTTAGCTCAGTGGTAGAGCGCTTGCCTAGCAAGCACAAGGCCCTGGGTTCAGTCCCCAGCACCAGAAAAAAAAAAAAAGAAGAAGTCAAGAGTGGTAGCTGAGCCACCAGGTCTCTCGAAGTCGCCTGTCTCCTGGCATGTCCTCTCCGGATGCCCAGGTCATAGAGCTGAGCAAAGCTGTGGTAAAGAACTGCAGTTAAACCGGGGCTGTGTGAGCGCCAGCATAGAGCACTTGCCTAGGATGTACGAGGCTCCAAGTCCTGTTCCTATCTGTACCCCAGGAAGAAGCAAGCGCCATGCGCATGCTCAGTCTCTGCCCAGTTAACTGCTGTGCATGAAAAAAAAAAAAAACACTGACACTAGTGAGGCGTGAATGTGGTCATGTCTGTATCCAGTAGTCACAGTGATTTGTGACTCATTCCTGTCACAGCTCCACCTTGAAGGTTGCAGGGACTGGGGATGTGCTCACCTATAACCCCAGCACTCAGAACGCAGAGGTAGACGGATCACAAGCTCAGACTGACTGGCTGCACGGGCAGGACCATGTCCTGGAAATAAAGAGTAGACCTTTTGGGAAAGATCCAGAGCTAAGTGCGCTTGCTTGGTGCGCTAGTAGCTTCTGGGAGGTGCTGCCAGAGTGCCAGAGACCTGAAGACATGCAAGAAGGTCTCAGGTGGTGACACTGTGTCTGCCAGGAACATGGAGGCGCGTAGCTCAGGCTGTATGTCAGGCCCAGAATATGGAGGTGCAGGCTCTCAGTGAGGCGTGGATGGCTTTGATTTTCTAGTCATAGTTGCAGAATCTCTAGACAGAGATGGTCTCAGAGGCATTAGAATAGAAAGGCAAGCTCTGCTTCAGTCTCGCTTCTCTGAATAGTCTCAGAAAGGATCCTGTTCTTTGAAAGGTGGATGGCTTGGAGCTAGGATGCGCTGTAACTCACCTACAGCATTAGGTGTAAACAGTCGAGTTAAAATAGCTACTTGCTTGTCATTTCAGTTGTTTCCTTCAGGTTAGATGATCAGGTAGGAAGAGAAGCCGTGTGGTCAGTTGTATCCTGTTCATTACCCGCATTAGGTGCCTGTCATCCACCGAGCTTCCATGTCTGTTCTTACAGGTTCGCTGCTGGGAGGTCCAGGACAGCGGGCAGACCATTCCGAAGGCGCAGCAGATGCACACCGGGCCTGTGTTGGGCGTCTGCTGGAGCGATGTACGTTTCAGTCAGTTGATACCCATGATGTAAAAGCCATTGCACGGTAGTTGCTGGCTTAGGCTGGCCGCAGGGGTGGTGTGAACTGGTATAGTTTTATTACACACACTTTGGAGTATTATTCTACACAACACTGAATAGTAGTGATTCTAGGTTCATGCCATGCAAGAGTAGACAGCAAGACAGAATCTGGGTGGATGACCAAGTGTGTGTGTTGTGGCACAATTTTTCTCACTGAGGTGCTTGGAAGAGGAAAGCTGCATGAGAAGCAGGTTTCGCATGTAGCTTTAAAGATAAAACAATCCCATTATATGCTACCTTTTAATTAAAATGTGTAGCTGGAAGCGTGTTCTGCTTGCGATAGTAGTTTGCAGTATATTGGCTCGTAAACAATTAGAAAAATTAAGCTTGCAAAGCAAGTGTGCTCAGGCTGATGTTTGTCCATAGATGTTTGTTTCTTCCTGGAATACCATATCTGCTCCATTTTATTTTAGGATGGTAGCAAAGTGTTCACAGCATCATGTGATAAGACGGCCAAGATGTGGGACCTCAACAGTAACCAAGCCATACAGATCGCACAGGTGAGACAGGCCTGTCAGACAGGCTGCTGGTCACATCGCTCTGTAGTGTAGAAGTAATCACTCGCCAGAAAGCTCTTCAGCACTGCTTGCTCACACTGGTGGACCTGTTGAGATCGAGTGCCAGTGACACAGGTGGTGTCACCAGGAGCCGTGGCTCTGAAATCTGCCATCATCGGCACATGTTTGGCATCCCAGTCCCTTTTGTGACTTTCAGCTGTGTATGGGCACTTGTCACTCAGCAAGTGTTTGTGGAATGCCTGCCACATGTGGGTACTTGTCACTGGGGCAGTCATCTCGTGCCTCAAGATTTTTTTTATATACATTTTTTATTATTTCCGCTCATACAAACTTAATAGGTAGACCAGTTCCCTCCTTCCCTCCTCCTCCCCCCGAACCCCCTGCTCCCCCTCCCCTTCCTCCCCATCCCCCAGTGGCTCCCCCCCAATTCCCAGAGAGTCCTTTATTGTGTATACCTAACTCTCCTCTGGGTCCTCCTCTCCGATGACGTACAAGGACCCAGTGTGCCTCAAGATTTTTATCCTCGGGGGCAGCGGGCAGAATCTCAGTGGAGACCAATAAGAGCAGAAATGGTGGCAATGGAGAGCTCCAGCTGGGGACCACCTTGGTGGGGTGAGGCAGCACCCCCAACAGTGTTCTGGGTGGCGCTGGCACAGACGCGTGGCTCTGCCTCTCGATGCAGCCTGGTCAGCACAGTTGGTACTATCTTCTTGGGTTGTTTCTGGCATCTCCCCAGGAGGTCTCACCAGCACCACAAATCCTGAGTAAAAGCAGTACACTCTGCTAGAGTGGAAGGAAGGTATATGCCCTTGTGCTGAATATTTTGGGCTGTGAGAAAACATGGAAATACTCTCTGGTTTTTATTGAGTAAAACATTAATATTTCACTTAGTTTCTTTGGATTTCCAAACCTAAAGCTGCCACACAATGTTAATTGATTGCTTTTTTGTCTCTTTGGAAGCATGATGCACCCGTTAAAACCATCCATTGGATCAAAGCCCCAAACTACAGCTGTGTGATGACTGGGAGCTGGGATAAGACTTTGAAGGTATGGGGCTGGAGAGGTGGCTCAGGGGTTAAGCCTCTGCCTTGCAGGCACAAAATCCTGAGTTCAGATCATAGATCCCACATATAGACGCTGGGCGGAAGCGGGATGGCCTGCGCTTCTGGTCCTGGTAGGGCGGAGCCTGTGAATCCCAGGGCAGAGTAAACAAGGAGGAGGTGGAGGCGTCCATGGTGGTTCCCGAATTCGCCTGTGGTTCTACACACACATGCACATACATACACACGTGCGCACACACAAAATTGAATAAATAATAATAATAAATTAAAAAAAAAAAAAACTTTGAAGGTATGCTGTGCACCTGATCTGTCCTTGCCCACATGGGCTTTGATGTCATTGTGTCTCACCACTCTTCCTCCTCCTTTCAGTTTTGGGACACCCGATCATCCAATCCCATGATGGTCTTGCAGCTTCCCGAGCGGTGTTACTGCGCCGATGTGGTAAGCAATCTCACTTCCTTCAAAAGCAGACAAAGCATTTTTGACCTTATGGCATGCTGCCATTGGTAGGTAACCTAAGAGTCCTTCAGCCTTACTAGTAGATTTGGGGGTACAGTTCTGATTGTCTTAGTTACCTTAAGAGATTCACAGGCTGTGCTCAGTCCAGAATCACTAAGGACTGGGTCTAGGGTTCCTACTTCCCTGCCGTGCTGGGCAGAAAGGTTTTGGTCACTTGTTGGGGACATTGCCTCACGCTCCTTATCCTCCCTAGTGAGGGAATGCAGTGCCCTGTAGCCATAATGATGTGAGGTTCTGGTCGTGGGAGCTTCTCTGGGTGGGATGGAAACGGCTTTCTCTATCTGGTTAGCTTTATGGTTTTGTACCAACTGACTCAGTAATTCCACAGTTGAGAAATTTATCTTGGATGGCCACTGTGGTATCCTCAGAAAAGCGTATGGTGGGCCTACGCTCGAAGATGTGTTCCAAGTGACAATGTGAGTTAGAAATGCATATGCATGATGCTCAGAAGAAAGGCTGGAGTAGAGTACATGGTGAGGACCAAGGATTCTCTACTTCTGCTCCAGAGTAAAAGCAGCACTCTGCTAGAATGGAAAGAAGGTAGATGCCCATGGAAGTTCCTCAGGATTTTGTGAATGTCACAATTATACTTTTAAAGAAATTTTAAGCCAGCATGTTAGCTAGCCAATGCCTGGAATTCTAGCACTATGGACCCTTGAGGGTCATGAGTCTAAGACCAGCCTGGGCCACAGGTGACTCCAGCTTAAGTCAATAGAACAAAAGCAAAAAGCACTCCCTCTTCTTAGGAGTCTCATTGTGTATGAGCATTCTGCTTACAAGTATGATTCAGTTTGCAGAAAACATGTTATCATTTGAGAATTTTGTAACTAGAAAGTTGATTGAATTCTTTAGCATAAAAAAATCTCTCCTTCATGTCCAGTGTATGTCTACTTTCCTCCTGTGTTCAGATATACCCAATGGCCGTAGTGGCCACTGCAGAGAGGGGCCTGATCGTGTATCAGTTAGAGAATCAGCCTTCCGAGTTCAGGAGGATCGAGTCTCCGCTGAAGCACCAGGTGAGGTATCAGAAACCTGCCGGCGATAGCCACAGCGTGGTGCTCACCGTGGTGCCTTCGTGTGTCTGCTTTCAACGCGGGCCAGTAGTTGTGTTCAGAGGGAGTTACAGAGATGATGACTCGCTCTTGCTGCACCAGCCTGTCCAGATGGCCCCAGGCGGGTGGGCGCTGCTTGCTGAAGCCACCTGTGTGGTGGATTGCTTCCCCCAGGAGTGTCTCACTTCCGGCTCAGTCCTCCCCTGGCCAGAAGAACACCGACCCTTCTTCCTTACCCATGTCTCAGTAGAGGAGCGAAGCTTAGGATCAGCCTCACCTTCCTGCCGGGTCTCAAGTCCATCTGTCCTGTTTCTCCCTGCTTGGAGCAGGCCAGGTTCCCTGGCAGGTTCCTGGCAGGACCCCGTGCCTGCATCCTTTGCAGGAACCGGCACAGTCCATCACAAGGACCCTAAACACCTCACTGAAGTACGGTTTGTGGGAAAGCAAAGCGTCCTTGCTGCCTTCCTCCTCCAGAGCCATTTGGGTTTTCCCTGCCTGGTCCAAAATCCAGCTGTGTGTGTTCCCCTTGCCCATCTGGCTTGCTGGCCGAGGCCCCTGTGCCCACAGCTTCACTCAATCCATCTTTGGCGTCACTCCAGTACCCTCCTCAGTGACACCTGTGGACGGTGATAGTGTGTCGCCCAGCAGTGTGGCTCCACAGCTTTGGACCTTGAGGGTCATGTGCTCACTGAGGGGCCAGTTGAGGTGTGGACGGTCACAAAGTCATGCGGCCACTGGGTGGCCAGAGGCACTTGCTTGGGCACAGAAATACCTTCCTGTCTGACTCAGGCTTCTGCTTCTAAAACCGGAAAATGGTGTAGCATTTATCTTCATATTAACTAGTCTCCTATGTGATGGTGATACTCTTTCTTTCTTTCTTTCTTTTAACCACAGCATCGATGCGTGGCTATCTTCAAAGACAAACAGAATAAGCCGACTGGTTTTGCTCTGGGGAGTATTGAGGGGAGAGTCGCTATTCACTACATCAACCCCCCAAATCCGTAAGTGGACTCGGTCAACTGGAATGCTCTCTTGAAGCTCATTATTCCCAGAAGGAAAACTTTACCGATGAGCCTTTGTTTTTCAGGGCTAAAGACAACTTCACCTTCAAATGTCATCGATCCAACGGAACCAACACTTCGGCTCCGCAGGACATCTACGCGGTACGTTCACAGCAGCCACATGCTCTGTCCTAGGGACGAGGCTGTCCGGGTGATTTGGGGTCAGCAGAGTCAGTCGGGGACCGTGTGTCTCCTGCTTGTGCTGCCCTAGCCATTTCTTTTGTTGTGCTTTGTGTGGAGCGCAAGGCACTGGAACGCTGCAGTGGTCTCCACATGGTGAGGACCAAGGATTCATTGGCAAAGAAAGAGGGCAAAGGCATTTTCCCGAGTTGCTCCTTGGCGTGGCCTGGGAGCACACCCACATGCACATGTGCAGGTGTCCCGGGGGCAGGGGCATCTGGACTGGCAATCCCTTGGAGTTTCTCAGCCAGCTCACTTCTCACTGTGTTGTCAAACGCCTCAGGTGAACGGAATCGCCTTCCATCCCGTCCACGGCACCCTTGCCACCGTGGGGTCCGATGGCAGGTTCAGCTTCTGGGACAAAGATGCGAGAACCAAGCTGAAGACGTCGGAGCAACTCGACCAGCCCATCTCGGCCTGCTGCTTCAACCACAATGGGAACATCTTCGCATATGCCTCCAGCTACGACTGGTCCAAGGTGAGGGTCCAAGGGCCTGCTCTGGCCTGCTGCTACTGAGACAGGTCCCGCTGTGTTCCAGCCAGGCCACTAGCAGGGTTCTGGGTTTTAGTGCCACCTTGAGTCAGAACCTGTCAGGAGGATGTAGGTCAGTGAAGGCCAGTGTGAGCTCTGGGGGACAGAGCCAGCAAGCTGGGGGCTGCCGCTCTGGGAGAAGGGAGAGCCTGAGGCTGTTGCCCCAGGGTTAGGAGCTGGCAGGGTTCTGGCAGCATTTGAGGCTGATGGAGCAAAGTGAGCTCTGGCCAATCCTAGGCCACTAACAAAGTGCATGTGGCCAGCAATGGGCTGCTCACTTTTCTGTATGTGTAGAAGGCATCTGCTTGCTCGTGGCTTCGTCTCTCCCCTGCCACATGCCCATTCCCAGCCCATCCATGCTCCTGATGGGGGTCCCCAGTCTCTTGTCTTTCCCACTCGACTCCATCTGCACACAAGATCTCCCAGCTTCCTGAAACTATTTCCCAGCTTGTCACCTTCTCTCTTCGCTGCCGTCAGCACCTCTGCCCTATCCCTGTGGTCCTGGTCGTTGGGCTGCAGTGCGTCCCTCTGCCTCGCTGCCCTCGTGCTTCCCCTGCTATCTCCCTTGGGGTCCTCCTCCCCATGGAGTCTTGTCGACCTCCTTTGCCGGCTGTTTCTGCCCCTGGCTACCAGCCTTCTCTGACCAGCTCAGCTGGGAGCGTCTTTGGGATTCTACTGGGGTCACAGTCGTAAGGCTCCACCCTGACCACATAGCTGCTGGCTCTTTCTTCCCTTGAGTCTCGACAGATAGCTGTGCCTGTTGTCCCTAGGGGAGGCTTATGTAAAATGCAGTCTAAAAAAAGCCAGAAATTTCCCTGATCTGAGCTCAGGAACAGTTTTGGCCAACATGGATTCTTGTGTGTGCCTGAGTAACACTAGCTTATAGAACATTCTGAACATGGCCACCCGCATGCTCATGAAGACAGCCATGCAGCACAGGGCCCCGGGGCTCTGCCCTCTTCCCTTTGAGGCCGTGTTGCTGCCCTTTTCCCAGCGCTTGCTCACATTCAAAGCTGGCTATGCCTCAACCTCCCAGCTCTGCTGGTGTCACATGGCCTTCCTGTACCCCAGCCCACTGTGACCCCCTGAACCTCTGCTGTCTCCTGGGAGCTGTTCCCTGTGTGAATAGATCCCCTCCTACAGAGCCCACCATCAGATAGGCCTGCTTTTCTGAAGCCTGTGATCAGACTCCTGCTGACCAAGGGACCTTTGCAACGAAGCAATGGGGTCCTGGTCCAGGGCCTGAGGACCTTGTGAGGCACGCCCAGCAGGACAGCGCTGCAGCAGTGGCAGGCCATCCTGTCCTGTCCCACATCCCCCTCAGGTTGCAGCCTCATGTAGCACAGGACTTAATGAGAGTAACCCCTGTTTTTAGTGACCAACTCATTGGGATTTGTTCGTGCCTTAGGGACACGAGTTTTACAATCCCCAAAAGAAAAACTACATCTTCCTGCGCAATGCAGCCGAGGAGCTGAAGCCCAGGAATAAGAAGTAGCGCCTGAGGCCAGGGCCCTGCGGCTTCTCTCCGGCCCTCCTTGCCCTGCACGGACTCCGCCCTGGCCAAGCTACAGATGTGGCTTTCCACCCTGGAGAGATGTCCTGCCCACTCACCACCTCCATTCCACTTCCTGCTATGGTGTTCCTGAGATGCCTGGGACTCAAGTCCAGCGGGCAGCGCGGGGCTGTGCCCTGTGGCCAACAGTGTGTGACAGTGTTGGAAGACACCTGTGAGCCCTCTACTGTATTTTGTAATAAAATATTTTGAAGGTGGTCTGCTGGTCGTTGTTCTTCTCCCCTCTTGCCTTCCTGGCATCCTGTAGGGCGGCTTTCTGACTGGTTCAGTTGTTCTTTGGGACTCTGGAGGTCTTGAACTTTAGGGGAGCTTTGAGTACCCTCACTTGTTTGCTTTCACTTCATCCCCCACCCTTAGCATGCTCAGTGCTTTCTAGAAGGTTCCTCTGGATAGATGTCCTGCTCTAGCTTGGGTGGTTCATTTTGCTGAGGGACACGGGTTTGTGGGCTGCATTATGAGGCCCTGGTGGGTAACACTTGTGTGTGCAAGGTCATTTTGAGTGCTGACAGTCCAGAATGGCTGAGTCTGCTGCATTTGACTCTTGTGCTCTCAGACACTGCACATGGGCTGCTGTGTATGTATGAGCCTACGTCCTGCCAAGTGTGAAAACACTGACATCCCTATTCCTTTGGGATGTGTTTGTCATGAAAGAAAGAAAATAAAGCTTGTTGCTGGAAAAGACTATGTGCTCCGGCTTAAGTTCTTAGGTAAATCGTGAATTCAGATCTGCTAGGTGGACAGCCTGATTTTTCAATCTGAATGCAAGTGTATTTTTAGGGAGAAAAACAGGAAAAGAAGCCTCTGAAGCAACCCATCCACGGTGTCTCCTCATCCAGCATGGATGTGCATAAGCCCAGAATCAGACCAGGGCTGCCAAAGAAAGCGCGGGCTGCGGCCCACCAGGGCAGGGTCCTGTAGAGGAGGTCAAGTGTGTCCACAGCCCAAAGCCCAGAGTGGGAAGTGCGAGGCCTCAGGGCACACCTGTGTCCCGTGAGATTGCCAGTGTACGGAAGAATGCTTTCATGGCCCGTACACAGACGGTTGCGGGGCTCGTCCCACAGGCCCCTGTAGTGTGTGTGGTAGGTGCTGAGTAGCTGGTAGTGTCAGATGCTGAAGGCAGCATTTGGATCTCAGGAAAAGTCACTTCATTGTTTCCAGCACATTCTTTTCTACATGTGTTGGCCTTGATCTCATCAACCTGCCTCAACCCCACCCCCACCCCCAGTGCTAGAGTACCTGGCTCCCAAAATTTCTAAGCATACAAGAGTTGGGAGAATTTGGATGCATGTGCACTCCTTAGATCCACGTTGGCAGCGGACCTGTGGTGGCCCCCTTAGCCACGCCAGACTTCCTCAAGCTCCTGGCATGCAGCTCCTTTTCCTTGATTCCTGACGGTGGCACACGCCCTGGTGCTGAGGTCTTGACAGAGGTGATCTGCCAGAAGGCGAGGTTCTGTTCCTCTTGGGTCTGGTCTGGTCCATTTCAGATCAAGTACAGATACTTGAACGCAGCTGTGTGTGTGCACATCATGGCCTTGTGCCTGGCAAATCTTACTGAGGGGTGATGTGGCGACAGATGGTGCAGGCACCTGACTTCCTGATGGCCTCTGGCCTTCACCAGCGAGGAACACTTCCATGATGCCTCGGTAGGTCCTCACTTACCAGCCCTTTCCCAAGCACTCTTGTCCAGCCACTGGTATACGCTTCCTTTCCAACTCACAGGAGCGCCCCCTAGCCAGCATCGTCCATGTGACATGATGCATTGGTAGGGGCCACAGTGAAGGCAGGTGACTGTGTGCGTCTGTGTGTGCATAAGTGTGTGCATGCATGCGTGTGTGTCTGTATGTGCACGAGTGTGTATGCATGTGTGCGTGTGTGCCTGCGTGTGTGCCTGTGTGCATGGGTGCGTGTATGTGTGTGTGCGCGCCATGTGTCAACATCTGCACTGTTTTAGTAATCGTGAGTTTCCTCTTTCCCATCACTTGGGATGAGTCTTTCAACTCCAGGGACCTCAAGTGTCCTTTCTTGTGTTCTAGGCCATAACACTTCCTTGCATGCTGCACAGTCGGGGGGGGGGGGGAAGGGGTCACAGCCCGATTGTAGTATGTAATCCAATGTCGTCTGGAGGCTAGGAACATGCCCCCCAGGGCTGGACTGGTCCTTCACACCCCAGGTTCCTTTGCAGCCTCAGGCATGTGTTTGAACCTCTGCACTCCCAGAGACCACCCTTGAGGTGGGAGGCAGACTGAGTGGACACACTCGGGAGCCTCGAGTGTCCGGGGCAAATGCTTCTGTTCTCTGCTGAAAGGCCAGAGGGGGTGCTTCTTGAGCCCCCCCCCCTGCTGTGGCTTCCAGCACTCTGTGAAGACCCTCAGTGCGACCAGCAGGTGGCGCCAGTGACACTCCCCCATGACAACCCCAGCTCAGTCCTTCCAAGAGATGAGGGGTGTTGGTGTTCCCCCAGTTTGCTAGGAACACAAAGCCTTTTGGGTATTTGGGAAGTGGAATAGGCTGTGTCTCCTGATGAGAGAACATTCTTGAAAGAGATGGCCTTTTTAGAAAGACAAAAGGCCTCAGAAATGCCAAAGGAGGGGCTGGGCTGGTAAAACAGGAGGCACTGTGGGCAAAGCAGCAGCCAGGGAGTCACCATGAGTGCCAGGCCGGCCAGGGCTACAGGGCAAGAAAAATTAAAAAGCACTAGAGATATAGCCCAGGGGTAGAATGTTGGCCTAGAGTGCATAAGACCTTGAGTTAAATGTCCAGTCACGCATACACACAGTCTGGAAGAGGCAATTTACCAGAAGTCAGTTTCCTGGAGTCTCTCTAACTTAGTGTTCTCTTGTTCACAAGTGCCCACTTAGCACCCCAGCATCTCACCTTCCTTTAGTGAGAAATAAAAAAATCTCAATCCCCAACTAGAGGCCAGCAGCAGACAGTCACTGTAAGGCTGGTAGTGTTGCTAATGTTCTGCCCATTGAGGCCTATGGGTGATTGGCTTGTGTTTTTGAGGCAGGGTCTTCTGGCCTAGGCTGGCCTTAAACTTGCCTTGTGGTGAGGGTGGGCTTGAGCTCTCAGTCCTTCAGACCTCACCTCCTAAGTGCCAGGATTGCAGGCCTGCACCACTGTATGCAGCTGGCATTGAGATGCAGATAATAAAACAGAAAGTGTCAAAGGCTGAACAGAAGTGTGTCAACAAGTTCTGTACTGGTTCCATGCTCAGCCAATGTTGTGGATAGTAATTTGAAAATCCCCCAGTGCTTTGGTCTGTTTTGTGTTGTTACAACAATCCCTGAGACTGGAGACTTTATAAAGAAGAGAGGTTGCTTTGACTCAATGACTCTCATGACTGGAAAATGTGGACAGCATGAAGGGTGGTATCCATGGTGGCATCCTATGACAGAGCGTCACAGAAAGGGAACTTAAGAGCAAGCCCTGAGAACTGCTCCATAAGACTGGACCTCTCCTGAAGGGTGCTCACTCTTGAGAGCACCCTTCCCATAGGCCCCAGCTCTTAAAGGGCCATGGCAACATCACCACACTGGGACCACACTTGCAATGCATGATTCTTTGGGGCACAAGCACATCCAAGTCATCCATCTATATCTATTATCTATCTGTCTGCCTGCCTGCGAACCTACTTATCTATCTATTGTGTGTGTGTGTGTGTGTATCTGTGTGTCAGAGGGTACTATGTATGCCCATAGAGGCTGACTTTGGGAGTCATCCTGGAATTGTTCTACCTCCTTTTGGCTTTGCTCTGGAGTGTTTATTTATCTTAAAATGATGGTTGCTGGGTTGGAGAGATGGCTCAGGGGTTAAGACTCTGCCTCGCCAGCAGAAGGTCCTGAGTTCAGATCCTAGGTCCCATGTAATAATGCCAGACAGAAACAGTGGGTGGCCTGAACATTCGGCCCTGGTGGGTAGAGCCTGACAAAACCTAGAGTGAAGCAAAAAGTAGGTAGAAGCAAATCCAGGATGATTCCTAAAGTCACTCTTGGGCTTCCATAGGGACACATAGTATCTGATACATACAAACATATGCACAAAATAAATAAAGTTTAAAAAAAAAAAAGAAGGAAAAACAATATCATTGCCAGAAAAGGGCTTGTGCAGTCTTGTCCTTGGTGTGTGAAGAGCCCTGTGTGTGCAGAATCGCAGCAAGCGTCACCACTTGTCATGCCAACCCCTAGAGCCCACCTGTGATGCTCGGTCCCGAATGAGAACTTGACTCGATCTAGACTCTGCTGTGGGCGGGCCTGTTCTAGAGGCAGGTGGCCAGCAGTCAGTCAATAAAGATGGTCCTTGGCTCCTGAACCTGCTGTGGATCTCTGTGCCCAGCTACTTCAGGGAATACGGGCCGTCATAGGAAGAGCACATGTGGGACAGAGAGGGACTGGTCAGATTTCTGCAGCCAGGAAGCAGGAAGGGATGCAGGCTCTCTACTCTCTCTTCCTTTTTCTTCACCACAGAAGACCCCCACCCATGGGATGTTGCCCCCTACATTCAAGTGGGTGTCTGAGATCTGCCCTGACGTGTGTTCCAAATGCCCCCCCCCCACTGCCATCAAGAGCAGTCACAGGTCTTCACAAACTGCTCAGTGGTGTGCCCAGCATGGCAAGTGTGGCCGCTGTGACTGCCTGCAGTGATGGACTGTGACCTTAAGGCAGGATTAGAGCAGCCATGCTGGGATGGGTCTCTCAAGGTCTTCGGAATTCCGAAAGCCCATCCCCCACTGCTGGAATCACCCTGAAGGAAATTATGGAAATGAGCTCTCCATATCAAACAACTTGACCTCTAGCCCACATGGGCGCCAATGGGTATTAACCAATGGGAAAAAGCTACTGGGGGTGGCTTATCTAAGCGTATAAACTTTTTAGTGCCATGAGCTCTGTTTCATGTCTGCTTCTCATGGAGGCGCCCTAGCCCCTCATGGCACTCCAGTGCTCCTCATGGATTCCATGCCTAGGCACTGTGAGTTCTCCAGGGTACCAGTTTCCAACACAACTTGGCGTGAAGTACGTTAGCTTGTGTTGATCACCTGGCCTGCTAAGGTCCAGACTTCCCTACAAAGCGGGACGTGATCTGACGAAGCAAATGCTGGACCATGTCCTGGTCACCTTCCCACACCTCTGTGAAGACCCCAGCAGAGGCTACCAAAAGCCACGGGTGGATCCCAGCTTGGAAGGAACAATCATTGTGGCGGTGGGGGGGGGCAGAAGCCTGTGGCCAAGGCTCACATTACATCTGCAGTCAGGAAGCAGAGCAAGAACAGGAAGTGGGCCCAGGCTATTAAACCTTTAACCCCACCCCACCCCCTGCCGACCCACTTCCTCCAGCAAGGCTCCACCTCCTGAAGGCTTCACAGTCTTCAGGAACTAGCAAAGGACCTAGTGTTCGAACACAGGCACCCGTGGGGGGCAGTTCACATGCAGACCACAGCACACCACTGAGCGGTTTGTGAAGACCTGTGACTGCTCTTGATGGCAGTGGGGGGGCATTTGGAATCCCCTGGGAGACACACGTCAGGGCAATCTCAGACACCCACTCGAATGTGGGGGGCAACATCCCATGGGTGGGGGTCTTCTGTGGTGAAGAAAAAGGAAGAGAGAGTAGAGAGCCTGCATCCCTTCCTGCTTCCTGGCTGCAGAAATCTGACCAGTCCCTCTCTGCCCCACATGTGCTCTTCCTATGACGGCCCGTATTCCCTGAACTGTGAGCCAGAATATGCCCTTCCTTCTTTCCTTCCCCTCCCTCCTTCCTTCTCCTCCTTTTCTTCATTCCTTTCTCCCTCCTTCCATCCTCCCTCCCTCCCTCCTTTCCTTCCCTTCCCTCCCCACAGCTGCAGGTCAGGGGTCCATCAGGCTCCTAAGACTGAAGTCTCCCCTAGCTGGAAGACTCCTGTGCCCTCCCATGGGTGCTCCTTAGAGCAGAGGAGACAGAGCCGTGGCCTTCGAACCTGAGACTGTGAAAATCCTTGGGGTGCCATGGACACCCCCCTCAATGGGGTCTAGAGGCATGCCAACCTTTCTGGTGCCCTCTGCGCAGGTCCGTGCTGGAGACAGGGCTTGGCCTGCAGAGCAGTTGAAGCATTAATAAGCTTTCCAAAGGACCTGTTGTCTTCCTGGGTCTTGGCCAACTCTGGGGGCCTTCAGAGAGGCCGGGAGCTGCAAGGCTCAGTGCCCAGTGAGTCAGCGGCCCTCCTCCTCCTCCCTCAGCCTCCACCGACCAGAACAGGAAGAGCCATGGAATCCATGTGGGAACCCATGGATGGGTTGCATTGGTGGCATTGGTACGAAGTGGGACCTGGCCCCTCGGAGACCCAGGACAGAGGGAGGCTGGCTCCAGGAGGGGAGCGTCCTGTTCGCAGCCTCCAGAAGACGCCCGGAGTGCCACCCAACTGATCCGCCCAGCTCTGGGATAAAAAGGATATGTGCGAGGCCAAGGTTATCCCCAAAACGAATGAGAGAAAGGGAGAGAGAGGTGCATGCATGCCATGGTGGAGACAGCTTTCAGAAGCCAGCTCTCCCACTACATGAGCTTCCAGGGATTGACCTCGGGTCACCAGGTTTGCGAACACGTGAGCAGGTGCCTCACAGCTATCTCACTGCCCCCAGATCTGGAGTTTGAGATCATCTTTGGCTATGTAAGAAATTTGAGTGCAACCTGGGCTATACGATATCCTGCCAAATCAATCAATCAATCAATCAATCAATCAGGCAAGGAAAAGGGAAGGGCTGGTAAGACAGTTCTATAAGGAAGGAGGTGACTGGTCACAAACCTGGGGACCTGAGTTCAATTCCTGAAAACTCACTTGATGGGCAGAGAGAACAGACTTCTGAAGTTCTCTGACCTCTACCCATGCACCATGACACACATGTTTTCTCTCTCTCTTCATCTTCTTCCTCTTCCTTTTCTTTCACCTCCTCCCTATAAAATAAAAATTTTTTTAATAAATGGGTAAAAAGAAACTAATGACTGAGGGGCTAGTATGATAAGCTCAGTGGACCCCCTTGGGACTCTCTGGCCAAAACACAGGTGGCACAGCTGGACCCCGCCTGCAAGAGGCTGAGAAAGACACTGTTTTCTCCCGCTCTCCCGGGACAGGGCGACAGGAAGCCCATGAGGTGGGATGCCATCAGCCACCCACAGAGCAGGGGTTACAGCCCCAGCCTCTGTCCACCAGCCAGAGTACTCCAGCCTGCCTGGGGCAGAGACTTCAGACTGGCGCTGGGCCCTGTGTCGACCACGCACAGAGCTGCAGCATCTGCAGAGACCTGGCTTGCTGGGCTGGGGCGCTGATCAGCAGGCAAAGAGCTCGCTACACAAACATGAGGACCTGAGTTCAGATCCCCAGCACCCATGTAAAATCTGGATAGGGTGGCACCCTGCAATTCCAGGAGTTACAGGACACAGGAGAATCCCTGGGGCTCACCCGCCAGCGTAGCCAGGTGAGCACCAGGTTCAGGGCGAGACCCTGTCCCCCACCTTAGCGTGGGGAACAAACGGAGACAGCAGATGTTGACCTCTGACCTCCACAGGAGCACACCCATGAACAAGTGCACACTGAGCCTAGAAACCAAGCGTCCCTGGATACCTGCTCTGCCTCTGCTCAGCCCAGGTCACTCAGTCCCCTGGGCAGTCACGGCTCCAGCCCAACCCTCCCTCTGCATCAGGATTTCCCAACCCAGGCGTCAGGGGCTCCTCTGCTGGCCGGGGCCCTTCAACACAGCTCCGCAGGGCAGCAGACACCCCAGGACCGTGCCAGGCCTTGTGCTGAGGGCTGTACCTCCAGAACCACGGACCACGTGAGAGCTATAATTATCCTCTGATGGCAGAAGGGCTGCTGAGAACCGGCCAGCCCCAATCCCGCCCCTCTTCCCATTCGGCCATCTGGGGCATGGGGCAGGCTCATGTCTGAAGAGCCTGGCTCCGGTTCGGCCCTGAACTTGGGAGAAGAGTTTTTCTTTCCTAGATGGTTGCCCCTCCACAGACAGGAGTTTGAAGGGACCTCACTGGCTGATGGGTCAGCTGGGCTATGGCGGCCAGTACCCCACCCCCACTCAGAAAGTGGGAGATACCGGGGGCTCCCCCACATCCCAGTTGTAATTCTGACTGCTGTGCCCCATCTGGCTGCGGGGCCTGGGCACCGGCACCTTTCTGAGTTCCTGCAGTTACAGCCCTCAAAACAGAACGTCAAACAGGACCTGGTAAGAACAGTCCATAGGACATTATGAGGTCGTTGTGCAGCCGGGATCTTGGTCCTTTGCGGCCTTGGGGACACAACGCAAGGAATCAGTCCACGCCCTCTGAAAACTGGGCTGGTGGTAACAGTGTACTTATGACAACTTTTAACTGATTTCGAGTTAAATCGCCTAATACAAAGAAGTCCGCGACCTGTTCCCAAACAGGTGTTCCACTGAAATTATTCTGAATTAAGATGGACACACTGTTGCGTAGGGCGTGGTCCACAGGCCTATAATCTTGAAGAAGGCTGTGGCAGAAGGGTGGAAAGAAAGCTGCAGGCCAAATGGGCTACAGAACAAGCCCCTGTTTCAAATAATAGGAAAAAACAGCCTCAGCTCACTTCTGAGCCTTTGAGGTCTCCTGCCGGTGTCCCGGCCCGGCCCTAATAAGCACGTGTGTGTTCTAGAGGAAGGGTGAATCGGAGCGCCAGAGATGGCGCACATGGGACGTGGGGTCACGGGACAGGTGCAGTCAGCGGATGCCGGAACCCAAGGGAGGTGGGGGGGATCCCGGGAACTGAGACTTTCAGACCCCGGCACCCCGCTCCACCGCGATCTCGCGTGTCCCGCGCTCCCCTCCCCCTCGGCGCGCGACCCGGGAGGGCAGCACGTGCCTGCTGTGCCAGGTCCTGCGCGCTTCCCCGGGCGGGTTCTCGGGGAGCAGAGGGGCGGGGCGGCAGCCAGGGGCGCGCTGGGACTTGTAGGCTGAGAGCCCCGGGACCCCGGCGAGAGCGCACCACAGACACTACCCCACCCAGCCGGCTCTAGTCGCCAGCAAGCAGTATGACCCAGACGGGAAACTGAAGTTCGCAACGCTGCTTTCTTGGACTTTCAGGGGCAGGTTTTCCAGAGACGCTCAAGGGGCCTTGGGCTAGTCTGGAGCTTCCCTGCCAATGTGAAGTCACTCAGTGCCGGTTCCCCTAGGGCGCCCCCTTGCCAGGCCTGCAGCTCGAAAAACATCTGTAGGGGAAAGGGTTCTGGGATATGCCCCTGGGTCCTTGCACCTCATAGGAGAGGAGGACCTAGAGGAGAGTTTGGCATGCACAGTAAAGGATGCTCTGGGGATTGGGGGGGGGGCACTGGGGATGGGGGGGAGGAGAGAGGGGAGGGCAGAGGGGAGGGGAGAGTAGGGGATGGGGGAGGGAAGAGGGGAGGAGAGAGCAGGGGGATCAGGGGGAGGTGGAGGGAGGGAGGGGACCGGTGTACCTGTTAAGTTTGTATGAGTGGAAATAATAATAATTAAAAAAAAAAAGTCAAAAGCAAAAAAAAAAAACAAAAAAAACACCTGTAGGGTCCTGTTGTCACAGAGCAGACCCACGGGGGCGGTCCCCGTGCGAACCTACTACGAGGAAAAGAAAAGCTCCAGGAAAAGAAAAGGGTCCATGTGGGAAATGAGGTCGCACAGGTGTGTCTCCGATCCTTTTCACGCACAAAGTTCTCTTTCCTGTGAAGGGGGCGAGGTGGGGCCAGAGAAATCAGACTTCACTGGCCGTGTCGACAGATGGGGAGGAGGCAGGGTGCCCACAAGCTGGGTAAATGCAGCACAGCGGGGCTGGGAAGGCCAAGGGACACTGCCTGCCCACAGCGGCTACCTCAACTTCAGCATTGAGCCGGAAGTGACCTCACTTAGAGCCACAAGACTCCCCCCAAGCATTCAGACTGCATTGCGATGTGTGGGGGTGGGGAGGGGTGGGCGTGTGACCCACCAGTGACATGCTGGACTAGGTTGATTCCCAGGTGAGTGCCAGGGCCCATGCCCTCCATAAAGCTGCTACCAGCTTGAAGTTGCTAACACTCTCAGCCCAGGCTGGCCTCTTCCTAGATGGCCAAGGATGAACTTTATTTTGAGAGAAAGAGAGAGAGAGAGAACAGCCACATGCATACATGCTATGGCAGAGGTCAGAGGACAACTTTTAAGTCAATTCTCTCCTTCTCCTTCCACCATGTGACCTTCCAGGGACTAAACTCAGGTCGCCAGGTTTGCAAGCAGGCATCTTATGCACCTCACTGAGCTATCTCACCAACCCACAAGATGAACTTCTGATCCTTCTTCCTCCACCTAGGCCAATTGCTGAGATAACAGGTGTGTGCCACCACACCTGCCTTGAGATTCATATCATCTTTCCAACTTTCCTGTCTTGCCTGTGCCTAAGGGTCAGAATAATTCTGGGGACCCATGGTCTTAACCTCCTTTCTGTGCAGGGAGACAAGGACACTCTCTTGCTTTCTCCCCAAGGTTGACCCTACAATAGAGCCCTGTGTGCCCTCTGCAACGTTCCACTTAACCCACCTACCCACACCCAGCAGCTCCTTCCTAGTTGAATTATCTAGGTGTGTTCACAGATATTCTAGGCAATTGGCTTCGCTTAGCCCAGGGCCAAAAATGCCTGACACCCGGACCCAGATAAATGCAGGTCCAGTGAGTCATATCTGTACATACTCGATCCAAACTACTTTACTTTTTTACGTGCGTAGTACATAGCTACACTCCAAGCAGTCCCGGGGCAGATGCTAACTGTTCACATGGGGATTCACAGGACCCTGAGCCCAGCGAGGGTGGGGGCTCGGATGGTCCAGCGCTAAGCTGTCCTGCAGATAGGTAGTCCACCTCGCACCTTGCACCCGCGCGCCCACCTGCGCGGCATCGCCAGGCGCCCACTTGCGCGCAGGGGCGTGCCTGGGTGGGGTCGGGACTACATTTCCCAGTGGGCCCCGCGACGGGGCGTGACCAGAAGGAGGTGGAGCGGTAAAGGCGGGGCCGGCTACAAAGGGCGGGGGGGGCGGTCGCCCAACAGCAGAGTCCGCCGGGTGCGGAACGCGGAGCGTTGTGTGCTGGCGGCGCGACGCGCGCCAGGGCCTGGGGAAATCCCCGCCGCCCTCCATGAGCGCAGCCCCGCGCGACCCGGCTCCGTAGCGGCGGGCCGCCTCCCATGCTGCTGCAGCCCGCGGCGTGCGCCCCGAGAGCGGGCTTCCCGCGGCCGCCGGCCGCCCCCGGCGCCATGCACGGCTCGCAGAAGGACACCACGTTCACCAAGATCTTCGTGGGCGGCCTGCCCTACCACACCACCGACGCCTCGCTCAGGAAGTACTTCGAGGGCTTCGGAGACATCGAGGAGGCCGTGGTCATTACCGACCGCCAGACCGGCAAGTCCCGCGGCTACGGCTTCGTAAGTGACCCCAGCGGCGCGGCCGGCTCTCTGGCCACGGGCGCCGAGTCAACTCGGGGCGCTCGCCAGCCGGCCCGGGACACCCCCGCCCGGGCGCCGCCGCGCGCACCTGCCGCCTCCCGGGGCGGCTGATCGGCGCTCCCGCCTCCCCCCTCCCCCACACTTTCAAAGGGAGATCCGCTGTGCGTAATTAGGACTCTCGAGTGCGTGAGGGATCTGGGTCCCACCAGCCTTGGGGCGCTTTGGCTCTTCCCCAGGATTAGCCCAACAACCCAAATCAACATGAAGTAAAAAACGACCCAAGGATGGTTTCCCACTTCCTTTCCACTGTAGTGTCCCCAAACTCCTCCCCTAAGAAAGTTAACGGTGCTCGCTACTGGGCAGCACGGGCGGCGGGAGTGGGGGGCTTCCCTCGGGGTTCATTTTGACCCCACCTCCCAGGGGATCGTAGTTGCCCTTGAAGGCGATTCCCAGCCCTTGAGCTTGAGGGAGGAGTTGCAGGCTCAGAGGCAGTAGTTTGGGTTAGGGACAGAGGGGACCAAGTGTCTTCCTGAGAAGGAAGAGCAACCGTGGCCTGGTGGTTCCTTCTTCCCCAAATCTGCTGCCATCGAAGCCCCTGAGCTCTGTGCTTCTGCAGGTGACCATGGCCGACCGGGCAGCAGCAGACAGAGCTTGCAAAGACCCCAACCCCATCATTGATGGCCGCAAAGCCAATGTGAACCTGGCCTACCTCGGTGCCAAGCCCCGGAGCCTCCAGACGGGTGAGAGAGAGTTTATGTCTTCTGTGTGCATTTTCTCCTTTCTATATTCAGCCTTGGTATCTGGTGGGTGGAGTGGCAGCCAACCGGGTGACTGTAGAGCGAGCCCAGGGCAGCTTGGGCTCTTGCCTTCCCCCTCCCCCAGCAGTGTGGCTCCAGGGACACCCGATTGTTAGATCTCCAGCTGTCCTTTTGGGTAGAGCTAAAGTCACCCTCAGGGCTGCAGGTCAGAGTCATCAGAGACGCAGCCGCTCAGCGCCTTGGCCTCTTTGGCTTGGTGTTTGGGGATTCACAACAGAGAGGAGCCGGTTGTCCCCTTGTGACTCAGGGAGCGTCCTGTGTGTGTGGCCCCTGAGGACCAGGCCACGCCTCTAACCATCCTCTTCTTTTAGGCTTTGCCGTTGGTGTACAGCAGTTACATCCCACCTTGATTCAGCGGACATACGGGTGAGTGGACATGGCTGGTGTGTAGACGGTCTTCAGAGAGGAGGTGTGGCGCCATGACCTTCCCTGGTCTGAAAGGCTGGAACAGTACCCGTTACAAAACAGGGTTGTGTTTTGGGGGTGTGGAGGAAGAAATGAGGTTCACTGCGGTTCTCCATCTTCAGCAGAGGGGGGGTGCCTTCATGTCTGGGCCGCTCATTTTGCCATCTGTGCCTCTGCTTCCTGGTCTGCTCAGTGGGCCCAGGGACAGTCCATCTGGGCTCTGAATGGGGGAGACTCAGGCCCGCCAATGGCAGGCGGCTCTCCTGAGATGTGGGCCCTGGCAGGCTGGACTCCCTGCATATGCCCTCTGACCTGGGCCAGGCCAGGAAGGTGGCTGCAGTTTGTGGCTGACGCTGGGAGGTGACATTCGTGAACTGTGCCATAGGCCAGGAGGTTGCTGCCCTTCCGTGTGACACTAGAGTGGCGCGTCCTCCTTCCAGCCTAGAAAGAAGCGCCCCACCCCCACTTTTAAACTTCTGATGGTTTGGCAGATGCTGGGACGGAGGATTTGCACATTCGGACCCTCCAGCTTGTTCTGGCCTTTCAGCTATGTGATTAGTGCGGCGTGTTTGTGGGATGCAGACTGTGTGGCTCTGCAGATGGGGTCCTGTGGGTGGGGACGGCTGCTGTGACATAGTTCCCTCCTTTGATAGCACTGGCACTCTGTAGGGTGCCCAGCCCACATCTTGACATCTGGGTGTTGCACCTCCAGTTTGGGGTGTGTGTCTGTTAGGATTGGGGCTGAGCTCGTGCAGTCCCTGTGGGGTGGTTCAGACACTTGCAGAAGTGCTTCTGCACCTCTGGATGTGCTTGTCCTATAGGGCAGTCACCAGGGTTCCCACACATCTCAGCAGAACGGTGGCCTGTGAGCTCCACCATTAGTGGGTTGGGAGCCAAGTAGACCCCAGCCCAGGCTTGTCTGGGACCCTCTGAGAACAAGTTCAAAGAGACACTGGCATAGGGGAACTAGGTCCCACTTTACCCTGGGACGTGTTCCCTTGGTGTTTCCAAAGAGTTGGGGAACGTACACCCCTTGGGATTCTCACTTCAGCTTCCTTTGAGGTTTTACAAGGAGGGTGTCTTGGGGGAGCCGCCAGATCCCAGTATTCAGGCGTGGGGCACAGATCTGGACTCTGTGCACCTGACTTCAAGTGACACTGCTGGGTAACCAGATCTTTGGGCTACATGTTTAATACCTTGACCACAAAGAGGTTTCAGACTTTGTTTGTTGGTTGCCAGGGGGCAGAGGAACCGGTCACTCTTCCTTGCCAGCCAGCCTTTAGCTGGAGTTTCTGAGGAGCGCCCCACCTCCTGCTCCCGCTGGCCCCAGCAGAGCCCCTGGCGGTGGAACGGCCTGGCTTGGGCTGCCTGGTTCAGCTGCCAGAGACCAGCTCCGCCCTCAGCAGGACGCAGTGTTGGGCCCTCTGCATCCCCTTTGTCTCTGGGAACAATCAGGCCGGCGCCTAGCCCGCCTGACTCAGCGGTCCGTTTTGTCAGTTTGGGCTGGGCAGTGAGGCCCAGCCTGCCCTGGCCGTGACTGAGAGCCGAGCAGAGCCCAATCCTGGCAGTGCAGAGCCTGGTGTTCAGTATGGCAGAAAGGTCCCCGAGAGAACTGGCTGCTCTGCTGTGTGCCCAGGTCCCCTTCCTCGTGACTCCTGGAGGAACTGGAAGACCTTGGGGGTCCATAGCCTGTGCCCGCCCTCCGAGTGAACATGTGTGGGGCCACGGCCTGTAGTGTGAGGGCGCCTTCCTGAGCCCGTGCAAGTGGCTGTGCCAGTCCCGGTGCGGCACAGTACTTTGGCAGCATGGAGCGATGCAGCCCAGAGTCACTCAGCCCAGGTTGATTGTCCACACCAGGGTGGTCAGACAGTGGGTGGGCGAGGAAGGTGACACCATCCTGGCTGTCGGGTCCCTTCAGGACAGGCCATCCACACTTAGCCAGGGCACAGGGAGCAGAGCTTTGTCCCAGCCTGGCAGTCGCAGCCTCTCCTGGGCTATTTTTGAGGAGCCAGCTGCTCACGCACATCACCCCCTGCCCTCAGGAGCCCTCGTTGTGACCAGAGGCTGCTTGCTGGGAGCTTTGCTCCAGCAGGTTGGGGGGCAGGCAGGCCCTGGGGTTCTGATGCCGCCGGGTGTGCAGCACACCCAGGAGCTGGGCCTGGGGCTACAGGTTTGACCCTGTGACCAGTGAGACCGGGGCCACTCAGGGACTGAGCGAGCACTTGTGTGTGGAACATGTGGACCTCAAGACCAAAGGAAGTTTGGGGTTTGTCTCGAGTGATTCCATGGCAGGCCCAATCTGCTCTGCTACTGTGGATCTGCAAAGGACCTGGGTAGGGCCACACGGGCAGGCGTGTGCGCTGGGGCTGGGCCTGGGGGCCAGGTTCCTCCCTCTCTCTTCCGAGGCTCTTGGGCGACTCAGGCCACCGAGACTGACAACTGTCAGGAGTCCTTTCTCTGGGGATGGACTTGGGGTGCCGAGTGGGCAACCCCTGCCCTGTCACCAGGTCGCCAGGCCGTGGCATGTGCAAGTGGAGAGGAGGAAGGGCTGCTCCAGATCCTGTGTGCCCATTGTCTGGGAGAGCATGGTATGCCAAGCTGTGCCTCATGGTGCAAATGAGACAGGTGTAGTCCCCATGCCCAGTGACTTGAGCTGGCCAGAAGTCGGGGTTACACAGGGCGAGGTAGAGGTGTCCCTGGGGGAGCAAGCAGAACTCTTGGGGTGTGCCAAGCGGCGGCTCAGTTCAATGGCTGGGACCTGGAACCGGGCCAGCAGCCCCTTGTGTAGACACTGCATCGTGAAGGGGAGGCGGGCGAGGGGACCCCAGAGCTCCGTGCTCTGTCCCTGTGTCTTCGGAGTGTCTTGTCCTGATTTCACCATGAACAGTGTAAAGTAAGGCCCGGACAGGACTGCTGGGGGTGGGGGGATTATTGGGGGGGGGCGGCAGCTATGCGACAGGGAGAAGGGTGGCTGTGAGGAGCCCTAGCGGTGCTGGGGCGAGCAGCAGGTGTGAGGGTACCCGCCCCTCCACCTGTGGGGTGTCTCAGGGTGCCCCCCCACCGCGTCACTTCCTGTTTGGCAGTCTGTCTGGAGCCGGGCGTGGGCTGTGCCTGGCGCCCCGCGGGAGGCCCCGCTGCACCTGTTGTTTGTCCCCATCTGCTGTGGCAGAAGTCAGCCTTGGGTGTTCTTGGGTTCCTCTCTGAATCACAGTTCTTGCCCAGCACCCAAGGGACCTCTTCTGAAGCCTCGGGCTGGGGCCAGGGTTTGGTCTCAGGAGTTTGACAGAGCCCTCAAAGGTGCGTCCAGGTCAGGAGAAGGACACCGGTTGCTGTGGCTGATCCCTTCATGGACCCTCTCCTAAGCTCAATGTCTCCGCCCCTTGCTGTGCATGGGGAGGGGCTTGGTCAGTCCTACCACAGATGCTTGCTTTGAGTCAGGCGGGGATCCCGCGAGGCTGAGGGACCTTGGTTCTGGAGACTAGAGTGCTCCCTACCAAGAGGGTGACAAGTGGGGAGCAGAGCCATGTGGGATGGGACGAGAGCCATGGAGGGAGAGGAACTGCTGGGGGGTACAGGGAGGAGCCAGGGCCCAGCAAGGTGGCCTCAGCCCCTGTAGGTCCCTCAGGGTCATCACCATCTCATTCTGGGAACTAGACCTCGTGGTGGGGCTGAGCTTCGGAGGTACGAGGACCAGCCTTTGAGCTATGATCCCCGGCGTCCTCTGTGGCTCTGAGACAGTGGGGTCACCTGGACCTCTGGCTCTAGGGGAGAAGGGGTGAGTTCTAGCTGTGTGCTTCATGGTATGCCTTGGGAGATTCCAGAGGGCCAGGGAGGAAGAGGAGACTGGGGGGGAGGGACAGGTTCAGATAGATCTGCACAGGGCTGACAGTGGGGTGTCTTGCTGCTATCTGAAAGTGACAGTGTCCCCCTCCCCCACATGCTCACCGGCTGTCTGTTGGGCCTCAGAGAACCTGGGTTCCTCTGTCACAGGGGATTCCCGGGAGGCCCGCCCTGGCCTGGTTTCCTGCCTGCAGGTTGCCATATGCAAGCCCCCAAGCTGGGGCAGCTAGCCAGCTGCCTGGTGGCCTCCAGCCTGGTGGGGTAAGTCCCCCAGGGAGCAGAAAAAGTGAAATGGGCTCATTTGCCTGTTTCGTCTTTATTTTCAGAGGCGGCATCGTGTTCAGGAAACAGCCCTTCTGGACTTTGGCCAGTGACTTTTCCCTGAGAGCTTGGCTTCCAGTAGAGGGCAGGGCCTCCATCCCCCCTCACTGCCCACCTTTGACTCCACCATGTGGCAGGGGCAGGGCAGGGGTCTCAGGTGCATCACACACAGCCCCCACTGGATTCTATGGCATGCTTAGCTTACTCGTGGGGATAGGGAGGAGGGGCTCTGGTGCGCCGCTGGCGCGTCTGGACCTGGCCCAGGGTCTCTGTGGGCTCGCTGTTCTAGTGCTCCTGACTGTTTGGTTTGCTGGGAGGAGAGAGGGCTCCTCTTGGTGTCCCGGGCAGCACTGTAGCCTGTCCACTGTTGGGCTCTGTGCTGACCAGACCTGGTACCAGGAAAAGCAGAGACCACCTTCTCCTTCCCTCGGCACATGTCATCTGACATCTCCGGGGTTTCCCTGACACAATGAGGGTCCCCAACTCCACACTGGTTCCTGTGTAGGTCGCCTGCCCTGGTGACTTCTCTACTGGCAGGCAGGGACACTCCCCCTCAGCTGGATGGAGGGGTCTTAAGTCCTGGGATAGAAGGAAGGAAGGAGGCACCAAGTCCTGCACCTGGTCCGGGCCTGGGTGGGATCTAAGGTGGGATCTGCCTGCAGTGACTGCCCTGAGTTGGAAATGAGGACCGCTGTCCTGAGGCTAAGTGGGAGCCAGTCTGAAGGAAGTGGGGTCACCATGGTCTTTAGGTTCCAACTGGACATCTGGGACAGGAAGGTCCTTGTCCACCCCAGCCTCCCTCAGGACGTCTCACACCACAGGTGATGATCAAGACAATACAGGGCCAGTTGGTGCCTGGTTGTGTGTGCCAGCCGTGGAGGTGCCCAGTAGAGCTGACCTTGTCACTTGCCCACCCAGCAGGCAAGAAGCACTGAACTGTACACAGGGTAAAGGACAGGGCTGCTTAGCGTGGAAGGACCAGGAAAGTAGGTGTGAGGACCCTTGGAGGACTGAGCCGAGCTGTGGGAAGGCTATGCGCTCGGCGACAGCTCACAGAGCGGCAGAGCCCAGGGGAGGAGAGGTGCGCAGGGTGGTGGAGTGGAGAGGCGGCTTGGGATCTGGAGTCTGGTCTTGTGGACAGAGCCAGGCAGTTAGAACTGGATCCTGGGACCAATGGGAAGGATGGAGTGTAGTGATGGGGGATTCTGGTCCCTAAAGTGACGTGACTTGGAGGTCGTTAAGGACCCTTCCAGGTGGCAGCTAGGCATTGTGGGAGTTTAAGAAGCAAGGAGGTTTGGGGGAAGGTAGCTCCTGATTCAGAGTGGGGAAGAGAGGGTGGAGGTGAGGGTTTGGGTGGGGGTCACGCGCTCCCAGGCGGTCAGTGTGCTCTCATGGGTCAGGGAGAGAGCTGAGTGTCCCATGGCAGGCACAGGAGCCCGCATGGGCCATTTGTCACCCAGGCTCGCAGACCTGGCGGCTTGGTCCTCACAGGGGCAGCCATGATCGGCAGGCAGGCAGAAGGCCGCGCCCTCACCTCTGAGTCTCAGCGAAGGCATTGGCAACACTGGCAAAGCTCCGCGCACATTTGGCATTCCCCAGGTCCAGATGGGAGGGATTCGGCCTGCAGCCATGTGCAGGCTCTGGGCCAGGCCAGGCCATGGCTGTCATTTTCCTTCCGGTCTAGGAGCCAGGTGTACCAGTGTGTGCCCAGTGGGCACCTGTGGTCATGTCTGCAGTGAGGACATTAGCGAGCCCCTTGCTGTGGCCCAGGTGGTTCTTCACGGGGGAGCATGTGGTATTCGAGGCTGGATAATTCTGTGCTGTGGAAACTGTCCCTGGCATCGTAGGTTGCTGGCACTAACCAAGCCGAGCCTTTAGCTCTTAAGTAATGTTCCCAAGGTCCCAACGACCATGTGGGGCCCACCCAAGATGGGCACTGAGACAGGAAACTTTAGAAGGCCTCAGGCCCGACCAGAGGGAGCACCCCCTAGAGTGCTCCATCCAGGGGTCATCAGGCCAGGGTGCAGGGGTTGCACAGGAAAGAAGCACCAGGCCCCAGGCTGAGGCCAAGACATGTAGGAGGGGGTCCTGGGTGTCTGTGACCACCTGGGGGCCTGCTGCCCAATTCCAGTCCCTCTGTGCTCTTGCCCACTTTTGTCACCTCCCTACCTGTCTTTTGAGCCACTGGCTTGCTGTCCTGCTCTACTCTGTGGCTGTGTGCTGGCACAAACATGAGATGGGTCACGTAGCCCAAAAGTAGGACTTGAACCCGCACCAGCTCTATTCCACGGAGAAGCAGGGCAGCCAGCAGAGACTTGGGAGGGAGGGAGGACGGGGGCTCCTGGGCTCCTGGTGCCGAGCTCTGTGGTGCTTCGTTAAGTGTCTGCTCAGTTCTGTGCCTGCCCTTCCACCTCAATCCAGAGCCATCTGTGCCACCTTGCCCACCTCTCCAGGTGCCCCCATCTTCCTTCCCTCTTGGAGTGGCAGCCTGGCCCTCCTGTAGGAACAGACCCAGATGGGACATCCCTTTCTGCTGAGCAGTGCCTGTCTCGGTGCAGCCGCCTGCCTGTGGTCGGCTGATGCGTTGCCACTGGGCATTACCTCTCTGCTCCTGGTTGGCAGGCACTGGACTGTATTCCATTGCATGTTGGCCCCTTGTTCTTGTGACTCAAGTCCCTGTGACCCCCTCCCTCTCCCTCCATCTGGCTGTGTGTTCTCTGTGCCATACCACCATAGTGACCTTGGTTAGTGCCTGGTCCTTCACGTGCCGCTGGGACCCACTGAGGGCTCCTGTGCCACCTTATCCTGGCAGGAGGGAATACCCTTTGTGACTCATGCTCTCCCAAGGGCCCACTTCCCAGCGGGGGCAGTGTAGGAGGGACAGTGCCCTGGGAGGGGAGGGGGCGGCTGGCTGCTGCCTTCAGAGCACAGCAGCCCCTTTGGAGCCAGGCCAAGTGTGTAAGAAGCTGAGGTACCAAAAAGCCCCTGGGGTTCTCCACCCCAACTCCAATTCTTCTGATGTGGGTGTGAGAAAGGACCATGGACTTGGCCTGACCAGTCACTCTAGTGCTTAGCAGTGTCTCACAATGTCTCTTGGCTCCTCTGCTGCAGGAAACCTCAGCCCCGTGCCCTGGCTGCCCAGGTGCTCAGCTCTCCTGATGGTGCGCTGGGTACTGCGATGAGACAGGTCGAGCCCCTGGGGTACGGGATCACCAACCCGCTAGAGCCTGGGCCACCGACATGCTGGCCCCGCGTCACCAGCACTGAGCTTTCCGTTCCGTCATCCCAGGCCAGGTGTAGTGCTCCTGTTGATTGGCCGACGCTGGCTTCCAGAAGCCCAGCGAAGTCCATGTGAAGAGGGGTGGCGGATGAGTTATCTGCACAGGTGTTGCTGGGAGCCCCGGAGACATGAATCGGTGGCTCCTCTGGCCTAGCCTCTGGGGAGTGTGATCTGGCCAGGCAGCTCAAGCCAGAGCGCTCCTGGAGGAATCATGCAGCCCAGTCCACTCGGAGCAGCCCCGGCTATGGCCAGCGGGACACGGTGGAGTGGACCGCAGACGGCAGATCTACTACCCACCGTGCAGACACAGTGGCCTCCTGCCCCCAGAAGCCCCTTTCCCGAGTGGGCGGCCGATCTTGCACCCCAACCCCCACCCGCAGCCTCAACATGCATCCGTTGTCTGGGTGGGGAGGAGGAGATGCGCACAGGTGGTCTGAGTCACCTTTTGGAAGTCGGTCTCTTCCACCGTGTGTTGGTGAGCAGGTGCCTGACTGCTGAACTGTCTTGCTGACCCGCTGCCAAGTTTCCTGATGGACCTTAAGTTGTCCTGCTGCTCTGCCCTTCCTGGAGGCTCTCAGTTGTCCGTGTCATGTAGCAGCTTCTGCAGAACAAATAGGAAGTGGGGTCCAGTCCAGGAGGGTGCTCCTGAGGAGGGGAGTGTGGAAACTGGCACAGGTGCCCCAGGAGGAGCCAGTGCCCGGGGGAGCAACACCGGCCATGTTAAGGCTCAGGGGTAGGAGCACACCTGACATGGGGTGTTGCCAGATGAGATCGCCTGAGCAGAGCAGTGTCTCCTTTGGCTCTGTCAGAGGGTCCCCACTCTGCCGCCTGCCTGTTCTTGTGCCCACAGCCCCTGACGCTCTGCTTGGTTCACAGGCTGACCCCTCACTACATCTACCCACCAGCCATCGTGCAGCCCAGCGTGGTGATCCCCGCCACCCCTGTCCCATCGCTGTCTTCTCCCTACCTTGAGTACACACCAGCCAGTCCAGCCTACGCCCAGTACCCGCCGGCCACCTACGACCAGTACCCATATGCCGCCTCTCCCGCCACAGCCACCAGCTTCGTGGGCTACAACTACCCCGTCGCGGTGCCCCCCACCCTCTCGGCCACAGCCCCTGCGGGCACCGCCTTCCTACAGTACCAAGCACCACAGCTGCAGCCAGACAGGACGCAGTGAGGTGCGTCCTGCCCTGGCCACCGCCTGCCTCAGGAGCCACCAGCACTTGGGCCCTGGGCCCACCCACCCTGAGGACACGAGACTGCGCCTAGATCCCACCATGCCTTGAGGGAGCACTTCCCACACGGAGCACGGCCCTCATGGGAGGTGGGGTACCTTTCCTCTGCTGAGCCTGTCTCCATACCAGGTGCCTTACTCCACTTGGGGGGCCAAGTTCCCCTCTCCAGAACTCTCTTCCCGCTGGCACCAGGCTCACCGAGCCCCACCCAGCCACCCTGTTGGTCAGAGCAGCACAACACACTGTCTTGTTGGAATTGCCCTTCTGTGGAGTCCACTCAGGATCTGTCTGCTTTCCAACAGACTGCCGCCGAGAACCCCAAGGCCCTTTTGGCTAGAGACTTGCTTTGGTCGTTGGTCCTCCCACGGGACAGCGACAGTATTTCTATGACATCACTTGCCTGCTGGCTGCCTAGTCTCCTTGCTGGGGACCGTCACTAGACCACAGGGCCCTGGGCTCCCGTCTCCCCAGTGCTGCCCACCCAGCCTGTAGGGGCCCCGTGTTGGGTGAGTTCTCAGGTTTCCTCCTGGTGCCCCTTTGAGGCCTCGTGCCACCCCAGCCCTCCTGTTACTCTGGCCTGGCCGGACCCTCCAGGTGGGCTCTGCGCCCATCTAATGATCCCTTGTTGCCGCCCTTGAGCCGGCCCAGGACAGGACCTGAGTGTCCACATCTCCACAGAGGGGGCAAGGTCCATCCCCACGGCCAGGAGAGAGACAGCGGGCACCTGTGGCAGTGTGGGCTGCCCGCGGGCTGGGCAGTGGGTCCCGCCACACCTACCTCAGGGAGTTCCGCGGTACGCCTGCCAGTCAAGGCCAGGAGGGCGGAGGGAACTAATGTTATAATAATATTTTTATTAGAATGTTCCGGATATAAAAATTAAACTTGTTTTCTTTAAAGAGAAAGCAGGTCTGAGTTCTTTCTCTATGTGCCCAGTGGCCATGATGTCTTGGAGTTGGGGGCTTCTGACAGCTGTCCTTCAAGCTTCTGCCGGCCCCACCTCAATGTTCCCCGCTAGCAATCCGCACGCCCAAGCGCTCCAACCACTGGTGTCTGCTTTAGCCAGGTCTGGAGGCTGCTGTCCACGCCATGCTCAGCCATAGAGAGAGCCCTGGTACTCACTTCACCCCTGGGGTCCCCGCCGCCCACGCCCCACACCTCTGCAAACTGCTTCCCACCTCCTGGGGACATGATCCAATGTGCTCATGATCCCAGATCCAAGTCAGCAGTGCCCCCACAAGGGGGGATTCACTTCCCTCCAGGTCCCTCCCTCCAAATGTCAGTTTGCAAACACTGAGGGGTCAGGAGGTTAGCCTGGGGCGCCCACCCGGGAGGTGACATTTGCTCTGGCTGATAAGGGCTAGAGCCCTGGGAGGCACGGGCACTGCCAAGGTTATCAGGAAGGCCACTTGTGGCCACACACTTCCTGTTTCTATCAGCCAGCCACAGCCACGGGGAAAGGCCCTCCCCGGCCCTGGGGCTCCTGGACAACAGAGTCCCTAAAGCTACTGCTCAGCCAGGCTGGGGGTGTCCGACACCACATCTAATTAATGTCAGCAGAGCCGGCTGCTGGCCAGGACTCTCACACCCTATGTGGGAGGAATAGGGGTGTCTCATAAAGCGCCCCCAGTTTAGGGCCGGAGGAACAGGCACCCTTGTCCCTAGTAGTGGAGGACAGTGGCCCGGCACAGGTGGGGTCCAGCCCTGCTCAGCCCCTTAGACCCCCCGCTCGGGCCTGAACCTTCCACGCAGGGAGGGATGGAGGTCACGGTCAACTCCAACAGGATTTCCCTGCTCTGCCTCCCCTGGGCAGCTTCCGGTCCCCCCATTGTGTTCCTGGATGCCAGTACTGGCTGAGCCCGCGGCAAGTGTGGGCGCATCTGTCCCTGATCCCGCATAGCCCCAGGGCCAGCCACACACGTGTGCGCGCACATGCTAACACCGTCCTCTGGGCACGCACACCAGGTGGGTGCCTGGCCCCCAGACTGTCTGAGCAGAGGCAAACAGACCCCCCTGAGCCACATGTGGGGGGGGGCTGGCCCAGAGCTGACCAGAGAGGAGCGTGTGGGCTGCTCCTGACCTTCGCCATCCTCTCAGGCGAGGCTTCCACACTGCACCTGCTCCTAGGCCCTGTCCACACGCCACAGACTGCCTGGGGGATCCCCTCCCTGTGCCCCCCACCCCCAGAACATGCTGCATGAGGTGAGTGACGCGTGCACACGTGGACACACCCCTTCCTTTTGTTCCATCAGGCACGAGCCTTTTGTGGCCAGAGCATCCACTGCTGGACCAGCGCCTGCTACCCCAGCTAGCGGGGTACCCCAGACTTGTAGGGGGACTGGCCGCCTGGACCTTGGCACAAGTGGCTGCCCCGTGAGCCCGGGGACGTGTAATTGCAGGGAGGGACGAGCAGAGGCGGGACATCGGGAGGCCTGCCCACCTGGCTTAGCTTGGGAGGCTTCTGTCTGCGGGTGGGAGTGGGGGGCACTTCCCCTTACTCCTACCCCTCTCTGGGGGTAGAAGGAGCCAGAGAGGTTGTGTCGCCTCCCTCTGCCTCCCCCTCATACTCTGTCCCTCAGGACAGACTGCTCTTGTGAGGAGAGGTGGTCCTACTTCCTTCCCTGCCTGGGCCTCAGTTTCCTTCTTGGACCCCCCAGGCTAGGCTGACCCTGGGTGGCCGCAGGCTGCCTGTCGTCCCTTCCTCAGCAGCACCTCAGGCTTTGGGGCTCAGTGGTTTGGAAGGGTGGAGAGAGCTGGTGGGCCCCCATCTGGGTCTTTGAGGGCTACGCAGGGTCTTCTGCCACATGGGATGAGGGAGGTGGCTGGCGGGGGTGGTGCTGGCCTGAAGATAGATAGCCTCAAGCCACTGCAGGGAGAGTGAGCATGCCTGAGCTCACGGACAGGCAGCTGGCGAGGGAAGGATAGCAGGGAGCCCGGGAATGGGAAGGAACACAGATAGAATAGACAGCTTCTGGGGGGCCCTGGATGCACTCTGATGCAGCTGTGCCTGAAGCTGGACCCTAGCTTTAAAAAAAAAAAAAAAAGCTAATACTTTCTCCTCTTTCCCTTAGTCCTGTTCAGTTGCTCTTTCTGTCCCTTGCAGCTTGGGGCAAATGGTTCTCAGCCGTCTGGCAGCCAGGCCTCCAGACATGCTTCCTTGTCTTCCTTAGTCATTTGTAGTCCTGGTGACAAGCGGGGCTGGAAGCCTCCCTGTGGTGTCCCCTCAATGCCTGGACCCTCCCAGATACCTCCCGGACAATCCTGTGTGGAAGGGCACAGAGCTTAGGGGCGAGGTAAAAAGTAACCTGGGGTTCAGCTCACGTTGGTCTTCTGCTACATCCATGCTGCTCTCAGACCCCCAACCCTGGCCACGCCTCCTCCGGGCATGCACACCTGCTGCTGCTGGCCGATGACCGAGAAGGGCCCATGCTCAGGCCATCTCTGGCCATGTCACTCTGGAACTTGACACGATGGCAGCCATCTTGGCCTTTGGGTGATGGAGTCTGCCATAGTTACATCACCTGTCAACCATAGTCCCGCCTCTCCGAGCTATGTCTAAATGAAAGGGAAGGGATTCGGCAGCTTGTAGCAGGGTCCCCAGTATGGATGGACATTTCCGCTCATGGCGTCCCCACCAGGAAAGGCTGAGCAAGCATCAGTAGAAGATGAGAACAACACCCAATTCGTGCTGAGCCCATCCTTTGTCCTTTGGGAAGAAGGACTTGTGTCTCCACATGGCCACATTGCCCCCAGAACTCATGAGCATCTGACGTCTCCCCACGACCCCAGGCCTCTGGGGGGAGGAGGGGTTGAGCCTGTCTGGTTTAGAGAAGTGGCCAAGGCCACGTCCACATTCCAGGCGGCCGGCGAGTAGCCGAGCAGGATTAGTCTCAGGCATCTTGAATCCATGGCCCCTGCTGTCCTAGGCTGGGTCTGTAGCCACCACCCCATCTTCACTACTTCTCCCGCAGTAAGCTGGGTGTGGTCCCAACCCCCCCCCCCCCCCCCCGGCTCCGCCTGCTGAGTCACACTGGTGTTTTTTCCCTGGAGATGTAAACACAGAGCCAGGACTCCTGGGGCAGCATGTCAGGGTGTCTAGATACAGCTGCCCAGAGCTGAGCCGGGTGTCACTGTGGGCACAGGAAGGTGGCACCTGGTCCGCCCGATACCTCCTGTGCCTCCTGGGGCTGTGGATAAGAACCTGGATCTGCTTATCAGCCCATTGCCCTGTCTAGCCTGCCTTGATGCTCAGGGACTGAGAGCAGAATGGGGAGCCCCAGCCCCCTGCTCCTACAATATACAGTTCAGAGACTGCAAAAAGAGGAAAATTCCAAAAAGGGTTTTTATTTTCTTCCCTAAATTGCAGAGGTGGGTGTGGTGACTGAAGCTCATAACCCCAGCATTCTGGAGACTGAGGCAGGGGGATTGTGTTTGGATTGTTCTTTTTATTATATTTATTTTTCTAGTTTTATAAGCATGTTGAGTACTCATCTCTGCTTCCCTCCCTCCTCCCTCACTCCCTCTCATCAATCCATCCCACTCGCTCTTGCCCTCCTGAGGAGGATCGTCTTGAGTCACAAGTGTCAGGCCAATCTGGACTACAAAGTAAGACCCTGTCTCAGAAAACAGAAAGGAATGAATGAATGGTTGAATGGATGGATGGATGGATGACGGATGGCTATACTCTCTAACTTTGTGGAAATGCCAGCATGTACAAATATACTCTGGTAGAGATCATAAAATGTGTGTGTATGTGTGTGTGTGTATCAGAAAGCACTGTGTGTCCCTGCGGAGGACCAAGAGTGACTTCGAGAATCATCCTGGATTGCTTCTACCTCCTTCTTGCTTTACTCTGGGATTTCCCAGGCTCTGCCCACCAGGGCCAGAAGGGCAGGCCGCCTGGTGTTTTCATGTGTGACCTGGACTCTAAACTCAGGTCCTTCTGCTTGTGAGGCAGAGATTTAACCCTGATTTCTTATTTGGATCCAGAGCCTCACCTTGAAACCCAGCTGCCCCCTGGTAGGATCTCAGCCAGCCCTGCTGCGCCTGCTAGCTTTTCTTTGCTCTTGGCAGCCGAGCAGTGAGCAAGCCCCAGGGGCCGAGCTGCTGCCGGGCCCGTGTGGCTTCTCCGGCCACCTTCCTGTGCGGCTGCCCCTGTCCTCAGCCCTGACCAGCACCAACCCTCGAGGGGCCTCCAAGGACCCCTTGTCCTGAGCCATTCTTCTCCAACAGTCTTCTCTCTGTCTCTCTGTCTCTCTCTGTCTCTTTCTTTCTCTGTTTCTCTGTCTCTATCTTTCTGTCTCTCCGTCTCTGTGCCTGTCTTTCTCTGTCTCATTCTGCCTCTTTCTGAATCTGGCTTTGTGTCTCTGTCCATTTCTTTGTGTGTATCTCTTTCTCTGTCTCTCTGTTTCTCTCTCTCTGTTTCTCTGTCTCTCTCTCTGTTTCCCTTTCTATCTATCTCTTTCTCCCTCTCAAAAGCTCTGACATGTGTAAGATCCCCAACGACACCTTCTGCTCAGTGCCCCCTCCCCACCACTGCTCTTGCAAAGCCAGAGTTGTGTAGACCTCGAACCCAGTCACGGGAAGGCCCCAGCAGCCTGGACACCTTGGAGCCAGGCTCCCAGCTAGGGCCACGAGCTGCCTGAGCCCAGGGTGGCTCCTGTCTCAGGCTCCTCATGTGCCTGCACCGCCTGCCCCTCCCGTCATGTCTATCTTGTCCGTGGCAGAGGCACAAAGCCGACAGACTGGTGGCTGCCTGTCAGGAAGGTCAGCTGACGGGCTTCACTCTCAGCACATCTGCTGAGGACTCCAAGCTGCTGTGGTGTGTATGGGGTGCTGGTCGCCATGTGAGAAAGCTCGCAAGAGAGGCCCCTCACTCCCACCGGGGTGACAGCCCATGACACTTCACCCACATTCATTGCCAGTGTGGGCACCACACCCAGCCCCATCTTGGTGACATGCCTGACAATGAGCCCCGTTGCTTAAGCAGCCCAGACCGGGGTGTGGGGGGGGAGGCACTCCAAGACCTCCGGCAGCTCAGACTCAGAGGAGGGCACCCCAAGACCTCCAGTAGCCCAGGGGGTATCCCAAGACCTCCAGCAGCCCAGAGAGGGGCACCCCAAGATCTTCAGAAGTCAGGTGACTTCACCCCCTCCCTGGGGCCACCTACAGCATGAGTGCTGACAGATAGGGGGAGCAATCCTGGCCCAGGCCTCTTCTCCCTCCCAACACCCCCAACTTCTCAGCCCTCATTCCCCTAGCTTTCTCCCGGGCAGGACCAGCTCCTTGTGGTGGGCGAGGGAGGGTGTGCTTCCTCGCAGAGTCACCTGGCTCGGGACATGTTGGGGAGCAAGGAGGAGCCAGGCTCTGTTCCTACTTGTGCCTGGAACACAGTCCGCGGTCAATGTGTGCTGAAAACCATGCAGCTCTGCCTTGGCTCCTTCCCATCAGGCCACAGGGCCTTTGCATGGCTGCTTTCCTTGCCCTGCTGTATGTGCCCAACCACGCTGCTCCTAACTGACCCCCTGCCGTCTCCCTCATTCCACCCCCCTCCCTCTGCCCAGCAGGCGCCAGCATCTGGCCTGGTGGGTTTCGTCTGTGTCCCTCGTGTTGACCCTCGAGCTCTGAAGAGACAGGTGTGTTTCAGGGGTTCAAGGTTGCTGTCAGCCACCTGCACCCCATCCTTCCCAGTCACCTGAAGTGACCGCTCCACAGCGCCTCCCCCACCACGGTGGCTACCTCTCCCTGACAGAGGCCCGTGGGGAATGGGGGCAGCTCGTCTACGCACAAGGGGGACGCCAGAGCCATGTGTGGGATGCTGCTGCTCCAGCAGGGGGGACCCTGGGAGGTGAGCTGCGTCCCTTGGGGGACACGGCCTGGCTCTCTGTGGGCTCCAGCCTTGACCATATTTGCCCAAAGCCATGTGCCCACCCCGAGGCCATGGTATAAATAATCACGTTATTTACTCTGCCTCTGATGGAGCCACGGAGGAGAGGTCAGCAGCCTCTGGGGGGGGGGGGGAGCCAGGGTGATGGGGGCCACAGCCATGGGTGGGAGCATGAAGGAGGGGACACAGCCCCGGGGGGCAGCGTGCACTGGGAGGGGGCACAGTCCCTGCTCCAGTGTCAGAGCGGGGCGCCCACTCCGGGCGGGGGATGATAAGGCTGGAGAAGCCTGGGTCTCACTCATCTGCGGGGGCCTCTGGGGCTCAGGATCTAGGCTCCGCCTCCAGAAGACAAAGCAGAGTGTTTTCTTGGGGGGACCCTCATCCCAGGGGTCCCATCTGTGCTCCACACCCAGACCCAGGGCCCCAAGGGCAAAGCATGGGACACAGACCAAACTAATCAGAGTGCTGCAGATCCCTAGTCTAGTCAAGGGGTTCAGATGGGCTCCTGGCCCCGAAGAGCCAGGAGGTAGACTGAGGCCCGGAGCAGGCAGCCGCCCCTCCCACGTCTCTTCTGGTGCTAAAAGCAACTTAAGGGGGAGGGTTCAGTTCAGTCCTGAGTTCAAGGTCTCAGCCTTTAAGTGCAGGAGCTTTGTGGACATGTGGTGTCTGTCTGTAGTCCAGAAGCAGAGAGCTGGGAGGACAGAGCAGGAAGGACGGGGGAGGACAGCAGGGAGGACGGAGGAGGATGGGGGAGGACAGAGGGAGGACGGAGAGGACGGGGGAGGACGGGGAGGACGGGGGAGGACAGGGGGAGGACAGAGGAAGGACAGGGGAGGACAGAGGGAGGACGGGGAGGACGGGGGAGGACGGGGGAGGATAGAGGGAGGACGAGGAGGACGGAGGAGGACAGGGGGAGGACGGGGGAGGATGGGGGAGGACAGAGGGAGGACAGAGGAAGGACAGGGGAGGACAGAGGGATGACGGGGAGAACAGGGGGAGGACGGGGGAGGACAGAGGGAGGACAGGGGGAGGATGGAGGACGTGGGGAGGGGAGGGGGAGGACGGGAGGAGGACCGCACACTGCTCTGTGAGCTCTCTCCCCTTCCATTCCATCTTGGAGGTCGTTTCCCTCGTCTGCAGGTCCAACAGAGCTCAGGCCTGGGGGGCTGCTTCCTGACCAGCACTTCCAGACCCTTCCATGCTCCCCCTCCTGAGCTCCCTCTCTCCGGTGTGGTGCATGGGCCTCAGGCAGGAATGCAGTGTGTGTTGTGGGGGGTGTGGTGGTCTCAGGTGGGCGGATCGGAGGCCTGGGTCACCTGTTCCACTCGTGCATTGGGGGCTGTGTCACACCTCAGAGCCTCAGCTTCTCCCCAAACATTCATCCGCTCAAACACTGCCCTTTACTTACTGCCAAATACGGGGTCCTAGCAGCGAAGAATGTCTCAGCTTGGAGCAATATGGAGTTTCAGCTGAAAGCCACTGTGGTGACCGCCTGAGCCTTCCTGCACTCTCCTGGCCCCAGGACCATTGCTTGTGCTGTTTTGTGGGTCCCACAGTTCTGTGCTGGAACGTTCTGCCCCTTCCTGTCTGCATGCATCTCATCTCTCCCAGGCCTTCTGGGGCCTCTTCCTCCCCATGTGGCTCCTCTTTCCTCGGCTCAGCTGCATCCATGTCTCCACATCCCTTTCACTATTGCTGTGTCACCTAAATGCCCCTTGCATGTCTGTCCCCCACCCGGCGGCATGCAGCCCCTCAGGGCCAATGCCCTGCCATTTCGTCTTCTCCGGCTGCCGCCCGCTGTGGGGTGCATCTCCTTGGGGGGCCACATCCCAGACACGCCCAGCTTCAGAGGAGCCTGGCGCTTCGACGCCTTTGCTCAAGAACGTCGCGTCAAGTGTGTGGCACGCAGCCTGGTGGATGCAGCCGGTTGCAGACAGAAGAGCATCTAGCGGACATCTCAGCACAGAAGACACACCAGAGCGCAGAGGCAGCAGGAGAGGGAGAGCAGGAGAGAAGATTTGGGCAGCTGCAGCCTGGCGTGGGCAGCGAGGCAGGAGCTGCAGGGTCCATGTCACTCAGTCAGAAGCAACATGCATGGCGCCCTATGGACCTGGCTTCCCAGACACCGGGAGAAAGACTGTCAGGGCGATGGGTTCTCATGAGGTGCCCATGGGCTCAGTCTTCTGGCCAGTGTCAGAGATGAGGCTCCTATGCTGGGGGCCCTTGCTCACCCCAACCCTCTGGAAGGCCCCTCCAGCTGGCACGTGAAAGCCTCCTCCACCCCAACCTTTGCCTGGACTGAACGTTCCCGGGCCTGCTGGGGACCTGTCCTGTGTCCAAGGCCGCTGCCCAAGTCACAGATGAGGTGGGGACAGGCTCTTGGGCACAAGCCAGTTGCTTGGCACTGGCCCAGTGACCTGAGGACATAGGCCAGGATCAGCCACATCCCTGGGGAAGAACACCCTAGTCTGCAGCCCACCTGTGACCCTCCTGGCCCAGCGAGCCCCCTATGGCCATGGAGAGCCAAGGCCCGTGGAGTCCGTGCCGGCCAGAGGCTCTGAGTGCAGGGATCAGAGAGGGAGTGTCACACGCCCCAGGTGGCCCAGCAGAGCAGGGCTGGGACACACTTCTTTCACTGCGCAGGAATTTTCACTGCAGGAACCAGACGGTCCTCTGGAACATTCCGCAGGTGCCTCAGCCGTGTGCCGCAGCGAGCAGATGACCTGGTTTTGGGTAGAAGCTGCCATGCCCTGCTCCGCGGCATGGCCCACAGTGCTCATGAAATGCTTCCGAGTGGAGAGCTGACCACACGGATGCTCGGCCTCTCAGGGCCTGGCTGCACTTTTCACACCGCCTCTTGCAAGGCTGGAGGGCGCTGTGTCCAGCTTCGTGTCTCCAGGCACAGCACATGATCTAACCCACAGTGGGGTTCTGGAAAGTTCTCTGAGGTTCCAAGGACTTGCTTCCTTCCCACAGGCCTGCCTTGAACTGACAGACTGGAACTTGGGAGGCACTTGGGATGCCTGATGCCCAGCGCCTCCCTGGCTTGTCCTTGGGACTCTGCCCCAGGGCCTTTGTTCTTACTGCCTGTCTGACATGTCCCAGGGCTGGTTCTTTCCTTCCTGCAGGCCGCCCTGCAACAGAGCTAGATGCTCCCTGGCCTGTCCACTTGACCGTCCCCCTGTCCATCCACCGTCCATCTCCTTGTCCATCCCCCGTCCGTCCCCCGTCCGTCCCTCTGTCAAGCCTCCAAATGCTCCCTCAATGCAGCATCTTGCCTTGTCGAGGCTTTTTATTGTCCTAGGTTTGATTCTGCCTGTGTCTCTTTTAGAGAGAGGAAAAGGGAGCGAGAGGGAGAGACAGAGAGAGAGAGGGAGAGAGGGGGGTGGGGGAGAGACCCAGACAAAGGTTCCATCTTTGGTGTAGCATGAACGGCACACGTGGTGCAGGACTGTGTTCTCAGCCCCCAGGAGGTAGAGGCAGGAGGATCAGACATTCGAGAGCATGATCTGCAAAGAAAGGAAAATTGACAGATGGACAGACAGACAGACAGAAAGACGGAGTAAAGAAGGGGAGAAAGGAGGGAAGGAGGGAAAAAGGGCTAATTACTCATTATGTTTGTAAAACTAGGAAAAAATTTTAAAAATTATAAAAAAGAAGGAAAGAAAGAAAAAAGATGGGAGGTATATGATAGTTAATCCTGGGTGTCAACTTGACACACCTGGCAGTAATTAAGATTACCTGAGACCACCTGACAAGATGGTCTGGATCAATACATTTACAATACGAGATCGGCCCTGGATCCCATGGGAGTTTCCCAGTAGCTGCGAGGAATCTCCAGCCACGTGGATGTCTGCGGTGACTTAGCCTGTCAGCGTCAGCCACCAGCCATGTCACCTCCGTGTGAAAGACTGCGTCTCCCCTCTGGAACCCTAAGGTGAGTAAATTTCCTTTTCTCCCTAAGTTATTTGACTTTGGGTGTTCTCTCACAGCAATAGTTAAGAGCAATCATTACAGAAGGAGAGAGAGAGAGAGAGAGAGAGAGAGAGAGAGAGAGAGAGAGAGAGAAAGGAGGGAGGGAGGCGGGGCGGGAGGGCAGGGCTGGAGAGCTGGTTCTGTGGGTACTAGTCCTGCTGGCTGGAAGCTCACAGGGCAGCAGGAATCCAGGGAACCGGCCGTGCCGTATGCACTGAGCTGTTCAGAGAGGGCCTACTGCACTTGCCAGTATGTCTGTGTGCCAGCGGGCCTAAGTATGCACTAAAACCTGCCCAACTACCAAACCAGTTTTCTCTAGTTTATCCACTTGCCCAGAGAATGAACGGCCCCATCGGCCGGCTCTTCCACATCCATGAAACACTCTCCTGCAGGCCTGCTCAGGGCCTGCCTTACCCATCAGTTCTTCACAGCTGTGTCCAGAACTCAGCCTGCATGTGTTGAGTCAACACCAATATCTAACTAGTAACAATGTGTGGGGTGTGTATGTGTGGGTGGACACACGTGTGTACATATACCAGTGTACTAAGTGTGTGTGTATGAGTGTGTCTCTGTGTGAGTGTGTGTGTGTGTCTCTGTGAGTGTGTGTGTCTCTGTGTGAGTATGTGTTTGTGCCTGTGGAGGACCACGGGTGACAACAGGACTCATCCTCCATCTCTCCTCTATCTTGCTGCCAGTGAGCCTGGGTCTCTAAGGAGCCCAGAGTGCCCGTTAGAACGAGCCTGGCCGTCAGCTTGCTCTGGAGGTTCTGGGTTCTGCCTCCCAGGGATGGAGTTGCAGGCCAGCTGCCACGCCCACCAGGCATTTTTACATGGGATCTGAGGATCTGAACTCAGGTCCCTTAGCTTGCAGGACAGGGGCCTAGCCACTGAGCTATCCCCCCAACCCTTCTTCATTGTTTAAGGTGGTTTGTGAAGTGGAGGGAGGCTGCGGGCTTCTCAGCAGCAAGTGTCTGAAGTTACCTCTCCAAGGGTTGCTAGGATACTTAGGCGCGATGATAGATGGCCAGAGACGCTCTGGATAGCCCGCAGCTGACAAGGTGAGCAACCCAAGCTGGCCCAGGCCCTCCTTCCAAGATGTAAGCAGAGAGATGTGACTTCATCTGGGGGACCACAGAGAGCCCGGTCAGCACCAGAAGCCCCTGCCCAGCTGGCCAAATTCATTTCATTGTTTCCTTCCCCAGCTGGAGAGTCTCAGTGGGGTGAATCCTGGTAATCTGGGCTGCTGTGTACTAGCGTAATCTGAGTCTATATTTAGCGGGCGCCTCATCCTGGGGAAACCAGGGTGAGGTGGCTGCTTCAGGCCTACTGGAAGCTTCCACCTATTCCCAGAAGCCATGGGGAGCCGGCCAACCACAGGCCACATGCAGGGGGTCCTGGACACCCCCCCCAAATAGTCTCTCCGGCCCAGATGAGAGATCTGCTCGTAAGACAGAAACAGTCTATCCTGTTCATTTGCTCCTGGACAGACCCTGTGTTCCCAAGGGTCTTTCCTGCCCAGGGCCATGTGACTTGGCTTCCTGGGCTTGGGTCTTGCGGAGTCTCGGGGTGGGGGGTGCTCAAAGCACAAGTAAGGTATTTAGGAAGTCAGGGTGCTGCTTTGGCTGCACATGCACTAAAATTGGAACATGCAGAGAAGAGCAGGAAGCCTGCAGGAGGAAGGCACACGGGTCATGAAGTACTGCAATGTTGAAAAGGAAAAGCCGGGGGTAGGAGTGGGGTGGGGGGTGGGTCCTGGCCTGAGTCGATGGAGTGCCTCCTGGCATGTGGGAAGTCCTAGTTAAGTTGCTGCAGTGCCCCCTGGCATGGAGGAGGTGCTAGGCTGAGTTGCTGCAGTGCCCCCTGGCACATAGGAGGTGCTGGGCTGAGTCGCTGGGGTGCTCCCTGGCACAGCACATGAGGGTCCTGAGCTAAGTTGATGGAGTGCCCACCTGGCACGCAGGAGGTTCTGGGCTCTCTTCCCAGCACCTCATAAACCCACTTGCTGGCCCTGGCCTGTGATCTCTGCACTTGGGTGGCAGAAGCGGGACCAGAAATTCAAAGCCAGCCCTGCCAGGGAGTGAGTTCTAGTCAACCTGGCTACAGGAAGCCACGTTTCAAAAGAAAGACCAGGAGCCCCGAAGCCAGGAGATGAACTGGAGACGGCTGTCAGGGATTCTGGGGCCTGAGGTGCAGAGGGTCCAGGATGGAGAAATGATGGAACAGCGGGAGGCAGGGAGTGTCTGTTTGTCTGTCTGTCTGTCTTCTATTCATCTATCCACCTAGCATCGATCTAGCTGTCTGCTGCATCTATCTACTTATGTATCTATTCATCAATTCATTGATCTATTTATCACCTATTTATTATCTGTCTATTATCGGTCATCTATCCATCTTTCTCTATCCATTGTTTATCTCTATGTCAATCTATCTACTAGAAATCAATCTATATTTATTATCTGTCTATATGTCTATTATCTATTTATCTATCATTTGTCTATCTATCCCTATGTCAATCTATTACCTGTCTACTATCAATCTATCTATATCTATTATCTACCTATCTATCAATCTATCATCTATCTACAATCTATCAATTTATCTATCATCTATCTTTCTTTTTCCATCTGTCTACTTTCTGTCTAATCTATCTACTATCTATCTATTCATCTATCTTTATCTATCTTCTATCTGTCTATCGATCTATCTATCATCTATCTCTCTTCTATCTGCCTATCATCTATCTATCATCCATGCATCATTTTTCTCCTTCTCGCTCCCCAGGCTGGCCAGAGTGCAGTATGTAGCAGCAGATCCTCTTGCTCCGACTCCCCCCTCCCCACTCAGTGCTGGGTTCTGGGTGCGGCCTCTGCCGGAGACCCACCAGGCCAGCCCTGCACCACCTGAGCCGAGGTAGCCATGTGTAGTATGTGCTGGGAGCCAGCAGATGACCCTGGCTGGGGAAGGAGCTACCCCGATGTGCCTGCAAACAAAAGTGTCCTTTCCATTCTTCACCTGGCAGCAGGTGCGGCAGGCTGTGCCAGCCCGTGGCTGCGGCATGTGGCTGCCCTCAGAGAGCCACTGCTGGTGGCAGACCCCGGGGACCAGGTCCAGGATGGGCTTGGTATTGTTGGAGAAACGGATCTGCACCTTCCATTGCAGTTGGAAGTAACAACCGAACAGTCCAACCCAGGGTGTCATCCAGGGATGTCCAGGTTCAGAGAAGAGTAGCTGGAAGACACGCAGAATCAGAACTCAGAGCCCGGGGCAGCTGGGAACTCAGAGATGCTCTTGACCCAGGGCAGGGAGCATCCTCCTGGCCTCCCATCCAGGGGATGGGGGGCCCATTGGAAGCTGGTGTGGACATGCAGTGACCCCATGCGAGGAACTCGAGCCCTGTTCCTGCCCGCCCCCCATTTCTGAAGAGCAGGCTGGACAGGACTATTGGCATTGTGGGGCAGCACATGCCATACAGGGCACATGTGGGGCGCTGGGGAAGACCGCGCTCTCTTGGGGTTCTTCAGTCCTAGGCTGACCACCTACTTGCTCCCCCCTTTGACCAGCCATCACAGCCTTGGTTTGCTGTGTATGCAGGTGACCGACTGTTAACAGGACGACTGCAGAGCCCGTGATGCCCCCTTGTAGAGCATGAAGGTGCCGCACCTCACCTTTCCCTTTCCCACCTACCCCCCACCACCTGAAGCCAGCGGCCTAAACCCTTGTTCTGCAGTTAGCTCCTGTGTGACTCACAGCAGCTGACAGCCTCTCTGGGCTCGGCTCCCCGACTGTACACAGCCGCAGCCCTTCCACCCAAGGGCCCTAAAAAGTGCTCCAGGAAGTTACTGCAGCTCCCAGCATGGTGCCTGGTGTCTGGCAAGTGCAAGCTGTTGAGCCTCTGTGGCTGTTGCTTTCAACTGCCAGCTTGAGAACTGAGCCTGTAGGCAAGCCTCTGAGCAGTCCTGTGGGAAGATCCAGCCCATGGTGGGTGGTCTGTTCCCAGGGCAGGTGATGAGGTGGAGAGAGCTGGTTGGCGTTTGGCCAACAGGCAAGTAGACGGTCTGCTTGTGTCTCCGCCCCGCTTCCTGTGGATATGGTGTGGCCAGGTCCCTGGGCACCTCATGTGGGAGGAGCTCCTGCTGTGATCAACCTGCAATTGTTTGGGGCACAGGCTGCTCACAGCGACAGAACATGAAGTAATGTCCCAGTAGAGGCTTAGGGGTCTCCGAGCTACCAAATTTGTGGGGTTAAATGGCGAAGTGGGCACCAGTTCTGCCGAGAGCCGCCCATTCCAGGGGCTGTGAGCTCTGGGTCCCTTGGTGTCCTGGAGCTGGGGACGTGCTGGTTGTTGGCGGGCTGGCCACAGGCTGCTGTTTGCTTCCTCTGCAGGATGGGAATGGGGGAGGGGGCACAGGTGTGCAGGGGCAGGCTCAGAGGGGGCGGGCTCGGAGGGGCACCTGCAGGCCCCCTCCCTCCCTCGGCTCAGCCCGGCCGACCACGTGACAAGCGTCCTGTTTGCCTGGCAGTTGGAGAAAACCTGCTGCGGGTGGGGCCCAGCATCACCCCAGGTGAGGGACGTCCAAGGCTGCGCTGAGCCTGGACGGGTCGTCGATCAGATCAGATGGAACAGAGGGGACCTCACCTGGTCCTGTCTCTTCCAAGCCTCCGCTTCTGGCTGGGCCAAGTGGGGGTAGACCCCCCCCCCAGACCCATCAGCACCTCCAGTGCTGTGAGTGACTGTTTGCAGGTGTCTGACCTTATCTGATTACATTCCCAGATCTCCTGTCCAAAGCCGGCTCTGTGTTCCTTCTCTAAGGAAAGCTGGACAGACCCTCGAGTGACCCTCTGTGACCTCTGACCACGTGCCTCTTGTTCCTTCTTCCCTAAACTCCAGCCATGGCTGGATTACTGTGGAGCTGACGTCTCCCCAGGGGTCTTTGGACATGCTGCTCCTGCTGCCTGGTGTACAGCCCCCTTTCCCAGACTTGGACTACTCATTTTTGAGAGGGTCTCAGCTTAAATTTTATCTACCTGGAGAGGCCCTCTCTGCCTCTTTTATTTGGGATTCTATCTGCCTCGCTGGGATCAGGTCCTCTTGGGGTCTCTGCGCTGGCATAGGCCGGGCACCACAAAGACAAGTGAAATAAACCCCTTTCCCCGCTGCAGTCTCCGTGTCCTCCTTTCTCAAGGCCTTGAGGGGCTTCTCTCTGCCCAGAAGGCAAAGACAAGGATCCTTCGCTGTACCGGCTCGCGACTGAACCTGAAGCCTAATGTGCAGGGGGCGGAGCCCTGGGCCCACCTTCCTGTCCCGTTCCTCCCTCAGTCCTCAGGATTCCCCCCTCCACGCTCTAGGAAGACCCAGGGGCATCCTCCCCAGCACTCTGCCAGGCACTGGCCTCTGCCTCCAGTCCCGCCCTCAGCACCCCCCTCCAGCATAGGAGACCCCCTGGCTGCCCAGGCTGCTGTGGGTCATGTGCTCTTGGCCAGCGGATGCCGCCAACACATTGTCAAAGCTTGTCAAACAATTTCCCGCGCCAGGTCTTTACAAGCACCCAAGGCCCCGGTGCCCAGCGCCAAACACCCACTTAAGACAATACCTCCGGGGGTAGGAAGGGGGGCTGTGGCTGCTGGCAGCCCCCACAGCGCTGCGCAGCTGCTCGGCCTTATATAGGCAAAGGCTGGGGAATCCCTGGCCGGGTCTGGGATGAGTCCCAAGGGACTCGCCTGACCCCGGAGCTCCCCTCCGACTTGGCCAGCAACTTGGCCAGGTGGGTGAGAGCGGCTGTCCGCCCGGTGGCACCGGGACCAGCCCAGGGCCTCCCGGAGTCCCAGTGGCCACTCCTGCCCAGCACGAGCTCTTACCAAATAAGGCTGGGGCCGCGGGGCCTGGCCAGGTTCACCACCCACTGGCCCTGCCTCCCTCGCTCTCCAGGCCAAGAACCCGCACTGGTTGCTGGCTGCCAGCCCCCTGCCCCCACCCCCCTGGGGCATCCAGTATCATGCTTTGTCCTATTCCAGCTAGAAGCTTTGGAATGTTCCACGGAAGCCCCATGGGCAGGGAGGGGGAGGTGCCGCTGGGTCCTGGCTGGCAGCAATGACTGAGGTGTGTCCCCCCTGGCACGCAGCCCCCGCTGGCACGTGCCCATCGAGTCTCAGCAGTTCCTGTGGCCAGGAAGCGCCCTGGCCTGTCCCAGCTCCTGCAGGGAGCTGCTCAGCCTCAGTTTGTTACCCTTGCAATGGGCAGGACCCGCACCCTGTCTTGAGGCGGCCGTAGGGGTGGAGGGTCCCGCCAGGGCTGAGGAGGAGAAGGTCAGGGCAGAGGGGGGGAACCCCATTTCCTGGCAGCTGAGGGGGTAGGCAGGGCCCCCTGCTCCTGATTGACCTGCCTCCAGGTCTTTACTCCTCCCTGACCGAGTCATGCTTCTGGGGTGCTGGGGTTATACAGCCCATCTCCTCGATGCCCTCCAGCAGGAAGGTGTGGGTGGGAGAGTCATGTGGACGGTGTGAATGAGTGATAATGTGAGAATATATGTATGTAAATGTGTGTATGTGAGACTGTTGCACATGTGCGCGTATGTGTGTGCGTGTGCGCATGTGCATGCGTGTGCATGTGTGTGTGCGTGCGTGTGCATGTGTGTGTGTGCGTGTGCATGGCACTAGCACATTGTGTGTCAGTGTCGCATCTTTCAGTATCTAAGAGGGAGCTTGTAGCGTGACCCTGTGAGCACCAGGGTGTTTGTGGTTCTGGCGGTTTCCTTTTCTAAAGTCCCCTTGTGGTTCTGTGAACCTTGCTGATGGCCCCCAGCTTCTCCCTCAGAACTAGAGACCAAGTGTGAAATAATCTCGAGGAGACTTTACTCGCTTGCCCACGGTGGCGTTTGCCCACGACCTCAGCCCTGGGCAAGCACAGACAGGGGGACCATGAGGTCGAGACTAGCCTGGGTAGGTGCCAGGGACCCGGTCTCGAAACCCAAATGGATCATCACACCAAGAAGGGCTCTAAGCGAGGGTCAGTGTCTCCCCTCTGCCCCCTCCCTCTCCTGGCAGTGGCGCATGTGACCCCAGCCTAGCTTGGTGGCCCTCGTGGCTTTGGACCCTGAGATGAGCAGAGCCGGCTGGTCACCATGGATCCCTCGGGTGCCCAGGGCAGCAGGGGGGATCAGGAGGACCCCCGCTCCTTCCTAGGTGCAGCCTGGTGCCCCGAGGCCAGTTGGCGGGCGCCGAGGGTCGCCATGGTGAGGCTGTAGCTGGCACTACGGCCAGCAGGGGTCTGGGAGGGGTATGGGGTGTTAGGGTCAGAGCTGGGTCCAGGTGCAGATGTCTGCCATCGACCGATTAAAGAGACAAGCCTCAGTGAAAAGCAGGATGCCTTCAGTGCAGCCCGCTGGAAAGAGGGACAAAGAGGCCCAGGCACCCCCGAATCCATCTCTAGAGTCTTGACTACGAGGTTCAGGTTTAAACAGAGGCCGGAGGCGTGGCCCTGCCTATCACTGGCCCTGCCTATCACTGGCCCATCCTGGTCTGGGTTCCAGTCTCCGCTGCATGGGGGCAGAAAGCTTGTCAGCCCTGAGTAGACACGGGCCCCTCTGGCTGGCACACGTCCCTTCCTTCTACTTTCCAGCAGAGAGGCCTGGGGGACTTGCACTTCCTTGGGGTCACCCTCTCAGTCTCTGAGAGCCTAAGAGAGGGACACGTGTTCCACCTGGTCCTCCGAGAGCCCCCAGACCTCCCTCTCTCTCCTGCCCCCTCCCTCCTGCCCCCTCCCTCCTGCCCATCCCTCCTGCCCATCCCTCCTGTTCCCTCCCTTCTCCCCCTCCCTCCTGTCCCCTCCCTCCTGCCCCTCCCTCCTGCCCCTGGACACACGAGATCCTGCTTCTCCACATTCTCTGTGGTCGCCATAAGCCCCCATTCCAGCACTGGGATGTGCTTGTGGATTCTGCTCAGAAGCGTGGGAGGAGACAGGACAGCCTGTGTGGTCTGCTCATAGGCTCTCCTGGGGCCTGGGGCGCTCACCTGTCCCAGCTCAAGGACAACAGGGCGTGTCCTGACCCTAGCGGTGGCTCCACTGTCTGGTGTCTGCCCATGGCTACGGCTGGCCGGTTCCCCGAGGGAAGCGTCATGCTGCATCCCATCCCTCCCTGGGCTTTTGTGTTTTTTAAATAATTTTTATACTTAATTTATTTTGCGTGTGCATGCGTGTGTGCGCGCATGTGTGCACGCATGTGTGTGTGTATGTGTGTGCTACATACTTGTAGACTTCAGAGGACAACTTATAGGATTTAGTTGTCTCCATCAACCGTGCGGATCCAGGCATTGAACTCGGGTCATCATGCCTGGCGGCAAGCTGTGTTACTCACCGAGCCATTTTGAGGCCCTTAGTTTCTGTTTTACAAATGCAGAAGACAAGGCTCAGAGAGGCTATGTGAGTTACCTGTGGCCACACAGTGTGGGTCACAGTGCCGGCTATAGGGGCTAGTGAGGAGAGGTGCGGATGGGTTGTTCTTTGTGACACTGGGTTCAAGTCTTGCTCCTGAGCTTTTGGGTGGGATTTTTTTTTTTTTTTTTTACCTCCAAACATGGGTTCTCAATACATCTAAGCTGAAAACTGATCCATTCCAACCAACTTCTTGGGTCTGAGTTCAGTGTCTTTCAAGTGAGAATTCTCTTTCAGTCACTCAACAAACACTTGTGAAGCACTTGCATTCTAGAGACCCTGAGATGTGTCCACAAGTCAAATGCCCCCCAGGGGGTGAGTTTGGGACATGGGGCAGCGACATGCCCAGCCGGGGTCACCTGGTTGGCCAGGCTGATGTGTAGCCAGGGGGCTTGGCGACATGGTTGTGGGCTCATCACTGGTCCTTGTCCTGGGCACTGGAGGTGGCACTGGGGGATCAGAGAGGCCAAGGGGCGGAGGGTGGAACAGCGCTGGGGAGAGGATGAGGAGGAACCTCGGGGTAGAGCGCTATTGGTGTCAGCTTGGAAATTGACGACTTTAGCTCTGGGCACATTTGAAAAGCATTAGTGGTTAGGCCCTGAGCAAGCCTGCAGGAGATTTCTGATGGGGGAGACCCAGCTCGTGGTGGGAGGGGCGACCCTCTGGGCAGTGGATGCAATGGAGGGAGCTGGTTAAGGAAGGCAGTAGCCTTCAGTTACTTGAACGGACCCATGTGTGGCACGGGAGGATCGTCCCCCTCTTAGCTATCCTGTGGACGTGGCGTGGCCGGTTCCCTCGGCTCCTGTGTGGGCCCGGATGTTCCTGCGGAGCACGAGGAAGAGCTGTCACCGGACAAGCGCGAGCCAGGACAAAAACCCTTGTTCCCTTTAAGCCATTTTGTGGTGAGTTCCTCAGGAGCAGGTAACTCAACAGGCCCCTCCCAGCAGCCTGAGAGACAGATGCCTTGTCCAATGAGATCCCAGCATCTCAAGAGGTGGTTTCAAAACTATACCTCTTGGGTGTTGGTGTGTACATGGAGAAAAGTCTGCTTAGGCCCTTTGCTTCTTTTCTCTCTCTCTCTCTCTCTCTCTCTCTCTTTCTTTCTTTCTTCTTTCTTTCCTTTCTTCTTCTCTTCTTCTTTCTTTCTCTCTCTCTCTCTCTCTCTCTCTCTTTCTTTCTTTCTCCCTTTCTCCCTTTCTCCCTTCCTTCCTTCTTTCTCTCTTTCTTTTTCCTTCCTTCTTTCTCTTTCTCTCTTTCCTTCCTTCTTTCTCTCTTTCTCTCATTTCCTTCCTCCCTCCTTCCCATCTTCCCCAAACAAGGCAGGACCGGGACTGGGCTGCAGCTGTTGCCGGAGTGTTTGCTTCACGCACTTGCAATCCATCCCCAGCACCTATGAAGCCCCCTGGGCGGTACACAGCTGCCATCCCAGCGCTTGGGTGGTGGAGACAGGAGGACAGGTTCAAAGTCACCCTCACTGGGCAAATTTGCCACAATCTATGGCGACTTATTTCCCAGCAGCTCTGGTGAACCTCGCAGCTCAGGGAAACACGGGGGAAGAGGCGGAGACTGACAGGTGAGGAAGGGCGTGTCGGGATGAAATGACTGGTCTGAACCATAGGGCTCCTGAAGGGGGTACTCAGCAGATCAGAGAGAGAGAGAGCTCAGGAGCCGGGAGGAGGAGGGAGGCTGGGGAAGAGGGGGGCGGCACCCCTTGATCTGAGCCTGGGGCCGGCTTCTTATCAGCTGCTGCTCAGAGCAGATCTGCTCAGAGCCCTTCAGCCTCCGTCAGTGGCAGCTGCTGCTCTTGGGAAACAGCTCCACCTTGGGGTGGGGTTCCCCCCACATTCCCCTCTATGCCAGGACTGGCATCTCCAGCAGCCTGCGGGGCTATTTTTAAACCTGGCAGCTGGCTTTGGTCACAGCAGCTGACATGTGCGTGGAAGCCCTGAGTCGGGCCAGATTTGCCACGGGGACCTAGTGGATGGTCCGAGGGAGCAAAGGGGTGGGAGGGCTCAGTATGGTCCCAGAAGCGCAAGCTGCAGTTTCCGGTCTGAACCTGGCCCTGAACCTCCTCACCAGCCAGGCTCGGCCACCCACCCACCAGCAGACCCCTTGCAGAGAAGTCTCAGTGAGGGACAGTCACTCAACATGGCCACCTGGGAAAAGGAACAAAGAGTTCCAATGACACCCCCCAGTTCATCTCGGGGGTCCTGACACAAGGTTCAGGTTTAAACAGAGGCCAGAGGTCAGGAGTCCTGGTCAAGGCGTGGCCCTGCCCACCACTGGCCCATCCTGGTCTGGGTTCCAGTCTCCCCTGTGTGGTGGGCACTGTATGAGATCTCTTTGGTGACCAGATCCCCTCTGGCTGGCACTATGTCCCATTCTTCTCTTTCTCAAGCAGGAGATTTTTTTTGGGGGGGGGTTTCTAGTTTCTTGTGGGTTCATAGTCTCAATATTCTGACAGTCAAAGGGAAAGGCGTGTCTTTTTATAGTATTTCTCTCTGTGGTCTCAGAGTCTCTGGCAGCTGTGGGCTCTATTACCCATCGTCCCTTGCAGGGACATGACCCTGTGTGGAGGTCATTCAGCTGATCCCAGCATGTGAGGGTCCTTCTCTCCTGAGTGGCCAATGGCTGGGGGGGCTGCGTGCTGTTCCTGTCTGGTCATTTAGGGTGTCAGGAGCAGCTGGGGAGCAGCTGGGGAGCAGCTGGGGAGCAGGTGTCTCGTTCTCTGAGGTGACTCACTTTGACACAGACAGGGGCAGAAGAGGAAGCAAGGGGAGGAGGCCCTGGAATCATCTACCCCAGCAACTCTGGGGCCCATCAAGTCCCCAGACCTTCCCAGATACAAGTGTAGGGAATAAAATCTCCTTTTATAGGGTGGGGGAGGCAGCTCAAGGGTAAAAGCCTTTGTCTCACAAGCAAAAGGACCTGAGTTCAGATCCCCAGATCCCACGTAAAAACACCAGGTGGAAATGGCGGTGGCCTGTAATTCTGGTCCTGGAAGGCAGAGCCTGGGAAACCACAGAGCAAAGTATTAGGAGGCAGAACAATCCAGGATGATTCCCAATGTCACCCTATCATCCTTGGGACTCCACAGACACACACACACTTGACTACCCTCTTGTATACACAAACACACACATGCACACGCACATGAACACACATATGCATATGCACGCACACACACATGTGGATGTGTGCATGTATGCATGCAAAAAGATCTCCCTTCATACAGTTGGGAGGTGTGGCTTGTGTTACAGGAAGGGGTCATATCTGAAATCAGGGTGCTGCTTGGGTACTTGCTCGACTTTGGCTCCCCTATTTCCAACACGTGGACAATATGGCCAGCAGTTTAACATGTCCCAGTGAGCCTGAGGCATGTTGGAAGAAGGCCTGGTCTGCCACACCCCATAACACACACACCGGGGTTGGTGTGCTCTGGAGAAATGCACCTGGCCAGAGAAAATGGGGTTTCGAGAACCCCACCAAGCTGGGAACTCTGGAAAGACATTTCAAAAGCAGACGCAAAAAGGTAATGTGTACTGCATACACGCACACACACACGTACATTCACATGCACATGTAGACACATGTGCACACATGTACTCCATATACATTCCCAGACCTTCCCGCCTCTACTGGCTCCCAAGTCCCACCGAGTCCCAGCCACGGCCCTGCATTTTGTATTCCTTAGCTTTGTAGACCAAGAAGATGCCCACTGGACAGCCACAGAACCAGGAGCCCTATCATTGACCGCAAGATCCCTGTGGGTCCCTGGACATGTTCTTTGGGGGCCTCGGGGCCTGTGCCCAACGAGGATGCCATAGTTGGCTTGTGTAGGGGAGCCTGACAGCCTTGCAGGACTCAGTGGTGGGCTGGGGTGCCCTTCCCCCCAGACACTGAGACGGACTTTGGGGCGGGGCCTCCGTCCACAGCACACTGGCACTTGCTAAGCTGCAGATCCCACAGTGCGTCTCTGTGTCCCCTGGATCCTGGCTTCATCTGTCCCCCGGGGGGCAGGGGGGGGACAGATAAGTGTTCACACCTATTTTGAAGGTGGGAAGACATGGGAGCGTTGGGGGACAAGCCCAGTGTCTGGTCTCAGGACATGAGCCTGGTCTCCCGTGTCCACTGACCCTATAGGCCGTGGGAGGAAGGTGGCTCTTTTGTTTAATTACACACCGGACTCAAACAACTTAAAGGGAAAAGGGTTTTCTCAGCTCCCAATTCCAGGGTAGTGCCCCTCTTGGCAGGGAGGTCCTGTCGTCTCTGAGAGAGCACAGAGCCGTCTCAACGCTGCATGCTTGCGGCTCCCTGTCTCCATCTTTGCACACTTCAGGCCACCTGGCCAGGAAATGCCCCCTCCCCCCGGTGGGCTAGCTTTCTCCCACATCACATATCCCATCAAGAACCTCCCTGCCAGACATGCCCAGAGGCCAGCCTTCCTCTAGAAAATCCTTCCAGGTGACCCCTGGGGGTTCTGGGGGTCAGCTTGCTGGGTAACCTTGACTGTCACTGTAGGAGGTCATATGGGGCGTTGGCTGAGCAAGCGGAAGTGGAACCCTGGAAACCACATTCTTATCGGCTCCCCACAAGGGCTGCAACTCCACCACACCCACAGATGAAGAGCAGCAGCAAGATTCCTTCCCTCGCTCCTTCGCTCATTCCTCCACTCGCCCAGACAGGGATGCGGCTGGAGCGTGAGGGAGGCCCAGGCCCAGGGGCTCAGGCTAGAACACACCGCCCGACCCCTTTTCTGCCGTCCCAGGTCTAAAGAGCAGAGGGAAGTGAACCACCTACAGTGGCGGCGGAAGGGCTAGAGAGAAGCTGAAAACTGGTAAGGGGCAGGAGAACGGGAGGGGCTGGAATCTCTCTCAGACGGGGATGTAAGGGTTGCTGGGGAAGTGATGTTCAAACAGAATTGATGAAGAGAGACCGAGCCAGGTTCTGAGAGAAAGGCATGGCAAATGGAAGGAAAGTTAGTGCAAAGGTCCTGGGGCTGCTAATGGTGAAGGGAAAGTGGCCAAGTGTGGAGATGGTTGATGGTACAGACTTGGACTGTCTGTGCCATGGGACCCGTCACCATAACCCCCTGCCCCCCAGAGGGTTCTTTCTCCCTTCGACTGGATTCCCTGCTCTGGTCTAACTGGGATGCCATCCAAGGTGGATGGGCTGCATTGTCCCCTAGAGGTGCCAATGAGGAGAAAGCCATTTCCTGCTCCCGAGTCACAATACTGTCTGCAGTGGTCAGCGGGACCTGTGCTTAGCTTCCAGAGACCCCCTTGCAGACCCTGATCACATGGTCTCTTCTGAGACCCACTCATACTCCAGTTCTACTCTCAGCAAGGTTCCTTGGGGAGCTTAGACACGGACTCTTTTCCAAGCCCAAGCCCTGTTTCAGGATAGAGGTACCAGAAAGCAAGTTGAGCCTGGGTTTGAATGCTGCTCTTGCCCCAAGGAGATGGAAGGGGGTCCAGGTTGTCACAAGGTGGGAGATGAAGCCAGTGGCCAGGCATTTACCATGAGGCACAGTGACCCCGAGAGGGGCTGCAGAATGAGTTGCTCACACATGGGGGACCCACTGTGGGACAGCAGGGGTGCTCACCCTGGACAGCAGGACCACTCCGTCCCCGAAGCTTTGTACCAAAGACAGACCCAGGCCCTTCTGCATGCCAGGCAAGAATCTACCACCTGAGCACAGCCCCAGCCCCCAGTGGAGGGTCCGTCTGTGAGGGGTGCCACGCCCCAGTTCTGCCTGCATTGCTGCCCGACATTTGAGCAGCAAATGTCCCCTGCTCCGAGCTGATCAACTTTCTCACACAGATCTGCCCTGGTCACCGGCCCGAGCCGCACGCTATCATCTGACTCGTAGAGGTCGGAGCGTCCCCAGACCTGTTGAAGGACACTGGGTGCAGGTGGGTGAGCTGGCTGGAGTGGGCGGGTGCTCTGCCCTGGATTGGAAGTCTGGGTACATTCCCCTCTCCATGCAGGAAGAAGTAGTGAGGGGATGGGGAGGTCTCCAGGGGAGCTGGCTGAGTGATTTCTGGAGTGTCATGGGAACAAAGACAGGTGGGCAGCAAAGGAGGGCATGTGTGCCCTTCTCACGCTGACACTGACCTCGGGCAAGCCTCCACCTTTCTGATGTCACTGTGCTCAGATACAAGGGGGACCATGAGGGTGCTCTGGTGTGGGATTCACCAGCCTGGCACCCCAGGAGCTTGATGGCCTCTGCTCTGGGCACAAAGGTCCGTGTCAGCTCTGGGGGCTGAATGGGCGAGGAGATGCCTCCTTGAGGTTCCCTTGGGGGGACCCCATTCCACCGGAAGAATCGGCAGCTTCCCCATCAACACAGCCTCTACTCAGTGTCCAGAAGAGGCAGGGGGGAGCCTTGGCTTCTAGAAACTTGGGGTATTGAATGCTGAGATAACAGTCACCCACCATTGGTTCTATCTCCCCTATACCTATGGGCAAATCTCTCCTTCCCATCACCTCCTGGAACGAATGTCCTTTGGGAGCCTGGACAATTTCTGTGTCACTCGTGATTGGACTGTGTCCAGAAGGTCTGGCCTCGTCTTGGGTGTGACAGCCAGCAAAGATGCCACGGGCAGGGCAAATGCTGCCCGCAGTGCCCACCTGTGTCCCAGTGACAGTGGAGTTGGCATTCCAGTTGGCACCTTTTGGCCATGCTGTGAATTCTTGCCTGACTGCAAGTCCCAGCTGCCCCTGGGCTTGGCGCACCAAGTCACCCTTCACCTGGGTCCCAGTGTCATGTGAGTCCTGCCCCAGCCTGGTGCGCTGAGCGCCCTCGCAGGGCGCCTGCCTGGCTCTCCCAGCCCAGCTTCCTCACAGCCTCGGATGTGTGCAGACCCCTCCAGTGACCTGCTCAGTCCTCGGAGCCTCTCCCTGGGTCTTCTCGGCCTCTAGGACATCGACTTGAACTTGATTTTGCTTCCGAGTGGTGGTAACTAGAGACTTAAGAGGCTTCCGTATGTGCCCTAGTTCTCATGGGAGCCTTGTCAATGCCACAAGACACATTGCCTGGGAAGAGGTCTTGTTTGTGTGTGTGTGTGTTTGCATGCATGTGTGTATGTATGCATGTGTGTGCGTGCATGCATGTTTGCATGTGTATGTGTGTGCATACAAGTGCATGCTTGTATGTGTATGTTTGCCAATGTATATGTGTACATGCCTGTGTACATGTGCACATATGTGTGAGTGTGTGCTTGTGTGTATATGTGTGTGTGCATGTGCATACATGTGTATTGTTTATGTACATGTGTGTATGTGGAGGATGTGTGTGGGTGCACGTGCGCACGCACATATGTGTATATGTTTATGTGCATGTGTGTACATATGTGTATGCATATATGCGTGTTTATGTACATGTATACATGGGTGTTTATGTACATATATACATGTGTGTTTATGTATGTATGCATATGAATGTGTATGCGCGCTTGTGTGTGTGTGTGTGTGTGTTGTCAGGATCTCATGCATCCCAGACTGGCTTCAAACTTGCTATATACCTCTCTCTTTCTCTAAGAAATAAATAGAACATTTTTAAAAAGAAAAAAAGTTTGCTGATGAGATAGCTTGCGATGAAGTGCTGCTTGCAGACCTGGTGACCTAAGTTCAATTCCTAGAAGCCCACATAGTACATGTGTCTATCTTCTTTCTCTCTCTCTCTCTTTCTCTCTCTCTCTCTGCTCAAATAAATACTTTTAAAATTTATTTATTTATTCATTCATTTAGTGTGTGGTGTGTGTGTGTGTGTGTGTGTGTGTGTGTGTGTGTCTGTGTCTGTGTCTGTCAGAGGGTACATGTGTCCCCATGGAGCACTAAGGGTGACTTTGGGAATCATCCTGGACTGCTTCTATCTCCTTCTTGCTTGGATCTGGGATTTCCCAGACTCTGCCCACCACAGTTGGAAGTGCAGGCCACTGTTATTTTTTCCTGACATTTTTTTTTTCCATAAGACCTGGAATCTGAACTTAGAACCTTCTACTTGTGAGGCAGAGTCTTAATCCCTGAGCCATCTTGCAAGCCCACAAATATAACCAAGGGTGACTTTGAATTTCCTGCCTCCATCCTAAGTGCTGCACTCACATCTGGTCCCACATCTGGTTTATGTAGCTCCAGGAATTAAACCCAGGGCTTTGAGCACCAGGCAAGCACTGTACCTCTGAGCCGCACCCCTGGCCTGGACGTGGCAGTTTGACATGAAACAGCGTCTTCAGAGCTTTGATTTGTTCCATCGGGGCTTGTGGCTGCCTGGGAGGCAGGAGCTAGGGAGGGCGAGTTCTCGCGTGGATGCAGGTGAGCCGGACAGAGAAACTCTACTTGAATGCAAAAATAAATAGCACGGCGGGGTGCGCTGGCATTCCCAAACTCAGGAGGCTGAGACAAAAGGATTGTCAGGAATGCCATGCCAGCCTGAGTCACGTGGCGAGGTCAAGGAGTGCCTCAAAATAAACAAACAAACAAAAAAAACAACAAAAAGTGCCAAACAACAGCAACAAAAACCCAAAGCACATTAAGTAATTGAAATAAAACGGTTTTGGATGTGTGAAGCAACAAAGCATTAAAGACGCCTGCTGCCCACACCTGCTCAGTGCAGATCCCCTTCCTCAGTGCCCCCCTACTCTGTCCCCAGCCTGGCTTCTGATGTGGATGGCTGCTGCAGGCAAAGGGCCATGATTTGATTTTCAAATCTTAAGGTCTGTGCTGCCCTCTTCCACTCTGTGTGGGCAGGAAAGGTGGCCTAGAGGGCAGCGTACACCTGTTCTAATGGGCAAGGCAGCTGGAGGGCGTGTCATGTTGCGGAGAGGACGCAGCCCCACTGCTGGAGCCGGAACTTGGGGTGCAGAGAGAGGTACAACAAGGCCTTGTCCCAGAGGGCACTGCTGACCCCCCCCAGCCCTTGGTCAGGAGGACTTAATAGCGCGTGCAAGAATCCATCTTCTTCTATGCGCCTAAGCCTCAGCATGCATCATAGGGCCGGTGCTTGCATGAAGGACTTGTGTTTGCATGCAGAGCCCGTGCTTGCATGCAGGACTTGTGTTTGCATGCAGAGCCCGTGCTTGCATGCAGGACTTGAGTTTGCATGCAGAGCCCATGCTGGCGTGCAGATCCTCTGTTTGCATGCAGAGCTCATGCTTGCATGCAGATCCTGTGTTTGCATACAGAGCCTGTGCTTGCATGCAGATCCTGTGTTTGCATACAGAGCCCGTGCTTGCATGCAGATCCTGTGTTTGCACACAGGGCCTGCCACATGATACTCACTGTTCAAGTGAAGGTTGGGGGCTGGCGGTCTAGGTGGTCTTACACACAAGTCTCCTTAGTCCCTGCCACAGCTCAACAGTGGTATTCTAGTGCTGCTTCAGCTACCTAGAAGGCAGCTGGCAATGTGGAGGCATTTGACCCTGAGGGCTGCCGGAGGGATGCTACTGCCACTCAGGGCTGGCCATTGTGCCTGCAGCTAGAGCCCGGGGCTTCCAGCCAGCTGCCCACAGCACCACAGCTCCAAAACACCAGCCCAGATGCTAGCGTGCCCAGCCTTGACCCAATCAGTGCTCACCATGATCTCATCCTTGCCTTGTAGAGACAGAGGCTGGGAGTTAAAGAACAGAAGGTTCTAGAACCTTCTAGAACCCAGTGACAGTCTCATTGGCGGGTCTCTGTGGGGGATGCTGACAGCCAGTATTTTACAAAGCTCCTACTTTGTACCTACAGGGCACTGAGCTAAATTTGAGTTCCAGATATACATTGAAGAACTTTCAATGTAAGCATGCCACAAATATTGCTGACCCTACCCTGTGCTGACTTCAGAGACTCTCGCACAGAAGCTCACGGAATGTTCCCTCACTGGGCTTCTGCTCGCACGCATGGGGTGGTGGCGCATCCCTTGTCTCTCCAACACCTCTTCCAGATTCTTGTCCAGATCATGTGGATGGATATTTGATTGAGACTGCCAGTAAGAACATTCTAGAACAACCTGAAACTCCATCCGAGTTCCTCAGCGTCCATCTCACACTGAGGACTCTTTAGTATCAGTTTGACCCTGACAGTGGAAAGCCCACAAGAGCTCTTGTCCAGAACTCTCTGGAAACCCAGCCTGCAGCACACTGCCTGCACACAGTAGGGACCGCAGGAGCATCTGAGGGAAGGCGGAACAGAGGCTGGCTCTCCCCCAGGGTGTCTTCTTCAGGGCTTTCCAGGGACCACGCCTCCGAGGCTTTGCATGTGCTTTGCCTAAGGTCCAGCAATGGCCAGGCAAATGTTAGAAAACACCACCCTCCCCCTCAGCTTGGGAGGGGCACGGAGACAGCCCAGGATCTTAGACAGGGATGTTTCCTCCCCGAGGGCTACCCATCTTGTCTCCCACCTGCACTGAGGGTCCTATTTACAGGTCCTGGGCCGGGGGGGGGGGGGGTTGCTGCCCTGACTCTCCCAGACAGTTGCCAGAGGAAACGGTCTCCATGTCTGTGGCATGCCTGAGGTCCAGTCTGGGCTGGCTCCTTGGGCCTTGCCGTCAGAACCCTGCTAGAATAGCTCCCTCTGGGGCATCCAGGGTCACAGAAGGACGCCAGGGAACACGCTGGTCTGGGGGGAGGGGACGAAACGGACACCCTGAATGGCCAGTCCAGAGGGAAATGGAGCCCGACAGGCAGATCCCGTTGCAGAAGGGACTTGCTGCAAACATGCGTGTTTCTGACATCACAGGCCAACAAGTTCACAGCCCCCATGTAGGAGGAGCCAACAGGGGGGCCCGGGCTGGAGCTAGACAGCATGTCACTTGTCTAGCAGGCCCTGCCCGACTCTGCAGGCCTTTGCCAGGGGCCATCGCTTCCAGGGGATGAGGGTGTATGGCAGGAGCATGTCACACTCTGGCTAGGTGACCAGCTCCTCAGGAGTGAACAGACTCCTAAAGTGTGACGTTCTCACCAAAGCACAAAACGCCACCCAGGCCGTGTGGGGACTAAGTCACCTTTACACCTGCTCGGTCTCAGCTTTCTTTCTCCACGTTTAAGGAGAACACGTGTCTCTCGTGGATCCTTCGCCTGTCCCTCCCTGTGCCTCTGAGCTCAGCACCCTCCCGGCTGCCCGGGACACCCTGGGGCCAGCTAGGTGCGGTCACCGTCCAGAGCACCATGTGGGCAGCCTGCTTCCCTCTGGTTTCTTGGTTTTGCCTGCTGGGCACATGGGCTTCTTCCTGCCAGAGAGCCTTAGTTTCCCCATTTGTGGGTCAGGATGGTGCCCTCCTTTTCAACTGGCACGCGGAGTCAAGGAGAAGATGCCTTGAAGGGCCAGATGGGTACCTTTAGGGACATCCTGCCTCCTCCTCTGTTCTGTGCCTTGATTAGTTGTTTTCTTTCATGCGATGTGTTTACAAGTGTGTGTATGTGTGTTTGTAGTTGGCATGTGGGTGAGTATACGTGTGTGCAGATGTATGTACATGAGTATGCTCGAGTGTGGTGTGTGCACTTGTGGAGACTCAGGGTGAATCATCCTTGATCTCTCTTCCACCTTGTTCTTGCGAGCCTGGGTCTCTCAAGATCCCAGATCACACTATGGGGGCCAGTCTGCTTAGCCACCTTGTTCTGGGAGCTCCCAGGCTTTGCCGTCCAGGGCTAGATTTGTAGGCGGCCACCACACTCACCTGACATTTTTACTTGGGATCTTGAGATCTGAACTCAGGTCCTTTTGCTTGCAGGACAGGGGCTTTAACCGCTGAGCCATCTCCCCAGCCTATTAGTTATTTTCACAAGTTGCTTGGGCTAGCGAGGTGACTCGTCAGGCAAAGATGCTTGCTGTGCACGCCTGCTCACCCAAATTCAACCCCTAGAACCCACATTCACGTGGAAGGAGAGAGCAGAGTCTACACAGTATGCTACATGTGCACCCTACTCTCTCTCTCTCTCTCTCTCTCTCTCTCTCTCTCTCTCTCGCTCTCAGCAAACAGGTTCTCATGCTTTAAGTTTCTAAGTAGCCGAGGGTGACCTTGGATTCCTGATTCTCCTGCCTCCACCTCCGAGTGTTGAACACATGAGCATCACCATGGTTTATGCGGTGCTGGGAATAGAACCCAGGACTTCGTGCATTCTTGGCAAGCACTCTCCCACTAAGCCCCAGTCCCAGCCCTTCATAGCTCACTTTTCAGACCCTTTTAAACATCACTTTTTGATGGACAGGCACCTGTGACTAACCCAACTCTCTCCCTCTTCCCTTCTCTCCCCTCCCCTGTCTCCTCCCCTTCTTTCGTTTCCTCTTTCCCTCCCCCCTTCCCTAGCAATCTGTCAGCTTGCAGTCACCCACCAGTTACAGCCAGCCATGGCCACGGGTGGCTGGAGTGGACGTCCTTAGGCTGTCCCACAGGTGGACACTGATTGGAAGTGCATCTGTGACTGACTTCACCCCATTCTTCGCAGAATGGGGCCAGCATGCAGGGCTGACTCCGGAATGATGCTGGGGCTCCCACCCTCCCAGGCCCCCCTCTATCTCCAGAGGGACGCTGGGCACTCCCAGGCTTCCACTGAAGTCCTGTCCAGATTCTGAGGTCAAGAGGACCAGCTCTCACTAGCCCTAGACCTCCAGTCTCAGCAGAGGTGCTCTTGTGCCAGGGTCTGGAGCTGGAGGGACCCTGACTGTGCCCTAAACGCTGTGAAAGCCTGAGTGGGTGGAGGAGGTACGTGGGGGGTACAGGGGAGTGTGGGGGTGAGCATCTGATGCTGAGGCCTCACCTTGCTGGTGGACAGTGAAGGTCCAGCCTGCCCTTTCTAGAAGATACTTCAGTGAAAACACCCAGGAGAGCACAGGCTGGGACAAGAGCAAGCCCCCCCCCCACTTCCCAGCAGCCCTGAGCCCCGCCCTTCCCATGGGTTATGAGGATGGTATAAGCTGGGACTCTGACTGGGGGTTTTTGAGGGACTTTTGACTTGTGAAGGCTTTAGGCTGGACTCCAGGAGGGACGAGACAAAGCCGTGGGGAATGCCAGGCAGAGCCTCTGCTCTGGGGCTGGGCTAACCTGGGCTCCAGGTCACCCCGAGTCACCTGCAAAGTTGCCCATCATCCTTAGCGTTGGGGTGCTAGAGCGATGCGAGCTGTCCGCACACTGCTGCGCCCACTCAGGCCTTTGCACCTGCTGATCTCGGGCCTCACGAGTCCGTCCTTGCTGCCCTGCCCTGACTTATTTTTCCCTGCCATGCCGGTATCATGTGCCTGCTGGACACATGAGGGTCTCCTTGGGTCTGTTTACATCAGCAGACTGTGAGCTGGCACAGAGGCCAGCCCTGTCTTCTGGCCGTGCACCCCACTTAGAACGGCTCTGGCACCCAGTCTCCTTTCCACGATTGCTGCCTGGCACAGCTTAGTGCTCACTCCCAACAAGGGAACCCAACCGTGAGTTCTAGAGCCTTCAGTCGCCTGCAGTGGCAGATCCTGTCTCTGGAACCAAAAGCAGAAAGGAATGTGGTTGCTTGGAGAGCCCCCAAGGGTCCCACTGTGCCCCTGTGCTCTCTGCGGACCTGGAAGTCCACGGAGAGGCCCATGTTTGTAGCAGGTGGTCTGGGTGCTGGAAGCTTCTGGAAGGATCCAGCAGGTGTCAGCATTTGTATCGGGAGGTGTGGCCGAGTGGCAGCACGATGCCATGGTCCTGGTTGTGGATCATTAACAGTTGCCTAATCTCCACATTTGCTCTCATCCTGGAGGGCTCGAAGCCCTCGATATTAGCCCTAACTCTCTCTCTTTCTCTCCCCTCCTTCTTTTCCTTCCTTTTTTCCTCCTTCTCCCCCTCCTCCTTCTCCCTTTTCCTCCTCTTCTCCCTCCTCTTAGGATTTGCCAGCACTTCTGAACCAGGTCCATACCATGTTCTGCTGCAGTCGTTCTGGAAACAGCTTGGACACCAGCTCTCTCTGAAATGTCCCAGGATGCAGGGTATCCGGGAAGTGGAGGCAAAAAGGCTAGTCCAAGGCTAGGCTTGGCCACCTAGGGTGTTTGAGGCTAGTGCCTGGGCTACATGAGATCCATTATGGAAAAAAGCAACCCCCCAAACAGAATATGGCTGGGGAGACGGCTCGGAAGGTAAAGTCTTGTGTGCGATCTCGAGGACCCTAGTGCGAACCCTGAGAACCCAAGTAAAGCCGGGGACAGTGGGCCGTGGCTGTGATCCCCCTACGGCAAGCAGAAGTGGGAGGCTCTCAGAAGCTCCTCAGTCAGCTAGTTTGGTGGGCACAGAGCGCAGGTGGCCAGCCGGCGGGGACCCGCCTCAGACAAGGAAGAAGGTGACAATGGACACCCAAGGGTGTCCTCTTGCCTCCACCCACACACCACGGCATGCGTGATCCAATGCACACACATGCATGTGCTACACATAAACACACATGCACATTACACATAAACATACACGCACACACAAATAGAACTGAAAACGGTTCCCTGGGGAATTCTGACACCTAGTCCCACTTTCAGGTGGCCCCGTGCCGCACCACTGAGCAGCCCCAGTGGTGTCTCCTAGGCACCTCCTATGGGCTGGGAGCTCCCTCCAGGGGCCACACAGGGCACCGCACAGGGGAGCTGTCAATAGGGAGCAGCGAACACTGGGGGAGCTGCCTGGCTCGCTCTCATCAACACTTCTGACCACTTCTGGTCACTATCCAATGCCCTGCTCCAGATCCTTGGGGCGGTTCTGGAGGCGGATGTCCCCTCTCCCCCAGAAATCATGCCGTGGGAGCAGAAGAATCATGGTCCAGAGCAGTCAGGCTGAGTTCCTGTGCCCGTGGACACCGCGTCCTTCGTGGACTGTGCACGTCTGAGCACTCAGTAAGCCCCGTTGAACAGATGAATGAGGGAACGGATGAAGCATGAAGCAGACACAGGAAGCCAGTGCAAATTCAGAGTCTGCCGGAGATTTTCCCCCTCGTTCCAGGATGGGACAGACACGGCCCCGGCTTCTGCTGTCACTTGCACGATGCAGCTCAATGGGCGGCAAGGTGGCACGAAGACCCGAGGCACGATATCCATGTGAGAAGCCAAGTGTGGTGGGCGCCCTGCGGATGCCAGTGTTGGGAAGGTGCCCGTGGGCAGACCCCTTGGTCAGCCAGCTCAGAGTAAACAGGTCCTAGTTAGAGATGTCTCAAAAAACAAGGCAGCCAGTAGCCGAGGGGTGGTGCCCAGGCTGACTTCTGACTCTGCACCCCGAAACACACACATAGAAAGGATGGAGTAGAGACCAGGCTCACGGAAGGATTGACACTATGCCTACCATGGGAGGTTGGCACATGGTCAGGAGGTAACAATGGAGAACATTCCAAGGCTACCCGTCTCTGAGAATGCTTAACCACACGGTCACCGCCGGCAGTGACGACACTCAGTTGCTCACGACCTCGTGGAGACCGTGACACAGGCTTTCCGTTTGCTGTCCGGCTCTGTCATCTGATTTTAAATGAGCACTTAGGATTTTGCTTTTGAGTCAGGGTGTCATGTAGACCAGGCTGACCTCGAATTCCTGACCCTTCTGCCTCAACCTCCCAAGTGCTGGGATGACCAGTGTGTACCACTACTCCTGGTTTACTCGCTGTGGGACTCGAACTCAGGACTTTGTACAGGCTACGCTGCGTCCTGGGTCCCAGCCAAAGTGCAAGCCGGGCTGGCTTGGAACTCCTAATCCCTTGTCTCATCTCCTTTGGTGTTTTCCTATGGCGACCCCCAGGGCTATCCAGATTCTGGAGCATCATTAAGTCACGGGGCACATGACCATCGGCTTCTGTAACCACCTCCTGTCACTTAGGATGGACGTGGCTGGTTGTTTCACGTGGCCCAGCAGGGTGGACGCGGTGCAGAGAGGTCAGGCTCTGAGGAACAGGACACCTTGCCTGGGGACTGAGATGTCCCTCCACCCGTCCCTCCCTTCTGGGCTGTGAGTAGCCTCCACCCCAGACCTGCTGGGTATTTTTAGCTCACAGGCACCCTGCGCGGCCCTGTGCACTGACCAAATTTAGCAATCTCCAGCCTTCGCAGGGAGGCAGGATGAATGAACAGACGTCGGCCTCCCAATGCTCAGGCAGTGTTGACAGGACTGGGGGGGGGGGACGGTGAAGGGGAAGCCGGAGGGTGGTGCTTAGTAAGAAACCAGAGGAGAGCCGACAGCCTTTGGGGACAGGGTTGGGGTGCAGAGGGGACCCCAGAACATGGGACCCCAGAGCGTGCTGGAGGTGACCTCAGGACACCAGGCAGATGGAGTCTGCATGACCAGCGTCACCGGTGATCACTTCACACAGCGCTTGGTGCTTCTGACTCCCGGGTGGAGCAAGTGTGTATTTCCTCTGAAAGTGGGAAAATTGTGAGAATGAACTTTTTCTAAAAATTTTTTTTATTATGTATTCAATTGTGCGTGTATGTGTGTGTGTGTGTGTGTGTGTGTGTGTGTGTGTGTAGAACCACGGGCGAATACAGGAACCACCATGGACGCCTCCACCTCCTCCTTGTTTACTCTGCCTGGGGATTCACAGGCTCCTACTAGGACCAGAAATGCAGGCTGCCCTCGCTTCCTACGTGGGGTCTGGGATCCGAACTCAGGAGCTTCCGCCTGCAAGGCAGAGGCTTAACCCCTGAGCCCCAAGAGAATGAACTTTTTTAAGTGTCCCAAGATTAAATACATCAGGGGGCTGGGTGTGGTGGCACCTACCTGTCATCTCGGCCCCCGGGAGGGGAGGCAGGAGAGGAGGAGCCAGGGCCTTTCGTGGAGGGGACTGGGGAGATGGTTCAATGGCTAAAGGCCTTGCCTCGCTAGCAAAGGAACCTGAGTTCGGATCCCCAGATCCCATGTAAAAATGCTAGGTGGGTTGACAGCCTATCTGCAATTCCACCCTGAAAGGCTGAGCCTGGGCATCCACAGAGCAAGCTGGCTGGTCGCACTGGCTCTAATGGTGTGTTCTGGGTTTAATTAGAGACCCCAGGCTCACAGCAGTAAGGTGGAAGAATGATGGAGAACAATTCTTTGTATCACCCTTGGGCCTCCACAGGCAAACACACTCACGCGCATTCACATATATATTTCCACTCACATGCACACACACACACACATACACACACACACACACACACACACACACACACACACACACACACACGTACACCAACAATGAGAGCAAACAGGAAGTTCTCTCGGGGTGCAGGGTGCCCTGGCTCCTGCAGCTTCCCAGTGCTCTTCCAGCTCCTGTCAGCTCAACACCCACACCTGAAGCATGAGGTGACCCCCAAAACACTGTGACACCTCTCTGGTCCACTGGCTACCTACCACCTGCAGATTAGGGGTGGGGGCGTGGCCAGGGTCAGCCAATCAGAGCAGCATATGCCTCTGCTTCTGTACACCGCCTGGAGTCTGCTGGGGTCCTGGTGAGATGGGTGTGTGCCGGGATCGACCACCGCTGAGGCCAGTCTCGAGGTGCTGGGCCACTTCGTTGCCTGTGTGAGACAGGATTGCAGGGCGGGAGTGGAGGAGGTGCCGTGCGTGGAGCAGGCCCTACGACCTGAGTGACGTGAGCTTTCCAAGACTCCTGCACAGTGGTCCAACCATGGCCCAGGTGAGGACAGCTGCTGAGTTCCATTGGAGAGAAAGGTGGTCAGCTGTCCCAGCACCTCCCTGCATGCCCTGGGCTCTTGAGGTTACCCCTCCCCCGAGTCTCCGGGGAAGGAACACAGCCAAGTACCGGCCCATGCAACAGAGGCCTTGCATGGCACAAAGGTGGAGTGGAAACGGGCTGGGAACAGTGTGTGTGGGTGTCTTGCATCTGGACTCCTGTAGAGTCAGTGTGCAGAGCATATTGACAGCAGTGCCTGTTACAAACGCTGTCTTCCTCCAGACCCACTAAGATAAGCACGTGACCTGTGAACAGAAGCGGGAGTGACCTCTGGCAGAGTTCAGGTCACATCCAGCTGCACCAGAGAAGGTGACACATCAGGACCCACCCATGGTTCTATCCCCAAGGCAAGGCTGGTTCAATCCCCAGCATCCACAGCTGTGGTGCACAAGGCCTCTGTGCAAACCTGGAGACCTGGGTTCAATCCCTGGAGCCGCAACTTCTGAAAGTTGTCTCTGACCTCTACACATGAGATCCGAGGTATGTACAAACATCCGTTCTCTCTCTCTCTCTCTCTCTCTCTCTCTCTCTCTCTCTCTCAAGTAGATTTTTTTTTAAAAGAGCACCTAGCCCGGTGGATGATCCTGGGTAGATTCCTGGGTGTGCCTCAGATTCTCATCCCGCCACCCAGGGTGGGGAAGAGTCCAGTAGACTCTGAATGATCTTGAGGGCAGTGAGGCATGTGAGCCCGGATGTTGAAGGGCTTGGACCTGTGGCTGGGGGACGATGCTGCAGCGTCACATCCCACGGCTGGATGTCAGCTGCATCAGGAGGAGGCCATGTCCACCGATGACCAAACAAGCATGACTTCGAGTTCACGCCAGTGTCTGTGTGTGTGTGCTTTGCCCAGCTGTTTGACGGACCCCAGCCTCAGCCTCTCGAAGCTGTAAGCCTCACAGGGGCAGACTCTTGCCCCTGCAAAACAGAGTTTTCTTAAACATGAACTGTGCCTGCTTTCAGCAACTGCGCATTCAGTTGCCAGACCAAATGGGTCCCCCCACTTTGGGGCATCTAGATAAAACTCCAAACCATAGGTCAACATCAAAAGAGAAGAGGTCAGTCATTGTGGCTATTTGTGCTTGGTTTGGTTTTGGTGTATGAGTGTGTGTGTGTGTGTGTGTGTGTGTGTGTGTGTGTGCATGTTCACAAGTGTGGGTATGTGTGTGTGCAGGCGCACGAGTATGTACAGAGATCTGGAATGGAAACCAGGGGTCTTCTCTGATCACCTTCCATTTTTATTCTCAGTTGAATCCAGAGTTCAGCCAGCCAGGAGACTTACAGCTTTCCCTGGGGCGTCCTGTCTCCTGGGTGACAGGCCACAGTTGGCCGCCACACATGGGATCTTGAGGATTCACACTGTGGGCCTCACGTCCATGGGACAGGGGCCTGCTGAGCTTGGGAGTGGGGGGCCAGCCTGAGAATAAACGTGCTGTGGTCGGTCTTCAAGCAATCAGGATCCTTGTGCTGTAATCCTGGCTGCCAAAGTCCCCGAGTCAGAACCTGCAATGCCCATGGGACAAAAGACTGGCTGTAGCCTGCTCTCTCAGGATTATGGTCCAAACCTCAGAGGTGGGGCCTTCCTCTTCCTTCCCCTACTCTTCTTCATCAAACCTCCTCCTCCTGCTCTTCCTCCTTCTCTTCTTCCTCCTCCATCAATGTTCACGAAGCTGCAGGTGGAGTCTGAGATACAGAGAAGCTCCCTGAACCTTGTGCTCCTTTGAGGTTGATCTGTAACTCCTGGGTCAGCGGAGCGCTTCAGTCCTTTGCCAACAGCAGGCCTGAGCTGAGTGAGCCCGGGCCACCGCTGCTTGTCCCCTGCCGAGGACGCGCGAGCTAAGTGACCACGCGGGTTTTTGCCTCGTCAATCCCTGTAAAATACCACTGGCTCCGTGATGACAGGTAGTCTCGTCCTGTAGGCCGGAGGCTTACATTCCTAGGTGACAGGCTTCCCGTGTTAGGAAAGCAGCTTCCAAGCAGACATGAGATGTGGGGGTCAGTGAAGCTCCTTGGGAGGGTGGGGATGGGGGTGGGGACACAGCCCTTTCCAGCCAACCAGTGCTGATCTACTGAGAGCCAAGGACTCACTGTCTGCTGGACTATTTCTGGTTGCTTTGTTGTCTTTGAGGTTGTAGCTGGGACTCTGTGCGCTGAGCGCGCATGTCCCCTCACTGAGCTGCCCACACCCACAGCTGCATGGGGTTCAGTTGCCAGTCATTATCAGGCCGAGGGGTTTAATGAGCAGCCTCTGGAATCCCACGCGAGCTGTTGCACTTGCACTCCCGAGCAGGAAGTGACGGCCACAGAAAGGAGCCCCCTGGTCAGTGGAGCAACCTCTGGTGATGGAAACCCCACCCCCACCCCCATGCCGTGGCCTCCAGCTGAGCACTGCGCAGTCTCTGAAACGCTGTGGTTTCCAAGAAGAGCGATGGGAACTGGGTCTGAACCCACAGCCGTGGAAAGGACAGGCCAGCTGCACACGCATCCCACGCCAGCTGCACCCACATCCCACGCCAGGCAGCCTCTTGAACTCTGTCTTACCCGATACACTCAACTCAGAAGCAACTGCAGGGAACCCAGGGGGACGTGGCGAGAGCGGACTACCTGCACGGAGCCTTTCCTTGAATGTAAGTAGAAGTCAGTGACGGTCAGAGAGGATCATGAGGCCTTCAGGGACTGGACCCCTCCTAGAGATCACCAACGCCCGTGAGAAGAGCCAAACATTCCACAGGTTGGACAGCATGCACTCATCTCAGCTTCCTGCAGACCAGCTGCAGCGCCCCCTCCCATGGCAGGTCCTGGGAACAGGGGTCTTGATGGCCCGTCACCATGCAGCCTGCAGGTCCAGATCTGATCAAAATATCCTTAATGGGAGAAAGTTGCAATCCTGGCTAGCAGAGCTTTTGAACTGGGCAAGAGGCGTATCTTCCAGCCATTCCCAGTGCTCTCTCAAGCCTCTAACACTGTGTTAAGCTAAGCATTCCTTTCCTTCTGGAACCTTCTTCCAGACCAAGCATCCTCACTCGGAACCCGAGTACCTGTCCTCACAGGCAAGTACTGCGAAACTCCCAACTTAGCAGACTCTGGTGCAAACAAACAAACAAACAAACAAACAAACAAAAAACCCGTTTCTGTTAAGAAAAAAAAAAAAAAAACCCTCTTTCAGTTTCTCTTTCAGGATGACACAAGACTGCGCTAGAGTTTTGTAAAGGTCACTGAAGTTCACGGACCTGCCACCATGTGCTAAAACAAGGGAAGCCCGCCCTCTTGTGGCTGACATTGGTACTGCTGCTGCCTCGGAGCCCAACCCACCAGCACGCACCTTGGGTGGGGAGTCTGTGGGTGTCCTCCAGGCGCAGGCAAAGAGGAGCAAAACCACAGCGACCACCACCCTGTATTTTGTTCCATGAATCTCCCTCCCGGGGGCTCCACTTTCAGAATATGTTGTTTCTTATAAATGTTTGCTTAGCGTGAGTTTTTACAGGTGTTCAGAGACCAACTAGGCTGGCCCCCTCCTTGTTTGAAGACAAATCTCATGTCGTCCAGGCCCATCCCAGCTTGTTCTGCAGCTGAAGATGATCTTGAACTTCTGACGGCTGTGCTTGCAGGTGTGTTCCCCCATGCCTGGTTCATTAAGCGTTGGGGTACAAACTCAAGAGCTCTGTGCAGGCTAGGAAGACGCTCTCCCATCTAAGCTGCGGCCCCATACACATAGGCTTACATTTTAAAATCAAGATCCAGGCTGGAGAGATGACTTTGGAGTTAAGACTTGCCTCGAATGCAGAAGGTCCGGAGTTCAGATCTCAGGTCCCATTTAAAAAAAAACAAAAACAAAAAAACCCACCAGGCGGAGTCAGCAGTGGCGACCTGCACTTCTGGCCTCTGGTGAGCACAGCCTGGGAAATCCCAGAGCAAAGAAAAAGAACAGGAAGTAGAAAAAAAGGAGGTAGAGGCAATACAGAATGATTCCTGAAGTCACCTTGGTCCTCTACAGAGATACATGGTGCCCTCTGATATATACACACACACACGTGTGCACATACACAGTAAATAAATAAATTAAATTAAAATCAAGATCTTTGCTCTATCTGTTCTTAAAGCAAAACCCACTGTCATGGTTAGGCACAGGTGTCAACTTGACAGTTGAGGGTTTGAGCTCTGGGCACATTTGAAGACAATTAGTGGTTGAGTTAGGCCCAGAGCAAACCTGCAGGAGATTGTGTGGCTGATGGGAAAGGCCCAGGTGGGTGGAATTAGGCCCAGAGAGTTGGTTGAGAGAGTTGGCATCCTTGTATACACCTGGCCAGACATGCTGGTCTGGCAAGTAAGGATCGTCCCTCTCTCAGCTGTTATGTGGTGATGGTGTGGCCAGTTCCCTTAGCCCTGGTGTTGGTGCAGTGCTCTCCTGCTAAGATGGACAAACAACTGTAATTGGACAATCATAAGGAAATAAACCCCATGTTCCCTTAAGCCTTCTGATGGTCATTTATCAGCAATCATGCAGGCGAACTGCAATAGACTTTGGTACCTGGGAAGTGGGGTGTTGCTGATAAATCTGACTGTGATGCATCTTGTGGATTTAAATGGTTTTGCTGGACAAAGTTTGAAATGTTAGAAGATTTTGACTTTGTGGATTTCAAATACCATTCTGCAGAGTTTAATAGGCCACTTGGATAATGAAAATGCTGACAGAGTTGTGAATTGTTTTGGCCCAATTTGTGAGGAAGGTAACAAGGACTTTGGTGAAGTTGAATTTAAAGACGATGGACTGGTTTGCTTGACAGGAGAGCTGTGTTGGTGGCTGTGAGACTCTGCATGTAGAAAGGGCAGGCAGCAGAATATCTGTTGCCGTTGAGAAATGAGCATCAATGAAGGAAAACCTAGTGACTTGTACTGGGATGGTGGAAAACATGAATACCACTGTATGTTGAGTTTGTGGTTTGAAAATCCAGATTCCTTCAGGGGCCAAAAGTCCAAGTAAAAGCCTTTTCTTGTCCTTTGCAAGTTTGGTTGCCTAGAAAGGGGCTTTTCCAGAGTCAGCACGCTAAAGTTGGTACAGTCGTAGGTCCAGTGGACCAAGCTACATTTCAGCCTCGCTGAGGAATACGACAGCGAACCTCAGTTGATACCGGTTTTGGTGAATGATTACCGGGTTCTTGGAGATCAGCAAAAACTTGGCATCAAGTAGCAGGCGCAGAGTTCCTGCAAGGAAAGGTGACGCTTATAGCTGCAGAGGTGAACCCAGAGTGGTGTTGGAGATGCCAGCAATGTGGGAGGTGTGCTGAGGACAGCTGCGAGTGGAGATTCAGCCTGGTTCAGAGGAACTCTGCTTTTACAGCTGTGAGCTGCAAACAGGGACTGGGAATGCCTCGAATCTTTGAGCCGCCTTGACTATGTGATGAGAAACAGAAGACGGACACAGAAGTAAAGATTCGGTATTTGATTTGCTAGACTTTTAAAAATATTTTCTTACTGCTCAAGATCCTTCTGTTTTAATGTTTTGTTTTATAAAGTTTTAACTTATTCTGATTTAATACACTTTTAAGGTTAAGAAACTTTGAACTTTTGAAATGTTGGAACTGAAGTTTTAATGAGAAAACATTTCAGGGGCTGGAGAGGTGGCTCAGGGGTTAAGCCTCCGCCTTGCAGGCAGAAGGTCCTGAGTTCGGATCCCAGATCCCACGTATAGACACCAGGCGGAAGCGGGGGCGGCTTGCGTTTCCGGTCCTGGTAGGGTGGAGCCTGTGAATCCCGGGGCAGAAGGAGGTGGAGGCGTCCATGGTGGTTCGTGAATTCGTCCGTGGTTCTACACATACACAGACACACACACACACAGACACACACACACATACACGCGCGCGCGCGCCTGCGCGCACATACACACGCACATGCGCACAGTTGAATAAAAAAAAAAATTGGGGCTGGAGAGATGGCTCAGGGATTGTGACTCTGTCTCACAAGCAGAAGGTTCTGAGTTCGGATCCCAGGTCCCACGTTAAAAAAAAAAAAAAAAACTAGCGGAGAAAACATTTCAAATTTGTCTATGAAATGTATTTATTTTTTAAGATAAGTTTTAACACCTATGGGAACAAAGATTAAAAGTTACATTTTCAAAGTGCTATGTTTTTGTGTCAGGTTGACAAGGGGTGGAGTGTCAAAGTTAGGCACAGGTGTCAACTTGGACAGTTGAGGGTTTGAGCTCTGGGCACATTTGAAGACAATTAATGGTTAAGCCCAGAGCAAACCTGTAGGAGATTGTGTGGCTGATGGGGAAGGCCCAGGTGGGTGGAATTAGGCCCTAGAATAAAGCACAGACAGCTGGTTGAGAGAGATGGTTTCTTTGTGTATACCTGGCCAGACATGCTGGTCTGGCAAGTAAGGATTGTCCCTTTCTCAGCTGTTACGTAGAGATGGTATGGCCAGTTCCCTCGGCCTGGTGTTAGTGCGTGCTCTCCCGTCAAGCTGAACTATGAACTGTAACCAGTAATCATAAGAAAGTGAACTCCTTGTTCCCTTATTCATTTGATGGTCATTTATCAGCAACCATGCAAGGTGAACTGCAGCACCCGCTAAATTAAAGAACTGGTGACCTTTCCCACGGTGGCTGTTTCTAATTGACCACGGAACCCCAGTGACCCTCCAGCTCCCACCTCCCTGGGATTGTGGGCATTTGCTGCCACTGGTTACATGGGTGCTGGGGGCAGACTCAGGTCCTCGGGCCCCATGCCACAAGCACTTTATTGACGGAGCCCCCTTCCCAGCTCAAAAGGATGTTCTTAAAGACCATCACTTGCTGGGTTTGTCAGCCTTGGTCCATAACCCCATCTACAGAAAGGTGCAGGAAGACTGAGAATTCAAGGCCTGCGTGGACCCCAGAGCGAGGTCAACGTCAGCCTGGGAGACTTAAGACAAAACGTTCAAAGCAGGTTTGTGGATGTAGCTCAGTGGACAGCACCCGCGTGGGAAGCCCGGGGCCTGGGGCCCTCTCTACAGGCACAAAGATGTCATCAAGACAACTGGACCACGGTTCACAGGTAGCTGCGATGACATCCTAAGTCATTTCATTTTATTGAGCTTCATAAAACATCTTTCAGTTACAGAATAAGCAAGCATCACAAGGATCTCGAGTCACGGCAGCGGCACAGAGTGGGTAGAGGGCGAAGCCTGCTGGGCTTTATATGAGAGTGGCACGGACTCGCCTTCCCCCTGGGGAGCTGCCCGCTCACCCGCCTCGCCCTGAGCTTGGAAACTGGAATGCTGAGCAGATCAACATGCCAAGACGGAACTTGAACTTGGGACCTAAGGGTGGCTCTAAGATGTGGGAGGGGGGCTCACCCAAGGATGCCAAGCAGGAAGGGGGACAGGGGCTCCCACGGCTTCACACAAAAAGGCTCCCCCTGACCACAGGGAGCTATGGGAAGTGGGGATTCCTCCCAACCACACACATTTCACTGTCAGACACGGCTTCTCGTTGCTGTCCATCATTTAAATATGTAAACAAAGTTTTAGCTAGAGATAAGGGTTTTAACCTAAAATATTAATAAATACTATATATAGCTATGTATTTTTTGGCACAGGGTCTCACGCAGCACAGGCTGGCATAGGTTAGATGGCACGAATTCATCTATCTGTTGGGCTCTGGGAAAACAGACGTGCACCACCATGCCTGTAACATGTCAGGCATGTTACACAGGCACTCTCCCAACCGGCTAAGAAATACACTAGCAAATGACTTCGTGCTTATCAAAAGATCATCATTAAAAGAGAACACAGGCTAGGCCAGTGACACAGGCCCCTGTGAATCCTCTTGGGAGACCTGGGCTGGAGAGTTCAAACCCAGCCTGGGCAGCTTAGTGAGACCTGGTCTCAGAACAAAACAAACAAATAATAAGTGTGTGTGTGGGTGGGGGGAAGCTGCGGATGTAGCTCAGGGGAGGGAGCCTATCTAATAAAATAAATAAATAAATAAATAATAAGTGGGGGGAGCCTGCTGGATAAAATAAATAAATAGTAAGTGGGGAGAGCCTGCTGGATAAAACAAACAAATAAATAAATAATAAGTGGGGGGGAGCCTGCTGGATAAAACAAACAAATAAATAAATAATAAGTGGGGGGAGCCTGCCGGATAAAATAGATAAGGGGGAGCTGGGGCTGAAGCCGCCTTGCATCACCCAGGCTGGACTCAATCGCAGGCTCTCTAACACAGGGGCGGGTGATATAAACCCACTTACTCTATGGTCTGCATGGCAGGCTCCAGTCTAATATGTGGTTTATCACTTTCTAGCCCGTTTTCCTCTTTTTATAGCATGAAGGTTTTTTGGGGGGGGTTAAATTTAGAATTCATGAAAAGAATTATGGTGTCTTTTAGGTTTCATGGAAAATTCATTTGCATAAAAAAGATAGAAAACTAACCTTTGGTGTTTAAATATCAAAAATATCATGTAGGCATGAGTCAGCAAAAAGCTTTCCGGCTCTCACTACGGGGCTGTGCTGGTCTAAGCTCAAAGTTTATGGATCTCTTTTGTGGGTGGGGGGGCTTTTCCTGGTGGGTCACATGCTGGTGTCGTGTGAGAGCACCCACAGTTGGAGATGCCCCCTGCAATCTAAGGTCTAAATCTAGCCTTTTGGGAAAATTCTGCGCCCCTCCCCCTTCCCAGCAGCTTTTACAAGCGACCTCAAACTCTAGGAAAATAGTGATCTCCACTGCTGGTGAGCTGGTCTCTAACTCGTGTCAACCACCAGGGGGCGGCGGAGAGCGACCTATCACTTATCCATCATGTTGAGGATCATGTCGCAGGTCAAGTCTTCATCCAGACCCCCGCTCCCGGCCATGAACTCTCTGTAGTAGCTGGGGTTCAGCTCCTCCAAGAAGGATGCCTCCCACACAGCGGCGTCCTCCTGGGCAGCGGCGGCAACGCCCTCCTTGGCGCCGACCCCCTCCTGGGCAGCAGGGGCGTCCTCCTCAGCGCTGATGTCTTTGGGGAGAAAAGACAGAGAGAGAAAAGTGTGAGACATTCGAGAACTGAAAACTAGGCACATGCGTGTGGGACACAGTAGCTCCCAAGCTGACCGGGCAGGAGAACGACGAAAGCCAGTCCTCTCGCAGGGCAGCGACGCACTGGCTGTCAGTCACCTGCTGTGAGGCTGCTGGCCCTGATGCTGGGGACGCCTCTGTGGGGGGCTGTAAGAGTTCAGTAATCTCCTGCCATGCAAAGCCATAAACACGTCCAAGCCTCACATGGGGAAGAGAGTGGGCTCTGGCCAAGGAGTGGGGTGCAGGCTGGGCAGACCCCAGCATGGCCATTCTTGCGTTCTAGTACCACAGGATGATGCTGACAGGAATAAAGAGCTGCCCCCCCCAGCTGTGGACACAGGCTGAGAGCAAAGACTGTTGTCAGGGGACCCTCAGATGCCCTGGGGAAAGGGGGATTTGCAAGAGCCACAAGCCCCTGTCAGTGTGCAGAGGGCAGGCTGTGGCTGGGGGACAGTGGGGGATCTGTCTGGAGTTCTGCTCCGGATAGACTGAACCCAATGGCACATTCGCTCCCAAAGCCAGCGCCGAGAGCCTGTCCTGCCCTCCCGCTCCCTGTCCTGGATGGAGCCTCGGGTCAGCAAGGGGGGTTGGGACGGCGAGCTGCGCTTGGCCCGCTCTGCTTTCCAAGGGACACGTGCACGTGCACATCGCATGCCGTCGCCCCTGCATGCTGTCCCTCCTGGGGCGGGTGACAGTGCCTCCAGGCCCCAGGGGGTTTCTGACTCCCTAAATCAGGGGGTCCAGACTAAGCCCGTCTGAAGAGAAAGGACGCGGAGGCACACGAAGAAGGCGGTGCCATTAGGTGGTGACATGCAGGACTCCATGATGGGCTGGTGACATGCAGGTCACTGGGAGAAACTCGCCAACTAGGCAGAGACACAGGTGACTGTACAGGTCGCCCAGACCTCGGGTGAGGACTAAGCTGACCTCCTATCAGCATCCAGGCTGCAGAAGTCAGGGTTCCTCCCTTCCTCCCTGCTGGCAGGGAACCCCAGGAAGTGGTCATGATTTCCTGGCTCTCCCCCCCATAGCAAAACATCGCTGCCTTTCAAACTCAGCCCAGAATCATCTGGTTGCTTGTTCTCAGTGCGAGAGCCCAGGGCCTGGCTGGGGCACAGAGCCACACCCCAGTCTGTCCTGTGTGAGACGACATCTGGTCTCAGTCTCCAGGTGCTGGGGTTACCAAGTGCGCTGTAGTTCTCTTATTCAGATAGGATTTTACCATGTTTTTGACTCATTTAACGGATCTTTTTGAACAAACGAAACACACTCGGGTGGAGCAGCAGGGAAGTGGGGGAGCCATTTAGGCACCTGGCTAATATTCTCTGACACTTTAGGGTCTAGTCCACTTGGAGCTCAGGGATTGGGGTGGCCTCACGATGACTGTTCCAAAGGTGGGTGGACTGTGTGGCTTTTGGTCTCTCTTCTCCAGTAGAGGATGGACTGACTCTGTGGCCAGCCACTCAGGAGAAGTAATGACCATCCCCTCCCGCCAGTGGCTGGCTGGCAGGGGAGCTGGGAGGAGCCCTCAGGTGTGTCTTGAGACGCTAGAGTGCCAGGCACCACCCAGATGAGCCGAGAGCCCCAGTCCCTGGAGGCCTGGACGCGACAGGGCTCAGGAGGGTGGAGCTGAGGGTTCAGGACCTGAGAGTATGTGCACCGGGGTCTCGAGACAGCAAGGAAGGGGTCGAGAGCGGGAGGAGGGGCGGAGAGGCTGTGGGACGCTGACAGTTTCCGAGTGTCGAGGACTTCTGAGATTGCAGCCAGACAACGGCTGGTGACAGGGGCAGATGCAGTGCAGGGGTCTCAGATACAGAGCCGAGGGGAGCGTCGGTAGGTCGAGACTCTGTTTTCAGGCACCGGCCGGGCCGGGGGAAGACAGAAGCATGTAGCTCAGATGGAGAGGGGTTCCCAGACACCCAGACGCCCCCCGCCAGGGACGCACACAGCACACTACACAGCAGGCGAGGAAAGAGCCCCGGGCCAGCCTCAGGGAGGCCAAGGCAAGCCCCGGACAAGGCGTGGCACTCAGGAGGGAGCGTGGATGCCATCTGGGCCTGGTCACCTACGGACTGCACTGCAGGGTCAGAAAACCAGGGACTGGGGGGCTGAGGAGAAGGACACAGCTGCGATGGAAGAAGTGTATGTGGGGTGAGGGGGTGGCCAGGAGAGCAGGCCGGGAAGGGAAAGGCTGGCAGAGAAAGGCCGGCAGGGATGGTCGGCAGGTGATGGCGGCAGGAAACAGGGGAGGGACAGAGGACACAGGACGGAAGGCAGATGGAAGGGTCAGGGGGAGAGAAGCAGCCAAGTGCCCTGCGAGCCCCCATATTGGAGGGACCGAGCTCCACAGGGAGTGGGAGGGGCCGTGACGGCGCAGCCGCTTGCGAGACCCTGGGTGTGTCACAGCGAAGGCGAAGACCAGGCCACAGGGCGCGGCCAAGAAGAGAGGGGCTCCAGACAGACTCGGGGCTCCGCCGTATGCTACCCGGTGACAGTGCTGAGACGAAGGCTGGGCCAGCGGCCCGTGTCTTCACCTTCATCTTCTGACCCCACGGGGCCGGGCCGAGAGGCCTGTGGAGTGGCGGGTCCTCAGGAAGATGAGGAATTCCATTGGTGGCCACTGGGGAGGAGGTCAGTGGGCCCTGCGGAGGGCACAGCCTGAGTGGCATCTGGGAGGGAGGTGGGTAGCTGTGGTGCACAGAAACAGCGTGAGGTGGGCATCTGGGGACTGGCACAGGCTCGGCCCCCTGGGCCCGATGCTGGCCAGGCACATCCCTCTGCCATCTAGTCCTGTCCTCACACACAACAGTGCCCAGGATTATGGCCAGAATGGGGGGAGCATCCGAGTGCTCCCGGGGTGAACTCCTGGGGAAGTGCCACAAGGGACGGTGCTCCTTGACTGTAATGTGGAGAGTGCTCCCAAGGGTGACATGGAGTGCTCTCCAAGGTGCACTCACGGCAGGAGACCAGGACTGGGAGAAAGGCCCAGAGACTGATGCATGAAAGATGTGGATGGCACAGGAAGGTTGGCACAGGAAGGCTGCCCACCGCAGACGCAGCACGAGAAAGCAGAGCACATGAAGAAATGGTGGCTCCCAGGAAAGGCGGGTACCGCGTGATCCCCTCAGGGGCTCCCATGCTGCAGGCCCGGACCGCTGGAGCTCCCAACCGCTCCGGCTCTCCGACCCTCTTCCTCTAGGACCCCTTTCTTTCTTAATGAACTGTCTGTGTCTGTCCCTATCCTGCGTCTGGTCCGGTTCTTTGTTCTGACATCCGAGCAGGTGTCTTTGGACAGACCCAGGTCTGTAGAGGAGCAGGGACTCCTCCAGTCTCCTGCCCAGCTGCGCCTGGCCACATACGGCGGGGCAGAGAGGGCAGGAAGTGACCGTGGGAGGCGGGCCAGAGTCTCCTCGGCGCCAGGTGGGGGTTGCTACCCCTGGTCTAATGCCCGCCCAGACAAGGAGCGGTGATTGTTTAGTACAGGTGACATCTGAATGTGACCCGGCTCACTCACATTGGGGCATGCTCCTCAGCAGCTCCCAGACAGGCGTCTGTCTGATGCCACAACTCTGAGAGAGGGGCAGAGAGAGGGCTGGAGGGTGGGCATCTGAGAGAGGGGGGGGCTGGAGGGTGGGCATCTGAGAGAGAGAGAGAGACAGAGAGAGGGGGCTGGAGGGTGGGCATCTGAGAGAGAGAGAGAGACAGAGAGAGAGGGCTGGAGGGTGGGCATCTGAGAGAGGGGGGCTGGAGGGTGGGCATCTGAGAGAGAGAGAGAGGGGGGCTGGAGGGTGGGCATCTGAGAGAGAGAGAGAGAGGGCTGGAGGGTGGGCATCTGAGAGAGAGAGAGAGAGGGCTGGAGGGTGGGCATCTGAGAGAGAGAGGGGGTTGGAGGGTGGGCATCTGAGAGAGAGAGAGAGGGGGGGCGGGAGGGTGGGCATCTGAGAGAGAGAGAGAGAGGGGGCTGGAGGGTGGGCATCTGAGAGAGAGAGAGAGGGCTGGAGGGTGGGCATCTGAGAGAGAGAGAGAGAGGGCTGGAGGGTGGGCATCTGAGAGAGAGAGAGGGCTGGAGGGTGGGCATCTGAGAGAGAGAGAGAGAGGGCTGGAGGGTGGGCATCTGAGAGAGGGGGGGCTGGAGGGTGGGCATCTGAGAGAGAGAGAGAGGGCTGGAGGGTGGGCATCTGAGAGAGAGAGAGAGAGGGCTGGAGGGTGGGCATCTGAGAGAGAGAGAGGGCTGGAGGGTGGGCATCTGAGAGAGAGAGAGGGCTGGAGGGTGGGCATCTGAGAGAGAGAGAGGGCTGGAGGGTGGGCATCTGAGAGAGAGAGGGGGCTGGAGGGTGGGCATCTGAGAGAGAGAGGGGGCTGGAGGGTGGGCATCTGAGAGAGGGAGGGCTGGAGGGTGGGCATCTGAGAGAGCGAGAGGGCGGGAGGGTGGGCATCTGAGAGAGAGAGAGAGGGCTGGAGAGTGGGCATCTGAGAGAGAGAGAGAGAGGGCTGGAGGATGGGCATCTGAGAGAGAGAGAGAGGGGGCTGGAGGGTGGGCATCTGAGAGAGAGAGGGGGCTGGAGGGTGGGCATCTGAGAGAGAGAGGAGGGCTGGAGGGTGGGCATCTGGGGGGGAGAGAGAGAGAGAGACTTGGAGCACGGGCATCTCAAGCAGGAGGGGGCTGGAGGGGGCGTCTGAAGTCTTGCGCCTGAGGTGCGGCAGAGTCAAGAATCGGGTCTGGAGGCCGTGGCTGTGGCCCGGGGCAAGGCACTGCCCTGCACGGCAGGAGGAGAAGCTGACGGTACAGGTGAGTACTCAGCACCCAGGTGAGGCAGGAGAATTAGGAGTTCAAGGTCATCCTGGGCTAAGCAGTGAGTTAAGAGGCCTGGGCTACGGAGAAGCAGCTGCCTTGGGCAACACAAAGGGAGCACAGGAAACAGCAACGACAGCCAACCAGGAAGGAGGGAAGGAGATGGGGAGAGGGGAGGGGAGGCTGTGCCTGTCGGAAGACATTTGCTCCCCAGGTGTCCCCTCAGCCCTGTGATTCTCCTAGGACAGGCGCAGAGCGAAGGGCACAGTCATCTCCACACAGTGCCAACCCTGTGCAGAGCTGGCACGTGATGTTCCCCGGAAAGCAGGGAGACTGGGGAGAATGTGCAGGGGGTGTGCAGGGAGGAGGGGATGCAGGGAGAAGGGGTGTGCAGGGAGAAGGGGTGTGCAGGGAGGAGGGAGTGTGCAGGGAGGAGGGGTGTGCAGGGAGGAGGGAGTGTGCAGGGAGGAGGGGTGTGTAAGGAGGGGGGGTGTGCAGGGAGGAGTGGCTGTAGGGAGGGGGTGCAGGGAGGAGGGGGTGTGCAGGGAGGAGGGGTGTGCAGGAAGGAGGGGGTGTGCAGGGAGGAGTGGCTGTAGGGAGGGGGTGCAGGGAGGAGGTGGTGTAGGGAGTGTGTGCAGGGAGGGGGTGGGCTGGGAGGGGGAGTGCAGAGGGGTGTGCAGGGAGGGGGTGGGCTGGGAAGAGGGGGGTATAGGGAAGGGGTGTGCTGGGAGGAGGTGTGCAGGGAAGGGAGGGGAGGGGTGCTGGGAGGTGAGGGTCTGCCAGAAAGGCCACGTTGCAGTTTCCAGACAGGTGCCCCTCCAAAGGCAAGTGCCTTTCAAAGGGAGAGAGAAGGGAAGCCATGTGAGGGGAAGCGGAGACATGCTGACATGGCCGTAAGCCAAGAACTGCTGGCCGTCTCCAGAAGTCAAAGAGGACCCTCCTTTGCCCCTAATGGACCGGCCCAGCCAGCCAGCGCCGCGATGTGGGACACCTGATTGATCCCTGGAGTTTGCAGCTTGTCCCTGTGAAGCTCTAGTCAGTCTTCACAGTCCCAGGGTGGAGCCTGTTGCACATGGAGTCCCCCCAACTGGAAGTGAGAACCCTGGGTGAGGGAGAAGTGTGTGCAGGCATACAAGGGTGCAGCTGTCACTCAGCCATGTGGGCGTGGCTTCCACACCTTTATGTGACTGTGTATGCAAACAGAGGTGTGTGCATGCATACAGGGGTGTAGCTGTCACTCAGCTATGGGGGTGTGGCTTCCATACCCTATGTGAGTGTGTCATTCAATCATGAGGGTGTGACCCTGGGGTCTCTCATTGTTTTTCTAGCAATAATTTGCAACAGAAAAATCACAAAATTGTTTGAAATACGGTACCATTGTCGGGTCCTGCATTCTCCCCAGTGGACGGCACGGTCAACCTCTGCTCTGGGTCACACTTCTTCCAGTGTCTCTGCAGGTTACTCTGTGGGGGGCAACACAGGTCACAGGTGGGCATCAGCATCGCCAAGAGCGGTTTGCAAGCGGTTGCAACGCAGCATTAAGTTAAAAGATGGCTTCAGAGGGCCTGCGAGGTGGCTCAGAGGTAAGGCGACTGCTGGCAAACCAGAGACCAGAGTTTGATCCCTGAAGGCACATGGTGAAAGGAGACAACTGACTTTCAAAAAGTTGTCTCTGACTTCCACCACGTGCCATGGCTTGCATGCATGTACTACCCTGTTAAAGGAAATGAACTAAATAACACACACACACACACACACACACACACACACACACACACATATGCACACACACACACACAGACGGGCTTCCAGAAAACAGCAGGCATCTGCAATCTGCTCTTTTATGATCTTGGATCAAAACATGAAGATGATCCTTTTTCTTTCATGTACGTGCATATGGTGCGTGTGTGCGTGTGCGTACAAGAGAGCACTGTGGAGATCCAAGGGTGACTTTACTACATCTTTACTGCTTTGTTCTGGGGTTTCCTAGGCTCAACCTACCAGGGCCAGAATTACAAGCTGCCATTTCTATCGGGCATTTTCTAAACGGGATCTGAACTCAAGTCCTTTTGTTTACAAAGCAAAGGGTTTAACTCCCAAGCCACCTCCCCAGCTCAAAGACGGTCTTTTTAAGGAGCCGTTCCCTTTGCAGTTAGGTCTAATCAAATTCAGTTGTCTTTTTTCTTTTTTTTTTTTTGATAGAAATCAACAAGAAGACAGGCCCTACTTTCTGTGAGTGCAGAGCCCCCAGTGAACGAGGCTCTTTCTGATGACCTCAGACTAAAGCCACCGGACCAGGACGCTGGAGAAAGACACACGGGGCATGGAATACACGCTGCCCACCCAGGTCCTGCTCAGACCAGAGTCCCACAGGCCATCCTCGTCTGCCCGTGGAGGGACATGTCTGTTGTTCAAATGCCTCCTCTTCCATGTGAGGTGTTGGGAGGTGGATATGTGTCTCCTCCACCCGCAACTAGCTGTTCTTAATGAGCAGAGATAACCTTGTACCACTTTTTAAAGCACGAAAAGCCCTGGGCTTCTTGCCGTTCCCCCCTCTGGGTTCCCAGAACATCCGAGGGGGCCTATGAGCTCCCTCCTCTATAGCCTTGGCATGGGTTATGCCCCTCCCAGACTTGGAACCACAGAATCTGCCATGTGATGAATGTCTGTTAAGCCTAAAATTTTGAGGTGGCTTGTTTGGCAGAAACAGAAAACAAAGTGTGCGTGTATCAGCCTGAGTCTCGGAGTAGCTGGAAGATGTTCCTTACGCTGCCCCACGTTCAAAGTCAGGACTTCAGAGAGCTAGAGGTCTTCTCAAACAACTCGCAAGCCAGCACGTGCACAGTTAGGCAGCGCTATGCCCATTTCCACAGTTACTGGGCAGACTGAGGCAGGAGGATGGTAAGTTCTCGGCCGGCCTACGCGTTTCAAAATCGGAAGCAATGAGGGGCTGGAGGTAAGGCTTAATGGATGAGAGCTTGCCTAGCACGCACCAGGCCTGGACCCCATCCCTAAACAGGCTGTGTGTGTAGAAAGCCCTTTTTAGATGGGCAGAAGAGGACGTGTGCCCTACCTGGTGTTTTGTGACCCCCAAAAGTCAGCAAGCATTTTCCTTGGGAGAGGCAGCTGATATATTTAGTGGTGATGAAACTTCATCACCCTTCGCCCTGCAAGCATGACCCCAAGCTTTGAAGACCCTTACCCAGCAGGAAAACCCCTCGTCACACTTGTCGCACTTGTAGATGTTGGGGACGTCGTTGGCATCATGGTCTCCCTTCACGTGCTCCGTGAGAAGCTGCTTCTCTTCCGTGTGCGTGCACATGTGGGCCTTCAGGTTCTGCTCCTGGGGGGAAGGGGGACAGGTTGACCCAGGCAGAGGGACTTCCGGGAATGAGAGCAGCTCAGGACCCTCAGCGTCAGGCCCAATGTTCTGGGACAGAGCGCAAATCTCAGGTGTGGATTCAAAGACAGACCTGCACAGGGCCCTGCTGACCTCTGCCTGGTGGTCAGTTACATGGGCCACACGGTAGCGCCCACTTCAGGGAGCAACACAAGGGGCACCCCTGCTCCCCACAACCCACATGGTAGGAGGAGAGAAACTGCCAGCTGTCCTCTACACAGTCACATGGGTGTGCACTTCTGTGTGCACTTCTGTGTGCACACACAATGTTACCAAGCGTAGAATTCTGTCAGGGTGAGCGGCTCTGGCCACTGCTCCAAGGTCCTTTTTCTTGACTCCACCTCTGCGCTCACAGCCGTGATGCGACCACTCAGGCATCTCTGGGACCCTGGCTTGGCCAGTGTCGCCCCAACTGGTTCCAGAACCCCAGAGGTTTGGTTAACCCACGCTGCAGCATGCCAGTAGATGGCCCCTGGCCACTCCAGCTAGTTGGAGCAGGCTGTTTAGATTATGCCTGACTCTTTGGAGGTGTTTGGTGGGAGAATCCCACCCCCAAAGCTCTTATCAATTAAGGAACTACACCTGCTTGCACGCACCACTTCTTACGTGCGCATACACACATGCACCCCCAACTGCTTGCATGTGCACCTGCTGGCATGTGAGCAGTACCTGCTCACAATTGCACTGTACCTGCTTTGTACCACTGTACTTACTGCACTTGCTTGCACGCACTGTACTTACTGCACTTGCTTGCACATGCCCCGTACCTGCTTGCATGTGTAGTCGCAGATCTTGCACTTGAACTTCTCGTTCTTGTGGGTCCGCTGGTGCTGCATGAGAGCATAGCGCTCGTGGAAGCTGGTGGCACAGTAGCGGCACTTCATCTCCGTGGGGCTGTAGGTGTGCAGGTTGCGCAAGTGCACACCTGCAAGAGTCGGCAGAGACAGGCGCTGGGAGACCTGCTCTGTTAGGTTGGTCCCCCAGCCTGGGGTCTTGCCACTGTGAATGTCCAATCTTCTCTGGTGGGGTGGGCAGTGCAGACCCCATCCCCAACCCCCCCATCTGCAGCACTCGCCCCTCAGGGGCTGTGGGCAGACTGCCTCTGGAGACTGGCAATGTCCCCCCCAGGGCATCTGTGCTGTGATGGAACAGACCACCGAAGCTTCAGGCTAAGAGGGGGCTGGAACTACAAAAGGCCGGTCCTGTCAGTCCTAAAGTGCATTTTGAGACCCGTGGGCGCAGAGAAGCAGCAGGTTCAGGAGGACGCTGGGGTTTTCCCATAACAAACCCGTAACTGTGGTCCAGCTGTGACCCAAACCCTTTCATCCTCCACATCACAGCTGATGCAGCCAGAGGCACGTCCTGCTGGCCAGTCACGCTGGCCAGGACGCTCTGTCAACTTAGTCTCGGCTGTGTGACGTCATGCGAGGCTCTGCACAGCCACCTGCGACAACTCCAGAGCTGGAATCTCTCAAGGGAGGAAAGACATGATCCTGTCTCTACAGCACCCCCCTATAGGGGTGGGTGTGTCTCCCCGGGGCTGCCTAGAGCTAAGTAAGTCTCCTAGGCTTTGGCCAAGGGTTCTTGTTCTTTGTGTCCACCAAGTCCCGCTGGGCTGTGTCCCAGGGCCGCAGCATCACTGACAACGTCCTGATGGTGGAAGGGAAGACGAGTCAAACAATCTCTGCAATCTCTGGGACTTCTCAGGGCTAATGGGCTCCTGCCCACATCCAGTACCGTCTGCGTCTACTTGGGGAGGGGGTAGGGCACCTCCTGCAGCAGTCTGTCCCAACCGCGCCTCCCTTCCCCAGCCCGGGGTCCTGTGCTTTGAGAAGCGCCTCTTCCTGAAGCGGATCCTCCAGGGGGCAACCCTGAGCCCTTACCCTGCGCTCTGAGATCCCAGGGTGGTCACGGAACGGACTTGAACAGAATTGAATTTACAAAGCAGCTGCTGCTTAACACCCAGCGTGGGGGACCTCCAGAAAGTCACAGTGCCCCTGAACCCCATTATCCTTGAGTGTAAGAACAAGTCCAATATGTGAGAAACAACACCCATGAACACGCGTGTGAGCTCACACGCGTGTGAGATCTTGTACGCACTTGGTCAGGACTCTGCTGGCCTGCGTACTTACTCATCCTGACCACCGGAGGGCGCCACGAGACCACTGGAAGAAAACTCATTTCTAGGAAAAGTTCCCAGGCCAAGAGCGCTGCCTCCCAGCCTCAGGCCAGAGGGCAGGCCTGCGGCCCACACACTCACGCAGGTCGCTCTTCCTTGCGATGAGGGTGTCGCAGTGGGGGCACTGGTGCTTGGGCACGTTCTCCCCGTGCTTCTGGGTGATGTGTATTTTCATGGTCCCGCTCTGGGTGAACCGGACGAGGCACACAGGACACTCGTATGGCTTCTCGCCTGTGACAAGGACGACACATGACTCCTTGGAGACGCTAGGCTGCTCACACCTGGGCTTAGTCCCAGCGCCACACACCAAAGACCACTCTCCTGAAAAACCTAGAGGCAAACACTCCCAGGGCTTGGTGGTCCCCAGGTGTCTGCCCAATGCTCCGGGCTCGGATGCCCCTGGCCAGAAGGCACATGGGGTTCACGGTCCAACTCCAGCTGTGTGAGATGCTCAGAGCTCTCTGCAGCACGACTCGGCTCTCAAGGGGCCCCGGACCACGCGGCTGTCACCTGAGTGGGTCCGCATGTGGCGCTTGAGCTTGTAGGAGTCCTTGCTCGCGTAGCTGCACAGAGAGCACTGGAACGGACGCTCGCCCGTGTGCGAGCGGATGTGACGCTTCAGCTTGCTGGCCTGGGACACGGGAGACAGTCATCACCGTGGGAGCCGGAACGGGCTTCACTGGAGATGTGGAGCTGGGCACCCCAACACTCAGTGGGATGGGGCAGGATGACTGCCTGGAGTTCAAGGTCAGCGTGGGTAGGTAGGGGAGACTGTCTCACGGAAGAGGAAGAGGAAGAGGAAGAGGAAGAGGAAGAGGAAGAGGAAGAGCTGGGTGTGGTAGCGCATGTGTAATCCCAGCCATTTGGGAGGTTGAGGCAGGAGGATTACTCTGAGTCTCGGCATGTAGAAAGACTTTGTCTCCAAACAGGAAAAGTTTTCCTTCCTTTCCTTTTTCCTTGAGAGAGAGAGAGAGAGAGAGGAGAGAGAGAGAGAGAGAGAGAGAGAGAACGCAAGAGCACGTATGCATGCACCCCAAGGCACAGGTGGACGTCAGAGGACAACTTTTGGAAGTCAGTTCTCTCTGTCCACCATGGGGGCTTCCAGGGATGGAACTCAAGTCACCAGGTTGTGAGCAGGTGCCTTACCTGATCTTACCAGCCTACCGAAAAAAGAGAGTTTTAAGTATAACTAGAAAATAAATTCCTAGTTTGATCCAATGGACTGTCGCAGGCCACTTCAGAGCCCCTCGCTCCGAAGTCCCTGCCTTCCAGAACAACTCGGACACTGAGCCTCCTCCCGGCTCACAGGAAACAGGACCAGGCTGCCTGGAAGGGGGCGCACATCTGCTCCTCTGTGAGCGGAAAGCAGGTCTAGGCCTGAAGAACATTCAAGAACAGAAGCTTCGGAATGGAAAGAGAGACCGAGGACAGAACAACAGAGCTATAGACTTTGAAAGAAACCGGTCACCTCTGAGTATGGAAGAAAGCAAAGGGAGGTGCTCTTAATATTATAGCATGGGGATCAGCGTGGCAAGCCATGAGACCAATCAAAGGTGGCCATGTGCCACGTCCCTGTGTGGATTTTTCGGTGGAATTGGCCAGCAGAGTGCAAATCCTTCAGAAGTGGGTACATCTGACTGGCTATGGCTGGCTCAGTAGAAGGGGCACTGTGGAGACAGCCCAGAGCACAGCCCTGTCTCAGCAAGCAAAGCCCAAACTGCCAAGATGGCAGGGGGGGGGGCAGAAGAGTTAGCAACTCGCACGCCATGCCCAAGGCTGCAGGACGCTAAGCAGGGTCTCCAAGCCCGTAGGCTTCTGGGAGAGCAGCTGCACATAGCCCCTCGTCCTGCCCAGTGGGGTCCTCCATTGTTGTGGGCAGCCTTCTGCCCACATCTGATGGCCCCGACTTTTCCCTTGGATGAAAGAGCATCTTTGAAAAATAGCCATGGTGGGAAAGAAGCTCTTGGAATCAGGCCTGTCCCTGGCTGCGAACCACCGCCTCCCCCCTCCCCTGCTTCTTCTGCCTCTTGAGGGCACACGCCTACATCCTCAAGAATGGGGTCCTCCCCTGATGTCCATCCCAGCAACTCGGGAAACTGAGGCAGGAGAACAGCAAGCTGAAGATCTTCTTGGGCCACGCAGTGAGTCTGCCTGTGCTCAGCTCAGACACGTTAGCGAGACCCCATCTCAAAATTAAAAAGAAAACGAGGACTGGGTGCAGCTTAAAGCAGATACTTGCGTTCCATCCTTAGCATCAACCCCCCCCCCCGCCACAAAACAAACAAAAACTCCAAGCTCTCTCAATGCGACCAGAGCATGTACATGAATTCTCAAAGAACCCCTTGGGAACTCAGAGTGACCCTGGTTTACATCTTCAAGCCAGTGACTCTGCGTCTGCCCAAATGGCATTCAGGGAAACTGAAAAACTTCAACTGAAACTCGCACTGGATTGGCACTCTGTGTGACAGGAAGCCACTGCAACCCTGTGACCTTGGATATAATGTAAGATATTGGGTAGACCTCTTCTCATAAAATGAGGGGGAGGGATCCCTGCCCACGAGTGATGTGATTCGTGACTTGTACACCTTTCAATATCGTTTTCACTAATCGATAAGCAGAGAGTTTCTGGTGTGTGTGTGTGTCCATGTAGTGTGGGGTATGCACCTTGTGTGCACATGCAGAGCCCGAGAGAAGCCGGGTGTCTTCCCTCATTGCTGTGCAATTGCTGTGCACCTCATTCTGTGTCTTGTCTCTGGCTGTGCCTGAAGCTCACCTGTGAGCCCTCAAGATCAGCTGTGCCCACTCCGCAATGCTGGGGTCACAGGTAGATGCAGCCATGCCCAGCATCCGGCATGGGTGCAGGGGGATTCGCACGCAGGTTCCCCCTGCTCGTAGAAGCAAGGGCTCTGACCCATCCAACCATCTTCCCAGCTCCCTGACCTTTCATTTCCTTTGGAGACAGGGTCTTGTTCTGTAGCCCAGGCTGATTCTGAACTCACAGAAACCTCCTGCCGCAGCTGGGGGACTCACCTCGACGCTCGCGTATTTGCACATGGAGCACTTGAAGGGCCTCTCGTGGGTGTGTCTGTAGCGCCTGTGCCGCATGAGCTCCCCGCTGGTGACAAATGCCATGTCGCAGTCCTCACACTTGTAGGGTCTGGTCCCTGAAAGACCACAAGGTCACTCCCTCAAAGAGATGCCGAGCGCCACACTTCCCAGAACTTCACAGCTTTAAAACTTCACTCTGTCTAGAAAGCCTTCAAAAATGACAAAGTTCTTCAAACTATAAATATCACACAGATGAACACGGGAAGAACTCTTTGTAACATTTGGTGCTTTTAACTGAAACTCAGGAAAAGAAAAAAAAAAAGGCAAAACTGAGCTGAGAGCGACGAGGTACGTAGTTGATGCTGGCGCTGGCCGAAGTGGGTGCACAGGGCGTTGGAGTCCAGCCAGGGCTACACAGTGAGACTCTCAGAAACCACCACCCGGCCACAAAGACAAAGCTGAAGCGTGAAGCAAGACACCTCATGTCCTAGATGGTGGTCCCTCACATCCCGATACCTGAGTCAATGCACGACTCCCGCCCTGGCAGATGCCAATCCCCCTACACATGCAGACTTAACGGCAGCGTTTCATCCACAGATTACACATTAAAATAAGAACTAATGCTGAGAAAAGACCGGTGGGCACTGAGCGAAGCCTGGAGGCCGGGACCCTTCACCCAGGTACTCAAGAACCCAAGTAGGGGGTCACCAGGTTTAGAGCCAGTCTGGGGAATTTAGACCCCATCTGGAAATTCAAAGGCAATGGCTGCAGATGTGGCCCTGCCTGGCATGCCTGGGACCTCAGCTTTAACCTCCAACACCACGAAGAACAGAGATTAACCCACAACTAGAAATAAATTTTTTTTAAAAAAAGAACGTTTTTGGCAATATGCTGAAATTCAAGTTACTAACTTTGTGAATGATTTCTAGAATTTTCATCTCTGTCTGCAGTGGTAGGGATAGAACCCAGGGCTACTAGGCAAGTGTTCATACCCCTGGAATTTTCCATTTAAAAACTTCAGACCTAGGTTGACCCTCAGAATGGAAACCACAGAGCACGAAGCCTCTGAGAGAAGTGTCAGAGGCCAGAGGGTGCCTCCGTGGTCTGGGGGCATCCTTGGGGAAAGGGGGGTGTCCCCTGGGGACCCTCACCTGTGTGGGTGTTGATGTGGTTCCGTAGGAGCGTGATGGTACGGAACGCCTTCAGGCACACGTGACAGATGTGAGGCCTCTCGCTGGAGTGGGTTTTCACGTGGCGATTGAAACTCGAGAGTTTGGAGGTGGTGAACGGGCAGACGTCGCAGAGGAAGGTCTGAGGTGCTCCTGCAGGAGGAAGAGATGCCAGCCCACGACTTCATGAAGCCCCCTATCTGGCCCCCGAGGGTTAGGGGGACCCTCCCAACACGTAGGTGCCTTGCAGCTCAAGGGGGACAGAAGACAGAGTTAAGTGTTTGGCCAAGCAGGGAGCTCCAAAGCGAGGCTCCAAAGGGACACATTCCCTTTAGGGTGCACTGAAGACACCCCTCTATCCCGATGTCCACCATCCCAGCCACAGGGGATCCCCAGAAAACAGTCTAGCATGAATTATCTGAAACCCTCAGCCTCAGCGATTTGAAACTTGGGTCTATGATAATTAGTAATTAAAATCTTCACGCAATTAGAATGTGGTTCCCCTGTGGCACATGCTGACATCTCAGGAGCATTTGCCGGGCATCCCTGGCCAGTTTCTGAGGTGGGTGACCTCCCCCCCGAAGTCTTCTCCTAAGACTTCACAAAGATCACGGGAAGTAATTGAGGACAGTTTCTGACCATCGCTGGCTGGCAGAACTTGGCGCCCAGACTGCAGCTCCAAAAGCTGGTTTTTACCGCAGCTTTAAAGGATATCGACGGACAACACTGAAAACCCTGAGTTAGAGTGAGTTAGAGAGAGAAGCAGAGCCAAGTGGAAACTCAGAGCCAACCACAAGCCCGCCTTTGGGCCACACGCAGATGTGTGTTACTCCCCACACCAAGAGCAAAATGCAGATCGATGGAAGCTGGGGGTGGAAAGTGGCTACGTAATAGACAGAGGCTACTTTTGGCCTCAGCCTCTGTAGGGAGGACTCTGCCCCAGGCCCTAGGTCCTGACTCTTCTCTCTATGGCACAGGTTCACCAGCATGTCCTGGGATCGCTGCCCCTTCTAAGACCCTCGGGGGTTGCAAACAGGCGGCAGCTGGGCCCAGCCTGCTACTTATGTGCACAATGCTTTTTGGAACATTTTCTTTTTTTACTGTGCTTTTAAAATGTTTGGTACAAAGTGAAAAAAAAAATCCACTTTTTGGATTTGATTCACAATACAGAACATTAGTTTAAAATTTCTCCCGTTTCCTGACACTTTGAAAGCAACTAAAAGCCAGCCCCTCGAAGCTTCAATTATTGCCACCCCCCCACACGAGAAATGACAGTTTTGAGTCTCTTATGCAACGGCCAGCCTACCCTTTGTCTTTCTTGGAGTTTTTACAGCATCCGTCTTTTCGACACTGACTGGACCTAGAGCAGGTGTGTCCACCTGCTCTTCTACGTTCAGACTGGAAATTGTCAGAATAATCTCGTTTTTCCCTTCCTCGCCAGGCGTCATTTCCACAAGGAAGAACTGTTCTTCTTCTCTCTTGTTCGATCTTCCCTCCGGCAGCTGCTGGTCCTCCTGGCCTTCAACCTGATTAGCAAAACACGAGCCATGAAACCCCAAGTTAGTTACGGTCCCACTGACCAGAGCAAACTATTGAATATGTAAGGACAGAAGCAAGGACCGGCACAGCAAGCAAGTGCTAAGTCGTCCCTGCAAGAGTCCGGGGTTTGGTGGTGAAACACATTTATTTGTTTGGAGGGGCTGAGACAGAGTGTGGTGAAGCCCAGGCTGGCCCCAAACCATGATAACCCTGAATTCTGCTGTCTCCCCCTCCTGGTATTGGGGTTTCAGGTGTGCACACAAAGCTCGTTTTTATTTTTGAGGGCAGGGGAGAAGCCACCCACTGTGACAGCATGCGTGACGGTCAGGGACAACTTGCCCACCATGTGCGCGTCCGGGGACTGAACTCAGGGACCCAGGTTTACAAAAGGGACTGCATCTGCTCAGTAATTTTGCCTGCCCTCCGAGTTTCCCTGGAATCAGGGGAACATTGTGCAGACTAAGCTGCAGCCCCAGCCCACAATCCTTTGAAAATACAATGTACCTTGCAGTATTTGCTAGTATAACTTTGGAAACTCTTTAGATATACAAAGCAAGATGTCCATGCCTCTCCCTGTATTTTGATTGTGTTTATTCTTAAACCTTGTCCACACCCATATCTCACAGGAGTTTAAAATTTGAGCTTTATATCTCTTTTGGGCATAAGACATTAGTTTGTCCAGAACCAACGATACCTTTGCTAGTGCCATGTTCTCGCCCACGTTTGCTGGTAATTCCTGGTTCTCCGCATTCACTGCAACGTTCTCCCTCAGCAGGTGGACCTGTATCAGCTCCAGATGTTCAGGTGGGCACAGCTCCTCGGGGCCAGGAATGCTGACAGGTAAGTCCTGCTGCACGCATGCTGGCACGCACAACTGCACACCCTGCTGTGTGCATGGTGGCGTGTTATGCAGCATGTCGAGCTGCATGCCCTGCTGGGTTTCTTCACCCAGCCACAGCAGGGAGGGCAGTGTGAGCATGCTCTCGGTCTGCAGCACCACCGACTGAACCTCCTCGAGCTGTGGCACATGCAGCCAGTCCAGCCCCGGGCCTTCCTGGGTGGTCAGCTGTATGGTCTGCAGGGTCAGGATGTGTCTGTCGCTCTCCACCTGGCCTTGCAGTGGCTCGGACTCTCCCTTCGGGGGCCTGGTGTCTGCAGGCTGACAGCCATCTCCTGCCTGGCTGGGTCCCTCCTGGGACTTTGCTATCAAAACTTGACCCTCCTCTTCCTCTAGGCCTCCCTCGGGCCTCAACTTCTGCTCTTTGATTTTGGTGAAGTGCTCAGGAGGGAGGGGCACCTCCGCAGCTGCCATAGTGAAGTCCCCTGGTGGTGAGAGAAGCAAACGATCCTTGTAGGGTGCAAAGGAAGGCCTAGGGGGAATGGGGAGACAGCAAGTAGGAAGCTGAGATAGGAGCATTACTGCCAGTTCTGGGCTAACCTGAGCTACATGGGGAGCCACTGTCTCGAGAAGGCCCCCAAGGCCTTCCTAGGCTTCAAAGGGGTCAGACTTCAGCAATCTGACCTGGGCCTAGGTGTGCAGGCTATGTGCAGCCTATGCAGGTGTTTCACTACAGCAGACTACTGTGTAAGGTTCTAGAACGCAGACCGGGTCCGAGCAGGTTAAGGACGAGTTAGCATGGCCTATGCCCCTGAGGAGGCCTGGGGTGAGGCCGCGGTGCCCTGCGCTCGCTTCAGTCTGCAGGGCAGGCGCCTGCTGGGTGGGGGCCGACAAGCTTTGTAGCAGCGCGCGCTCCGAACGCCATTGCACCAGTTCCAGCTCCTCCCGGTGGAGGCTCCAGATGCAGCCCTGTGGGCACTTCGCCCCGCCCCGCCCCGCCCGCCCCGCCCCGCCCACGTCCACGCCCACGCCCACGCCTGGAGCAGCTGCACAGCCCGGCCAGGCCCTGGCTGGCACCATCCTTACCCGTGAGGCGGGGACGCGAGGCTGCTGCGTGCTCCCGCTGCAGCTGCTGGCACCGCCACCACAAGGGAGCGCCCTGTGCGCAGGCGCTTGGGGGAAAGGGGCGGAGCCAGGAGCTGTGGGGGCAGCCTGGGGGGAGAAACAGTGGGGGATGGGTGGGGTGGGGTGGAGGAAGAAGGGGACCCTGAGGGGGACCTGGAGTCCTAGGGGCAAAGGATTGAGAGCGAAGGCAAGGAGGGGTCTGAGTGGGGTGCTGGTAGATGGAGGAGGTGAGCTGTGAGTTTCGAGGGATGCTGGGGCCGTGGGGGCAGGTGATGGACAGGGAGCGTGAAGAGGGGTCCTCAAGGGGGCGCTGGAGGAGGGGCAGGTGATGACAGGAGCCTGAAGAGGGGTCCTCAAGGGGGCGCTGGAGGAGGGGCAGGTGATGGACAGGGAGCAGTAGGAGGGGCCCTGCAGGGGGCGCTGGAGGAGGGGCAGGTGATGGACAGGGAGCCTGAAGAGGGGTCCTCAAGGGGGCGCTAGAGGAGGGGCAGGTGATGGACAGGGAGCAGTAGGAGGGGCCCTGCAGGGGGCGCTGGCGCCTGAAGGGATGGATGATGGATGATGGACGTGAAGCATGAAATGGGGCCCTGGGATGACAGCCGATGGACGAGAGGATAAGGCGGCCCTGTGGGGGGCGCTGGAGCCCTGCAGGGGAGCAAAGGAGAAGGCCTGAGGAGGACCTTACAGGGTGCACTGGAGCTATGGGGGGTAGACAATGCACAGAGAGAGGAAGGGAGTCCTCAGGGGTCACTGGCAGGCATGATAAAGAGCCCGGACCTGGAGAGGTTTTGCAGCTGGTCACACTGTGTTGGGTGGAGGGTGGGGAGTTTCAGCAGGGATCATATGAGCCTGAAGGGAACACCCCAAGCTAAGTAAGGACCCAGGTTGTCAAGGATCCCAGGAGGAGGGGGAACTCAGAGAGAGAGGCTGGTGTTAACAACAACAAAAAACTCCACTGAAAATTCGAAATGTGATTTTGGAAAGTTGTAAACCAGACCTTAAAACAACAATAAAATAAAATAAAACAAAATAGTGTTGCACAAAAGACCACTTCACAGCTGTCTGGAAACTTGCATTTAATTCTGTCCATCTTTGGCTCTACATTTTGTAGCTGCTGTTTATCTCCCCAGTGCTGACTGGTTGGAAACACTGGGGTATATGGAACAGGGGAGGGAGGGAGGGAAGAAGGGAGGGAGGAAACGGAAAAGAAATGGAAGGGAGGGAAAAGAAAGGGAGGGGAAAGAAGGAAAAGGGAAGGGAAAGGGGAGGGAGGAGAGGAGAGGGGAGAAATTAATTCTCAGAGGCAGAACCTGAATGGCCATTTCCACTTGATAAAATTCCTAACAGAAGCCTGTCTTTCCGGCAAGTGGGAGGGGAGGTGAAGTGGAAGTCTCAAGGGCATAGGAGAGCTGAGCATACCCTGGAGAGACATTTGAAAACTTCGGGTAGTGCTTTGGAGACCTGCTCAGGTCCCCAGGTACAATCCCTTCATTGAAAATGGTACTTTGGGGTCTGGAAGTGTCCTTTATCGATGGAGCCAAGTGCTAGGCCCTGGGTTCTGTAGAATTGTTTCATATTATTTATATTTCACCTCAGGAAGTCACTTTTAATGGAAGTCAGTCATTTTGCTAGCTTCTGCAAGAAGTGGGGTCAATGGGTGATGGCTGAAAGCTGGAGGATCCTGGAGAGTAGAAGCAGCAAAGGAGGGAAAGAGAATTTTCTAGCACAGCTTCCAAGAGTCTCTCTTCAAAGCCTTCCGTTCCATGGTTCCTTTTATCGGGTCTGCTACTGGGAGGTTCCAATCAGATCTAGGGCTGGTCTTGTCTTGTAAATGTATTGATCTTGTATGGTAAATGTATTGATTCAGGTGGTCCGACAACTGAGTTTAGTTAATGCCAGGTGTGGTCAAGTGGACACAGGATTAACCATCACAGGGCTCGGCTCTGAGGAAGTCGGCCTCTCCTCACCCCCGGGACACATTGTCTTGGTTGCTCTTATTGATGGGAGGGTCTAGCCCATTGCTGATCTGACTCTGCCCTAGTGGGTGGTCCTGGGTAGTGTGAAGAAGCAGAACTGAGCTAGCAGATGGGCCTGGCACGACATGGGTCCTTGACCACCCTTCTGTTGGGAGTGTGACGTGACTGGCCTGCTTCATGTTCCTGTTGCTGGCTCATCCCCACCACGATGGTCCAGGACCTGGAATCGTGTGGTCTGGGTTGGGTATTGGCGCTGCAGCAGCGGTTTGTGAGGCTACGACACCAGGTGTGTTGCTGTCGGCTAGAGACCTGCTCTGTGTCTGGACACTCTGGTTCGCTATAGCAGCACCTGTTCCCCGGGCCCACTCACCCCTTTGTCTCTCTTTCTTTTCACTGAACAAAGGCTGGAGCTACATTCAGTTTTCAAAGGTGTTCCAGCAGGCAAGCATTTGTGCGACAGATTCTTGGCTCCCTAGCTTCCCCCTGTGTCTGTGGTTTCCTCAATGGTCTATGTGTGCTATCCCGGAAAGATAAATATTTGAAGGTCACTGGGAAAATAGTGTTATAATAACTTCTTTTAAATCATTTAAATGGCTTTTTCTGCTTGAACAATCACCATTGTCCGGTGCTTTCATGAGTACTTTTGCAGTTACAGACTTTTCTCAGGGTTTATAGTATCAATTCATGCTGAGGAATTTCAAAAGCCAGTTGAAAACCTTCCTGGTCTCTCTCTCTCTCTCTCTCTCTCTCTCTCTCTCTCTCTCTCTCTCTGTCTTTCTCACTTTTTTCAACACAAGGTCTCATGTCGCCTAGGCTCTATGTAGCTGAAGATGACTTGAACTCAGAACCCTCATCTCTGCTCTCAAGTGCTGGGATCGTAGGCGTGTGCTACCATTCTCAGCTCAAGTTCAAAGGAGATAAAAGATCAGTGAGGTGGGGCATGGAAAGGGGATACTGAGTCAGACTCGGAGGAGCAAAATGAGGGTTTGACCAAAGGAGCAGGGTGGATCGATAAGGAGGTTCTGCAAAGAGAGAGAGAAGGCGGGGAGAGGGCAAACCTGCAGTGCTGTGGTTCTGACTTCCTGTGCCTCCCCGAGTTCCTAAAAGACCATATTTGAGGGGATGGGTCTCATGAAGATGGACTAGTCTCCTGCTAACCGAGGGCAGAGCGGTTTTAGCCGGTTCGGCTCTTTAGTTCTGCAATTTCGGGACTCAAGGTCCGCTTCCAGGCCAAGGTGCTTGTGCGTGGTCCAGAGTTGGGTCCGGCCACTCCAGCTGGCTCCAGCTGCTCTTTGCTCTGCATCAGGCCCTTGGCGACCGTGTCTCTCAAGGTGGGTGCCTTGGCCATCTGGACCCCCTTGCCCGATTGTCCCATGGGACCCAGTGGACAGATCTTCTAAACACACACTTTGAGAGGTGGGTGGGCGCAGCAGGTCGGGCAGCACCGTCTCGGTCTTCTGGTCCTGTGTTCCAGGCAGGGTCTCAGTCTGTAGCCCAGGCTGGACTTGAACTTGCTCTCTGGTCCTCACAGCTATCCTGCTTCGGCCGCTGGCTGCTGGGATGAGGGGTATACACACTGTGGTGGGCCAGGGTGACATATGTGCACGCCACGGCAGGGATGAGGGGAGGCACCCCATGACTGGCTGTCAGCATCCTGTGAGCATTCTTTGTGGATTCCCTGCACCTACAGGAAGTGTACCGTCCCAGGACTCCTTGCGGGCCCCTAACCCAGGTATAAAAAAATTTTAAGGTGGACTATAAGAAGGAAGTAGAGTCGGTTGCAAGGGTAAAGGTGTTTGCAAGAAGTACACGTGGGAGGGGCAGAGCACCCTGCCAACCTGAGCTAGTATGCTAGACACCTGTCAGCTGCAGGGCTGGCATGAGCCCCTTCTAGAGACAAAGGATGCAAGACCCTGCAGCTCAGAGCACTTTTGCCTTGTCATGTGGGACCAGTCCTTGAATACTTTTAAACTTTATTTTTATCTATCTATCTATCTATCTATCATCTATCTATATTTCGTGTGTGTGTGTGTGTGTGTGTGTGTGTGTGTGTGTGTGTATGTTGGAGAGAGAGAGAGAGAGAGAGAGAAAACACTGTGTGTTCCTGTTGAGGACCAAGGGTGACTTGGGGAATCATCCTGGATTGTTTTTACCTCCTTTTTGCTTCTTCTAGGATTTTCCAGGCTCCACCCAGCAGGGTCAGAAGTGCAGACCGCTGCTGCTTTCTACCTGGCATTTTATACATGAGACCTGAGATCTGAACTCAGGATCTTCTGCTTGTGAGTCTTAACCCCAGAGTCATCTCTCCAGCCCTCAACTTGCTCTTGGCCTACAGAATTGTGGGCTTCATTATGACATTTTTGTGCAGCCTGTATCTTTGAATTTCACTTACCTTCACCTCTACAGCCCTCCCCAGATAGTCCCCTTTTTGTTTTTATGACTCACACGTGTTGATAGCTAAATCTACCTCTGTCGGGGAAAGAAAAATGTAATTTTTTGTCTTTTTTACCTCCCCCCATTACCTTCTTGATACCCCCTTTGTTAAACACCACGTCATCTTAGTCTTTTTTTTTTTTTTTTTTACATCTTAGTCTTAAGCATTGCCAGCAAGGAACTTTTAGCTAAAGGATTTCACTGTTTGTGCATTATAATTTAGAACACCTCAAACTTTTAATATATAATTGGAGTAACCAAGATGCAAATGTGCATTTTCGTGTACTGTGCATATGTATACATGGACCCCATCTGCGTGGGGTGGAATGGGTGGGCAGGGACTCTCTCAGTGTGGCGGCTCCCTGTCACTTTGGCTGACAGTGTCCAGAAGGCTAGACAGATGCTGGTGAACGTTGACGGAGCAGCCGAACCATCGCTCCCTGCCCGGGTCACACTCTTGCCTCATCCCTGGCATGGATGACACCTGTGCATGCTCTGCTCATCTGCCGTTGATTGACACATCCTGCAGCCCTCCTTGATGTCATGTGAGTTTGCCTCTGTGGCCCGGTCCTGGGATTTTCCTGATTCGTCTTAAGGAATCTTCAAGAACTTTTGGTCCAACCTGCACACAGGAGGTGTAGGTGTGGGGTCTACGTTGTTGGGAAGCTTTTACGAAGCGTGGTCCCACAGCCAATGCTTCCAACCGGGATGCTGGGTGTGCTGCTTCCCAAGATGGAACGGCAGGTGGGATGTTGGTGATATGGTGGCCAGCATCACTGCCTTCCAAGGTGGGCCCGCAGCTGTGTGTAAGGCAGATAGACTCTCAGAACTGGGGCGCTTGTGTGTCTGCACTGTGGCTGGTCCTCAGAGAGCTGAAGTACTGACTGCTCCTTTGTCACACATCAGAATTGGGGATGGATAACCCAGGTTATGTACTGGTATGTACCTAGGTAGCTACTGGTGTGTATGCGTGTAGGATATGTGTATGTGTGTGAGTGTATTAGAGGGCACTGTGTGTACCTGTGGAGTCCCAAGGGTGTTATCAGAAATCATTCTGGATTGTTCCACTTCCTTAATGCTTCACTCTGGGGTTTCCTAGGCTCTGCCTTCCAGGGCTGGAAGTGCAGGCCGCCACCATTCCCACCTGGTGTTTTCACATGGGAACTGAAATCTGAACTCACATCCTTCTTCTGAGGCAAAAACTTTAACCCCTGAGGCATCTCTCCAACCTTATATTTACTCCTTCCTCTGAATGGTGATTGGGAACAGACATGCAAACTGCTATTTAATCCAGACTTATGTGGAAATTTGGTTTCTCTGAGTGCTAGAAAGAATCTGTACCAGAAAAGCAAATAGCCTAGCATCCTGCTGTTCAGAACAGTCCTGTGGTCACTTTGACTCCGACCAATGGGTGGCCTTGGAGTGTCCATCTTGGCACGTGTCAGCGGCCTGTTGGGCAAGTACTGTTTTCATACAGAGCATTGCTCTTTGAACTTTGATGTGAACACAGAGAGAATGTTCTGACTCAGTGAGTGGTTAGTGTTGGTCTTGGACTTGGCTGCAGCCTGGGAGATTGGGGACAAACAAGGCAAAGGATCCTTAAAACTAGAAAGTTCAGGAGCAGAGGAGGCAGGACGCCAGAGCAAGATCTGTTACATAAAAGCACCTCAGGTCTTCTAGAATTCTCTAGAATGTCCCGGAGAGACTCATCATGTTCTGCTTGTGCTCATATAGCTAGCAGGAGGATGTGGCTATGAGTAGCTGAATGGGCTCTGACAGTAAGCTGTCTGAAGAGGGGTTCTCCAGCCCGTGAATGGTGGGCAGTTGGTTATTGGGGTGCTCAAGGGAACCATGTCAGGGTGCTGAAAGGCATGATTTCTTTAAGTGGGACATGGAAGTGGTGGTTGTCCTCCCCCACAAAAGGTGAGGGGTGGTTTAAGGATTTAGAGATGAAGTTATGCTGAACCCAATGTCATCGTTAGCCTTTGGGAGGAGACAGGTGGATACAGGGCAGAAAGGAAATGTGTGGCCAAGGGACAGAGACTTGAGGAGAGAATGCTCTGCGCTTGGAGGTGGAGGAAGGGGTTGGAAGTCTCTAGAAGCTTTTATAAAAGGCAAAGAAAGAGACTGTCCCCCAGGGCCTCCGAAAGGATGCGGCTGTCGTTCGTTCCATTCCTCACTGTTGATCTGCAGAACGGGACCACGATGATGTGTGTTCCCTGAGGTCACTTAGCCTGGGTTTGTCACCTGATGGGAGCAGAGGACATGCTAGCAGCATGCATCTGTTGTCTCATCTCTACTTCTCCTCCGTCTTGGTCTCCCAGTTGATTCTTGCTTCCCAGCCTCCCAGCACTGGGAAGCACCGTAGGCCAGTCTCCCCTGTACTGTCTGGGGGAACTCAGTGTCTTTCAGGGCTCCCCACTTGTGACCCCGGCCCCTTGTATAACCTGCCAAGGCTTCCAGTAAGCAAATGCGGCCTGTCCAAAGCAGACTTGCTCATCCCCTCTGCAGTTAATGCAATTTTTCTAGATGCTTCTGGCAAATGTCTCCCAGCAGCAGTCATACCTTCAGCAGATGGACCTACCTCATTGGTCTCTCTGGAGTTTGAGTCCCTCACCCTTTCTTCTCAGTTGCTTCTCAGATGTGGTCCAAGCAACCTCACACCTCCCTTTGGATTTCCCCACTCCCCAGGCAGAGCCCCCCAGCCACCTCCTGGGGTCCTGAGAGGTGGTGTCTGCCCCTCTCTCTTCTCCTTTGTGCTTCATGGCTGCCCTATTGATCAGCTATGCTCTTCTACGTGGCCTCTCATGACTCCCTATCCTGTATCCTGCGGTCACCTATGGGGAGTCTGCACTTGATTTCTCTTCTAGCACAGAAGGGTCTAGTCCCCAAAACATCAACACTTGTCCCCTTACCTTCTGTCTCCTCTCTGAAGCTGTTGTGGTTATCCTGATGATAAATTCATGACCACATGGTTTATGAGAACAAGGAATTTTACTGTGGCTTATGATTCTTGGTTACAGCTCCTGGTCCAGCTTGCAGGAGAGTTTACACCAACATCAGGGGCCAAGGACACAGGACTGCTGAGAGAGGGACAACTCTTACTTAACTAGACTGTAGCAGTCAGCCTGCATGGTTGCTGATAAATGATCATCAAACAGCTTAAGGGAACAAGGGGTTTATTTTCTTACGATAGTCCGGTTACAGTTCGTAATCCAGCTTGACGGGAGAGCATGCACCAACACCAGGGCTGAGGGAACTGGCCACACCATCTCTACATAATGACTGAGACAGGGATGATCCTTACTTGCCAGACCAGCATGTCTGGCCAAGTGTACACAAAGATGCCGACTCTCTCAACCAGCTCTCTGTATTTTATCCCAGGGCCTGATTCTACCTACCATGGGCTGAACCTTCCGTATCAGCTAGACAATCTCCTGTAGGTTTTCTCTGGGCTTAACTCAACTACTAATTCTCTACAAATGTGCCCAGAGCTCGAACCATCAACCATCAAGTTGACACCTGTGCCTAACTATGACACAGACCAACATTTCTGGCCAAGTATACCAAAGGTTGTCAACTTTCTCAACCAGTTCCCCCCATCTTATTCACCTGTCCAGGGACTAGTCCTGCCACCATGGGTTTGGTTTTCCCCAGCAATTAGACAGTCTCCTGGGACTTAACTACTGATCTCTCACAGCTGTGCCCAGAGCTCATCTTCAGCTGTCAAGTAGACACCAGTAAACTCCACAGCCCCCTCAGAGTGGTATCTCTCCTCAAATGCCCTCTGAGTGAGCCAGCCTGGGCACAGGGCTGGATAATCCACTATTTTTTTTTAATTTTTTTATTATTATTATTATTTATTCAACTGTGTGCATATGTGTGTGTATGTGCGCGCGCGTCTGTGTGTGTGTGTGTAGAACCACGGACGAATTCGCGAACCACCATGGACGCCTCCACCTCCTTCTGCCCCGGGATTCACAGGCTCCGCCCTACCAGGACCAGAAGCGCAGGCCGCCCCCAGCTTCCGCCTGGCGTCTACGTGGGATCTGGGATCCGAACTCAGGAGCTTCCGCCTGCAAGGCGGAGGCTTAACCCCTGAGCCACCTCTCCAGCCCCACTATTTTGTTTTCTTTTGTTTTGAGACAGAATCTTCACTGTGTAGCCTAGGCTGGTCTTCTGATCCTCCTGCCTCAGCCTCCAAGGGCTGGGATGTACGTGTGTGCACAGCTCAATGGCACACTCATGTCCTGTAATCATTTAACTCGCTTCCAGCTAGATTGTTTTTCTTCCAGTACTTGGGGATTGATCCCATGTACTAGGTGAGTGCTCTACCCCGAGCCACACCACTGGATTAGCTGAGTTCTAAGAGCTGCTTGTAACCAGTGGGCAGCGGGTCTGGTTTATCTCTATGTTTAGTTGTATGTTAGTGGCGTGGGATGTACTCTTAAGGTCATTAACTGATCTCTTTGTAAAACTTACAAGGCTATGTGCTGGGATGAAACAATATCGAATTCACTCTGCAACAGGAAGACTCTACCATATTCTTTATGAAAGCGCTCCTATCTTTTCATGGCTATGTCCTCCCAGACCAGTCGTCTGCAAAGGGTCCCGAGCCTCGATCTGAGGAGGGAAGAAGACTCGCCTCTCATGTGATACACACGTAGGGGGACAGAGGGCTGCACGGCCGTTGGACACCTAAAGTGTGATAGCAGATGGCTTTCTCTTCAATTTTGTGTGCACACGCATGTGTGTGTGTGTGTGTGTGCGTGTGTGTGTGTGTGTGTGTGTGTGCGCGCGCGTGTGTGTGTGTGTGGTGTGTCCCTTCAGAGAGGCTGGCCACATACGTGTGAAAAGAAAGAATCAGGAAACCAGGAAGAGACAGAGCACAGCAAATGGAACCCAGCGTCCATGGCTGAGAGCTGCTAAGGCAGATGATTTGCCTTAGCTTGTAAATGACGTGGGCGCATTCTCCCTCCACACTGCTGTGCACTCTGCTGCACATGCAGACTTGAGGGGGTGCCATGGGTACACACGGGTGTTTGTGTATTCACATGTGAGGTTGTCTCACACTCACAATCAGCAGCGAAGATGCAGAACAGCCCCCAGGACGCAGAACAGCCCCCAGGCATGAAGCATGCCGCCCCTCCACAGCCGCTCCAGCCTCCTCTCTGTTCTAGCCACGGACCCAGGACCTAGCTGATGCCTGGGGAAGGGCACTGGGTATTTCCACAGACTCACCAGGAGGCCCATGCCTATCTTATCTGCCCATGAGGGCCTGGGGCCACCGTACTCTAACCCTGGCACAAACGGGTGTCTCCAGAGACAGGCTGATCTTTTCCCTGAGACCTGTTTCAAAGTCCTTCTGTCCCACAAAGTCAGCATGGCCCAACTTTCTGTGTGTGTGGGGGGGAGGGGGGGCGAGGGCAGGAGAAGTTCGAGGAGCCATTATGAAACTAAGTCCCAGTGTCTGGAGAGAGCCCCTGCCCAGTTAGAGAGAGAAATCCCTGGACCCTTCTGGTCACACTACAACCTGGGCCAGTTCTGTGCCCTGTGGCTCCGCTTGCTTGAATTCAGTCACAAGGTGCCTACTTTGCGGATGCATTTCTAAATCTAGGGCAAAGGTTGTGGTTTGCCTGGTGGGAAACAGACAAGTCACAGATGTTGGCTGGAGAGGGCTGGGGTCTTCCTGCAGGGGCAGCTGGTCTGAGATCCAGAAGTCTGTTATGAGGAGAGGTGTCCTCAGGGTGTAGGAGGTAAGTCACCCTGGTTTGAAATAGGGGCGACGAATCTAAAGAATGTCAAACTCTCTTGTCAGTCAAACCAAAGAGATGTGTGGAGCCGATGTGGCCCGATGTGGCCCAGGCCCGTGGGTGACCTTGATTCTGGATATTTTTCCACTGACCCTCATCTTTTTTTTTTTTTTTTTTAAGTCACAGAACAAAAAGACTTGGAATCATTTATCAAATAGTTGTTTTCTCAAATGAGAGTTCTGGAAGTGATAATGATTAACATCATTCAGTGTTCTCGGGCTTACCAACTAGACTCCAGGGTCCACCACTTCGATTTACCCCCTTGGAGGGGGTGGGGTGTTACCAGACCTGGGGTCACAGCCTGAGCCCCAGCAGCCCGGGTCTGTCCACAGCAAGCCAATGGAAAAAAGGCTGAATTAACAGTGAGCAGCAGAAACAGATTTATTTGGTGTAGCCATGCTAGGACAAAAAGACCCAGTGACCCCGAAATCTCTTCAGGGTCCGAACATGAGGGTGAGGTTCAAAGGGAACACAAGAGGTATTCATAGCTCAGCAGTCCGGTCCAAGGTGTAGCCCCGCCCAGCACTGACCCGTCATCGCCTAGATTCCTCTGGGCAAGTTTTCAGCACTTTATGAAATCCTCACTCCTTTTATGGAGACAGGATCCCCTTCCGTCCAGCCCCTATTTCCAGCATGAGATTCCTACAGAAAATTCCAGTTCTGTGGGGCACCTGGTTTCAGTCATCTAGAGAGAGCTAGAGTTCAGGGTACGAGGGCCCCTTTGGGGTATTTCATGCCTGTGGTTACCCGGGCATGAGTGTAGATAGGGTGTCTAAGGTCTGGAACCTGGGAAGCAAGTGGTGTCCACCTGGAGCTCAGCTGTGCTCGCTCTCCAGGCCTCTGCCCTTCACCCTCACTCCAGGCCAGGGTTCATCTGGTCTCTGTGACCTCGAGGATCCCCCTTCTTGTCATTCCACCAACAGCCTGTGTCCAACAGAGCCTGGAAGATGGACGACCAGGATGGGAACAGCAGGGCACCTTCCAGAAGCTTCGGTGTCATGTAGTTGGGGCATCATGTATTGACTGAGGGGCTCAGGCACTGACTGAGTGCACTGGTCACGGACCATGACTCTGCCTCTGTTTGGGTCCCCAGAAAGTAAGGTTAAGAGCTGGAGGGGTGTTACCAGTTTATTTGGGGGTTCCAGCAAGAGAAGCAGTGGGATGGGGTTGTCCTGTCTTCTGTGGACTTAGAGACCTGCCAGGTGTCAGGTAGTATGTGAAAAGGACCCTGGTGTGGACCAGCTCCCAGCCTGGGTGTGGACTGCTCACCAGCTCCCATGCTTCACAGGGGACAAGGACTCTCTGGGCTCTGCAGGCGGGGGAGTCTGAGTTGGACTGTCAACTACAGAGACTGGCAGTCAGTGGGGCACACAGGGGTTGTCCCAGAACCCATCTCGACTGTGCCAGGAGGATGCACGGCCAATCACGTTGGATCTTTTGTGTTGAAATTAAGGGGAAGTCTCTTGGGGAGTTTGGACTGTGTCATCTTAATAATGCTCCCAACCTGGCCCACAGAAGAAACTGTATGTGTGAATGTGCATGCATGCATGTACACAAGTGTGTGTATACATGCACATGAGGGTATGTGTACAAGAGGGCACTTAAGTGTGTGCATCTGTGGAGACTCAAGGGTGACATTGGGCATCATCCTGCATTGCTCTCCCTCATTACTGCTTTGCCCTGGGGTTTCCCAAGCTCCACCTTCCAGAGCTGGACCATTTCTACCTGGCATTTTTACGTGGGATCCGGGGATCAAAATTCAGGTCCTTTTGCTTGCAAGGCAAAGACTTCAACCCATGTGCCATCTCTTTGGCCCAAGACATGCTTTAAAAACAACTTTGCTACCAGCCTGGGCTGTGTAGTAAGTTCAAGACTAACCTGAGCTGCATCTCCAGATGCTACCTCAAAGAATGCGAAGGCTGGGGGGTGCGGCTCAGTGACTGGGCACTTGGGTAAAACATGCAAGGCTGGGAGTCGACTCCCAGCAGGAAGGACAAAACAAACAAATAGGACGTACTTGTCACAAGGCTCACTGTATCCCCAGGGAGACCTGGACTTGATGTTTTGGATTTGCCGGCATCCAGGGCCATGAAGGGAGAGGTCCCGGCGTGCATGCCAGGCTATGTGGGCTCTACCTAGTGAGCAGGCTGGATCCAGAGGGTGGCCACTTCTCCGTCTCACACTCAGTTCCTGGGAGCTGCATGACCGGCGCGACAGACTACACTTCTCTCTCTGCTTGAGTGGGGAGATGGTGATACTCGAAGCCTCAGAGTTTTTCTTACCAAGGTCTCCTTAACGGAACTGTGTGTATGTGTGTGTGTGTGTGTGTGTGTGTGTGTGTGTGTGTGTGTGTGAGAGAGAGAGAGAGAGAGAGAGAGAGAGAAGAGAGAGAGAGAGAGAGAGAATACTCATGCTTGTAAATCAGAGGGTGACTTTGGGGAGTCAGTTCTCTCCTTCAACCTTGTTCAGCAAGTGTCTTTACCCACTGTGCTGCTTGCCAGGTCCTGAGCTGACTTCTTGGTTTCCCTCGGGGGTTCAGACTTAGACAGAAGGACAGACAGGAGGACGGGTCACACAGCCTTGACTGGCACCTGACTTGTTTTCACAGCCAAACACTGAGGAGTTCCAAGGTCAACGGTGCCTGCGGGTCCCCGCGGTCCTGTGTGCTGATTCAACCTTCACCGCAGCACATGGAGCCCTCTCACTCAGCCTCCCAGCCTTTGGTGGGGTGTTCCAGACCCTCCACAGGGCAGAGGGGGAGGCAGAAGGCTCTGGCCTCCACCGTTAACTTATTCCCGAGCACCCACGATCTGGGCGCTGCTCCGGTTCTGTTCATCCCCCTGCCTCCTCCCAGGGATGCCCTCTGGCCTCTTGCCAACACGCCGCAGGAAATGAATAGCCTAAGCTACGTTTCAGCACTTAGCCTGGACTTCAGGTGTTTTTGAAAGATGAATTTGAAGGTCATTTTCAGGTATCAGCGATTGTCAAATATACGAAGACAAAGTTTCTGTCTTGGCACACTTGAGCCCGCAATGCGGTGTGCATGACCGGGAGACTCGGTGATAGATGCAGGGAGCTGAGGTGCAGAGACCAATTAGCGGGTGGCTTCTTCTGCTAATGGGGGGCAGCATCCGGCAGAGCCGGCTGCTGGACAGGGGAGTTCAAACGGGCAGCTGTGGACATTCAGCTAGCAGAACTGATAGAGGGCATGCTTCAAGGACACTGACCGAGTACTTAGCAACACTGCGGTGTCCATCTCTGTCTGATGGGACGCTGCCGAGTGTGCTTTCTGGGGAGTAGCTATCGACAGCTGTGGATAATGGCACCTAAAGTGATCACGGGAACCTTCCTCACATTTCCACTATCCACACTTTGCAGATAGTTGCTTACTATCTGCAAAACTGTCTAACACATGCCTGGTGATATTCATCTTTATCGTTATTTTTTGGTATGTACACAGGCATGCGTGTGTGTGTGTGTGTGTGTGTGTGTGTGTGTGTGAGAGAGAGAGAGAGAGAGAGAGAGAGAGACAGATAGACAGAGAAGGCATTGTGCGTGCCTGTGGAGGCCTAAGGGAAACTTTGGGAACCATCCTGGATAGCTTCTACCTCCTTATTGCTTCTCTCTGGGGATCCCAGGCTCCACCTTTCAGGATCAGAAGTACAGGCTGTCGCCATTTCCACTTGACAATTTTACATGGGACCTGGGATTTAAACTCAGGTGAGGCAGAGTCCTAATCCTCGAGCCACCTCTTCAATCCTGCCTATAAATCTTTATATCTATAAGGGCTTTTATGTTTTTTTTTTTCCTGTAATTGTTTCTGTGATTTCCCCCCACCCCCTTTTTTCCCTATCCTCTCTGGTGGAATAGAACCCAGGACCCCCATAAAAAGCTGGGCAGGTGTTCTCTCAGCAAACTTGATCCCCAGCCTTCTTTTTACTTTTTGAGATAGGACCACTTTTAAATGACCCAAGCTGGTTTTAAACCCACCCAGTAGCCCAGGCAGGCCTTGAATTCATGCCCCCTCCCACCTATACCCCCCCCTTCCTAGTATCTGAAGACAAGCCTGGGCCTATGGCTGGCTGAGATTCCTGGTAGTTGGTTGTATTGGGTCATAGGTTGAAGTCACAATGCAGCACTTTCCCAGGGGACCTGGGGGTCAGAGTGACGTTCCCCAGCTCAGCTGGCCTGACTTGTAGCTTAGAGCTCTGGAAGCCTAAGGGTTTCAGATCTCCACAGGGAGTTCACCAGACACAGAGGGCAGTGGGGCATCAAGCAAGAGCCCAGTTTCTTCTGTAGCAATGAAAACAGGGCTTCTCTTGGTGCCAGTTGGCCACCCAGGGTGCCCTGACCCTCTCAAGTTCTGCAGGAGACAGCCACAATGTCTTCTGATAGCCCCGCAAGGCTGGAGCCCGCTTTGGAAGGTTTGTCCTGCTTGTGCTGCGACCTTGAAGGAGCCGAGCCCTCCGAAGCTGGGTCTTGTCCCTGGGCAGCTAAAGAGGCCCATTTGCCTGTCTGCATGGCACACCTGCCGCTGCTTGTCTTCTTGAAGAATTCATCAAGGGACCCACACAGCTTAAGCAGAAGTTTGTTTAGCCAAGTTAGACAAAATAGATACGAGAGAGAGAGAGAGAGAGAGAGAGAGAGAGAGAGAGAGAGAGAGAGAGAGAGAGAGATCAAAATGGTGCGCCCCCAAAGTGGGGAGCTGCCCAGTGGACTCTGCCTTACAGATGGTAAAGATGTTCTAGGAAGGTTTCTGAGGTGGGCAGTATAGTCAGGGGGTCACTGGATCTCCCTTTCAGGGTATTTCTTCCCATGATCCTCTAGACAAGATCACAGCACGGGAGGAGGGGAAGAGTGTAAGAGCCCGAGAGTGGGCTGTCAGTGTCCTTTGGTCACGTCAGAGCTGCAGTCCCCAAGAGCTCAAGGCGGCAACGTCCACTTCCACTGGTGCTCCACAATAGCTGACCATCGACATTTCACCACAGAGGAAGGAGACTCAGCGCCACTGGAGACACCGTTTGGGATTGGCGCGAGACAAGATGGGGGCTTCTTTATTCAACCGTTTGCCCATTGGTGGGCCACCCAAGATGTCTCTCTGGACACAGCCTTTATCCCTGGGTAGGAGAAGAAAAACTTCACTTCGACCCTGGAGGCCACGGCTCTGGAGACCCCTCTGGCCTGCTGTTTCCTTAGCTTCCCCCTCTCTGAACTCTCCCAGTTGTCCACTGGCAACAGAGTTCGAGTGGCTGCTGCGAATGAGGTGACTTCTTTGGGGAACAAGGGTCAGCTGTGCCTCCAGGGACACCCTGGACCATCTCTCTCCACTTCAATATTCCTTTCATCAGACAGGCGCCACCCCACACACAGCATTCTGAACCACGCAGAATCTGTAGCGGGCACCATTTGGTCCCACAGTGATGAAACATCTTCACAGGGACTCCTACTTGAGACCAAGGGCCGAAACACGGAATCGGAACCTCATGGTGTGACGGAACCCCGACCTTCCGTTGTCGGGCAAATGGACATAGAGGTGCTTTCTGCGGTGGTCCTTGTGAGGGGCTGAGGCTCTGGGGACACCTGTCCCCTTTCTCTCTGAAGGACAACTTGCTCTAAACGCTGGAGCACTCTGTACAGATCTTGCAGTTCACCCCAAGAGCATTTTGAGGACAGCGCTTCCCCGCACGTCTGCGTCTAGACTTAAGCACTTCACTCCATTATCTCAATGACTGTATTTGTCTGCGTTACCGTCCAATTTCAGATGTTCTTTACTAGCAGGGCTCGGTGGCACGGAAATCTCTCCGTCACCGTCAGAATGGGCTGCTTCATTTTCATTTGGCCTGACGTCCATGAAGGCTAAATGAGTAAAAAGTTCAAATTAGTTTCCAATTAAAAACAGAAAGACATTTGATGACTTTCTAAAGCCCACAGAAGCTGGGCTCAGAGGCTGTAACTCTGTGAAATGCTTTGGGGAAGTCGGAGGAACCAGAAGAGAACATTCACAACTGAACTTCCAAGGTCGGCTATTGATCGTGATGCCTGTCAAGGAGGATTTGCGGGTCTGACCCTGCCCCCTTCTGTGTACCTGAAAACATGGTGTACTTTTCCAAGCCATTTCCGCGGGCACCAGAAATCTTGTTGACAGCATTCATTTGCTGAACCTTTTTTTCAGATCTAAGGGCAAACTTTAACCCGGCCTCTATCAGGACAGCTATAAATCACAGCCCTCAGAATTGACGGAGTTCACTTGGCTGGCTTCCCACAGGTATGGTAGCAAGAAGAGAGGCACAAGGCTAGGACAGAGCTGGGTTGGGAAAGCGCCTACTGAGCAGGCAAGAAGACCTGAGTTCAGATCCCCAGCTTTCCCAGAAAAAGCTGGGGAGAAGCAGTGTGTATCTGTAATCCCACCCTGGGAGGTAAAAGCAGGAGGATCCCTGGGGTTTGCTGGTCAGCATTAGCTGAACTGAGCCAGGGTGGACCCTGTCTCAAAACATTAATGTGGAGAGTGACTGAGGAAGGTATCTGATGTCCATCTCTGGCCAATATATGCACACAGATGGTACGTACATACACAGATGGGCACATATGTACACAGATGTCCATGTATACACATAGTCATGTATATACACAGTCATGCACAAACACGCACACACAGAGATAGTCATGTACATTCAAGCACACATAGCACACACAGATGATCACATATACACATGAATACACAGAGATGGTCATGGACACCCAGAGATGAGCATGTACATGCATGCCCACATAGAAACAGTCGTATACACAATGTACACAGAGCATATGTGCACACAGATGGCCATGTACATACTTGCACGCACAAAACACACAAAATGAAAAGAAAAAATGAGAAGAGTCTGTATGGTTAATGAGTACGGATTTCACATGAGTTCAGATCCCCAGATTCTATGTAAACATGCTGGACAGGTGTGACAGCCCACCTATAGTTCTAACCTTGGAAGGCAGAGTCTGGAATCTCCACGTAAGCTAACTAGCCAGACTAGCCCCAATGGTGTGCTCGGGGTTTAACCAGAGACCCAGGCTCGCAACAGTAAGGTGGAGGCTCCATGTTGACAAGTGCCTGCCAGTTTCCACATGAGGAGAACTTGGGTGACATAACTTGAGGTGGTTCCTATCTCAAGTCTCCTTGGTGCACCCAGTTTCCCCCTTGTAGTGTGGTGGTCCCTGAGAATCTGAAAACATCCCGAAGCCCCGCGCCTGGCCACTGAGTCTGAACATTCATGTTATCTGGCAACACAACCCTGTGGTGAAGTCCAGGTTACAAAGAGGAACGCCCTGGCCTTTGTCTTAGTCCACGATCTGCCCATGGGCTAATGTATGATTTATTACCTTCTTTCCCTTTTGGAGAGCTGTTTATTATATCTTCTGTTTTGAGTCCAGGAGACCTGGAAACACCAAGCACAGCACTTTTGATTAACCAATTGCTTGGGTGGAATACAAGTCCGGCTGAGGGTCCAGAGCAGCCAATGAGGCCTCCCCGGGGTGCTAAGGGCAGCTGTGGGCTTGAACTGGCTCTGACTTCTGAAAGTTAAGGGGAGAGGAGTCTGCCGAGGGGGAAGGAAAGTGCCGGAGAAGTTCTGATAACAACAGTAAAGGTTAGGGATGAATCATGAGCTCGGGCTAGGAAATCAAGTAATAAAATAAGTGTATAGCGGTGGGCTGCCAGGCAGACAGTGGGCTTGTGCTTAAGTGACAGGTGAATGCAGCGGGGAGGCTGAGCGACGGAGAAGAGTGGGCGAGATGGAAAAATAAAGAGAGAAATAAGAAAAGCCAACACAGAGGGGGAGCTCACAGGAGCCTGTCACTTTGTCTTAGAGAAATTAAGCAGCCAGACAAATTATAAGTGTACTTCCATTTGGAAACCTGATCAGACAGTCTGGGAGCCACGCTCTGGGAGGGGGATGGAGGCTACAGGGTCCTAGGAGTGGCTCGCACTGACAGGGCCTGGGGGCAGTGGGATGTGCTAAAGTGTGCAGTGGGGTACAGAACTGAAGTGATACTTAGAGGGGGATCATTGTGTCCCCTGGGTCTCTTGATCCCCTTTCAGAAAGAGAGAGAGAGAGAGAGAGGAGAGAGAGAACAGAGAAGCAGTTGGTCAGACCCAGAAACCATGCTGCCCCCAGACTGCCTGCAGCAGGTGCGTGCTCTACTTCAGGTAGGGAAACTGAGGCAAGCCTCTTGCTCCATGTCACATGCACGGAGGAAGCCTGGCTTCTGGCCTCTCTGACATCCTCCTCCTCCAGGTCGCCTCCCAAAGCCAGGAGGTATGAGTTGATGGACAGTGGCGGGCAGGGGTTTCTGTGGACACCTGGAGCCGAATCTGACTTGGTTCCAGACAAAGGGCTCCACTGGGCTCTTGCTCATCATCCAGGCACAGCCTGGTCTCCTTGTGACCCAGGGAGGACTGTGAAAGCCACAGCTAGATGCTAGAAGTGGTACTTAGCTCTGGAGTGCAGGCGAGAGGGGGTCTGTGGGATGTGCTTCCTGCCCGCAGTGCTCAGCTGGTCCCTTTCATGGGACACTCTGGCTGCCCTGGGGCCCTGGGGATGAGAAAGGATAGTCATCTTCAGCTCTGCAGGGTCTCCAGCAAACAACGAAAGAGCCCAGGAGGAGGTACAGCCTTTGGGCTCTCGGGGAGAGGATCATGAAGCCCCGCCCCTTTTCCCCAGGTCCAGAAGCAAGGTCTTGGGAGACCTGGGAGTCCAGCAGTTTTCTGGTAGGTGTCTGCAGAAAGAAACCCCTGGTAAAACAAAGGAAGTTTCTAGAGAGCTGTCCAGGCCTGGGTGTTTCAGGACAATAGAAAGTGTAATTTGTTTTCAGAGGATAATTTTATTATCTCCTAATGCCAAAAAGGAAAGATAAATTCCCTATTATTTTATAATAAGCTTATCAATTCTATAACCCCATGCCATCTTAATAAGCAGCTCACAGCAAGTGATGAATATGCAATTTCCTTGCTTACATATTAGCATATTGTAATTTGCCACCAGAATTGCGTGGGTTTTTTCTCTCTCCTTTGTTTTGGTACTTTCAGTATTGATAACTTTTCACTGTTTTCTAAAGTGGCACATTCTGGCTTCTGTCCAGGCTCCTGCCACACGCCTGTGTCCTCCCAATCCTTCCTTTTCAGATGGTAAACGACCCTGAAATGAGTAATGAATAAATGAATAAATTAATTAGTAATGACCAGAGAAGGGCCTCATTAAGCCTGAGCGTGCTGGGGTGACCGGCTGGCGTTCGGTGAATGACTACTGACCAACTTGTGACAAAAGATGAAATTAAGCCCCCTCTCCCCACCCGGGAGCGCCCTCCTTCCTGACTTGTAAGAGGATGGCCCATGTGGTCCTGCAAGGAGCAGGGCAGATGGGAAATTATTGTTTAATTTCAAATTATACCTACACTGCCAGCCTCCTCCTGGCCCAGCGCCTGCCACTGGCCATATACTGGAGGGGTGGGGGGTGGATAGCTCTGCAGACCTGGGGGGCCCCTTCTGTTCCTTCCGAGTGATTGGGTGGACACAGATGCCCACCTGCAGGCAGCGTTCACTCCCAATGTCCCGCCCCCCAGAGTTGCAGAGACCTTCAGAATGACTCTCTGGGTCTGGGATTGGCCTTTCCACGGCTGGGCACACGGGGGGTGTGGAGGAGAACCCTGATCCTTGACCTTTCACCAACCACAGCAGTGCCCTGTTTCTGCCCTAAACTCACAAGTATTTCAAAAAAGCCGCAGCCCGGAGTGCTGAAGGGTTTCTGCCATGCTACATGGCACCAGGACCAAGTCTGGTGATGCAGGTCTGTCAATCCCACCATCCCGGAGGCCGGGCCAGGACAGGGAGCTCAAGGCTGGGCTACAGAGTAAGTTCAAGTTTAGCCCGAGCAATATGGTGAGACCTTACGTCAAAATAAAAATAAAAAGGATTGGGGGTGTGGCTCAGTTCTTGCTTAGCATGGGCGGGACCTCCTTGCTTCCACCCCCAGCACAGGGGAGGAGGGAGAGGGAAAAAGAGAGAGAGAGAGAAAGGAGGGAGAGGAAAAGAGAAAGAAAAAGAGAGAGAGTGCTGCTGGAAAGGAGAGAAGCCAAGCAATTGTGCCAGTCGACAGGGCGTGGTAGCAGGAGACAGAGCCCAGGCAGGACTTTGAGGGTCATCTCAGCAGTGGGGGGTCCACTCATACCAGACTAAGCTCTCTACCCGCTGGAGCTATGATCCCAGCCCTATTTTTGCAGGCAGCCTGAGAGCGTGTGGGCTCTTGAGAGCCAGTGCCTGCCTGCCTGCAGTAACTCAGAGCTGACCTGGGGTGTGCCCAGAGCTGGGGTGGTGCCCCTGCGACCCTTACTTAGGGCCTTGGCAAGGCAAGTGCCTATCGGTCTGCATTCAAGAGCACAGTCCAGCCTAAGGTGTTTCTAAAGGATCCAAACTCTGTACAGTAAATCAGAATGAGCGCTGGCTGAGGCCCGGAGACTGGCTGAGGGCGCGCTTGTGCTTAGTCTGGGTTTCTGGTTGTGATGTACAGGAAAGAAAGTGAGATCGAACAGGAATGGGTGTTAGGCAGGAAAAATGGGGGGAGGGCAGAGTGTTGGACAGGGCTGGGAAATGCTGGGACTTGAGTGACAAGGAGACCCCACTGTTCGAAGCCAGGAAGAGTGCTCCAGGCAGAAGGTACCACAGGTGCAAAGGCCCTGGGGTGAGCAGAAGCCTGGTTCAAGGATAGTCAGCTCACAACAGAGAAGCTGATTTAAAAGTTCTGAGGTTCCTGTAGCCCCCATGGATGAACGTGTGGGCCACAGAAGGGCCGTCAGTGGGATGTAGTTCAAACAGTAGAGATGTCTGGGGCCCTGTGGCTGTTCTCCGAGCTGTTTCTATCGGTCATTTCAACCTTCAGAGTGGGGAGCTCAGTCCCTGGCCTCAGGGGAGTCCACAGGTGGCCGGATCTCTGCAGGACCTGGGATGGGGGACAGCAGGACCTACCCCAGCCCGTGCCCCTGGCCTCACCCGAGTGTTTGCAGCCAGGAGCGCGGAGGTGACCACGTTCGCAGCGCCCCTCGGCACCCTGTGCAAAGTCACATTTCAGCTCCGACTTACTTTTTCTCCCCTCAGTAACAACACGTGGCACATGCAGCTTGCTCTGACATGCCCATACCTGGAATAATTAGATCTCTAACGAACAATGAGGAGCGAAGCGTTTCTAAGTATATTTCCAGCGCCGATTACCCACCGCCCGTGTGCCTTTCAAATGTCACTTGTGGTGCGTTCGTCTGTTTGCCGTGAAGCGCAAAACTTTTTCACTCTGTTCTTTCTCAAAGTAGCTGGGAGTGTTCTCAATCTTCCGGGCGGAACGATGATGGCAAGTCACTCCAAAATTAAAGTGCTCAAAACCTTTATTTTTAAAAACCTGAACGGTACCCATGAATGTGGCTGAGCGCACGTCTCCTCAGGAGATACAGAGCACAATCGCCTGTGGATGTCAGCTGCACTCCCATTTCAATACAGATAGCGGGGGGGGGGTTGCTGCCAGGTGAGCGGAGCACCCGATTGCTCAAAGGACAACAAAGAAAGTCCAGAAGTGTCCCCCAAAAGTATTTATCGTTAATAATTCTCAGGAGGTTCTTTTGGCATCGCCCAGTTGAAAACAGTTACTGACTTTTCTCTCTCCTTCCCACCCATCTTGTTTTCTCTTTCTCCGGAGAGGTCCTGGGAAGACTCATTGCCCCTAAGGATGTCTGGAACTTGACCTGACATGGGGTGGGAGACAGAGCTATAAGCATATGGAATGATCGTGTGTCAATCCAAACCTAAATTCAAGAACTGTAAAACGAACTCTTAAGAATCCACGGCGATTCTAGAAGAACTCGTGGCAAAACATGTTAGGTTAAATGTTGTGAACAAAAGATAAGAGTTTCTTTCGAGAGGTTGCTCTGGTGGGCTTCACACACTCTGCTGTAAGCGGAGATGGCTGAATACAGAGATGCTTGGTGTATCAATCTCTGAAATATTTGCGTTTGTTAAATATTTTGACCCAAAGCACTTTAACTACCCATTTGTTACTGCAGGCAGCTCTCTCTCTCTCTCTCTCTCTCTTGCTCTGTCGTGTGTGTATGTGTGTGTGTGGTTGTGTGTGTGTATGTATGCATATGCTCTGTCATGTGAGTGTGTGTATAAGCATGCTCATGTGCTCTGGTGTGTTGTGTGCCTGTGTGTGTGTGCATATGTGCTCTGTTGTGTGTGTGCATAAGTGCACACATGTTTATGGGAGCATACATGCTCTTTCATGCGTGTGTGTGTGCATGCATGCTCTGTCATGTAAGCATTCACGCTCTGTCGTGTGTGTATGCATGTGTGCACACAAGCACGCACATACTCATGTGAGTGTGCATGCATGTGGAAGGAGGCCAGATGGGTCCATGTTGAGCGTCTTCCTCATTCACTCTCTGGTTTTGAGGCAGAGTCTCTTGTGACGCTGAAGCTCACTGCTTGGGTTGGACTGACTGGCCAATGAGCCACGGGGATCTGCAGGTCTCTACCACTCTACCAGTCCTGTGATTACTGACACTGTCATAGACACAGGTGTCAACTTGACCGTGGAGAGTGTGAGCTCTAGGCACATTTGCAGAGAATTAGTAGTTAAGCCCAGAGCAAACCTGCAGGAGATTGTCTGGCTAATGGGGAAGGCCCAGCTCATGGCGGGTGGGACTAAGCTCTGAACAGATGAATAAAATGGAGCGAGCTGGCTGAAGTTGGCATCCTTTGGTTTACTTGGCCAGACGTATTGATCTGGCAAGTGAGGATTGTTCCTCTCTCAGCCATTGTCTGGCTATGGCGTGGCCAGTGACCTCAGCCCTTGGTGTTGGTGTGGACTCTCCTGCCAAGCTGGACAAGGAACTATAACTGGACTATCATAACAGAATAAACCCCTTGTTCCTTAAGCTGATTTGTGGTGATAAAAATCAGCAGCCATGAGGGGAACTGCTACAGAATTTGGTACCTGAGAAGTGGGGTGTTGCTGATAAATCTGACTATATGGACTGAATTAACGTTTATTTTTGGGGGGGGCATATGGAAATATTTGAAGATGTCAAGATTGTGTTCTACCAATATTGCTCTGCAGAGTTTAATGGGCTATTTAGAAAGCAGAAATGCTGAGAAAGTTGTGGATTGTTTGGGCTCAGTTTGTGATGAAGGGAACAAGAATGTTGGCAAAGTTGAATTAAACACAATGGACTAGTTTGCTTGGTAGAGGAGAGCTATGTTGGCAGCATTGAAGCTTTGAATGAGGAAGGGGCAGACAGCAGAGCAACTGCCACTGTTGGAGAAATGAGCGTCATTGAAGGAAGACCTAGTGTTTGCACTGGGACAGTGGAAGAAAAGAAAACTACCAAATGGAGATTCTATGTTTGAAAACCTGGATTTCTTTAGGGTCTGAAAGCCCAAGCTGAAGCTGTTTCCAGCCCTTTGAAAGTTTTGGCTGCTTAAAAAAAAAGCACACGAATGTGATACAGCTGTGGTTTGAGTGGATCAAGCTACATTTCAACATCACAGGTGGAAAATGAAGAGGTTATTCCACATGTGGGAGAACAGAATCTGGTTAAGGAAAAAGAAATGGATAAGTGGTATCTGGGGAAAGTGGGGTAAGTCCTTCCTTCAGGTCTGACCACCTCCACCCGGCCTCCCTGGGGAGGGAATGTGGTCTCAGTGCGTTACTCAGTCTGTGTTTTGGGCACTGTGACCCCCGTGTTACAGATGGGTAAGGTGAGGAAGCAGGTGGGTAGAAAGGGAAGTTCTGCTTGTCAGGGTGCCAAGCTGCTGAGCTCCATGCTGTGCCTCCCAGGGCCCAGTGCCTGGAGCCCGGCGTACCCAGTCTGCCATGTGGGTGTCCTTACTGGCCAACTGGGATCCAGGGCTGCGTGGCGTGGTGAGCGACGTGGTGTGGTGAGCGACCATACACAAATCAGTGTCTTAAAAAGTCTGGCCGCCTTGCCTTCCGGCACTGGAGCACTTGATCCCGTCACTTGGTCAGAGGCTTGTGAGCTGGGGACAGCTTGATGTTGCACCCCTGGGCCCCTGCAGCCCTCAGGGTCACTGCAGGATAAGACAAGAGGGTATGGAAAGTGGCCTCTGCCCTACCCCCCCCAGGCTTCCTTGCAGCAAGCTTGGGAATGAGACCTTGTGCAATCTCACCCGACTTTCAGCAGACACAGAAGGCCAGGATGAGACCTGGTAGAGGACTACAGCATTTGAGGGCAGGCACCAGGACGATGGACAGGACCCCAAACCCAGTTCCCTTTTCCTGTCAGGAACATGGGGTTATGGAGAAGACAGGCGCCCACGTCTGTACTGACAGTTGCCGTGATCCCAATGCATCAGGCTGCTTGGGGCAACACTGTTCTTTCTGTGCCCCCAACACACCCCGTGCGACTTTCTTCCCTCCTTTGCCATCAATCTGGCATAGCCGCTGTGGGACCGAGGTGTGTTCACCCGCATCCTTGCCCATCAGACTCTGTGGCTGTTTCAGACAAATGGGGTGCTCATGTGTGTGCTTCGGTCCCAGGCTGTGAGCCCCACAGTGAGTGGGGCCTCACTTTCCTCTGTATCTCGACCGGACAGTATTTCTGGATCTGAGGCTAAATCATAGTCTGAGCACATGCCTAGCCACGCGAGCACGTGGCCCAGCTGGGGTCGTGAGAGCTGAGTCCCGGCGATGTGGATTCTGTCTCGGTCAGGGAGCTTTTCAATTCTCGAATCTGAGACATTATTCCCCGCGTGTATCAGAAAAGACAGTTTCGTTCAGAGCATCAACGCTGCAGGTGGGCAGAAGAGTGCCTAGTTACCAGGTTGCTTGGAGAAGGGGTGTGCCAGCTCCCAGCCAGTTTATGGTTCTCCCCAGACAGCGAACTGTTATCTGGAGCAGATCGGTTGCAAAGTAAGCATGCTGGGTTGTTTTTGTGGCAACAACTGTGTGGTTGTTTCTGTCCATGCTCCACCTGGCACGGCCCCAGGATGTGCATAACATTCAGTGATAAATGTGGGTCGGGCGAGACAGAGGATTGGGGGCTGCCCAGGGACTCTGAGTGCCTGCTGAGTCAAGAGTAACCACCAGTCGGTCAGCCCAGTGACCCAGCAGTTTATGTGACCTCACGGAGCGAGCTGCTCACGTGTGTGAGTCTTTGCTTGCATGGTCTTGCTGTTTGTCTCTAAGGACATCCCAACCAAGACCGGCTCTGTACAGTCAACAGGACAGGCCATGTGCAAACCAAGGTTCGGGATAAAGGGGGGCGCTTGGGTAAGAATCTGGATTCCAGGGCTGGTGAGATAGCTAGCTAGGTGGGTTAATGCATCTGCTTGCAAACCTGGAGACCTGAATTCGATCCCTGGATGCCCACATAGTGGGAGGAGAGAACTGACTTTGAAAGTTGTCCTCTGACCTCCATCTGTGTGCCATGGTATGTATGTTAACTCTCTGTCTTTGTCTCTGTCTCTCTCTGTCTGTCTCTCTCTCTCCTCTGTCTCTGTCTCTGTCTCTATCTGAAATAAATAAATGCAATATTTAAAACTAAGAAGTCTCGATTCTTTCCCCTGGAGCATGCAAACAGGAGAGAACTATCTAGGGTCACAAACAACAATTAGCACAACTGGAATTTCTAATTTTGTTCTTTTTTACTCAGATGAGCTGTCCCTTCTTGAAAGCCTAGCTGTGCCCATGGGCTGTCTGTCTGGAATCTGAAGCAGGGGGATTGGCATGAGTCCGAGGTTTGCCTGAGTTGCACAGTGAGACTGTCTGAAAGCAAACAAAACAAGAAAAAAAAAGAAGAAAGAAGAGAGAAAGAGAAAGAAAAAAGTAAAGAGAAAGATAGATAAAGAAGAAACAGAGAAAGAAGAGAGAAGAAAACAGAGAGAGAGAGAGAGACTGAGGGAGAGAGACCCTGCAAACCCTCGGACAGGAATCTTGCCGACGTCAGCAGAAGCACAGTGGGAAAGGAGAGGTCGAGAACCCCTGGAACACTTGACGAGAGGTCAGGTCTTAGTGAGCTGGTGGCCTGGGACTCTCCCCTGTCTTGGTACTGTTCCTGTCTGGCAGGTAGGACTCCACCTGGGCAGGTTTCTGAATGAGTTGAGTGGGCATTCTGTTGGTTGTGGGCATTCTGGTCCTTGTGGATTCCACCAGGACCTGGTTAGGGGGCTTTGAGCTATAAATAGCGCAGCCACCTGGCTCAGGACCCGCAATCAGGGGTACAGAGCAAGACCTTGGCTCCAAAGGAGAAAAACTCTGTTAAGGGCTGATGGCAGCGATGTGTTTGTCAGTGGGTCAGGGATGTCCTAGTGTTTCTCCAGTATATGTGATGCCCACACTAGGAAAAGCAAACAAAGCAGAATTTGCTTTGAGGGTGTCCATTCCTATGAGTCAGTAGTAATTGGGGGGCACTCCTAAAATGGCTTCTACACCTGGATATCTACACTTCTTCATCAAGACTTCTGGGCCGCCTTTGCAACTAATGTCATGCTGTATCACCACACCCAAGCAGGAGGCTTTATCTTTGTTTCTGAGTTGTGAAAAGCACACACACACACACACACACACACACACACACACACACACACACGCACGCACACACACATACATACACATTCAGAGGCATGCAGGCATGCACATAGGCATTCACACACACATGTGCACATGCATGCAAAAATTACTGCACTGTGTAGTAGATCTGGTGTGTCTTAACAGCCAGGAGCCCTTAGCAGGAAGCCACAGTCTTGAGCAACCCCGGCCATGTGGGCTAAGTGAGTATGTGTGGATGTTGGGGCCCCTTCTGCACCCCAAAGTCGGCCTATGGAAGATCCTCTCACCATGTTGCCCCCTACTTTTTCCTGCATCTTCAAACTGAGTTCTAGACTAGAGTGACTTTTTAAATTGACATGAAGTTCACACAGGGTGATCCGTGCTGCGCTCAGCCCACGTCGGTTGGTTAGAGAAGCTTCCATCTGCCAAGGGCAGTGGACCGTGGAGAGCCCAGCCCTACATGAGCTGTCTTTATCAAATCTTACTCCTGAGGCACAGGGAAGAAGGTGGAAGAAGAGACAGAAAGAATGTAACAGCTGCTGGGTGGGGAGGGCCGAACCTCTGTCTTCTGGATACGATGTGAGGGCTACACTGTGGAAGTCACAGCTGGGAGGACCTGCACCAGATCCAGCCAGTCAACATCTAGCAGAGTTGAGGAGCTCCCCCTCTTCGCGGAGGAGCTAATGAAAGTTGATGGCTGTGGGGGAGGGGAAGTCTTTTTTTGGAGGGTGTGGTCACTGGTAGGCTGTCCGTATTCCAGGCAGATGGCCCCACACCCCTGTGGTCAGCAGTAATGGGACTCAGTGGTCTATAAAAACAAAAATAAGTAAGACATGAATGTGGAAGAGGGAACGTGCTGTGTTAGAGGGCGTAAGGAAGTAGGAAGGCTGAGGTAAATTTGATTAATAGATATGTATTGTATATACATGTGAAATTGTCAAAGGATAAATAAAATTATTTTAAAGTTAAAGTAAATTAACCATGCTGGACTGATTTAATAGTTCGGCAGGTAAGATGCCCGTTTGCCAGCCTGGAGCCCATGTGGTAGGAGAGAACCGGCTTCCAAAAGTTGTTCTCTGACCACCACACGTGTTAATTAAAATTACAATTAAAAGAAAAAAGAAACAGAAAAGGAGCCATTTTAAGAGGCATGGTTGGGCTTGACAGATGGCTCAAGGGTTAAGACTCTGCTTTTCAAGCAGAAGGTCCTGAGTTCTGATCCTAGGTTTCAAGTAAAAATACCAGGCAGAAATGACCCTGGCCCTGGTGGGCAGAGCCTAGGAAATCCAAGAGCAAAGCAAAAAGGAGGTAGAGGCAATCCAGGATGATTCCTGGTCACCCTTCATCTCCACAAGGACACACAGTGCCCCCCCCTCACACACACACACACACACACACACACACACACAAAACACATGAAATAAATAATTTTTTAAAACAAGAAAATATTCAGAGGTATAGTTGCATTTGTATATCCAAAGTTTCATCCAATCGCTCTCTGTCTAGTTCTGAATTGTCTTCTTCAACCTCCAGGAGGACCCTCTACAAACTCCTTAGAGGGACCCGTGAAATGTGCACAGGAGTCAGTGGCCATGAGCAAGGGTTCCATTCATTCAGCTGTTGGGTGGTGATTGCCCCACAAACACAGAACATCGAAATATTTGTCCCTGACAAACAGAGTTGGGGTGGATGGCCTGAAGCGACCCGGTGACGTTGGGGATGATGACCACAGAACTGTCGGGAACTTCTACGGAGAGGTCAGCCAGGTGCCCCTGGAATAGCATGTTGGCAGTATTGACTCAAAATGGCTCTGGCTCTGGGATGTGGAAGTCAGGCGACCCTCTTCTCGGGTCCCCTTAGGACAGCCTCAGGGGATAGTCAGTGGGCATCCCTTTGGAAGCAGGTTCAGGAATCTAGGGGGGTGTCTCATTAGGGCTCCCTGCTACACAGGTTGAGGCCCTGGCCTGTGTGTGAGAGGTTCCGAAGTTGGCCAGGTGGGGATGGGGGGGTGTTACTTACGCCCTACTCTGTAGCTGTGATGGCTGGATGGATTCCCAGAGTTGCCTGGCTGTGAAGTACGCGCGTGCACACACACACACACACACACACTATGGAAGACTAAGGTGCACACTGGCGGAGTTCTAACTGTAAACTTTGGAGGAGACTCGGGGAATCCCATAGCCCCTAACAGCACCATCTAGAAACTGTGGCTCTGGCCTCTGCTGCCTCGGGATGCTGCAGCCCGGTGCTGGGGTGGCTGCTCTTTTATTGGCCTCCAAGGAGCTGAGGATCGCCAAGGTGTGTTGCAATCAGACTCTCCCACCATGAGATCTCAACCAAGTTCATGGCTTTGCTCTTCCTGGCAAGCAGCCGCCCCCCGCCCTTGCCAGTCACACCTGTTGGATCTTGGCAGGACCTACTTTGGATCCACAATATTCTTTCTTTATTTAGAGAGTCTCATGCAGCCCAGGCTGGCCTCAGACTTACAGTATAGCTGAGGATGGCCTTAAACTCCTCATCCTCACGGCTGACTTTTTGCATGCTAGGCGAGAGGCATGCTGCATGCTGGGTGAGAGCATGTTGCATACTGGGTGAGAGGCGTGCTGCATGCTGGGTGAGAGCATGCTGCACGCTGGGTGAGAGACGTGCTGCATGCTGGGTGAGAGGCGGGGTGCATGCTGGGTGAGAGGCGTGCTGCATGCTGGGTGAAGGCGTGCTGCATGCTGGCTGAGAGCATGCTGCATGCTGGGTGAGAGGCATGCACTATCGCACCTGGCTTAGGAAATCCTGGGACAGAATCAGGCTTTTTACATGCCGGGCAGGCGTTCTCCTGACTGATCCCCAGCTCTGGTTGTAGGACTGCACCCGGACAGCTCTGATGTGCGTGGACTTTCTGAGAGTCACATCAGGGCCCTGGTGACAGCTGCCCAGAGCCCCTGACTGAAGCCATTTCCCCTCCATCTTCCCAGAAGTCCAAGGGCACTGGACAGAAGGCAAGGGTTTGAAAGTCCCCTGTAGGCGGGGGCAGTCATGGCCCCCTGTTCTGTGACTGCAGCGAGTGAATGTGTTGGGAAAGGTGCCTGTGACTGCAGAGCCCAAGTCTGTCACCACTGCGATCCCATGTGTGCCCAACTCACAACCCTCCTGCCTCTGCCTCCAGAGTGTTGGGATTACGTGAGGCAGTGTCGGCACGCCCAGGAAGGAGGTTCTGAATGCACGATGCCCGTGCGTGGGGGGTGGAGGGGGGTCCTGGGGATTATAGAGGCAATGATGGCTGTAACGGTTACTCTTTGCTATTGTTGTGAGAGAGCACCCGAAGTCAAACAACTTATGAGAGAAAGATTTACTCAACTTACAGTTTCAGAAATAGATCTTTTATGGCAGCGATGGCATGGCTGGCTGGCTGGCTGGCAGACTAAGTCACAGCAGACCTCCACATAGTTCCAGCATTTCTGGAAAGTATCTCTCCCACCCCCCACCCCCCTTTTATATGGTCCATTACTGGGAAGTTCCTACAGGATCTTTGGAGGTTCTGATAGGATCGAGGGCGGGTATAATCCTTTCAGGTGGTCTGGGTTGATCCTTCCGGGTGTGGTCTCAGCCTATTTTAGTTAATACCAGGTGTGTCAAGTTGACACCTTGGCTTAACTATCACAATGGCCAAGGGCTATTTGCAGTCACTATAGACAAATGACTGCTCAAAGGCAGCAGCGGTTGCTTAGCCAGTGTTGGCCGGAAAGTGCCGCAGACCAGAGTCGCGGCCTCGAGACCAGGGCTCCCCAGGACCGGGTGGAGAACAGAACACACGCGGCTCCCTCTTGTCCGAGTATATCCTGAACCCGTTTATTGAAACTTTCGTGACAACTTTTATACAGAAAATTTTGGGGTAAAGAATGTTGCATACACAATAGATAATCAGCAAAGTCACCTTCAGGGTGGACCCTTTTTTCAAGAACCTAACCCATTGCTTCAGGGCAAAGGCACTTAACAGAAACATTCTCTCAGTATTTCCAAACTTGTCTAATCTATAATGCTTCACCGGATAGCTATGGGGCTGAGCCCACATTTTAACAGAGACTGCTTTCTTTTAAAATACAGAGGTAGAATGTTCTCCTATTGATTTTAGCAAGGAACATATTTTACAATTAACTATAGGAATCCTCAACACCCCATAAGTCCCAGCGTGAGCTTTGGCTGTTGTCCTCTCCAGGTTGATACTCTCAGTCAGGCAGGTCGACATAGGCACCAGGCATGGCAGCAGGTTCTAACTTGGGAAGATGCATGCGGCTCATGTAGTCTCTACTATCCAAGCTTAAACCACATCTCTAAGGGGGGGCTTGACTTGAATACTCAAGGCCCATAAGCTATAGCTGGTTCTGTCGATGGAACACTGAGGTATGCACTGAAGAAAACACTTAAGCAACATAATTATTAAAAGAATAACTTCTATGATAGCATCCTTCTATTCCTTTAATAGTAAGGTTGCTTATGTCTTCCTTTGAGGAATTCCAGAAGCGTATTGCCATCAGTTAGATGACCCATCTGTGAACCATGCATACTCCAAACCTGGGGTCCAGTCAGGCCCCATATGCCAAGGGTGTCTCTTTCGGGGCAGAGGCGATCATTGGTGGGAGTGCACTCAGATGGTCCATCTCTGTGATTTCTCATAAGAGTGCTGTTTGGGGTAGGAAAGACACGGCCCCCTTTGCTTCTGACATGGATTCTCCCAGTTTGGATTGCAAATACCATCTCCAGGGGCAGTCTTGGCATCTAGACTTTCTGGCATGATGGTCTCTTCCTTGGCCTTCAGCCAGGGTAAGAGGGTATCACAGTTTCTTTTAAGGTTCCAGTGGACTGAGAGCATAGTCTTGTACTTCTGGAATTTCTAAGTAAGGTGGAACCACATAGGTGGGAATCTTACCCAACCTATGTTTTAAGATTCTAGAAGTTATTCTCTAATTTCCTTAAAATCAGTGCACACATTCTGGCTAACAAGTCTACTTATCGTAAATGGCTAGACATGAAATTTCTATTTAGTATTTGACTGAAACTTAAAAAGCAGGCTTCCTCTCTAGAACAGAGAGCAGGTAAAGGACACTCCCAATTCCCAGAATTCTTCCTGCCTGAGGCAAAACTTGAATTGTCTAGGAGAGAGTGTCCAGCCCCTGTCCTTGGGCGTTACTGTGACCTTCCTCAGGGGACAGGCTTTAGGCCTGTGCTGGGAAGAAACACCAAGGCCTGACAATTCCCATATTTTTCCTTATTTCTCTAAAATAAAGCCATGTCCTTATCCCAAAACATGTTACTTTGAATCCACCTTTTCCAAACTGAGACATATTCTACCAGATTAGTTGGATAGGGACGCGGCAGGAAAGATGAGTGTAATTTCTCTCTGGAGCCTCAGCGTCCCCACCTTTAAAATGGGGAGATCATCCATGGGATCTCCAACTGCATGCCAGAGCAACCTGGAGAGACTTTGACAGTTCAGGTCAGCACAGTACCTGCAGCTGCCACTCGCCTTTCCTATATTGTAAAAAAAAAAAAAAAAAAAAAAAAAAGGGGAGATCATGCAGGCAATTTGCAGGTCAGGAAAAGCCATAGGAACCCACCATGTGAACGTTTACTTCCCTAGGGCTAGGGAGAGACACAGTGGAGCTTTACAAAATGTGGCTCAGCAAACTGGCCTCAAAATACTGTTTTACATTGCCAGAGCTGTGGGTCTGTCCCACTTAGGGAAGGCCACTGAGCCAACATGTGAGGTAGCTTCAGGAAGGCGCAGGAGGAAGGTGGTCTAGCTTTGAAACTATTTCTCAGTGTCCAGCCGTCCTCTCTCCAAAGCAATTGACCCGAGGGTTACATGTTTCATAGAGAGCTGCCTGTCCTAGGAAACCCAGACTGGGTCTCTAGTGAGAGGCTGCTGGTGGTGTGTGTGTGTATGTTGTGTGGTGTGTGCTTGTATATGTTGTGCTTTGTGTGTGTATGGTGTGTGGTATGTGGTGTGTATATGGTGTGTGTGTGTGTGTGTAGCTGTGTCTGTGGTATTTACCCCAAGGGAAACTCACACCCAGTAGGAGCCACAAGCCTCAGCGCACCCCTCGCACTGAGCAGGCTCCGGGTGTCTGTGCAAGGTGGGTCGTCAAGGTTCCTTGGGATTCACTAAACTTCGACCACCCCGCACACAGGAGGCAGACATCTCCAGGCTTCTGAGGACAGGGAGGTTTCCCACAGCCCCCAGGTGAGACAGCATGGAAGACAGGGTTTTTGATTGCTTCTCCTGGAGGTGAGGGAACTTGACTCGCACTTTACATGCCATCCTCAAAATGTTCCGTTTGTGCTTCAGGTCTAACGCAGAGCTGTGTGCCTCAAGGTACATGGTAGGCAATAGTTGCCTTTCGGCATTTCAACAAGACATGGGACCGGCCCTGGTGCCCTTTCAAACCTCACACGGGGTAATGCACCCCAGGGAAAGGTTGGCAGCGTCCCCCTCGGTCCCCAAACTAGTCCTTCCCTTAGGGACAAAACCCCTTGGACTTAGGTGAGGTGGCATTTAAAACTCAGCTAAGTTCAGGCTGTTTTTTGTTCTAAACCCACGTGCTCCTCCAGCGATTCGAATGATGGCAGTTTTATGAGCAAAGTGGAACTGTCTGCCAAGGACCCTGAATGAACCACAGCAGGTCAACATGCCGTATTGATTTGCACTCGTGTGTTCGCATGGCTGATCTCACTCCAGCCTGATGCAAAGAAAACACCCCTCAGCCAGAGTGGCATGTGATGATATGGGGGGCCACATCACCCAAAAGACAAGAGACCTGACACCAAACAAAGCATTTTATCTCATATTTCATTTACACCGGAAGGCTTCAAGGTTGGATAAATGCACAAAATCCCCAAGAGTTGGCAATTTCGGTGCAAGAAGTGATGTGTGATCGCCTAATGTTACTGAGTGAGCCAAGCCCTATAGTTAAGGTTGGACGACACTTGATCTGAGACACATGCGGTGCCTGGAATGTGCCAGAAGTTTGTAACTTCCGTCATAAAGCCATCTGTGGGCTCGTCCACCTGCCCTCAGGGAGGTGGGCCAAGTTCCCGCCATCTCCTCAGAGGTCTACTGTGGAGGGCCAGGCCTGCTTTCTCATCCCTCTGACATTCTGGAAATCGAATTGCAAATTCTTTATAAGTGTGGCAAAGGTCTCATTACTCAAGTGGAGTCCAGCAAAGCTGCCAAGTCCCCTCTACTCCCCAGACTGTCAGATTTGCAAGGAAGCAAAAAGAGTCTGGGCAGCTCCAGGGCTAGCTGTATCCAGTCCAGAACTTCTTGGTGGAATACATGGAAATTTCTAGAAAAGGTAATGGCAAACCCTGCCTCTGGCTTCCACTATTCAGACTTTCTGACTCCATTTCTTAGTCTGTACACTGGGATTGTGGTAGCTCCACTGTAGGTGGTGACAGTAAATAAGCTAACATAAAACACTTGGCACAGGAGTTGGTATGCATATATTTAGCACCTGTTGTATGCCTCAGACACATGAATGAAGCAGGAGGAAGCCCTTCTCTCCTGAGGCTTTATCCAGGGAGGCCAGCAAACCCAGCAGTCACCCAGGGAAGCTATGTGTCCCTAGTCAGCTCATCTGCTTCTAGACGATTGCTGAGAAGACCCACATTCTCAGAGCTGTGGGTTTTCCTTTTTCTTTTTTTCTCATGACCTTTGACACTACACAGCTGGGGTGTTTTGACAACTGGCCTCCGCCGTCACACAGAATGTGCTGCCAACGACATCCGAGGTCCGGGAGGTGCCCCTTCAGGTTTGTCCTTGACTCCACCTGCCTGTCAAAGAAAGGGTGTGTGTTTTGCATCAGCAACGATCCGAGGGCAAAGTTTAGTCAATCAAATGTTGTGTAAGGATTTGCTATGGCGGGCTCAGGGGCGCGAGGCTGCTCAACATTCATTAACGATTATCTGTTCAATTATTATCTGCCCCAAGCTTATTGTGGTTAAGTCTGTGTCCCAAACCTCACTGACTGTGGCCGTGAGCCAAAGACCTGCCCCTGACGTCAGAGGCGAGCCCCCTAGGTGCAGCTAAGGGGCAGGGCTGCCCTCTGGCACAGTACTTAAGGCCAGGAGACCTGGCCAGCAAGCACAGCTTCCCTCTGGAACACACCCTCGCCAGCGGGAAGGACCCAGGCGCTCTCAGATCTTTGCTCCTGACCTTCCCAAGGAAGCGAGGTAAGCGGACACTCTCCTTCATGTCTGGGAAGACCACGGTGACAGCTTGTACTCCCCTTCTTTCATCCCTAGCACCTCAACTCCCAGGCCATGTGCGACCCCCCACTGAGTCCCGGGAAAGGAGTTAGAGGAGTCCATGGGTGTGCGTGCTCAGGAGACTGTGTTTCCTACCACAGGTGACCCCAGCGTCCCAGCCGTGCTGCCCAGCTGCAGATATGCCTCCTCAGCTGCAAAACGGCCTGGATATCTCAGCCAAGGTGGTCCAGGGCAGCCTTGACAGCCTGCCCCGGGCCGTGAGGGACTTCGTGGAGAGCAACGCCCAGCTATGCCAGCCAGAGCACATTCACATCTGCGATGGTTCCGAGGAGGAGAATGAGCGGCTGCTGGGCGGCATGCAGGAGGAGGGCGTCATCCGCAAGCTGAAGAAGTACGACAACTGGTAAGCGTTCGGGACCCGGGGACCCCCCTACCCTTGGAAGACCTTTGAGGTTGTTAGCTCCTTATAAGTGTAATAAAACAGTCAGAATCCAGAGCCAGCCAGGTGCCAACCGAGCAACTCTTTTCAAACTAGGTGCTGAGTAAACATGGGCGGGATCCCTGTCCTCTGGGGGTGCCTCATGCTGTAGCAGAAGTCCCCCTGGTAACTTAGGACTCAGAAGTCACAGCTTTTGCCATGCAAGCTAAAGGCCAGGAGATTGACTCTTCAGCTCCTAGGTAAAATGCTGAGTGGGTGTGGCAGCCCCCTTCTAATTCCTCTATCAGCAAGCAGACGATGGAAATCTCTAGAACAAGATGGTTCGCCAGACTGCTAGCCCTCCTGGCTTTGATGAGAGACCCAGACTCAAGGAATGAGATAGAAGAGCAATGGGAATGGTTCCCGATCGCAACTTCAGACTTCCAGATGTGCTTGCGTGCATACACACTCTCATGCACACGTGCACACACACACACACACACACACACACACACACACACACACACACGCGCGCGCGCGTTAGCATGCATACACATATGCATGCACACATCCCCACCCACATGTGTACCTACACATCACCCACATGTATGTCAACTAATATACACATATAGGTGCACACTTTCCTCCTGCCCCACAGACACACATAAAAAATGGAAAAACAACTAAAAGGCTTACCTAGCTGTGTCCTGGTTGGCTTGGCCTCCATGCTCGATGACCACGACTAATGCTCTCATTATCTCATCTGGAAGAGTAGGTTAAGGCTAAGACATGTGTGTCCCTAAGACTTATAAGATTCTGGTGATTTCCATAGCTGGCTGGCTCTCACTGATCCCAGAGATGTAGCCAGGATTGAGAGCAAGACGGTCATCATTACCCCAAAACAAAGAGACACGGTGCCCATCCCCAAGACTGGCCTCAGCCAGCTGGGCCGCTGGATGTCAGAAGAGGACTTCAAGAAGGCATTTGACGCCAGGTTCCCGGGGTGCATGAAAGGTGAGTGCACAGTCGCCCTCCCCCACCCCCCCAGGCCAAAGAGCAGCAAGTCTGCCTTGCTCCTGTCTCATAGTTGGAACAGCAAGGGCAAGCACCACGCTTGTCACTCTGGGCTTCTTTCATTCCACATGTGCAAGAGCAGGCCTTAGGCCTGGTCAACACGCCATGAAAGTGACTGCTGAAATGATTTCGGCCCGACCAGGTGATATAGGCACGCCGTTCTCCACACGTAGGAGGCTGCCAGCAGAGTGCCAGCCAGGCTAGTCTGAGCAACTCAGTGATACCCTGGCTCAAAATACAAAGCAAAGAGAGGGTCGGGGGTGTAGCTTAGAGGCACAATGTGAGGATCTGGGTTCAACTCCAAGTATCAAACAACAAGATGAGTAAAGACAGATTAATGAGATGGATAGATAGATAAATGAGATAGATGATAGCTAATGATAGCTAAATTATAGATGAGAAACAGATATAAGTAGATAAATAGAAGATAGATGATATGTGATAGATAAATGATAGGTATAAGAGTGTTAGAAGATAAATGGTAAATAAATGATATATGATGCATAGATAATAGATATACAATTGATAGCTGTTGGGTAAATGATAGGTGATAGATGATGGGCAAGCAGATGAACAAGCAGACAGAGTGGTTTCTGCCCACACGGATTTGACATGGCTTAGTATAATTGAATGGAAAACTTTAATTTTGGTATTTTGCTCACTGTCCAGCGGACTTCTGAGCCAGGGATAGGGAACTATGTGTAGTGGGAGCCGCAGCTATTGGTCCCGCTAGGAAGACACTGCTAAGAAGCTCTGTGAACTTTGGTCACCGCTCACCCTGCCACCCATCGGCCTCCGCAGGTCGAACGATGTTCGTCATCCCGTTCAGCATGGGGCCACTGGGCTCGCCGCTGGCCAAGATCGGCATTGAGCTGACGGACTCTCCCTACGTGGTGGCCAGCATGCGGATCATGACTCGAATGGGCACCCCTGTGCTGGAGGCCCTGGGAGATGGGGAGTTTATCAAGTGTCTGCACTCTGTGGGATGCCCGCTACCTTTAAAAAGTAAGAGTGTGACTTCCAAATTAAAAAAAAGTGCACAAAGGGGCTGCAACTGGGGCTCAGGTAGCAGAACACTTGCCTAGCGTGACTGAAATCCCGGGTTCAAGTCCCACTCCTGCATATGCTGAGTGTGTTGGAGACCACCTGTGATCCCAGAGGTGGAGACGGGAGGGGGAGTGATCAGAAGATTATCCTTGGTTACATAGTGAGTTTGAGTCCAGCCTGGGCTACAGGAGACCCTGTCTCAAAAAGAAAAGCAAAAGATGAAAGGACGGAATAGACTAGTAAGCTGAACTGTAACCCACAGGCTTGCACGCTGGGTCCCTGTGCAGGGATGAGCGTGGTGCACTCATGTGGCCGGCACTTGTTTGCAGAGCCTTTGGTCAACAACTGGGCCTGCAACCCTGAGCTGACGCTGATCGCGCACCTCCCGGACCGCAGAGAGATCGTCTCCTTCGGAAGCGGGTACGGAGGGAACTCGCTGCTCGGGAAGAAGTGCTTTGCTCTCCGCATCGCCAGCCGGCTGGCCAAGGAGGAGGGGTGGCTAGCGGAGCACATGCTGGTACGTGTGGTCGGGGGAACCTGGGTGGAGGGATCGAGGGTGGCATGAGTACATCACTGATTCTGAGTGCCCCAGTGTCGGTCCCTAGGGACTGACGCGCGCCTGGAGCGGAGTCACCCTGTGGACTTTGCTCTTTTGAAGTTGATAGTTTATCCTAATACCCGAGGAGCAGTGCTGAGGGGCTGGCTTTGGGGAAATCCCAGGGGGAAGTCCTAGGCTTCTGGGGGCAAAAGGAAGCACAGGGTTCTATTCCATTTTCATTTGTGTGTGTGCATGCGTATGCACGTGTGTGTACAAGAGGGCATTTGAATGTGTGTGCTCGTGGGAGCCCAAAGTAATCAGGAATCATTCTGTATTGCTCTACCTCCTTATTGCTTTGTTTTCGGGTTTCCAAGGCTTTGCCTTTGTGGACCAGAATTACAGGCCCCCACCATATCCACTTGGCATTTTATGTGGGTTCTGAGGATCCGAACTCAGGTCCTCTTGCTTGTGAAGCAAATCTCTCTATGTCAGTACATATTAACTATAGAACGGTGGCTTTTACTGTGACAACATGGATGCCAAGGCCAAGGGTGCTGATGAACGGCCCTGTCCCCTCAGATCCTGGGCATAACCAATCCTGCTGGTCAGAAGAAGTATCTGGCTGCAGCCTTCCCCAGCGCCTGTGGGAAGACCAACCTGGCCATGATGAACCCCACTCTCCCCGGGTGGAAAGTCGAGTGTGTGGGTGATGACATTGCGTGGATGAAGTTCGATGCCCAAGGTGAGTCCCCAGGTTTCTGACATCCAGCAAGTCACGGCTTCCAGCGCGGTGCTTCTCCCAAGTCCGCGGCATTGCAGTCATGTCTGTTAACCCCGGGCGCCATGGGTCCCGCAGGGTGAAACGGGGGCCTGTGTGGCTGTTTGATTGCACACATACCCTTGCTAAGGTGGAAGAGGGAGCAGGATTCATTGCAGAAGCATCGGCATTGAATGCGGGTCATCGTCCAGGGAGGGGAAATGATAAAGACGCTCGCACTGGCCTGGCAAAGCATCTGAACCGCGCTCCGCTTTGCTTGGCGTTCACGGCTTTTTCTCTGGCTTCATGACCTTCCAGGTAACTTACGGGCTATCAACCCAGAGAACGGTTTCTTTGGGGTTGCCCCTGGCACCTCAGTGAAGACGAACCCTAATGCCATTATGACCATCCAAAAAAACACCATCTTTACCAATGTGGCTGAGACCAGCGAGGGGGGTGTCTACTGGGAAGGCATAGATGAGCCTCTGGCCCCAGGCACCACCATCACCTCTTGGAAGAACAGAGAGTGGAGCCCAAAGGATGGTGAGTCCCATTCACAGACCCTGTGCTTGGGCGGCAAGTACCATCTCCTTGGGCTGTGCACTGAGATCTCTCTCTCTCTCTCTCTCTCTCTCTCTCTCATTGTAGGGGAACCTTGTGCCCATCCCAACTCTCGGTTCTGCACTCCTGCCAGCCAGTGCCCCATCATCGATCCTGCCTGGGAGTCTCCGGAAGGCTGTGCCCATTGAGGGTATCATCTTTGGTGGCCGCCGGCCCGCTGGTGAGGTGCCTTCCATTCAGACAAGGGGGCCCAGGGAAGCTTCTTTCTCTGACCTGCTTTTGGGGACTCCAAAGTTCTTCCTTCAAAGTGAGACTGATAGCCAATCTGAAATACAGGACCAGACCACTGGTCTTTGTGGCTCGCTAAGATGGCACAGAAAGGGTTCAGACTCACTGTGTGTGGTTTCCTGCTGTGGCTTGAGCTCAGCAGATACCAAGTTGGCTCAGCAGGAATGATGCTGCTTGATGGGGGGACAGACTCATTCTGACCCCAGCATTTGGAAAGCTGAGGCAGGAAGATTGCTATGAGTTCCAGGCAGACTGGACTTCAAAGTGGGACCTCCTTACTTTCCCAAAAGGATACTGCTTGGAGACTGGGGAGATGACTCAGGAGTTAGAGTAAAGTAAGTAAAAGACCTGAGTTCAGATTCCAGATTCCACATAAAAATGCTGAGTGGAAATGGGGGCGGCTGTACTTCTAGCCTGGAAGGCAGAGCCTGGGAAACCCCAGAGCAAAGCAATATGGAGGTACAGCAATCATCACAGGATGATTTCTAGTGCCACACTTGGGCCTCCACAGGCACACGCACCCTCTCAAAGTGCCATCTTGTGTGTGTGCACGTGCCCGCACACACGCATGCACGTGCCCGCACACACGCATGCACATGCGCAGGTACTGCTTGGCTGAGTGACAACATGTCCTTGTTGGTCCTAGATTCTGCACAGGCTTTAAGAACCTCTTTTTCCTTTCTCAAGGTGTGCCCCTCGTCTATGAAGCGCTCAGCTGGCAACACGGGGTGTTTGTGGGGGCGGCCATGAGATCGGAGGCCACAGCTGCCGCAGAGCACACAGGTAAGTCCAGACTGACACCTGGGAAGGCAAACGGAGCTGTCTCCATGGGATCTATTGGAGGAGGAGAAAGAGAGTGAACATAGGCGCTGTGATCAGCAGCAAGTGGTGACCACCACTGCCGTGGGACACGACGCTCACGGTGCACTGCCCTTCTGTGTGTGTGACAGGCAAAGTCATCATGCACGACCCCTTTGCCATGCGACCCTTCTTTGGCTACAACTTCGGCAAATACCTGGCCCACTGGCTGAGCATGGCCCAACGCCCGGCAGCCAAGTTGCCCAAGATCTTTCATGTCAACTGGTTCCGGAAGGACAAGGATGGCAGGTTTCTCTGGCCTGGCTTCGGGGAGAACTCCAGGGTCCTGGAGTGGATGTTCAACCGGATTGACGGCGAAGACAGCGCCAAGCTGACAGCCATCGGCTACGTCCCCAAGGAGAACGCCCTGAACATGAACGGCTTGGGTGACGTCAACGTGAAGGAGTTGTTTGGCATCTCCAAGGAGTTCTGGCAGAAGGAGGTAGAAGAGATCGAGCGGTACCTGGAAGACCAAGTCAACGTCGACCTTCCCCCTGAGATGAAGAGAGAACTCCAAGCCCTAAAGCAAAGAATTAGCCAGATGTAATCAGAAGCATGTATGTGTGGGAGGGTGGGATGGGTGGGGGGCTTCTTTAGACTCACCCCTTCCCATGCAGAGCACACGCTGGGAGCTTCAGAAAACCGGCCTGTCCCATTGGGCCTCAGTTATGAGCTACAGACCACCCACACTGCTGAACGGATCAGAAAGACACTCTTTAATCATGTAGAGGGAACCACAGAGAACAGGCTAGGGACAAATGAGGTGGGAGGGACACTATAGCACACCTCCAAAATTCACACCCAGTGCATAGTTGGTTCAACTTCAGGGCCACTCAGGAATTCAGCTCTTCACTTAGCTGTGTCAGTTAGCTGGAGTGCACAGGGAACGTACTTGAGTTGTGTGTGTGTGTATGCATGCATGTGTGTATGTGCATGTGTGTGTATATGTGTATTTCTGTGTCAGGAATGTACTTGAGCTGTGTGTGTGTATGCATGTATGTGTGTATGTGTGTATATGCGTGTATTTCAGTGTTTCTGTCTGTCCCATCGTCTAGGATATATTTAATAACTTCAGAAAAATCTTGGGCAAGTTTAACTTCTAGCTGTTGCTTTGTTACTAATATGTGTGTTTAAATTATTTTTATACACTTCCCTCCCTTTACATAATCACAGTATGTACTCTGACCACTTCTTGGAGAGAAAAAAAATTACAAAATAAACTTTTTATAGAAAAGGTGAACTTGATTTGCTTGATTCTGTTTGCTTTTTACTTGGACCATAAAAAAACACAAAGATAAGTTCTATTGACACGCTTTCTGATTTGAAGGCCGGAAACCCATGAAAGGCCTTTGAAAAGGAGCAGCAGGAACAGGGGACAGGAAGGAGAGCTGGGGAGGAGGAATTAGAAGGAGGACTGAGGGGAAGACAGGGGAGGAGGGTCCGGGAGGAGGAACGGAAGCCGGGCTGCTTAGTAAGGTTCACTAAGCTACCAACACCACCAGGTGGCGCTCGTCAGCAATGCTGCGGACCTGTGAGCCGGCTTAGCTGAGCTACAAGGGTTTAATAGGTGCTTTTGACCTGAATTTGGGCCTGGGGGCTCAGTCTTCTTCTACATTTGTCCCCCCTTTTTTAAGCCACACTTTTGTCAGCTGACACGGGTGGGAGGAGAGCAGGAGAAGTCGACAGAAACTGTCAACTTTAATTACACTCCTTCTGTATAGTCAGCACAGTGACTGTACCCAGGGGTTTCCTGGGAAAGGAGAGAGCGATGGTTGGCCCAGGGTCACCCTCAAGCCCTGCCCTGGGCTCCTCTGCTCTCCACGTTTATAGGTTGTTCCACAAGAGTCCAAACAAACCATAAACTGTATATAGTGCCTTATGAGGTGTGTCCGCCTCTTAGATAAGCACTGCTTCCGTCTGGTGTGCTTTCCTTTTGGGACGCAGGCTGTGTGGTTGGCTCACCCTCTTCTGCCACACCCCAGCCAGCAGGCTCATTCCCACACTCATTAGGAGCTTGGGGTCTCTCCCTGGCACCTGGGCCTCATAGGCCTGTGCTTCTCTTAGGCTCCAAGTGGAAGGTGAAACTGAACCATTACCCTGGCTTTGCAGATAGAGAAACTGAGGCAGGAGCGTCTCCCAGACTAGGGAATCAGTAGCCAATGCTTCTCCTTTCAGGGAGGCAAAATGGAACCTAGTTCCTCAGATAAATCAGACTGGTGCAAGACCAAAGTGCAGGCCTGGGGCAGGGAAGGGCTCTGGAATGGATGCTGTTGTCCTCATCACACTTGTAAGCTCTGTTCACTGCAGGATGCTACTGACATGTCCTTTGACTCCAAAGCCTCAAGTCTGAAGAGACACAGGGGCCTTCCATCTGTCTACCTCCTGATAGCCTCTGAGACACGACCCCAGCCCTGATAAGGGCTGCCCACCTGCCTAGGGGCTCTTGTGTGACCACACCACCACCAGATGCTGGAATTCTGGGGGGGGGTGTATGGGGGGCAGCCTAGAGGAGGTGACAGATGGACATTAAAAGTTTTCAGGGACCCTCTGAAAAAGCACTCCACTCCTCACAGGCCTCTGACTCAGTTTCCCAAGCTGTGCCTTCTGAGGATGCCATCTGGCCCTGAGCCTTGATCTCTGAACCGGCAGGAAGCGGGTCGTGTCACTGTCTCATGTCATACTGAAGGCCAAGCGGAGGCTCAGAGAGGGCCAGGGGCTTAGTCACCTAGAGGAGAGGTCGGAGTGGGAACTGAAGCCCAGTGGCTTGAACTTCCAGCAGCCCACTTGTGTTAGATCCCCGGAAGCCCACACGGTAGAAGGTGAGAACTGACTTCTGAAAGTTGTCCTCTGACCTCTACCCGTGTGCTATGGCATGCATGTGTTTTCTCTTTCTCTCAAATAAATAAACAAATACATAGTTTAAAAAAAAAAAAAACACTTGTGTGCTAAGGGGGAAATCCTGTCTGCTCCAGGAGGAAAAGCTAGATGCCCACCCAAAACCTAGGCTCCAACTTGAAAACCCACTCGTGGGAAGATTCCCGAGGAGACATGGGTACAGTGTCAGAATGATGGGAGACGACCAGCACCTTCACTTCTACCCTGCACCCGCGGGTCAGGTGTGTAGAGGAAGCTGGAAGCCAAGACCCCCACAGCCACTGGTGCCCAGGACAGCTGCTGTGCTCTCCTTCCCCTCTTTCACTCATCCCGGGACCCTCCCCAGGAATCCACTCCTTCCCCCACAGCTGAGGTCCCTCCGTTTTAGAGTCATCCCAGCAGCCATGACTTTTGTTGACGGATGCTTTTCTAGTGTCTCTTTTCTCCCCTGACCATTGACCCGCTGGAAGCCCCTGGAACTTTACTCCAAGCTAGGGTTTCAGCTGCCCAGGGGATGCCCCTGAACAAATGAAAACCCTGATTCAACAGAATGTACCCCCCCCCCGCGCCGCACCCCAACAGGGATGAAGCTCCCTCCACAGGGAGAAGTGGGGTTTGAGACAGAGTCTTTGTTCCCCACCCTGACCTGGATCTTGGCACACTTGGGATGGGGGCTGCAGGGAAACCTCAGAACACTGCTCAGCACCTCACCCACTCACCCAAGAAGGATATGCCTGTTACAGGGGTGTGGATGCACAGTTGATGTAGAGCTGATGATTACAGATTGGGGGTATGCTCTGCACCCCCCCCCAGCATCCGGACAAAAGCTGAAAGTTCTCAGAGATGCGCAGAACAGGGAATTGGGGCCTCTGCGGATGTCATTCTGTCCACAGTAGCTCCGGAGCGGGGGTGGGGGGGCACATTTGTGTGGCTGACACCTGCTGGTGTTTCAATGCTCTGCCCATGCAGTGCGGGTCCTGCCCAGCTCTGCAGCAAGCCCCCTGGTAATGGGCTATGCAAATGTACCCGTGTTTACAGGTCTGAATGGCAGTCCCGCTCTCCAGGCGAAGCAATTTACAGCAAAATGTGTTGTAAATATTTGTTCAGCTCAGGAAAATGACTTTAATTGCATAATTAAACTTGTGCTAGACTCTGCTTCTGGGCGAGAGGGGATTTTTTTGGGGGGTGGTGAGCACCCAGCCTGCAGCTGTCGCTTGGAGGTTGTTGACAGTGGGAACCATTCTGCTCCATAGACTTTGATCTGCCCCTTTCCTTTACTGGGTAACTCGGGGGGAACGTTCAGGGAGGGCAAAGGAAGGGGTAAGGGGACAGAGAAGAAGCTGAGAAGACAAGGGGGCAGAAGGGACCCTGAATCAGAGCAGTCGGGACAAGGAGACATAGACCTTTGGTCAAGACCCAACACCAACCACCAAATTAAATTCCCTGTGCGTATTGCATGGGCCCACACAGTGGTGCTTGAACCGAGGGTCGGCTCTTACGTAGAGAAAGCGCAGCAAAAGCTAAGGGCTGGGCTCAGGCCTGTCACCCTAGTACGCAGGAGCCGGGACAGGAAGGCTGTGCCAGTTCAGGGGGAGTCTGAGCAACTTGGCGACACTTTGCTTCAAAATAAGAAGTGAAAAGAAGCTCAGTGAAACAGCACTCGCCTAGAATGTGTGAGGTCCTAGGGTCAATTCTGGATAATGGAAAGAAAGAAAGAAAGAAAAAAAGAAAGAAAGGAAGGGAGGGAGGGAGGGAGGGAGGAAGGGAGGGAGGAAGGAATGAGGAAGGAAGGAAGGAATGAGGAAGGAAGGAGGAAGGAAGGAAGGAAGGAGGAAGGAAGGAGGAAGGAGGAAGGAAGGAGGAGGAAGGAAGGAAGGAGGAAGGAAGGAGGAAGGAAGGAAGGAAGGAAGGAAGGAAGGAAGGAGGAAGGAAGGAGGAAGGAAGGAAGGAGGAGGAAGGAAGGAAGGAAGGAAGGAAGAGGAAGGAAGGAGGAAGGAAGGAGAAAGGAAGGAGGAAGGGAAAGGAAGGAGGAAGGAAGGAAGGAGGAAGGAAGAAGGAAGGGGGAAAGGAAGGAGATGAAGGAAGGAAGGAAGGAAGGAAGGAGGAATGAAGGAGGAAGGAAGGAAGGAAGGACGACGGTAATGAGGCGGAAGGAAGGAGGAAGAAAGGAAGGAGGAAGGAAGGAAGGAAGGAGGAAGGAAGGAGGAAGGAAGGAAGGAGGAAGGAAGGAAGGAAGGAGGAAGGAAGGAAGAAAAAAGAGAAATGTTAATAATTGTTTAAAAGAGAAAAGAATGTTATTATTTTAAATAAAAACTCAGCATGCCCTACCAAAAAGTCATTCATTTATTTGTTTGTTCAGTGACAGGGTCTCATGTAGTCCTGACTGGCCTTGAGCGGCCTCTGTAGACCAGGAAGACCTCCTGCTCCTGATCTCCTGCCTCCAACTCCCCAGTACTGGAAGTGCAGGCCCAGCCATCTCGCCTGGGGCTGTGGGAATGGATCAGGGTTCTGCATGCTACGGCCCCAGCCCCACAACCACACTCTCTATCAGAGCCAAGGAGCCATCGCGAGATGCACGTGCACCGTGTGACCCTATCAGCACGTCATACCCAGACCAGGCTAGTCCAAGAGACGAGACAGAAAGCAGGCGGATGGCAGCCAGAGGCCCAGGGAGCAGGAGACTCGAGGGGAGCTCACCGGGTACACGACCTCTTGTGTGGCGATGGAACCATCCCGCTGTGAAGGTGGTGACACTTGCAAGACCCTGGGATGTAGTCAAACCCATTGAATCATATGATTTGAAAGATGCATTTTTATGGTACATGAATTAGAACTTTGAAAAGTTAAAAAAAGAAAAAGAAAAAACACTGCAAAAAAAAAAAAGTTCACTGAACTCAGATCACTCCAGCCACCTTGCCACGGGAAAGTTGGGTGGAGCTCAACATTCATTGCCCACTGGAGACGCCCAAGAGACTCTCTCCTGAAGGAAGAGCAAGCCTTCCGAAGAGGGGACAGCCAGGCCTGCTACAGCTCAAGGTCATTTAATGCAGGGCCACTGAGCCTCTGCATCCCTCAGAAGAGCCCGACGTCATCTCGGCCACCACCAGATAGCAATCGGGCCTGCGAAGTGCCCTGGCCAGCAGACAGTAAAGCTGGGGCCCCTAGGATCTTCAAGTTATAGATGAGGCTTTGACCGTGATGAGTGGCCACGGTCCCGGTGGTCTTCACTCGGCCTTGGGAAGAACCCCAGAGTCAGGAGATCCTGGCTGTCAATCATCTCTGCCTGGAGCAGGACGTTCACCTGCCAGGGGTGGACCAGAGGGCCATGGGAGGGAGAGCTAGGGTGGCAGTCACTCAGGGAGACTTTGGCCACCATGCCAACTGCTTTGAGCACCGGAAGCAACTCTTCAGGGTTGGGTGGCAGCAGTTTCCCTTACCCAGAGGTGGATTGTCTAGCGCTTGGCAGGTTCCCTGTCTGGAGGAAGACTACAGGTCCCGACGAGTGCATGCAGGAACCCCAGGCTATCTAGGACTGACCAGGGGACCAATCTGATCCAACTGTAGCCTTCTGGGCTGTGCCCACCCCTCGCAGTGGGCACACACAATCTCCCTGATCCATGTCCTGCTGTTAATGGAGCACTCTACTCTTAGGGGTGAACTCGGGGTCTACCCTGGTGGTGGGCACGGAAGTAGGGACTGTCTGATTGAAGTTTTGGGGGGCTAGGATTCCATGTCCATTAAGGATAGCTACAAGGGATCCAGGCCGGATGACTCATGTAGCTGTTGCTCCCCCGTTATGTAAAGCGGAGCTCAGAGCCATTAGTTGATAGGAGATGAAATTTACATTTTGAATTAACTCAGATGATCAGGCTGTTACTTCGCGACCTGGGGAAATTTAACATCAAGTTGGAGGGAGCCATGGGGAGGGGAGTGAGGGGATCGGCCAAGCAGAGCAGATTGGCTTTCTCTCTCTCTCTCTCTCTCTCTCTCTCTCTCTCTCTCTCTCTCTTTCCGACAGACTGCAGGCACAGGGAATGAGGACGCTGCGGCAAAGTCAGCCGCGGAGAGAGATGGGAAGTTGAGAGAGTCATTTTGTCTTTTTCCTTGGGCCAAAGCACAATAAATCTGCGCGGCCAAATTAAACTCTCATCCGTCTGAGTCTTTCTGCCCGCATCCTCCCCTAATAACGGTTGTTTATTGAGCACCTATCATGCGCCTGACACTTAGCTAAGCACTTTATAGATAAGGCAGAAGTGAGTTTGTCTTCTCTTCAGTGTCCCCTCCCATTCCCACTGGGGAGGGAGAGTGGCCAGAGAAGTCAGAAAGTTTTATGAACACCATTTAGGCTAGGAAGTTTTCTTTATCTCTACTGCAGCTCTAACCTTCTGTGACTGCTGCCAACATGAGACCCTCGGGGCTGTCCCGGTCCTGTGTGCGAGCCACCCCCTCCCCACCATGCACTCGTGTCATCTGGGCAAAACTAGCCACAGCTGTGCTGAGTTCAAAGAAGCTTTGCAGACTGGGGTTCTGAGGAAGCAGAAAGACTTGATTCCTCCTGGTGAGGGTGTCCCTCCTTGCAAATAGGCAAGGCCTGAGGCCCTTTGAGTTCTGTGTAGAGCAGACCGCTGGGTCATTGTGTCTCCAGCAACTCCAAGGAGCCTGGAAGCTTTCACAAGTCCTTCCTGGCTTTGTTGTCCTCACACCCTGGAGCAATGGGTGGGACGCCTCTGTATACCCTGGGGGCAGTGTCAGTAGAGAGGCCCAGTCCCTGTCCCTCAGTGTACCAGGAACAGTCACTATACAGCTGTGGGGGTGGGGGGACAATGTGTGTGTAGGGAGGTCTGCTCCTAGAGCTAGGACCTTCGAGAGTGCAATGTGGCAGGTGCCCAAAATCAATCCATCACTTTCCAATGAATAGTTTGCAAATGTCCTTTGACTGCCCAGCACTTAACATAAGCCCAAAGGCTTAGAAGAGCTGATCAGAACTGGCTTTTCTAATGAATGGGTCCCCCAGGAGGACCTGTCCTTTCCAGGGGTCACTGACAGACTTCAAGTCCCAAGGTATCAGAGGCAATATTTCCTGTGGGTCAGGTTGGGTCAGGTTGTCTTTTCTGCTGTATTCAGAATGGTCTTGCTGGTCAGCATCTGAGCTGCACCCCAGAGGGAATAATTCTGCTCCTTTAGCCAGGCAATGTGCATTTGTAATGCATCTCACTGATCCAACCATCTATCTGTCCATCTATTCACCTGCCCATCCATCCATCTGTTCATCCATTCATCTATTCATCCATCCACCCACTCATCCAGTCACCTGTCTATCCATCAATCCATTCACCCACACGCCCATCTATTTATCCATCCATCCATCCATCCATCCATCCATCCATCCATCCATCCATCCATCCATCCATCCATTTATCCATTCATTGAGCCAACATACATGCATATATCCATCTATCCACTTATCCATCCATCCATCCATCCATCCATCCATCCATCCATCCATCTACCCATTTACCTACCCACCCACTTGTCTATCCATCCATCCATCTATCCATCCATCCATTTATCCATTCATTGAGCCAACATACATGCATATATTTATCTGTCCACTTATCCATCCATCCATCCGTCCATCCGTCCATCCATCCATCCATCCATCCATCCATCCATCCATCCATCCATCTATCTACCCATTCACCTACCCACCCACTTGTCTATCCATCCAACCATCCATGTGGTGGTGGGGGGGTCCAGTAGCGAATGGATGTAGGGAGAGAGAAGGTAGATGATGTGTGGATGGATGGCTGTGGAATAGACAGATGGGTAATCAAATCAAAAGCCCTGGGGACAAGAGGCGGTGGTGTCTCTGTCTTTTTGCTGGGACAGGCTGTGAAAGGTCATCCATGTGGCTGGGCTGTAGCCTGTTAGCCAGGGAGCTAGGCTTGCAATGGCAGGGTTCTACCTGCCTGGGGTGTTCTTCTCAAGGTGGGGAGATGGGGCTAGTACTGCCTGTGCATTGAGGCTCAGATCACCAGGCTGCCCTATCAGGCCTCATGTCCTAAACTCCAGGGTCCAGGGCAGCCAGAAGCCAGCTGCCAGCATCATGACTGGCTCTTTGGCATTCAGTCCCAGTCTCCCTGGTCAGTTCATAATGACCGTTTCGGAACAAAGAGGTGGAGGAGCAGACGCTTCTCAGCACGCACCTCTGCCAGGGGAGAGATGGAGGACTTTGACGGCTGCAGACAAAAGTGCCCGTCTGCTGCTCAGTGGAAATTCCCAGCATCTGACAAGTTCCAAGTTAATTTCCAGGGGGGAAATTAGATGAGAAGTGGCTTTGAAAACATGGAGAATCTTGTGTTTAAAAACTTGGTTGCCAGGGAAACTCTATCTCCAGCCTGTCCTTACCACCACGTGATAGATTAAGCCCTAGCTGAAGGATAATTGAGGGGGTCGGAGGAGCTGCTGAGAGGTTGGCACAAGGCAGCTGGGGAAGGGGCTGAGTCGTTGTGAGCCCCCTCATCCTGGAAGCCAAGCCTCTTCCTGCAGGGGCTTGAAGGTCCCTCGAAGGGGAGGCGAGCCAGCAAACAGCTGGGTGCCACTCTCGGTGAAAGGCCCTGCTGGAGGGGACAGGAAATGTCACTGTTACCCATGGGTCTGTGCGTGCCGGGAGACAGAGGCCGCGAGCAGATTGTGATGGCTGTGACTCAGGCCCCTGTGGCTGGCTGACGTCTGCGGTGTCAGGCAGGCGCTGAGCCGTTGTGATGGACACCCTAGGGAGCAAGGCAATTGAACATGGAGTTAGTGCTCCCAGCTGCCCAGTAGTCCACCTGTCCGCTCATCCATCTCTCCACGTGCTCGTCCATCTAACTGACTATCTGAACATCCATCCACCCACTATCTACCTGCCCTCTAAGCCAGCCACATAATCACTTCTTTATTCATTCACCCATCCATCCTGCTGTCAAAGTGACCATGTACCTGCCAGCGGGCCCCCACCTCTCTCTCTCTCTCTCTCTCTAACACACACACACACAGTTGGGTGGGTGGGCAAATGAGTGTGTGTATAGATGAACGGACAATGGGAAAATGGACAAATGGATGAGTGGATAGATGGATGGGCAGATGTACGGATGGGTGGACAGATGGGTGGAAAGGTGAATGGATGGAGGGATAGATGAACAAATGAGTGGATAGGTAGACAGAGGGCCATCTTGACAGATGGATGGATGGATGGGCAGATGGGTGGGTATGTAAATAGGTAGATAAATGGACAGATGAGCTGATGGGTGGACAAATGGGTGGATGGGCAAGTGGGTGGATGAGCAGATGGATGGATGAATGGATGGATGATGGAGAGATGGACAGATGGGTGGATCAATAGATAGATGGGTGAATGGATGAATGAAAAAATGAAGACAAATGGGTGGGTAAGTGGGCACAAGGATGAATGGATGGATGGATGACTAGATGGATAGCTAAATGAGTGGATAGTTGAGTGGATGAACGTGGCTAGATGGGTTGATTTTGTCTGTGTAGTGTGAAGAGCAGATGAACGATGGATGCGTGAGTGTATGTCCCTACTTCCTTTTACCTATTTGGCTTTCATCTGCTGCCCCCCCCCCATCCCTTTCCCTCCACCGTCCCAGTGAGAGTCCTGAGTCTGTAAGGCTGATGCCTGGCTTTGCTTCTGAGAGGTTCCTGTGCCCCGCCATGCCCCTCCCTCCTTCAACACTCGGGCAGGTTGGGTGGCAGAGTGGTTGGCAAGGAGAAGAGCTTGGATGGTCTTCATCCAAAGTGCAGTGACAGCGTCTCAGAACTGAGGGGTGGAAAGGTTCTCCGTCGCCCCCCACACCAGTTGTACGTGGGCCCTAAAGGCCATTCAGAGAAGGGGGGAGAGCAGGCTGCCCTTCCTTTCACCTCCTTGTGCCAGCACCTAGCCCTCAGGGCCCCCCATGTCTGCCCCTCCCTTCAGGCGGTGAACACTGCCATCCAGCGTGGTCAACGCAGGTAAAAGTCCGGGGGTCAGGAACCTCCTCCTGCTGTTCTCAAAAGCTGGACTTTGTCCTCTCTGACTTTTGACCCCCTTCCTCTGTCCCTTCTCGGGAAATGCCCACTGGATTTCACCCTTCACCTCCTTATAATGCTCCGCGCCCCTAGAACCGAGCTTGGGGCTGGGGGGGTGCGCCCGAGTGTCTTGAGTTTGAGTCCTCATGAGATGAGGGGGTGGAGAGGTATCTGCCTGCTGAGTACCCCACAGCTAGTGGGGGACACCGTGTGTGTCTCTTCATTGTCTAATGGAGACCTAATCGGGAGGGGCTGGTGGTTATTTTGCAGAGTGGGACATACCCAGCCCACCAGAGTCAGTCAGTGTCTCAGCTGCGACCCCCACAGCTGCATGTGGTGGCTGGAGCCAGGCTCCAGTGGTGGTGGGGTGCATGTCCTCAGCAGTCACTTTGACGCAGTCACTCAACCCTTCCATGTCCCCCCTTCCTCACAGTGGGGCTGGTCTGGAATGTATTGGAAGATAGGGAGGTCTCCAAGAAGGGGTGCGAGCCAAGTGCTCCGAACCCTCTCAGCGCACAGTCAGAGCCTTGCGGGTGACAATGACCTTCTTTGTGGCCTATGGTTCTGCAGTTAGGAACTTGGGGACCCCAGAGTGGGCTGCTGAGAGTTGGCTGGATGCAACATCCTCAAGCTGCAGGGGGCGGGACTGCCTGCTGTCACTCAGACCCAGAAGGGCACCCTGAAGGGCTCCTCCCACTGCAGCACACTGCAGTTCGGAGAAGCTGGGCTTTGCAGAGCGAGTAGTGGGAGCTGAAGGGGGGGCTCCCTCCCCCCCATGTCCTCTCAACTCTCCTGGCAGGCAGAACCTGGGGGTGCACGTGCTGACCCTTTTGCCAGATGAGTGAATTGCCACTGTATGGGGGTGTCTCACTGTCCCCCTTCCTGATCCCCAGTACAGGGCACAGGGCCTGGCAGAAATGACGCCAAGGGAGTCAGCCCTATGAGGGACACACTCAGAGCCCACAGTCTCCTTGGGAGGCCATGGGACCCCAGCATCCTGCTGTGGCTAGGGGGCCCCTGAACCCTAGGTCAGGACATGGGCAGTTGCCTCTGCTGCTCTCCTGCCCTGGCAGGAGTGATCTTGCAGGTCTGAATGAGGGTTCTCTGACCCCAGGCGGGGGTGGTGGGTGTGGGGAGGGGGCAGCAAGCAAATGTTACTCAGGTTTTGGACCACGGACCTCTTCTGAAGAGGGGAAGGGGGCATGCCCGGGGGTGGGCGTCTACTTGGAAACCCTCTGGACTGGCTTCCCAAATCCACAAGCTAAAGCCTGATCCATCTTGTCCTATCTGAAACAAGAGCTACAACACCTTCTCCTTACGGAGGGCTCTGAGGGGCAGATCTGCTCAGGCCCCTTCCCACCGCCCCCAGGGAGAGCTGTTCCTATGCAGTGATGAGAAAGCAGGGGGCGTCTGCTGCCAGCCAGAGTGGTCTCTCCCTCTAAGCCCCGTCCACTTGGTTGCTTATAGCAACGCTAATAGCAAATGGCTTGTGATCCGGCACACGGGTCGCTCTGCAGAGCCCACCAGCTAAGCAGAGGGAACCGGGGGTATGCCACTGAACCCCCTGGTCAAGGGGGGAACTAAGACTAGGGTCTTAGCAACTTAGTTGAGCTCCAAGTTGCTCTGGCTCAGTTGCAAACAATCCAGAGTCATCCAAGGTCGCTGCCGCCGCCAGACAACAACAGCAGCGTGACTTCTGGTCAGGTCCTTCTTCAGACACGGCACGACTCGCGGCGGGGAGGGCGGCGGTGTGGGGGCCCGCGGGGGCCTCTTTAATTCATGAGCTATTGGCAGAAGCTCTGTCTCGGGGAAGATTGATGACCGGCTGCAGGTAGCGGTGGGCGGATTCATAAAGCTGTCGGCGGCGACCATAAATCAAATGAATATTCAAGATGCAGCCTCGCCTCCAAGCAATTCCCCAGCCAGGGCCGTGACAAGATGGATCTCTGCGGGAGGGTGGCGAGGTGGCCTCAGAAACCCTCAGCTCCCCCCCACGGCTTCCGGAGGCTGTCTGGCTGCCCAGAACTTTTGCTTCTGCTTGGAAACTTGCTGAAGCTGGGCAGAGAGAGAGCTAACTGCAGACCCCAGACCAACCAAGGCAGACCCCGGGGAGGATGCCTGCTACACGGCACTGTTGGCAGAGGTGAAATACGCAGCGCTCAGGGGGCTGAGGGGCTGAGTTTAGACTCCAGTGTGAAACTCCCTCCCAGATCCAGGTCTAGAACATGTCATCTTCAACCCAGAAAGTACCCTATGCTTGTTCTTAATAAGACCCCCAACCTTCTCCCTGACCAGCAACTGGGGGGGTCTTCTTGCTCTGGACTTCTGTGTGGCCGGGGACCTGGGGATGCCTTCTGCCACTCCCCCAGTGTTGTTCAGCTTCTTTCCTGTGGTCCCCCAAGTGGGTGGCTAGCTCCCCTCCATTGCAAGCCCCTCCCTTCAACTCCTCATAGCTAAGAGCTAGCTGGTCTTTCTGGAACTTTCTCTTGGATAACTACCTCTGAGCAGAACTGCTGAATCACAAGACAGATAAATTGCCAGGCAGGTCCCCCCCTCCCCCGGGCTCCCGGGATGTTTCCCTGAAGTGGTCAGGAGCCCGGGGGGCTTCATTTACAACATCGCAGTAGTGGGTACCTGGACGGGTGGTTTTCATCACCCTTGACCAGGTAGGGTGCACCCCCCAGCCCACCACCACGAGTAACTCACAAAGTCTACTGGGCCCACAAGAGGATGCCCTTCTCTCATCCCACAAGCTGAGCGACTGAGTGCTGCTCGGGGTCTGAGTTCAGGAGCTGAATCTTTGGAATTGGTACTCAAGCAGGGCTATGGCTGGTCCTGGACCTTCTGAGACTGAGACTCAGAGACACCCTTTAAAGAGCTTCCTATAACCGTCACTACCCTGGGGTACAGTCCTCTTCCCCCTACCCATAGGGCCTGTGTGATCAACACTAAACTGTCTCTTTGTTGTCCATTTACTAACCCGGCTCTGATTCACTGCTTGGAAGTCAGGGCCAACCCCTGGGCCTTTGCACTGGCTGCTCCTTCTGTCTGCACACTGTCAGTGGGCAGATTGATGTATGTCTCTCACCTTTGGCCACTGCCAGTCAGGTACTGGGAGGCTCATCATGGTGATGTCATGGTGCATTTCAACCTTAAACCTCAGGAAAAAGACTCAGCAAAGGGCATGGGGCCTCCCTAGCACATGTTGGGGGTAGGGACAACAGACCTGTCTCAGCCTTGAGTTTGCAGGTTCTTCCTCTCTTTGGAGTGAGTCAGCATCTTACTAAATAAGGAAGCTTCTGATTTGGGGTAAAGGACTGTGAGATCCAATACCCTGGGGAATCACATCCTCCCCGTCGGGCTAATGGAAGGCGCTGGCCTTTCCCTTTGCTGGCCTTGCATCCCTCTTACCCAACCTCTTTCCCAACGCTGGGCTCTTGTGTTCTTGGCACCGGCCAGCACAGGGTGAATGTTTCAGGGATCAGGGTGAGAGATGGCCCCACTGGGCTTCCCATTTGTCCAGGATCCCCAAGACCCATGGGCACACAGAGAGCACCGCCCCAGTGAGGAAAGACCCCAGAGCAAGATGCAACCCTGAGCAACTGAACCAGGAAAGATTAGACATCCCAGGCAACTGCCTGCTTTCTCCAGTGACAAAAGTACTCATAGCCCCCACTCTTGCAGATAGGAACTGTCCCCAGGCCCCCTCCCAACTTTCATAGAAACGCTGAGGCTTTTGGCCTTCCCCACCATAAGACCCCATTAAAGCAATCTCTCCAGATTCTTCCCTGTGGAAGTCAAAGTTTCTCATCCTAGACTTCTAAAGTCCAAACAAGTGTCTTAGCAACCAGAGCACGTCCACAGGGGAGACAAGTGCGTCATGGAAAACTTGGGGGGCCTGTGATTGGCTAGTGCCTGCTGTATTGAGGTAAGTCTCCGAACACTCTGGAAAACAACATAACGCATTGTTGTCTGCAGCCCCGAGCAGTTCATTTTGTCTTGCGCTTCCATTTCCTGAGGATTAATAAGCGTGGAGGAGACTCGGGCTTCGTGCCGAATATTTATTTAGTCAATACACACATCAATTTAGCAAATTAGACTTTGCGAGTCATTTCTGGCCAATGCTGTAAAAATAATGGCTGTGCTTTAGATCGGTAATGGATTTGGGGGACGGCTGCGATGTGCCTGGTGCAGCGGCGCGAGGACAGAGTTTAGTTTTTTAACTTCACAAAATGTCTGAGTCACCGTGGCTGTTTAAGGACACAGATATCTGGGTGCCGGCAGGAAGGGGAACGAGTGAGGGGGTCTGAGAGGGAACCAGGAGGGGCTGTGGGTTGAGACACCCCCAGTCCCTTCCCTGCTGTGGGGGTCTCCAGACCCCTGCAGGGTGGCTCTTCTCCCACGAGATGACAGCAGCAGCCCCTCCCGGCGGAGGATGCCCAGCTGTGTCCAGACATGGGCTCAGTCCCCTGGTGTGGTGAGGGGGCAACTCTCCCCCAGACAGGATCTGTGGGGACAGAGTTGAGTTTTCAGGCTGCCTGGTTCATATTGTCATGGAGACCCCACTTATGCACGAGATCTCCAGGGCACGGAGCAGAGATGGGTTGTTCCTGGCCTTGTGTTATGGGGGGAGACTGAGGCTCGCCACTGGGGACCCTGGAATGACCATGCCTCCCTCTAGCCTCCCTCCAAGTGTTCCCCCCTCGGAGGCTTCCTTCATCCTGGGCTGGGCTGTCCACTCCACCTCCTCCTCGCTGTGCCCAGTGAGCACGGTGCTTGTACCCAAACTGGATCCCACCCAGAAGGGCTTCCCCGAGCTAGTTGCTGGGCCCCCCTAGCCCCTGACTCTGAACTTTGGCTCAGGCACATAGTTCAGAAGCAGAGTTGCCAGCGGCTCATAGTACTCCCTGAGGTCTTTAGTGAAGAACCCTCACACCTTGGCTTTGGGGCATGTGGAGAAGCACCCCAAAGACTAGCTGGTGAAATAAAAATGGAAGTCACATGAGAACTTCCAGGAAGCCTCTCCTTATTTCTTCCTGATAGCTGGGATGCAGACTTGATGGCTGGAACATAAGGAGCTCCTTTGGACTCTGAGTTAGAAAGTACTGTATTCAGCGTGGAGAGGCAATAAGGAGCGAAAAGTCTAACTACCTGCCTCCTCTTCCTCCTCCATATCCACCTCTGTTGGGTCTTCCCAGGATACCCTCTTCTGCATCCCCATCCCAGACGTCACATTGGCCCACAGCAGACTCACGTTGATCCTGGAAGAGAGGAGTGTCACTGTGCCCAACATACAGGCACAGAGAGGTGAAGTCAGTGGTTAAGGACACACAGGAAGGGGTAGAGCCAGGACTTGAACCCCAGCAGCCTGGTTCTCGAGCCCGTGACAGGACTGTGGGGATGGCAAGTGGCTCTAGTTTGAGTTTGAAGTCAGCGTGAGTGGCACTGAGTGTGGACGAGCCTCTCTCCAGCTGTGGATTTTCACAGCTGTGACCGCAGAAGACTGGCAGGGACCAGGTCAGACAGGGCAGCCCGGAAATGTTACAGATCTGCTGAGTTAACCCCCGGGGCTGGGCCCAGACCCTACTGCAGGCTCCAGCTAATCTTATGCCGTGCGGGCAGGATGGAGTCGCAGTTTCAGAACGGAGAGAGGCTGTGCTGTTGGGAAGGGCTTCGGGGGGAGCAGGTGAGGGGAGAAGGGATGGATTCTCCATGCCGAAGGCTGAACTCCCAGGTCCGCAGATGCACAGAGAGCTGGCTGTCGAGGGTTGGCTAGAGACGGCTCTGGGGCTTGGCCTCTGTGGTCCCTAGATCTGGGTCCCATCCTGGAGAGCTGGGTTAGGAGTTGTCTACCAACTTGTCTCTCATGGTTCAATCTCTCTCCTGGAGCCCTTCAGAATTTTCCAGAACCTTTCAGTATCTTCCTGGTTCTTTCTTGGACATAATGCCCCAGCAACCCAGGAGGGTGGGAGCCGTGGGCTACCTGGGAGGTGGTTAACTATGCCACAGTCCAGTGTCCAGCTCTGTGGCCTGCCAAGGGGCAGATCCGCTCCGCTTGGGCCCTGTGCTCTCAGCAGGGACCATCTGGTTGGTGCTGGTTCTCCCTAAACCCTCTGTACCGTCTTAACTGGGAAACAACCTGTGGGGGGGGCTGGGCTGAGGGAGGACACATTCCCCCAACGTCAGGAGTCAAGATGCACAGTAGGATTTGGGGATTTGCAGTCCTTGTCATGACCACATCCCAGAGCTGTTGCGGCTGTCCAGGGGCACATGGCCAGGCATGGCGCTCACGCCCACAAAGGCAGAGGGATTCGTCCTCATGTTTTCTGATCAAAACAAAAAAGGAGGTGGGGCTGGAGAGGTGGCTCAGGGGTTAAGCCTAGATCCCATGTATAGACGCCGGGTAGAAGGGGGGGAGACCTGCATTTCTGGTCCTGGTAGGGCAGAGCCTGTGAATCCTGGGGCACAGTAAAACAAGGAGGAAGTGGAGGCATCCATGGTGGTTCCCAAATTTGTCCATGGTTCTACACACACACACACACACACACACACACACACACACACACACACGCGCACACGCACAATTGAATAAATAATAAAAATAATTAAAAATTTTTGAAAAAAAAAACAAAAAAGGAGGGAAGTTAGGTGTGTTTGAATGCTATTGCTCAAGACGAGTCCTTGTTGTGTGACCCAGGCTGGCATTGCACTCACAATAGTCCTTCTGCCTCCCGGTGTTGGGTGACAAGTGTGGGCTGTCGTGCCTGGCGTACAAGGGATTATTTTTTGATTTTTACCTTAGCATGTATGTGTGTATGTACGTGCACGAACCCATATGCATGCGTGTGGAAGGCAGAGAAGAACAGCAGGAGTCTTCCTCTGTCGCTCTCCACCTAGGGACGGGTTTCTCTTTGAACCAGAGCTTGTCTTTTTTTAGAGGCAGGGGGGCTGGGCTGGCTGATCTGGAAGCTCCCAGCATCTTTCTTTCTGTCTCCATCTGCTAGATGGGGTTACACTCAGGCCCAGCTTTTTGTGTGGGTGTTGTGAATTTGAACTCAGGTCCTCGCAGGGCAAAGCCTCTTATCCACGGAGGGAGCTTATAGGTCCCAAGGGATCATTTTTAATAGGTGCACTGTAGTCATTTCCTTATTGGCAGAGGGGAGTCTTCAGACACCTGTGCAAACTGCATAGGGGCAGGTGGCAAGAAGTGGCCAGTCTGGGTCTTGTCAGAGCCGGAATGAGGCAGAGCTGGGGGAAGGGCAGTGTGAAGGAGGGGTCACAGGTTAGAGGAGGAGGGGGGAGGGGCCACAGGACTGAGGAGGAGGAAGAAGATGAAGAGGAGGAGGAGGAGGAGCCAGAGGCCAGAGGAGGAGGAGGAGCCAGAGGCCAGAGGAGGAGGAAGGCAAATAGCAAGGAGGCGGGGCAGGTTTCCTGTCCCCTGAGTGCGTAGACTCGGGGTGACCAGGGTGAGGGAGACAGCCTCACAGTGAATAGGCGTGTGTGAGCCACAGACGGCCTGTGTGTCTCTGGAAGCAGCTCTTCTCTCCCTAACCAGACTGAACACACTTCTCAGAGATGCCCTGTGTGTACATTCGTTGCACCCTGGGGGACGCTCAGGCCAGCACTGCAGACTACACGGGGTCCTGGGACACATCACGTGCTGAGGTGCTCCCTGTGTGCCTAGGGGCTCCCACGTGCTGAGTTTTTCCCCAGCACCTCCAGCTGGCTGCAGAGCTTATGCCAAGAATTCATGACACAATGTAGGACTTTAACATGTACCAGATGTAGAGATCACGCCCATCCCGAGGCCCAGGGAGCCTTGTGGAAGGTGTGTGGGGGGATAAGAACTTAAGACACTGAGGGTGGGAGGGGCTGCCAGACTGGTGATACGACTGCCGCACCCGAGAACTCACTGCGGCGATGTCCACTTCCGCTAGACCTGCACGGTTGTGGGCCTGTGGACATGTCACCACGGATGAGGGACGATCTCGAGAGACGCTATGGCTCCCTGAGAGACTATTGAAAGCTGATGCCAGCAGGAGGAGGGGCGCTTCTTCACTCAGTGAACTACCCACTGAGAAGTTGCCCCCGCCCCAGTAAGGACTCCCAGATGACACCCCATGGGGCACACACGCAAAAAGAGGAGAAAGCAGGAGGGGGCTGGCTGGAGAGAAGGGGCAGCACCGGGTGAAGACGCACAAATCCATTGCAGTCATGTGTGAAAGAGTGAGAGGATGTTTAAGAAATTGAGAAAAGGTTCAGGTAGGGCAGGCGAGATGGCTCGGCTGGTAAGGCGCCCGCCCGCAGGACTGGTCACCCAGATCATGCCCTGGAGTCCACACGGAAAGAGCACGGACTGCAAAAGTTGTCCTCTGTCTTCCACTTCTCTGCCAGCCTCGGCAAGTCTCTTTCTCGTTTTCTCTTCCTCTCCCTCTCTTCCTTTCTCTTTTCCTCTCTCTCTTTCTCTCTCTCTCTCTTTCTCTCCACCTTCCTTCCTCTCTCCTTACGTCTCTCTTTTTCTTTCTTCCATCCCTCTTCCTCTCTCCTTCTCTCTCTCTTTCCTCCTCCTCTCTCTTTCCCCTTCCCCTCCTTCTCTCCTTCCCTCTCTCTCTGTCTCTCTCAACCTGGTACTTGGTAAGCTGTGAGTGAGAGGTGTGGTTGATGGGGAATCAAATTTGGATCTGCAACAGGGTCTCCTGAGCCTGGTCCAGGGCTCCCTGGAGCTAGATCCTGGGGGTCCCTGCGTGCTGCTCCAGATCTAGAACAACGGGCCAGAGGGTCAAGTCAACAGCGTCAGTCATCCTCTGTCCCATCCCGCTTCTAGGGGTTGGACAGCTAAGTCCTTTCCTGAGCACGCCGTACCAGGAGGACCAACATTGTCCCCTGTGTAGCTGGGGACAGCTTGACTCAGAGAGACAAGGCTATCTAAGGCCACATGAAGAGACAGGACTGGAACTCAGCTCCTCCTGCCACATCACAAGCCTTGCTGGTCTTCATCAGAGTCCTGAGCTGTAAGTGCTTGTCCCGCTAACCCAGGCTAGCTGAGCTCTGGAAACTTCTAGCATAGTCCAGCTAAACCGCCCTCCTTCCCATTCCCCTGGGCCATCTAAGGAAACTTTCCATCCCATAGCAGGGTTACAGGTCAAGTGCGACCACTGGTCAAGGGTCGAGGACTCTTACTGAGGAATTCTGATCACCTACTTGAGGGCTGGTGGGCGGCACATGAGGCTCTGCTGCTCCTGTCATGGGTGAGAAGGGCGAGCTGGGGGAGGGAGGATCAGCCCGTCCCCAGGCTGAGCAGGGGCAGGGGCAGGGGGCAGCCCATCCGCAGCCTGCAGAGAGGTAGTGGGTCAGCCTGGCCCCAGCCCGTGGGGAGCGTAGGCTTCTTAGCGTCCAGGTCACCCACCGCGTGGTTCCTACAGACCCAACACAAGGCTCATCAGACGGAGATGCAAAGGTGTCTAAGAAAGGAGGGGAGGTGGCAGGACACATACACATGCACTCGTGCACATAAATACATTGACACACTCTCATGCATATAAATACATTGACACACTCTCAAGCACATAAATACATTGACACACTCTCATGCATATAAATACATTGACACACTCTCAGGCACATAAATACATTGACACACTCATACATGGATCATTTGCAAACACACACTTTCACACACATGCAAGCTCAAATGCACACTCACATACACACACTCATGCATGCACATGCACACATTACACACACATTCACACACATTCATGCATGTATTTACCAACATACACATGTTCACACACACACAAACACAAATGCACATCCTCACATATGCACACTCATGCCTGCATGAAGTCACAAACACACACTCACACATGCACCCACTTGCACACACACATTCACAGATGCGTGCACACGTGCATGGGTGGTATTATTCTGAGAGTCCATACCTACTCAAAACACTCCCAAAGGACGAATGAACACAGTAACTGTGCCCCACACTGAGACCCTCGCTGAGGCCGAGACCCTCGCTGAGGCCGAGACCCTCGCTGAGGCCGAGACCCTCACTGAGGCCGAGACCCTCGCTGAGGCCAGGGCAGGGAGGTCCCCGCAGCTGGCCAAGTTCATCCCGGCCTCAGGGCTGGGTCCCAGCTCAGCTCCAGGCCCACAGTACAGGCTCAGGTTTACGCTACCTCCTGGGGACCCTAACCAGGGCTGTCACCTCCTCCCCACCCTCAGGTTCCTGCTGCTCTGCTCTAACACCCCCCCCCAGTCTCAGGGTGCACCCAAGCCCACATCCTTCTGTCACGGACTTCTCAGGAGACACCTATGGCGTGAGCCCCCCAGAGGCCAGTTGGAGAAGGACACCCGAGTTGAGTCCTAGAGGCCTGGGGTCCCCAAACTCCAGCATGATGAAGGACCAGCCGCCAGGCAATGCCCAAGGCTGGCAGGCCTGGGTCAAGGTCGGGAGGTCAGGGAGTGGCCGGAGCTGGGTCAGCTGGATGAGGATCCAATTTAGGGTTTGGTGTTGATCCTGGCAGTAGTTGGGACCATGGGAGACAGTGACAAGATTGGTGCCTCTCCGGTCCCTGTTACGGGGCGACAGTGGACAAAGGGCCTAGGCGGGACAGAGACGACCCTGAAAGCTGATGGCTGGCGGTGGCCTTCACGAGTGGCGCAGAAAGCAGAGCGAGTGAATTTGAGGGTTCTCTAGGTTCCGGGGACAGAGGACACTGTGGATAGGGAGCTGGTGATACTTGGCCGCCTGGGCAGGGAGGCCCCCACTCCCCAACCTAAGACACCCAGGGGCCTTCTCATCTCCCTAGGGAGGAGGCAGAACTGTACAAAGGGCAAGGAGAGGGGTTCAGAGTCTGCCCTTCCCCGGGGTGCAGGGTGGGGCTCAGAAAAGGCTGAGGCTTGGGGTCCAGGTCAGAGATGAGGGGTGCCTGGCCCTTGAATATTGGCAGCAAAGTGGGGTGGGTACAGAAGCATCACCCCAAACTGCCTTGTGGCCTCTATCTCAGGGAAAAAGCATTGGGGGTGAGTCTAAGTTACATGGGGTTTCAGCCTTTGACACCTGCCATTGAAGGCCAGAATCTGCCAGAAAAATCAATGCTTAACCCGGTGACTCTGATGGCCACGGGCCACCACGTCAGCACTTGGATGGAGACAGGGTTTTGTAAACATCCAGCCTGGGGCTGAAGTCCTGCCCGGTCCAAAGTCCGGAGTCCTCGATACGGAGCCTGTCAGTCAGAAAGTAGGTCTGGATGTGGGGGTCACGGTGGTTCTGTGTTTCTCGGGGTGCATCCTCCACTCCGGGAATCTAAGCAGTCAGTGTGCTGGGCGAACCACCCTCCTTCGGGGTCATAGTGTGGGAAAGGGGGGAGGAACATCCAGATCCCTACTAGTGCAGGGAGGAGGCAGAAGAGGAAGGACATGTCCTGCCTCAGGTGAGGATCTGGACTGGAGGACGGAGCACCGTCTGAGGACTGAGAAGGAAGGAGCCACTCGTCCTTCCACTGTGGCCTAGGCCCCAATGGATGAAGACCCGGATGCAGACAAAGGACTGAGGCTCAGAGAGACCCCAGCAGGGGGTGGGCAGGCAGGCAGATGCTGGGCACCTGCCATGTCGGTGGGCGGTCAGCTCTGATTGACCTCTGACCTCGCAGATACCGTGTGGCCTCTGAGTCAGGCAGATGCAAATCCTGCGGCTGCCCCAAGATGTCAGCAGCTGTGAAAGCCAGGCACAGAACGGGTGGGCACTTGCCCAGGCCACACAGCCCGGTGAGGGGGGGCTTGGAGCTCATGCAGACAGGGGCACAAAGAGCCTTCAGTTCACCCTGTGGTGCCTGCCAGGCCCGGCCTTCTCCATCCCTGCCTGGTCTCACCCTGGGCCTGGGGAGAAAGAAGGGCAGGAGGGAACCCGTGTTAGGGTCTGGGAGTGGGGGGGATTCTGGACTGCACCCCACCTGCTGGGAAATGTCTTGAGGTGGAAAGGATTAGTTGTTGTCCAATCTTGGGTCTGGCTCGGCGGGTGGACACAAGGCTGGCCATGAGGACCACCCAGAATGCAGGGGGGAGGTCACAGGACACGTGGATGTGGACCCAGGAGGCAGCGAGGATGCCTCTGCGGAGGAGAAGGGAGGCCAGGCCTCACGGTGGAGTCCTGCGGAGGAAAGAGAGAGGAAGGCCAAGGGCACGTGCTGACTCGCGAGGTCCAGAGGCTCCTGCGACTTCCGGTCGAGGACTTGGGTTGTGCTCCAAGTCCCAGGGCAGGGAGAAGAGAACGGAGGCCAAGGTGGAGGCTGAGGGTGGGGCCGGCCAGGCTTCCAGACACACTGGACACCACAGTCCCCTGCTGACCTCATTCATTCATAATAAGTGCATCTGAGCGCTGGAGAGATGGCTCAGGGGTGAAGATTCTGCCTCGCAAGAAGAAGGTCCTGAGTTTAGATCCCAGGTCTCATGTAAAAACTGCCAGGCAGAAAGGGACGTGGCCTGCACTTCCAGCCCTGGTGGACGGAGCCTGAGAAATCCCAGAATGAAGCAAGAAGGTAGAAACAATCCAAAGTGATTCCTGAAGTCACTCTTGGGTCTCCACAGGGACACGTGGTGCCATCTCACACACACACACACACACACACACACACACACACACACACACACACACATTAAATGAATGAATAAATAAAGTTTAAAAAAATGCACCTGAGTCTCCACTGAGTACACCTGACATTGGGTACCTAAAAAACACAGCAAGAGTGATAGTAACTAAAGAAAAAGACAACAGAATGATTGCAGGCTACACCACTGCTCAGTGTGGCTGGATAAGAGGAGACAGAGGAAGAAGGGCGGATGGAGACTGTGCCAAGGCCCTGTGGCAGAAGGACTTGGGAAGGAGGCTGAGGAAGGAGGTGAAGGGAAAGCAAATGACTTGTGATCAGTCAGAGAGAGAGAGAGAGAGAGCAAGCAAGAGGCAGAGTGGTCTAGTCTGAAGAACTGATCCAGAGTGAGGGACAGGCTGTACAATAGGACAGGGGTCAGGGGTCAGGGGTCAGAGAACAGAGCCCTTCCCACAACACCTGCAGAGACAGGGCAGAGGAGCTGGATGTCATCTTGAGACTACACATTAAATAGAGGGAACCAGGAAGCAGAGTGACCACCCTTGCTCCATGGAGGAACTGCTGAGGGGACCGCAGGAACCCCTCACCCCTACCCCGAGAGCTTCTGACTAAACAGAGGCTGGCTAGCCCCTATTGGGCCGATAGAGTCCAAGTTTGAGCTGTTTGCAAACAAAGATCAATGGCGCCACCTGGTGGCTAGAACCTGGGCCGTGACCACCTCAGCTTGGACCTTGGTCCTGGTGTGTCAGACCCCCACACCCTGCTAAGGGGTCCCAGCAACTTCCAGCAAGCACAGGGGCCTTGCAGGTCACATGGAAGGTGGGAGGAAGACCTAATAAGCCCATTGGCAGGAGTTTTGAACCCAGCACCAGCCCCTCTCCTCTCATGTGCTCGAATTTCCTTCTAGACTTTTCTTCGTGTACCCAGGTATTTTTTTATGTAAAAAAAGTGATTCATGCCCACACAGAGTCTGGCAGCTGCCGGGCTGGCTCCCACACACTGCCAGATGGGGTTTTCCTCTGTCAATCAAGACTCCTCCTGGAGCTTTGGGGAGTGGTCCGAAGTAACTAGGCGGTGCCACCAGGTGGGGGGTGAGGGGGAGAATCCCAGGATGTCCTCCCCTCATTTTGGTGATCTTGAGGAGAACTGGGCATCACGGCCCTTGGCTTGGGGATAGGGAGGGGGGTCAGCAGATCTATAACCGGGAGCAGATGCCACATTGGCGGGAGAGGACCCCCCGGCGCCCACAAGAGTGGCATCAGAGCAGATCCCCCCAACCTCGGGTCCTGCCTGTCTGAGGTGACATGACGACCACCCAGAGCAGGGAGCGCTAGAGTGCTTCCACCCACGACCGCTCCTCGGATCTTGTCTGCAAGACCCTCTGAATGTCTGGTCATCTGCTCGGGTGGTCAGGGGTCATCAGTAGTGTGCGGACACCCTGGTCAATCAGCCTTTGTTTCCACTCAGGGGACCAGGAGCATGTTACAGGCTGGGGACTGATCAATCTGCATGACCACCAGCCCGCCCCCGTCCCATGTGCAAGGGTCCAGGAGGGACAGGCAGGAGGTCCCCCAACCCCCCGCGCCACACACACATTGCTTGGCTGTGTGATTCTGTGTCTGCGTGGATCCAACAGAGCGTGGCCAGGAGTGTGACTTGTGTGGAGTCTTGCACCCACTTCACTTTGGGTGCTGTTGAGCTGTGAGTTGGGGTGCTGGGGTGAAGGATAGCTCACAGCCTACACAGAGGGTGAAATGAGTCCTAGCCCAACCCCTAGTGAGTGTCTGATCTGCACCCCTCCTTTAAGTGATTGTCACGTTGAAAGCCCCAGGATAGTGAGAATGGGGGCGGGGCGATGGATCTCAGGCAGCTCCGGGTGTAGTGGGCTGAAGATGGGCTACTCACAGTCTGGACTGAACCCCACTCCAGGACAGTGGCAAGGGGGGGGGGGAATAGGCGATCATCCCTCCTGCAGATTCAGGCACTGAAGTATAGAGTTGAGGGGGTACCCAGGGTTATGCTGCTGAGGACAGTGGGGATGAACTCTGAACCTCCAGGTGGCCCCATGTTGTCCCCACCTATCTGTCACCTGTGTGAGGGTGTGTCATCTGTCTGAACATCCTGGGGTCATACAGGTAAGTCAGAGAGGGTCCCAACCTCGCCTCTGTCCCTCCCGAGCTGGAAGCATCTCCCCAACTTGATGGGATTATTCCCAGTCACAGGGGTTGGAAAGTCTTTGTTCCAAGTTTAGTCCTGGTGGGCTGTATGACCTCTGGCCAGTAGCTTAACTTTTCTGCTCGCTTTGAAAAGGGCAGAAGTTCCTTTCTCGCACAGGCATGGTGAGTAAGGGAGCTGTGTTTGTAGGAATCTGATGACTGGTGAGCCAAGCTGTGGCCACAGAAGAACAAACAGGTAAGGGACTGGCCAGAGCCAGGCAGGTTACAGGAGGGACTGCCACAAGGGTGAAAGGCCAGCCCCTGCAGGGTCTCTCTCCTTGACCCTGGGTGTCGACGTCAGCCAGAGAGGTCTGCATGGAAGGGCAAACGTAGTCTGTGGACACCTTGGGAGCTGCGACCCAGCCGGGAAGATCCAGAATGCGTTTCGTGTCTCCTCTGGGAAGATCCCCATCTGGTCCAGCTCAGGCCCCGCTGGTCAGGGGCTGCAGGCCAGCAGAGGGCGCTCAGCCCAAGGCTGTGAGTCTGCGGGAGCCTGGACGCCGACCCTATGGCCACCAGGGCTTTTCCCCGATCCAGCGCCTGCAGTCAGCCAGAGTAGCCAGCAGGTGGCACTGTGTCAGGCTCCTGCAACTACGCGGAACTGGGTTTCCTAGGCGCTGGGGGACAGCTCAGCCGGGACATCTTCTCAGCTCAGCCAGAACATCTCAGCCCAGGGGCTGCGGGACACAGCGAGACAGTCCTCACCCAAGCTCAGCCACCAGCACTGCTCTGTAGTGAGCAGGTCGCCCGTCATCCTCGGTGTGTCTTCACGAGGACCGTGATGTCTTCACCTCTTCCCCACTTTACCAAGGAGGAAACAGGGCCAGAGATGAGCTTCTGTTAGGGTGGGGGAGCTGCATGTGCCATCACACGCACGTGGTCTGTGGCTCCAGTCTTCCCTGTGTGCGTGCAAGAGGATGCCTGTGGAGGCTTGAGGGTGACAGCAGGCATCACCCTGGATGGCTCTCCTTTCCTGTTGCTTTGCTCTGGGGTTTCCCAGGCTCTACCCCGAGGACGAGAATTCCAGACTGCTGCCATTTCCACTGAGTATTTTTACATGAGATCTGTGGATCTAAACTTAGGTCCTTTTGCTTTGGAGGCAAACACTTTAACTCCTGAGCCGTCTCCCTAGCCCTTTCCCATTTCTTTTCAAATTTGTGTGTGTGTGTGTGTGTGTGTGTGTGTATGTGTGTGTGTGTGTGTGTGAGAGAGAGAGAGGCATTGTGTGTCCCTGTGGAGGACCAAGGGTGACTTCAGTCATCATCCTGCATAGCTTCTACCTCCTTTTTGCTTCACTCTGTGAGTTCCCAGGCTCTGCTTTTCAGAGCCAGGTGTATAAGCCACCACCATGTCTGCCTGGCATTTTTACATGGGATCTGGGATTTGAACTCAGGTCCATCTACTTGGAAGGCAGAGTGTTAACCCCTGAACCATCCTTCCAGCCCCTTTCCCCTTATTTTATCATTCTGAACACACACACACACACACACACACACACACACACACACACACACACGGCTCGCTTCCCATCTGGCACTGCCCACTTTCTAGTCTAGAGATGCAGCTAAGTAGAGGACCCTGGGGTGCAGACTTTTCCTTGGGGTACCTGAGTAGCAGAGTGCAACTATACTCTCAGCCTCTAGAAGCAGAGCCTGTTAATCCCCAGAGCCGTAAGCGAACTCTAGGCTTAATTAAGACCCTGACCCAGGAGGGTAAGTTGGAAGTGCAAGTGAGGAAGATTCTTCATCTCAATCTCAGGTCTTCATGTGCACACACATGCATATGTGCACATGCACCCCTGAACACATTCGCCCACCCACATGCAAATGCGCACACACACACACACACACACACACACACACACACGCACGCACGCATGCACGCACGAAAATGGGGGAAAAGGAAGCTCTCCCTTAGGCTACTCTGTTGGACATTCTATCACAGCATCAAGAAAAGAAAGGAAGACCATGGTTCCCGCCACCTTCAAAAAATCTGGGGGAAAAGCCTTTCTGATTTTAATTGTATCAACAAAAGAATGCAGTTTCATCTTCAGTTTTTGAAAAATGCCTGAACTTAGCTTTAGAATTCTTGGTTCATTTCTCCTGCTTGAAAAATGGAAACCTTTCCTCCATCACTACCCACTCTTCAGGCCACCCCAAGTCTCCCCCTCTTTAGGAGCTTCCTGTCTCTCTAGACTCTGCCTGGAGCAGGGGGCATGGAAGGAAATCCTTGAAAATGTCTGTCATAGTTAGGCACAGGTATCAACTTGACAGTTGAGGGTTTTGAGCTCTGGGCATATTTGTGGAGAATTAGTGGTTGGGTTAAGCCCAGAGCAAACCTGCAAGAGATTGTCTAGTTGATGGGACAGACCTAGTCCATGGTGAGTGGGACTAGGCCCTGAACAAGTGAATAAAATACAGAGAGCTGTTTGAGAAAGTAGGCATCCTTGTATACACTTGGCCAGACATGTTGGTCTGGCAAGTAAGGATTGTCCCTCACTCAGCCATTACGTAGAGATGGTGTGACCAGTTCCCTTGGCCCTGGTGTTGGTGCGTGCTCTCCCATCAAGCCGGACTAAGAACTATAATCAGAAAATTGTAAGAGAAAACAAATCCCTTGTTTCCTTAAGCCCTTTGATGGTTATTTATCAGCAACTATACAGGCAAACAGCTACAGTGTCCAAGGTGGAAGCTACTCTGCATGCTGTCAGGAAATTTACAGCCAAATAGCTTAGAGGAACAAAAGGGATTTCATTCTTGTTTATAAATCTCTATTACAGTTTTAAGTCCAGCTTGGTGGGAGAGCTCACACCAACATCAGAAGCTGAGTGAACTGGCCATATCATATCCACAAGAATTGCTGAGAGAGGGAAAACCTCATTTGCCAGACTGTAAGTTTGTCTATGTATGCCCAGCAACTGAATCAGCTCCCTCTGTGTTATCCACCTCCCAGAAAATGGTCCCACACACCATGGGTCGGATCTCCCCACATCAATTGGACAATCTCCTGCAGGCTTGCTCAGGACTTAACCATCAGTTCTTCACAGATATATCTGAAACCTCAGCCTTTAATTGTCCAGCTGAAACCTCTATGCAACTAGCACACTCCACCCATTGTCAACTTGAGACAAAAGCACATCACTTTTAAACTGTGACCTTCCAACACTTGTCCCTATAGGTGTTATGGTTGCCTTATGATGCAAAACACATTCAGTTCGATTTTAAAAGTCCTCCAAGTCCAAGATTTAATGTTCTCATAGTCCAGTTTTAAAGCGTTTATAGTAAATCTTTTAACTGAAAGGTCCTGTCAAATTGAAGCAAATTAAATATTTCAGCACAGAATAAACATTAAAATGAAAGCATTTAGGACAGAGTGAGAAAATATCAAATTAAAATTATGTCTGGCAAGGCAGATACCACCTCATTTGAGTCCATGTCCATCTCCTGCTGATTGTTACACAATTGAGTTGGCACCAAAATCACTGGAAAAACCCACTGCTTATACTATTCTGGTCACAGAACAAACAGCTTTTCTCTGGGGTACCTCAAATCTTTATGCGTGGCTTTTCTTGACACATGTCCTGTGGTTCTGGCATCTCCAGTATTCTGGGTTCGCCACTGCAACTGTAAGCTTTACCATTCTTTGCTGGGACTCCAATCCTGCCACTTGGCAACAAGCCTCAGTCACTGTCCACAAACCCTTTGATCTTGCATGAAAGCCAACACCGGCTGAATGGTACTGCCAGGTTCTGCCTGCGGTGAGGTTGAGCTGTTATCCGGTCCACTCAAACCATAGCTGTACCAACTTCTGTGTACCGGCCCTGGAAAAACCAGGAGCTAAAACTTTCAAAGACAAGAAACTCGTCAGCTTAGGCTTTCTTCCTCTAAGGCAGTCTGGGTCTTCAGAACATGAAATCGCCACAGGGTGATATTCATCTCTACCATGGTACCTGTGCAGAACACCAGGTTTTTCTCCAATGATGTTTATCTCTCCAACAGCCACAGTTGCTCTGCTGCCCGCCCTTTCCTCATCCAAAGCCGTTACGCTGCCAGCTGAGGTCTCCTCTAGCAAGCAAACCAGTCCATCATCTTTAAATTTAACTCCTTGTTCCTTTTATCATAAGCTGTGTTCAAACAATCCACAACTGTCTCATCATTACCAAATGGCCCATTAAACTCTGCTCAGTGGTTTTGTAGCCCAGGTCCAAAAATCTTTGAACATTTCCACATTTTTCCAACAAAACAATTCAAAATCCACATAATCCATGCAGCCAAATTTATGGGCATCACCCGCTCTTCTGGTGCCAAATTCTGTTGCACTTGCTCTTCATATTGCTAATAAACTCACGACCAAACATCTTAAGAGAACAAAGGGGGTTTATTCTGGCTCATGATTCTCCACTGCAGCTCATAATCCAGCTTGGCAGGAGAGTTCTTATCAACGGAATTAGGATGGCCACGCCAGGGGACCTGAGGAGGGAACTGCCCACAACGTATCCACAGGGATTGTTAAAAGAGGGGCAAACCTCAGCCCTCAAATTGCAAGTCTATCCAAATATGCTAAAGTATGCCCTACAACTAAACCAGCTCCCTCCAGCTTACCCACCTGCTCAGAAAATGGTCCCTCCCACCGCCGACTGGATCTTCCCACATTAATTAGATACTCTCCTTGCAGGCCTGCTGAGGACTTGCCTCAACTATTAATTCTTCCCAGGTGTATCAGTTAACACCTGTATCTAACAGAAAGCATCACATCCCTCTTTCAACGTCTACCCTGACTCCTCGTGCAAAGGTGTGGGGGGAGGTGCTATTCCCTGGACATGTAGGTGTGGTGTCCTTCTGTACCATTAGAATTCCAGAACTTTCTTGCACGCCTCCATTTTGTTTCCTCTGTGAAATCTTTAAGAATCTTACCTTTGGCTTCTGGGCATTTCGTTCTAGCAGGTGAGGGCTGGAGTACCCTCTGATTTAGCAGCCTGGGAAGAAAGGCTTCACCAAACAGAGAACTTGCTAGGAAAATAACCCAGGGAGCATTCTGATTGGTCCGGCATGGCTCACACACTGATCCTTAAACCAGGGCGAAGTGGGCTTCCCTTAGAAATACAAGTGTCAACTCAACCATTCAAGACTCAGCTCCGGGCACATCTGTGGAGAATCAGTAGTTGAGATAAACTCTGAGCAAATCTGCAGGAGATTGTCTAATTGATGGGGAAGACTTGGCCCGTGGTGGGCGGGACCATACCCCAAGCAGGTGGATAACTTGGAGGAAGCAGTTCAGTGGTTTAGCGTGCTTCAGCATGCTTTAGTCGTCTTGCAGTCTGGCAAGTGAGGTGTGCCCCCCCTGTGAAATTCCTGTGGACATGGCATGGCAGTTCTCTAGGCTCCTGGTATTGGCATGAGCTCTCCTGCCCAGCTGGATTAAGTACTGTAGTGGAAAATGGTAAGTCAGAGTAAACCTCCTAAACCCTTGTCCCCTAAGCTTTTTGGTGGTGGATTTATGGGCCTGGTGGTCACTCCTCATTAGTCTGCTAAGGAGTATCCAGCACATGTCCTCAGAGAGCCTGGCCTCGAACACCACATCAGCAAATGGACACTGGGATGAATACTCAAGAGAGACTGTGCCAGTCAGACACAGGTGTCAACTTGACAGTTTCAGGCTGAGCTTTGGGCACATCTGTGAAGAAAGGATAGTTAAGGCAAGCCCTGAGCAGGCCTGCAGGAGATTGATGGGAAAGACACACCTCTGGTGGGTATGATTGTCCTTTGGGCAGGCGGGTAAGATGGAGTAAGCTGGTAAGACCAGTGAATTCCATGACATGAACCACTGCCCTATTTCTTTAGCTGGTTCAGTAATGGGTATGGTGTGGTCAGTTCCCTTGGCTCTTGGCATTGGTATGATCTCTCCTCCCAAACTGAATTAAGAACTGTAATCAGACAATCATAAGCTGAAAAGGACTCCTTGTTCCCATAAGCTGTTTTGTCATGGATTTATCAACAACATGCAGACAAACTGTAACAGGGGCAATTTAAAAGAGAAAAGTTTATTATTTATTATTATTATTTATTTTGCTTTAGTTATTTAGTAACTTCTCTAAGTGACTTTAGCAATCCTAGTCACACGGAGCTATGGAGGCATGGGCTGTTTATATTTATTGTCTTATTACTGGTGTGCCTGCCTGGTTACACAGGCACATAATGTGCTTTGACCTATCCTTGCTGCCCCCAACCCCCAGTCCCCTTCATTCCCCTACATAGTTTCGTGTCCATGTTCATGTCACATATATGTACGTGATTGTCTGTGTTGGTAAAGTCTAGGACCCATGAGTGACTGACATATGCGACATCATTTCCGAGACACTTAGTTTGTTTCACGTGACCATTTGCAGTTGAGTCCATCTTCCTGCGAACATCAAGACTCCATTTTTCTCTATGACAGTGTGTGCACCCCACTTTCTTTGTCTGTCCCCCCTGTTGATGAACACCTGGTTGGGTTCACACTTGACAACTGTGCTCAGCGCTGGAGTGAGCACTGATGCCGGGCATCTCTGTGCTAGGCTGGCTCGGAGTTCTTCCCGAGAGTCCCTGGGCGTGGTAGAGCTGGTCCTAAGAAAGACCAGTTTTGAGGTTTTTGAGGTGGGAAAAGTTTGTTTGGACCCATGACTCCAGAGATCTCAGCCTGTGGTCCCCTTGCTCCATTGTGTTCGGGCTCAAGGTTGGAACATCATGACTCAGGGGGCGGGAGAGAAGAACTGCTCACTCAGGGCAGCCAGAGAGCAGAGAGGCTGGGGAGACAGGAAGGGCTGGGGACCAAGAAGAATCCATGGCTGGGGATATGGCTCAGCTGACAGATGCCCAGCAGGTAGGTGCCTTGGGTTCAACCTCCAATACCACATAAACCCAGCTTAGTGGTTCATAACTGTAATTCTAGTACTGGGGAGGTGGAGGCAGGAGGATTGTGATACGTTAATATCCCCAGAGATTGGTGTCCTCCAACAGGGCTCCACCTCGCAAGGTTAAGGGACAAATTTGCCTGTGGACTGACCCCTGATGAGGTCATGTGGGCTGACCCAGCAATGACGTCAGAGCCCTTAAGGTTCAGTGATTGCTTGGTGTTTGGAGTCACCAGCTGAGAACCAATTCTTCAGCACATGAGCCTATCCAGACCACAACAGAGCCAGGCAAAGTCCTATGTACCATCACGGAAGCCTCATGCCAGGGCTTGCCCACCTGTAACCACCCCTCTCAGGAGGCCTGCTGACACCTGCTCCCCACGCCAGCTGCTCCAGGCACTTCTAGCTCAGCTTCTGCCGTGTGGGGGTCGCTGTCTCCCAGGGTTACTGCTCTCATCTTGGGAGTCAGCTGCGTGATGTTTCTGGAAGGCGGGGAAGCGCTTCTGCATTGCGTGGCTTCAGAGCTTGCATCTGAGGAAAAGGAGAAGTCATCAGCAAGGAGTCTGGGAGGTGCCCAGCCACGCCGCTTAGTGCACCAGGGTTGCAGGTGCACCTGCGCACTCATCAAATGGGCGATCCTTTCTGTGCTTGGCCCCAGGCTCCCCTCGGTCAGGTTTGCAATTTGTCCTCAGAAAGAATTTAAAAGACTACATTATATTACTCTGCTCAGGAGCCCTGCACATCTCCCAGTTCACTCCAAGTGATATGGAGATGGCACACCTGTCTCTGGAAGCCCCACGGAGGCTGCAAGCTCATAGGATCCACTCCCTCCCTTCCTGAAGACCCCGGCTCCCCATCCTGTGCTTCCTTTGCCATTTGTGTGTATGCACATGCATGCTCATGTGTGTGTGCATGGTCACATGTGTATGCATGTTTGAGCGTAGACACATGCGTGCACATGCATGTTCATGTGTGGTCACGTGTATGCATGTTCATGTGTGTGGGCACGTATGCACATGCATGCTCACATGTATGTATGTATACCTGTTTACAGTTGTGTATACATGCTCGTATGTGTGTATGTGTGTTCATGTATGCAGGTGCACATGTGTGCATATGTATGGATGTTCATATATGTGTATATGTGCACACATATGTGCACATATGTAGACATGTGGAGGCCTAAGATTATTGTTGGGAACTCTCCCTCCATCACTCCCACCTTATCTTTTGAGATAGTCTCTAAATCAAAGCCAAAATTCTCCAATAGGATAGTCTGGTTACCCAGCTTGTTCTGGGGATTTCAGTGTCTGCCTTCGAGGCTAGGATAACAGGCCGGCTGCCACGCCCAGCCATCACACCCAGCCGCCATGCCCTGCCAGTATGTTCTGTGCCATCTCAGGATCTGAAGTTAGGTCTTGATTGCGCCACAAACACTTTAACTTCTGGGCCAGCCCTGCATGACCTAGTCCTACCTGGGGACAATGGCCACTCTGACCCTCTACCTTCTCTTCTGGCCTTTGCCTAGCTAACCCCTGGTGGCCTCAGGCCCCACACGGCTCCTGTCCAGCCACAGCCGAGGCACATCCGACTCACGGGCCTCAAAGGGCTCCTTGCCCGGGTCCTGGAGAACGTGCCTGGCCCCTGTGGCCTGCACACTGGCCCTGACACACAGGGGATCCCAGGGGTCCCGAGGGGCCTGTCACTCTCTGGGCTGTAGAAGATGCCACCACTGGGGTGGAAGACCTGCTTGACATCCTGGGGCCCCAGCACGGGTGGGTGCATGCCAAGCTGGCTCTTCACAGTGGACAGGGGGCGACCCCTTACTCCAAATCCCCAAAGCCTGGGAGCCAAGGCCCCTTCCATCCTGTCTTCATACTAACAGCAGACGCCTCTTGTGCTCACAGTCCTTCGATGGCTGCCTTGGGGTGTCCTGCCTGAAGGTGGACCTGGATGCCAGCTGCTGTCCCTCCTCACACAAACCTGCCAGGTCACACCCATCCCTCGAGCAGCCCCGCTCAGCCTTTCCCCGACAGCCGAGTGGCCGGCTGAATACCCACACTCACCTGGGCCCTCCTTCCTCTTCCCAGCGTCCTTCCTGTCGTGCTGGGACTCTGCAACTCCATCTGGGCCCTCGGATGAGGGCTGGAGGGTCATCTTGTTGCTGTTGCCGATGGTGGTGTTCTCCATGAGGCAAGATTTGATGCGGACTCTCTGGGCCACGTCTCCCTCGGGGTGAGGCCCGGGCTCAGGCATTCGCACTTCGAACGAACCTCCTGGGTCATCAGCAGTGGCCGACACTGTCAGTGAGCCAGAAAAGGGCTGGGATGGGGCTGGATGGTGATCTAGCATGATGGAAGCCAGCCGCTGCACAGCGACCCAGGTGGACGGTGACCCAGGCTCCACACGCACAGTGTGACTGAAGCCAGCGCTGGACAGTGACCTAGGGGTCCTCCTAGGTAGCCTAGCTGACTCTCTGCAGTGGCCCTGGCTTACGCACAGCCTTTGGCTAGCCACCCTAACCCGCACCTTTGCATATGCCACTGTGTGCCCAGGACACTGCCTCTGTGCCTCCCCTGGAGCCAATGCCTACACCCCGGCTGGCCTCAGCTGTCCCTTTGGGCCTCTGAGCCTTCTCTCCTCTCTGCTGACTGCCTGAGACAGTACAGAGACAGCATGTCTCTGCACTTGGCTGTCTCTTCCGTCCTCTCAGCCTGGCTCTGGCCTCTACCCCTCCCTTTCCCAAACTTCTGGGAATCACCCACACTCGGCTCTGGCTCCACCCACTCCCATGTTCTCATCCCCTCATTCTAGAAACTGCCCGACACCCCCTCCCTCAGACTGCCTCCCAGCCCCCTCCCTCATGCTGTCTCCCAGCCCCTCCCTCATGCTGCCTCACTGGCCTCTTCTGATACACTTCTCTCGGGCCATGTTTGTCTTTCTCAGACCTCTGCCTGATCCTCGTGGGTCCTCCCAGGCCAGGTCTGTGGGTCACATGCCATGACTGCTTGGACTGCGGGCACTGGGGTCTTTCCCTTCCACGCCCGTCCATTTCCTTTAGCCTCCTTCTTCTGTGACCCTGGTTCCTTGTGTCCAGCCTCAGCTTTGGGGGAAAGCACATCCACTTCATGGAAGAGGAGCTGAGGTTTGCATGCCCCAATCTCTGGGGGTCTGGGGGACCCACAGTGTCAGCTGTAAAATACCCCCCCACACACATACACACACTTCTGATTACTGCTGGTATTACCTCCTGAAAGAAGGGAAGGAGTTTCCCATCATACATCTCTTCCCACAAGGCTCCTGCAGGTGGAAGGATGGAGGCAGGAGGGGGGAGGCAGAGACTCCCAGGTTACCTGGAGGGCTGCTGGAGAAGCTGTGGGTGGAGCCCGCTGCTGGGTCCTGGGAGAGGCTCATCTCATTGTAGTGGCCGACTTGCACACATCGGAGCAGAGAGCGCTCCACAGAGATGTCCTGGGGCCCCCAGGCTTTGGCAGTGTTGCCCTGAGTAGAGGGGTCCTCTGGCTTGGTGACAGAGAGAGGGAAGTGGAGCCTGGGACCTGGAAGACGACAGAGTGGCAGGGGGCTTTGGGTGGTAACCCCAAGCTGCTCTGGCCTGGGGAGCAGGGACCCCAGTTCAGCTATAATTGGGGGCCACAGCTTTGTCAGCTGTGCTCAGGGTGCTCCTGGGTGTTGCAGTTCGCCTGCATGGTTGCTGATAAATGACCATCAAATGGCTTAAGGGAACAAAGGGTTTATTCTCTCTTACGATTTTCCAGTTAGAGTTCTCAGTCTAGCTTGACGGGAGAGCACGCACCAACACCAAGGCCGAGGGAACTGGCCACACTATCATCACATAACGGCTGAGAGATGGACAATCCTTACTTGCCAGACCAGCATGTCTGGCCAAGTGTACAGAAGGATTCTGACTCCCTCAACCAGCTCTCTGTCTTACCTAATTCCACCCACCATAGGCTGGACCTTCCCCATCACTAGACAATCTCCTGCAAGCTTGCTCTGGGCCCAACTCAACCACTAATTCTCCACAAATGTGCCCAGAGCTCAAACCCTCAACCATCAAGTTGACACCTGTGCCTAACTAGGGCACTGGGTATCCACAAACCCAGGGATCATATGCTGCCTCCCGGGACACCTCAGCTTCCATCCCCGTAGGAGAAAGTCTGCACATGAACATAAAATGTCCTTAACTCCTCTTAACAGGAGACGCCAGAGCGTCCACTATAGTTTTTGCCCATTTTCATGGTTTCTGTGTGGTGGGGGGTGGATATGCATGTGTAAGTGTGTTCACATTTGTATCCGTGCACATGAAGGTCTGAGGTTGATATTAGCAACCACCCTCCAGATTCTGCTTCCACCTTATTGTCTTGGGCCAGGGACTCTAGTCAAACTCCAGGGCTAGTCTTGTTAACTAGCTTGCTATAAAAATCCCCACCTTCCAGGGCTGGAATTACAGATGGTCACCACACCTACATGGGATCTGGGGATCTGAACTCTGGTCCTCATGCTTGCCTGGCAAGCCGTTTGATCACTGAACCATCTCCCTGGCCCCCTCGCTCTTATTCTGATGGGGATTTCCATGGTTTTCATTTTAAAGAAATGTGAGGGTTTTTTTTAAAGAGATTTTTTATTATTTATTCAATTGTGCATGTATGCGTGTGCGTGCGCGTGCGTGTGCGTGTGTGTGTGTGTGTGTGTGTGTGTGTGTGTGTGTGTGTGTGTAGAACCACGGACAAATTCGGGAACCACCATGGACGCCTCTACCTCTTCTTTGTTTACTCTGCCCCGGGATTCATAGGCTCTGCCCTATCAGGACCAGAAACGCAGGCCGCCCCCGCTTCCACTCGGTGTGTATATGTGGGGTCTAGGATCTGAACTCAGGACCTTCTGTCTGCAAGGCAGAGGCTTAACCCCTGACCCACCTCTCCAGCCCCAAGGTTGTTTTGTTTTTTTAATTTGAAAATACATCTAAGTCTGAAAGAAGACAAGCCGTTTAACAGCAGCGATATAAATATTCAGATGGATGATGGTAGGGTGTCAGAGTTAAGCACAGGTGTCAACTTGACTGTTGAGGGTTTAAGCTTTGGGCACATTTGTAAAGAATTAGTGATTGAGTTAAGCCCAGAGCAAACCTGCAGGAGATTGTCTAGCTGATGGGGAAGGCTCAGCCATGGTGGGTGGGACTAGGTGCTGGAATAAACTACTGGGAGCTGGTTGAGAAAGTCGGCATCCTTCTGTACACTTGGCCAGACATGCTGGTTTGTCAAGTAAGGATTGTCCATCTCTCAGCCATTATGTGGTGATGGTGTGGCCAGTTCCCTCGGCCCTACCTAGTGTTGGTGTGTGCTCTCCTGTCAAGCTGGACTAAGAACTGTAAACAGTAATCATAAGAGAGAATAAATCCCTTGTTCCCATAGGCCATTTGATTGTCGTTTATCAGCAGCCATGCAGGCACACTGCAACGTGGGGTCAAGCCCAGAGAGGTGAGGACAGGAAGGCCTGCTTTCCAGGACACAGTTCCGCCTATGGTGGGTGAATCGGGTGAATCGGAGACCCTGAACAGAACAGGTTTCTCCCGCAGTCGCAGGAAAGGCCTGAGCTCTCTGCCAGGTGAGGGGCAGCCCCTCCTGCTTTGGCAGCTGCCACCATGGGCGCTCACTTGAAGTACGGGATGTCATCAAAACCAGGATGCAGGGCTGGAGAGGTGGCTCAGGGGTTAAGCCTCCGCCTTGCAGGCGGAAGGTCCTGAGTTCGGATCCCAGATCCCTTGTATAGATGCCAGGCGGAAGCGGGGGCGGCCTGCGCTTCTGGTCCTGGTAGGGCGGAGCCTGTGAATCCCGGGGCAGAAGAAGGTGGAGGCGTCCATGGTGGTTCGCGAGTTCGTCCGTGGTTCTACACAGACACACACACACACATACACACACACACACACAGACACACACACATGCGCGCACATACACACGCACATGCGCACAGTTGAATAAATAATAATAATAAAAAAATTAAAAAAAAAACCAGGATGCATCGGAGGACAAGATGCACCCGGACTCCCCACGGGTCACAGTGCAGGGGAGAAAGAAGCATGCTCCTGGACAAATGGGGAGATCACGAGAATTCTCTTCTGTGTTCTGCCGAGGGGAGGGAGGGGAACTAGTTCTCATGCAAGAAGAAATGTATATTCTCATTGAAAAGGAGCAGAAATTCTGAGTGGCGCGAGTGCAGGCAAGGCTCAGTTTAGGTGGTCTCCTTCTCAGGAGGAAACCCAGCCCCTCCCACTCCCTGCCCACACAGGAGCCCCTCTCACACTTGCCTATCTGATTGCAGAGGATGTTGTTGTGCCCAATCTGTATGGCCTCCGAATTCGAGATGTGAATGTGGCTGTTTGGGCCCTGTTGGCAGTTCATGTTGATCCAGTTCTGCTGGTAGACAATCGGGACGGAGCGGCGTGGTCCTTCACGATGCCCTACAAGAGACCAGCACCCCTTCACACTTCCCTGGGAGTCAGGGATCCCCAAAGGCCTATAGGAGCTGAGGGGCAAAGTCAGGCCCATCCTGAGAGCCAGACTCAGAGTCCAGGAGCTGAAGGTGACCTAGCCTTCCTCTCCTGTGCCGGACGCCACTGGAGTCTGCAAGAGCTTCTTCTGATGCGGTGGCTAGCAGGTTTTCTGATAGGATGACCCTGGGAGGTCAGCGCGAGCCACATCCTCTTTCCTAATTCTGTCCTTCTGCCCTAGGCTCTGCCCAGACCCAGGTCTCTCTTCCCTTTGGGGCAAAGACTAGAAGATTCCATAGATGCCTTGATGGGCTCAGTGAACTCCCCCCCCTTTGGTGTGTGTATAGAAAAGGGCACTTGTGCATATATGTGCCTGTGGAGACCCAAGGGTGACATTGGGACCTATCTTGGATTGTTCTACCTCCTTATTGTGTTGCTCTGGAGTTTCCTAGGCCCACCTTTCAGGGCTGGAATTGCTAGCCTGGGATTTTTACGTGGGCTCTGGGGAATATGAACTCAGGTCCTTCTGCTTGTGAGGCAGAGGCTTTAACCTCTGAGCCATCTCTCCAGCTCTCTTAGGGAAACTTAAGGATTCTGATAAATCGCTGTGTTTAAAAGCTGGCTGTCATCTCACACTGTCACTACCCTCCAGTAGCCTGGACCTCCATGGGCACCGTGAGCAAGAGAGGTGGTCCTACAGAGTCCAGGTCAGCGCCTGTCCGGGCTCTGCACGTGCCCCACGGGACCACACATCTGCTTTCATGGGTGTCAGTTCCTGTATCTCAGCTGGCCTTTTCCCCCATAAGGAAAACAAAAGTCAGATAAAATAATACTTTTTCAAAAACATCCCAGCACTTGGGAGGGGAAGACAGGAGGATCAGGGTCTGAAGCCAACCTGGACTATCTCAGACCCTGTCTCAATAAAAACAAACCAAAAAAGAAACTGTACTTTGTGACTCTGTTGGTCTGAAAAGAATGATCCTGGTTGGGTGTCAGTAGCTCAAGCTGCAATTAAAGTTCTTTCCGAATGGCTACGTGGCTCAGCGGGTAAAAAGCACTTGCCACCAACCTAGAGAACATGAGTTCTATTCCCAGAACCCGCAGGGTAGAATGAGAGAACTGACTTCACAAAGTTGTGCTCTGACTTCCATGTACACACATACACTGCGCATGTATGTAAAGTTGTCCTCTGACCTACACACACACACACACACACACACACACACACACACACACACTGTGCACATATGTGCCTCCCACACACATACACACACTGCGCATGTATGTAAAATTGTGCTTTGACCTCCACGCATACACACAATGTGCATGAATGTGACCCCACCCATACAATGATAAACAACTAAGTGTAAATAAAACACTCATTTCTTTTGACTTTAAAAGACATTAAGTTGGAAATATTTTTGGATACCCCTAAAGTCCTAGGGCCGAAACCCCCGTGGCCCACTACCCCCCCCCCACTTGCTTGCTTGGTTGCTCGTTTATTTATTTATTTACTTATTTGGCACAGGGTCTGTCTGTACATGCCAGACTGGCCTTGAACTCATAGTCCTTTTGCTTCTGTGTCCTGGGGTTAGAGACTGTGTGGTGAAGCAGCAGGTGTTGGGATTAAAGGCTATGCTGTGAAGCTGGGGTTTCACAGTGAGTCTTGACTCTTTCAGATAACTAAAGATCCCAAGTTGAGTAAAGTGCTCTTGGGAAAATTGGTACTAAATTTATAGTACAAATTCTTGAGTGAGCCCCACTCTCCTCCAGCCATGCCTGAGACCCTTCGTCTATTTCAGGAAGCCTTTCCTATTTGTTCCCACCATACCCCTCTCTCCTGGAATCCTGCCCAGAAAGGCAAACCACTCCAGGACACAGTGTCTGCAAAACCTGACCCTCCCCCTATGGTCCCCACAGTCCAGGCGAAGAGGCTGCCTTCAGCTTACCTATCTGGTGGTGAGGTCCCCAACTTTGCCTATATTTCCTTTGCCTTGCCTCCCCCCTGCCCCCAGTTACACAGGAAATAAGATGTCCAGGTAGAAAATCCTTTATAACACCAAATGAAAAGAATAAAGAGAGAAAAGTCTGCGGGACAACAACATAATGTCAATTCAGAAAACCCATCAACAAGCCCCTATAGCCAGAGAACATTGGGATCCCTACATTTGATAACTAACATAAGGCAAAACATAGATGCGACAAACATCATTTAAGTGTTGAAAAAATAGTATCCCAGATGGAAAACAATCATCTCGCCAAAGAAGTAGTACCCAGTGACTACAGATAGAACTTCAAGCAACATCCTAAAAGCAGTATATATAAATAGAAATCTTAACTCAGGCAGTAGACATAAGCAAAATAACAATATAGATCAAAGAAAATAAGTGACAACCTAATTTCAGATGTCAACATCACACAAGAAAAATATAGAGAAAAAACATAAGAAGCCAAGAAAACATGTTTTCTCCCAAGATCACCAATCCCAAGGCCTCAGCGCCAACAGAGGATAACCCACTGGGAGGTGTTGCAGTTCCTGCATGGTTGCTGATAAATGACCTATCAAATGGCTTAAGGGGATGGGGTCTATTGTCTTTATTATAGGTTACAGTTCTCAGTCCAGCTTGACAGGAGAGCTCACACCAACACCAGGGCCGAGGGAACTGGCCATACCATCTCTACATAATGGCTGAGAGAAGGATGATCCTTATTTGCCAGACCAGCATGTCTGGTCAAGTGAACAGAAAGATGCCATCTTCCTCAATTGGCTCTCAATATTTTATTCATCTGTTCAGGGCCTAGTCCCACCCACCATAGGCTGGGCCTTCCCCATCAACTAGACAACCTCCTGTAGGTTTGCTCTGGACTTAACTTAACCACTAATTCTCTACAAATGTGCCCAGAGCTCAAATCCTCAACTATCAAGTTGACAACTGTGCCTAACTATGACAGGAAGTATCCAAGACAACAATAATCAAAACAATGAATTGCAAAGATCAATTGTAAATATGTTAAAACAACTCCAAGAGACTATAAAGAAATGCCTAAACAAATTTGAAGAACACAGTAAACTCAAGAAAGAAAACACAAATAAGCAAAGAAACAACTAGAATGAAAGTAGAGGACCTGACAACAGATCTAGAAACACTGAAGAAAACTCAAAATGATCTGCAAACAAACATGGAAGCAACAAAAAGTCTAAGTTGAAATAATACTGGATCTAAAAAAAAACAGTGTAGCATATAAAGGCAAACCTATCAAAAATAACAACTGGCTTTTCAATACAAATGGTAAAAACCAGAAGGGCTTGGAGAGACATAATACAAATCATGAATGAACACAGATGTGGACCCATATTAATAATCCAGCAAAACTTGTCGGTCATAATAGAAAGTGAAAAAATATTCCATAATAGAAATAAGCAAAAGACTGTATGATCACTAAGCCAGAGTTAGTGGAGAATGCTGGAAGGAATTCACAAGATGGAAGAGAAGGATAAGCACATCAAAGAGGCAAAGGGAATAATACTAAGCACAAGAGCTGAATGAAGGACTAAAAAATGCAAATGACACAAGAACCATTAAACACATTTCAATAATAACTTTAAATATCAATGCATTCAACCCTCTAATCAAAAGACACAGGTTTAACAGCTTGGATTAAACATCATGACCCATCAATTCTCTTCCTCCAAGAAACACACCTCACCCTGAAAGATGGAGACTTTCTTGGGGTGAAAGGATGGTGGAAAGTACTCCAAGCAAATAGAAACAGGAAACAAACAGGAGCTTCCATCTTAATGTCAGACAAAATAGAATTCAAACTAAAACGAAGGGTTACAAATGGATACTACATCCTAGTTGGGGGAAGAGTTCAGCAGGAGGATCCTTCAATCCTAAACATATGCACCAAACACAGGAGCACCCAAATTCATCAAATACTACAGGAGGCAAAACAATTAATCAACCCAAACACAGTGATAGTAGGAGACTTCAATACCCCACTCATACCACTGGACAGGTCAGTGGGCCAAAAACTAAACAGAGATACATTGGAGTTAAATGAAACCGTGAATCAAATGGACCTCACAGATATCTACAGAACACTTCACCCAGATACTAAAGAATACACCAGATTCTTCTTAGCAGCCCACGGTACTTTCTCAAAAATAAGCCATATGCTAGGACACAAATCAAGCCTCTTTAAATACAGGAAAATTCAAAATATTCCCTGCATACTCTCTGACCATCATGGAATAAAGGTAGACATCCACAACAAAGGAAATAGCAGAAACCACACAAACTCATGGAAGCAAAGTAACACATTTTTGAATGAGGAATGGGTTCAAAGAAGAAATGAAACAAGATATTAAAAAAATTCCTTGAGTACAATGAAAGACACAACCTACCAAAATCAATGAAATGCATTGAAAGCAGTCCTGAAAGGAACATTTACAGCACTGAATCCCTGCATCACAAAAGGGAAAGATACAGAATAAAAGACTTAAGGTTACACCTAAAAGCATTAGAAAAACAGGAAAAAAAAAAAAACAATCCTAAAAGTGGCACACAGGAAGAAATATCCAAGATCTAGGTAGAAATTAATGAATTGGAATTGAAAAAGACAATACGAAAAAAATCAATGAAGCAGATGGTTTTTTGAAAAGATAAACAAGATTGACAAACCCTTAGCCATATCAACCAAAAGAAGAGAGAACATTTAAATCAATAAAATCAGAAATGAAAAGGGGAAATCACAAGAGATACCAGAGAAATCCAAAGAGTGATAAGGATATACTTTAAAAATTTATATTCCCTTAAATCGGATAATCTAAAAAAAATGGATGAATTGACCCAAAATAAATAGATACTTGAAACAGACCAATAACAAATGAAATAAAAACATAATTACAAGTCTTCCAATTAAAAAAAAGCCCAGAACCAGACTGATTCAGTGCAGAATTCTATCAGGCCTTCATAGAAGAACTAACACCACTACTTCAAATTAATCCATAAAATAGAGAAAGAAGGAACGCTCCCAAACTCTTTCTGTGAAGCCAGTATTACTCTGATTCCAAAACCAAACAAAGACACATCAAAGAAAGAATTATAAGCCAATCTCACTAGTGAACACAGATGCGAAAGTCTTAAAAAAAAAAAATCTGAAAGAGCATCCATCATGAACAAGTTGGATTCATTCCAGGAATGCAAGGATGGTTTAACATACATAAATCAATAAATATGATTCATCATATTACCAGACTCAAAACCAAAAATTATATGATCCTCTCAAGAGATGCAGAAAAGACCTTTGACAAAATTCAACATTCCTTCATGATAAAAGCTTTGGAGAGACTAGGAACGGAGGGGACATATCTCAACATAATACATGGCTATATATAAGAAGTCTAAAGCAAACATTCTAAATGGAGAAAAACTTGAAGCTTTCTCACTTAGATCAGGAACAAGACAAGGTGTCCACTGTTATCACTACTGCTCAATATTGTGCTTGTAGTCCTAGTCAGAGCAATAAGGCAAGAGAGAGAGGTAAAAGGGGTACAAATAGGAAAGGAAGAAGTCAAAGTATCTCTATTTGCAATGATATCATTCTATACTTGAGAGACCCACACGACTCCACCAAGAAACTATTTGAATTAATAAACACTTTCAGTAAAGTGGCAGGCTACAAAATCAACATACAAAAATCAGTAGCCTTTTTATATACCAGAGACAAAGAAGTTAAAAGAAAGGAGAGAATCAATCTCATTCAACCATAACCTCAAATAAAATAAAATACCTTGGAGTAAACTTAACCAAGGATATAAAAGACCTATACAATGAAAACTACAAAACACAGCTGAAAGAAATTAAAAAAGATAATAGAAAATGAAAAGATCTGCCATGCTCATGCATCGGTAGGATCAATATTGTGAAAATGACTATCCTACCCAAAGCAGATTCAATGCAATCCCAATAAAATCCCAATGCAATTTTTTACAGAACTGGAAAAAAAATCTCTAAATTCATATGAAAGAACAAAAGACCCCAATCAGCCAAAACAATCTTGAGCAATAAAGATACTGCTAGAGATATCACTATACGGGGTTTCAAGCGATACTACAGAGCAATAGTAATAAAAACAACTTGGTACTGGCACAAAAGCAGATATATTGACCAATAGATTAGAACAGAGAACCCCAATAAAAGCTCCCACACATATAGCTATTTGAGTTTTGACAAAAGTGCCAAACATACACGCTGGGGAAAAGACAATATTTTCAACAAGTGGTGTTGGGAAAATTGGACATTTGCATGTAGAAGAATGAGAATTGGCTGCTGTTCCTTTCCTTACATAAAAATCAACTCCAAATGGATCAGAGACCTCAATGCTAAACCCGAAACCATGAAAATGTTATAAGAAAGAATAGGGAGTACACTTGAATTGTTAGGCCAGGGTAAAAATTTTCTATACAAACCTCCAGATGCCCAGGAACTAAAACCAATAACCAACAAGAGAGACTTCATGAAATTAAAAAGTTTCTGTTCTGCAAAAGAAACTGTTAATTGTGCAAAAAGAAAACCCACAGAATTGGAGAAAAGCTTTACCAGCTATAAATCTGACAGAGGATTAATCTCCAGAGTATACAAAGAACTAAAAAAGCTAAACACCAAGAAAGCAAACATCCTAATTGAAAAAATGGGTCCTAGAGCTAAACAGGGACTTCACTCAAAAAGCAATTGAAATGTCAAACACGTATCTTAAGAGATGCTCAAATTCCATGATTATCAGAGAAATGCAAATTAAAACTACCCTGTGATACCATCTTACCCCAGCCAGAATGGCTAAGATCAAGAACACAAACAACAGAGATGCTGGTGAGGATGTGGAGAAAAGGGGACACTCATTCACTGCTGGTGGGAGTGTGAACTAGTACAGCCTCTTTGGAGATCAGTGTGGTGTGTACTCAGAAGTTGAAAAAGGAGCTCTATGGAGCCTCACAATCAGGTCTTGAGTTTGTATTCCAGATCCCATGTAAAAACCAAGAGGAAATGGTGGCAGGCAGTTTGCACTTCTGGCCCTTGTAGACAGAGTCTGAGAAATCCCAGAGTGAAGCAAAAAGGAGGTAGAAGCAATCCAGGATTATTTCTGAAGTCATCCTTGGTCTTCCACATGGACACACAGTGCCCTCTCTCGTACACACACACACACACACACACACTAAATAATAAAAGAGAAAGTTAAAAATGGAACTCCCACATGACCCGGCTATACCACTTCTAGGGCTATTCCCAAAAGACTCTACATCTTATTACAAAGACACTTGTTCATCCATATTCATTGTGGCTCTATTCACAGTAGCAAGAAATGGCCAATATGCCCGTCAACAGAGGAATGGGTAATGAAAATGTGGTACATATACACAATGGAATATTATTCATCCATCAGGAAGGATGAGATTATGGAATTTGTTGGTAAATGGATGGCACTGGAAAACATAATATTTAGAGAGATATTCCAGACACAGAAAGACAAATGCCACATGTTCTCTCTTATATGTGATGCTACCATTGATGCTACTACCATTAATCTCCTAACTCAAATATTTGGCTTGGAATTACTGTAAGAGTCAGAAAATTTGAAAGGGATCCATGAGTGGGGAGGTGGGAAGGGACAGTTAGGGTGAAGCCTTTTGAGAGGGAGATATGGGCTACCATGGCAAGTTAGGCTGAGGGAGGGAATAATGGGGAAAATACTTAGGGGGAGATGAGGGAATGGGATATAGGAGGGGTAGAGGAACATACAGAAAAACCCTAATATTGGGGGGTGGTACCCCATAAGAATCTCCAATGTTATTAATATGTCAAAATATTTCTTTTTTAACAAAAGTAGAGGAGTACTGTATGAGGAAAACAGGGCAAAACAAAACAAAAATACCCCGAGCTGGTTCACTTAAAACCCAGTGACAATTAAAACTATAATAGAAGTGGCAGAAATGTTACACTTCCTGATAAGTTGCTGATCAAAGAGGTCTCAAAGGCCCCCTAAACAATCCAGGCTTTTGTCATTGCTCTTGGTTGCTCCCTGAAAAAAATTGACACTAAGACCTTATTACTGAAGATGCAACATACATGGGTCACAGGACATGGACAAAATATATCAACTGGAACTGGTCTGAGAGCTTCCTCCTTGTTGGATAGCTTACACAGAGCCAAGGAATACTGTAGAGCTATGGGGGAGAAAAAATAATCAGAGGCCTCATGGACCTGTGAGATCTGCAAGTTATAATACAAATCTCCATTACAACCAGTGTAATAGTGGCAGGAGTATCAAGGAGACAACCAACAGCTTTCTGATTGAACTCAAGACCTGCTTGTCAGAATGAAACACATTCCTGTTACTGTAGACTAGAACAAGAACTTAGAAAAGGGAAAGAAATAGGCCAATGGAGTAAAACAGTGGATGAACCTATAGGTAGGAAGACAGTATACCAAACTGCTCTGTAAATAGCTGTTGTTATACCCTTAGATTAGAAGAGCACTCAGTGCTCAGCCTAGAAATCTTCTTCTACAACAGAGAGAGAGGATCTTAACACCCAGACAGGATGCAGCCTAGGGCAGGGGAAAAGCAGTGACGTGGACAACAACGGCTGCCAGAATGCAGAGTACTGGCGACCCTGTATTGCTTACCCAGAAGCAGGCCAATCTAATCTCTTTCCATCCCGAGGCTCAGGGAACCTTGCAGAAAAGGAGGTGGTAACATCGTAAGAGCCTAAAGATGGGGAGATCCACCACTGGACAAAACATTCCACTCAAGGCAGGGCTGCTGCATCCAGTAACTCACTACAGTAAGACTTGTCCTTACCAGACCTGCACAATGACAGACATACCAACATGTTCCCATAGACTAGCGAGGATCACAGGAGAGATAAGGACATGCAGTGGTAACCTCAGGGGCTAGGGCTAGACAGATGAAGGGGAGTGACCCTATCGGTGGGTCGGCCCAAGGAAGGGCCACTTGATCTCCACAGAGGCCTGAAACTACCAGATCATCCAGTGGGAACCTTGGGACCACAGAAGCAGACAGACAGGAGGGTGGGAAGGATGGGATGGATTGATGAAGGGAGGGGAGGGAAAAAGGGAAGGGGGAAGAATGGAAAGAGGAAGGAGGGATAATTGTTCAATATGCTTATAAAACTAGGAAAAAATAAAAATAAAAAACTTTAAAAACTTGACTCCCAGCATTGACCCCATACCCTAGACCTACCAGGTCTGATTCTTGACCTGACCCTAGACTTTCTTCATATGATCCTTGACCTTTCTGACCTTATACCCCTGACTTTACACCTTACCAGTTTGACCCATAACCTTCTGACCTGACCCTTGGCCTTCCCAACCCAACTCTTCACTGTCAACCCACTGACCCAACACCTCCCCTACTTGACCTTTGACTTTCCTGACCTGACCTTTCTCTGTCCATCCCTGACCCCTGACCTTCAGACCTGACTCATAGATGGACCATATCTGCTCATGGTAACTCAGCAGGTGGCGGCTCCTCATGGCGTACAGGACCGGATTCACCTCCTTGGCAGTCCGCATCTCCAGGGCCTGGGCGATGTGCAGGGCCCTCTGGGGCCCACGCTCAGTCAGGAACCTGCAGATCCTCTCTTCTGAGAGGCAGGAAGCGGGTGTTGAGTGAAGAGCTTTAGATCAGTTTAATCAGCCCTGGAGCAGCCTTCCTAATCTGTCACAAGCATGCGGCCAGATGGGGTGCTCTAGTGCGCACTGCAGGGGTCACATGGGGAACAAGGACATGAAGAAAGATCTGGCTCATGGGGGCTGCAGGCGTGGAGCTCAGAGAAGTTGTTTCTCCGCCACTCAGACCCTCCAACTGTAAGGCGCCCGGGCTCAGCTAGTCTGAGGAGACCTTGCGGTTAGATGTGACTCTGAATGCTTGTCCCTCCCCGTGGAGGGCTGGGACTGACTTGGACACACTTACTGGTACTTTCCAGAATAGCGCTTGCCTCATGCTGGGGACTTGGGGCTGCAGGAAGAAAGACGGGTCATTTGGGGGCAATGAGATGTCCCCTCCTCCAGGAGCCAGAGAGCATTTCCCTGGAGGGTCCTACATACGGGTCTCTGAGCTGAACGGCCTGGTCTCCCATTCTCCACAGCAGTGACCACCGTGGCTGAGCACCCCCAACCCCGCTTCCTTTCCTGTCTCCCTGGGGAGGGGAAGAGGGGGCTGAGCAGGGCAGGCAGCCCCAGGGAGCACGGGAAGTGCATCAGCCCTGTCTACAGGGGTCTGTGCAGGGGAAGAAGCTGGCGGGGTGGGCGGGGCTGGGGTCCTAGGCAGGCTGAGCACTGAGCCTCTCACTCCTGCTACATGGGGATCCTCTTTACTGGTGTTACTGGCGTGTGCTCCACACCTACTACGCATGGGTCTCAGCCAGGGGTGACTGACTCTGACAATCCTACAGAGTCAGTCTAACTGCCTATGTGACATAGTACAGATTCGAACCCAGGTCCGAAGAAGTCTTGTCTGTTGCTAAAACGGCTCCTGCGGTGTCTGCTCCATGCCCAGGTGACCGGCTGGCGGGGCTGCTCTGTAAGGCAGAAACTTCGGAGGCTGCGTCTTCAGGACCCTCCCCAGCCAAGCGCCATGTCGCGGGGCCTTCCGGGGACACTTTGCCTTCTTCCTTCAGGCGGTAGAGGACTTGGTTGACCGCCTTCTTGGGCACCTGGCATGTCTTCACCAGCAGAGCCGTCTTTACAGGGCCTCGGGCGTCGCTCAGCGCCTGTAGGATCTTGCGTTCCAGGTTGTCTGGAGAGGGGCAGAGATAAGAGCCCAGCGGGTCTGAAGGTTCCAGAAGTAGAAGCCTCCCCCTCAGAGAAGCCCGTGCACGGGACGAGGCCGAACCCTCGCCGAGCGGACAGGGTTGCCAGAAACCTCTGTTCAGGACTCGGATGGGAAATCAGCGTGGACCTCCGAGCCACAGCTGAGGGGAGGGGGTGTCAGATGGTGGAGAGCACACTGACGGCTCCATGTCCCCCATGCTCCTGTGCTTAGCTCTGTGCCGCTCCCCACTCTCGTGCTTGGCTCTTGGGAAGGAGAAGCGCAAAGCCAAGTCTGACTCTGAGCCACTTCCGCGTTGTCCCCAGATCCCCGAAGCACGCCTGGAAAGCACCCCATCTCTCCGGATCAGTACCCTACCCAGATCGACCGCAGGGGATGCCAACAGACATGAGAAACAGACCTTTCCCTGTACACACCCCAATGCAGACTGTGCAGCCTGGGAACCCGGATCAGATTTCGCATCTCCCCTTTCTCCCTCCCCCCAGCCTCACCACCCCCTCTCAGATGCCCGCCCACTCTACAAGGGTTGGTTCTCTCCAGGGCCAGCCACCCAGAGTTCTCTGCGCCGACCCCAGGCCCACCCAAGCACCCCCGTCTGGGTCTGCGGGTCAACAAGCATGTTCCACCCCCAGCCTTGCGTCCATCCTTCATGCTCTGGAGTGGACAAGTCCCAGAGACGCAACCCTGAGGATCCCCCCCATTGCTTCCTGTGGCTCCCCTGGTGTCTCCCCCACAGCGCTGGGCACCCAGTGGGCTCCCAGGAAACGGCGACTGAGTGACAGGGAGCACATAGAGCCGGTTGTTCTGAATGCGTGCCCCAAACACCACTCACATGCTGCAGGAGAGATGTTCCAAGTGACCCTGGCCCCCCAAAGTCATAGCGATACATCTGTTGGGGCTCTGCGGGGGGAGGACAGAAGCAGCCAGTCTCTGGGAGAGCCTGTCACAGAAGCCTCTGGAAGTCTCTCCAGCTGGCCAGTCATCTGCCTTCTGGGTTTTGTTCCCCCTCCCCCTTGTGACTTCTGCTTGTGGCAGATGCTCTGTATGTGAGTTTGGGGGGGGGGGGCAATAAGTTTAGGACGCTACAGCTGTGGCCCAGGAGTGTTTATATGCCAAGGTTGGTCCTTTCTTCTCCCTCCTACCCCCTGGATAGAGAAGACATGGGGATGTTACGGTTATAGACACCTGCTCTGTGCCCGACTTTATCTGTTTACTTTATGGTGTTGATGCTATTTTGAGCCAGTGCCTCTGTCTGTAGCCCAGGCTGGCCCACAACCCTCACCCATCCTTTCTGCTTCAGCTTCCCGCTTGCAAGCCGCAAGCCTCCTGGGTTTGGCTTTCGCTCCAGAAAAGTTTTCATTTTTGGGGAGTCTGCCACGCAGCCTGTTCCCCACTGGCCATAGAGAGCCGGAGGCGGGGCCACAAAAGAAGGGCAGCTGGAGGGCTGAGAGATGCTGCTTAGGGCGCTCAAAAGTGGGGGTGACAGCTGGAAAAGTCAGCTGAGCAGGAAGGCTTGCTCCTGGCTCCCCCTGCCCGGTGCTCCCTGCCCAGTGCTCCCACCCTGCCACCTCAAGAGGAAGTTGAACCTAACAACCCACCACACCTCTTCCCCAGGGCACTTCTCCCCCCAACTGCACCCCTCCCCCACAGTGGTCACAGCCCCCCTCCCCAATGCCTCCCCTCTCCCCTCCTCTATTCTCGCAGCTGTGTGAACACCCAGGGTCCATGCATCTGGGTGTCATATGTCAACCTGACACAATTTCCAGTCCCCTCAGAGGCTGCCTTTGCCCATACCTGTGGGAGGTTATTTGAACTGCGTGATTAAGGTGGGAGACCCAGCCTGAAAGTGGGTCTCACCGTTCCCTGTGTGCTGAGTTCTGGTCTGGGGGGGGGAAGCAAGCGAGCACAGCCTTGTCTCTCTCTTTTCGACTGTTTGCTAAACGTTCTTCTGACTTTGCCCCTTGTCTCTTTCTGAAGTGTTTTTCCCTGAAAGCCAGAGAGACTGGCCCACCCTGAGGCAACGCTCTGTCAGATCGTGCTGTCCAGGGACTGCTGAGGCTAGGAGCCTGGGGCCTGCCCCTGAGTTTTGTCTTCTTCCTCCTTCTTCCCCTCCTCCTCTTCCTCTTCCTCTTCATCCTCCTCTTTCAAGCTGCCCAATCTTTCAGTTTCCCAATGACTGCTCAAAGGCGGCAGAGGCTCCCCAGCTGTGATACCCGAAGCACCCCATCTTCGGGGAGATCTGAGTCTCATAGCTCCTCAAGAGCCTCATCCAGAGGTGAGACTTACTGCTGTTGCCAGAGGGCTGCTACAGGATGCCGAGAAGCATATGGAAGCGGCCTGGGCATAGGGCCTGGAAGGAGCGCCTGCCCTGGCCTCCTGGGCACTGGGAAGGCACATGGACACCCACTGGAGCAGATGGCTCTGGGAAGGAGGTGCCAGGCTTACCGCTTGTGCTGGGATCAGAGGTGGCTTCTGCCATGCTCACAGTGGGACAGGACCCCTTGGGCCGGCAGGCAGAGGATTCCGCACTGTGGTCTTGGGAAGTCGGCGTACAGTGAGGCTGGGAGTCAAGTGGCCGCACCCTCTGAGTTCACAAGGGAAGGACAGGCAGCTCTGACCTGGCAGATACGAGCTGTGCACACCCCGGAAACAATGCATGCCCAGTCAGCTCATCCCCCTTTTTCTGGGGAAAGAGAAAATGAAACCGGCGTCCCTCAAGAGGCAGAATCGAAAGCAGAAGGGATAAGCCAGCCAGAGTCAGATTCTAATGCAATGTCAGCAGGAGGGGCTGCATTGGGCCAATCTGGGAGGACCCGGGACAGGCTCTGGGGCGGGGGTGCCCCCCAGACTCCACATGAGGGGCAAGACATTTAAGTGGATGGAGAGACCCTGTGAGAATCCTTGTGTGAACAATGGAGTCACGGAAAAGTGCCTAAACTTGACCTCAGGTCCCACTCCTGAATTTGACCTGGGGGGGTCCCATTCCTGAACTTGACCTCAGGGACCCACTCCTGAACTTGACCTTGGGACCCACTCCTGAACTTGACCTTGGGGCCCCACTCCTGAACTTGCTTTGTCATTTCAGTCACAGGCAAGAAAGTCACTTTCCTGTCACTCTGTAAATGTGCCAAAGGGTCACATCTACGATCACTTCTGAATCCCTAGAAATGGGGCTTGGAGCCTGGATACTTGGGTTCAAATCCAGCCTGTACTTTTTACTGGCTGTGTGACCTGGAACAAGTTTAATATTCCTGAGCCTTGGTTCTCTTGTCTGTAAAATGGGCTGATAAAAGCACTTACTTTAGTGGGGTGGGGGGTGGGAGGGTTCTGCTGATAAAGCACTTGACATGCAAGCAAGAGAGCCAAAGTTTAGATCCCCAGATCCCCCATAAAATACTGGGTAGTTATGGCAGCCACCTGTAATTCCAACCCCGGAAGGTGGAGCCTGGAATTCTCAGAACAAGCTGGCTAGTCAGACTAGCTCTGCCTCCAAGCTCTGGGTTGGATGAGAGACCGAGCCTCAAAAGAATAAGGTAGAAAGTGAAGGATGACTTCCAAAATCAACCTTGGTTCTCCACACACACGTACACACATACACGCTCACCTGCATGCACACAAGTGCACCCACAGATGCAAACACACGTGCATGCACCCAACCACACACATACACATCAAAACAAAAAGAAGAAGGTATCTACTCTATTGCAATTTCTCTGCATATTGCCGATAAATTTGTGACCAAATGGCTTAAGGGAACAAAGGGTTTTATTTTTGGCTTATGGTTGTCCACCTACAGTTCTTAATCTAGCCTGGCAGGAGAGTCCGCACCAACACCAAGGGCTGAGGCAACTGGCCACACCGCATCCACAGGACTGCCAAGAGAGGGGAAGACTTCCCTTGCCAGACAGCATGTCTGTCCCAGTATGCCAAGGATGCCAACTTCCTGAACCAGCTCCCTCTATCTTATCCACTTGCCCAAGGAATGGTCCCACCCCCTATGGGTTGCGCTTCCCCGTCAATCACTCGGTCTTCTCGCAGGCTTGCTTTTCGCCTTAATTCAACTACTAAATTCTTTCCAAATGTCTCAGAGCTGAAGCCTTTGAGTGCCACGTTGATACCAGCAGTTATCTATCACTTACTCTTGGATGGAGGGCAAGGCTAAGGTGGCAAGCACAAGTGGTCACTCACATGTCTTCTGAGAGAGAAAAGACCCCTTGCTTCTATAGATTCTCCAAGAGCTTGGTGACTTCCTGTGTAGACACCATTCTCTTCCAGATGGCAAAGCAGGTTGTGCCCAGAACCCAGCCTCCGATCTGGTTCTAGCTGCAGGGCCGGGGGATGGAGACCTTTGTGCTCCAGCGTTTGTGCACAAGGAGGGCCCTGGAGCAGTGGGCAGGGACCGAAAGGGGCAGAGGTGTGCCTGGGAGTGTTTGTAGAGCTATGGGGGCTCCCTGTCCCCAGGAGCTGAGTCTTAACTGGTGGACAAACATCACCTCCCACATGCAGCCCCAATACTTGTGGGATCGTCTAAGTTCTCTAGGGACTTACCTTTCTTACCTTCCGGGGCAGAACAGGGGGTCCTAGCGGCAGTCAAGGAAGACAGCAAACCACACTGCCTGTCACCATGTCCAAGCTCACGGTTTAAACCAAGCAGCTGCTAGAGACGGGATCCTTATCCCATGCTGTCCCGGCTGCTGGGTCTTTCCACCCCGACCCTTACAGTGACTCCCAGAAGCTTCTTAGCAAGGAGGCATGAGGCTATGGGTGGCTTCTGGGTGGACCCCAGAGGGTAGGAAGGGAAGCTCCCAACAGCAGCCGCCCACTCACCAGCCCCACCCGCTCAGTCCCTGGGATTTAGAGGGAGACCCTCCCACCCCAGGATGGCCTCCAGACATAGAGGCCTGGCCTCCCTGCCTCCTTCACCATTCTCCATTCCTCTGCCGGCTTTTATACCCTCAGCCCTTCTTCCTGTCCTCAGCTGTCCAGCAGGAGTGAAATCAGAAGCGATTCTCATGGTTGCTGCCCAGGCCTGTGTCCTCCTGGTCTCCGCCCTTCGATCCTGCCCCTGCTTGCTGCTTGCCTCTGAGAGCCCCTGGTGGACTGCAGGTCATGGGGGGGAGGGAGGTAGACTTCAGGAGGGTCAGACTTGTCTCTCTGAAGGTTTCCTGCTTGTGTGCACGGGGTGTGTCCATCTGGATGTATGGGGATGTCCCTCAGGACGTATGTATGTATGTATGTATGTATGTCCCTCAGGATTCCACCTAGAAGCTACCCAGAGCCTCATGCCTCCTCCCTAAGAAGCTTCTGGAAGTCACTGTGGGTGGGGTGGAGAGGCTCAGCAGCCAGGACAGCATGGAACAAGAATCCCATCCCAGCCTCCTTCCAAGCAGCCTCTCTACTGCCGGGGGCACTGAGACCCCGAGACCCAGTGCCCTTAGGTAGAGAATGGAGAAAAAATATTTCTGCCCCGAGTTGTGTGTGTGTGTGTGTGAGAGAGAGAGAGAGAGAGAGAGAGAGAGAGAGAGAGAATGTATGAGTGTGTGTGTGCTTGTATGTGAGAGCATATGTGTGTGACTGTGCGTGAGTGTGTGTGTAACTGTGAATGTGTGTGTGTGAGAGAGAACATATGAGTATGTGTGTGTATGCTTGTATGTGAGAGCATATGTGTGTTTGGATGTGTGATTGTGAGAGAATGTGTGTGAGAGAATGTGTGTTTATGAGTGTGAGTCTATGAGTGTGTGAATGTCTATGAGTGAGTGTGTTTGTGTGTTTGGGTGTGTGACTGAGAGTATGTGTGTGTGCACTTGTGTGAGACTGTCTCTCTGAGTGTATGAATGTGTGTATGAGTGTGTGAATGTGTGTGAGCATGTGTGTATGAGTGTGAGCATGGGTGTGAGCATGTGTGTGAGCATGCATGTGAGCATGTGTGTGTGAGTGTGTGAATATGTGTAAGCTTGCATATGTGTATGAATCTGTGTTCCGGCAAAATGCATAAAAGAAAGTATCTGTACCCGTGGCAGGCTTCAGACAGGAGCAATCAAACAGGCACAAAGGAGCAGACGAGGAGGGATGGAGAAGCAGTGACCCAGAGAGGCTTTAGCATTCCACACTGGGGGGAGGGAGGGTCTGAGGCTGTGTGTCCGAGGCAATCAGCTCACCATGGTCAATGGAATCTACTTTTTTCCTTTTGATTTCAAGACAAGAGTCTCACTATGTAGCCAGGCTGTTCTCGAATCCTCCATCCTCACACCTCCACAGGCCTATGTGGAAGTGTCCGCTGGGACTCTTGCTTCTTAAACTTAGGAACATCCTTTAGTCTTCCTTGTATGAAAAGTTTTACCACTGGCATTATCGCTAATCCTCAGAGCACTGGTTTAGATGTGAAGACAGCTTTCTTTTCCTCGTGACAATCAGTAGGCAAACCAGATGTGGAGCGGTCACCAGAGGACAGTCAGCCTGCAGCCCAGATGTGGACAGTCACCAGATGTGCATGGTCAGTGGCATTTATTCATCTTGTTCTCCCATGTGCGGCCTCCGTTCCTGGGTCTGCCTCAAGGTCTAAAATGGCTGCCAGGGTTCCCGCCACCACATCTGCATCCCTTCTCATGGGAAGGAGGAAAAGGGCAGGTATCTACCTTTTCAGAACACGCTTCCAAGTTGCTCATGCTGTCCACTCAATTCCCATGGGTCAGGCTGAGTGCGTGGCCCGTCCCTGCCAGGAAGGCCGGAAAGATGGTCTGCATTTTGGGATTATTGCACGTCCCCATAAAACTGAGGTTCCTTTGGAATCGGACAGAAACCTAGCCCACCCTGTGTGGGGAGACTCTTCCAGCGGGAGGGCACAAGGATGGGTGCCCTCAGCTCTCTAGCAGACTCTAGACAGAGCTCCCTGAGGCTGAGGTCAAAGGTGACTGTGGACCCCCAGAACTTCCCAGTGATGTCCCAGGGTGCCAGGGAAGGAAGAAGCACATGACGCCTTGCCGCAGAGCAGAGTCGCAGCCTCGAGACCAGGGCTCCCCCGGAACCAGGTGGAGAACAGAACACACGCGGCTCCGTTTTGGCCGAGTGAATTCTGAACCCACTTTATTGAAACTTAGTGACAGGTTTATACTAGAAAATTTTAGGGCAAAGAATGTGTCCCTGCACTTGCAAACAGAGGAAAACAAACACAGACCCTCCTAGTCTCCTATGCTCAGTAAAAATAAACAACTTTTTTTTCTAAGTAGCTAAGCCATTGTTTGAGGAAAAGACACAGATTCTATTCTCCCAGTTTTTTCAATTCTATCTAATCTATAATGCTTCACCGGATAGCCATGGGGCTGAGCCCACATTGTCTTAACAGAAACTGCATTTTTAAAATACACAGAGGAGGACTGAGCTCCTTTAATAGTAAGGTTGTTTATGTCTCCCTTTGAGGAATTCCAGACGTATATTGCCATCAGTTAGATGACCCATCTGTGAACCATGCATTCTTCAAACCTGGGGTCCATACTGTCGGGCCCCATTTCCCCAAGAATGTCTCTTTCAGGGCAGAGGTGATCATTGGTGGGGGTGCACTCAGATGGTCCATCTCTGTGATTTCCCATAAGAGTGCTGTTTGGGGAAGGGAAAGACAGCCCCCTTTGCTACCGACATGGATTCTCCCAGTTTGGATTGCAAATACCATCTCCAGGGGACAGTCTTGGTGTCTAAACTTTCTGGCATGATGGTCTTTTCGTTGGCCTTCAGCCAGGGTAAGAGGGTATCACAGTTTCTTTTAAAGTTCCACTGAACAGATAGCATAGTCATACACTTCTGGAATTTCTGAGTTAGTTCATAGTTGGGAATTTTACCCACCTATGTTTTAAGACTCTAGAAGTTATTCTCTAATTTCCTTAAAATCAGTGCACACATTCTGGCTAACAAGTCTACTTATTGTAAGTGACTAGACATGAAATCTCTATTTACAATTTGATTTAAAGTTAAAAGCAAGCTTTTTCTCTAAATCTAAGAACAGGTAAAAGGCACACCCAAGGCACACCCAATTCCCAGAAGAATTCCTCCTGCCAGAGACAAAACTTAAATGATCTAGAGAGGAAATACTAGCACCTGCCCATGGGTGTTACTGTGATATTCCCCAGGGAGCAGGCTTTAGGTCCCCAACTGGGCAGAGATACACCAAGGCCTGACAATTCCTGTATTTTAATGCCATGTCCTTTCCCCAGAAATTGTTTCCATAGAACAATGTTCTGCCATGCTGGGACCTTATCAACCAGAATGGTTGGATTAGGGTGCAGCAACGCCTCCTCCCTCAGACTAGGAGGGCGCCAAGGGGTCCAAGGGCCAGGATGGTGCCCTGGGGCTGACCCTGGGGCCCTTTTTTGCCTCAGAAGCTCCTGCAATAGCTTATGTTTTTCTGGAAACGATTAGACTCTCCGCCCAGTGCAGGAGATAATTACATGCTACCAATCTCCGTGCTTCAAGCTGCATGCTCTCTTCTCAAAGAGATATTTTTACTGCATATTGTGTTAGCAAGACCCGTCGCCTCTTCTCTGGGGAGCCAAGATTGCGTTTTGGGAGTCCTCTGTGATTTCACGTGGGGGAGGGGAGAAAGCCTGCCATCGTGGCTGGTGACCTGGCTCTGGTCAGAGTCTCAGGGGAGGCTGGGGGTAGCGTAGGGACCTCCCGGGAGTGCCAGCAGCAAAGACCTCATGTGGTAGATACGTCTGGGTGGTCAGGTGAGCACGTATGGTGGTCCCTGCATGGTATTGGTGGACCTCAAGGTCCCCTGATGCCCTCTGGAGTCGACACGCCTGAGCATCTCCACTTGGTAACCCCATTCTTTGGCTCTTTCTGAGGCTCAGTTTCCCTCTGAAAAGGGAATCGAGTCGCTCTTACCAGGGGAGGCTGTGAGGCCGGAAGAGGCTGTGCCTGGGAAGCCCTGAGGCAAGTGGAAGTCAGTAGAATGTGAGTCCCTGGATGTCCTTCTCTGTGCAGCAAAGCAATCCTGCTAGCCCATGTAACGGTTACTCTTAACTATGGCTGTGAGAGAGCACTCAAAGTCAAACAACTTAGGGGACAAAGGGACATTCATTCAACTTACAGCTCCAGAGGGGAGATGCAGACCGGCGGAGGCCACACGGCTGGTGGCTGAAGCTGGAGGCAGCTAAGTCGCTGCAGACATCCTGCAGGCTCAGAGCGGCTCAGTCCAGTCTAGTGGGTGCCGGTGAAGGCTGGAGGATTCCTGGAGAGTCTCTTCTTCTCAGTCTTCTGTTCTGTGGTTCCTTTTATCTGCTCCACTACTGGGAGGTTTCAATCGGACCTAGGGCTGGTCTTTGTATTGTAAATGTGTTGACGCACATAATCTCTTCAGGTGGCCTCAGCTGATCTTAGTTAACGCCAGGTGTGTGATCAAGTTGACACCTACGGTTAACTATCATAGCCCACTCACTAAAGCTTTGTTCCTGTTTTCATGAGGGACATGAGAGGCCTCGGGGGCTGGGGTTAGTAGACCAGAGCAAGTCCGGTGTCCCCAGTCCCCGAGAAAAATGGAGACTTTTCCTAGGGGCAAAGAGGAAAGGCCTCCCCGAACGCTGGGGGTTTAGAAAGATAGCCCCAGCCGCAAGGAGAGAGGTCAGCAGGACGAGGGCCAGGGGTCAGGGAAGGTGGCAGCTGTGGTGTCTGAGGAGTTTCATTCTCTCCCTCCTCCCAATGCATTCTAGAAACTCCTCCCCCACCTTCCCTGTCTCAATCATTGTGCTGGGCATTGAGGCTTAATGTCTTCCATGTAATCACAAGAATGTCTTCTGTGTAATCACAAGAATGACTTCTGTGTAATCGCAAGAACAACTTCTGTGTCATCACAAGAACAACTGTGTAATCACAAGAACGACTTCCGTGTTTGGAGACGCAGCCTTCACTCTAGACCAGGCTGCCTTCAAGCTCATAGCAATCCTCCTGCCTCACCCTCCTGAGTGCTGGGATTACAGGTGTGCACCACTCACCAGCTAGACTTCCTGGTGTGGCAGTGGTGTGTGTGTGTGTGTTGTACTGGTTACTCTTCTCTGCCACTGTGAGACACCACTGAGACTCAAACAATTTAAGGGAGATTTATTCAGCTTACGGTTCCAGAGGAAAGATGCAGTCCATCATGGTGGAACAGGCACGGCGGATGGCAGAAGTTGGAGACAGCCTAAGTCACTGCAGACATCATGGAGGCCGAGAGCTATTACTGTTGTTTAGGAGCAGACTGGCTAACTAAAGCTGGGCAGGGCTAACCAACCACAAGTCCCACCCCCTGTGACTGCCTTCCTCCAGCAAGGCTCCACCTCCTAAAGGTGCCAAAACTGTACCAAACAACTAAAGATTCAAACTTAAGAACCTGTGGGGGAAAACTCACATTTCAAACCATGACATATGCTTATGCATGTGTGTATGCTTACACATGTGCATTCTTATACATATATGTATGTGTACACATGGATTCTTACACATGTGTGTATGTGTGTACACTTGCTTGTATGTGTATGCTTACATGAGTGTATGCTTACATATGTGTATGCATGTGTATGCTTGTATACTATATGTATGTGTGTGCTTGCACACATGTATGTGTGTATTTGCAGGTGTGTACTTCTACACATGTGTGTGTACATGTGTGCATGCATGTGTGCTTTGCACACGTGTGTGGGGAGATATAGAGGCTAAGTTTCTTCCTCAGTTGCTTTCCACTTTAGTTTTGAGACAGAGTCTCTCTGAACTTCGAGTTCACCCCTTCAGCTTGGCTGGTCAGTGAGTGTGTGAGGACTAGGGATCCTTTGGTCTATGCCCCAATTGGTGTAGGAGGGACTACCACACCTAACTGAGCCCAGCAAGCACACTACCCATCTCCCCAGACCCCCCCCCTCAGGTGACTTTTTCAAAACATTTGCCCCAAGAAATTCACCTACTGACAGTGGCCCTCGCCTCTCCACCAAGTGCTGCTTGGGAAATCTTAGAACAGGGGGAGGAGGGGTGTCACAGGCAGATTCTTTCTGGCTAGAATGCAGGACCATGCTTTTTTTGTGACACTGACATACAGCAAGGAGACTTGACATGATCTTTGTGCTTTAGCCAAACATGTGTGGATCCTGGTTTTGTAGTGTGCCCCCCCTTCCTTCTGCCTGCAGTACCATATGGGTAAGTGTGGGGTCCTGGGAGCTCAGTCCTGTTATTACCAACCAGCCACCTGAGATCCTTGGCTTGACTCAGAGAAATCTGTAACTAGGGCTGGAGTGTGACTCAGTGTAAAAGTGCTTACTGAAAAGTCAAAGGACCAGATTTTGATCCTCAGATCCCATAAAAACTGCAGGGTGGGTGTAGTGACCAACCTCTAACTCTAGCCTTGGAAGGCAGAGACTGGGAATCCCCAGAGCAAGCTGGTTAGTGAAACTAACTCTGGATTTGATGAGAGACCTTGTCTCAAAAAAGAATAAGATAGAAAAGCTTAATGTGATTCTGGATACCAACCTCAGGTCTCCAACATACATGTGTGCACACATGTTCCTGTGTGCAGATGAGCACACACATGTGTACACATAGTCTTACATGCAGATGAGCATACATGCACATCCCCCCCATACACACACACAAATGTAGGGGAAATGTATACAGCTGGTGAAGAGAAACTCTTGTAGAGTGAGCAGATCTGGGCTCTTACATATATTAGGTTTGGGGATCTGGCAGACTTAAGGCCCCAAGTTCTGAGAATGAGTGATTAATGATTCTGGACACTGGAGGTCATGGGCTGCGGCTCTGGGCACTCATGTTTGAGGGTATGGCTTCTGGCTTGGGCAGCAGTGTGGCCCTTGGAAGCAGACATGGTCTTTGCTGGGCCAATGGCTTCTGGCAATGGGGATCTCCACCAGCTAGGGTGACAGCTCTTGAGCCTTGGGTATTGGGGCCCATGGTTCTAGTGGAGACTAGGAACACGGTTGCTCTTGGGCCTTAAGTGACTGGTGCTAAAGCTTCTGAATGTCCACAGTCACTAGTCTTTGCTCTTTCTGTCCTTCTCCAGATGTCCACAGTCCTTTACTGGCTTGTGACCTCTACCAGATGGATCCCTTCAGTTACCTAGAGGTCTCTTGTTTCCTGTTGATAATGCCAACTCTACTTTTGATAAAAACAAAAATAGGCATGGGCAAGACCATCACAGAGAAGTCTTTTATTAGGCAAATCCTAGGGGACAACATAGGAAGGCGTCTCCTGACTGACTTTTGCAAGAGAGCCCAAGTGGTTTGGTTATATAGCCAGGGGCATGCAAATGAAGGATCATACTTGCACCAATCACAGCACAGCTCCATGGACCATAGGGTTTACCATCCAATCACTGGTACTGTACCAATCACAACTCTCTGTTGAGCCACCAGGAGATTCCCCTGGGCTGTAAGAACTGCGGCCAGGTGAGTCGGGTCTCTAGAGCTCACCAAAGCTTGGCTTCTGGTTTCGGTGATGTCGGCAGGCTGTGGGCAGCAGTCCAGGTTAGAGGAGGGAGTTTGGGATGTAGGGGTCCCCACATCTGCTGCTGAGTTCTTACGGTGATTCTAATACACTCAAAGTCACCAGGCTACCAGGAGGGCAGTCACCGTGTCCTGTTTCCAGAGACAAGATGGCTGGACTGTTGGTCCTCCACCCCAGGGGGTCAGGTGGAAGGATCCACCCAGCCTCAGGCCTTCACAGGCTGACTTGCTGCCCTGGGCTGTTCCGCTCGCTCATAGGAAAAAACACCGTAAATGCTTTAAAACAAAGATTGAAGAATGCTTGGCACAATCTGATCCTCACAGACAGCACTTGTCTATGGTCAGCAGTGTTAGCTGGGCCCTGGCGCCCATCTGGGCCCTCGGCTTTCACCAAGGAGTGGCTCAGGCACAGAGGAGCGTCTAGAGTGTTTGCCCCCCTCGTATCTGCCCCTGAGCCCTGCCCTTCTGGAGGATATTGGTGCCCTCTAGGTCTGCCACACGAAGCTTTCGGGATCACCTCTTGGATGTGAGGTCCTGTGTTGTCACCCAGCACACCTGCCAGAGGAAGCAGGGCCTGGGACTCCCGGGAGGAGGATCTAAATTCGGATTACAGGACTTCAGGGCCAGGACCCCTGGCCTCTCTCCATGAACTTCAAAGGTGTGTTTTTAGGCTGGGCCTGGTTGAGCGTCTGGTTCCCAACATTACTCAGAACTGAGACAGGAGGACTGCAAGTCCAGTGACAGCACTGACCACAGACAGTCCTGTCTGAAAACAAACAATAGGGCCGGTGAGATGGCTCAGCTGGTGGGGTGCGCCCACCCAAGCTGCTGGCCTAAGTTCAATCCTCAGAAGCCAATATGATAGAAGAAAAAACCAATTCCCGGGAGCGTCCTTTGACCTCTGCCTGGGTCTCATGGCATTCTGTATCCTCTCTCTCTCTCTCTCTCTTGTAAATGAATGAATGAGTAAAGAAATAGATTGAGCGTCAAAACAAACAGAAATCCTAGCCAGACATTTTTAACTTTTTAAATTTTTGCTTGTGTGTGTGTGTGTGTGTGTGTGTGTGTAGCCCAGAAGTCTATTTGAGATCTCATTCTTAATCACTCTCCATCTTATTTTTCGATTCAGGGTCTCTCACTGCACCTGGAGACGATTGCTCTGTTGGCTGGGTGGCCGGGGTTCCCCAGGGATCCTCCTGCTTCCCCATCACTGGGATTACAGGCACTGCTAACCGCTGGCTTTTCCCCCAGGGATTCTGGGGCTCCACGCAGATGGGCATGCTTTTGTGGCAAGTGCTTTTCCCACTGAGCTGTGTCCGGAACTCCAGAAAGTCTTTCAATGAGCTGAATGTCACTGTTCAGGTACTTGTTCTTGGAATCCCTAGGAATGGTGGAGAGAGCCTCAGTGGCCAGGGAGAGGAAGTGGGGGAAAGGGTTGTACAGGAAGAGGCTGTGTGTAACATACACACACACGTATTCATCTGCACACATTTGGATGTATTTATTTCTTCAATTTGTTTGCACATTCAAACCCATTGCTTGCTCCAAACTGTGTTGTGGCAACGCTCATCGCTTGCTTGCTTTATTTTTAGAAGACGTTCTTTTCCTTAGAACAACTGCACGAGGTGCGAAAGCAGGCAAGGAGGCTGGCACGGCGCGTCTGTCCGCTGGCTGGCTCGCACGTCTCCTAGACGGGAAGCCAGACGCCAAGGCTGGGCTGATTTCAACAAATACCAACTAGAAAGTAGCAGAACTGTCAGCGCGGGCGGCCCGGGAGCCTGCTGCCCGCCCAGGGTCAGCGCACGGTGGCAGGAGTTTCTTCTGTCCCTTGTGCAGGGTGGCAGAGCCCGCTGGGTGTGGCCACCATGCCTGCCAGCCCTTCCTGTCTACCACGTAGATCCTTCTCCCTTCTCCATCCTTGTAGCTAGGGGGTGGGGTGGGGGGCACTCAGGTCTACCTCCAAGGTCTGAGCAAGACTTGGGATTGCAGCCTGGCCAATCAGGGCGGCTCTGAACGAGCACGTGACCTGAGCCAGGCTAATGAGATTGCATCCTGGTGCTTAGGCTGGGACTCTTCTCTCTTGTGAGTCCAGAGGTGGGAGAACGCTGGGAGAAGGTGGCGTAGGGACGGTTGGCCAGCGAGGACGCACATCAGTGTAACAGCAGCGCTGGTCCCCCCTGAGCATCGCCACGTGCACATCTGCCCTAGTGGCTGTGACCCAGCCCGGCTCCAATCCGCTGCTATCCACTTGCACGAACCCATGATTTCTTTTTTTTTTTTTCAGGGGGTGACATACAAGGGGGGGTCTGTCCCCCCCTTGAGACAGAGTCTCCTGTCTACCAGACTGGCCTGGAACTCACTATGTAGCAAAGGACGACCTTGAACTTCTGACTTCCTGCCTCCACCTCCGGAGGGCTGGGGTTATTGGTGCTGCCCCCATCACATCTGATTCATGCAAAGCCAGGATTGGAACCCAGGACTTCATGCATGCTAGATCAGTGCTTCACCAATTGAGGTACAGCCTCAGCCACTAGTTCCCTTTGCATGTTGTCATAGTTAGGCACAGGTGTCAACTTGACAGTTGAGAGTTTGAGCTCTGGGCATATTTGTGGAGAATTAATGGTTGAGTTAAAGCCCAGAGCAAACCTGAAAGAGATTGTGTGGCTGATGGGGAAGGCCCAGGTGGGTGGGATTAGGCCCTAGAATAAATCACAGAGAGCTGGTTGAGAGAGTTGGCATCCTTGTGTACACTTGGCCAGACATGCTGGTCTGGCAAGTAAGGATTGTCCCTCTCTCAGCCATTATGTGCTGATGGTGTGGCCAGTTCCCCACGCCCTGGTGTTGGTGCATGCTCTCCCTTCAAGCTGAACAAGAACTGTAACCAGAAAATCAGTAAGGAAATAAACCCCTTGTTGCCTTAAGCCATTTGATGGCCATTTATCAGCAACCATGCAGGCTGACTGCAACACTTGCAAGCCCATTGACGCTGGGCTTTGGCCACTTACCAGAGAAACCGTACTGAACACTGATGTTGTCACGCAGACAAGTCAAAGGCTGTATGAGTCGGCTCAGCATCACTGGGTGAGCATCTAGTGATGGAAGTCACACAGGGGGAAACTGAGGACCCTCTGGTGGCATGCTGTGGTCTGCAGCCTTTAGGCTTGGGGCTGCTCACTGGTATGGTGCTGTGTGGTAATGACCTGGCTAATACAAGGGGCATCTTTCTTTTATCCTAAGGAGATAAAATCTCCTGTGTTCCACAATTCCTGTGCATAGGTGCTCAGGGCAGGACTGTGAAGGGAAGAGGGTCTAAATGTGGTCTAGTCATGGAGAGAAGGTAAACACGCCAGGAAATCTAGGCCTGGGAGCCCTCTGGAGCTGTGGGATGGGAGATTAGCTATGACATTCACAGAGCAGTAAGGAAAGATGCTTGCAAAACCGTCACGCAGTTATATTAAAATGCACATAACTGTGCGGACACAAGCATGCATGGAGAGCATCTAGGCAAGGGCGTGCTGCTCTGGGGTCACTTGTCTGTGACAGTTTCTTTTGTTTTCATTTCTTTTCTAAGACGGGGTCTTAAGTAGCCCAGGCTGGCTTCAAGCTCTTGATCCTCCTGCATTTCCCCAATGCAGGATTATAAGTGTGTGCCGCTACACCTGACTTCTGGCTGCTTCATCTAGTAAACTCAAGTGGCTTGTGTGTGTGTGTTGCCATCTCAGGCTGTCAGACCAGCACATACAGACTCCCAGGTACAGTCTGGGAGGCTACAAGATCCCGCCCAACCCGGTGGGTCTCAAGGGCTCTCTTGCTTCGCAGGTGGTTCCTTCTCACTGTGGGTTCATATGCTGGGGACAGGGAGGGACTGAGGTCTCTAAGTCCCACTCCCGCAGAACCCCAATATCTACACCTAGTTCCCTCCTCCAAGGGCCCAAAGCCAGAATCCATCAAAAAGAGACTGGGCTCCAGTGCAGGAATATGGTGGGCTCGGGAGCTCAGCCTGTAAACATGACACAATAAAATACCAAGATACTGTGTGCAGCACGTGGTCCCATGTGAACAGTGAGAAGTGACACTCAAAGGAAAGGGTACAAGAACCAGGGCCTCCTCAGGCTGGGGCTGCAGTGGAGGGGGCTGGGACAGGGAGGATGGATGGGGGTTGGGGAGGTCAGGATGGGGTGGGACGGGGCTGCTGTTTTGGGCTTGCTTTACTTTCATTAAAACAGCAAATATCTCATGTGAAGCAGCACCCCAACTTCTCTCCTGCAACGGTGGATCACGAGGGGCTGTGAGCAGTGCAGTCAGAAAGAACCAGGATGGATCTTACCTACCAGGCCTGTTTTGCTCAAAGAACCCTACAGAGGACGCCCACCCACAGTCAGAGCTGAGTCTTTGTCTGACAACTGGATGGAACAGGCCATCCCGTGACGAATGAAAGCTATGCAATCTTCGCCTTAGTGCCGGAGGCGCCACGAGGATCTGAGTTCAGAATCCGTGTCAAAAGCGAGGCGTGGTGGTGCCTGCAACCTCAGCACCAAGGAGGCGGGCAGAGGAAGATCCCTGGGCACCGCGAGGCAGCTGCAGGATGAGTTCTTGTCTCAGAAACAAGGGGGATGATGCCTGAGACGTGACAGCTAAGGTTGCCCTCTGACCTGCACATGTGCACTGTGGGGGAATCCTGGGTGTCAACTTGACACACCTGGCATTAACTAAGACCAGCAGAGACTGCCCCAAGAGATGATCTGAATCAACACATTTACAATACAAAGACCAGCCCTAGATATGATTGGAACCTCCACAGATCTGATGGAACCCCCCAGTAGTGGAGCAGATAAAAGGAACCACAGAACAGAAGACTGAGAAGCAGAGGGATTCTCCAGGAATCCTCCAGCCACCAGCATGTTGCCTCCACCATGAAAGACTGTTTCTCTCTTTTGTTGTAGTTCCCCTGCATGGTTGCTGATAAATGACTATCAAGCGGCTTAAAGGAACCAGGAATTTATTTTCTTATGACAGTCCGGTTACAGTTCTTATTTGATGGGCGAGCGCGCACTAACACCAGGGTCAAGGGAACAGGCCACACCATCTGTACATGACAGCTGAGACAAGGACAATCCTTACTTAACAGACCAGCATGTCTGGCTAAGTGTACACAAGGATGCCAACTCTCTCAACCAGCTCTCTGTATTTTATTCCAGGGCCTAATCCCACTCACCATGGGCTGGGCCTTCCCCATCAGCTAGACAATCTCCTGCAGGTTTGCTTTGGGCCCAACTCAAATAATTCTCCACAAATGTGCCCAGAGAACAAACCCTCAATAGTCAAGTTGACACCTGTGCCTAACTATGACACTATGCCCCTTGTGAACTTGATACAAAAACATCGTGCTTTTAAACTGTAACCTTCAATTCTTGTTCCCATAGGTGTTAAAAGTTATGTTAAAAATATAAATACACTTAATTTTGTTAATCCTAAGTCTCTAAAAGTTCTCACAGACAAATTTTAAAATGTTCTGTCATTAAGAGTTCAGTTATTAAAATGTTGGATACTTCAACAAGATAAAACATCAAAATAGAGGTATCATGACACAATAAGAAAACATTAATTAAAATCAATTACTGCATCCTGTATGAAAATGTCCATCTTCTGTTGCTTATCACGTAGTCAAGATGGCTCAAAAATTCTAGGCATTTCCAGTCCCTGTTCGAAGCTGACAGTTGTAGAAGCAGAGCTCCTCTGAACTAGGCTGAATCTCCACTCACAGCCATCCTCAGCATACATCCCACGGTTCTGGCATCTCCAACACTATTCTGGGTTCGCCTCTGCAGCTATAAGCTTCACCTTTTCTTGCAGAAACTCTATATCTATGACTTGGTGCCAAGCTTTTGCTGCTCTCCATGAACCCTTCAGTAGAACATCAAAACCAGTACCCCCTGGGGGAGGCTGCCAGATTTCAAAATGAGGTTGAAATGTAGCTTGGTCCACTCGAGCTGCAGCTGTACCAACTTTAGGTAGCCAAAACTTCCATAGGGCAAGAAATGGCTTCAACTTGGGCTTTTGGCCCCTGAAGGAATCTGGGTTTTTCAAACCACAAAATTGCCATACAGTGGTATTCATGTTTTCCCCTGTCCCATTGCACGTCACTACATTTTCCTTCATTGAAACTCATTTTTCCGACAATGGCAGCTATTCTGCTACCTGCCTGTTCCACACCCAGAGCTTCATGGCCTTCAACACTGCTCTCCTCTATCAAGTAAACCAGTCTATCATCTTTAAATTCAAAGTCCTTGTTCCCTTCATCATAAACTGGGCCCAAACAATCCACAATTCTCTCAGCATTTTCATTATCCAAATGGCCCATTAAACTCTGCAGAACAGTATTCATAATCCACAAACTCAAAAGCTTCAAATATTTCCAAGTTCCTTCAACAAAATCATTCAAAATCCACACAGCCAGATTCATCAGCAACACCCCATTATCCGGGGTACCAAATTTTGTTGCAGTTCATCTGCATAGTTGCTGATAAATGAGCATCAAACAACTTAAGGAAACAAGGGGTTTATTTTTTTTTACTGATAGTCCAGTTACAGTTCATAGTCTAGCTTGACAGGAGAGCATGCACCAACACCAGGGCTGAGAGAACTGGCCACACCATCTCTACACAACATCTGAGAGAAAGATGATCCTCACTTGCCAGACCAGCATGTCTGGCCAAGTGAATAGAAGGATGCCAATTCCCTCAATCAGCTCTCTGTATTTTATTCCAGGGCCTAATCCCACCTACCATAGGCTGGGCCTTCCCCATCAGCTAGACAATCTCCTGCAGGCTTGCTCTGGGCCCAACTCAACTAATTCTCCACAAATGTGCTCAGAGCTCAAACCCTCAATAATCAAGTTGATACCTGTGCCTAACTATGACAGGAACCATAAGCTGAATAAATCTCCCTTTCTTCCTTAAGTTCCTTGGCTTTACTCTCTCACAGCAACATTTAAGAGTAACCGTTACAGAAATTGATACTGATTAATGGGGTGTACTGGTGTGAGATTAAGAGCATTGGCTACCACAACGTGAAGCTGTTTGTGAAACTGAAAGAAGTTGGTACTTAGCAGTATGGCTAATGCTGTGATGTGGCTAGTGTGCCTTTGGAACTGTTTGTTGGGAGAAATATGGAGAACTTTGGGACTTTTTCTCGGAAAGTCTTTGTGTCTTGGCAGTGGGGCCAGATGGCCTTTCTTGTAAGAGCTTTGAAGACAGCAATGCTGTGAGAGATGCAGGCAGCGGAAGCCCAGGTTCTCATGGTCCAGAGAGGAACAGAGACTGTGCTTGCAACTGGACGAATGACACATGGAACCATGTGTTGGCAGAGAGTTTAGTGAAATTTTGCCCTTGTTCTGAAAACTTGCCTGAAGTTAAACTGGAGTGCTTGGAGGAGGAAATTTCAAAACAATGTTGTAAGGCTACTTTTTAATTGTCTTCAGAGTTACAAAAAAGAGCAAGAAATCAGGCAGGAAGAAGAAACTGTAAGATTTCATGATGAAAAATGCAATGGCAAATTTAAACCAGGAGGAAGCAGAAAACAAAATGGTGGCTGTTAAAGAGATTAGCTCCAATAGTAAACCAAAGCCTGCTCTCAGTTTGGATAATAGGAGAGGCCCTAGCTTGAGGGCAAGATTTTCAGAGAAGGCTCCCACCCATGAGAATGCAAATCCTTTTGAAAGGAATGAGCTGAAAGGAGGAGTTCCAAAGCAAGGATTTGTTTATCCCATAAAGCAACTGCCCAGGAGAAAAAGAGATTTTTCTTGCAGTTTGAACAGAGAAACCGAATCAGGTGTGATTCAAGGGGGGGAGGGATCGCTAACCCAAGGCAACAGCAAATCTTGGCAAAGTTGTCCGCATGGTTCTGGTTTTATTTTATTTTATTTTATTTTTATTTTATTTTATTTATTTATTTATTTTATTAAAAATTTAATTATACATTTTAAAATTTTTTACCAGTTCCCTCCCTCCCCCCTCCTCCCCCTCCCCTTCTCCCAGTGCCTCCCCCCCAATTCCCAGAGAGTCCTTTATTGTATACACCTAACTCTCCATTGGATCCTCCTCTCCGATGACATATAAGGACCCAGTGGCATTTCCATAAGCCCTTTCTCTTGTTCCCCTTAAGCATAAGATCACTACTATGGCTGTCAATCCCTTGCCTCCAGGGGTCTCGGTGCCCTTAACAGATGCTAGACTTTATGAGGGCAACAGTGCGCTGGACATTGCGCAGGGCATGCAAAGTCCCATTACGATTGCTTTGGCCCCAACTATTGTTGAGAATCTTGCAAATCGTTGCTCCTCCCCTCCTTTTGCTCTTACAATCTTACCGCCCCCTCTTCCGCAAATGTCCCTGAGCTCCAGGATGGGGAGAGATTAGGCTGTCCTAGTTCTATGTGATTGATATAGTCTCTGAAGTTCTGGATTGTGGTTTGTTGATTTTCTTTTGCAGTTTTGCTGCTCCTGCAATTCCCTTCACTCCATTCTGCTGGGCACTGTATGTCACCCCTTGCAGACCTTGATGGAGGCCTATTTTCTCTGCTGTAACATGGTCTCCTCTCTCCTTGTTTCTGGTGTGGCCCTCCTAACCCATCTCTCTTGTTCATAATCCTTGCAATTACTGTGTTTCATAGGTTTACTTTTGAGTGTCTCAATGTGGGCTGGGTGAGTTTGGTACTAGGAGCCACCTATTAGGGAGTACATACGGCGCTTAATTTTCTGGGTTTGGGATACTTCACTTAATATAATTCTTTCTAATGACATCCATTTCCCAGCAAATTCCAGTAATTCATCATTTTTGATGGCTGAGTAGTACTCCATTGTATAGATGTACCACAGTTTCCTTATCCACTCGTCAACTGTTGGACATTTAGGTTGATTCCATGACTTTGCTATTGTAAACAGTGCTGCTATGAACATGGTCGAGCTTGTGCTATCGAGGCGAACCTCTGCTGCATGGGGGGTTATTCCCAAAAGTGGGATAGCAGGGTCATACGGCATTTCAATCTTTAATTTCTTTAAGAATCTCCAGACGGCTCACCAGAGTGGCTGTATGAGCCTGCATTCCCACCAACAATGTAGGAGAGTTCCCCTCTCTCCACATCCTCTCCAGCATTTGTCGTTGTTAGTATTGTGGATTTTTGCCATCCTGACCGGGGTGAGATGATATCTCAGGGAAGTTTTGATTTGCATTTCCCTGATGGCGAAGGAAGTGGAGCATTTTTTAAGATAATTGTTAGACATTTTAATTTCATCCCTGGTAAAGTTTCTTTGAAGTTCCAGGGCCCATTTTTTAATTGGGCCAGTGTTTTCCTTGGAGTTTAATTTTCTAAGTTCTTTGTGCACTTTGGACAGTAGAGCTCTGTCAGATATGTGGTTAGTGAAGATTTTCTCCCATTCTGTGGGTTGCCTTTGAGCTCGTGTGACAATCTCTTTATCTGAACAGAAGCTCTTTAATTTCACAAGATCCCAACTGTTGAGAGTTGGTAGCAGTGACTGTGCCATTGGATGTCTGTTTAGGAAGTGTTGGCCTAGCCCAATCAGCTCGAGGGAGTTCCCTATCCTTTCGACTATGGTTTTTAAAGTCTCTGGCTTGATATCAAGGTCCTTGATCCATTTGGAATTAAGTCTTGTACATGGTGACAAGTACGGGTCCAGCTTTAATCTTCTGCATGTGGAGATCCAGTTTTGCCAGCACCATTTGTTGAAGATGCTGTTCTTTTTCCATTGGATTCTTTGGGCCCCTTTGTCAAAGACCAAATGGCTGTAACTTTGTGGGCTTATATCTGGGTCTTCAATCCTTATCCTTTGATCTGTGTGTCTATTTTGGAGCCAGTACCAGGCTGTCTTTATAACTATGGATTTGTAGTATAGACTTAGGTTTGGTATGGTAATACCTCCAGCTGTGTTTTTGTTACTCAGGATTGTTTTTGCTATCCTGGGTCTTTTGTGTCTCCATATGAACTTTGAGATTATTTGGTCAACTTCTTTGAAGAATTGCTTTGGGATTTTGATTGGTATAGCATTGAATCTGTATATTGCCTTTGGTAGGATGGTCATTTTTACAATGTTGATTCTGCCAATCCAGGAACAAGGGAGGTCTTTCCACCTTCTGGTGTCTTCTGCAATTTCTTTCTTTAGGGTTTTAAAGTTTTCATTGTAAAGGTCTTTTACCTCCTTAGTTAGGTTTATACCAAGGTATTTCATTTTTTTAGGGGCTATAGTAAATGGTATTGTTTCTCTCAAGGCTTTTTCACTTCTTTCATTCTGGGCATATAGGAAGGCCTCTGATTTTTGCACATTTATTTTGTATCCTGCCACCCTGCTGAACTTCTCAATTAGTTCCCGGAGCTTCCTGGTGGAGTTTTTGGGATCACTCAGGTATAAGATCATGTCATCTGCAAATAGGGATAGCTTGACTTCTTCCTTGCTGATTTGAATCCCTCTTATGTCCCTTTCTTGTCTTATGGCTTCAGCTAACACTTCAAGTACAATATTGAATAGAAGTGGTGAGAGTGGACAGCCTTGTCTAGTTCCTGATCGAAGTGGGAATGCTTCCAATTGTTCCCCATTTAGCATAATCCTTGCTGTAGGCTTGTTGTATACAGCTTTTATTATATTGATAAAGGTTCCTTCCATTCCTACTGTCTCTAGCGTTTTGATCATAAAAGGCTGTTGGATCTTGTCAAAAGCTTTTTCTGCATCTATCGAGAGTATCATGTGGTCTTGGACTTTGGACTGGTTTACATGATGAATTACATTTATTGATTTGCGTATGTTGAACCAACCTTGTGTGCCGGGGATGAAGCCTACTTGGTCCCCATGAATGATCTTTTTAATATGTTTTTGAATCCGATTTGCTAAGACTTTGTTGAGAATCTTTGCGTCTGTGTTCATCAGGGAGATCGGCCTATAGTTTTCTTTTTTAAGTGAATCTTTATTAGGTTTTGGGATTAAAACGATATTAGCTTCATAGAAGGAATTTGGTAGTGTTCCTTCCTTTGCTATTTGATGGAACAGTTTAAGGAGTATTGGTGTTATTAACTCCTTAAATGTCTGGTAGAACTCTGTGCTGAATCCATCTGGTCCAGGACATTTTTTGGTGGGAAGATTCGAAATTACTTCCTCAATTTCCTTATATGTTATAGGACTATTTAAATAATTCACAACTTCCTGATTCAATTTAGGTAAGTTGTGTTTACTTAGAAATTCATCCATCTCTTTTGTGTTGTCAAACTTCACAGAGTATAAGTTTTTGAAATATGATGTTATAATTCTCTGGATTTCTTGGGTATCAGTAGTGATAACTCCATGTTCATTTCTAATTTTGTTAATTTGGGTTTTCTCTCTCTTGCTTTTGGTTAGTTTAGCTAGTGGTGTATCAATCTTGTTGATTTTTTCAAAGAACCAGCTTTTTGATTGGTTGATTTTTTCTATCGTTTTCTTAGTCTCGATTTCAGATATTTCTCCCCTTATTTTGCTAATCTCTTCTCTTCTACTGCTTTTGGGATCAGATTGCTCTAGTTTCTCTAAAGCTTTAAGCTGCATTGTTAAGTTGTTTATTTCTGATGTTTCCATTTTTTTGATGTGGGCATTAAGAGCTATGAACTTACCTCTTAGAACAGCTTTCATTGTGTCCCAGAGATTTTGGTAAGTTGTATTTTCGTTATCATTCACTTTCAGGAAATCTTGAATTTCCTTTTTAATTTCTTCCTGAATCCAGTTCTCATTCAGCATCATAGTGTTAAGTTTCCAGGAGTTAGTGTATTTTCTCTTGTTTGATGTGTTGCGGATGTCCAGCTTTAGGCCGTGGTGGTCTGATAGGGCACAGGTTAGAATTTCAACTTTCTTGTATATGTGTAGATTCATTTTGTGGCCCAGTATGTGATCTATTTTGGAGAAAGTTCCGTGTGCTGCTGAGAAAAATGTGTATTCTTTGGTGTGTGGGTGAAAAGTTCGATAGAGATCTGTGAGGTCCATTTCTTTCAGGGTTTGATTAAGTTCCAAAGTGTCTCTGTTAAGCTTTTGACCTGTTGATCTATCCCATGTAGAGAGGGCGGTGTTGAAGTCCCCAAGAATTATCGTTTGGGGGTTGATTTCATGCTTTAGACGCTGTAGGGTTTTCTTAATGAATGTGGAGGGGCCCGTATTGGGTGCATATATGTTCAGTATTGTGAAATCTTCCTGGTGAATTGTACCTGTGACTAAAATGTAGTATCCATCCATGTCTCTTATAATTTTTTTTGGTTTGAAATCCACTTTGTCTGATAGCATAATGGCTACCCCTGCCTGTTTTCTGCTTCCATTTGCTTGTAGATTTGTTGACCAGCCTTTTATTTTTAGAGCGTGCCTATCTTTTGTGGTGAGATGGGTTTCCTGCAGGCAACAGATTGATGGATTGTGATTTTTAATCCAAGTTTGTAATCTGTGTCTCTTGATCGGTGAATTAAGTCCATTAACATTTAGTGTTATAATGGAGAAACTATTGTTAATTCCAGACATTTATTATGTTTAGTAGCTTTTATAAGTATATTGCTTCGCTTTTAATGGTGTTATATTTGCCTTCTGTTCTCCTGGATATGCCTGTTTTTTTCTGCACGCTTGAGTATCATTTCTAGCAGTTTTTGAAGGCCTGGTTTGGTGGCCATGTATCCCTTAAAGTTGTCTTTGTGCTGGAAAATTTTTCTTTCTCCCTCGATCATGACTGATAGTTTTGCAGGGTAAATCAGCCTGGGTTGACATTTTTGCTCATTCAATACTTGAAGTATGTCTCTCCAAGCTCTTCTTGCTTTTACTGTTTCGACTGAGAAGTCATTTGTTATTTTAATAGGTTTGCCTTTAAAAGTGACTTGTTTTTTCTCCCTTGAAGCTCTCAGCACCAGTTCTTTATCTTGAATGTGGAGTGTTTTAACTATTATTTGCCGCGGTGTGCTTCTATTTTGGTCGTATCTGTTTGGGGTGCGGAATGCCTCTTGTATATGAATGGGCCTCTCTTTTTTTAGATGAGGAAAGTTTTCCTTGATGATCGTTTGAAAAATTTCCTCAGGGGTGGTATTTTGAGATTCTTGCTCCGGTATTCCATGAATACGCATGTTAGGCTTCTTCAGAGTGTCCCATATCTCTTGGATATTTCTCTCAAGTATCTTTTTGGCTTTAACAACCTCTTCCATTGAGCTGGTTAGTACTCCCACTTTATCTTCAAGGTCTGAAATTCTGTTTTCTGCTTCATTAGTTCTGTTGATAAGACTCTCTGTGGCGTTCTGGGTTGAAGATAACTTGTCTTTTAGCTCAGTTTTAAACTCTGCTTGAGTTTGTTTTAACTGCTCTATGCCACTTTTTGTTTCTTGCACTGTTTTTCTCAACTCCTCCAGATGTCTGTTGTGTTCCTCTTCAAAGCGATTGATTCGATTATGTAATTCCTCCCGGATTTCCTCTTTCATAGTATTGAACATGGTAATGATCATATTTTCAAAGTCGTTATCCTGGGTCAGGCTTTCTTGGCCTTTTTCCGCGGGTTTGTTCTTGTTGGAATCTAACATTATGGGATTAATTTCTTCAGTGGGAAATTTGTTTACTTGAGTGTTGCTTCTCATGGATTTGCACTTTGACTTTGGCATTGTCATTTTAACTCTTAAGATCTCTCAATTTCACTAAACTGAATTATTTGGCCTGGGGTACTAGTGGGCGGGGCCCGAACGGGGACTCACCTAGGGCATGGGGTGAGGCCCGGGTGGACCGCGCGCGTGTCCTGACAGGTGGAGCGGGGTGGGGTGAAAAGGGATGATGGGCGCGTCGGCGTGGAGCTATTTAACCCGAGGGCAGCTGGGGCGGGGCCCGGGCGCAGGGGGAGGTCCTCCTCGTCCCTCGGTCCCCGCGCGGCTCCGGCTGGATGGTGGGAGTCGGCGCCGGGTCCCTGTGGGCTGACCTGGGGGTCCTAGAGCGCGCAGTGAGAGCCCGGCTGGATCTCGCGTACGCATCCCGACCGGCGGAGCGGAGGGTGGGGGGGTGGGGGGTGGGGGGTGGGGGTGGGGGGTGGGGGGTGGGGGTGGGGGGTGGGGGGTGGGGGGTGGGGGGGTGGGGGGTGGCGAAAGGGGACGATGGGCGCGTCGGCGTGGAGCTATTTAACCCGAGGGCAGCTGGGGCGGGGCCCGGGCGCAGGGGGAGGTCCTCCTCGTCCCTCGGCCCCCGCGCAGCTCCGGCTGGATGGTGGGAGTCGGAGCCGGGTCCCTGTGGGCTGACCTGGGGGGTCCTAGAGCACGAGGTGAGAGCCCGGCTGGATCTCGCGTACGTCCCAACCGGCGGGGGGGGGGGGGGGTATGGTTCTGGTTTTAGAGGGAGGAAGTCATGGATTCTTTCTCCAAGATTTCAGAAAATGGCAGAATCCAGGCAGCTATGAGGCAAGAGGTCTGCAGTTCAGAGGCCCAAGAAGGGCAGTTTGTGATGTGGAATTAAAGCCTGGTTTTTCATTGAGAAGTAGAGATGTTAGAGATGCCAAAGACAACGTGGAAAATCTGCCAAGGAAAGCTGTATATTCTGGGAAGAGCCAGCCCAAGAGAGTGATGTGTGCTATGGGCAGCTGCATTAGAGGGGTGGAACTGAAGCCCTTTGGAACTGAGGTGATTTCAATGAGAGGCTCACCTGTTAGATTTGGAGTTTGTCCTGTTGGTTTTCGATGTTGTTATGGACCGATATGGACTGATTGTTCCTGGATATGCCCTCATTCCTTCCTTTTGGGACTGGAATGTTTATTCTGTGCCATTGTATGTTGGAAGTATGTGTCATAGTTAGGCACAGGTGTCAACTTGACAGTTGAGGGTTTGAGCACTGGGCACATTTGTAGAGAATTAGTGGTTGAGTTAAGCCCAGAACAAACCTGCAGGAGATTGTCTACCTGATGGGCAAGGCCCAGTTCATGGTGGATGGTATTAGGCCCTGGACAGGTGAATAAAATACTGAGAGCTGGTTGAGGAAGTCGGCATCCTTCTGTACACTTGGTCAGACACACTGGTCTGGCAAGTAAGGATCGTCCCTGTCTCAGCCATTATGTAGAGATGGTGTGGTTAGTTCCCTCGGCCCTGGTGTTGGTGCGTGCTCTCCCATCAAGCTGTACTGAGAACTGTAACCAGAGTGTCATAAGGAAATAAACCCTTTGTTCTCTTAAGCTGTCTGATGGCCATTTATCAGCAACCATGCAGGCTGACTGCAACAGAGGGTTACAGAAAGGAAGTATGTGTGTGTGTGGGGGGGGGCAGATTAGAATGAACCCCATGGGGGTGAAGCAGATAGAGACAGCAGTGTGACCTCGGGTCTGTCTCACTGAGCTACAGATGGTCATGTATGACTTCTGTCTGGATGTGGTGTGTGCCCCTGTGTTTTAGTCCCCACTGCCCAGCCGCTGACTGTCTGGGGGGACTGTGGAGCCTCCCGAGGCAGAGCCTGGCCAGGGCCGGCTGTGAGATAGGGATGGAGGTGCAGCAGGAGACCTGGGGAGTTGCAGGTGGTTCCTGCTCTGAGAGAGCCATGCTTTAAGGTGACAGAGGCATCCAGGCCCACAGGAAGGTCCCAAGGCCTTCACGTGGGTGGCCATCTGTCCCAATGTCGGACCTTAGAAAAGTTGATTGGCAGCTCTGCCTTCACTGGCAGCCATCAGTGGCCTGGGGCCAGTGGAGGTGAGGACACTGTGGTCACTTTGTGTCCCTAGCCTGGCAATGGCACTTTACCAGGTGCAGTGCCATGGGATGGTTGCCAATGGTCCAATGGCACAAGGGTGCCTTCGAACCAGAGGATGATATGCTCAGTGTCACACCAGGTGTCCCCAGCAGGCAAGTCTGCCCCCCTGGAGCCCTTCCTGCTGAGCAATATTGAAATGAAAGGACACACACACACACACACACACACACACACACACACACACACACACAAACTCTGACTTTGCTACATGTGCAAAAGCCGAGCCTACGCCTGTCAGCCTTTGCTCACAGTAGCTGGAGGTGACAATCTTCAAAATCCCTGGACACAGCTGAGCCGCCACTTTGGATGGTTCGACGTATGGTAGCTCAACTCTGATTCTACAGGTATGAGAATGTGCACCCACCGTTACAGTTAGATACAGGTGTCAACTTGGCAATGGAAGACTTGAGTTCTGGCCACAATGGTGAAGCATTAGTAGCTGTGCTGAACATTGGGTGAGCCTGCAGATTGATGGATGGGAGGGCCCAGCCCATGGTGGGTGGGACTAGGCCCTGGGCAGGTGAATAAGATGGCGGAACTGGTTAATGAAGTTGGCCCTCCTTGGTATACTTGACCAGACAGGCTGGTCTGGCAGGTGAGGATTGTGTCTCCCTCAGCAACCTGTAGATAAGGTGTGGTCAGTTCCCTCAGCCACAGATGTTACTGTGGACTGTCTTGCCAGGATGCATCAAGAACTGTAAGCAGACGATCATAAGCCAAACTAAGACCCCTTGCCCCCATAGCACGTTTGGCCATGAATTTATTGGCAACATGCAGAGTGACTTCCATACCAGCCACTCCCTTTCATATCCTAGGTCATTGGCATTCTGAGACAGGGAACCCCAGGGAAGCCTTAACTTGATGCACAGTGAAGAATAGCGCTGGCCTCCTGCCTCTACCTCGCAAGTGGTGGTAGAAGAGGTATGCACAACCACGGCCAGTTTATATGGTGCTGGGGGCTTCTGGAGTGCCAGGCAAGTGCTTTGCCCACTGAGCTGCAACCTAGACCTGACGTTTCATTTGTTTTTGAGACTCTCGTAGAGTGTATACCTATGTAGCTGAGTGTTGCAGTTTGCCAGCATGATTGCTAATAAATGATCATCAAACAGCCTACGAGAACAAGGGGTTTATCATCTCCTATGATTACTGGTTACAGTTCTCAGTCCAGCTTGACAGGAGAGCTGATGCCAACACCAAGGCCAAGGGAACTGGCCACAACATCTCTACGTAATGGCTGAGAAAGGAACGATCTTTACTTGCCAGACCAGCATGTCTGGCCAAGTATATAAAAGGATGCCAACTTCCTCAACCAGTTCTCTGTATTTTATTTACCTGTTCATAGCCTAGTCCCACCCACCATGGGCTGGGTCTGCCCCATCAAATAGACAATCTCCTTCAGGTTCACTGTGGGCTTAACTACTAATTCTCCACAAATTTGCTCAAAGCTCAAACCCTCAACTGTTGAGTTGATACCTGTGTCTAATATGACACTCCACTCCTTGTCAACTTAACACAAAAACATAGCACTTTTAAACTATAACCTTCAATCCTTGTCCCCATAGGTGTTAAAAGTTATCTTAAAAATATAAAAACATTACACAAACAAATTTAAAATATTTTCTCATTAAAATTTCAGTTATTAAAATGTTGGAACTGAAAGTCTTTCTTTAAATATTCCAAATAAAATCATTGTTAACAATAAGAAAACATCAAGTTAAGACCAAAGTCCAGCAAATTACTGCATTCTGTAATTCAATGTCCATCTTCTGTTGCTTATCACATAATCAAGGTGGCTTAAAGATTCTAGGGATTTCCAGTCCCTGTTTGCATCTCATATTTGTAGAAGCAGACCGAATCTCCACTCGCAGCTGTCCTTAGCATACATCCCACAGTTCTGGCATTTCAAACAACAATCTGGGTTGTTTGAAGCTGTAAGTGTCACCTTCTCTTGCAGGACTCTACACCTGCCACTGGGTGCAGACTTTTGCTGCTCTCCAAAAACCCTTCAGTAGTAGACATCAAAACCAGTACCAGGTGGGGGATGCTGCCAGATTCTGAAGAGAGGTTGAAACGTAGCTTGGTCCACGTGAGCTACAACTGTATCAACTTTAGTGTGCTGACTCTGGAAAAGCCTCTTTTTAGGCAGCCAAACTTGTAAAGGGCAAGAAACAGCTTTAACTTGGGCTTTCAGCCCCTGAAGGAATCAGGGTTTTCAAACCATGACCTTGCCATACAGTGGTTTTCATATCTTCCACTGTCCCAATGCAAGTCACTAGGTTTTCCTTCACTGATCTTCATTTCTCCAACAGCAGCAGATATTGTGCTGCCTGCCCTTTCCACATCCACCAACACAGCTCTCCTGTCAAGCAAACCAGTCTATTGTGTTTAAATTCAACTTCACCAAGTCCTTGTTCCCTTCTTCATAAACCAGGCCCAGACAATTCACAACTCTCTCAGCATTTTCCTTATCCAAATGGTACATTAAATTCTGCAAAATGGTATTGGTAATCCACGAGTCAAAATCTTCAAACATTTCAAACTTTGTCCAGAAAAACTTCAAAAGGCACAAAATCCACATAGTAAGATTTATCAGCAACACCCCACTTCCTGGATACCGAATTCTGTTGCAGTCAGCCTGCATGGTTGCCGATAAATGATCATCAAATGGCTTAAGGGAACAAAGGGTTTATTGTTTCTTATGATTATCTGGTTACAGTTCTCAGACCAGCTTGACAGGAGAGCTCATGCCAATATCAGAGCCGAGGGAACTGGCCACACCATCTCTACATAATGGCTGAGACAGGGATGATCCCTACTTGCCAGACCAGCGTGTCTGGCCAAGTGTACAAAAAGATGCCAACTTCCTCAACCAGTTCTCTGTATTTTATTCACCTGTTCTGGGGCTTGTTCCACCCACCATGGACTGGGTCTGCCCCATCAACTAGACAATCTCCTTCAGGTTCACTCTGGGCTTAACTCAACTACTAATTCTCCACAAATGTGCCCAGAACTCAACTGTCAAGTGGATACCTGGGCCTAACTGTGACACTGAGGATGACATAACTCTCCTGCTTCCACCTCCCCCCAGTACTGGGATCATAAGCAGGTGCTGCCACACTTGGCTTTATTTAATCTTTTTACATTTATTTATTGATGTGTGTGTATGCCATGGTATATGTGGGGCAGGGGTCAGAGGACAACTTGTGAGATTTGGTTCTCTCCATCTGCCATCTGAGTTCTGGGATGGAACTCAGATCATCTGACTTGGCTACAAGCACCTTTCCCCACTGACCCTTGGTTTTCGTTTGAACTTTTTATACATCCCTATGTGTGTCCCACACTCTAGAGTAGACCTCGTGTTGGCTGGCCCTGACCTAGTGTAGGCCAGTGTGAGCGTACTTAAGGTATGTTGGTGCTTTCAATTCCTGTAGATTTATGGAGATGCGGCTAACCCACTCACCTGGAAGTTGAGGGGCATCAAGATTCCTAAACTCGAAGTCTATCATCTGCAAACCATCGTCTGGCCTCAAGCAGCCAGTCTGGCTGCCCTCACACCCCTGGGCATAGGTGCCCGAATGAAGGGGGTCTCTGAGGTCAGGGTGTGGTCTAAGTTGCTGACCTCTTCCAGCAGCAGTCCTGTTAAAAAGAGACCTTGAGAGGAGTGAAACAAAAGGCATCTTCACTTGCCAATGTGGACCGGAGTGTTGTGTGGCACTGGGTACCCAACAGGTGCGGGGTAAGCCACCTGCTTGAGGCTCCTGATGGAGGATAGGGGGTCTCTCCAGCTGGGCCAGGCTCCCACTCTGTCCTGAGGGCTTACAGGGGCAGTTCTGCCTGATCCGGCCCAGGACCCTGACTGGTCCAAAGGGTCCAGCAGCATCTGGCTTTGATGAGAAACCATGGGGAGTCTGAGGGGCTAGCAAGGCTCCAGGATGTGTGTGGGACACACTCATGGGAACAACAGGGTCACATCTCACTGCTTGCCACCAACCCCCTTCTGCAGTTATGCTATGCGGGGCATGACCCCAGTCGGTATGAATGTTAGTGCCCAGGGTGGGGGCAAGAGAAGGGGCATTCACCTTGGAGGTGGGATGTCATAATTCCGCATAGGTGTCAACCTGACTGTTGAGGGTTTGAGCTCTGGGCACATTTGTAGGGAATTAGTGGTTGGGTTAAGCCCAGAGCAAACCTGCAAAACATTGTTTGGCTGATGGGAAAGGCCTAGGTGGGTGGGATTAGGCACTGGAATAATAAAATACCCTGGGCTGGTTGAGAGAGTTGGTATCCTTGTGTATAGTTGGCCAGACATGCTGGTCTGGCAAGTAAGGATAGTCCCTCTTTCAGTCATTACGTAGAGATGGTGTGGCCAGTTCCCTCGGCCCTGGTGTTGGTGCGTGCTCTCCCATCAAGCTGGACTACAGACTGTAACTGGATTATCAGTAAGAAATAAATCCCTTGTTCCCTTAAGCTGTTTGATGGTGATTTATCAGCAACTGTGCAGATGAACTACAACACGGGGTCGTGGCTTTTTCCTGATTCTCTGTATGCCTGGGGCTCTGACACCAGGAAGTGGATCAGCAAAGGTGGATGGTGCAGTGCCCTGGTCCAATGGCTACAGCTGCAGGTCTCTGCATTGAGATGTCTTGTGCCCAGAGACCCTCAACACAGCACAGCTGGCTCCTCCTGGGCTTCCACCTTCATGTCGACTGATGGTTTTACAAACCTTGGTTGGATCTTGAAAGTGGCTGTGTGTGAACTGTGGATCACAGTATTCAAGAATTCCTTACCGTGTGCCTCCGGGAGCTCTACTCAGACCTCCTTGGGACTCTCTTAGGGATTTATACACCCCATTTCTAGCCTCCTGGAGCCTTGTGCAAAGACCATCAGCCTCCTCCCTGGAGGACCCACTCTAGGGCTGCTGAGAGCCGAGGATTGGGGTGCCTGTCTCTCCTGGGTACAGTTTACTCCATATGTCTCTCAGTCTCACCCCCACTCTCCCTAACCTCTCTCTGGGGACACACCTTCAACAGATGCCTTGCACGTGAGCCCATGCCTCAAGGTTTGCTTCCGTAAGATCCCTCACCTGAGCAGTTCTTCCCTGCAAGCCTTGCCAGAACTTTCCTCAGGACATGATGAGGGAAACCAAGCAGGCCAGGCAGGCCAACTCTCTGACGCCCTCACAGCCCCTTTTCTTGGAGCCACTTGCTGGGGCAAGTTTGACACCCCGGTGACGGTCTCAGCCATCAGTGTGATCCTGGGGAGGTGGGTACACTGGCAGGACTTATCTAGTCAAGGCGGGTCTCTGAACAAGCCTGCAGATCGTCTTCATGGCTTTGGCCGAGATGGACGGATCTACTCATCGTGGGCAGTGCCAATCTCTGTGCTGTGTAACAAAGCGAGCCGGGCCCTGGAGGTCTGGCTTGGCACACATTGACTCTCTCCTTCTGCTGCTGACTTAGCATGTAGTGTGGTCAGTTCTCCCTGGCTGCTGCTGCTGGGGTGACTCAACTGCCGTGAAGTAATGAATTCTGGAATTGTGAGCCGAATATAACCCTCGGCTCCCCTGAGTGGTTTGAACCAGTGTTTACTATAGCCGCGAGTTGTGGAACGAAACATCCGGCATCCCGACCAGAGAGGCCGAAGAGATTTGTAAGGATGCTCAGCAGCTCTATGGATTGCCAAGTGGGCCAAAGAAAGTCACTTCTTCTGAATCAGGAGATTTCCTTTCCCAGGAAACCAGGTCCTTTCCCAACCAGCCACTTCTGGGGGCCTGGCTGACTTTATACTGAGAGCAGCATCCAGCCCAAGCTCAGGGTCTCTCAGCAAGCTGAGGGTCTGGGCCGGCAGGGAAAGTCCACCCTCTACGCTGAGGCGGTGGCAGAGGGTGGGTGGGTAGAGCCACACAGCCAAAGAAAGAAAAGAAGCCTCGCTCCAAAGAACTGTAAAATTTATTGTGTAAGTATTGCCAACATGCCGCTAGGGATCATGGGCACACAGCAAGCAGCTGCTGCGGGCCCCGAGGACGGTTGCATCCAGCTACAGGATCAAGCCTGGCGGGCACGCAGAGCTCACGTGGTGACCAGGAACAGAACTTGGGAACGGGGCTGCAGAAGACAGGGTTCCGGTGTGGGGCCAGGCAGGGCGCAGGCAGGTCAGCAGAAGCCGGGGGGCAGGCGACTGAGGTTGAGTTCTGCGGCATTCTGAGCACAAAACGAGACACGTTTCCTTTCCTTGTCTCTGGGGAACGTGCTATGGATCTGGAAGCTGCGTCGCAGGTGGAAAAAAGTAAAGACGTACAACAGGTTCAAAATGCAGGGAGGGGCTGGCTCCTGCCCATGCGTGGACCAGGCGGGGTCACTGATGCTTTGGCAAGGCTGCACGCGGCTCCTGTACCACCTGAGTCGTCACGGAGACTTGCAAGTGACGTTTCTCAGAAGCAAACCTAGAGATTGGCAGGTGCGCTAGAGAGAATCCCTTCCTCTGAGGGAGTTCCTGCGGGCACTCCCTCCCTCCCCCTGGACCAACTTGGTCCCTTTCTAATGAGCCACGCTGGGGCCTGATATTCTACTAGAACAGCATTGGAGGACAGTGTGACCTGAACTCAGGGTCTTGCCACCTAAGGGCCTGGTTCCATAGAGAGATCCCACAGGATCGGGGATGTGCCCTGCCTTCGACAAGTCCCTCCCCTTGCCACCGAGCTGCCATCAAACCAGCCGAGTCTAGGATGCCCCTCCTCCTTCCTCTCCTGGGTGGCCAACAATGCCAGCAGCTTGGCACCGGAGGGCAGTGGGGTCATTTGACCTGGCTTTTGGGCAATGCCACATGTACAAGTGAGGTTCACTTGTCAAGGCTCTCTAAATGTAGACAGGAAACGAACACGGTCCTTAACATGAGTGTTACAGGGACAGTTGGGGTACCTTGCCAGGCAGGGCACGCCCACAGTGGGGTGGGAGCGAGGTTTAAGGATCTTAGGGGTGTTTCAGCAGCAGCAGTAGCCCTTGGTGGACTGGCCCCATGAGTGGTTTAAGGGTCTGGGGGGTGTTTCAGTGGCAGCAGTAGCCCTTGGTGGACTGGCCCCATGAGTGGGCACTGCCCAGGAATGTCCCCGCCGAGCTGAGACGGCAACTTAGTAAGGCACAGACGCTGCATGCACAGGAACGGAATGCCACAGGCATCCCAGAACCTTCTGGAACACACACTACTGATTCCTCTGCACAATCTCCAAAAAAACACTCTGCAAGTGGAGCGAATTGGAGGCTACGCCCTCCACAATGACAGACCCCGTGGGGTGCTCTGTGGGTAGGTCCACATTCGGGATTCTGTGGGGTGCCACTGACTTAAAAACACATGTGCTTAATCAACAGAGACCCTGCAGATGGAACCCCAAACTTTATTCTTCACGTAATAAGCAGCTGCACACAATAACTATTGCCAGTTGGGTCTAATTTTTGCCAGAAAAGCAAACCACTCTGTGGACCAGTGGCAGGGTCTCTTGGTGAGTCACCAGGAGTCCACGGAGAGGGAGGATCCCAAGTTGCAGCCTCCGTCCCTGCTGGACCTTGAGAACCTCACGGAGCATCTTTCCTCTCTGTCTTGCATTCACATGGCTGAGTTTCTCCTTGTGCATCTGCATACTCCCTGGAAGGGGTCCTGACAGACCCCATCAAGACAGATAAATTTAGCACATGGAAAGCAACTGTCTGGGGGGGGGGGTGGAAATCTGAACCAGGAGAGGAAAAGGTGACAGACCTTAGAACCCCCAGCAAGGGTTGGTGTTGCTCAGTCTTTTTCACTTTGGGGGAGCCCATGTAAAACACGAGCTGGACACCTTTCTCTCCCAGGTCATCTGTCAAGCTGTCTGCTGAGATGGGATCAGGACAGAAAGGGAGGCAGACAGCCTAAGGTCAAGTCACGAATGCTCTGGGTCTTTCCTCTGCGCTGGCACCCACCTGGCTGAGGAATACTCGAGGTCAACCCCTTCTGCAAACACCGCACCCCTGTGGCAGCGAGGTCCCAGAAACACGCATAGGGAGGGGCTTTGTGGGGAGTATTGTGCCCCTCCCATGTGGACCTTCATAGTTTTTTTTTTTTTTTTTAAAAAAGGAAGAAAAACTAAGATTTCCTTCGGTAACAGTTTATTTTCATGTTGGGAAAGGCAAAACCCACCATCGGGAACTTGGTGCCTCTGTGGGGTCTTCCTGACTCATCTGCAAGCCAGAGGGACAGCGAGGGTCCCCTTCGGCAGGGAATGTGTAACTGCTCACAGCCCATGTGGCCCCGGGGCACCCAGGAGCCCACCCTTCTGACGTGGGGCCCATATGCAGCCCGAGGGGCCACCCCTCCACTCCACTCTGCTTCTGAAACTTAACATGTCTCCTTCAAGTCTCAACACATGCGCTAGAAGTTTTCATCAAACAAGGACTGACACATTATATTAAAAAATAGTGCAAAATCTCAACATTCATATAAATAGCTCTAAACCCCTGCTTTGTGGTATTTTTTTTTTTCTTACAAGGTAATACACACTTTCTGAGTTGGCACTCAAAAACTGCCATTTTTTTTTTCTCTTCTAGCTCAGAAAACAACTTTTTTTTGTAATAGGCCTCTTCTAATACAAAAATACTCCTGCCCTCCCACATACAGTTTTCTCTTATTTTATATATATATTTATATATATAATATTGCAGATCTTTAGACAAAGGTTTTGTGCAAATATGTCTTTAAAGTTAAGTGACACCATCGTAAAAGAAATTAAGCATTCAAGGAACTCGGCTAGAAACAACGAAGAAAGATTATTGAAGGTTTTTTCTCTTTGTCTTCAAGACAGGGCTCAACAAAGAAACATGGATTTTTTTCTTTTTTTTTTTCTTTTTTTTTTTTTGGCAAGCTTTCTGAGCTTCTGCATTCAGACCACACAGAACATGTAAATACTTATACACAACGAAGAAGGTGGGACACATGGCCTGGCCCGTGTCCCCCGACCTCTTCTTACGCATCTCGACAAGTGCGGAGTGTTTTTGCCCTGGCCCCCACCTCCTAGAGGGGGTGTCCTTTCTGTTTCTCTTTCTCCTTGCTCTCCAGGGGGGCGACATGTGGGTGATGGAGCCGGGTTCCTTCCAGCAGGGAGGATGGCCCATTACTCTGCTGGTGTGGGAAAGAGGACCCCGGATAGTGACCGATGACCTCGCTGTACGTGGGGGGCGGCCCTTCCATGCGCCCGCCGCCACCATAGCAGGTGGCACTGATGCCCGAGTTACTGCTGGGGGGGCAGGGGCCACCCAGCATGGTGCCGTCCATGAGGTCACTGTCGAAGATGGTCCGGTTTGGGGGCGCCCGCACAGACTCTCGGTTCAGTTCTAACTGCTGCTCGGGGTCTCGCAGCTGAAGGGTGCAAGGGCCCTGATAGGGTGGGGGTTCCTCCCCATCAGACAGTGAGATGGTGGGCGGCAGGGCGATCTCGTGCTGCAGGTAGGGGTAGGTGGGCTGGAAACGGTGGAAACGGCTCCGTTGGGTGAACGGGGGCACCGTCAGGCGGTCGGAGGGCCGAGGCGGAACGTAGACCTGTGGCTGCAAGGAACAGAGTTGAGGGGAGGGAGGACGGCTGATGGGGTCCAGGGGATGCCAGAGGCATGTGGTAGGACTGGTGGGGAGGGGGTCGGCCAACGTGAGGTCTCAGTGGGGTTTCCCTAGGATGGATGATCACAGATCTCCGGGAATAGGTTTAGGTAGATGCAATGGGAGTATCCTTGGGGGACAGGGATGTGTGCTCCTAAGCAAGGGTGCAGGGGCAGGAGGGCAGGCTCCGTCTCTCACCTCTGGCATCCCGCCTCCCGACATGGTACTCTCCGAGGGCCAGAGGCATCCTTCCTGTGGATAGAGGGGGACACGCAGGTTAGCAGGAGGAGCGAGGCAGGAGGGGTGGCAAGTTTCCAGCTGGCTGAGAAGACACAGACCTTCACCCGAAGGGAGGTCTCGGTCCGCTTGCTTCTCTTCCCCACCCTGGTAGGCTTACTGTACCACCAGGCAGTTTCTCAAGGTCTGATGAACCCCCATTCTGCTGCTACCCTGTGGAGCTTCTGGCTTTCCTTATCTGACTGCGGCTGCCTGGACCTGGGTAAACCTCTAAGAAGCATGGCTCACCTGCCTCCCTCCCGCCTCCTCCCGCCTCCTCCCCCAGCAACCCTGGCTCATGCACAAGCTGGGTCAAGGTCTGAAGTGCTAAGCTGTGGGCTCTGGCTCCCAACAGGAGGCTAAAGTCGCTTCCACTAGACAATGGGACTAGGACACACTGAACGTCAACCACTCTGCCCACCCTCCAGGACATCAAAAAGTGCTGGGTGCGACCACTGTGGCCCCACCTCTGCCTTGGGGGCAACTTATGGGTGTTCAGTACTCTGGACACAACCACAGGGCCTTTATACTGCATGTCCCCCTCTTCCTCCCCAGGGTCTCAGCAGGCTCTCTAACATTGCCGTCAACAACAGGGGCACAAAGACTCCACGTGCCAAGCTCTGCCAGGCGCCAAGAATGTAGCTGCTATCTCTTGAAGCAAGATAGAGACTCTAGGGGTACCCCTCCATTAGGCTCTAGGGGTACCCCTCCACTGGGCTCTAGGGGTACCTTCATCAGGCTCTAGGGCACCCCATCAGGCTCTAGGGGTACTCCTCCATCAGGCTCTAAGGATACCCCTCCACCAGGTTCTAGGGGTGGTCCTATCAGGCTCTAGGGGTAGTCCTCCGCTCCTCACTCCCAGCCTAATGAAGAGATGTTTTTAAGTTTACAGTTTCACTGAGATGTACCTGGTGTCCTAAATACTCATCTCTCATATCAAAAGCCCACAACTTGGGAAGCTGGGGATCTGTGTTCACTAACGTCCTTTCACCACAACCCAAAATCCATGTTCCAAAGCTTCCCTGGGGTCCCAGTGGCTGAGAGTCAAGGACAGACAGGACAGGCTGCAATTCTCTAAGTGGCCACTAGGGGGACCCAGGGGCCACACTCGCCAGGGATCAAGAGGCAGTGAGGGGCCCTGGCTGTCTTCCAACTGTACAAGCGCATGGGCGTGCACACCCACAGACACGTACAAAAATAAAAAGAATGTCTCAGAGGGGGTGACAATCTGGCCAGTGCCACACAGCAAAGGTGATGAGACTTGGCTTCACTTCAGTCTCCTACCCACCCTACTATTCTGGGTCTTGGAAGGAGCTGCCTGTCTATAAGGAAGGCACATGAGGTGAGCTGTGGGGTCCGCATGTAGGTGAGAGGGTCACTGAGAAAAGCAGCCGCAAGCTGTGCCAGTGGTAAAGTCAGAGAGGACCTGAGCCCAGACAGAGAGCAACCGTGCTAGTCTCTCGGGATGTCACGCAGTTTGGTGATGCGCCACGTGTCTAGAACAGGGGGAGGGGGAGGGAAGAGAGGGGCGTCCCAGGGGATCCCTCACCTTCTGTTGCAGGCTTCCCCAGGCTGTGTTCACCTGGCCAGGTGGCACTGGGGAGACCGCAAGGAGATTCTCTGAGCCTGAGGTGGCTAGAGACCAGGGCCAAATCCTGTCTGGCTCCACAGACAAGCCCAGGTACGAACTGCAGACGGTCTCCTTTCCTCTGCTGCCTCCCATCCAGAGCATCTGGGGGGGGCTCACACTCTCAGCTGACTGCTAACCTCCCCCAAATGGCTACGGTGAGAGCTGTGTGGTCGCTGGCAAGTGCTCTTGTGTCTCTGAGCCCCGGATCCTTCTGTGTGAAATGGGGTGAACCCTGTAAGTCACCCGCGGCTGACACAGCGTATAAACAACTCCCCAGGCAGATGGTATCGCCTGTTGCCCGGTGACAGTAAACAAGGGGCAGGTGATCCGGGCATGGGAGGCAGGATTCCTTCATAGCAGATGGTAGCTCTGCCCCCGGGACGCGTGTTTGGCCTGACATCTCCATCACAGGTGCCGGCTAATGCTCCTGCCCAGACCGACTGGTGACGCACCAAAGCCTGGCTGGACGCAAACTGAGATGCCCAAACCTGCCAGGGGCAGCCCTGCTGGCCCAAGTTGGGGCCAGTGCCATCTTGGATCACTTTGCAGACTCTGGGAGCTGTTGCCAGTCTCGGGTGTCCCCCAAAACCAGGGCATCTTGCCCGGCATGGCCTGTCTGGTCCTACCCTCCCTGCGCACACTGCTGGCTCCTCCTCGTCACGGCCAGACCGTCCTTCCTAACGCCCCACCTCCCTGTTGCCACCGTTGCTGCTGAAGACGGCGGCCAAGGCAGCATAACAGAGCCTCCCAAAGGGCCTAGCGCTCTGGTCAGAGGGCGACTTTCCACCCACTGGGAGATGACCAGCCCTGGAGTCCTCAGGCTAAGGTCCAGGGAATGCCCTGAGGCTCTGAGTGCTAAACACATGCAGTCACAGCTTTGTGATGGCAGCCAGAGTCCATCCTCAGCACTGTGTGCCCCCACATATCCGTGAAGGGAGGAGGGAGCCACAGGATCCCCAGGGTACCATAACTAGTGCTGCTGGAGGACAGCCAGATGATAGATATGAAGAAATGGTAGAGATGAAACAGGTAGATCGATGCAGGTTATAGATACGGATAAATGATCCATGTATCACATTTGTGAGATAGCTAGATGACAGACTGATGGTAGATGGTAGATATATGGAGATGATAGATATACACGGTAGATGCATGATATAGATAGACAGATAGATAATGATGGTTGATAGGTGGTGGATAGATGATATAGACACATGACTGACAGACTGACAACCCTCTCTGAAATTCTCGGTAGCTGTCTGCCCAGTTCCGTGCTAAGTTCTGAGAACAGTTAGTTTATGTCACTGAGCAGGACCACCAGGCTTGCTGTAGAACAAGTTCTTCTTCCTTTGTGAGGATGACTGAGTTCTGGCATGGGCTGTGTTTGTCCCTGTCCCCTACTGGACTGGTGGCATGTCTCCCTCTGTAGAACCGGGCCTCAGAGAGGCTCGCCTAGGGCTCCCCAGCCACGGCTCCCTCGCTTCCCCTTGGATATGGCCCCTGCTGTGTCTGATGGTCAGGCCTGGACTGGTCCCAACTGTCTGCAGCCAGGGGAGCTCAGGACACAGGGGGACTTATCAGGGAGCTTGAAACGGAGGCATCCCATGGATGGGGAGCCTTCTAGAATCAGTTCATCAAGGTGCCGAGAAGAGGAGGAGGTGGGGGAGGAGGAGGAGGAGAAACAGGAGGAAGAGGAGGAGGAAGAAGAGGAGGAGGAGGAAGAGGAGAAAGAGGAGGAAGAGGAGAGAAAGAGGAGGAAGAGGAGAAAGAGGAGGAAGGAAGAGGAGAGGAGGAAGAGGAGAAAGAGGAGGAAGAGGAGGAAGAAGAGGAGGAGGAGGAAGAGGAAGAGAGGAAGAAGAGGAGGAAGAAGAGAAAGAGGAGGAAGAGGAGAAAGAGGAGGAAGAGGAGAAAGAGGAGGAACAGGAGGAAGAGGAGGAGAGGAGGAAGAAGAGGAGGAGGAGGAGGAAGAGGAGGAAGAAGAGGAGGAAGAGGAGAAAGAGGAGGAAGAGAGGGGGAAGAAGAGAAGGGGAGGAGGGGAGGGAAGAGGAGGAGAGGAGGAGGAAGAGGAGGAGGAGGAGGAGAAGGGAGAAAGAGGAGGAAGAGGAGGAAGAGGAGGAAGAGGAGGAGGAAGAGGAGGAAGAGGAGGAAGAGGAGAAAGAGGAGGAAGAGGAGGAAGAGGAGGAAGAGGAGGAAGAGGAGGAAGAGGAGAAAGAGGAGGAAGAAGAGGAGGAGGAGGAGGAGGAAGAGGAGGAAGAAGAGGAGGAAGAGGAGAAAGAGGAGGAAGAGGAGGAGGAGGAAGAAGAGAAGGAGGAGGAGGAGGAGGAAGAGGAGGAAGAGGAGGAAGAGTTGTTAAGAAGGAGGAGGAAGAATTGAGGAGGAGGAGGAACAGGAGGAAGAAGAGAAGGAGGAAGAGAAAGAAGAGGAGGAGGAGGAGAAGGAAGAGTTGTTGAGGAGGAGGAATTGCTGAGGAGGAAGAAGAGAAGGAGAAGGAGGAAGAGGAAGAGAAGGAGTTGTTGAGGAGGAGTTGAGGAAGAGGAGGAGGAGGAAGAAGAGTTGTTGAGGAGGAGGAGGAATTATTGAGGAAGAAGAGGAGGAGAAGGAGGAGGAGGAAGAGGAGAAGTTGTTGAGGAGGAGTTGAGGAAGAGGAGGAGGAGGAGGAGGAAGAGTTGTTGAGGAGGAGTTGAGGAAGAGGAGGAGGAGGAGGAGTTGTTACACCCAAGAGACACGATGAAACTCAGGCCCTAGGCGCAGCCTGCTGGGTGTCTGGTTGCCGCCGTGACCTTTCCACACTGTGACCCAGTGCTGGTGGTGCGGCGGCCAGAGGACTTGTCCCACGCCTCTGTCCTGGTGGGCACAGAGTCAAGTGCCAGCTTGCTCATTCCTCTGCCCTGCTCCACGTAGACTCGGAATGTCCCAGAATGCCTCCCTACCTCTCCTGCTGCCATATTCCCCCTCCTTGCTCAGCCCCAGAGATGGAGGGAAGACACGCCCTGGCTCTGGGGAGCCCTGACACCCATCTTCCTATATCCGAATCCAATGCCAGCCTGCTCCCTCTGGAAGGGGGGGGGGGCTGATGTAGCTGCTGCCGTCCTCAGGACAGAGTCAGGCAGACCAGCTCGGACACCCCCAAGAGTGTGGATTCCCCAGGCCTCCTGCACCTCACACAGTATGAGGAGCCCTGTGATCCAGAATGCCAACCCAACCCACCCGGCGCTGGGGAGGAAGCTGCGGCCAGGTGGGCTCCTGCTGCGAGGCCTGGTTCCTGGGGCACCTGGGCATGTTATCAGGGCGCCCCGCACCACTAGAAGCCCAGGCTACAGGTGTGGGGGTCACTCACCGAGGACAGCCCCTCGTCCCTCCTCCTGCCCTGGCTGTGTCTGCTGATAAAGGAGCGCGCCGACAGCTTGTAGTGGCTCAGCAGGCAGGTGATCACCACCACCATCACCATCATCACCACCACGATGACGACGATCTGGACGAACTCCAGCTCGGCTGAGGAGGGCGAAGCGACGCGTGAGACCCGGGGTCGCCCGGCCTGCCCATCCAGGGCCAACCTTCCCCCAGGGCTCCCACCCACGGGGATGAGGACTCCAGCACAGAGGCAGTGTTAGGTGGAAAGATGGCCTGGAGACATGGCTGGGACACAGATGGCGGCTCAGGGCATCAAGCTCCACCGGGGAGATGTGTGAAGAACTCAAACCCTGGCCCACCGGGACACAGGTGGAGTTTCCTCTGGTCTGTGCCCCCAGTCCCTTGGGCTGGGGCTCCTTCAGGTCTATTGGGGGAGCCACGGGAGAGATTAACTGTGTGGGCAAAGGTAGGCTGGAGCCGGGTGTGTGCTAAAGCAGAGGTGGAACATGTGGACCACAGACCAAGCCCACCTCAGCGTTCTTAGACACGCCGATGCTCATGCAAACACATGAGCAGGCAATGGCCCAGACTCCCAACACACACACACACACACACACACACACACACACACGCACACGCACACACAATCAGCAAGCAATGCCCAACTTCCCCCAATATGCACAAAGACATACACCAGCAAGCAATGCCCAGTCTCTCCTAACACACACACACACACACACACACCAGCAAGCAATGCTTGCCTCTCCCACCATCCACCAACAACAGTTCAAAGCTCCAATACTCCCTGACGCACCTTAGCAAGCAACTGCCTAAGACGCCACCAATAACAATCCAGTACGCCCCCAGACACCTCCACACTCCAACCCTCTGCACATCTGCAAAAGACAGCCCAACCCTCCCATGCCCCCAATAAGCACCCAAGAAGCCACACCCTGATACACCCCAACAGTCTTACGTGCACCCCCGCATGGAATCCTCCTACATACACCCCAGCAAAGAACACAGCAACACTCCTACACACAAGAAGCAAGAGGGGCCACCGCCCCCCCCATCACACAGCCACACGGTCTGAGGCCCTTCCCGGAGAAGCCCTGGACAGACCACGTTCCAGAGGCTGCAGAAGTTGGGATTCTGATGTGCTTAACTTTTTCTTTTCCCCCAACTTGGTTGGCTTCTCCCCTAGAAGGCGGAAGAGCCCTCGAGTGCCGGGAAGGGAAGGCGGCTATTTTGGTCCTGAGCAGGTGGTTCTGCTGACTCAGGCGGGCCTGTGCTGCACAGCTGGACGCAGCTGGTGCCAGCAGCCCCCCCACAGCGGGCAGGATGTGGGGAGCCTCGCAGGGGCAGGGTAGGGGAGAGCAGCCGGCCCAGAAGGCCTTGCTAGAGGCGGAGCCACAGGGAGGAACCTCGGGGCTGTGCTGGGAAGACCTTCTAGGACAGCCGGAGGTTTCTAAGACCACGAGGGGTGGGACCCCAGGGACCCAAGCTCAAGGACAAGTGGCTGACTCAGTTTTCCACCCACTAAAAATGGGGATGGAGCAGCGAGGCGACCCTGGGACCTCAGATCCTGGCAAGGCCGACCTCTCCTGCCGCCATTCTGGTCTCCGCACGGTGAGCAGGACGTGTAGCTGACATGACACAGGCAGCAAGTGCTTGGCTGTGTGCAAAGAGCTTCCCAAAGAGCTGCTCAGCGCAGGGCTCTCTCCGGCTCCCCATGTGGAAGAGCCGTTCCCCAGGCGCGCGCTACCGCTGGCTTCTTCACCCAGATGCCACAGTGCCAGAGACCCTTCGGGCATCACACCAACGGATGCAGCCCATTGTCAGTGAGGGTCTGTGATGCTACTGAGGTCCCCGTATCTGGGGGACAGTGCCCGGCTCAGGATCCACACACACCAGCACTTTCCCAGCCTGTCTTGAAGGTGTGAGAATGGGAGCTGAATGACAGGAACCCACAAAAAGAAAAAGACTTGGGCTGGAGAAATGGCTCAGGGGTTGAGACTCTGCCTCCCAAGCAAAAGGACCTGAGTTCATATCCTGAATCCCTCATGAAAATAACAACAACGACAACAATAAAACACCAGGTGTAAATGGCACAGTCTGCACTTTCAGCTTTGGAAGGCAAATCCTGGGAAATCCCAGAGCAAAGCAAAAAGGAGGTAGAAGCAAACCTAATGCTTCCCAAAGTCATGGCTGTGACTCCACAGGCACACACGGTGCCCTCTGATACATACAGACACAGATACACTTAAAAACTTGCAAAAACCCAGGCGCCCAAGCATGACTCCTAGGCTGGGGTGGCCCTGCCTCACCTTGCAGGGGCCAGGTATGCGTGTATGCGTGTGTGTGTGCGCGCATGCGTGCGTGTGTGTGTGTGTGTGTGTGTGTGTGTGTGTGTGTGTGTGGTGGAGGCAGAGGGTGTGAACTAGTTAACAAGGGCTGTGTTGAGATTCCTCTGCACCACAAGCAGTCTGGGGCTGTGCATGGTAGGCGCTTGGGCTCCCAGCACCCCGGGCACGGAGCCCGCATGGGCCAGGTCACTGCGGCTTCACCTCCTGTCTCTCCCAGGGCTGGGCAGCCTGGCTTGAATGTTCTGGGCACATAGAAGAGTCTGTCGGGACCCAGGATAAAGCAGTGCATTCAGGGGACACAAGGACTGCTTTGTGTGGGACCCACATTCCCCCCAAGGGCCTGCAACTCCTCCCCCCACCCAGACCCTGTGCACTCTTCACCCCAGCTGGCCGGGGACACCCCTCTGGCTGTCTCCTCTGCCCACGCCAGGCTCGCAGGAAGGGAGGAGGTGCGGGCTGCCTTTGTTCCTATCCCAAGCCCGGCAGCCTGGGGACTCAGCAGGGCAGGCTGCTGGGCTCCTGGGGTGGTCTGGGGCCCAGGGGGAACTGGTGAGGCAGCAGCTGAGGCAGCTGGACCATCAGAAGCCGACAGGGCTTGGGGAGGATGGACCAGGCCGAGGCCTCCGCAGATCCCACCAGGGTGGACAAGCCTGGGTGTCTATATCCAGGAAGTGAGAGGAGTGCTCCTTGCAGGGAAGGGACGGCTTGGTGCACGCTAACGGGGTCACGCTGTCCCTAGACCACCAGCTTCATCAACACATGAACACAGAAAAGCTGGGTCACCCTCTGAACTGTACCCAGCCAGAGAGAGGCCTGGGGTCCGGAAACAGAGGGTGTGGGCCCCCAGCCTGGCTTCTCTGCGCCAGTCTCCTCCACAGATGCAGACGTCCGTGAGGTGGAGCCACGCTACGGCGCCTCTGCACCTGGGATTCTCACCAGCAGCCACCCCAACATGGTATGGGCAGCCTGCAAGAACACCCACAGAAGCGGGGCCGCTCGGAGCCACAAGAGAGATTCTAGAAGGCAGCACAGAGGGAAGGTAGGAGCAGGAATGATAAAGACACCCAGGCAGGTTCCTACCGGACTGTCCTGAGTACAGAGGTATCTGGGAAGGCCAGGGTGGGGTATACAGGAGGGTCCCCCATCCTGTAAGAAGTGGCCAGGCTAGTGTTCTAGATGAACAGATCCCCATTTAGACCCAGACCTAGGGCTGGATAAGCCCCTTTAACAACACTGGGGGGTCTCAGGTAGGGACACAGTCCTGCTCAGGCCACTGCCCCCAGAGAGGCCGTCTTAGGGACATGGATTCCTGATTCAGCTGCGTCTTGACTTCACCTACCTGGGCCCCAGCAGGAGGGTGAGCATCGGCCCTCTTTGCTGCAGACCTGCAGACAGAACAGTCAGTCAGGACGATTCACACCCCTCCATGTGGATTAGGCATTATGAGGTGATCAGCCAAGACCCACGGAGGGGTCCCCCCCTCCGCCTTCAAGAACCTCAGAGTCAAGGTCCTAGCCCAACGCTAACACAAAGCAATCTTTGTCTGAACGGACCCACGGCAGGCCACGAAATACTTTGTACTCTTCAGTGGTCCCTCGACCTCGGGGGCTCGAGGGACTTCATTGGGGCTATTTGGAGTCACAAATCTTCTGGACCCAATGCACAGGACTGGGAGGAGAGGGACAGCGTCCACCCCAGGAAAGCGGGAGACCTCCGCTCGGGACTCTCCCTGACAGGCGCTTACTGCCGTGTGGTCCGTGACCACAGGACACGGATGCTGCCCACTGCGACCATTCCTGGTGCGTGCCGTCCCGCTGTTGACAGCTACGTCATGCCTGGGTCTGCTCTCTATCCCAAGTCAGGTCCCATGGTGGGGGACGGGGAAGGTCAGGGGTGCTCCTAAGCCCCGTGCCATCCTTTGGGAGCTGAGAGAGGAGAGGGGCTGTGCTCCTGACTGAGAAACACACCCACTCCCGGGCACTTGCTGGTTTCTGGGGTCCTCCTGCCCATGGCCATCCCGGCTGATAGCCGTGACCCACACACAGCCAGGTGCAGGGATGAGGTGCTGGGGACAAATGATCTACTCCCCCATCACGCACACTCTCCTGGGGACGGTCAGTGTCTCTTGTACCCGCTGATGGTGGCAGCGGGAGAGACTTGAGCCCCACATGCCCATCATCACTGGCCCCACCTCAGCGTTAAGGGTGGGTGAAGTGACCCCAGAAGGTCACTGTGAGGCCTGTGGACTTTGAAGGTCTGGTCATGTGAACAGAGCCGCAGGAAGAGAAGAAGCCTTTTTCTCCTTGTGTCCAGTCATGTCTGTGACCAGCACAGGCCCAGAGAGACTCCTGACCATTTCTTTGTTATTTTCCCCTTGGGTAAGTGACAGGGGGGCAGCAAAGGTCATCATCGTTCATGCACCTGACGAGGTCGGTGTCTTTTCAGGTCGCACCTCTTTTCCTAATGACTAACTTCAAATTAACATCTCAGAATGATACAACCCTCCCTTCTGGTGCCCACCACCCCAGAGTAGAGAAGAGACTCCAGGGGAGGAAGACACTACAGTCTACATGTCCCGCCAACCCCAAGGGGGGATACACAAGTACAAGCTGCTGTCCTGTCCAGCAAGCACTGGGCACGGTGACACTTCCTGGTGATCTCACGGCCTGGATTAATTCATTATCAAAGAGAGAAGGACATAAAGGAGTCCAGTAACATCCAAACACAGTTATCAAACGATCTGCGTGGCCAGAATACAAGGTGACCCGTCTCTACCGGGGCTGCTTCTGGGTTCAGCCAGAGTGACCCCTGAGTCTTTGGCGTCTGCTCGGACTGGCACAGCCAGGCACAGACCTTCCCAATAGAAGGATGGAGAGGAACTGGGTTCAAATCTCTGCCAACTCCTTCCAGCTTCCCATGGGGCTGCTGTGTGTGTGTGTGTGTGTGTGTGTGTGTGTGTGTGTGTGTGTGTGTGTACAGAGGACAGGGTCATGGTTGAACCACCTGGCGCTTGGGTGGGTACCAGCCTGTGGCGGTTGACAGCTGGGCAGAGTCCACTGGGCGGGCTCCTGCCAGTCTTGGCGGGGTTTCCAGACCAGATGCCCTCTCCCAGTCTGCCCCTGGGTTTGTTCTGGAGGAGAGCAGCCCACATGCAATCGTGTCTGGCCTCCTGGCCCCAAAACGAGGAATCAGGAATTGGCAATTGGCACTGTCTGAAAGTTATGAAAATGTAATGTTACATGGCCTGCTGGGTGGAGCCTTCCAGGGGTGGGGGTGGGGGGAGGGGGCTCGGAGTCTTTCTGAGAAGTCCCAGGAGCTGGGGTACGGCCTCTTCTCCACCACCTTCCACATCGGAGCAAGACAGGTTCCCCACACTCTAGAATTTCAAGTGAAATTGGGCCAGACGTCAAAAGAACTTTATAATCGCTCCAAGGCCATTTGGCACCTCCTCCCCCATACGCACACATTTAATTCTTAGGCTAAGAACCTGCATGAGTTTTTTTTTTTTAACGACTTTTTCTCTGTGGGTTGGATACAGGTGGCATCGTCTGTGCGGGCAGGAGGGAGGCTTGACTTTCAGAGGCCCTGCTGGATGTTGGTCTGGCCAGAAGACCTCAGACGCTGAGACTCTGGGAGGAAGTGGATGCTGAGGAAGAATTCCCATGGGGGCTGGTAAGGAACCCGAGGCCTGTCAGCGGCACCCACTATCCTCCCCTGCCCCACCCCCACCTCACACCCACCAGGCTGGTCTCCAACTATCTGCACAGCAAGGGGCACACAGCTGAACTCCTGCTTCTCCTGGCGTCCCCCCCCATACTGAGTTATAGGGCACCAAATCCAGCTCTCCTGGTAGACTCTAAGAATGAGGTTCTCCCCGAGTCCTGGGTTCCAATTCCAGCTCTCGCCCTTTTTTGAACCTTAGATGAATCACTCAGTGTCCTCTGAGGGAAAGAGAGACCTGAGTTAGCGTCCCAAAGAACCTTCTGGAAGATTCCCAGGCCCTGGGCAGGGCTTCTACACCACTCTTCCCCGCAGAGCCCCGAGTTTCTGAGGAAGGTGGAAAAGATCCATGGTGGGGGGGCTCTTCTGTGGGCACCTCGGCCATGAGCTGTGTGGTGCAAGGGGAGCCCCCCGACACTTTTAAGGGGGAACATCTGCCAGCCATTGCTCCTGAGACTCCGCCTCCGAGGGCTGTTCTGGCGACTGTTTTCTGTTCTCTGAAGCCCCCAGCGGGTCCACCTGCTGCTGTTGCTGCTGCCAGGGACCAACTGTGCCCACGTGGTCTCTGCCCCGGGTCACTGTCTCAGAGAAGGGTACCCGGGCTCCTTGTCTAAACCAGTCCTCTGTCCCCCAAAGCCCCAGGACCCCACTCTCTGTACCTCGCTTACTTTTCTCTGCAGCATACATCTGGAACATTCTATATGACCTAACAGTTTGCTCCCGCCCCTCTCTTCTAGGATGTCGGTGCCTCAGGCTGACACAGCTGATTCCCGCAAGGTGACACAAAACATACGTTCAGTCAGGGGACCCAGGAGAAGGTGGGCGTGCTTCCTTGGTTTTGTACAAAAGGTCAAAATCAAGTGGGAACCACTCAGCTGTCTCCAAAGAGGCCGCAGCAACGCAGGATGCCGGGCACAAGGACAATGGGCCCTGGACAAGACAAGCCTACTGTGACTTTAAAAAGAAAAATGAAAATACAAGAGGAGGTTCGGGGGTGAAGTGCTCGGCGTGCAGCATGAGGCGCTGAGTTTGGATTCCCGGCACCTATATAGAGCCAGATGTGGTGAACTGTGCTTGCAATCCCAACCCTGGGGGTGGGGACAGGGTAACAGACAGACAGACGACCGTGGGGCTCCACGGCCAGCCAGCTAACCTAATAGGTGAGTCCCAGGTCCTAGTGAGACCTAGTGTCTCCAAAACAAAATAAAAGTGTAACACTCCTGAGGGGCAACTCCCCAGGTTGACTTTGGCTTCCACATGCACGTATGTCCACCTGCACACATCTGAACACATGTGTGTGTGCTCATACACACCCACCAGAAAATTCATACTTTTTCAAAGTAAAGAGCGGAGCTCTGCTTGAGGTGGCCATCCATAGTACCCACTATGTACGAAAGTCAGCTGTGGGGCTCCAAGACGGCCTCCCTGGGGCCAGGGCTGTCCCTTCCAAGGAGCACACCCCGCATTCCGACAACTTCATGCATCCGTGGTTAGACTTGTAGTAAAGGAGAGAAATGAAATAGTCAAGAAACATCCAGATCATCTCAGCTTTGTAACAAGACGCCCAGGCAGCCTCTCTCCAGGGGTACCGTCATCTGTGAGTGGGGAGCCTGGGGTGGATGGCAGGGAAGCCTGGACACCAGGTGGCTGCTGCGGGTCTGGGGACACAGTATCCCCGGGAGACAGGAGGAGGTCCAGGCGCAGGCGTCACACAGCAAGCATCGGCTAGACTTGAAAGACTCTGGAGAGCTCGGCACATGCTCTGGCTCTTCCCTGCTCCTGACCACGACCTTGAGTTGACCTGCAAAGGACCGACCCATAGGCTGGAGTGGGCTGCTTTCACCCCCCCCAGTGACCGACAGCCTGGGGCCCCACTCACTGTGGAGTGACATGCTCTACCACAGAGGCCACGTTGCAGGAAGAGTCACGTGGATGCTCTAGCCGCAGCCAGCATGAACAATCCATGCTGGATGTTAGCAGAAAGGACTTTGACATAAAGAAGGCAAAGGGTCTGTCGAGCCTGTGTATTAAACACACTTTCGACTAGGCCACACCAGTTACCTATCTTGCATGACCCACATGGAAAGAAACGATAATACCCCCCCCCCATTGCCACCAGCATTGAATGTCCTTAAACACTGCTGTCACAGAGGGTCAGTTACCTGGGACTTCCTGACAGGGCAGAGTCACTGCCAGGGCTGCCTGTGCCCCCTCTCCCAGCCCCCACACCCTGCACACTGGCGGTTCAATGGAAAGTTTTTTTCAAATAAGCCAGATGGGTCTGGCACGCTGTGTAGGTCGGAGCAAAGGGAGGTGGGCGGTGGTAGGTCACGAGCATGTCTGGGCCGCGGTGTGTAGGGGTGTGCATGTGGGGGTGTGCATGGCAGCCTCTAAAGGGGCCACTGAAGCGGCAACTGCCCAGTGACTCAGCCTGCACACGACCTGTCGACCTGCAGTTTCCACTTCCAAAGCAGCATCCAACAAAACAACTCACAGAATGGACCCGCACATACACGCACATATAAAACAAAACAAAAAAATATAAAACGTCTGAGGGAACAACCCAAACTTCCATGTACGTACATGCACATATAAAACAAAACAAAAAAACATAAGGCGCCTGAGAAACAACCCCCAAAGTTGACCTTTGGCTTCTTCACACACAGCACACTGCAAGTTCATACTTTTCCCAAGGAAATGTGGAACCTTCCAGAACAGAGCTCTGCTTGAGGTGTGGGTCTAAGCTAGCCAGGTCAGAGCTGACAAAAGTCAGCTGTGGGGACCTCAAGGTAGCCAAGCGGACAGTCAGCACATCTTGGTGCCACCAAACCAGCCTGGTACACAGCACTACAGTACACAGCACTACAGAATATTACGGGACAAATGCAAAGGTGACTCAAGTCTCTGTCACGGTGGTTCAGCTTTGGCACACACGACGTCTGGGGCTCAATAGCTCCTTCCAAGGGGCAGCTCTACGGACTGCAGGATGTTCAACAGCAGTCTACCCACCAGATGCTACGGGCACGCGTGAATGCATAAGCATGCAGAGGCCATAGAAAAACCTTGGGTATCATGGGTATCGTTCCTTATGTGCCAACAAGGTTGCTTTTCTATTTCTGAAGCTGGAGTGCAGATGCCGCTAACTAGTGACCAGCACAAGCCCCATGAGTCTTCCCTGCAACGTGGGCTTCTGGGACTCGAACTCGGGTCACCAGGTTTGGGTGCAGTTTCCTTACTCGCTAAGCCATCTCGCCAGTCCCTGCTTGCATCTTTTTTTGAAGAGATGCATTCATAATTTCAATTTTAAAAATCTTAAGCACACACTTAAGAGACCCTTGGGTGTCGGCACGGTGCACTTGCAATGTGAGTTTCCGTGTGTTGGCCGACACTGCGGTGCAGGATGGCCTGGTCACTTGGGAAGTGCCCTGTGTCCCTTGGAAACCAGCAGATGTTTTTCTCAATTACTGATATTCAAGAGCCTGGTGTTTCCTGACATGAGCCGGGACTCTAGCACCCGGGAGAAGGGAAGTGACCCGGGCTGTTTCCAAGGCTTTGAGACAAAAGACGCCCTCTGAGGCCTGCGCACAATGTGGCGGGTATTGAAACTCTTTCTCAATCGCTCCTCTTTCAGCTGGATGGCGCCTGCCGCATGCTGGGGAGGCCAGGGCCGGCCGCGGCAGGCACCGTCTGGGGGAGTCCTGGTGCCCACTGAGGGTGGTCTGGCCTGTCAGGCGTGAGATACACACAGGTATTCTTGGCTTTCCTGAGGCAGAAGTAGGAAGGTGGCCAGATGATCCAAGTCAGACTTTAGGGGGGACCAAAGAAAAGGGGGTCTGGACACTCCTCTCTGAGTGTCCCCCAAGAACTGAACACAGGGCACAAAGAGGTGTCGGTGACTGTCAGGGTCCTGGAGGAGGCCCGCCCGAGTCTAGACCCCAGCTTTCCTTCTCCGAGCCTCAGTCTCTACTTCTGTAGCAGCAGGACACCCCAGCGCAGTGCTTCCTGTGCGCTGTGGTGCGGGTGGAGTGGCTGACTCTGCATGAAAATACAAGGAGCAGAGCCTGTGTGCAGCGAAGCGGCAGTAAGAATCAGCTGTCATTTATGACCCTGGCATCCACCCCCTGCAGCCCCCTGGAGACTTCCTACCCCTCCCTGCCCACAGCCAGCATCCTGGCTTCCCTGCCATTGGTCCTGTGTGCACACCGGACCACTCGTCCCCGAGCCTCCTCCCACAGCCCTGCACCAGCAATTTGAGACTCTCTCATGTGGGACTTAATTTTGATACTCAGGAGACCATCTGCCAGGACCACTAAGAAGACAGGAAACTCGTAGTGATGGCCTCCCAGTCTCTGCATAGCGGCCTCTGCTAATACTGCCCACTCTGTCGGGGCACAGCCTGGTCTTGTGGACACACGCCCCTCGCTAACTGGCATGAGCAAATCTAGGCTTTCCACAGGGCTCTAACTAGGGGACTCTTCTCTACCCTTCAGAGCCCGGCAGTGGTTGCCTGAGAACCAGTTCCACTCTGCAGCTATAGAAGGTCAGGCTGCCAGCAAAGGGCGGGCTCAGGGACAGAGGAGTGGCCTGCCGGCCACCCAGTGCTCTGGCCGCAGCAGAGATCAGGAGAGCAGGAGTCAATCCACAGAGCCGGGGCCCAATGACGCAGCCCTGTCGCACACATATAGTATGCACCAACAAATAAGTGCAAAATACTTTTTTTTTAAGTTAAAAAAGACAAGAAATTCGCTCAAAAGTATTTCTTTGGTATACACATAATTTTACTGTCTATTAAAAAGACTGAAGCAAATTTATATACCACTGAGACAGCCCTACTTGCTTATTTTTTACATAAAGAATGAAATCTTGGCTGGATATTGGATCCTACGGGACACTTCCAATACTTTTCAGAATCAATCGATATTTTGATTTTTATAATCGTTAATGCTGAGAACACAACTTTGCATGAAGACGTGAAATGTGACAGAAACATACTTGGGATCATTTTAGACACTGCTGTGAATTCCGTCCTATCCCCACATCAGGATTTGCTTAACAATCTTCTATGAAACCAAACATTCTGTACACACCTGCATGAACATGCTTCTTGCATGAGGGAACGACTCAAGGAGATGTTATGGGCTTTTGCTTTCCATCATTAAGCCAACGTGTTTCTGGAAACTGTGTGTACCATGCACACCTGCAGCTCACTGCACACAATAGACTTGAATCTGAGCTCACGTGTGCCAGGCAGTGCCAAGGCAGTGCCAAGGGTGCATGCTGTGTGCCAGACCCAAGGTTGTGGTGAAATGGTCCAAAAAAACACCGGCAAGAGCCGCTAGGAACACCCTGAATTATGCGTTTGGTTTTAAATTGATTTTTTTGGTCTTGTGTGTGCTCAGAAGCATTTGTGGTTGCCAAGTTCCTCATAACCCCCACATCCGTTGCAGCCCCACACAGAGTGATGACCCACAGCTGAAGAAGGAGGCTTCCTCCGTTCCACACCCCAGGACCAAACGCTGTCTCTCGTGTAGCGGATTCGAGAATTCCATGGGAAGACGGATCACCTAGCTGACTCCCAATGAATCTCCAAGCCACCGTTGCCGTGGGTGCAAATCACGAAGGTGGCTGTTCTTGTTTGGGAAGAAAGGGGGACCTTTATCATACGACCTTGAATCTTCCTGATATTTGTTACTGATGCTCTAGCTTCAAGTGAGGCTGTACTTGGAGATGGGGTTTCTAAAGCCCCAGCGAATTAAGTGAGAAGAAGCCATAAGAGTGGAGGCCTTGGGGCTGGAGAAGTGGCTCAGGAGTTAAGCCTCTGCTTTGCAGGCGGAAGGTCCTGAGTTCGGATCCTAGACCCCACGTATAGACGCTGGGCGGAAGCAGGAGCAGCCTGCAGTTTCTGGTCCTGGTAGGATGGAGCCTGTGAATCCCGGGGAAGAGAAAACAAGGAGGAGGTGGAGGCAGTCTATGGTGGTTCCCGAATTCGTCTGTGGTTCTACACACACACACACACACACAGACACACGCACACACACATACGCATACACATACACATACATATACACACACGCACAATTGAATAAATAATAATAAAAAAAGAAGTTCCATTTAAAAAAAAAGAGTGGGGGCCTGACCAACTGGGTTAGTCACCCCCTAGAGACTGTAAACAGCTCAGCTCTCCTGTCCCTGCTTCTTCCCGCTGCACACGCCGCCATTCCAGGGGGAGGGCATGTCTACAAGGAAGCAGCCCTGGCCGGGATCCAAAATGCCAGTCCTTCACCTGTGGCTTCCCATCCCGAGTCTTGAGAAAATAAATGTCCACCGTCCACGCACAATGTTTCACTTGAGCAGTCCGAGGTGACTGGTACACCCGTGCTGACTTCAGCGGTGTGGGGAATGCAGGACCCCTGTATGGAGGGACTGGCCGGCAGGAGCCAGCCACACCCTTGGAGACAGGTGGGGGGGGTGGCCGACTACTGTGCAGAGAAGCCTTGCTCCATTGTCCAGGTCTACTCCCTCCCCTCACCCAAGCAGCACTGACCTGTTCACCTACTGTGTGCCATGCTGAGCACCAGGTGTGGAGGACTTTGTCATGCCCAGGATTAGCAGCTGGGGCACTTCAAATCCTGCTATGGCCCATCCTCTGGGGTGCACCCCAAACTCTGTGGTGCCAACTAGGCTCACTCCGGACAGATGCATTTGGACAATTAATTACAACCTGGAATTGCCTAAAGAGATGGATGACAGTGAGCATCTGAGAGAGCTGGAAAGGTGTCCATTGTGACACGTGACTGGCCCTGTGGCTCTCCAGGATGGGCCTTCATCTTGCCCTATCACACGGGTATAGGCATAAGGAGTCTCAGGCTCAGAGAGGCATAGCGATTTGCCCTGGGTCACACAGACTTGGAGCTGGAATGGAAACCTGTGGTATGACCTCTCCCTCACTTATGAGTGGAAGGGACATGACACTGCACCCCAGGCACGCAGCACTCCAGGCATGCAGCACCCCAGGCAAGACTTCCTCCCCTTCCTCCTGAGGTGGGTCTGCCTATCTCTCCTGAGGGACTGCTATGGGGTCTCCCTGTCTCCTGTCATTCACAGTCGTCTCTGCCGACCTCCAAAAAGGAAGCTTGACTGGCCCCCCAGTCACCTGGGCTTCTGCTTGCTTTGTGGCAGCCATTTCCTTTCCAAACAGGATTCCCTAATAACACGTCCCCATCCCAAGGACAGTCAAGGCTCTGAGCAGCATTTCCAAGGGAAACAAGAGCCGTGGAGACGCCCACTCTCCAGGTCTGAGACAGACACACACTAGAAGTCTAGCTCTGGGTTCCAAAGCAGACATAGGACCTGTCCATCCTGAGGGCTGTAGAAGCTCGGCTGCGTCAGGGAACTGACTTTGCAGGTGAGCCCAGAGAACACCCAGGCTTCCTACGGGAAGATGGGGGGGGCAAAGACGAGGGTCTTAGGAGTCATAAATAATGATGGATCCTGTCTCAAAAAGGTGGCAGTGACAAGTGACTCCTGGCTTGTCCTCCAACCTCCCCTTGCTTGCTGTAGCATCATGCGTGCGTGCGTATGCGTACACATGTACCCACACATATCACACACTGAGGACCCATGCTCGAAACCGAGTCTAATGCTCCCAACACCAATGGGTACACAGTAGGTACACAGTGGGTATATAACACATGGTGGTCAACATTAGACCACAGGGCGTTCGGTTTGCCGGACATGGAGCGATGGAAGGCGTGTGATGAGGATGGCCACCTCACCAATGGCACTGGGCATGCAGATTCAACTCACAGCACAACAACCATTTTGACAGAAACACCAAGAGCCAGAACATCCCATCAGGAGACAACAGACCTGCTCACTTGCTGGTGGCTCCGTGGTGATCAGAGGGTCTAGGCCGCTGGCAGGGGTCACTCAGAGTCGCTTAGAGATGGGGCAGCCATGGGGACACTCCTCCCCATGCTGTTGGTCATACTGGCTCGAGAGCACTGTTGACCTGCGGCTCGCTCCTTAGGAGCAGAAGGTCTGTCCATCTGTTCTTACACCAGACCTCTGCTACCGTGTGACCTCTGCCCTTAGCGGCTGTGGTGATTTTTTTTCTTATCATGTATGCATGTGCAGGATGCATGTGTGTGCATAAGTACGCACTCACGTGTACCACCCAAGGGTGGTATCAGGAACCATCCTCCACCAATCACTCTACCACCTTGTTGTTTTGAGCCAGAGCATGTAGCGCAGCTAGTCTGACTAACCAGCTTGCTCTGGGGGATTCCCGTGCTCTGTCTTCCAGGGCTGGAATTGTAGGGAGGTCTCCCTGCCCGCTTGGCATTCTTTGACATGAGATGGGGGGGGGCTCGAGAACTCTGGTTATCTTGAGTGCACAGCGAGCACTTTAACCACCAGGCCGTCTCTGCAGTCCTAGCAACACCAAATCGCTGACGACCCCTCACATAGCATTCAAGGCCTAGTGCTTTCCTCCCCCACCCATGGCCCTTCCTGGGCTCTTCCTTGCTCACTGCACCCCCACCCTGTTGGCCTTGTCCTTGTCCCATCCTGGGACCTGTGCCTGTATAGTGTGGCCTATCCGGAGCACCCGGCCGGGTCTCTCATCCTTACATCCTTGCCCCTTTGTGCCACCGTGACTTGAGCCATGAGAGACACATGGCAGTGTCTGGTCAGGGCCTGGAATGTCCCCTCACTTCTTCCTGACCTCCCTGCTCCTTGGTCTGCAGTACAAAGCACTGAGGACCAGGACCCTGGAAGGAAGCCCATCTATTGAGCAGGGGCTAAAATAAATATCAAGAGTGGAAGATCCTTCGAAAGCTGAAACCCCCACTGTCCTCCCAAACAGATCCCAGGGAAAATCAGACTTCTGTTCACTAGAATCCCTGGCTCGAGTATTCACGGGACCTTGACTTATAATCAGCACCCGGACAGTCAGCCCAAACCTACTACAGTCATGCCTTGGAATACTACTGAGCGGTTAAAAAGAGCTGGCGGCGGATGGCGGTGAGCTGGATAAATCTTTAGGGAATTGCTCAGCCTGAAAAAGCAATCTCAGAGTTGCATACCGTATGATTCCATTTATGTAACGCCCTTGAAATGACAAAATTATAGAGAAGGAGAGCAGATTAGACGTTGTCAGGGGAGAAGGAGGCGGCTGTGGCTATAAAAGGGAAGGACATGGCGTCTCTGCATGGGGCTGCTCTGGGTCCCGACTGAGGCGGGTCCACAGAGGCACACGTGACATCATGAGGAGCTCACGTGCACACAGAAGGACTGCTGCTCCAGGGACCCCAGTCGGCCCAAACAATTGGATAAAGTCATGGCGGGTCCACGCTGTGTTGTTACCACAGCCATGGAAGACACGGGGAACTTGCCCACTTCCCACAACTCCATGCCTGTCGGCTGTGACCACGAATGAACATTTTCTCTGAGCGAATGGTCTGTGAAGTCACTAGAAGCACCCTGCAAGGGTCGTCAGCCAGCTCAGCGCTCCCCAGAGCACCAGTCAGCCCTGGGGAGGAGGTGCTTTACGGGGGTGGGGGGAGAAGAACACCAGAAGGAAGGCCCCCCTCTCCATCCCGGCCTCCCCCTCTCCATCCCAGCCTCCCCCTCTTTCCCAGCACCTGGTAACTGTAGCCAGACGGAACCAGCCAGTCCTTGGCTGTCACCCTTCAAGTTGAAGTCTGGCTCCCAGGCTTGAAGATTAAATTCCAAATGCACTATTTAAACTTTTGGAGCAGAGAACCTGGAGGTGCTGATCCCAACCATTTTCCCTGTGGCAAGGACGGCAGAACCTCCAACCTCATGTCTAGGCGTGGACAGGAGTGTGGGAGGGAGAAGCTGCAGCCTTCCTATCGGGCAGCATCACTAGGCGACCATTAAATGCCCAGAGCTCCACGGGGCGCCCACCGCTGCGGCCTCCACCTGCTGGGACTCATGCGAACCAGTCACCTGCCTGATCTCCCCACTGCACTGTGACCTTAACAGGGTCCTGCGCTAGGCAGCAGGGGGCACTGTGCAAGACGCCCAGAGGTGGAGAAGGGCAGGGTCCTTCCCATTTATTCTTGCTCCCTGCCAAGCACTGCATAGGGCTGAGATGTTGGGATTCACTGCTCCAATTGCCCCATGGGAGGCCGTCATCTCTGGCTGTCAAAGACAAACGTGACACCCCTCTGCGTTCAAGTCAGGCCTGTTCCCAGAGGGTTCTGGATGCTAGCCAGCTCCTTCCCAGGGGACACAACTATCTGGAACGGATGCGACCCCCAGAGAGTGTGAGCAGGTTCCCCTCCCTCTCAGGACCTCCCCACTACCTGGCCCAGGCCTCCTCACTCCCTACCCACGACCCATCTCGCTCCGTCGGTCAAGTAACCCCTACTGATCAGTCCTCAGCTTAGGGGGTCTGACGACTCTTCCGCTGCCTCCCAGCTTGGAGCTCCCTAAGGACAAGGCACCGTCAGTCATACCTGGCCCATGTCCCACCCCGCGGAGCCCACCCCTTAGACAAGCAATCGTGGTGACCCACCCTGTAAGCCCTGGGCCTCCCTCCACCTCTCCCTCACCACACGCCTGGCCACCTGGATTGGAGGCTGCTGCACAGCAGAAGGCCCCAGCTGGACGAGGCTTAGTGTGGAATCAAGAGTTGTCCCAGAGGTGGGGGGCCAGCACGGACATCGGATCAAGCCGGGGGCACCAGGCAATCGAGCCTGTGTATTCTACATACAAAGTGTGTGTGGGGGGGTGTCAACCAAGTCCTATTCTACATCACAGCACAAGAGTCCCTGAAAACTAAAGGTTCAGGTCCTGCCAGTCTCCTGGGGTGTTGGGTGCCTGCTGCTTGCCCAGTATCTCCCCCAAGTTCAGCCTCCACCTAACGCTCCACAACACGGAAAACACAAGGATCCAAGGACCCGCTATTCCCGCTGTAGGACGAGTCATACACCCCATATTCTGACTTGAAAGCCACCCCTGCAAGCAGCTCCCTTACCCCCCACCTTCTTCTGGAGGCTAGGTCCCCCCACCCCACCCCACCCCACGCGCTAGCAGAAACCGGCCGGTCCAGGAGGAAGGAAAGTTCAATCGCAGAGCTATAAATATTTCTGCTAAAGGCTGCGGGGAGCCGGGTGTTCAGCTTGAGCAGGCCCTACTGGAAGGGAAGGCGGCTCGCCAGGATTTGTTTCGAATTATGAAAATAGATGTTGTCTCCCCGCCACATCTGTTTGGCCTGACAAATGAGCAGCAATTCGCCTCCTAAATAAGGCAGCGCACCAAGCCCAGCTCCAAACTCCAACTGCAGAACAGGAAAGGGGGAGGAAAGGAAAGAGCCCAGGCCTCCCAGAGGGGAGCCTTTGTGTGTGTGTGTGTGTGTGGGTGCGTACGTGTGTGGGGTGCATGCTGTGAGGGGGTGTGTACATGCATGTGTACACATGTGGGGGGTGCATGCTGTGAGGGGGTGCGTACGTGTGTGGGGTGCATGCTGTGAGGGGGTGTGTACGTGTGTGGGGTGCATGCTGTGAGGGGGTGCGTACATGCATGTGTACACATGTGGGGGGTGCATGCTGTGAGGGGGTGCGTACATGCACGTGCACACACGTGTGGGGTGCATGCTGTGAGGGGGTGCGTACATGCATGTGTACACACGTGTGGGGTGCATGCTGTGAGGGGGTGCGTACATGCATGTGTACACATGTGGGGGGTGCATGCTGTGAGGGGGTGCGTACATGCACGTGCACACACGTGTGGGGTGCATGCTGTGAGGGGGTGCGTACATGCATGTGTACACACGTGTGGGGTGCATGCTGTGAGGGGGTGCGTACATGCATGTGTACACACGTGTGGGGTGCATGCTGTGAGGGGGTGCGTACATGCATGTGTACACATGTGGGGGGTGCATGCTGTGAGGGGGTGCGTACATGCACGTGCACACACGTGTGGGGTGCATGCTGTGAGGGGGTGCGTACATGCATGTGCATACATGTGTGGGGTGCATGCTGTGAGGGGGTGCGTACATGCACGTGCACACACGTGTGGGGTGCATGCTGTGAGGGGGTGCGTCCATTGCATGTGTACACATGTGTGGGGTGCATGCTGTGGGGGGGTGTGTACGTGTGTGGGGTGCATGCTGTGAGGGGGTGCGTCCATTGCATGTGCACATGTAGAGGCCGGAAGTCAAGGTTATGTATTCTCCTCCATCCCACTCTACTTTCTTGGGCAGGGTCCCTCACTGAACCATCTGGCCAGCCCACCCCAGGTTTTGGTATGTGTGCTGAGGAGTTGAGCCCTGCTCTTTAAACTTGTGCAGCAAGCGCTTTGCCCACTGAACTATCTCCCCAGCTTTAAATATCAGGTTCTTTATAATCTCACCCCTCAGGGCGTTTGTGCCATAAGTGCCCTTCAGCTCCGCTCTGTCTGAACAAGGCGAAGCTGCTCCCCTCAGAAAGGGCAGAGAAGCCCCCCATCACTTAAGGACAAAGGACAGGGAGATGTGATCATTATTTAAAAAGTGCGAGAAACACACAAATCACCAGGAGCCCTTCGGTACCAAAATGCCCGCTGAAGAAGCTGCTTTGATGTGCAGAGCAAGGTCAGTTCGGGAAGAGGAGCATGTGTGCTGACCTCATGGGTCACGGTCATCTTGCTTTGAGTGACTCCGGACAATCCCAGCCAGTGTGGCACAGATCCATCTGCTGGAGTCACGCTCCGCCCCCTCCCCCCAATGCAAACATCTGTTTGGAAGATCGGCCCGGGGCCAGCATGTATCCTGTAGACTTGGGGAAGGAGGTCTGACCAAGCTTCCTTTGGCCCGATTAGCCTTGAAGACTATAGGGGCCAGGGGCAGAAGGCTCAGTGAACACATAGCTTAGAATATTGCAAACTGGGTTGCCCACCTTTCTACTGTCTTGGGAATCTACGGGTTTCAGGATTGGGGGCAATGGGGAGAAAGAGGAAGAGAGGAGAGAGAGGAGGAAGGAAAGAAGAGGAGAAAGAAGAGAGGAAAAAGAAAAGGAAGAAAGGAAGAGGAGGACGAAAGGAGGGAAGGGAGGAAGAGGCCTGAGCCTCACACTGGTGTGTGAGCGTGGCTGTCCCCAGGCTGCAGTCAATCCGTCCCAGGCACAATGGTCCCCGGAGAGCAGCTGGTGCGGCTGGGGATCTTCTGTTGGATGTGGAAATAAAAGGGCAGGGCCTGACCCCAGGGGCCTGGGTGAGGATCCCCTCCGGCAGCTGAATAAAAGCCAAGCTGAGCACCAACTGGAGCAGCCCAGGTCCCTGGAGACATCTGGTTGGGCCACCCCACCTTCTGATGCTCCACCCTCACATATGAAAAGGGAGATCGTGGCTGGCCGCAGGGAGGGGGGATTTGTGGCTTGGCAGCTGGTGGTGACATCTCCGGGGAAGGGGGTGGGGTACACTGGAGCTGGGTGGGGCAGGCCCTTGCTCCCGAAGGGGCTTTGGGACCAGCTACCCCAAGTCTAGGCCTTAACAGACAGCTGAGCCTCAACTTCACGGGGCTGCAGCTTCCTTGCAGGGAAGGAATGGGCTGGTTGTTGAAGCCCTTCCCCCACTGTAGAAGGTTAAAAGTGAGCACAGACTAAGCTGCTGGTGGCCCTGGAGGGGGGTGGGATCTCGGCTGATTCCTAAGGGGTGGGTGGGTGACGGGCGCTGGGGGAGCCAGAATCTCTCTCACCCTCTCCCACTCACCCCCACTTTACTTCAGGAACAATGACCTGGCCGTTATGATAATGAGGTTAATGAATGCATTTATTTGGCGGAACAAGAAAACCTCATCCAATTAAGTAGCCCCAATATTTTCTTCCTTAAGAGGCCACCCTCTGGTGTTCGTCTACTGGGGTGGGGGGAAGGAAGCAATGATAGAGTTGTGAAACAGGCTTTGGGGGGGCTGCCCACTCTTGAAAGGAGAAATCCTACAGAGTCCTAGAAGTCTCCCCAACCTTCCCCACCCCCCAATCCCCATCCCCGGTATTAAATTAGTACAGTCAAGCGAGTGTGTTATAAACACAGAGACAGGGCCAGGATGCAAGGTCTTTAATCTAAGGGGGCGAGAAGCTCTGGAGAAGATTCTGAGGAGGGGCGGGCAATCTGCTGGGGCGCACCCCTAGGAAGCACAGCGCCTGCAACTTTCCCACTTAGCCGGGGGCAGAGGGAAAAGCCATTTCCCCCGAGAACATACATCTGCAGGATGTCTAGACAGTCATAAAGACGGCACTTAAAACAAGAAAGACGCTGTGTAGCGCGTCCCTCGGCCCTCGCCGGGCATGCTGCACCCGTTCCTAACTACCCAAGTGGGTAAAAGAATGGGGGGAGGCAGAGACAGACACAAGCAAAGGCCGGTGTGGGCCCCTTGGAAGCCGCAGAGTCCGGGCCCACAACGGGTGTATGAGTGAGTGTTTTGAAATCCCACTTGAAACAAGCCAGCAAATGAATCCAACCTTGCCAGGTCTCCCCCTCCTCCTGGAGACCAAATATTCCGCTGGCGTGCTGTCTAGACACACGACAAAAGACTTTTTACAGCTCGCGCTGACAAAGTAGCCATTTAAAGACGCAGGGCTGCTGTCTCGCTCTCGTCTGTCAGATGGACTTAAATGAGAACGCTAAGTTATGGGTCTGGCCCGGGGTCTGCGGGTGGGCAGGGAGGGGGAGGGGGCTGGAAAGAGTAAGAGAAAGTCACCTGACTGGGTTGCTTTCTGGATGGTTCCCCGGAGACGGCTTTTGGTCATCAGGTTCTGAGAAGCCGCCAGACCACTGGCTGGAGGGGGGGTTGGCACGTTGGCACGTGTTGACAGTGGCATTGTTCTCTTAAAGCAGGGTGCTTTGGCAAAGGGCTATGCTAACACGCACAGAACAGCGCTGTCTCCACCTGACACGGTGGACAGAGCTTCCTTGTGCTTCCAACCTCACATTTTGCAAGTGTGTGTGTGAGGGAGCGTGGGGGGGAGTTCTTGTTCTGTTGCCTCCAGGACATTACGGGTGGGGGGGTGTGCTGCTGCGAGGGAGCGCTGCGCACTCAGGGTGACCCTGGCCTCTGCTCAGCTGCAACGGCTTCAAAGGAAGCACACCCGGGATCAGAGGATGTCCCAGCGCTAGCCACAGGTCACTTACACCAACCATGACTTGGGAACCTCCAGAAGTGGGTCCCCCAAATGGGAGGGTCACTAATTTCTTCACTTTGGGGTTGTTGACCCTCCAAACAAGTATCCAGAGCCTTCTAGGTACCAAATGAGGGTCTTGCAGCCTCTGCTAGCTGTTCCGTCTGGGGCCGGCCACACAGAACCCACAGGAAGTGGCCAAGTGGCCTTTGGAAGCTTCTGCTCTGGGTCTAGTCTGCCCCCCACTGCTGGAGCACCCGTAGATCAAGGCACCTTCAACCCACACAGGCTTCGGTCCAAGGTCAGTCACCTCTGAGCCTTGGTTTCCCCAACAGTAAAGCCCAGGGCTCTGCTGTGTGTGTGTGGGAGGGGTGACGCCCAGTCTCTCCGAGCACCAGCTGGGGAGGCTGTGGAGTGAGCTTTGAGCTGGGTGCTGCTTGTTCCAAGAGGCTCAACGGGAGTCACTTCCTTCTCCACGGCTTCCTGCACCTGTCCCAGGCTCTTGCCTGCCGGATGTCAGACCTGAAGAAACTATCCGCACCAAGCTGCTATGTGGCGGTCAGGCCCCAAGGGACTAGGACTTGGCCAGGGGCATCCGGCCAGGGCGATAAAGAACACGCGTCTGTCTCCGTCCACACATACTGAATGCAAGGGTCGGACTTGGTTAAAACTTCCCGAGGGAGGGGGGAAAGAACCAGCTTACTTCTTACATTTGGGAGACCTCACTGCATACCCCGACTGGCTAACAGGGCAGACATAACACATCAATTACCACACTCAACCCTAGTCTTAGGAGCTTCCTAGCCCCAGAGCCCTGGAAGGCTCTGGTCCAACCTCACAAATAAAATCTTTCTGGCCAGGTCTTCCTTAAACTCAGCTGTGTGTCTCTGGCCTGAAATGAAATGGTAACATGCGTAGGAAAGCGCCAGTGAGATGGCTGGGCGGGTAAAGGCGCCTGTGTACAAAGGTAGCATCCTGTGTTCAATACCCGGAGCCCATGATGTAGGAAGAGAGAACGGACTTCTAGAAGTTGTTTTCTGACCTTCTCATGCTGTGGCATACCGGAACTATTCCTACCCCCTCCTTCTTCACCCCCCCTCCGTTAAATAGATACATAATTTTAAAACAAATCAGAGGAAATAGGAGAAACCCAGGTGGATGTGGGCAGAGTTCACTTGTGGAACGAGCGAATGAAGCTTCTCTGAGCTCGTGCTGTGGGTTTTGAAAGACAAGGTGGACCTGGCCCTGGGGCTCCAGGACAGTCTCTGACCTCATCCCCCCCCCCCCCGTGGCTTGGGTCTCCCCAGGGTCTCTGCCTTCACTGCAGCCTTGAATCTTCCCTTACATCTGGTCTTCCCTCACCCCCTGCCTTGGAGCCCGGCAGACCACCGGCAGCCAACCAAACCTAGCTGCAGAAGATGACGGCCTGCCACCACCCCCGCTCCAAGCCCTGCGTGGCTTCCTGGTAGAATTACCCCCACAACACGGTCTGCCCGTCTCCCCTGTGGCTCTGAAACTCCTAAAGGCCACAGGACAAACCTTCACCCCAAGATGACTTGCTCCCCTCCTTCAAGCGGCTGGCCCAGAACGGGTAGCTCCACAGCCCCAGGGACTTCTGGATACAGTGGAGCTGCGAGGACCCTTCTGAAAGGCAGGCAAACCGCAGGACGGGCTGAGCTGCGCCCCACCAGACCTGTCTCCTATCTTGGGGACCCCCACCCCACCGGCTTCCTCTTAGGTCCCCGCCTGGCTTTCAGAACAGCTCAGTGACCCCTGTGTGCGTGCCAGGGCCTCTCCCAAAGCCCCTCCCTTTTCCTGCCCAGCTCAGAACAAGTGCTTCCTATGCGACCTCACTAAAGCAAGCACAATGGACTCAGCTGCAGACAGGGGCTTGCTCTGGGCCTGGGTTGAGTTAAATCTCAGCTCCTGGCGAAATTGTCTTAGGGACTCTGGGAAGGGGAGTACTGTATGCCCGTGGACCACTCACTTCCCGACCCTGGATTCTGTCCACTGGGTGCCAGAAGCACCTCCACGCACTTTTGTCGATGAAGATATCCACCTGCCAAAGTGAGGGGGCTGAAAGCCCATGGTTAGTGTTAGAAGCTGCGTGGAATGGTCGACAGGAAGGACGGAACCCATCGCAATCAATACCACAGCAGGTGTGAACCGGACAGGGTGGGCAGCAAGGAAGCTATCCTCAAGCCTCCCCCCGACTCCCCGCACACGCAGGCGCACGCACGCACAAACGCACTGTGGTGACCAGTCATCCGTGTGCCCATTTCACAGACAAGGCCACTGAGGCTCAAAGCCGAGGACTCTGCTTCGAGGACTCTGCTTCGCAGCGGTAGATCCCACGTGGCACTCGCTGGATTCCCCTGGCGCCAACTGCTACAATGTTAAGGTGGTTCTGGTGCTCCCGCCTCACTTGGGGCTCATCTGTTTGCTCCACTCTTTCAAAGTGGAAAGAAAGCAGCAGAAGTAGGCACAGAGTAGCTCGGCTGCCTGCTGCCCACAAGGGTTCCTTTGGCACAGCCCTGGCCCTAGGCTGTCTCTGGGCCTTTGACGCTGCTGGCAGCCTGCCCCAGACTTATTGGCACAAGCCTTGGGGTTTTATTTAGACAGCGTCAGCTAGCAACTCTGGGCACACAAACCCAGTGGGCGACGGCTGGACTGGGTGTCAGGGGCGTTTCTGCGGAGAGCGAGCGGGGTGAGTCTGAACCCCTGGATTCTGGTGGTGGGGCAGTCACACACCAGGCGGTCTCCTTTGACGCCACCTTCCCTCTCAAGTCCCACTTTCTGGGGCCCGTCCCCCCATGACCCTTCAAACAAAAGCGAGCGAGGGCGGCTAAACTGCCACACTTAGTGAGAGACAGGTTCAGTGGAGAGAGAGGGCGGGAGGGGGGCTGGGTGATGGGTTCAGGATCTGGTCTTTCTGCATCTGGGCTCAGCCAGACTGCCCAGGCAACACCACACAGACTGTGCCACACGACCAGATGGGAGCTGGAGTCTGTCTCCAGGAATGTGGGACCCTCCGCCCATCTCTGGCCAGTCTGCAGAACCCAGCACTGCCACAAATATCCCCCTGTATGCTGATCAACTAAGTGTAGTCAAGTCAGGTTCACCAGGGTACCCAGGGGGTCTTCCTGCACGGCTCTACAAGCTGGCACAGTTGAACAGGGTGTAGGAGGTGACCGTGGCACTGCTCAGCTACAGCTGAGGTGCCTTAGCTGCTTTAAACATGAGACTTTTCAAAGCTCCCCTGTTAGCTCAAGGTTGGACGCTGGTATCACCTCCAAGTGCTGTCCAGTGCTTCAGACCCTCACCCCACCTGCTCCCAGGCTCCCCCCTACGCTAGACAAAAGTTCCTCTGCCACTCACGTGACCTCCTGCTCCCTATGGGCAGGGCGCTTACTTCCCTCGGCCACTCATCTGCTCCCTGTGGCCGTGCATGTGGCCGCGCACGTGGCCACCATTCCGTGTGTCTGCCGGCAGACTTCGGGCATCGCCTATAGAATTCGCCCAGCTCTGCCCGATGGGAACATGCCACTTTCACTCTTGATAGTCACCAAACTCTTTGAATTTCTGGTCAAATGAGCTCCTGTGGCACTGTGATCTGCCACAGGAAGCATCTTCTGTTCTGGGTTAAAGATCTGCGATGGCTCAGGGGTCTGGGGTCTGCAAGCGGCCCTGTGCATGGTCACCTGGGAACACAGGGCATCTCATCCACACCACCCTGATCTATCTGGTCATCCCAGATGGCTAACAGTATCCAACACAGGATGGGGTGAGTCTGGGGGTGCTGGGGGCACCCCCAATCGGTTCTATTCCAGTACTGAATCACCCTGGGGTGGTACAATGCTGTGTAACTGTCACACAGCGCTGTTTGGGGACAACGGTGTTTAACACTGACTCTCCCCCACATGGTCACTGGGGTACAGACGTGTAGGGGAGGGATACTGGGACTGCTGGGGTTCCGTGGCTCTGACCTGTTCTGGACAGACAACTCTTGAGTGGGGATTAAGATCTGGCTTTGGTGAATAGCTGAAACTACCTCCCCCCGCATTGTGTTCCCCAGATGCACAGGAGCCAGAATCTGGGGGCCGGGGAGGGGTGGTGCCTGAAGTTGTACCCCTAAGAGAAGACATTAAATGCAGGGCCCATTATGTCCCATTTCATGGCCATATCTGAGCTGAGAACCACTGCACCCCAATAGTGATAATGACATCTCCCAGGTACAGACTCCAGCTTAATGCTGGAAGGAAGGAGCTCCACAGACAGACCTGAATAACCCCCCCCCACACACACACCTCCCTTTTCCTGTAAGACTCTGAACCTCACACCCACTCTTGCTCTTACCTCCTTCCTGCAGCCACACTGGGCTTTCAGGACTTCTAGAACATGAATCCCTGCACACAGTAGGTACTCAACAGAGGTGTTAAATAAATCTGTGAATGGGGCAGACAGTGAGCAAAAACTCCCAGGATGCAATAGAACAGGAAGTTACTGGGGAGGCCTCTTGGCCATGCCCCCACCAAGCCCCTGGCTATGCCCCCCCTTATCAGCTGAGGAAGAGGCTCCTTGCTTCTCCTCTTCCTCATCTTCCTCCACACATCCCTAAGGTCCCTTTAACCAGTGTGGGACTGGGATGAGGCTCCAGATGGGCTCCCAAGGAGGGACATACTTGAGATCAGGGTTGAGCTGCGAGGGGACTGCAGCTTGGTGAAGGGGCGCCCAGACAGAACAGGGTTTTCGCTCATCTCCTGATTCCCTAGGGATGGGATGGGGTGGGAGGGAGTTTTCCTTTATGGAAAACGGGAAACCCCTCCCAAAGTCAGGGAGGAGACCCACCTAAGGTCCCAGGGCAGGCAAAGGCCAGTCATCTACCTGGGATGCTGCATTCTGCCCCAAGATATAAAGTCAGGCTCAGAGTCGCCTTGATCCCATGACTCGGACTCGGGCACTGGTTTCCATCTTCACAACCTTGCTTCTCGCTGGGTAGACTGAACTGAGGAATCCTTGTAGGTCTGTGGGCCTGCAGTCGCACCAAAAACCTTGGCCAGGACTCGAACTCAGAGCTCCTTCCAGCAGTTCCCCCTCTCCCCTCTTCTTCCCCTCCCACCTCCAGGAGCTTAACACAGAAGCCATTGGCTGCCCTGTCCCCTCCATGTCTCCCTCAGTCCAAGCACGACTCTGAAGTGTCCAGCACTAAGCCACGTATGTGGTTTCCCTCACTTAGTCCAGGTAAGATCGCCCTCCCACTTGGCAGATGAGAAAGCAAGTGGGCTCTGAAAGGAGAAGGGCCCTGGTCACTCTCCTGGGGTGGGCAAGCCTCTGGCTCCTCTGGGTCCCTACTGCCTCGTTCCCAGGGGCCCGGTGAGCATGGCCTGGCCCTTGTCCTGAAGTCCATCCTGTCCAGGCAGCTGCTCTTTTAAAGAGACGGAACTACAAGGGGCCTGTGGCAAGGGGCTATGAGGGGAGTCTGGGGTCCCCCATCTGGCCTTACCTTGACGCTCCTGTCTGGAAAGAAGAGACGGAACTAGGCCAGTCTGACCCAGTTCCTTCTTTCCCAGGGTACCCTGGGCCATCGCCCATCCCAGACCAGCGCTGACTGTCCAGGTCGGTCAGGCGTAGGACCCATCCCTTGGCCAAGGACCGAGTCTGTATTTGTAAACTGCTAGAGGCCAGGATCAGACTGTGGGGATTCTGGTGCCGCCCACCCATGAGGCTTAACGCAGGCAAGCCTTAATGCCCACACCTGTACCCTGAGGTTGTGACCCTGAGTATTGGGTGGGAGGGGCCAGGCAGCTCTACATACTGGTGTTCAGCTGTGAGTCAGGAACCTAATTTCCCCGGCTTCACACCTCAGTGTGGCCGGCTTAGTCCTAATGTCCTGGGCCCCTGGGAAGTGGTCAAAGCAAGAGAATTGGAATCCACCTCACAAAACTGCAAAGTACGTACAGGCAACATCATGAACCCTAGATGAGTCCAAAGCAGCGGAGCCAGGATGCCCCCACCGGACCTGGGAGCAGGCCAGAAGGTGCCCAGCCTCCGCTGTGGCCCAGTGCCAGGAGCTGTCTGTCCAGAGCCAGCCTTGCTCCTGCCTGCCCGAGCCAGGAGCACCAGCATGCCAGTCGGCCAGCCTCAATGCTCCCGTGGGCTGCAATAAAAATTCCTAGACAGGTAGTCAGGTAGGAGGCTGGAGCTAGGAGGCACAGGGAGGTAGCGAGGGACAGAGACTACCTCCTCTGTCCACAGGCTGCAGTGTGGCTACCTGCTGCCCGCAGGATCTTCTGCAAGGCTCAGAGTTCGAGCCTGAGGAGGCCTGTGGAGCCAGAGCTGAAGCTGAGCGAACCCTCTAGGACCTCTGCAGAACCGGCCGCGGAGGAGAGCGTGATCGCAAGGCACGAGGCTGGAAGCCCAGGGCCGCATGGGGTTCTGCTTTATGTCTTACCTGGCTCAGAGCAAGTCACACACACCTGCCGCAAAACCCTGGCACAATTAACATTTTTCCCGAGAGGGAAAAGGGCAGATAACAGGATCCCACAGAGTGTCCTGGGGTGCACCCTGGGACCCACCATGGGTGGTGGGCTTCCCTGTGAACCTGGGGATATCTTATAACCGGAGTAAGGGCACTCAGCTGACGGAGCCCTGTCCTATGGCAGCCTGAGTTGCTGCAATGCCTGCTGGGAGCTTCTACAGATGTTCCTCCGCAGGCGACGGGGGTCTCCCACCATCCAGGCCTCCCACCCTTGCCCCACCCAGAAACACGCCTCACACTACCGTGGGTCACCCTGTGATCTTGGGCTCATTAGAATCAAGTTGACTTTCACACGGCTGGGTGAGCTTAGAAGGTCAAAGGTGAGTCTTAGGTCAAAGAGCAAAGACCTCTTTTCTTTGGCTCTACAAGTACTCCTCAGAGACCCAGGAGGGGTTTAGGGTCCTGGGACACAGCCTAGATACCCCTCTGAAGTTTCATGACTTTTGTCACATCCAAAAACCTGGCAGGAAGAAAACTGCCCAACATCTGTCAAAAACAAAACAAAACAAACAAACAAAAAACATTCTATGGACTCACATTTACTTTTTCCTTGTTTTGAGACTGTCTCATGCAGGTTAGCCTCACACTTGTCAAGGATGATCTTAGATTTCGACCCTCCTACCTCCAGCTCCAGAGAGCTGGGCTCACAGGTGTGCACCGTCATGCCTGGTTTATAGATGTTAGGGAGCAAACTCAAGACTCTGTACATGCTAGTCAAGCACTCTACCCAGTGAGCCACACCTCCAGCCCGAGATTAGTACTTTCTTTTGCAGTTCTGGGAACTCAGGATCTCACACATGCCAGGGAAGTGCTTTATCGACTGAACTACACCCCCAGCTCTCTGTTCCTTTTGACGCTTTAGTCCAGTCTTAAACAGTAGGTCTCAAGAGAATCACTGTGTGCGCCATCCATCGTAGGGGGGGTGGTCACCACAGCGAAACCCAGTGACATCCAGGTCCAGCTCAGTCCACGACCAGCCATCTGCCCTTCTCTCCCTCAGACTCCCCAGCTGTAGAGCAGGCTTGGGGTTCCCGCGGGGGAGGGGGCGGTAACACTGTGTCATGTGTGCGGCAGGCGTTGAGCATATCAGGGCAGCCAGCTGCATGCTGTCCTCACACGGCCTTCAGACGGTGGGACTCACTGCCAACTGCCCATTTCACAGAGAAAAAGCTGAGGCTCGGATTGGGGAGTTGGGGGGCACCCCTAAGGTTAAATAGACAGCCTGACTCTGAGGCCATTTGGTTGCTATCTTTTTCTTCTTCAAAGAATCCAGGAGAGGAGGGGTCAGAGACTAAGGTCTGCCGGTCCCAATCCCTCCCTCCACAGAGGCCCTTGGCGCACCTGTTTGGATGGCCACACCCTGGCCTTCCCACTCCCTCACCCCCCAGGCTGCTCGGTTCTGTCCTGTGGTCCAAGCTGTCTGGGAGAACAGCTGTCTTGGTGCTCACCACCTCTGAGTAACCACTTCCCCAAGACATGACTCATAGCCGTCTGGGGTCACCCACATCTTCCTTCCCTGCCTTTCCTCACCAGGTGAGGCTGGTGCAGGCACAGGGATCTGGAGCGGCCCCGGAAAGCCTGGCTTGCCAGCACCACGAGGCTCTTCCCTGCTGGGTCCCCCTGGCCAGGGCTGGGATTAAGGTACCTGGTCTGAGCCCATGTAGTAGGGCTCAGATTCAGGTTACAGAGTGTTTCCCATGGAGACACCTGGAATCCCCCTCACAGCCGCCCCTTGGCCATTCTTCTGGCCCTGGACTGCCCACTCAGTCACCCACAGATAATAACACAGCTGATAACACAAGCCACCATCCTGGGTCTCGAAGTCACCGCAGCTGAATGAAAGAACGCAGGCAGGAACCATGGACAGGTGAAGTCACGCCTTCACATCCTTGGCAAAGGGAAATCATCCTCCAGGGCCTGGGAACCTGCAGCGGGACTGAGGACAGGTGGAGGGGGGGCGGGGGAGAGTGGTGGTGATGGACAGGGCCTGCCTCTGGATTTGGGAATTGGCTACATACACACATACACACACACAGAGGCACAAACACACACACACACACACACACACACACACACAAGCACCTACACATGCACCCTCCCACTCACATACCCACATGCACGCACACACACATGCACACACACACACCTGCCAAGATAGGTTGCAACACTGTTGTGCGTATCTTATACTGTTATGCACATCTTACACTGTTGTGCACACATTACACTGCACGGAGGAATGTGGAGGCCACTCAGATGAGTGTCCTGGTCGGGGTGCTCAAGGGCAAGTAGCCTCTGGTGGTCTCTGACGGCCTTGGGGTTCACTTGCTTTTTGACAGTGAGGGGAAGGAGGCGATGAGGGCGGGAGAGAAAGAAGAGCCAGGCTCCTGTCCTACTCTGGTCATGAATCCAAAACCTCTTTCCAGAACATTCCCCTTCGGGGTGGGTCTGGGAGACTCCCTTTCCCTTCGACTGTAACCCGATCCTGGACAGTTCCTGCTGTCTGCTGAGGTGCTGGCCTGGTGACTCTTCCAAGAAGAGAGACACGTGGTGGTGGGAGGGTTGGTTCGCCAGCCATGGAAGAGACACATAGACAGGCCCAGCTGGAAAGCCCAAGAGGGCAAAGAGGCCAAGAGGCCCCACCTCGGCCACACCCCTCATTCACCAGTAGGTTCTAAGGCTCAGCCCTGCCGGGACAACAGGTCAGGCTCAGGCTTAGAGCCTCCGCAACCCAAGTTCAAAACTGCCTGCCACCCTGTGCCCAGAGAACCCTGGCGAGTAACTTGGCTCGGCGCCATCATGTACCAGAGCCTCGCCATGAGAACGGATGAGGTGGGACGTGCCACGCGCTCCACGAGGAGTTGCTAAGGTTTAAAAAGCCACAGCGTTGCTGTGGAGAGCACAGCTCCAAGCTGACGAAGCTGTAAGGTGTCAGATCTGTTCCCTGACTCCCCAGAGGCCTCCCAGGGACTCCCCTTTTCTCTTGTTCTTGTTCCCGAAGCTCGCCCCCGCTCACCTCGGAGTCTGTTCCAAGGAAAGAATTTCAAGCTTGTTTTCACTCGAGTGTGAAGGAATGCTGGCTGCGCTGTGCCTATAGACTCAGGACTTCTGTGGAAATAGGGCATCCAGACCAGGCAGAGAGCTGGGTGTGCTGGGGTTCGGGATTGTAGTTTTAAAGAAAGGCAGATAAAGTGGAGCAGGGAGAGAAGGACTGATGAGATGGTCGCCTCTTGCAGATCTAACCACGACTGTAGAACCAGGTCTCTCATATATGAGGGATGACGGGTAGGGGACGAAGAGCTGAGAGCTGAAAGGGGATGGGAGGGGGGGAGGTCATCCTTGGAACTTAAGGACTGTCTGTGACTTGCTAAACAATACAGGGAACTTCATAGCTATGAGAAGGAGCAGAGAAGAGGGTGAGGGGAAAGGGGAAGGAAGGCCAGGCATCTATAGGCAGAGGTAGCCCCTCCCCACAGGGTGCTGCAGCCCCCGGCTATTCTTCTGTAAAGTCATGTACATCCTACAGGGCCAGGGATGCCATTGCTTAGCTCGCTCCAAGTACACAGGACCCCCACTTGGGCAAGAAACTGAGTTCAGTGAGGATGTGGTACAATCGATTAGCGATGTCTGCCACGGGCAGCAAGTCAAATGCTGGATCAAAAGGCAAGCACTCCGCGTCCCCTGATCTATACTTCGAAAGTCACAAAGTACCTGCTGGGTCCTCCTCCAATTAAAAGGGTCACTAGGGAGTTCCCCCCCTTGTGACCTTTCTCAGGCCAGCAAGCTAGCCACAGGACAGACACCCCTGGAGGCACTACGGCTCTGGAGAAGCCAGGAACTTGCGTGGTGAGAAGTGGTGGGAAGTGGGTGAGTCCCACAGGAAGGAGTCCACAAGAGTTGTGAGCAGCTCTTGCATGGAGATTTGGATGCAAAGCCTAGATTTGCAGGGGTGATTTTTGGAAGCCGGGAGGGTAATAACACCTCTGGCCACGTGGCAGGCAACTTTAATTACCCTCCAGATGGGACCAAAGTGACTACTGCATTTAGAGCTCAAAGCAACTAGTCCATCAACAGCAGTGTCCTATGAATGTTCATATACCTTTTGCAGCATGGCAGAGACCCAGTCACTGTACACATCCACCCTGCTCCTTGGAAACAGACCAGGGAGGGATGGTCCCTCACATGGAGCACCTGGCCTCTACCCAGCTCACGGTGGATTGGCGAGCAACTCTCTTTGAGAGGCAACACTTTCAGAGTGAGTGCTTCCTTGAAACTCCCCTCCTGATTCAGAAGGGAGATGCCTACTTATAGACCACCCCTCCTCAATCTATGCTCCGGGGACAAGGAAACACACGTGTAACTAAGACAAGAACGGTGTTCGAGGCTGAAGGGGGGTGGCATGTCATTTGTGGGGTGGCATGTCATTTGTTCTGTTCGCCAATATAACTGACGCCCCTTCAGCTCCTGCTCCCACCTCCTTCTTCCATCCCATAAATAGATTAGAGAAACAGCTCTTGCCTCCGGCCGTGACCCCAAGACCATGACGCTCAGCCTCGCATGAATCACTAGTGGCTCACCGAGTCGCAATTCTGAAGTGACTGACTGATAAGAAGGCGGTCCAGACACCAATAAATGAATCACGCCTTCCGCAAGACCAAACCTTTGGCTTCTGCAGACACCAATTACAAAGTAGAAAGAAAAGAACAAAGAAATTACTCAGGGTGTTTGCGCAAAGTTGATTCATAGGTTTACAGAATTATTACCCACTAAATTGTTTTGGGGAAGGCAATTAGAGCCGGGACCAGCTGGTGCTCACCAGCCAGGGAGCCCAGGATTTGCAAACTGGGGACTAGGTGTGTAAAGTCCTGCAGGTTCTTAGACTAGGGGATCACCCCTCCTTTCACTTTCTATCTTCTTTTAGATTTTATGGCCTACAAATCTGTTCTGAGAGTGTGGAGGAATTAGTACTTAGATACATAGTCTTAGGATAGGAAGTCCGTGATACATTGTTACTTTTCATTCTTTCTGCACACAACAGAACACAGAGAAAGCTGTTCTCTGGTTGCATCAACAGACATCAAATTCCCATGCCATCTCTCAGCCTGCCCTGATCAAAGCTACCACACCTGCTACAGTACATGCTGATGGAGAAATAGCATTCGCTGTGGCCAAGCTCAGAACCTCTTTGTTGGAATGTGGTGTCTGGGGTGAGTCACTCCTGTGGGGCTTGGATTGGATCTGGCTGTACCTGAGCCTCCTGTGGCAGCTTGTGCAAAGTCTGTGAGTGCATCCCCTGGGACTGGATGGCCCAGGTCTGGGTAGAAAGGAGTCCAACTTCTACCTGCATTTGCCTTGGGCAGAAGTGCTGTTTACTGAGTGAACACTTATTATGTGCTGAGCCGCCTTCTCTAGTTAACTCAGTGCAGAATTGGAATTCTCTTTCCTAAGTGCATCTGTCATGATACGGGAGGTAGACTAGCTGATCAAAGGCCACACAGCTAGGCCAGGGGAGGACAGACCTCTCTGGCCAGTCTCAGCTTCCCACTGTCCTACACTAAGTGCACAGCTGGAATGTCACCTGTGTGGTCATCTGGGCCCTGGAGTGGGGTGCAATCAAGGGACTGCAGAGCAGCCTCTGGCCTTGATGGTGGAATTCACATACTTGTCAAAAGTCAACACATGTATGTCTGGACAATACATCATAAAACACACACGTCTGTCTGTTATATATGCACACTGCATTGCCTTCCTGCAGTGTTAACGGCTGACAGCCAAGTGCGTGCATACCTGCACCAATTGCATGCATATCTGTGCTAATTGCATGCATACCTGTGCTAATCGCTTCTATTCCACACCTCTAAAGTCAGGAGGGATGCAGTAGAAGCTTTACCCTTCATGAGTATGAGCCACTGACAACCTCTCTGTAATGGACAGACATCAGCATGTGCCTCGCTTTCTAGAATATGGCTCTGACTCCTGGCGGCTGTAGGGAAACTGAGGACCAGCACTAACCCACTCATTCTCCAACCGTGTCTGTTTATTGGCCACCTACTCTGTGTTGATGGCACCCCGCTGGGACTCAGCAAAGCCTTCTACTGATCCCAAGCACCCTTTAGAGTGAGGTGAAGTGCAGTGGTTTCTCTAGGCTTGAGCTGTGCCGGTCCAGTCCCCAGGGAGCTCCCCACACAGTGGCCAAGGGGAAGAAGAAGAGGAACCAGAAAGTGCCAAGTGGCACCTCATCCAGCATCAGGCAGAACTAGGAGTGACTTTGACCTCAGGAGCACAGTGATAATAAAGAGAGTAGTTGTGATACCCCAAAGGAAAAAGCAAGGTGGACTGGTCTCCAGTCAGCCCCTCTGAGCCTTGGATTGACGATGGTGGCCAGTTCCCAGCTAGTTACACTCCTCCTTCACCCCATCCCAGAGAGAAGCACACACACTATGAGGCAGCTGAGCCTGGTTGAGACAGAAGGGTCTCAAGTTCGAGGCCTTCCTGGGCAACATAGATCCCATCTCAAATAAAACATTAAAAGGGAGGGAGTGAAGGAGTAAGAGAGATGACTCACAACCAAAAGGACCTGAATTCAGATCCCCATGTGAAAATGCCAGATGAAAATGGTGGCAGCCTACACTTCCGGCCCTGGAAGGCAGAGAGCCTGGAAATCTCAGAGCAAAACCATGCAGAGGGAAAACAATCTGGGATGATTCCTGATGTCACCCTTGAACTTCCACAGGTACACACACTCAGTGGCCGCTTCTACACATACCTACACACATGTACGCACCCACATTGACAGCTACACCCCTCCCACACACGGTAGGAATGTAGCTCAGTGGCTTCCTAGGCGGGTCATGCAGCTCAGAAGCTTCCTCCACCCGGTAGCATCTGGATGCCGGACTGGAGGCCTGGGCACAGCTGCATCTGGGATGCCCAAGACCTGAAATGCTCCGAGCCTCGGCCACATGAAAAGAATCACCCTCCAAGTCCCTTTGGCCTTAGCAGGGCTGCCTCAAATCCTGAGATCCTGTGGCAGGGAGCACGGGTGGAGACTTCTGCTCCGGCCCCCAATCAATTTTGAAGTCTCTGCACAATGGGCAAGCCAAGAAGGTACAGTATCCTACCCCCAAAGCCTGGAAACTTCTTTTGAGCATTAAAAATAATTTGTTGCTGAGTGCTGGCTGTGGCTCAGGAATTGTCTTGACGACGCCACAAAGTGGGCGTCAATCCTTCCCCATTTACCAGAGAGGTAAGTGGAGACAGAGGAGGGATCTCACACTTTTTGCCACCACCTTGAAGATTTCCAAAGCCTGCGCCTTGATGGTGTCGATGTACCTGTCTGGAATAGTTTAGAAGTCGGCTTATTCTCAGGGATGAGCACTTCACCTCCAAGAGATGGAGGAGGCCAACAGGGATTCAGCCATCCCTGGATCGATGGGAATCAATGACAGCTTATCGGTGACAGGAGGGGGTGACAGCTGTCGCAGACAGACCAAGTTACAGAACATCTTCTGCGCTCCCACCCGCCCTGCCCACTTCCCTGCCTCATCAATGCCTGTGAGGTGCCCACCAGGCTAAGAGGGGGGTTGCAAAAACAGACGAGGTCCTTGCCTCTCCACTAGGACAGACCCTGTGTGTGTGTGTGTGTGTGTGTGTGTGTGTGTGTGTGTGTGTTGGGGGGGGTGACAGAAGAAAATACCAGGACAGCCCCTGAAGGCAGAGGGCAGGACTGAAGGAGCTCTGTCTCCTCCCCCACCCCAGGGATAGCTCCTCATCTCAACTGTCTGTCCCCTCTTGTGCCCACCCTGGCTGCAAAGCACCTGAACAACACAGGCACCAGCATGGGACGCACACTACAGAATGCCCGAGGGTGCTCTGCATCCCGAGATGCCCCCGATGGAGTCTGGATTTGATCTCTCCAGGGACATAGCATCTGTGTGTCACCCCCAGCTGGGCCATCTCCTGGTGCAGATGTCCTGACCAAGATGGAAGCTCACCCCACACACTGCCCGAAGAGGCAAACACACTTCTAGGGAATGGCAGCGTGTGGCCCAGCGGAACAGCTCTACTGCCTGGTGACGGAATTGGAAACAATACAACACGGGCTTGCAGTCTTGGGCTAAAGTACCTGTCATGGTTAAGTCTTGCAAGGAAAGCTGGTACTCAGAGTCAGTGTATCGAGACAGCAGAGAGAGCAACGAGGTCATGAAATTGGGCTAGAATCCAAAAGGAGCATCAGCAACCTGCCTGTGTGACCTGAGGCAAGTGCCTTAGCCTCTCGGATCCCATTTTTGTATCTGCAAATTAGTGATAATGATAGCTCTCTCTCCCCGAGTTGTTTTGAAGCTGGAGAATGATGTGTCACTAGTTCCTGGCGCATGCACCTCTCTGATCCAACTAGGAGCAGGACTAGAAGCAGAAATCTATCAGTCGCCCTGGGAACAGAAGCCATTCTGTGGTGCTCAGAAAGCTGATGTTCCAACTTTCCCAGACCCCCCCCCAATAGAAGTCCCCCTCCCCTGTAAGCAAGCCATCCTGAGAATTTCCCCAACCTAGTGACAACGCATATCTGCCAGTGACTGACAAGCCCCGGGTAAGACCCCTAAGGTATGGGGTGTGGTTTTGCAATGTCACACATTAGGAAAATAAGACTGTCAAGCTCTGCGTTGCCATGGCTTACCCTGGGGAGCAGCCCACCTTGGGGAGGAGGTAGAGAATGAAGGCCTGGAGAAGTAGAACCGGGGTTGCACCCAGCCCACCCCCTGCATCCCTGCTGTATCTTAGTCCACCCCTGTACACCAGCCCACCTGCTGCACTTGCAATGGTTGTGTTAAAAAAAGACAAACACTGACTCTGATCTTTCAAACTACTAACCTCAGATGCTTGCAACTTTCTGGCTCTCTGCTCTTTAAGAAATCTGGGATGTCACAGTGTGGTGTTTACGACACAGTCCAACTTTTATGCCTCCTCCCCACCCCAGCTTCTGTGCCCCAAAGCTACTGGGATTAAGGGACTCCTGTTGGCAGGCCCCAAAAACACTGTCTGGGCCTCCTGTGCCAGTCGGGCATGCTGGGGGCATGCCGGCTCTGTCTGAGGTGGGCCTGGCAAAGACAAGGATTAGCTATCAATAGTCAATTACCTCCCCATTCAAGATCAGTGTCCCTGGTGGGCAACGGATCCCAAGTCTGCTCTGGCTTGGGGTGAGGGAAGCCTTTCCTTGGGAGAAAACATTCTAATCAGCAGCATGCCACAGAGTGATCACGAGCCAGGGCAAAATGGACATTCAGATCTACTCTGATCCCTGGAATGTACTGTCGTGCCAGACACCTGACCCCCTGCCTCACACCAGTGATGTCTGAATCTTCACTCCGACCCGGTACAGTGCTGCTGTGACCCTTGCTAAAGACAGGGCATGTGATGGAAGATTGCACGGAAGCAGGTATATTCCTCCATTCCTATGACGCTTGTTAACATGGCCAGGCAGGGCATACGGGCAGGTTTCATAGGTCCTCTTAAAAAATAAACTTCTGGTATATAAAATCCAGCATTGGCTGGGCCATAGCTCAGCAGGGGAGCCCTTGCCCACCCAACAAGGTCCTGTGGTTCAACATCAGTCTTTCGGGCCCCTGAAACGGAAGGATGATGTGACCCGGGACACGCACGGCCAGCATGAGCTGAGTAGAAGTGGAAACCTGCCTACTAATTAATTAATTATGCATTTATTTACTTTGCAGTTTTGAGGCCTGAATGCCCAGCCTCTCGCACGCCAAGCTAAGTGCTCTACTGCTGGGCTCTGCCCTCAGCCCTGAGGGCACTGTAAGATTGTCCTGAACTCTGGCACCCTGGCCTGGGATGGCCCTCCTCAGGGCTCCCTGGGACACACAGGGAGCAGACACCCAGCCCCTCAGCTCTGCATGCGCCCAGCCACGCCAGCATTACACAACGCCTTTCAGAAAGCCTGCCTTTGATCTCAGACATCTTACAAGACACCCAGGCTGGCAGGACTCGGCTACCCAAGTTCAACTGTACAATTCGCCTGCCCTAGGCAAAATCTTGGCTGTTGGGCTGCCTGCAACTCTGTCTATGGTGACGTCCCAAGAAAGAAGGCATGGGGAGGGCACTCGAGTTTGGCCCTTCCACCAACGCCAGTCTTCCGGATATTTTCTTACTTTTCTGTAATTGAGCAAACCACAAATGCTTGGCCACCTGGCTCACCTGGGTCAGGGCTCTGGGGCTGCCTGGAGTGGATGCATCTTGCTGTATGGGGATGACAGCCAGAGAGGACCCTGACCCTGCTGACAAGTCACTCTTTCTGGGGTAGCCGCCTGTGCAGTGCCACCTTCCTTTCTGTTTTAAAGGGAACAGCAAATAAATATGTCCAGCCTCTGCAGAACAAAACACCTCCCTTTCCCCCTTACATACCTACATGTTGTAGGTATCTCTAGCCCAGAGATGCTCACAGGCAAAGCAGGAAGAAATAGCAGCTGTGTGTGCAAATCTGCCGCGCGCGTGTGTGTGTGTGTGTGTGTGTGTGTGTGTGTGCGTGCGCGCGCATGTATGCATGTGCACACAAGCTATCTATTTTTGCATCTTGACAAATGGTAAATCGGTCTCTGGCCCAGGGTCATGCTGCACCTGCAGCTGGATTATCCCACAACCCCTGGGGCACTGAAGCTACTGTCTGACCCAAGACCACAGTCACAACACGCAGCTTCCTTGCTGCCCTGTGATCTAAAACCCAGATAGAGGAAATCAGTGTGGAAGCCACGAGGAAAACAGCTGGCATCTAACACGAAACATTTCAACCTGGATCCCCAGACACCCACCTCCCCTGGTGCCAGAATCTCCCGAAAGCAGACCCATGACTGAAACTATAGTTGAAAATCTTCCCCTGTGGGACACCACAGGTGCTTGATAAAGTCCAGTGGATGAGTGGCACGCGTCAGCTTGGAGGGAGAGAGGCCATAGACCTTGAAGGGAACTGATACCTGAAAGGTCTGTCTCTGGCAGCTGCCAGAGAGTCCCTTCCCTCCAGCCAGGGGCATTTGCAGATGGCTGGAGAAGGTTTATGTTGTCTCAACTAGGAGAAGAGTACTGGCATCCGGTGGGTAGAAGCCACTTGGATAGGTCAGTCAACCTTCTCTTGCCTTCCAACAGAAAATTATCTAGCCTCGTGTAGGAGCAGAGTCACCCTGGATTCGAGCCATGTTAAACACAAATGGTATGCACCCGAAAAACCATCGGCAAATAGGGTTTGGGATGGTGCATGCATGTGGGTGTGTGTGTGGGTGCGCACATGTGTGGAGGCAGGAGGACAGTCCTGGGTGTTCCTCAAGTGCCACCTTCCTTGGCCTGTTGAGACAAGGTCTCACTGGCCTGGGGACCCACAAGGCCGGCGCCATCACCATCCCTTGTTTTTTTTTTTTTGTTTGTTTTTGTTTTGTTTTTTAATGTGGGTTCTGGAAATCAAGCTCAGGTCTTTATGCTTGGAAGACAAGCGCTTTACCCACCGGCCCTCTCCCCAGCCCTGGGGTGGTTTTTTGGAATGGTTTGGAGATGAGGAATCAGGGACCCTCACGCTGGCAGTGATGTTAACAAACCAAAGTGTCCCCGCAGAGCCCACTGTATAGGTGAGCCCACAGCAAGAGCTTTTCTGGGCTCTAAGGCACTGCCAGCCCACCATGGGGCTGTGATCGCGGCACTTAGGCTATCCAGACAGCATCCTTCTTATACTCTTCAAGATGTGATAAAAGCAGAGTGGAAAGTCTGGGACCCAACTCTAATTTGTAATGAAACTGAAGAGGTTTTTAAAAGTGCCAGGAAAATGGTGTGTAGTGTGCAGTGTGTGTGTGTGTGTGTGTGTGTGTGTGTGTGTGTGTGCGTGCGTGTGTGTGTGTGTGTGTGTGTACATGCTCAACGATGGGAGTTGGAGGTAGCTTCCTCAAAAAAAAGTTCCACCTTGCTACCTGGGCAGACTTTTTGAACTTAACCCCAGAACTTGGCTTTGACTCTTTAGTTTTTTAAGCTATGTCTGTGGGAACTGTGAATTCCACCTTGACAACACCCCTCTCCAGCCCTGGAGGGTCTTTTGCTAAAGAACTCATCCAGTCCCTTCCGTTCATGGTGGGCCTACTCTAGGGCTCAAGTTCCAAATACAAGAGGCAACATACAGGGCCCACAGAATCACAGCCCTGCACTGGCACTGGGGTGTCAAGGCCCCAGGCAAAGCTCCCTATACTGACTTCTCTGTTTCCAAAGTGGGAGAGGGGGGCTCCAAACTCAGTCAGCCTCTCTGCAGTCTGAAATTTGGGACCTCTGAAAAGTACTGGAGTCTACAACAGATGGACCCACAAAGACTATAAAAGCGCATGGTTCAACCGTATGCAGTCATTTTCAGAAGAGGAAACTGAGGCACAGGGAGGGTTAGGGGTCGGTCTCCTTTTGAAGAGTTTCAGGAGCCCCACGCAGAGTGCTCTGAATACAACTCCAAGTGCCATGGTGACATCACAGCAACCCAGTTCACTTCTTTCCTTCTTTCTCCCTCACTCCCTCTTTTTTGATACAAAGAAACTTCAGGAAACACTAGGTCTTAAGGCTTCCTCACCCCAGACTCTGAGAGAAAACTGATTAACACTCGCAACAAACTGTTACATTGTGTCCACATGTTTAAGTGAGCCTCTCCCTCCCGCCTTAGGGACAAAGTAGGGCACCCAGGGAACCTGCCAGCAGGCCAGGCACTAACCCCAAGGGTCCCTCTCAAATGTGATTGGTTGGGAAGATCACAGGCGTGGATCAGGACTTTAACAAGATGTCTTAGTCTCAGGGTAAACAACATTGGGGCTAATTGGATGAAGAGAGAAAAAAAATCCTGAACCCTGTTGCTTTTTAAAGTCTTGGATGCAAGGGAAGGACAAGCCTGGAATTTCCTATTGTACTCAGAACTTGGAATATGGTGGCCCTAAATGTGGATTCCTCTCCTGGGGAGGTCCTCCACGGTAATTTGGGGGGGGGGGACAAGACAATAAGTTCCTTAAGCAGCAACATGCTGAGCTGTAGCGAGCCACTCCCAAACATGTGCAGACACCTTGAATCACATCCCCGTGGGTTCCAGGAGCCTGCCAGTTAGCGCATGGTCCTTGGGAGCAGCATGGTTTGATGAAAGTCAATTCCTGGCACCTCCTGACCAGGCAACTGGGGAGGAGGGGGAGGGCTTTCAATTCCAGAAGGGAGTGGGTCCAGGTGTGTGGAAGGGCCCACCTCTGACAACCCTGCCCCTGGTGGGACTGTCACAAGTTATTTTTACCTCTTGTGCCTTACTGTATAGGGCTCAGGGGCCCCAAACTGTGACAACCGCCTATGGAGTCACCTAGACTGCCCAGTTCCTAACAGTTGCCCCCGGACATCTGGTCTGGACTAGAGGAAAGCTCAAGCCCAGAAAGGCTTTGTGTAAGGATGACCCCTTTGCCTGGGATGCTTTGGGGTGAAAGAGAAAACTAAAAGCTTCACCCACGCCCAAGTGCACCTGGGTGGCCAGAGAAAAGGGAAGTAGGGACGTCTGGATCTCAACTTCTGTTGGTACTTACAGGGTGCTGACGTCAGCCCAAGGTTCAAATGCTGCGCTGGTCGCCCGGGGTCGACCGCCTCCTTGCAGAGCAAGGCGGTCCCCAAAACGCAAACAGTCCCAAACTTTGACTCATTGTAACCACCGTCCCAGCAAGAGTGAGCCAAGCTGTCCAGACGGCGGCTATTTATAGGAGCATCGGGGACAGACATTCACAATGACACACTCTGGGGATCCGCGGGGGGCCAGACGCATCAGCGTCGAGCCCTGGATTCAGATACCTGGACACAACCGGTTCTCACATCCGCTGGACTCAGACCAGACCCCTCCACCACGCAGAGACACCGGGAGACGGGGGGGGGGAGACACACGCTCCCGCACAGACACCCCAAAACGCGCCGAGCCTCTGACAGACACGCAGACCGCTCACTCCACAGACGCACGCAAACCCACTCACGCCAACCTCACCACAGCACACGGCCTCTCCAGACCCACGCCTGTAGCCCCGAACACCTCGCGGGCCACGCGGGCGTCTTGCACGCCTGTCCCCCGCCCAAAGTTGATCAAGAGCCGGCCTAATTGCCCGCTCGCCATGGCCCCGGAGGGAAATGCAACAGAAACTTCCCGGACCGGCCGCCCCCGCCCTCCCGCGCGCCGCGTCGCCCCCGGGTCCTGGGTCCGAGCCGGGGCGGGAGGGGTGCGGGCGGCGGGGACGGTGCCAGGCTCGCCGCGCCGCGGGACAAAGCCGGGCCGGCCGCCAGCAGCCGCGAGCCTCCAGGAGGGTGCGTCCCGGGCGCGGCGGGCGTGAGGGGAGCGCGGGGCCCCGGGTCCCCCGCGCGTCGCTACGTCCCATCCCGGGGTCCCGGTCCCGTGGGGTCCCCGGCGGGGGCGCGGGCTCACTCACTGATCTCCATGCTCGGAAACAAAGAGCGCTGGCAGTTGCACGTGCAGGAGACATTGGGCTGCCCGGCGGCGGCGGCGGTGCCGTTGACCCCCATCGGCGGTCACGGGCGGCGCGGAACGCGGGGCGCGGGGCGCGGGGGCGGCTCCGGCCGGCGCGCGGGACTCGGGCCCCGCATGCAGGAGGCGCGGCGGGGGGAAGGCGCTCCCGGGCTCGGTCGGCTCGGGCCGCCAAGTTCCCCCGGGCGCCTCGGGGCTCAGCGGCCGCGCTGCTCGGCGCGCCCCGGCCGCCGCTCGCCGGTCCCGGGGGCGTCGGCCGTGGCCGCGGGCGGCGTGCGGGGATCGGGCCGGCGGCCGGGGCGCGCTCGGCCGCCCGGGCTCAGCCTGTGCCGCTGGCGATCCCCAGCCGAGCGCCGCCGCCGCCGCCGCCTCATTCAAGTCCAAGGAGATCGGGTTTCGCTCCGCGCCCGCGGTCGGAGGCAGGCAGACGGTCTGACGTCAGCGCTAGACGGGGCTGCCGGTTCCCACCGCGCGGGGGCCGCGGAGGGGGCGCGCGCTGCGCCAATCCCCGCCGACCAGCCCCGCACCCCTCCCCGGCCGGGGGGCGGGCTCACGGGAGACGGGGCGGGCTCTTAAAGGGCCAGCGTCGGGCGACCCGGTAGACCCGGACCCGCGCGCACCCTCCGGGCCGGGTGGGCTGGGGTCCCGGGATCTGCCGCGGCGACGCCCCGACAGGTTCGCGGCCAGTCGGTGGGGGAGTCTTACCCCCAACGCTACCCCCGGGATGCCCGACGCAGGCTTTCGGGGAGATTCGACAAACCACGAGGTTCCTGGGGGTTCGTGGCAGGGAAATCATAAAAGAAGTCCCCAAGAACCGCGCACTGTCAGATTGTTCTGGCGATTCCTCTCTGCGGACACATGCGGTTCCTGGCCCACCGCGGCTTCCCGGGCTTTAACTCGAGCTTTGGATAGCCGCTTTCGGCGAACCAGAACTCCCGTAGACTCCCGGGGTCCTTGTCATGTAAATGTGCGTAGGAACTCAGTTTTGGCACCCCGGCAGTCAGCGAGGCCTGGGGCGAATACACACCCGTTGTCTGCAGCCCGTGGGGCCACTGGCTGGGGGGGCGTGGCTCAAGAATTCAAAAGGGGGGTTGTAGGAGTGAGCTTTTTTTTCATTGACTTTTAATTACTCCATTGCTAGCGGAACACAGGCTCCTGGTTTAAAAAGACATTAAACTGTTATACAAGAGACCTCCCCACCCTTCCCGAAAGGTACCTCCGTACAGCAAGCAATTATGGTGTGCCTACTGTATGCCAGTAACGCTCCCGAGGTTAACTTAACCTCAGAAGGAATTGGGTAGGCAAAATATTATTTGTCTGCATTTTAGAGACCAGGCGAGTGGCCAGGGAAACGGCTTGCTGAGGTCACGCAGGATGGCCGAGTCTGAGGTCCACCTGGTCCCTGGAGCGCAGGACCCCACCCCCACGTGTTTCCAGTTCTAGGGCAGTGCTGAGATGCCTGGAGTTTTCCTAATGAGCAGAGGCTCCATTTGTGTTGGGAGAGGGGACACTGCTTTATTCTCAACAGACTGGCTAGAAGAGGAGAAAACTGGACTAGGAAAAAAGTCTAGAGTTGCAGAGAGGCCTCCAAATGGGTTAATTCCGTCCTGTAGGTTCTGGGTATTCTAGAGCCCCCCCCCCCAAGAAAGCCCTCGGGACTTCCCAAGAGATTTCCAGTTCAGACTTTATGGGAGTCCCCAGTTTCTCACCCAGAGGGAGGTTCCTAGTCTGTCACCTTTTGCCATCATTGAAAGAGTAGGTCAGTCTCAAGGTCGGGACACTCCCCCCCAGAAGATCTTTGGCCCCTGAAGGTCTAGCTGAAATTTGACCCCTATAAACTGGAGGTAAAATTCAGCTAAGCCTGCCTAGGAGGACCCAGAGAACTTGGGCTGAGCAGACTGGCGATGTCAAGTCCCCTCTTCTCCCCCCCCCCTTCATCTTTGAGGTGGATTAAGTTCCTGGGGTAGCATTTTTTTTTTCAGTTAACAAACTCCCCCTGAGCTCTCCTGCATATCCCCGCCCTGCCCCAAGTCTCCAGCAGATCTGACTGGTGGGAAATGGCATATGGATTGTCTTGGAAATGGGGCAGCTGTACCACAGTGGAGGTTGAGTACCAGCAGACCCAAATAACCAGCTTTGTTCCGTGGATTGAAAGGCGATCAACCTGCCCACAACCCTGACCTCCCACTGATCAGTCTGGGGCCACAACAATGGCCACCATTTACTGAGTGCTTTGGTGGCAACCTCACTTGTGCCCACCTGTCACCTGGGATTGGCTGACTGTGTCCTCTGTCCCAAATGCTGGGCATGGAGCATGGTGGTTGGAATGAGACACCCCCCCCACACACACACACAAGATAAAGTGGACACTGCCGTGAGATGGCGATCAAGTGTCCACTTCTCTGGCCTTACTTTCCTTTTCTGCAAAATGGGGCAGCCAAAGCTGCTTTCACATGGCATCAAGAAAGGGGCCAGTGTCCAGAAAGTGTAAAAAGAAGACCGAGTGTTAGCGGGTCCTTGTGGCACCTGGAGCCCATTTAAGGTCCTTCGCCAGGCAAATGGATGGATGGCCTGTTTGCCCCCCCCCCTAGAAGGAGCCTAAGTTGGACTGCCTGAACTCCTGGCACCTTCCTGAGTGCCAGGGGCTGTCAGGTAAAGTATGGAATGCCTGGTTAAGTCTGGACTTCAGGTAACCCATGAGTAATGTCTTGCAAGCTGAGCAACCTCAGGCACTATTCAGAATGAAAGTCAGATTTAGCTGGGTACCTTGTGGTTTTCTTTAAATACTTTATAATTTATTAAAGAGAAGAGAGAGAGAGAGAGAGAGGGAGAAAGCATGCACACCATGATACAGAGGTCAAAGGACAACTTTCTCCTTCAGCTGTGTGGACTCCCAAGGATCAAAGTCAGGTAGCCAGATTTGTTTAACCACTGAGCCATCTTGCCCTGTACCTTGTGTTATTTGCAAGATCTCTTAACCCTTTGTGTGCTTGGTACTGTGCTGTTGGGAATTCAGCTGTGAGGGGATGGAGACTACCTTCAGGGTAGACACTTTTTTTGCCCAGAGTGAGGCAGGGAAAGAGTGCTGGGAAAGAATGTTGGGTGAGCTGAGGGGAGGGGAGGGGAAGGGTCCCATCATGAACTGCTAGAGTACTCTGAGAAAAGCAACAAGCCAGAGAAAGACTCCCTTTCTGCCTTTCCCCTCCCCCTCCCTCTTCCTTGTGTGAAGTACTCAAATCGCTTGTCGTTTTACCTATCACTGATCTACACCTATCTCAACCCTCCTTTGACCTTTTATTTGGAGCTGGGGTCTCACCGCGTTACCAAGGCTGGCCTTGAACTTGTAGTCTTCCTGTCCCAGCAGGGCTGGCTAGCTTCCTTGTTCATTCAACAAATAACAGTTCTGTTCCATGCTGGGCTCCATGTGGGGTCCTGGCACAGGGCTTAAAGTCATAGGGGCTGGGATCTCAACAGGGGGTGAAGGGGTCACATCTCACTGGAGCATCCTCTGAGGGCCAGGTGTGAACCATGCCCTCCTGGGATCTGGCCCTGCTGGGGTGCATATTCTCAGGGGTGAGCCAGCCCAGACGGTGCATGTGTAAACATGAACCTTGCCACAATTCAGAGGAACAAGAGCTGGAACATCAGGCAGCAGGTCTGGGTTTGCAGGTGCCATGTGTCCAGGAAGTAGGGCCACCTCCCTAGGGAATCAGGAGTAGGTATGTCAGGGGTGACAAGGGGCAAGCGGGTACAAGGCTAAAGCCATGGGAAGTATCAGAGCTTAGGCCATTTTGGTCCCCAGAAGTCTGTAGTTTGGATGCATTTCCTAACCCAGCTAGGTCTAGGGATTGTGAAACAGGTTTGTGTCCCCAGGCGACTGCCGGGACAGGCCTTTCAGGGACTCCAGACAGCGTGGCCCTGTGCCCTACCACGGGCTGGATTTGCTCCAGAGAAATATGCAGAGAGAAAGGGCTTGTCCCAGCCCAGCAGTAAGGGGACTTTGCTGTATGAGACTGGCTGAAGTGGCTTCTTGGGGTACATACACCACCCACGCTTGTTCAGAAAAGCCAAGGCTTGGTTCACTGTTCTGTTGTCGAATGCGATCCCACAGCGGTGAGCATCAATAGCTTTTGGACAAAAGATCTCAAAACTTGTACAGCCAGCCTCGTGTGGATGCCAGGCCTGAGCTGGCTGCCAGCTGGGGACCGGTGGGAACCAGCGTGGGTTCTGGGCCATGGCCCATGGGGTCTGGCCAAGACCTGCAAGTGCCCGCTGGCCAGGAGTGGCTGGGCAGTGTGGAAAGTCACTTGCTCTGAGAGGACTCCTTGGGGCCCCGCTGCCCCCTCACCTCTGTCTGGGGACAGAGTTGTTTCCTCCCTAACAGCCCCAGAAAGCCTTATGGGTTAGTGACACTGCCCCCTCCCACCTCCATCTCTTCTCTTTATCTTTAAAAGTTCTTCCAACTGAGACATCTCTCCCTTCCCCCTCCCCTTCAAATCTTTCCCCGGCTAACGTCTTCGGACATTGTTGGGGACCACCATGATCAGGGCTCGGTTCTCCCTGCGAAAGTCTCCCACACAATCATTCAGCAGGGTCCGTCAGTGAGCGAGGCCTTCACACAAGTGCACATGTGTATGTGCGTTCAAGGATACACACCTTGGGTTCTCCCAAGCCTTGGAGACCAAACCCATATTGTTCCACTTGACAGAGAAGGAACACTGAGGTTTGAGGCCAATAAGAGGAGATGTTAATATGCCCCAAAGCCCTGAGGGTCTGCACCTGGTTTCAGCCATGGTACCTTCTGCACCCCTTCCTTCGACGTTGCTCCCTCTGGTTCAGGTGGTGCTGGTCATTCCTTCCAGGCTTGAGTCACCCCAAGACCCTCCAGCTCTTCAGTTCACATTTGTCTCTCTGTGGGATGGTTCTCTGTCATACAACACCCCTCCCCCAGGGGAGGGCAGCTGTGGCTGCCAGCTCCCAGGTTCTGCATGGGTGACCTGACCCAGTGACCCCACCTAGCTGAACCTAGGTGGGAGAGGATTTCACAATGAGGACCAAGAGTCTGACCAGGGGCGTGGAGTATGCATGCTATGAGGTCCTGCCTCCATCTGCTTGGACTGCCTGTCCCAAGGGTGGGAGTCCCTGTGGCTCACTCTCTGGCAGTCCTTGTTTGAGCAGGAGGGCTCTGCAGTTGTCTGCAGAATAGAGACTCGAGGGGTATCTGCTCACACAAGCACCCAGATCGTATCTGGGGCAACCCCATGTCAGGATTTTCCTCCCTGTCTGCTCCTCCTCCAGCTCCTGGTAGCTCTGCCAAGGAAGGATCCAGAAGCCAGAAACCTGGTCAGCCTTGCCAAGAACAAGCATTAGCCTGGTCCCTGAGTCTGAGGTTTCACCCACAAGGATGTGTGGAGTGGCTGCACACACGTGTGCATGTGTGTACACGTGTGGTGAGTATGTGGGTGTGTCGCAGGCACGTGTGGGCACGTGTGGGCATGCTCGAACAGTGTGCTCCATGCGTGACAGCAGGATTCCGTGGTTGTGTCCTGCGCGTTGGGTGTGGACACAGGAGCTCAGGTGTTGGGCCCGTCACAGGAGGGGGGTTTGGAGGGAGGGGAGAGTTGACTTTTCCAACAAGGTGAAGCAATTTGACTAAAGGTCCTACATATCCGCATCCCAAGGTGTCACCCACTTCCTCCCTGAAGCATCCCCTCTTAATTCCATGAGAAGACAAGACGGTGGGGGGTAGATAGGGGGAGCACAGGAGTAAACTGAGGCTGAGGAGGGGACGAGGTGTGGCTGAGGTCAAGATGGCTGTGGAAAACAAGCCCAGCCCAGATGTTCTCCTAAAGGGTTCCAGGCCCTTGGACAGCCTAGCGCCTAGATCTTCATACTCTGGGTTGAGCCTGGTAAAGACTGGGAAGATTCCAGAAGTCCAACCAGAGTGAACCACTTCCAAGCAAGAATTGTTTGCCACTTTAGCTGATTTAGTGCCCCAGAGTGTGGGGAAAACACATTCTGGATGCCAGTTCTCAAGAGTGCTGCAGCTGCCATGAGTGTAATAACACAGAGTAATGATTCTCAAGTATGTCTAAGCATGTGTTTATTGCATGTGTGTGCACCTACATGTATGTGTATATCTGTGCATGTGTGCATTGCATGTGTGTGTATCTACATGCGTATGCATGTGTGTGCTATGTGCATTTACATGTGTGTGTATATATGTGTATGTGTGTACTGCATTGTGATATGTGTATGTATGGGTGTGCCTGTATATGTGAATATGTGTGCGTGTGTATATGTGCATGTGCACATACATCTGTGTGACTATGAGTATTGCATGTATATGTGCATGTGTGTATTCATATGTGCATGTGTTGTGCTTGTATAAATATATATGTATACGTGTTTGCTTGCATGTGTGTACATGTGCATGTGTGTGCCTGTGTGTATGCATGTATGTATGTATATGCCTGTGTGTTTATGCATATATGTGCTTGCGCATGTGTGTATCATGTGTATGAGTGTATGTATGCACGTGTGCCTATTCATATCTACATATCTGTGTGTGCATATGTATATATGCCTGTTTGCACATGTGCCTGTGCATGTGTACATGTATGTGCCCATGTGTATACATGTGCATGTATGTTCGTGTGTGCATTACATGTGTGCATGCATGTATCTCTGTGTGTCTGTCTTCCTTTCTTCCTTATTTAGTCTTGTTTGTTTGTTTTTGAGACTAATTCTCCTGAAAGTCACAATCCTCCTGCTTCTGCTTCCTATGTACTGGAATGACAAGCCTGTATCAACATCCAGCCAAAACTGTGATTCTCAGCAGCATGCTTGGTACCTGGGCAGGCAGGGCATTGAAGGAAATGGAGACAAGAACAGGTGGAGAGGAAGGGAAGCACAAAGTGTAGGCAGTCATGGAGCATGCAGCAAGGCTGGGCTTCAGCTCTATGCCCGGCAAATTCCATGCCTTGTGCACTAGGGTCAGGGAAGGGCCGAAGTGGCTGCAGAGAGTTTGCTTTCTGGGATGAAGGGAAGGCTCATTCACTCATGGGTTCATTTCTCAGACTTTGATTCTGAGCATCCAGAGCAGAGAGATGATGCAGATATCTGTCACTATGATAAACAGCTCCGCGTTGCTTTGGACGTTGACCACTCTGGACCTCAGTTTTCTCTTTTGTACGTGAGACATCTGAAGGTGCACTAGAAGCAGTAAGTGGGTAATAGACATTGGGGCCCAGCATAGCCTGGCTGTTAAGATTCTTGCAGTGGGCTCTGTGCACCAGGGTTCTGAGCCCTGTTGGCGAGCTCACCTCAAGTGCTCATTTCTTCTCTCTGCATGTGTAATTTGCTTTGTTTATTGTCTTTTGCCCCAGCTGACTGTCCCTTTGTGTTCTTAGTATCTGGTCCCAAGAATAGACACTCACATGCCCTTAAGGCCTCCAGCATGCCCGGCAAACATTGTCAGAATCCAGAGGAATCTGGCACCATAGCACCTGCACATCCCCTAGGAGCATGGTGCCAGGTCATCTTGCCAGACTCTGCAGCTGCAACCTGCTGGTGCTTGGCTGGAGGGACCGCCCGGTCCTTGCATCTGCATTGGGCCTTCTGCCCCGGATGCTGCTCTCAGTCATGACACACTACAGCTCTGTAAAGAGTGCTCAGGCTTTGACCTTACACAGAAACTGGCGCTGAACTTGGAGAGAGAGAAGAAGGCGCTTGCTTTGTCCTCTGCTGCCCACTTTATTCCTTCCAGTGCAGGCATGAGCAGGTGTTCAGTTAAAAAAAAAAAAGCTGCTTAGTGAGTGAATGGAAAGCAATTTGGGAGCCAACACGTTGGTTCAGTGGGCAAAGGTGCTTGCTATGCAAGCTTGAGCTCCCAAGTTCAATGCCCGGAACTCAACATAAAAGTGAAAGAAGAGAAACTAATTCCGTAAGTTATCCTCTGACTTCTGCAAATACCCCGTTCATAATTGTTTTAAAAAAATTGAAAAGCAAACAATTTTATAGCCAAGTTTGTGACACATGTTCATAATCTAAGTCTTTCAGAGGCTGAGGCAGGAGATTGGTACTAATTCAAAGTAAACCTTTTCCAACACAGTCCTAAGACTATGTCTCAGACTCTGTCTGAATTGTGCCCCTACCCCCTGGAGCAGGGGAGCAATTTCGTCATGCAGATGGGGTCCTGAAGGATGTTCCATTTCTACTGCACATGCTAAGGAGACAATGGAACTAAGCAGAAACGGAAGGACAAGAGGTCTGATCTTGTCATAATGCCTGAAAGCAAAACACAGAGAAAGAAGGTCCGAGATGGTACACGCCCAGTGCTAGCACTTGGGGGGTAGAGTCAGGAGGATGAGGAGTTCAAGACAATCCTCTCCTTTATATCTAGGTCTGGGCTGGTCTGAGCTGGTCTGTGCTATGAAAGAGACTGTCTCAAACAAAATTTTTTTTAAATTTTTTAATTAAAAAATATTTAATAGGGCTCCTGAGCTAGCCCAACTGGTATCACAGTCACTGTGCGTGTTACTGATAAGTTCACAACTAAACGGCTTAAGGGAACAAGGGGTTTTCTTCACTCTTATAATTCTTATAGTTTCTTGTGCGGCTTGGCGGGAGAGCTCACACCAACACCAGGAGCCAAAGGCCACACCATCTCCACAGGACTGATGAGAGAGGGACGATCCTTACTCATCAAACCACCATGTCTGACCAAGGATACTGAAGGATGCCAACTTACTCCAGCACCTCGCTCCAGTTTTAACCACCTGCCCATGGGCTGGGCCTTCCCCATTAATTAGACAATCTCCTATAGGCTTACTCTGGGCTTAACGACTAAGTCTTTTCAACTGTGCCCAGAGTCCAAGCTTTCCAATTGTCAAGTTGACACCTGTCTCTAATTATGGCGGCAGGTAGGGTTTGCTCACAAGCTTTGTAACCTGAGTTCAACTCCCAGACGTCCATGTGCTGGGAGGAGAGAACTGACTTCTGAAAGTTCTCCCATCTCCACCTGTGCACCATGGGGCACGTGTGTACTCTCTCCTCTCTCTCTCTCTCTTTCTCTGACACACACACAAATAATAAGATTTTAAAATTTTTTATAAAAGAAGGCAGTATATACTGAATATATGTATATGTATATATGTATATATAATTTATTTGAGAGAGAGAGAAAGAACACTCAGTTCAGAGAACGACTTCTGAAGTCAATTCTCTTCCTTCGTCATGTGGGCTCTGGGCATTGAACTCAAGCAGCCAGGTTTGCAAACCTTTATCCTCTGAGCCATCTTGCCAGCCTCCAAACATGTTTAAAAGGACAACGTTGCTTTTCCAAGTCTGGCTCAGAGAGTGTTTGAGGACTCACAAAAGTCTGTGCATGTGTGTTCCCGTGTGTGCTGGAGATCTGAATTCAGCGCCAGGCCCTGAACTCACTTTACCCACAGAGCCATCTCCCCGTCCTCCGCAGAAGTCTTTAATAAAATAAATTTTTAAATAGGCTGCAGAATGGGTTGCAGTTTTGTACAAACCACAATGTTGGGGAAAAGACTAAAACATTAAATGCTGATGGGGCCACACTGTGAATGAGACTTAAATCGGTACAAATTTCTTCGATTGCCTAATCTATTTTCTACAATGAACATCAAATTTCAAAAACAGATGTGAGGCCCTGGGTTTGTAATCCCAGCCTCCCATCCTGGAGGTGGAGCAGGGTAGAATCAGGGATTCAAAGTGATTCTCCGCTACATAATAGATCTGAGGCCAGCCTGGGCTACAAGAAACCCTGTCTCAAAAAGAAAAGTCTATTTAAGGGGCTGGAGAGGTGGCTCAGGGGTTAAGCCTCTGCCTTCCAGGCAGAAGGTCCTGAGTTCAGATCCTAGACCCCACATATAGACGTTGGGCGGAAGCAGGAGCCGCCTGTGTTTCTGGTCCTGTGAATCCCTGGGCAGAGTAAACAAGGAGGAGGTGGAGGCGGTCCATGGCGGTTCCCGAATTCGCCCGTGGTTCTACACACATACACATATATGCACACACACACACACACATGCACAATGAATAAATAATAATAATAAAAAAATTTTAAAAAGAAAAATCTATTTAAATGTACCGAAGTCTCTCCTCTCTTGGGCTCTTTAATCAGTCAAGACACTTAAGAAGGGGGGTGGGGGTGGGGAAGGGAATATCGGTTGCAGAAATGTGACAGGCCATGGGCCAATCCCAAGTTTGAATTCCGAGAGAAGTCAGTTCCATTGGACGCAAGTGCTGGGGCGTCGACCAATGTGGGAAGAGGGGCAGCCACCCCTCGGGGACTCGGGTTTACCCGGGGGTCCAAATTAAAGACCAGGGTGCTCCAGGCTGCAGAAGGCTCTGGGCCCTTCCTGAGACATCCAGGCCCTCAGGATCTTGGCCAAGCAACTTACCCACCCTGGGAAGCAGCAAGGTTTTCTGAGGATCCCTGACAGAGCCTGACAGGACACAGGACGGAAGCCCACCTCGTGTCTAGGTGAGTCTTCCTCCACGGCTGGGCCCAATCACAGCACCTCCTTGGACAGCTCTAGGCACCAGGGGGGATTCAAGGGCACCCTGTGTATGTCAGAGGGAATGCCCCGTGGTCCACATCAGTAGGTATTTCCTGAAGGACGATTTCCAAGACCGACTGTTAGCATGGTGCTCCATCAACTTCTGGATCCCTGGCCGTCTTATTATTTGCTTGTTTGTTTCAGACCCTCTCACTGTGTGTAGCCCAGGCTGCCCTTGAAGTCACAACCTTTCTGTCAGCCTCTCCATGCCAGAATGACGGACCTATGCCACCTCGCCCTGTCAGGGCTCTTCTCTCTTTTTTTTTTTTTTTTTTTAGAATTTTTTTATTTATTATTTATTCAATTGTGTGTATATGCGTGTGTATATGTGTGTGTGTGTGTGTGTGTGTGTAGAACCACGGACGAATTCAGGAACCACCATGAACGCCTCCACCTCCTCCTTGTTTACTCTGCCCCGGGATTCACAGGCTCCACCCTACCAGGACCAGAAACGCAGGCCGCCCCTGCTTCTGCCTGGCGTCTATACATGGGGTCTAGGATCAGAACTCGGGACCTTCTGCCTGCAAGGCAGAGGCTTAACCCCTGAGCCACCTCTCCAGCCCAGGGCTCTTCTCTTAACCACTGTGCAGTTCCAGCGTTTCTTCAGCCTGTCATCTTCTTTCTGCGCTCCTGAGAAACCCTCCTAAACCTACCTGGACCACGGAAGGGAGTGAGCGGGGAGAAAGCAGGCTGGATTGGCTGGAGAGTGGGGGTCCTAACACCTATCACACTGCCCTATTCTGCTGAGTGGAGTGGTCAGATGCTCCTCTGGCCACACTGTGCCCCTGGGCTGAATCTGGGATGGCGTAGGGTGGACCCCGCTGGGCATGTAGCTTGTCTCCCTCCACCACATGGCCAGTAGGCAGGGTCGGCCCTGAATAAAGTGCTTTTCATTTTACCTGCATGAGTTTGAGACTGTTTACCGCAAGACGCCACCACATGTGCCATCTTTATCCACAGGCCCCACATGCCTGTAACTATCTCTGCCCTCAGATCTACTCAGGAAAGAAGGCTGCAGGTGGGGTCCAGGCACCTCAGGGGCTGGCAGGCCTTGCCTCCTGCCTGCTCCTGGAACCCCACACTTCAGAAGTTAGAACCTCTGGATACGTTCAACTTGCTTATCTACTGCCAGGCCCTGGGCGAGGGGTGCTGGATGAGGTAATGCGCCAGCTGGGCCTCAGCAGCTCCTTAGAAGAGAGATCTTGGCTTCCTCCTTGCAAGTTCATCGGGAGGAGATGCGCCCTTGTGTGTCCCAAGGTGTTTCTATCCCCAAAGGCAGAATGCTTGCTCCCCCCAACTGAACTCTGAAATCACAGCAGAACTTGCCTTGCTTCTTCCTACCCGACAGTCCCTCAGAAACCGAAGGCTGGACATCGCATTGGTGGACCTTGGTCAGGGCTGGGGCTGCAGCTCAGTTGGTAGAGTTCTTGCCTCGCGTGCAGGACTCCCTGGGTTCCATCTCCAGCCCCCCAAAAACACATGTCTAGAATCCTGGCATGCAGAAGGTGAAGGGAGGACGGTGAGCGGTGCAAGGTCATCGTGGCTACAAGTTAAATTGGAGGTCAGCCTGGGCTACATGAGATGCTGTCAACATTATTCAGAGCCCCTTCTGAGCACAGGGGTCAGGGCCCTGTGCGACTGCATGTGCCCCCACAGGTAGTCTTTGGGCTGATATCATCTTCTGGAACCACAGGGGACTGGATGGGAGCTAGCATAGCCAGGGCAAGGGTGGTCTCTGGCTGGCCTGGGGAAGTCACCAGAATATGGCCCCTGGGTTCTTGTGCTTGTAGTCTGGACAAGAATCCTGGCCACCTTCAACACAGCCTCGCTTTAGCTTCTGTTGCATTTGATGAAGGTGCACAGTTCACAGTGCAATGCCACCTACGGCGAGATTCCCGTCCAACTTTATTCTCTTCCACCTAGAAAGTTCCAAGGACTCCTCCCCCAAAGATGCTGCAGGTCTTACTGGACTCCAACTTCCCTGCTCTTGAACATCACAGAGATTGATTGACATCCTGTGCATCTCTCTGTTTGCTTCCCGCAAAAGTATGGGAGATGAAGGCTTGTTCCTTCTTCACCACTAAATAGCGTCCCTCTGTGTGACCAGTTACCGCCTGTGTCTTTTCCATGCCCCTGTCTGTTGGCTGCCTTGACTTCCTAGAGTGTTCTTAGTTCCTTGGTATGCAGGCCTCAGGCCATTGGGTTGTAAACCAGACAGTCACTCCCTGACCCACAGGGCATGGTTCCAAGAACAGAGGGGAGTCCCTGGTGTGCCCTGCCTCCTATCTTTATCCATCTGAGGGCAAAAACGGGCACAAAGAACAGGCAGAACCAAACTACCTGCTCACAAGCCCCGCACTTTCCTCTCCTTCCAAACCTGACTATTTTACTTGCAGTGCCACATGGCTGGGCTGAAGGTTAGCTGGTCCCCTTCCCCCCAACGGAGATAAATCAGTCACAGCTCAATGTTGTGTCTGCCAGGAAGCAAGGCTTCCTTCTAGCAAAGCCTCCATCCAGGTGGCCAGAGGCAGCTGCGCTCTGGACTCCACCCTCAAGTTCTGCAGTAACCACAGCTTGGGCCTGGGGCTTTGAGTGGGACCCAGCTGCTACCTACACAGCCCCATTTCCTCCCTCATGGTGCTCACATCCAATGCCCACATCCACTGGGGCATGGCCTTGAATGTGACCCATTTCAGCTAACCACAGGGCCTTTGCTCTTGCTCGGGAGTATGCACTAGAGTGGTCTGGTTACTGTCTGGACAATTTTCTCTTCCTCTTCCACCCCCCGCCCCTCTTTAAGCCCCGTGCCGTCTCTGTTCTCTTCCTTAGACTTCCAGGAGCTATACTTAAATACATTGGTTCATCATTCATTTGCTGGCTGTACTTCCTCCTTCAGCTCAGCTGCTGTAAAGAGGGGACCTTCACCGCAGCATGAAGACGAGTCAGATAATCACAGGCCTGTGTCCCCCAGGAAGAGGGACCAGCCCCTCAGGGGGCCATCCCTATGCCCAGCTGCTCCCACAGGGGGTGGGGCACGGTACTCTCGCCCCATATTTATGGCACCATTTGGTGCCTTTTTGGTGAAGCCCCCGATTCAAAGTACCCAGAGCCTGTGTGGGAAGTAGATGCGGCAGGTCAGCGGGGCCACCCGTGCCCTGAGGTGGGGCAGACCTGCTCTCTGGAAGGGGGCCGTCAAGCTAGGCCTGGCGCTGCAGGCCAGCCCAGCTGCTCAGGATGCTGTGGCCAGAGAAGCTGAGGTCAAGGTCTGCCTGGGACAGGGAGCAAGTTCAGGACCAGCCTGGGCAGCTTAGTGACCCCCCTCCTCCCCTACTCCTTGTGCCATGGTTTGGAGGTACAGTGCTCCCCTGAGCAGGCACGTGTGTTTGAATCCTTAGCTGATGTCATTGGAGAAGGTCGAGGCACCTTTGGGAATCGCTGGAGAAAGGGGCATCAGAGGGGGCGGGCCTGGTGGTCTGGTGGCCCCGCCCTGCTTCCTCTCACTCTCTTGCTCTCTCTGCCTGCTGATGGCTGTGGTGACCTGAAGCAGCCTCCTGCTTCTGCCTCCAGCCGCGCCTTCTGCTGGGCTGGTCTCGCCATCATGGACGAGACCCTTTCTGGAACTGTAAGTCAAATAAGTGCTTTTCCCCCTAACTTGCTTGAGTGTAATGTTGTCTCGCAACAGTAAGAGAGATGAGACTACAAGAAATTAAGGAGGAAGAGGAGGAGGTGGAAGAAGAACAGGGGGAGGAGAAGGAAGAGGAGGAGGAGGAGGAAGAAGAAGAGTAGGAAGAAGAGGAAGAAGAGTAGGAAGAGGAGGAAGAAGAAAAGGAGGGGAGGAGGAGGAGAGGGCTTGGGAATGTAGTTCAGAGCCGAGCACTTGCCTGGCATGCGTGAGACCCTGGTTCTGTGCCTAGTGTAAGGCTGATGTAAGTAAGGTGTCAGTGTCCAACTGGCCAACACCAGTGCTTTCTTGGTTTATTTGGGGACCTTCATCTGCAGAATGAGAGACAGGGCTCTGTTGTGACCGGGAGCAACTGGACTCCTCCCAGCAGGTCTCCATCCATCCACATGGAAGCCACGTGGTCCCTCAGCTCCCTGTGTTCCTGGCCAAAGACAGCTGAAAGTCCAGTGAACTTGGGCAGAAGGAGGGAGAGGGGTGGCGGTGTCTGTGGAGACGGTGACGTGCGGAGGAGCCTGGGGTCAGCGTGGGATGTCAGCTGCGTGAGCAGCATCAGCAGCACACATGGGGGAGCTCAGTCTGAGTTCTGAGCTCCTACTGTGCGCTGAGCACCCCCCCATTGTGTGCCTAGCCCTTCCCTACACTGTCACATGGACTTTCTTGGATCCCTGTGAAGTGACTCTGAGGAGTGTCACAGAGAGGAGAATTGCTTGCCTGTGGGTAGAGGCGGGATGCCAAGGCCATCGTGTTAAAGTATTTCCAGGGCTGGGGGCTGGTGCTATACCCAGCGGGCACGCAATGCTGGGCTCCATCCTCAACAACCACAAGAACAAACACACAACAAAAACACACAAAACAAAAATGGATGCTCTTTTCTCTTCATGGGAAAACTCAGATTTGGAAGTCAGGGTGAGCAGAGCCAGCCAGCGTCACCTGACCACCTGGCTCTGGTAGTGGCCACTCCTGAGTCTGCCTCCGAGCCCAGCCGGAGGTCAGCATGGACTTGGCACAGGGCTCTGAGGGCACCGCACATCATCTTGTGTGAACACCCATGGAATCCTGCACCCAAGAGCTGGGCCCTCCTGCCAGCAGTACCACCTGTAGGCAGGATCAGCAGGTGAGTCTCCCCACCCTTCCTGACCCCACAGGCTGCTGCAGGGACTCTCTGGGCAGTGCAGAAAACTCTGTTGCTTAGTGCCTGACAAATACGGGTTCTTCATGGCAATGGCCACCCCAGGGCCCCCGCACCTGTCCGCAGTTGTCCTGAAGCAGAGCAGTAGAAAGGGAGGGAGAAGTGTTTTGGCAAAGGTCGCTGTGGGGTGAATGGTGCACAGGCAGGGAGCTCATATTTCGGACGACCACAGAGACAAAGACTATTCACGTCGACGCATAAGTGTGAAGTTCCGGGGTCGGAAATAAATAAGGATGTAAGACGCTGTGTGATGGATCACTCTGGAGAACATGCCTCCAGGCCTGGTCAAGAGAGTTAGCGACTCAGCAGGCCCAGCCCCAAGGGGGCTAGGATGACCTGCGGGTTGTTGCAAAGGTGCATCAACATGACAACTGAAGGCTGAGCTCTGGGCACATCTGGAAAGAATTGGTAGTTACGGTAAGTATTGAGCAAGCCATGGGAGATTATCTGATTGATGTGGGAAGAACCAGCCCACGGTGGATAAAACGGAGGGAGCGGGTTCAGGTCTTTGGCACATGTGGGTAGACTCGCAGTCTGACACATGAGGTTTTCCCCTCCCTCAGCAATCCCTGCGGATATGAAGCGACTGGTTGCCTTGGCTGCTGGGGTTTGCATGAATTCTCCTGCCAAACTGGACTATGGTCACGGAGACTCGGGAGCCAGAGTGAACTCCCGTGTTCCCCTAGGCTCTGGGTGGTGAATGCATCACAACGTGCAAGCACATGCACCACAGGGCCCTGACTCTGATCCCAGCTTTGGTATTTTTGAAACTGGTCCTGAAGGCTGGGTCCTGCTCGCCTGAGGTCCCTTTGCACATCACACTGCCTCTGGGACTCCAGGGGCTTCTCTCTGACCCAGACAGAACAGGAAAGAGGTGGAGGCCTCAGGGCAGCACGTGAGTCTCCGTCCCTCAGAGAAAGATGGCGAACAAAAAGTTTCTGATGGGGACGTAAGGCGCTTCCTTCCAAGGGGAAGGGAGCCTGGGACATAAGAAGTCCAAATCTGACTTCTTATTTGTACTCCGTCTCAGACTGCCAGCTGCCGGTTCTTCTGGGAAAAGCACACGATGGGGTGGCCATGTGCAGAGGTTAAGAGGTTCTCATTGTGCATCCAGAGACCCAGCTATGTCTCCCACTGCATCCTGAAGATGCGCAGCCTGTGCCCGGCTCTGGGTTCAGAATGATGCTCTGTGAGGTGAACATGTGTTACGCACTGCGATGCTTCCTCTTTATTGACAGCGTAACAGGATTTAGAATCACCATGGAAACCAACTGTGGGCGTGTCTGTGAGGCATTTTCTGGACTAGGTTAATCGAGGTGGTCAGACACCCTTGAAGGTGGGCGGCTCCATTCCGCAGGCTGTGGTCCTGGACTGAATGAAAGGAGAAAGCGAGCTGAGCACCAGCAACCATCTCTCTCTGCTTCCTGTCTGTGGATGCCACGTGAGCAGCCAGTCTCCTGCTTCTGCCTCCCCCCCATGCCTTCCCTGCCGTGATGGACTGCACTCACTCTCTGACAGTCCGAATCAAGCCGCCTTCCTTAAGCTGGTTCGTTGGGGGTGTTTTGTCCCAGCAAAGTAACTAAGATGCTCACTGAACATGGCTGCATTCTGCCAGGCATCCCAAAAACCAGACCTGTTTGGGTGGGTCCCATCAGCTGGGAGTGGGTGAGCAAACAAATGCTGGCTTTGTTCAGAGTTCTCTGCCCGGGTGTCAGGTTTCATTGACACACCAGCCTGTGGTTTGTTTGCCTATTGTCTGTGGTGACTTTTGGAGCTGGGGGGGGTAGGGGGGCCATGTGACAGAGACTGTTCATCCCATAGAACTTGCAACATTTTTCTTCTCTGGCTTTTGATAAGGAAAGGCTTGCTTGTTGCTGGCCTAGAAAAAAAAAACCTTAGATGGCTGCAGGTGGGATCAGCCACGCCCATCTGCAACAGGGATGCTTACTCGGTTAGTTTAGGGTCCCGCCTGGTGTCTTCCAGAAGATTCCAGTGGACTGCCAGAGCTGTGAATGCTGCTTCAAGCATCGGTTGTTCTATTTGGTGCCATTGGGAGCAACAGATGAGTGTAATGGGCAGGTGCCTAAGCACGGGCCATCCTCTCAGCCAGGACAGGTGCCAGGAGTATGTGGGATGGAAGGGGAGTCCATGGGGGCCTGGAACACTCTGCAGGCAGGAAAACAGTACATTGGCCTCTGGGCTTGTGGCATTGTGGGCTCTGGGCAGCCACTCTGCACCTGCATATCCACGGTCCTTCCAGATGGGTGAGCCTCCCCTGTTCCAAGGCCAGGCCCAAGGTAGCCCAATACAGGGTCTTTCCACTCAGGGTGCCCAGCCACCCCAGGCTGGGGTTCATATCCAGGCCCCTAGACCACTGTAGGCTGGGGTTCACACCCAGGCTGGGGTTCATGTCCATGGTATCCGGCTACCCAGACTGAATTCACACTCAGGGCCCCGGCCATTCAGGCTGGGGTTCGCCTCCCCAGCTAGTCTCTGTGCTTTGCACCCAGAGCAGAGGGAACTGGTCTGCTTTCCAGTGACAAGCGCTACAGCCGTGGCCGAGGCAACGTCCTGTGGCTTCTTCCTCACAAATCTTTTATTTTTGGCCTGAGACAGCAAATGTGTGGCCAGCGTATCCAAGGAAACCAGGATGCTCAGAGCAAGCTGTACCAAATCTCCACGCTAAAACCATCAGACGGCTAATTCGGGCCGCTCCGCTTATTTATTTAATTATTTTTAGGCCCCTGTGCATTGCTCTACACACTTTCTTGACAAATGCCTATGCCAGACACACGTGTGTACAGCTGGGACCACGTGCTGGTTCCTGCACGTGGGTTGTGTGTGGCAGGTGCTGTGTGTGTCTTGTATGTCATACATGTATTACATAAATGTGTTTTGGGTATGGATGTATATGAGGTGTGTTTCTGTGAGTATGTGGCTCTGTGTGTGTATGTCTGCATGTTATGTATATGTCGTGTCATTGTGTGAACTTGCGTGCATATTGTATGTGTACTGTGTTTTGTGAATGTTGTAGGTGTGTTTTTTATGTGTGCACATGTGTTGTTTCTGAGCATATGCTGTTGGCATTGTATACATGAGTTTGGTATGTGTGGCTTTTATAAACAGTGTCTGTGTATGTGTGCTACATGGGCGTGCATATTATATAGGTATGTATACTATATGGGCGTGTGCTACATGGGTTTGAGTGTTATGTGGGCCTGTGTACTCTACGGTTGTGTGTGCTCTATGGGCCTGTGCACTATATGGTTATGTGTGTTCTATGGGCCTGTATACTATACGGCTGCATGAGTTAGAGGCTTATGTACTGTACGGCCGCGTGTGCTATGGGCCTGCATACTGTACGGCCGCGTGTGCGCAGGCACTGCTTTGGGGAGCTGGTGGATAGGGTGTTGGATCTTGGAACATCAGACAGAAGCAGTAAATGAGAACTGTGTCCCCTGGTTCACAGATCTGGGCCCTTCACACGCCCCTCCCTTCTCCTTGCCCCTTCTTTGCCATCCGTCTGGAGACCTCTGTCTGGAGACAAGGGCTTAGAGGGTGTTGCTCATGTCCTGCCCTCTGGTTTGGGACAGCCTGATGCAGGCACCCAGTGAACCTGCCCCCGAAGCCACCCAGAGGTTCCTTGTCCTTGCTGGCTCCTGCCTCCTGTTTTCCCAGCTACTACCAGTTCGTTCCCATTGCTGTAACCATGCTGCTGCCGGGAGGTCACCCAAGGGGACTCATGCAGAATGCCGTTGAGCCTGGCTGCTCTCTGCATCGTAAGCATTTCACTATCGGCTCCCATCTTTGTGCATTTTCATGCCTTATATTTCAGGATGGTATCCCCTTGTGTAGTTACAGCCCTGCTCCTTATCTAGCCAGCGGGTAGAGCCCACCCATGGCAGTTGGCTTCAGCTAACCCGAAGCTTCCAAGTTGAACCTGTGGGAACACCTCTGAGGAATTATTTACGGTAGGCCTCTATCGGCCTGGAGGACACTGTCTAACTGCACGACTGATGTGGAAAACCCAGCTCATAGTGGGGGGACTATTTCCCCAGGCAGGTAGCCAGCTGGCATCATGCACGCTGTCAAGCCAGAGCGGCGTTGGGCCCGGCCTCTGCTCTTGCTGTGGGTGTGGGGCGACCAGGTTCCTCGGCCCCTGTGGCAACTCTCCTCCGTCATGATTTATTGTAACTTGGGATCAGAAGTTGTTCCCCTAAATTGTTTGGATTGGGTATTATTTACATCGATACAACATGAGCCCGAGACACTACCTCTTGCTTAAGGTGCAGTTACCTGTCAGAGAATAACGTGGGTGCACCGATAATGGGCTCTCCAAGCGAATGTCCCTGTGCTTGGATAAGAGACAAAACGAGGGGCTGGGAGATACTCAGTGGGTAGAATGCTTGTGTGCCACACGGGGACCTGAGCTGGGATCCCAGCACCCACGTGAAGCCAGGCATGCTGGTAATCCCAGCGCTGGGAGACAGGAAGGTCACAAGCCGGTCGGTTCAGCGAGAGACTGTGCCTCAGGGCAGTTAAGCAAGAAGTCATAGATAAGAACATCAGGTAACCTCCTCGCCTCCGTGTGTGCACCCTCACATGCATCTGGCATGTACCTGCACAGCACCCACACAGCACCCCACACGCACCCCCATACACACATCCTCACACCCACCCACACATGCACCCCCACATGTACCCACACACACGAATCCTCTCACATGAACCCCCATGTGCACCCCCATACACATCCTCACACACACCCATGTGCACCTGCACACGCACCCACACACGTACCCACACATGCACCCTGACACGTAACCCCATAGACACATACCCCATACGCACCCCCACATACCCCCACATGCACCCACACAACACCTCACATACACCCACACAGCACCCCCACATGCACTTCCACACGCACCCCCCACATGCACCACCAAATGCACCCACACAGCACCCCCACATGCACCCACACATACATCCTCTCACACACCCACACACTCCCATCATGCATCCTCTCACACACTCACACACATGCATCTACACACACATCTGCAAGCATGTACCCCACACACATTCACACACCCTCATACATACCACACATGCATCTACACACATGCATCTGCACTTGCATATGCACCCACACCCACACATGCACTCACACGTGCACCCACATGCATCCCACACACCCACACACTAAATTTAAGTGTCCTGTGACATCCCTACCCGTTCCTGTTTCCACCTCCCATTACAAGATCACTGTTACCCTGATTTTCTAAATTTAATTTTATTTATTGTTATCATCAGTGTGTGTGGTTGTCAGCTCGTGTGTGTGTGTGTGTGTGTGTGTGTGTGTGTGTGTGTGTCATAGTGCGCATTGGAAGCCAGAGGACAACCTTGCAGTGTCTGTTCTCTCCTTCAACAGTGGCCTCCAGGGATCAAACTTGCTTTTCAGGCTGGCTCAGCAAGTGCCTTCACCAGCTGAGCATCTCACTGGCGTGCGTGTGTGCGTGTGTGTGTGCGCGTGCGTGCGCGCGCGTGTGTGCCAGAGGGCACTGTGTGTCCCTATGGAGGCCCAAGGGTGCCGTCAAGAATCGCTCTGGATTGCTCTCCCTCTTTATTGCTTTGCTCTGGGTTTCTCAGGCTCCGCCTTCCAGGACCAGAATTTCAGGCTTCCTGGTGTCTTTACGTGAGATCTGGGGATCTGAACTCAGGTCCTCGTGCTCTCTAGGCAGATGTTTTAACTCCGGAGCATCTTCTTAGCCCATGCTTCTGTTTCTGTATTCCTGCTGACATGCAAGCCAGTCACAGCTGCACCCAAAGTACGCAGCATGTCTTTCTGGTGCCTGTGGGCCCGAGTCTCAGCCAGCAAGTCTCTGTACACAGACCATTCGCTGGCATCTCTGGTGCCCAAGTGACATGGGATCCCGCTGAATCTCTTGTCCTCAGTACTCCATACACATCGCACCGTGGTAGGAGAGCAGTGCCTGCCGCAGGGGCTCCGAGGGCATCTGCTGAGGCATCTGAATTCCTTCCTGGTGTCTTCTCAAGTGTTCACACATGGTCTGGGCTTGGAGTCCGTCCCTTCCTCTGGGGAGCTTCTGTCCAGACTGCGTGTCCTTCCCATGATGCTTTGTGCTAAGCAGACACAAGCATGTGGGCCTCTTTCTGTCTCTCTCTGTCCCATCTTCCTTCTTTGCTACCCGCTTGCTCTCTGTGGGCCGCATTGTCTTTGACGATGACCCTCTGCCTCACCTTAAGAGGGTGCTCAGGACTGCAGCAAGGACTGGTTTATTCCCAGAGGACGGTGAGGGCTGGCGGGAAGTGTCTCTGACCTTCTGCTCTTCTCTTAAGCTCCTGGAGTACCAAAGCACAGGGCTCCCCCAGGCAAGGACAGCGATGGGACGATCTTTCTCAGAGTGGCCTGTAGCATGTTCCAGGCTCCCTTGGAATGTTTGCAAGGCCTTCTGGGCAGAGATACAATGTCCTCTGGTCACTAACTGGGGCCATCTTTGTGAGGCCTTTCAAGGGGGTTATGAATACCAGACTTTCTAGTTAAACAACAAGTACTTCATCTGTGTAAATATGAGGCAAATTTCGTGCAGGGACATAATTACACTAAGCACTCCTTTTTAAACTGAAATCTACACTTAACTGGTCATCGTGTGTTTTTATTTCCTGCAATTGGTGGAGCTAAGACAGATGAATCCCCAAGAGTGAATTTGTATCGGCTATCTCATGCTGGGTAACAAATGACCATGAATGTCACTGTTTTCAAAACCCATCCTCGTGGTCTTGCAGCTCAGGAGTGAGCTGACAGAGCTTCGGCTTGAGGGAAAATCAGTGGTGTCTGTGCTGTTTGATCCTTTGACATGGCACCGTGGGAGCCTCCAGTCTCCCCTGTTCTTGGCAGAGTGTTCTCCCTGTGTCTGTCTGTATGTCCAAGGTGGCCGAGGGAAGGGGCGTGGCAGTGAGTGTGCCGTGGGTGGAGCTCACAGAGTGGCATCCTTCATCCTTCGGCACTGGAACAATTCCCAGGCAATTCCTAGGCCATCCAGGCTGTCAGGGGAGGGGGTGTGACTCAGCATCTGTCTTACACTGGGTCACGTCCCACCCCCTCACCCTTCCTTGTCAGTTCAGTAACCCCAGGCCAAGACCTGTCTCTCTGAGCAAAGCCCAGAGCTCATGTACCTCTCTGCACAGCTGCCTGCGGGGAGGGGGAAAGGGAGGGGGGGGGACTCAGAGTGCGCTTCACCTCCAACTGTGCTCCCCTGTTCTACCTGCCCATCTGCCCTCTTCTCTGTTACCCTTTCCACTCAGAGAGAACATTTGGGGTCCCCAGGTCAAATAGCTGACTGCTTTCAGGGCCTGATGCTCTGCAGAGGTTCATCCCACCATCAACCTCACTGGGTTTAGACACTGCCAGGAGACCCCTCTGGGCATGTCTATGAGGGTATTTTCAGAAAGGTTTAACTGAGCAGGGAAGAGCTGCCCTGAATATGGATGGCACCATGCCATGGATTCGAGGCCCATTTTGAATAAGAAGGGGGGATAGAAGAGAAAGAAGCTGAGCACCAGGATCCCCTGGTTTCTGTTTCCCACGTGCCAAGATTCGAGGAATGGCAGCTGCATGTTCTTTCAGCCATGGACTCTGCCACAAGTCCCCTGCCTGAGATGGACTGAACCTTCCTAAACCATGAGCCAAAATAAACCCTCTTTCCCTTAACGTTTTTGTCACTGTAATAAGAAAAGTACTTAACACAGAAAATCAGTACCAAGAGTGGGTATGTTGCTGTGACCATCTGGCCATGAGGTTCTCGGGCCTTTGAAACTGGTTTGTGGGAGGGTCATGGATCTTAATAAGCCCTCATGCAAGGAGTTGGAAGACCAGAACAGCAGGAGGAATGCAGGAGGTAGAGGCTTACGAGGTTGCAGAGGGAAACAAGGACCCTCCTGGACACCTTTTATTCTGTCTTCTTGGTGACACAGGTACACTGTGCTGAAAACTTGCTGGGCTGAAAGTTAACGGGCTAAATCTCAACACAGCCGAGGGGTTCAGGCTGTGGTACGGTTATCACATGCCGTGTTTAGTCAGGTTTACAGCAGGCAATTCGAAGCAGGAAGATATGAAAAATGTTCAGTTTGGCAAGAAAAGGAGCATGAATGAGATCCAAGTTTTGGACAGGCAGACATGGCAACTGTAAGCACATTACAGAAATTCGTGCCGTGGAGGAGAAACCTTACCCCTTGCAGGAAAGCAAGAAAGATTTCTTGAAGATGAAACTCTGCCCTTTGCTGACTCAAAGGTAGATTTGAGATCCTGGACAGAGAATGATTCCACAGGCTTTTGGGAACAATGGCGGTGGAGGGAAATGCTGGCCCAAAGTTCACTGCAAAGAGCTGAGCAGCTGCTATGACCGTGTTCAAAGGGAACCCTACACCTAGGGCTGGTCTTTCAGGAAAAATCTAGGCATTGTGGGGTTGGAAGGCACCAAAGTTTCATAATATAGCTGAGGCAGGATTGGAGCCTTTTATGTGCTGGACAGGTGAAGCTTAAGTTTCAGACCTCTAGAATTTTGGAGGTGCCAGAGCCACAAGATAGCCACTAAGGAAGCACGGAGGAGAGTGGGCTCCAGAGAGAAGCTATGAGTCCTGGAGGTGATAGAGTTGAGGAGGGTGTCATTACCCAAAGCTGCCCGAGGTCAGGTGGGGCCAGCCAAGTCCCAGACACTGAGGGGAGCTGCGGGGGGAGGGTGGTATTTGCCCTGCTGAGCTCTGGTCTTACGTTGGTCTCATCTTTCCTTGCTGTGTTCCCACCCCTCCCTTGTGGTATTAGAATGTTTACTCTGGGCCCCTGTGAGCTGGAAATAGATGACTTCTTTTCTGGATTTTATATAGAAGCTCCCAGTTGTGAGATGGGCTTAGTCTTAGAAGACACTTTGAACTTCGGTGAGACAAGATGACCCAGCCATAGCACCCCAAGTCCTCACCTCACAGGAGCCGTGAGAACAGATCCCTGTGGGTTGACATGGCTGAAGTTTTGGGGTGCGAGTTGAACCCTGAGTAGCCCTCACATCCAGCTGCCAGAGTGGCTGCGATGGAGACATTGGCAGCCGTGGGGCAGTTGCTCAGGCCAGGGGCTCTCCCACCCCAGTGGTCCATAGGACTTGGTCAGTCAGAGATTCTAGGGGACAGGGGCTTCCATGCACAAGCAGAGGCCACGGGAATGCGCCTGCCTGCATGGGCCTCCCTCACTTGCGTGTTCAGCCCCCCACAGTCAGGCCTACGCCTCCCACTAGCCCATCTGCTCCGTCCTGCCCAATTCCTGCTCTCAGGGCGCCCCCTCGCCTTCCCTCACAGGCTACCCATCAACTGCACAGATAAGGGACTCCCTGCTCTGGAACTCGGGATACCCCCAACAAGAGAGCCGTGTGCCCTCTGCAGCTTGGGAGAGAGGCCACAATTTGTCCTGCAGGACCAAAAGTAAGTTGCACACTTCTGAAAATAAAAATAGCCAAGCTTTTTTATTTTATTTTATTTTTTACATCTCCACCCGCCCCCAATTATAAAAACAGTGCGGGCTCATGGCAAAAAATAGAGAACTCGGGAAATCGAAAGGAGAAAGAGAGTGGAAAGAGTCCAGAAGCCTGCAGCCCAGCAACCGGCTTTTACCATTTTGAGACATTTCTTCCCGGCTCCCTCCTATGTGTATTTACACACATGGGTGCGTGCGTGTGTATGTGCATATGTATATGTGTGTGTGTGTGTGTGTGTGTGTGTGTGTTTAAATATATAGAGGAACAAAAATAGAACCACGCTATGAGGCAGTTTAGTGCTTTTTTCCACTTAACAACCACAGCTTTTTCCATCTGAGCACAGGTAGACCAGAATCTTTTGGGCTGCAGAGCATGCACGTTTGGAGGCATCCGTCCCCTGAAGCTGGACAGGGAGGTCGTGGCTGGTTGTGACTGCCATGTGACCACCTCTCACAGTGCTGTGTGCTGAGCTGATGTGCTGGTCCTTCTGGGGGGGTGTCTAGAGTTAAGGGTGGTGAGGGGTCTGGGTTTATCTCATCAGCCGTTTGTTTCTTGTTTCTTACTCGACTCACAGTCTCATTCTCGCAGAGCGTCATGATGCCCAGCTGTGGGTTCACTGCTCTTGGGGCGCTGTTTGGAAGCTGGTATCGGCAGCTTCGATTCGGGTTCAACCCACATTCAGATGAGGGAGAGGAAACCCAGAGGTGTCAGGGTCAGAGTGGGACAAGCAGACCCCTGACTGAGGCAGGAGTGAAGCTCCGGAGTGCCACCCCCACCACAGCAACAGAAGAAAGACCCCTGGGGCCAGGGGCTTGCAGGCACCAGTCTGACGCTTGCCTCTTCATGGGCGAGTGGAGCAGGCATGGCAAACAGCGATACTGCTTCATGCGTGACCTGCTGGGGAAGACTTGCAGGGGAACAAGAGGAGAGTCTTGCTTTGGATGGGCAGATCTGGAAGATTCTCTTTGAGGTCAAGACCTCTGAACTGAGACCCGAAGAGCTATAGGAGTCTCCTCAGAAAAGCTGACAGGGAGCAGGGAGTCTCCAGGCATGTGCAAAGGCCCTGAGGCTAGTGTGGCCTGAGTGAGTCTGAGATGCTGGAAGAAGGCGTGTTCTGCAGCTTGTTCCAAAGCCGCCAGAGAGTGGAGAAGATGACAAGCTTGGCATCTTCTTGCTGCTGCTGGAGAAACAGAGGCACCATTCGTTGCCCAAGTTCACAGGGCTGATTGGTACCATGCAAAGCTGAGTCTGTGCCCCCATGAGGACATGAAACCCTTCCCCTTACTTGCTGACTCCGTCAGAGAAGATGGCGTCCTGACTTACATGTGGTGTCCTGATTTTAATGGTGGCAACCAGTTAAAAGGAAGCTGAAACAAACCATGTGTACCGATCAGACTTTGTGGGCCACACGTGGCTGGCTCTGTGGGCGTCTCTGCACCTCTGTCCCTTTGTCTGACCGTCTACAGGGTGCCAGTCTCTGCCCTGTGGACAAGAGTCTGGAAGGTGAATCCCCGTGTCCTTCTTGCCACCAGCTCTTGAAGGGGAGAAGTTTCTGGAACAGTCTCTGCTGTTGGGGGTCAACCCATCTCCTGCGCTGTCTTTCAGCCTCTGCTTTGCCGTGGGCATCCAATCCCCTATTCAGTGCAGACATGCAGCCCCAGCCCTCACCCAGCATCCAGCTCAGGGGCTAAGACTGCCTCACAAACAGAAGGTCCAGAGTCTGGATCTCGCCTAGTGGGTAGAGCCTGGGAAATCCCAGAGCAAAGCAAAAAGGGGGTAGAAGCAATGCAGGATGATCCCTGAAGTCACCTTTGGTCACACAGTGGACATACAGTGCCTTCTGACACACACACACACACACACACACACACACACACACACACGCACACACACACAAAGTAAAAAAAAAAAGACAACAAAACACAAGGAGCGAGCAAGATGGACTTGCCACACCAGCAAGAGGACCAAGAGTCCAGATCCCCGGATTCCACCTAAAAATGCCAGTGGGCATGGTGCTAAGTAACTTCAGCCTCAGAAGGCAGAGACTGGGGATCCCCAGAGCAAGCTGGCTGTCATGCAGTCCTTCTAATGAGCTCTGGGCGTGACTTGAAACCCTGTCTCAAAGAGACTAAAGTGGGACAGTGATCAATGATGATTCCCGACCTTTGAAAGGATTCACCCATTTGCTCCTACTGATACTCCCTATCTTAAGACATGCTGCACCTCAGGCTGGGGAGATGGCTCACTGGTTAAGCCTCTGCCTCACAAGCAAAAGGACCTGAGTTCGGATCCCAGATTCCACATAAAAATGCTAGGCAGAAATGGTGGTGGCTTGTACTTCTGGCCCTGGAAGGTAGAGCCAGGAAAACCCCAGAGCAAAGCATTAAGGAGGTAGAGCAATCCAGGATGATTCCAGATGTCACACTTGGGCCTCCACAGACAAACACACTTGAGTGCCTTCTACACACATACACACATCCACTTGCACACACATGTGCATAGACATACACATAATACTCCCTGTAAAGCCTCATGCAGGTGGAAGATGTTGGACACGCGGACTTTTTTTTATAAGTCAATGTCCTTTTTTCAGAAGGGTGAAGTCACACAGTTGTTAAGCAGCAACCTAGATTCCAACCCAGGACTTTTAGACCACACACCTCGAGGGAGAGAAACAGGCCATAGTTGACGAATGTGAAAGATAAAACGTGACACATTCGTTCACTCTACCCTCTTTGCCCACCCCTGGGCCACCTCTCAGAGTTGTTGTTCTTATCCCTGGGCATGTGCCATCTTAGATCTCCTTTATAAGTTCTCTGATCTGAGCCAGCACACACGGCGTGTGTGTGTGTGTGTGTGTGTGTGTGTGTGTGTGTGTGTGTGCGCGCGCGCGCGCGCGCGCGCATGCGTGCACGCGTGCTTTCCAATATGTAGTCTTTTGTGCGTATTCCCGCACGATGACATTTCGAGTGGAGCCTGGGGTGGCTGCTAATACCGACTTGAAGGTGTTAAAGTGACTAAGTACAACAGGCTTCCAGACAACAGGCTCATAACAGGTGCTAAGAACCTCTCAAGTGCCTGAGTAATATTCCCGCCTATCACAAACTGCTCCCAATTACACCCTTCAGTTTCCTTTGCTCAAGGAAAGAGAGGGAGGAGCCCACCAGGAAGATGGAGCTTTTGGGAGCCTTCTACAATACACAAGGAGCTGTGTTCCCGTTTGAGGCACATCAGTAAGCCAGGAGAGGTGCCAAGGTATCCTGCAAATGAGGAGCCCGGGAAGCTGGGGAAGGAGCAAGGCAGACCTAGGCTCCGACTCCACGGCCCCTCACATGGGCTGCACAAACACACCGGTACCTGGTCAACAGTCAGTGTGGAGAACTTGCCTCTCTCTGTGCAGGCATGGGGCCCCTTCAAAGCGCAGCTGTAGAGACCCCTGTGGGAAGCTCTTGGGAGCTTCAGGAGGGAAGTATCGGGGTCTCTCTGAGCTCGGGGACTGAAGCTGTCCCTGGCCCGACCTAGTGTCTGTGTCTCTAGACTCCTTGTCTGTAGACGAGACCTAGGCACCTCTGTCACCTATGCATTTCCAGTGGCCCCACTGAAAAGGGGAAATGACAGGGGACATTCGTTTTAATAATTCCATTGCAAGTGATACTTGGGAGCTGGGTGCAGGCACGCGCCCGTAATCCCAGTCCTGGGGAGACAGAGGCAGGAAGGTGGAAGGCTGGGAGCCAGCCCGCGCTGTCTACATTGAGCTCAGTATGTCTAAACTCTTTTAACTTCACTTGCACCCAACAGACATTGTGATATATCTGTAGGCTTCTTTTTGATTTCCACCTGGAACCCCGGGAACCCAGCTGTTGGCTTTCACTGGTGGCTCGCCTCAGCCATGCCAGTGATCAGTGACCCCTCCAGAGAAAGTCACTCCGGGGGACACTGTGTTGCTCCCGCTGGTGCCCCACACAAGGCAGTTTCCGTGTCCAAGGGTCGGCAGTATGTCTTGACATTGTCTTGACCTTGGAGCAAGGTCATCTTCCTGGGCCTCAGTTTCCCTTTTTGCCAAGGGTCTGGCATGGTGGTGCTCACTTTCCTGGCATGCTTTGAGAACCATCCCTGATGTGCAGCGTGTGTGTCGTGATTGCCAGCTAAGTGATGGAAGATATACACGTGTGTGCGGATGAATGAGTGGCCCCAGGAAGAAGCACTGTTGTCTTTGGGACTGTAGAACTTCCTTCTGTGGGACAGCTGTGGAGGAGGGTCTGAGGGGCAGGGTGCTAAATGTCACTCATGCCTCTGACAGGTCCTGTTGTCTGCTCTGCCTCCAGGCTACCGCCAGCCCCTTCACCTTCCCAGGCAACAAGAGGCCAGGGTCTCCCCACAGAGGCTGGCGGCCAGGACTGCACATGAACCCATTTCCTGGTCTGGGTATTTCTTGGGCCTCTGGACTTCCATGCTGCAATCCCTCTGGGAGCAAGATCCTTCTGCCTGTCCTCGAAGTCTGCAGGGAGGACTTTGTGACCTCTCGGGGTGGGGGTGGGGTCACAGCAGGTGAGACCAGTCCCTGGGCAGGTGGATAAGATGGAGGGGGCTGGTTAAGGAAGTTGGCATCCTTTGACAAGTGAGGATCGTCCCTCTCTTAGCAGTTCTGTGGCTATGGGGTGGCCAGTTCCCTCAGCCCTTGGCGTTGGTGTGAGTTCTCCCATCAAGCTGGAGTAAGAACTACGACTGGACAATCTCGAGAGAGAATAAAACCCCTTGTTTCCCTTAAGCCATTTGAATTTATTGGCAACAATGCAGCTTAATTACAACAGTGCACAACGCACACATGCATCCTCTCACAAGCACACACACCCACACACACCCTCCCACATCTATACCCATATTACCATATATCCCCCATTTGCATGTACTACGAACACATCCTCCCACACCCACATGCACCCCCTCACATGTACCCCACACATATGTACCCCACACACATGTGCACACATACATGTACATCACCCATATGCATGCATGAACACAACACACCTAAGCACACATGCATACACATACCACCCACATACACACATGAATACATGCGTACTACACACTCACACTTGTATGTCACAATATATTTATGGACATATTTATACTATACATATGCACACATGTACACCACACATATACACATCCCCACAGATAGATATTGCATATATTCACACCACATGCATACATGTAAACCACATATACATTCACATATGTACACCACACACATAACCCATGCAAACATGTATAGTACATCCATCCTCACATGCATGCATGTACACTACACACACATCCCACACAAGGAAATATTTTAGAGTGCAAGTGACCCCGGTGGTAGAGCACTTTCTTTCCAGACAGGTGCAAGACCCCAGTTTTAATCGCCAATGTACCCCCTTCAGCCCTTACCGCAATAACGTGTTCAACAGCAGTCTGCCTCAATCATGTAAAAAACACATGAAATCCAATGCTCATGTACAAGATGTATATAGCATGTAATCCTGAATAAATCACAATGTCACATCTGGAATGGGGATCTACTGATAATTACATCAGAAACATGTCCAAGGGAATGGCAGGATGGCCATTGCAATCAGCTTAGATGCCTGCTCACAGACCTGGAGACCCGAATTTGCTCCCAGAAGTCTGCGCGGTGGAAGGAGAGAACTGACTTCAGGAAGTGTCCTCTGACCTTCATCACGGCACTGGGGTTATAGGTGTGGCCTCCACAGCAGGTCGATGCAATTGGGATCAAACCCAGGGCTTGTGAATGCTAGGCAAGCGCCCTGTGCGTAAGCCGCCACCCCAGCCCCTGAAATATCACTAGCAGCCAGGATGCCCGTTCCTTCCTGCTGGACGCAGGTCTCCTGGTGTTTAAGCCTCACTCCACTTTTAGAAACATTTTGACTTCTGGGTTTTTGAAACTTGGAGTCACATCTGGGGCTCTGAGGCACCCCTGAGCCCAGCCCGCGGCCCATGAGTCACCCTTGGCGTCTGGGGAAACCGATCAGCTCAGAAGACAGCCCCAACTCCCCCGGGATCCCCAGCTGCTGCTCCTGGCACGAGTCGCACCACTCGCTACCCCCCCTCCTGCCAGACACTTGGGCCGGCTGCCAGTCCCACCCGGATGGCAGCAGACAACCCCCGCCGGGCCTGGCTGTGTGCGTGCGCGTGTGCCCGTGTGCGTGTGCCCAGTGCGTCTGTACCCGCTCAGGAATGTGCCTTTCCTCGCTTCTCCTGGGCTGCCTTGTTTTGCTCTGGGCTGCAAATTCATTTTTAGATTCCAGCCTCCTCCCTCCTCGCCACCTCCCGCTTCTATTCTTAGAACACGAACAGGGATGTGCTTGGGATTTACAGTGCAGTAGACAGGAGTTTGCCACGTGCTCTGGCGCCGAGATAGAGTTAATTAAAAAAGAGGCTTTGAGTGGCGGGTTCATTGGCCGGAGATGGAGACGCAGCTGGCTGGGATCGCTGCCACTACCCAGGGGTGCCCACTGCCCCGGTCGACTCTGCGGATGGACCGATGTTCTGGTCGCCCCGCCTGAGAGGCCCAGGGCGCCATGCGCTTGGGATGGGCTGACCGCGGATGAGTTGTTGGTTAAATATCAATTCTCCAAGTGTGTTGGACGGCTGAGAGATTTTTAATTAGACAAATAAATTTTAAAGGCTTCGGGGAGGAAGACTGCCTCCAGGAATCCGAGTCAGCGGAATGTGTGGCCCAGGGAGGCTCACCTTCCTCAAGGCCGGCCCGGGAGATGTAGGGAGGGAGGTCTGGGAGAGGGGCGAGGAGAGAAGCAGAGAGGCTGGGAGCAAGATGGAGGAGGAAGAGGAGCAGGGTTGGGGCCTGAGGGATCCAGGTGCAAGCGATCAGCTAGAAGGAAGGACGTCCAGTGAGAGCGGCCAGGTGAGGGGTTCAACGAACGACCCCAGTTCTGGTGGCTCCGGCTGTGTGACTTGGGGCAAGGCGCCTGACCTCTCTGGGCCACCATTCTCTCCATAACATTGGGATGTTAATAAGGCCCCTCTTTAAGTTCCCTCAAAGTAGTGCCTGACACAAAGCGGCGATTGTTAATTTATTTAAATTCATCCTAAGGAGAAGAGGACTAGGAGTCCTTATGTGCCAGGGAAAGAGATGGGTTTGCAGACCATGGTCACCCTGTGGGTCTGGGCTTCTTGAATAGCTGACGCTACCTTTGAAGCTCTGTCCCTCTTACCTGGAGTCTTTTGTGAGCACCCTGCCAACCGTTGCATCATCCGAATGTCAAAAGCTTCACGGGTTCCAGGGGTGAAATACTAAGGTCGCAGCCATATGACCCTGCGCCTGTCCTGCTCTCACGTGTGCTGCTGCTACACGGATCATGCTTGGGGAGCGTGCACCAGGCATTCTCGGCAGTGCGTGAATATGGCAAACATCACGGACTCGGCCAAGCAGTGGCCTCGGAGTGTCTCAGCCTCTGTCCCGGGCTCTGCTGGCAACGGAAACGCATGGGCATAATTATGAGCAAAGGGGCAGAAAGTGGAAGTAGAGCGCGTCTCCCTGCCCCTATGTTCCCACCAGACCAGCTGGCAGGATCACCCTTGAGCAAGTCCTGGGCAGTGTGTGGGCACTGGAGGGCACACGGGCACACACAAGCCTCCCTCCCTGCACATGCTGCTCCGTGCCTTCTTACCTTCCCCTGACTCTGCCTGTCCTCATTCTTTTGAGGGGCTGTGTAATATTCAACTCCGCGGTCCAGACTGAGGTACTTCACACATTTGCGATGAAGCACCCTTCCAGTTGCATCATTGATTGGATGCTACTCTGCTTTTCCCCAGAGGAGTTCGTGCTGGCTCCTGGGCTGTGGCTGACTGGGAACCAAAGGGGTCTGACAGAGGAAGGGAGGCATCAGCAATGTGGGCTGTAAGTGGAAAGAGACCCCCTACCTGGGGGCTTGGACATAGGTCATCATACCAGGAAGAAGCCAGAGCTGGGGCCATTTCTGTGCAGGCACTCGGTCTCCTTGACACATTCCCCCCACCCCCAAGCTGGGTCTGATCTATGTGTTATCCCAGCCCAGGAACCAGGTCTATGAGCATCGAACCTTCCAGAAGATTCTCATCAAAGTCCCTGGACATGGTAGAAGAGGCGATCAATAGTTCTTGCTATGTCCAGGTGGAATTTCTCAGCTGCAGAACTGCAAAATAAAATGACAATTGGACACTTTGTTGCCCAGCCTAAAATCATCAGAAAGCCAGGTGCTTAGTCAGCTCTCCCTTGCTGTAACAAAACGTCTGAGGAAATGTCAGCAGGAAAGGTTTGTTTCAGTTCATGGTTTCATTCTCTGGCTGTTCGGCCTGGCTGCTTGTTTCTGTCGGTGCTTTGCAGAAGAAAACTGCTTACGTCAGGGCACCTGGGAAGAGACGGAGGAGTGGGGACACCCCCAGAGGACGTGCCGTCTGGACTTCACTTCCCACCTGTCAGCAGCATCACAGGCTGGGGACCAGGCCTCTCCAGAGTCTTTGGGGGGACATTGAGATCCAAACTAAAGCAGGATCTGTGAGCCCTCCCCTACCCGTAGCCGCCGCTCCACCAGTTCTTGGAACATCGATGAGTTCTCACTGAGTTTTAAAAATCTGAGTGGAACTAATGCAAAGAGGCAGCTTACTGCCTCTGGCTCAGTGACAGTGTGTGGGTCACTGGCCTACGGTGCATTGCAGCAGCATCCTATGAGTGCGCAGCCTCTGCTGTATGCGTAGTGCCGGGCGGTGCATCTGCAGCAGCGTCCAATGCATCCACAGCATGCATTAGAAGGACTGAGCTCTGTCCACGCAACTCCACTTGAGGAGGCTACCAGACCCGCTGACTGTCCAGAGGGTCTGTCCCGCTGCCCCCACTCCTCAAGGGCCCCTCTCTTACTCTAGAGAGGCCGGGCGGTGGCTCAACAAGAGGGACCTGGAGGTGTGAGTGGGGTGCTGTGGGGGAGGGAGGAGGCTCAGGAGAGGGCAGGTCCTGGTGGTGCCGATGCCCCCACCCTTCACAAGGCCTCTTGGGCGTGCCGGAGCCTCAGGTGCCCTCCCTTGTGTGTCTTCTCAGTGCTTTGTGATTATGATTAGGGTTGAACAGAACCAAAGCAAAGCTAATGAATCTCATTGGTGCACCTGGCTGACCCACTTGCCGGCTCCTGGCGCTTCCCTCCCCAGCCATTCCTAGGCAGCACGATGCCCCTGCCTAGAAGCGCCCTTCCAAGGTGTTGGCACCAACAGCCAGGCTTTGCTCCTGTGCCCAGTGCTCCTGTGTCGCCTGCTTCTTTGGCTCAGAGTGACGTGCTGGGAGTTACTCTTACGACTGCGAGCTATGTGCTGGTCTTCCTCCTTTTTTCCCCCGCTTCCTCTGATCCCTCTCTTTTGCTCTCTCCCTCTCTCCCTCCCTCCCTCCTTCCCTCTCTCTCCCTCCATCCTTCCCTCCCTCCCTCTCTTCCTTTCTCTCCCTCCTTCCCTCTCCCTCCCATCTCACCATCACTCTTTTCCTTTCTCCCTCCCTTCCTCTCTTCCTTCCCAGTCCTTCCCTTTGGGAGAAGGGTGTGTATGTCTTTGTGGAAATGGGGTGGGCAGAGCAGACAGGTGAGTGCCTGTGTTACACTCGTGGCCTTCTGTGGACCAGGAATCAGAGAAAGAGACAGTTAGGCCATAAGTGGGGGTGACCTAGAACACACAAAACCCACCCTCTCTCCTCCAGGAAGGTCCTGCCTCTTACGACAGGAGGATCAAAAGTTCGGGGGTCATCCTTGGCTACACAGGGCTATGCGAGGCTCAGTCTTAACAATGGACTGCCTGGCGGTCTTGGGAGCCGCATGGGAACGCATGCCTGCGAGTGCACGCTTGGGAAGTAGAAGCAGGAGGATCAGGAGTTCGAGAGCAGCCCGGGCCACATGAGAGACTCTGTCTCACATCATGAGTGGACACGGGTGGTGTGAGAGCCGGACACGAGCGCAGTCAGCACATGCCTGAAAGTAAAACCTCAGGTGCGATAAGAGAGGTGGATAGGGCGGGACATGTTTGCGGCAGAAGCCTGGTTTGCTTGGGGAGTGGGGGGCGGGCAGACATTTGCTGAGCACAGAGGATGGGGGGGAGTCTGAGGAGAATGTAGGAACTCTTCTACAGTCCCATGGCAGGAAGGGTCTGGTAAGTTCTGGAAGGAAGGCAGGTCGTAGAGGCTGGAGCTCAGATACGGGTGAGGAGGGAGGATGACGTTTAAGGTAAAGGAAGTTGCCAGGTTTAGCCAAAGAAAAATTGCGGGGTGGCCAGTGAAATCTGACTTTCAGCTCAGCGCCAAATACCTTCTGAGTATGGTCATGTCTCCAGTGTTGCTGGACACCTAGGTCATGACCACGACTAGTACTTGTCTGGAATTCAAATTTCCCTGGACAGCCTATAGTGCAGCTGGTGAAATACTGGGACCCTCAGTTGCGGGGGTGGGGGGAGGTCCCAGTGGTCCCTGCAGTGGTCCCCATGGCAGGGAGCCCTGGCCACCCAGGATAGATGCAGACGCTGCTGTGAGCAGCTCTGGAGGAGACCTGCTGGCTGCCCGCCCCACCCTCGAGCAGCCCCGCCTGGCCAGACAGTTCCTGACCCTTCGTTTGTTTTTGTCATTCAAAAATGAGTCATCTCCTCAGCCAGGGCAGTGCCAGGGCTTTCCTGGTGGGAGTGGTGGGGGTGAGGCAGCTCTGCCGCAAGCTTTGGGGTTCAGAGGTCAGTTTGCTGTCTGCCAGGTCAGTCTAGAGGTTTTTGGAGCAGGGTGCTGTGTGTGTGAGTCCTGGGTGCTCGCTGGGAACTATCTCACCTTGAAGAGACTTGGTTTCCTGTCTGTGTAATGGAAACAAGGCCAGCTCCTTCCTCGGGTGAGAGGAGCTTCCTGTGTGCTTCCCTCCTTCAGAAGACTGGTAGGGAGGGAGGGGCCCAGCCACCTCCTGCAGAAGCCAAACGGGAAGGCTTGCAGGCCGTGTGCGGACCGACAGGCTTGGCGGTACACAGCGGTAGAGCAATTGATGTTAACCCCTGGCCTCCACATGCTATGCACGTGCACACACACACACACACACAGCCACAGGTGTATGTGCATACACTATAGCATATGCACCACAAATACACAGGGATACAACTACACACACATATATGCACATACAGAGACACAAGTACACATGCACATGCACATACAGACACAACTACATGTTCACGTGCACACCCACACAGACACAACTACACATGCACACACAGAGCACAACTATACATGCACATGGAACACACACAGACACAACTACACGTGCATACGTACCCATACGTAACATACCACACCATACATACCACCACACACACACACACACACACACACACACACACACGCATAGACATAGGGGTACAGCTGCACACTTACTTATGCACATGTATTTACATGTGCATGTGCTTGCACCACACCACACATACCAAACACACGTATACACAAAAACATATATACATACATACGAGCACAACTACATGCATATGCACACATATGTTCAGGATATATACACGTACGCAATTGAATACAGATACAACTATACAGATGTACAAACGCACACACATAACTGTACATGCACACACATAACTACACACATAACAGAAACAACTACACACACTGATACAACTACACACATGCACACAGACACAACTACACACACAGACACAATTGCACACAGACACAACTACACACACAACTGCACACATGTGCATGCATACATATAGACAACTACATGCATACTCATGTACACACACACACACACACACACACACACACACACACACACACACGGCAAAGTAGTTTCAGTGGACGTTCCCCTCAGCCAGTGTCTCCCAATGTCCCTGCCAACCATCCATCCTCTGGTCAACCTTGGCCTTCCTGTCCCCAGAAGTTTCCATGTAGGCGTCCCGAGGGAAGACAGACTGGCACCAGCAGGGACCTTCACGCCGTGATGGCATCTTATGCTTTGTGGTCCTTGTTTGAATCTGGCTTGGGCCATGTTTGCCCAGACCCAGCTGAGAGGCTCAGACCTTGCCGAGCTGCCTCCCGGGGTCCAGGGCCAGGTTCTGTCCTGTGTTCACATCTGCTTCTGAGCCTGTCGGGAGGGCCTGCGTGTTCTCAAAGTAAGTGACCGCGTAATTGAAAACAGCTCACATTCCTGAGCGTGTTTCAAGTCTTAAATGCGCAGTTGTTCATCTCACCGCTGCTGCCTGTGTTGTGGGGACGGCCTGGAGCAGTACAGTCTCTCTCTCTCTCTTTCTCTTTCTCTCTCTCTCTGGCTCATGTAATCCAGACCTCAAACTCACTATGGAGCTGAAGGAGACCTTGGATCCTAATCCTCCCACCTTAGCTGGGATCACAGTGTAGACCACCACGCCTGCTTTTCTGCTGAGCTAAGGATGGGACCCCAGGACTCCCCCTGCACACTGGGTGGGCGCCCTGCAAACTGGCCCACATTCCTGGCCATCAGATAGATCTGCAGCTCTGCCCATCTCCCTGTTGGAGGCTTTGAATAAAAGTGGGACATGTCAAGTCCCCACTTAAGTCACGTGGGCGGAGTACAGACAAAACACGTAAGTCCGTGTGCCAACAAAGGGACCACCGTGCACCTGGGCCTACGAAGGCAGGGATGATTGGAGCCGGAGGTCTGCTATGAGGGAGGGATGTGGGAGGGCGAGCTTGTTGGGGTAGGAAGTGTCCTCCCCCCAGGAGTTCACGGGCAGTAGTTACCTAATGCCCAGAACAGGATCTTTAATTTTAAAAATTTATTTATTTTGTGCACATGTGCTTGTGCACGCACATGCATATGTGCATGTGTGTGCATGTGTATGTGTGTGTCTGTCTGTCAGAGGACACTGTGTGTCTCTGTGGAGAACCAAGGATGACTTCTGGAATCATCCTGGATTGCTTCTACCTCCTCTTTGCTTTGCTCTGGCCACCAGGGCCAGAAGTTCAGGCCGCCCCTGTTTCTGCCTGGCGTTTTTATGTGGGACCTGGGGTCAGAACTCAGGACCTTACTTGCAAAGCAGAGTCTTAACCCTTGAGCCATCTCTCCAGCCCGAGCAGGGCCTTTAAATACACCCATGTTTAAACCAAGGCCCAGCACCTGCAGATCACATGGCTCTAGAATCCGTACACACACCCATCTGGCCATCATGCTTGGCATAGGGGTCTCCCCAGTAGACAAGCTCCCTCCGCCCTCCCCCTAGGTTGCCCTCACCGAGGTCACCGTTTTCTTGCCCTTGAGTCTGTATAAATGGCCGCATGCGTAGGTGGCTTTTCCTTCCCCTGCAGTCCATCCGTGTTCTTGCATCGGCGGTTCTTCCCTCTTCGTTGCAGTGAATTATTCCACTGCATGGCTTTAGCCATGATGGGGCATCGGTTGCACAGTGTGTGTGCATAGTAACTGTGGGCATTTGAGCTATTTCTGGTTTTTAGTATTATGAGTGATGTTGCTTGGATAAAAGGCTGGTTCTTTCTTGTCCCCATTCCTGTGGGTTCAAGTTTCTTTCTCTCTCTCTTTCTCCCCCCCCCTCCCACTTACACTTACACACAGTCTTTGCTGTGGTGGTTACAGATGTACCGAGTTAGAATCTCACTCTGTAGCCTAGGCTGGTCTGGCATGTCCACTTCTGTGTTAGCCTCCCGAGTGTCAGGATTACAGGTGTGAACCACTCCTGACATATCGGATATGCATTTGAGTCCCTCCCTCTCTCTCTCTCCCCTCTCAGACAGAATCTCATTGTGCAGCCCAGGCTGGCTTCAAATGTGCAGTCCTCCTGCCTCAGATTCGCAGCCGTCAGGATCGCAGGCCCGAGCCACTGTGCCCAGCTTTGCCCCGGTGACTTTGGCCACAGGATCTTCTTGCTTTCCCCGTCCTGGTTCGGGCTGCTGGAGAGCCGCAGCGTGCTCCTCTGGGAAGAGGGCTTCTCATCGCTAAGCCTCTGCCTTTTTGTTCCCCAGCTCCTCTGAAGTCGGGGTTCCCCGGGGGAGATTTCCTCTTCCTGCCCGGCTGCTGGTAGCGCCGACTCTTTCTTCTGAGTTAACGGCTAGACCTAATTAAACAGCTCCGTGCCCAGAGCGCCTCCTCTTCCTCTGTCTGAATACAAATGAGGCTCCCACGCCATTACATTCAGGTCAGCCGCTCAGAGTGAGCCTCTTTCAAATCAAAGGCCAAAGTGATTTCAAAGTCAGCCCCGCTGCATCGTCCTGCAGGGGAGGACCCGGTGAACACTTTTGGGATGAGTCCTCTCCAAGCATCCCCGGGGGTTCACGTGCACGCTGGACTCGGGGTTCAGGAGATCTGTAGAGAGCAGACATGGGGCTTCGATAGTTCCCTGCTCTGTCTGGTCACTCCACGGAGCAAGCAGTGATAAGTCCTTTCTTCGTGGACATCAGGGCGGCAATTCCTTTCAAGTTGGTCGTGGAGATGAGGTGGAGGCCTGTGTGGCATCTGCCTTCACCAGCACCCACACCCGCCCTTGGGGCCAAGGGTTCGAAGATGTCGTGAGAACCTCAGATGAGTCCCGACTCTGGGTGGCAAGAAAAAGCCAGGCTCCGGGTCCCTCACCCCTGCTTCAGAATGGCTCAGGGCTGGAGATCTTCGAGGTTTAGCAAGTAAACTGATCTCTAGCTGGCAGGCAAGGGAGTTTGGAGCTGGTGGACAAGCTGCCCCACCCCCAGGGCATCCTGCTTGATCGTCCCCACTCAGTCCCAGGGGGCTGGGCAAGAACCATGATTTTCTTCTGCAGCCTTCCCGAATTTTCTTTGCTCTTTGTTGACTGGCTCCCGCTGTGTCTGGAAAGGAAGGTAAATCTTAGCCTGGGTGGGCGCGGCGTCCATCCTGGTCCCTTTGCGGGGAACACTTCAAGTCTTCTAGGGGTGCCTGAAGGAGGTGTCTTGTGTTTCCTTTGCCCACTGGCCCAGGAGAGACGAGGATTCTTTCTGCCTTTCTCAGCCCACCCTTCAAGTTTTAAGAGGGAGAAAGATGTTCACTCCTAAAGATGCCGGGAGGTCGGGCGAGAGAACAGATCCTTCACCTGCTGGCTGAATCAAATCCTACACTTATCAAGGCCCTAAGGGGCTCATGAGTGGTCCCTAAACTCTAACTCTAGCCAAGTCTGGTGACACCGGCCCTGTTCCCTAGGGAAAGGTGACCCCAACTGTATAAGACAGGCCCAAAGATGGACATGACTGTGGGGTGGTGCCTGAGAGATTTTGTTTGGTAGCCAGGTTGTCCCCCAAAACCTGACATCTGCCTGCTTCTGCCTCTCCAGAGCTCAGCCCACATCTGCTCCATACACCCAGCAGGACATGATCTCACATTCTAGATCTTTCCCCTTCTCTGTTTTGCTGGCTGGGGCCTGAGAAAATACCCCTGGTGTCACCTTGGCAATTGAAGGCTGAGCACATCTGTAAAGATTTCGTAGTTAAGCTCTGAGCAAGCCTGTAGATTGTCAAATTGGTAGATGGGACACAGCCTGTGGTAGGTGGGTCGGTCCTCTGGGCAGGTGGATAAGATGGAGGGAACTGGTGGAGGAAGTTGGCATTCTTCAGCATGCTTGGACAGACATGCTGCCTAGCAAGGGAAGCGTGCCCCTCTCTCAGCAGTCCTGTGGATATGTCGTGGCTAGTCCCTCTGGCCCCTGGTATTGGTGTGGACTCTCCTGCCAAGCTGCATTAAGAACTGTAATCAGACAACTGTAAGCTCACCTAAAACCCCTTGTTCCTATAAGCTGTGTGTTCGTGGATATACCGGCAGCCATGCAGGCTAATTGTGACAAGCTCAATCTTGGGACCCTCTCCTCTGGTGGGTGTTCACATCTCACACGGTTATCTCTGGGAAATCTTCTCAAATTGTCTCTCTATCCTCCTGGGGAAAACTGTTGGAGATCTCCCCCACGAGAATGAAGTTCTTGGGAGGAGCATTGTGGAGAGCTTGGGTAGGGTCAGCCTGGTTTCTCCGCGGAAGGGGGCGGGGCGCCAAGTTGCCTGGTCGTGAGCACTCGGCCCCTCCAGCTTCCTCCAGCTTCAGCAAATGAGAAGTCAGACATGTGGAGATGCCTGTTGCCAGGAAAGCTTCAGGTGTGGCTCTGTCCAAAGACCTCCCAGGTATGCCCGCCACGCAGTGTCTCCCTGTGGCCCAACTTGTCTCTGGGGAGACAGCTCTCCCTCTGGGTGACCTGTGGCCCCAGAAACACCAGGATTTCCTCCCCTCACCTTCTTTTCCAAATGAGCAGAAAGTGTGCTTTGCTCTCTTGGGCTCTCAGAGACCGACTCTCCCAGTTGACACAATGGATATGTCTCTGATCTAATCAGTTGCTGGAGGGATACAATGTTCTGATTGGCTGCAGCTGGGCTGGGTCAGGTGACACCCTTAAAGTCAGATGTAGGGGCAGCTCTCTGAAAGAACTCTGGGATACCATTCCTAGAGACAGGGGAGGGATGCTGGCTGGACACCCTGCAGTGGGGGTGTGCATAGATCCACTGTGGTACTGGGTGGGTGGGGACCACCCACGTGCCTGGAAGAGTCAAGGCTGAAGTGGTGCTACCCGATAATCGCCGAGTTACCCAAGCCCTGGCTTAATTTAGCTGCAGGCTCTTCCGCGTGTATGTGCCGGAAGCTGGAGTGGCCCGATGTGCCAATGAGGCATCAATTAGAAATAAACTGAACCCGGAGGCTGTCCAGCTTTCATTCCGCCTGCCAGCCTCTACTCTGGGGATTTGTCACCTGGTACCGGGCACCTGGACCCTCTCCATCATCACAGACCCGCTCCACACCCGAGAGCTGGGGTCACCTTCTTCTGCTGGACCCTGCTGTGTCCTCTTAGTTCTTGCAGGGGTGCACATAGAGGGGACGCTTGTGCCTGTCTCCCGGCAGGCTGCTTTCAAAGTCAGACAATAGGGTGGGAGCCCTATTGTACCCTGGGGAGCAACTCGGCTGTTCTGTGACCACCAACCTCACTCTTCCCACTGGATCTGATCACTCGGGATGTCCACTCCTACTGACCACATGTCAGATGGGCACAGGCTGGGCTCCTCTGGGCTGAGGATACCCAGACCTGGCTGGACACAATACCAGGAAGAAGCTCAACCTCCGCGCTGGGAGAGGCAGGGAGCCAAATGTACCTAGAAGCCTCAAGAATTCACTACGCCTGACTCAGACGCTTTGTAGTGACCTCGGGGGACCCAGAGCAGGGCTGCTGGGCCCCCGTCAGCTGCCCCCCCCCCGTCCTGATTGCAGCAGGCCCCAGATGCTCCTCAGGGCGAGACTTACTCCTGCCTTCCAGCCGGGCCTGTGGGGCTGGTCCCCGTGTGGGGCTCTCCTGTCTCAAGTGTTCTCCCACTTCCCTGTGACTCACCCAAGTCCCTGCTGCAGCCACTGCAGCCTTGGGTGACAGTTACCCAGGGGGGGATAGTATCCTGTGAAGTCACATGGTGGGCAAAGAGAGAGAGAGACAAAGACAGAAACAGAGTGATAAGAGAGAGATGGAGTGAGAAAGGGAGGAAGGGAGGAGAGAAAGACAGAGCAAGAGAGAGAGAGGGAAAGGGGAAAGAGAGATACAGAGAGAGACCCTTCCCTTGGTTTTCAAATCATCCTAAACAGTGCTTAGAACTCATTTTTGAGTAAAAGAAGTTCAGTTGAATTTTGGAAATTTCTTCTTTTCCTCCTCCTTCGTGTGCATGTTGTGTGTACGCATATGCATGTGCATGTTGTATGTGTGTGCATGCAAGCACATGCCATAGCTAGCGCTTGTGTGGATGTCGGAGGATAACTTCGTGGAATTGATTTTCTTCTTCCCCAGTTCTGTGGGGCCTCAAGACAAGGGCCTCTTGCACCTAAGCTGTGTGGCCAGCCAGCCGTGTTCCACTGGTGAGCAGCCGTGTTCCACTTGCGAGCAGCCGTGTTCCAGTTGCGAGCAGCCGTGTTCCACTGGTGAGCAGTGAGAGCCGGGTATGGTAGCTCGTGGCTGGCATCTCAGCACTGAGATAGGAAGGCAGCTGTGGCTCCAGGCCAGCCCGGGCTAAGTAGTAATATCCTGCCTCCAAACGTCTAAAGGATGGGGAGATAAGAGGGAGGAGACAGAGGAGGAAAAAGAGGAAGAGGAAGACTTTCGGGGCTCAGCAGAGTGCTTGGCTGGCAGGTCCAGACTTGAGTTCCTTCCAAAGCAGCACAACTCACAGAACACGGTGGGGCGTCAGGGACCATGGAAAGGGTCTACACAGTTCCCTTCAAAGTCTCAGGAGTCTCTGGTGTGTCTTTCTTGAGCTTCCCATGCCCATGCTGTGCTCACAGTGGGTGTGACCTCAGGTCATGTGATCTCCTGTCTAGGTTCACTGTGGAGCCGAATCACCCCCCCACTTGTAATGCTGTACATTTATCCCCAATGGAGAGTAACGATGTCCACGTGGGCAAGAGGCTTGGCAGATGCTGTGGCAGCCGAGACGTGGCTGGTCCAGGCTGCACTGCTCTGCGCCTGGACTGGGGATAGAGCTGGAGTCAGTCATGGGCAGCGGGAGCTCAGGACCTTCTGTGGAGGCAGCTGGCTGCTCTGGGGACTCAGCCTCCAACCTCAGAGACCATGCTCCGTGGGTGCATGCTGGGGATCCGCGCTACTGGGAGACATAGATAGGGGGAGGGGCCCAGCCCAGCGCTGATGGTCAGAATGTGAGCTAAGGGAGGTCCTGATTCACCCTGACAACCAGGGTCCAAGCAAGGGGTGTGTGTGAGGGGGTGCTGGGAGCTTATCCCTGGGCTGGGGGGGCCTGACCCAGCACTGGTAGCCACAGAGGGTCCTCACTGTCTAGTGTGCCTCAGAGTCAGAGCTCCTCTGTCCTGCCCCCTTTCTTCTCCCAGCGAGGCTCTGAGAGATCAACAGTGGTAGGGAGCATCTCAGACTGGGGTCCCCCCCCCCGCCTCCAGGAAGGACACACACAGACCCCTCCCCTACCACAGGGCTGCCAGGAGCTTTTACCACTGCTCTTGAATCCTGGTGAGGAGATTCACGGAAAGGAGACATGCTTCCAGTCCTTGCTCTGCTTCCTTCTCCACTTTAGGGATCCCGTGGAAGCCAGCAGGCCTCTGGCCCCGGGGGGAGGGGTGTGTGGGGGATTAGTCTGGACCACTTGATCTTCTTCCCCTCCCCAACTCCTTGGAACCACTCGCTCTGCCTCTGACACCCAGGGCTCTGAGGACATCTAGAGCCATGGGTGGGCACCCTTGACGACGAGAAGCCCACTCAAGATTCTGACTCCAGTCATTTGTTGTTTTTCCTCTGTGATGACAGGAGTGTGGATTTGGGACCTTTATTTCTCCCGGCCGAGGAGCTTATGTAAAATGAGCCGCATCAGAAGGCGGCTGTCTGCGAGCAAAGAGAGAGAATTAGCACATCCGCACGTGGCTCTGGAAGAGTCTGTAGACATCAGGGCCGGCTTTCCACTCTGCGTTCCCCGCCGAAGCCGCCAACAGTGTCTGACCCCAAAACCTGTCTAGACGGTTTTAGACACTCGATAAACAAATAAATTGCTGGGGGAGGCAGCTGGAGGAGCGCAGGGGGTGTCTGCCACCTCCAGGCTGCTGGATGAGATTTACACTAGGCTGGGAAACGGTCTCCTGGGGACAGAAGCACACGGCTTCCTCTTTCTAGAAAGCTCTCCCTTGGGCCAGGGTCCTGCACAGAATTTGGAGCTGTCTTTCCTTCTAGAAATGCTCTTCTGATTTCTTTTATTTCTATTTATTTTAGATTTTTAAAGAAAATTTTATTTGTGTGTGTGTGTGTGAGAGAGAGAGAGAGAGAGAGAGAGAGAGAGAGAGAGAGAGAGGTGGAGAACATGCCATGCTATGGAGCATTAATGGAGGACAGAGGAAAACATTCTAAGTCAATTCTCTCCTTCCACCATCTGGGCTTCTGGGTTTGAACTCAGGTCTCTAGGCTTATGTGCAGGACTCTTGCCCACAAAGCCATCTCTCTGGTCCCTGATTTCTGATTTCTGCAGCCACCTGGGAGAGAGATTCAGGGTCCTTGTTGGTCAGGAACCCTACAGCATCGACCCTTCAGCCACTTCTTCCGCACTGCTCCAGGACAGAGGTGGGGCCGGTGCAGCCAGATGGGATAGGGATGGACCCCCGGAGAAGGCAGTGGACACACGGGCTGGACAAGCTCCATTCACCCCACCTGAACTCCTTACCCAGCCAGCATCCCCCAACCCAGCGTCCCCCAGCCCTGTGTCACCCAACTCAGCATCTCCCAACCCTCTTTTCCAACCCTTTACCCCAATCCAGCATTACCCAACCCAATATCCCCAAACCAGAGTCTTAGGGGAAGTAGAACATCTCTTTGTATAATTTTAGTCCGGGAATGATTGCAGACACCAAAGAAATCAGAATTCTTCATCTCATTTCGGTGTAGCCCAAGCTGACCTCAAACTCTTGGCCATCCTCCTGCCTCAGCCTCCCCAATGCTGGAGTTACAAGTGTGTGCCGCCGCACCCAGCCTAGAGCTTCCTACATTCAGTGTGCTTTAGGCATATCAGCGGGCTGTTTGCAGCTTCCCGGTCTCCTTGCCATCATGGAGATGAGGTGTGAATAGGTGAACCACACATGGCGAATAGGTGTGCAGCTCCGCCCAGCTCTCAGTCACACACTGCAGACAGATGTGCAGCTCCGCCCAGCTTGCCGCTACCTGGCGCTGCAGTCTGGCCTTCCCCCAGGCCTTGGCTGCCTTCCCTAGCAATGATGATCCTCTTCCCGAGGCTGCAAGAAGCCCACCTGGATGTGCCTCACCTGTGCCCCTCCCTGTGGCTGGGGAGGAGAGTGGGCATGCTGCACCAGTAGTATGGAGGCCACAGCTACCCTGAGACCAGGTTGCTGGGACAGAGTCTTCAGTGCCCTAAGATACTCCAGCAGCCACCCCTAGGACACAGGAGCACAAAAGTCAGGAAAAAGAAGGCGCCATCCAGCTGGGAGATTTGAGTAAAGCAAGATGGGCAGGAACCACAGACCAGCCCCCACCTCCCACTTGGCTACTTCCCCTGCTGCTCCCACACAAGACCTGACGTGGCAGCTGTGGGAAGAAAGGGTTGATTCAGCTCACAGTGCGCGATCTAGCCCATCATGGCGGGGAGGTGGCTTCGCCTGGAGGCTGCAGCCAGAACGTAGAGCGCAGCAGATGCAGATGCTGTACTTAGTACTTGGTACTTGGTACTTGGCTCCCTCCCTCCTCCTCATGCAGTCCAGGATCCAAGACCAGAGTGCGTTGCCGCCCACACTCAGGGCGGCTCTTCCCCTCACAGGAGGGGCTACGGATTCTGTAGGGGGCATCAGCCAGCCTGCTCCCCCTGAGCTCCTCTTCATGCATCTCTAAGGGGTGCTGACTGTGGGAAGAGCCCCAAGTTACAGCCACTCAAACAGGCCAGGATCTATCAAAGGAGCAACCGATGCCCTTCCAGGGGGTCACAGAGGAGTGAGAGGAAGAACATAAGCAGCTGGCATGGGGTGCATGAGACTGGAGGGTGCAGAAAGGGGACAGAAGGGAGATGGGACCTTCCAACCTCCTTTGTGTGGTTTGGTTTCGTTGTGTGTGTTTGATACAGGGTCTTGGGTGGCCCAGGTTGGACTCGCTCAAACTCACTCTGTAGCTGAAGATGACCTCAGGGATCCTGTCCCAGTCTGTGGGGAATCAAGCACCCCTGAGATGGAGGCGGCTATCCCCCCCTCCACCCCAAGAATATGTATGTACTCAGGCACAGCGTCTCAGTGAGAGAGGGCTTTACCTTCTATGCCCAGAGGGTGGTGTGAGATAAGCCAAAACTCAGAACCACCACCCCATGCGGCTGGATTTATGAGCATGGGGCCGGGGAGGAGCCCCAGCTGCTGCTTCTGCCCTGTTGTTGAACTCCTGGAGAATTCCAGAAATTAGAATGCCTGCATCCGAGTCCCTCCCTCGATTACAGCCTGAACCTCTGGGTTGCTCCCCCCTCCGCCCGCCCGCCTGCCTGCCTCTGGGGCTGGTGGGGCCTGGACTTGATCAGGGGAAGATCTTTCTGGAGAGGATAAAGCACTGCCGAATGAGAGGCAGTCTTAGTGGACCCCTGAGCTGAACCCCCAACTTGAACATGCAGATATCCAAATGTGATAGTTAGATTCAGGTGTCAGCTTGACGATTGAGGGCTGAGCTCTGGGCACATTTGTGAAGAATTAGTAGTGGAGTTAAGCCCTGAGCAAGCTGCCGCGGGAAGACCCAGCCCATAGTGGGTGGAATTGTTCTCTGGACAGGTGAGTAAGACGGAGAGAGCTGGCTCAGGGAATTGGCACTCTCTGGCATACTTGGATGACAGGCTCCTCTCTCAGCAGTCCTGTGGATGTGGTCTGGCCCGTTCCCGCGCTCCTGCCCAGCTGGATTAGGAAACATGGCAGACAACTCTAAGCCAGAATAAAACGCCTTGCTCCCAAAAGCTGCTTGGTCATGGATTTATCCTCAACAAACAGCGTAGGTGTGAAACCAAGAGGGGACTCGACCCCCCCCCCCAAGGTTTACTGGATCAGTCTGCAGAAGCTGGCTCAGCGTTTCAGGCCTCAGGTGCACGGGTCTGGCTGCTAGCGGGGCCTGAGGGACGATTGGAAGATTCTGGCAGACCCACCTTGTGGGGCCAGCCGGGCTGCTGCTCCAGGCTCCCCTTGGCTGGCTCAGATTGACAGTGACTGCAGCTCCCCGCAGTGGACTTGAGCTCACAGAGAATGGTCAAGACCCACAGTCTCCTCCTATACCCTTTCACGGGCTGAGCTGGTGGGAGGGGCAGCTCTGGTGTCTTCTCATCCCTGGCTTTCAGGGCCAGGCACACAGTAGGCACTTCTTTAGTGCTTGCTAAAGATACCGGGGATGAAGAGTTCTGCTATACAGCGTGTCTGCCATGGAGAGAACTGTAGTCTTGGAACAGGAATGTGGGGGCATGGGCACCTGTCTCTGGGATAGCACTGACACACGCCCTTGGGGAGCAGGGAGCTTGGCACCCCCCACTCCAGCGTGTGCTTGTGTGCTCACATGCCTTCATGTTGTATCTCCTGTGTCTCCACGGCCCCCCACTTTTCTAAAGACACTTGTCATCCAGCGTTAGTTCACCCCCTCCATCATGGCCGCCTCTGAACCCCATCTGAGATGCTCTGGCAAACACGGTGATTTAAAGGACACCACCCAACCCGGTGAGAGCCCCACAAGGTTAAAGTTGACACAACCACTTCCCCGGTGAGGAAAGTGATGCCCAGACAGCTGTCAGGGCAGAGCTGGGGGGTCTTGTCCCCAGACCCTTTGAGCCGAGAGCGTGGTGGCAAACAAAGGTGGGGAGAGCCCGTGGGCCCCCAGAAAGTCCTTTTACCTTGTTCAATGAGCCTGACATAACTACTGGAAAGGGAAGGAAGGGAGGGAGAGGGAGAGGGGGAGGAAGGGAGGGAGAGGAGGAGCATTCCAGGGACCCCAACCCATCCCTCTTAGGGCTGGACACTGTGTTTCAAAACGGAGAACTGCTGGACAGGCCTTCTAAGGGACCGCTAACCTCGGCTTCAGTTGGTGCAGCTACATCCTGTCCTCCTCCCCCTCCCCCCAGCTTCGGGTGTCATTTACTTTGCATTTGTGAGCAGACACCACAGAGCTCCCCCACGGCTGCCGCATGGTAGGGGACCCCTGAGACGCTGGCTGGCGCGCTGGCTTTCCCAGACAGTTTAGCTGCTTACAAGTCAATAAAAACAAGGTTGCCTGGGACCGGGGCTTCATCCTCCTCCAACCGCACCGCTGTCAGACGCGTGACTGCGCAACGGGGACCATTAAACTCGTAATTAGCTTTCAGAAAGGCTGGGCTGGGAGCCTGGGATGCGACCCGGCTGCTGGCGTCTCGCGGGTGGTTCTTGTCTCTCGGTTGCCTACTGGCTGGGAAGGAAGTGGGGCAGCTCCTGCTGTCAGTCATGGGCTGATATAGAGGAGACCGTGGCTGTCTCTAACTGCTTCCAAGCTGTGCGCTCTCTGACCATTTGCTTCCCCTCTCTGTGCCCCTGAGCTCTGGCAGCCAGGGGCTGACCTCTGGTAGACCAACGCTCTTACCATGAATGGGCTGAGCAGGCTCAAATCTCTCAGAACGAAGTAGCCGTTTCACCTGTACACTGGTGTATCTCTGCATGTGTGCATCATGCACCTACATGCAGTTACATGTGTATGTGCATACAGTTATGTGTATATGTACATGCAGTTACATGTATGCACATGCATGCAGCTATGTGTGTACATGTGAATACAGTTTCATATGTATGTGCATGCAGTTATGTGTGTGTGCAGTTACATGTGTGCATGTGTATACAATTACATGTGTGCATGTGCATGTGTGCATGAGTGTGGAGGACGGAAGACAGGCTTCAAGTTCTGTCTACATTTTTATTTGGTTGTTGGTGTGTATAATACATATATGTATATAGTACACATATGTGTGTGGGTGCAAGTGTGTGTGCATGTGTGTGCATGCATGTGCATAGCGTGTATGCACATATGTGCATAGCAGGTGTGCACATGGAGGCTGCAGGGTGACAGTAGCTGTCTTCCTAGGTCACTTTCCACCTTGCTCTGGAGGCAAGGTGTCAGCGGTATGGGGGTCCCCTGTCTCCCGAGCTCTGGGAGCACATATGGGTGATCACACCTGCCAAGCATTTAAGTGGGTGCTGGGGTCTGAGTTCTAGTCCCTCACATCTGTGTGGCAAGTGCTTGGCAGACTGAGCCATTTCCTTAGCCCCTCAATCTTAACTTTCTGAACACAAGACCTACAAGATTATTTTAGTGTCTCTGGGAGATGTGGTTACTGTCATGATCCGACTTCAGACTTGGGGTGCCCCAGAGATGTGCAGTGACTATCTCAAAACCACCCACCAGGAAGAGGTAAATTTGGGGTCAGAGGGGGCAGCAATCTTATCTTTTGCCGTTAGGAAGCGGGACCAGAATGAGCAGGCAGCTGGCTTAGAGCCGCCCAGCTTGTGTAATCAGCTTACATGTTTTCTGACTCTCGATTTTCTTTCTCTCCAGGGTCCCACTGATGCCAAGAGCAGGCTCGGCAGGTGGATCGCTCAGATTCATTGCACCGCACCCCCTCTGAACCCAGCCCTAGGCTAAGGTGACTGGAAGCGTCCCCTGGGCCAGGAAGACCTGCGTCAGGAAGACAGGCCATCTTGAAGAGAGTCTGCAGCCAGCGGTCACGGGGAGAGGAGGGGGAACTCAGGCCATGCACCGCAGCAAGTGGAGCAGGACCTTGAGCAGCCAGCAGAAGGAGGGGCCCATGGTCACTGGAGGAACCCATGACTCACAAGGCACTTCCTGGGGACTGCGAACCAAAGAAAGCCACTCCCTGGGGGCCCACGGAAGGAGCTTGCCCAGCGGGAGCCCACGGAGGGTGCTTGCCCAGCATCTCAGCTTTGCTGGTAGCAGCATGGCTTCTCTTGTTTCAGCCAAACATTTTGGAACCACGTGGAGGCAGCAACCCATGCAGTCTCCAAGGCAATGGCCTGAGGCTTGTGTGCGGCTGAGAAGCGGGCTCCCCCAGATCTCCCCAGGGCCGGGGCCGCTCCCTGCATCTGTGGTGGATCTGGAAAGCTCCATCTAAGCTCCGAGGAGACTCTGAGCAATCGCGCTCCACGGGAGGGACAGGCAGGTGCCGCATTGGCACACCCGCCCCTCAGCGACTGGCAGAACGATGCTCCTGGGATGTCGTGAGCTCTGGCGTCTGGCCCAGCGGCCCCCTGCACAGCTGCTTGGGGGTGTGTGGCTGCCCCTAGGCCCGGGCGCTTGCCTCTGCTCAGCATAGGTGGGATGGGCCCAGACCTTCTGCAGGCGACTAGGCTGTCACGGTGTGTTCTTTCCTTCATTCATAATTGTTTCTGGGTCCTGTTCGGTCCCTGGGGCCTGATACAGCCACTGACGGGGCTGAAGATGTCTTTCTTCACGCTCTGTTGAGCAGTCTCCAAGAATGACAAGCGACGGGAGTCTGGGAAGGCCAGTCTGAGGGGAGAGGGGCGATCCAAATGGAGAGAGATGTCAGCGTTAGCCACGTGAAGCCCAGGGACAGGCCAGACGACAGGCTGGGGGACCTCGGGCATCAGGACCACCTGGAGCTCTGGCTATTCCCTCGCTGGGACCCATGCGATAGGCCAGGAACCCGAACCTCTGGCTAAGTCACCTGCCCAGCCAGAGTCACAGAGCTAAGGCTGTGCATAAGTGGGATTTGAATCCAAGCCCCCTAAGCTCAGGATCTGTGTATTTAACCTCTGAGCTGTGGACAGTCCTAACATGGCCACCATAGCTGTGATTCCAAATTAAGGTACCACAGACCACTGGGCACCTGGCTGGGGGGATCAGAAAGCAGTCTCTCTACCTTGCTGGTGGCCCCTGATACTGGGTGCTCTCAGTGGGGGCTGTGGGTGGGTTTCCAGGAAACTACCAGCTATAGCTTCCCAACAGGTGAGTGGCAGGTGTCTCCTGTCCCATGGAAGACCCGCGGGTGGCTCTCGGCAGCTCACAGTGACCGCAGTCAGCGCGCTCAGCTTGGGAGAGGTCCTCGAGGCTCAACTGTGTTCCAGCGACAGTGAGACTGGGATGCACATGGCAGCTGTGGTCGGTGTGCTGCCTGGGCTTTCCCGGCCCGGGGACTCCCCACATTAGCATCAGCCTCCTCCTGGAGACTCCCAGAGGTAGAGGAGGCCCGGCCAGAGGTCTTCAGGCAACAGGAATCCAAGGCTATCTGGACTGAACTTTAGACAGGAGCAGCAGCAAGGCTCAGCCACTTCTGTTTTTTCCTAAAATAATCAGAAAACTTTTCTCTTTTTTTCCAAAGTGGTTTTTAATCGTGTGTTAATCATGGGCCCCAGTAGGTCTCATAATGACATGTTCATGCAGGCTTACAACGTTCACGATCACATCCGCCCCACATTGCCCATTTCCCCTCTAACTCCCATTCTTCCCCTTTCTCTACCCAATCAGCTTCCCCTCAACTTTCATGTCTTCTCTCTTCTTTTTTGGTAAACTTTAGTGTGTGTGTGTGTGTGTGTGTGAGAGAGAGAGAGAGAGAAAGAGAAAGAGAGAGAGCGAGAGAGAGCGAGAGAGCGAGAGAGCACTGTGTGTTCCTGTGGAGGACCAAGGGTAACTTTAGAAATCATCCTGAATTGCTTCTACCCCTTCTTGCTTCGCTCTGGGATTTCCTAAGCTCCACTCACCAGGGCTGGAAGTGCAGGCCGTCATTTCTGGCAGGCATTTTTCACGTGAGACCTGGGATCAGAACTCAGGACGTTCTGCTTGCAAGGCAGAATCTTAACTCCTGAACCATCTCTCCAGCCTTCATGTCTTTTCTTACTTGCTCTTGGTGACCCAATGAGGTCACAAGCGTGTTCACAGGAGCATGAGTCCGGGAGCACGGGCACCTGACCAGGGGCTGAAGAAAATGTCTCTCTCCCCAGTAGCTGCCTACCAATCTTCAGCAAGGGGTGGAGCTTCATTAGCCCCTCCCCTTAGCCAATATTAATGGCTAATATTCATAGCTCTTCAGGGAGGGTCAGTAAACTTTTTATGTGGTCAGCTGTCCCCATGAGCAATGGAGAGGGACAATGTTGCTTTGCTTTCTAGCACGGCGTAGACCATCATGGTGGTATGTGCCTGTGATGCCAGCAACTAGGAAGTGGAGGCAGGAGGATCAAAAATTCTAGTTCACGCTCAGCTATGGAACAAATTCAAGGCTAGTCTGGATATGTGAGAATCTAAAGAGAGGAGGTAAGAAGGAAAAAAAGAAAAGGAAGGAAGGAAGGAAGGAAGGAAGGGAGAAGAGAAAAGAAAAAAAAGAAAAGAAAAAAAGAGAAAAGGAAGGAGAGGAGGAGGGAAGAGGAAGAGGAAGAAAGGAAGGAAGGAAGGGAGGGGAGGAAAAAAGGGGGAAGAAAAGGAGAGGAAGAAAGGAAGGAAAGGAGGAAAGGGAGGAAGAGAAGGAGAGGAAGAAAAAGGAGGAAAAGGGAGGGGAAAAGGGAGAAGAAAGAGAAAAGGAAAAAGGGGAAGAAGGAGGAAAGAGGAGGAAAGGAAGGAGGAAGGAAGGAAAAGAGAAGAAGGAAGAAGAAAGAAGGAAGAGAGGAAGGGAGGAAGGAAAAAAGAAAGGAAAGAAGGAAAAAAGGAAGGAAGGAAGGAAAAAGAGGAAAGAAAGGAAGGAAGGAAAAGAAGGAAGAAAAGGAAGGGAGGGAGGGAGGAAGGGAGGAAGGGAGGGAGGGAGGAAGCATTGAGGCACTATGGGAAGTGCAGGGCAAGGTTAGGTTTGCTGAAATAAAGGGAAAATGGAGTCCCCCTCCATTCTCAGAGAAGTGGCCCAGAGACCTGGCAGCAGGACCCAGTTCTGACCCAGCACCTTAGTCTTGCTTCCCTGTGCTTCCGGAGGAGATACCACGATTCTTCCAGCTCCTTGGCTGTCCCTAATAGGACTTCCTAATTAAACATGATTAGTCTCCAAATTGCAGTGGCTGGAGCCTGGACGTGCAGACAGTCCCGATCTAATTAGAGGCTGCCAGCAGCCTTCGAGCTGCGGCAGCTCCAAGAAGCATAATTGTCTGTGGACAGCATTTAGTGCTCATTTTCTTGGGGACGAGAGGGTAAAGAACGTGGCAAAAACGTGTGTGTGTCTGAGTGTGTGTGTCTTTATGGGTGTGTATATGGGTGTGAGTTTGAGTGTCTGTATGTCTATTTGTATGTTTGTGTGTGTCTGTATGTGTTTATTTTTATGGGTGTGTGTATGTGTGTGTGTCTGTATGTGTATGTATGAGTATGTGTGTCTTTATAGGTGTGTATATGTGTATGACTATTTGTATGTATATGTGTATATGTGTGTCTGTATTTGTGTCTATTTATGTAGATGTGTGTGTCTGAGTGTGTGTTCATGTGTGTCTGTATGAGTATGAGTGTGTATGTGTAGGTGTATAGGTATATGTGCCTATATGTGTGTTCATATATGTGATGTACATATATGTGTCACAAATCTGTCGTGTATATGTATGTCATGTATGTATATGTATGTGTGTCTTGTTTGTATGTGTATATATGTGTCATGTGCATTGTATGTCGTCTGTGTCTTTTGTGTGTGTGTATGTTTCAGCTGCAGCCTGATGAATCACTTTTTTCTTGCTATAACGAGCTTCTGGTAGACCTTCCAGACGGGGTGGGCTAGCAACATGCCTCACTGGGTTGCAGGAGGGACGGTCCTCAGCTGCCCCTACCCTGTCATTCAGAGTGACGTCATAGCAGTTACCCTGTGGAAGCGGCAGACATGGATTTGTACAGGACAAAGCACACTTAAGTCAGCCCAGGATCCCCTGAGCTCAGGCATGGAAAGTGGGGCTCTTTCTAAATCAGAGACAAAGCAGGTGGAGGTAGGGGCCTGAGAAACTCCCAGGACACCCCGACCTGGATGCTTTTCGCAACAGCCTGAAACTTTCTTCCAGAACCTTCTTTCTCCCAAACTTTTAATGACATGAACAGAAAGTAGCAAAGCAGAAGGAAGCAAGAAAGAAAGAGAGAAAAAAAAGAAAGAAAGAAGGAAGGAAGAAGGGAAGAAGGAAGAGAGAAGGAGGAAGAGGGAGGAAGGAAGGAAAGTAGGATGAAAGGAAGGAGGAGAAGGAGGGAGGGAGGGAGGAGGAAGAAAGGACTCGCTTGCTTGGTGGATAGGAACTTTTCTTGTTCATCATGGCAGAAATGGCTCCTGGCCCTGTGGGTGGGAACATGAAGTAGATGGTAACATGCTGGCCAATCAGGAACCAGAGAATGGGATAGGAAGTCAAACAGAGCCACAAACCCATAGGCCCGCCCCAATAACCTATTCCTGCTTTTGGAAGGTTCCATGAGCTCCTCCAAACCAGCAGGGGAACATGCATTCGTGCACACGAGCCTGAGGAGACAGTTCCCATTAAGACCACACGCTCCGTCCTGAGTTAGAGGCTGTCATGGTTAGGCACAGGTGCCAACTTGATGGCTGAGGGTTTGAGCTCTGGGCACATTTATAGAGAATTAATAGCTGAGTTAAGCCCAGAGTGAACCTGCAGGAGATTGCCTAGCGGATGGGGAAGGCCCAGCCCATGGTGGGTGGGGCCAGGTGAATAAAATGGAAGGAGCTGTTGATGTGCTCCATTCTTGTGAACACTTGGCCAGACATGCTGGTCGGCAAGTAGGGATTGTCCCTCCCTCAGCTGCTACGTGGATATGGTGTGGCTAGTTCCCTTGGCCTTTGGTGGTGGTGTGAGCTCTCCTGCCAACTGGACTAAGAACTGTAACCGGATGCTCATAATATAATAAACCCCTTGTTTCCTTAAGCCGTTTGGTGGTGATTTTATCAGCAACCATGCAGGTGGACTGCAACAGGACTCACATGCAGCAACAAAGACTTATTTCCTGCTGCATCCTGGGATCGTAAAGCAGCGTGGCATGTTGGGGGCGATCAGTAGCTGCCTGTTGAGTAAATAAATGAATGGATGAGTGAGAGAACTCATGCATTATGGGAAAGGGCTCGTCTTCTCCCGCCCCTGGGTTGTGACCCACTCCCACGCCACCTCCTCCCGCTGTTTGCAAACCATCAGGAGCAGCCTTTTCCTCCTTGAAGTCCTGCCTCCCTCTGTTACCTTTGAAGGGTACACCTGGTGTACAGTGGCACCAACAGGCCACGGTCGCCTCCCCAGGGACAGAATGCAGAGCCCACCTAACCGGGGCCTACTGGAGACCAGGGCGGTGACAGGTGATATCAGTGCAGGGATTCCACGATGAAGCAAAAAATTCCCCAAAGCACCTTGAGTAGCACATCGACACTCTACAGTGACAGAGACGCAAACTCGACTGAGTCTCACTGGATAGGACTGCGGTGTGGGCAGCTCTGACCCTCTGGGGACTCCAGGGAACTGTTTCCTACCCCTAGTCTCCGTGTTCCCTGGCCCCCTCCAGGCCCCTCTTACATCTGCAAAGCCAGCAAGGTGCTTCTGCCTGACCCCAGGGTTGTCATCCATCTCTACTCTCCCTCCCCACCTCCCTTCTGTGATCCAGACTTATCTCCCGTCCAATCAATCAATCAATCAATCAATCAATCAATCAATCAATCAGTCAATCATCACTGCATGGTCCCTGTCCATATTGAGACCTTCCCAGCCGCAGGATAAAAACCACAGCTAAATGGTCACTTTAGAACCCTGACCTCTCTGGGGGACACCTGAGAGTAGGCAAAGCTGTTGCCCCTGTCCGCAGCTTCTTGAAGTGTCTGTGGACTCGCTGCATCTCAAGCACTGAGCACAGGCGGAGGCGTGACTTGGATGCTCATCTCACTGTATCTTTGTGTGTCACAGTCTCAGAATAGACACACCCCTGTGGGCTTCCCTGGGCTTGAAATAGTCACAAGAGAGGGCTTACCAGGCAACCCGAGCTGGAGTTCCGGCGGCTCGCTGGCTGCTTCTGATTGGAAGGTTCCTTCCTTGAGCCGGCCTTTTGTAGAAGAACAGGATCTGTGTGCACCAGGGTTGGGAGAAGGGCTTGGAACAGAGAAGAGACCAGGACCCACGGGGTGTCTGCAGCAGTCTGGGGAATACCCCTGGGAATGGATTGTAAGGCCATGGGATACTGGAGGAAGAAGTATAAAGCTGGATCAAAGTGAGTTCACAGAAACGGGCCCACTGAGTAGAGATTCTAGGTTTAATGCTGCTACTCATACAGTTAAAATGGTGCCAAGAGTTTATTTGAGTGAGTGGCTGAAATATTTATTAAAGCTTGGTCTTCTAAAAAAGAGCTGGAGATTCCAGATATCCCTTGGTTTAGTGTTGATGATGGGATTAAGAGGCTCAGAGAAATTGGTATGCTTGACTGGATTCGTTGTTTAAAATCTGATCCTCAATGGCAAAATCCAGAGGACACGCTTTTGTCAGAAACACTAAATTGGTGAGAGGGGCACCACCAAATATGAAGGGTCCAACCATTTCTCTTCTCCTTGTGCCAGCACTAACAATGGGAGATGCGGCTGTCCAGTTGGAAGAATTAAATTCAGTGGGCCTAGGTGGATCCAGGAGTATAGGGGCCAAGTGGCAGCACTGAATCGCCAGTGGCAAAGTAAGCGTACTAACTGTATGTACAGCATACAGTTCCTCGTCCAGCTCGGCAGGAGAGCTCACAGCAACACCAGGGGCCAAGGGAACGGGCCATACCGTACCCACAGGACTGCCGAGACAGATAATCTTTATCTGCCAGACCAGCATGCCTGGCCAAGGATAGAGAAGGATATCAACTTTCTCAATCAGCTTCTCCATCTTATTCACCTGTTCAGAGAAAAGTCCTATCCACCATGGGCTGGGCCTTCCATATCAACTGGACAATCTCCTGCAGGCTTGCTCAGGGCTTGACGTAACTGCTAATTTCTCACAACTGTGCCCAGAGCTCAGATCCATCCATTGTCAAATTGACACCTGTATCCAACCGTGACACTAGCTGAGCCCAAAACAACAACAAACAAAGCCAGTGAACTCCCAGTCCAGTGAAAGAACCTGTCTCAGGATGGTGACAGGACAGCGGTGTCTCTCTGCATGTGTTGAGATGAGCCAGTGTCTTTGGTCACTGTGTCACATTAGGAGCCTGCGGAGGCCGCAGCTCCACTTCGTGGTGTGAGTAGAGGTTCTGTCCAGTTTTTCTGAGGACTGAGGGGAGATTTAGCCGGTGTTCAAGCAGCAAACAGCAGACAAGACGAGCCAGTGATTGAGTCACTTCGAGACGCCAGCTGTAGGGCTGGGGCGATGGCTCGGCAGGTTAGAACTCTCCCTGTGCAAGTCTGACAGCCTGAGTTCAGATCCCAGGACCCACATCCAAACTCGGCACAGTATGGTGCCCGTCTGCGGCCTCTGTGCCTGTGTGGGAAGCTGGCAAGCAGAGGCTGCGGGCCAGCGCGTCTAGCTGATGCTCCATCAAACACTGCTGGAGCAAGGTAGGAGGTAAGGACAGACCCTGAAGGTCTCCTCTGCTTGCACACTTATGCTATGCATGCCTTCTCTCACACGCATGCACACATGCACACACATGAAAGACACCTGAGGATCGTCCCCTGCTCTCACACGCATGCATACATGCACACACATGAAGAAAGGGAGGAAGGAAAGAGGAGAAGGAAGAGAAAAAAAGCAGGAGTGGAGGACTAGGAGAGGAAACCCTGGTCATAAGTGCTTCTAGTGAGTTCTACAGTGTGCATGTATTTAACCAATAAGGCATGGTGCTAAACATTTTTTCTTTCTTTTCTTTATGAGAGAAGAATGGAGGGAAGGAGGGAGAGAGAGAGAGATTGAACTTGCATGCTGTAACGCACACGTGGATGTCAGAGGACAACCTTCAGAAGTCAGGTCTCTCCTTCCGCCGGGGCATATGTGCTTCCAGGGATGGAGCTCAGGGGTCTGCAAGCAGACGTTCCAGCCTTCTTTGGCCTCCTAAACCTCTTTAAGGCAGCGGGGCAGGCGCAGGCACTCTGAGAGCTGCATCATCTGACTCGCAGGGTTCGAGGTCCACGAGGGCCAGGGGATCGCTCCCCAAAGGGAAGATACCAGGAGGTCCCTGTAATTCACACACAATGAAATGAGCGCCGTGATTCTGATGAATGTGTACATCTGTTAGCTGCCACCCCATTAAGATCTAGAGTGTTCCACACCCCAGGAAGCTCCCAGCACCACATTAATGAGGGAAAGCACTCCAAAACGGGGGAGCGAAAGTAAACAGAAAAACCTTGCTTATCTGGGCTTTGAAAGCAGGGTGTGCGCGCATGTGTGTGTGTGTGTATGCACGCATGTGTGTGTTCTCACGAGTGTAAAAGTGTGCGTAAATACATGTGCATACCTACACTTATGTGCTCACTTGTGTATGTGTAAGCACGTGCTTGTGTATATGTGTACATGTATGTTCACACACGTGTAATATTGTGTGCATATGTGCTCACATGCATGTATGTACAAAGTGCATGTTTATGTGTGTGTATTTGTGTATACATGTGTTTGTGTACATGTGCAACATTGTGTGTGCATGCATGTGCATTTGTGTATGTGTGTGCGTGTATGTTCACATGCATTGGGTATTGATGTGTGCACACATGTGTTCACATGTATGTGCAATGCTGTATATGTATCATAGATGTGTGTATGTGCTCACATGTATGTGTATGCGTGTTCGTGTTTATGTGTATGCATGTGTGTGTGTACATGTGTGTTTAAGATAGTCTTTCATTCTCAAGTCTTGCAGCTGACAGTAGTTTGAAAGAAGGCTACTAGGCACGCATGTGAGCCTAGTCAGTGAGCACACTCCACTGAGGGAAGGAAGAGAATGCTTCCGTATCACCAAGTGAGAAGGTGGCTGCACTCTGTGTTCTGCTGAGTCTCCATTGTGATCTTAGATGAGCCACGCATGCCTGGATCTTTCTGATCCAGAGCATGGCTGAACTGTAGGAAGCCACAGGGTGGGAACACAAGAGAGTGTCCTGAACCTGCTCTGGATCCAGTCGGCCTCCTCTAAAGGCCACTCTTGCCAGCCACAGAATTGAGCACAAAGGAGAGGAAGAGGAGGCTGTAGTCATGGGGATGGGCCAATGAGGCAGCATGCTGGGAGGGACAGACACAGGCGGGGTGTCCTGGCTCTACCGGTGGGACTCAGCTTCTGATCACTAACTGGCTCTCCTGTGCTTTTAAGATGCTAGACTTTGGTTCTCTGCTTCTGGAAAATTCTTACACATCTCCTGGCAACTCAGGCCCCATGTTCTGTCCTCTGAAAAGCTCCCTTCTAAGTGTCTCAGCCAACACCACTGATTTGACTCCTCTGTGGTCACCCTGAAGAATCTATTCCCCAAGATTCTTTGGATCTTTCAGAGTCTTTTTATTATTTATTTTAATCTTTGTGTGTATGATGTGTGTATGTAATGTTAGTTTTTCTTGTGTACATATGTGCACATGCATGCCATAGCATACACACAGAGGTCACATATGTGCATGTGTGCCATGACACAACAGAGGTCACACATGTGCACATACATGCTGTAGCACACACACAGAGGTCACATATGTGCACACACATGCCATAGCACACACAGAAGTCACATATGTGCACATACATGCTGTAGCACACACACAGAGGTCACATATGTGCACAAACATGTCATAGCACACATACAGAGGTCACATATGTGCACACACATACCATGGCACACATACAGAGGTCACATATGTGCACATGCATGCTGTAGCACACAGAGATCACATATGTGCACACACATGCTGTGGCACACACACAGAGGCCCCAGGACTGTGTCCCATGTCTGTCCTGGACGTCCGCCTTGTTTTGGCGGTGTCTCTAGTTTGTTGCTGGGAGCACCAGGCTGCAGACTAGTTGGCTTCAAACTTTCAGGGTTTCTCTTGCCTCTACCTCTCCTCTCACTGTAGGAGCTCTGGAGTTACAGAGGTGCTCTATCATGCTTAGATGGGGGAGGGAATCTGCTTTTCCACAGAGCTACTGACCCCAAGGTCAGGCAAACAATTCTGTCCCCTCTCGGCTCTTGGAGCTTATGCTGCCCGCCTTTGGCAAGAAGCATTGAAATCTCTGGGCTTGGCTTGCAGTCTGGGGATGGGGGAGAGGTGTGAGTTGTAGTGCTCAGTCTATCTTGACGTGGGTTCTGGGGATTGGAACTCAAGATCTCATGCCCACGCAGCAAGCACCTTCTCCATTGGGCCATCTTGCTTATTGTTTTCAAACGGGAGATTCTTCCATTTTCCGTTTGCATCTCAGGAGCAGAAGAGTGGAGCAGCCCATGTTCTGGAATCTAGTGCTTCTGGTCCGCCCCAGCTCCTGAGTCCTTTGTTCTCTGACTTACTCCGTCTCTGCCCACGCAGACACACCCTGGACTTGAGCTTTCTGGCAGTGACCAGCGTGTTCTCCAGGAGACAAGGCCGGAGAACACAGACCCACACAGAGCTCCCTCTGTCTTCTGGCCTCCTTCCTGGCCGGCCGGCCTCTTGTAAAGCCTTCATTTTGTCAACAGAATTCCCGCAAGCCGTCTTTGGGACACAGGAGGGGGAGGAATGAAGCTGTGTCTGCAGACGTCTGTCTTCCTCTACGTGTGGCTCGCTCTCTTTGGGTTTATTAGTCTCCAGCCCCACTGGAGCTGAGCAGCTGCTCCCCTGCACCCAGCATTGTGGCCATAAAGTCCTTGCATAGTGACCCTACAGGAAAGCCACAGAGAGGGACCCCACAGCCTTTCACAACCTAAGACGGGCCCCTCCAGTGAAAGAATCCCTCCCAGCCAGAACCAGCCACGAGTTTCTGAGAAATTCTGTCTTAAATTATCTTTACGGATCGCTGGAGTTTTAAGCAAGGATTTAGACTGCAGTTCACAAACATCTCCCTTTCTGGGAGGAAAAGAAAACCAAGTTTCCTTCTGCAGTTTTGCTTTGTTTTTTGTCTCTGTCAGCATTTCTTACGGTGAAAATGGCAAGGGCCAGCTGGCTTTTATTACCGAATATTCCTGGTGGTGACGTTGGCCCCAACTCTTGTTTATGCTGCTTGTAGGATTTCACGCCAGACTCGGCGAGGGCCTGGACCTGAGCCGCAGTGTCTGATCTTTGGGGTAATTCTTTCCATCCTTTCCTGCCTGGATCCCTTCTGCTATTTGCCAAGCATATGTTGAGCCTTAGCAGGAAATGGAGCTGGGGGAGGTGCACAGACCCCAGGGTGCCCCCGCAGCTCCGGTTTGTCTTCAGTCCTCTGGAGTGCAAGGCACCCCCTATGCTGCTCAGGTGGTCTGGAAGGAGGGGTGGGTCTGAGGTCAGGCCAAGCAAGTCTGTACTGCCTGTGGCTTTAGAGTGAGTACTGTCTGCCCTTGGAGGGCATTGCAGTCTCTGGGGGTGCACTGCGGCATTCAGAGGCCTCCTACTTTGCTCAAAGCCAGCTGGGCCTTGCCGGCGCACTAGACCTCGCTCAGAGGCTCGAGCAGGTTCGACATGTGCTAGAGAGTTCTTTCTTGCTACTTCTGAAAGTGGAAAAAGAAGTTGCAAGAACAAACCCCCGGGAGGCGTGGCCGCATCTGCCATGCGTTCTCTTTGCAATTCATTTGCTGATACCTCTGGAAGCATGAGCATATTACAAATGCACGTGAGTGTGCACACATGCATTACCTGTGTGTGCACATGTGGGTGTGTTCTCTCCTCACCCCTTAGGGGGATAGCACAAACACCCTGCGCACCTGCGGTCATCAGATCCCTGCTGTGTGTCTGCTGGTCACAGTCCCCAGTGGTCTGCTCTCACAGCACGTTGGGGTCCACCATCCTCTGGGGGAAATCACACCAGCGATCACTCTCATGGCACCCATGGGTGCTGCAAATGTTCCCTGTGGGAGAAGCAGGATGATGGCATCCTGTAAGATCTCTGGATTTCACGTCAATTTTCTCTTGGTTTCTCAGCCCTGAGCAAGATCCAGGATTCGCTCACTTTGATCTGTTTATTTTACACTCAGCACCTACCGTTTGTCAGGAACCTGAGGCTCCAGACGCCTAGGCCTCTGTTCTCTCGGGCTGCTCAGCTAACTGTCTCCAGCTTCTCCTCCTGCGCAGAGAATTGTCCCACTCACTGGGGGCAGGGCCTCCCCCTCAATTAGACAGTCTTCTGCAGGTTTGCTTCAGGGCTTGCTTTAACTGCTAATTCTTCAGCGATGCGCCCAGAGCTCAGTCAACAGTTGTCAAGTTGTCACTGGAAAGCATCTTGTCTTGTGTTCTGTGGCCTGGACATAGGAAGGAGATGCAGGGCAGAAGCTGGAAGCAAATCTACTCCCTCACCCCGGGCGAGGACCAGAAGACGTGGTTTATGCCAACACTGAAACAACTATGTAGAAACTGTGGAAGAGCCTGGAGCCAGTCAGGGTGCGCATTTCCCATGGAGGGACAGGGTTGCTCTCTGGCAGAGGGGCAGGGAGGGGTGGTTCTTGGGCGCCTGGAGGTCCCTGCCCGGGTGGAGCAGGACATGAGCTGTCATCCTGGTCCTGCCACTTATCACTCCTGTAGCATCCGGGATGAGGGGGTGGCAAATTAAAAAAAAAAAACACAACAGGAAGTAAGAAGGAGCTGCCCCAGGGAAAGGGTGGGGCAAGGGTCTAGCTTTGGATGATGTTAGGAGGTGACTCTCTGGGGGCCCTAGGAGGGTTTCTAGGGCAGCCCTACAGGACCAGGGATAAGACCACAACCTCCCCCACTACCTTCATGGCATCTTGGCCACAGTGCTGCCCTGCACCCACCAGGACTGTTTGCAAATCCAATAAGCCACACAGAAAATAATTCTGCCCCGACAGTGGAGAGTTGGCTTCCTGGTGGGACCTGCCAAGCCATAAAACCACAGGAATGGGGTTTAATGCAGAAGCTATCACACTGTGCCTTGTGGGGGCAGAGCTGGGTCTGTGGTGGACACCCTCCTCCTCCCCTGCTGGACACCTCCCACTGTGCCTTCACTCTGTCGGAGTCTCTGCCTTCGACAACGGGCAATCTGAACTTCCGGCAGTCGCTCCAGTCTGGGACTTGCTGCTTCCAGAGCTGGGGCATGTGGCTTTGGGCTGTGGCATCTCTGTGACGAGGCACCAGGGGTATCTTAGACCTGAGCCAATGGCTACTCTGGAGGCAGGGTCCCCAGAGTTTCCCCGGTGGCCCTTGGTCCTCTGGGATTGAAGACTGAAGAGCTTGCTAGCCTGAGGCACACAGAGGCTCTCCGCTCTCTCTCAGAATCCGTCTTCCCTGGCAGAGGCTGGCAGCTCTTGGGTATAGGTTTCTGATGCCCATAGCATCTGCCAGGGAACTTAGGTTCTTTCATTCTGATGTTCCAAACTGAAGTTTGGCCTGGGGGTTTCTGGACATGGTTATTATATGTCTATATTCGAACATGTGCTGTGTGAGTGTGTGTGTGTGTGTGTGTGTGTGTGTGTGTGTGTGTGTTCTAGAAGGTGTCTGCCCAGCTGTGCAGGTGGCAGTGGCCTTGTTAGAAGGCTCTGGGTAGAGACATCTCAGGTCTGGGCTTCTTGCATGAACCCCATGGCTGATGAGCCAGGAAGAGTTTCTCAGAACCCCTGGCTGATCCAGCTGCTCAGATCTGCAGCAATGGCCCCGAGGCACCTTCTCAGCTGGCTCCTCCTCCTTTCTGCACTCTGCTCCCTGACCACCTGTGCTAATCTGTCTCTATGCAAGTCTCCCCCAGGCTCTGCTCTGCGGTGACTCCAGGAAAGGCCTGTTGTGGGGGGGATCCTAGGGACATAGATGTCATCAACTTCATGGTAAGTAAGCGTGAGTGTGTGTGTATGACTGTGTACCAGTTACTCTTCTCTGTTGCTATGAGATAACACTCAAATACAACTTATAGGACAAAGGGGGAGATTTATCCAGTGAGGAGATAGTCCATTAGGATAGAAAAGGAATGGCAGATGGCAGAAGGCAGAAGCTAGAGATGCTTAGGTCACATCTATCATGGAGGCTAAGAGAGCAAACTGTAAATTCTAAGAGCAGACTCACTAGCAGAAGCAGGGTGGGACTAGCCAACCTCAAGACCCATCCCCTGTGATTGCCTTCTTCTAGCAAGACTCCACCTCCTAAAGGTGTCATGACCTTCACACGAGCCTGTGCAAGACAAATCACATTCAAACCATGACACTCCATCCCTGGCCCCCATAGGCTCATTATCATCTCATTATACAAACTACACTGTCTGACTTAAAGGTATCCATCGACTACATCAGCGGTCTCAACACAGTCTAAAAGTCTAAGTTTAAAGCTTCCTGTAAAATTAAAAGACAGATTTCATGCTTCCAACACACAATGGCACAGAATAAATATTCTCATCCCCGAAAGGGAGGAATATGAGCATATTCAGGAAAGATCGGTTCATAACAAAACAGGAAAACTCCAGTCCTGTGGTTCCAAGTGTAGCAGATGAACCTCTTATTGAAATGATCTAAGTTCCAAAGGTCTTTAGTCTCACCCCTCATCGTAGGTGCCCACAGAACATATCACATTGTTGGGCTGGTTCCTCCTGTGGTATATAGTTCTCCTTGGCAGATGCCTCATGTTAGCTCTGTCATCACTAACATCTTCATGTTTCAATGGTAAACCAGGCTTTAACTACACAGTGCAAAATGGCCTTCTTGGGCTTTTTTGGTGGATTCCCAATCTTACCACACATTGCCTGGCTTCCATCATTTTCTGAAGCGTGGAGGAAAGATCTATGACCTCCTTCCTCTTGCATCTTTGATGCCTTTAAAACCAGGACCACGTAAATGATGTTACCAGATTCTGCTATAACCTTGGATTAGAGACTGGCCACCTTGAATCACAGCTAATTCAGTGTCTCTGTGCTGATGCTGGGAAGAATCTCTTTTAGGAAGTTGCTTCAAAGGAGGAACAGACCATTCCTTTGGAACTCTGCCCTTCAACTCTTTCCTTCCAAAGGGATTTTCATTTTTATGGGTGGGAACCTTCCCCGAGGAAGACCTCTTCTATTATCCCAATGAGAGCAGGCTTTGATTCGCTAATGGTGCTTATCTCTTTAGCAATAGCTGCCATTTTACTACCTGTCTTCTGGTTATATTTGCTCTCACATTTTTTCATCAAACTTTATAGTTTTCATTTCTTTCTGCCTGATTACTTGTTCCTTTTCCTCATAATTCTGAATAAGAATGCTATAAAGTAGCCATGTCACACTGTCAAGAATATATTACCTTGAAGCTTCCTCTGCCAAACACTCAAATTTAACTTCAGGCAAGCTTTCAGGACCAGGACAAAACTTGATCAATGTATCACTCCGTTTGCCTCTCATTCAGTTCCCAGTATAGTTTCTGCACCCTTCTGGACCATCACAAGCTGGCTTCCACTGTCTGTGTCTCTAATAGCATTAGTCTCTTCTAAGCTCTCACTAGAAATGTCCCTTTCGACCTTGTTTCCAAGATGCAAAGACTTCTCAGTGCAAAGTCCCAAAATTCTCCATATTTCTCCCAACAAACAATTCCAAAGGCACCCTAGCCCAATCACAGTAATGGGCACACTGCTGGTACCAAGTTCTATCAACTTGATAAACACTTTCTGGTACCAGACCCTCTTAGTCTCACAAGCACTCCACTTCTGGTACCAATTTCTGTTCCAGTTACTCTTCTGTGTTGCTGTGAGGCAGTACTCAAATACCACTAAGGGAGAAAGAGAAGATTTAAATCTGCTTTCAGTTCCAGAAGGGAGATACAGCCCATTATGGTGGAAATGGCATGGTGGGCAGCAGAAGCTGGAGGTGGCTCAAGTCACATCCATCATGGAGGCTGTCATAGTTGGGCACAGGTGTCAACTTGACTGTTGAGGGTTTGAGCTCTGGGCACATTTGTGGAGAATTAGTGGTTGAGTTGAGCCCAGAGCAAACCTGCGGGAGATTGTCTAGCTGATGGGGAAGGCCCAACCTATGATGGGTGGGAGTAGGCCTTGAACAGATGAATAAAATACTGGGGGTTGGTTGAGAAAGTTGGCATCCTTCGTACACTTGACCAGACATGCTGGTCTGGCAAGTAAAGATTGTTCTTCTCTCAGCCATTACGTAGAGATGGTGTGGACTTGTTCCCTTGGCCCCGGTGTTGGTGCATGCTCTCCTGTCAAGCTGGACTGGGAACTGTAACCAATAGTTGTAAGAGAAAATAAATCCCTTCTTCCCTTAAGCCATTTGATGGTCATTTATCAGCAACAATGCAGGCAGACTGCAACAAAAGTTGAGAAAACAAACTGCAAACTCCAAGCACAAGCAGGGTGGGACTCACTAATCTCAAGGCTCACCCCCTTTGACTGTCTTTCTCAAGCAAGACTCCACTTCCTAAATGTGCCATAACCTTCCCAAACAAGTAAAGATCCAAAGATATGAACCTGTAGGGGACGAATCATTTTCAAACCATGACAGAGTGTTAGGGGAAAAATGCATGCATTTGGGAGTGTATAAGTGTGCCTGCTAGGTGTGGCTGTCCCTCAGGGTTGTGTGGCCAGAGAGCTGGGGCCAGCCTCAGCTTTCTGTCCTGATACAGGCTACTCTGGTTCTCCCCACCTCACTCAGGTCACGACGCTTCAGTATTCCTGGCAATCACGGCAAACACCCCAAGAGCAGGGCAAGTCTTGCTTTCCATGACACTGTGGTGGGGCTGAGGGCCACTGCTGAGCCTCACATGTGTTGGGCAGCACTGGCTGAGCCCTGCAGTGGCAGCAGGCCAGAGCGTCTGTTGCCTCCTCTGGGGGACAGAATCTCCCCTGCTCTCTATGGTCCCCTGCACTCCTGGCTCCTCTCCCTGTACTGAGTGTCTGGTGGTAGTTGTCAGCCACTTGTTTTACCCGCAGAAGGCACGGGGCAATGCCAGGGACATGCTGGTTGCCTTGTACAAGAGGGATTAATCTTGCATCTAGATAGAAGCACAAGCAAGAGATTTCCCCACCCTGCGGGGTGGCTCCTCACAGTTAGGCCACCAGGCCCCAATATCTGGGGTACCTTCGGAAAGAACCCGCTAGCAACAGGCCTTGACTAGGGTCACCCTGAGAGCAGAGCCTGCGTGGGTGATTAGGGAGCAGAGCACAGAAGGACAAGTGAGGGGCCAGTGAGGAGGAACGCCAGCTGAAAGGTGACCTCTTCCCAGGTCCTGAGACAGGTCGCCAGCTGTTGTGTCTGCACCTTCACTTTTTTTCTCAGGCAGGTTCCCAAGGCGGTTGGGCTGGAGGACCCATGGGTCACACGTGTTCCTGCCCCCAGTACCAGAGCCAGTGGGATCCAAGTGAGTGACCTAAGGGGTCTAGTTTCCCTGCCAGCAAAGAGACCCTTGGGTTTGCCTAGCATGTGCTCCTGCTGATTAATTTTGCCCAAATGGAGTGTGACCTGCTGTCACCGGAGGCCTCCATCTGCCAGGCTGCATCCCCGACACTGTTGGGGACCCCACCATGAGGTTTCTCTTTCAGGTTAGGGAGAATCACCCAGGAGATGAGAAGGGAGGGCATGTGGCTATGGAGAGCGTAGTGGGGTCTGTGGAAAGACCATGGTGATGTGCTAATTCCCCAGGGCCCTATTTTGGCCCCTCCACTTCTAGTCCCATTCCAGGGGGCCCCTAGTGGGGCTGGTACCATGGGATTGGAGCACTAATCGGCTCTATCGCTGGTCTGAATTGCTCTCAGCTCATTCGTGTCCCCCTGGGCAGAGGCTGATTCAGGGAACGGGCCTTATCTTTAAAGAGCAGATGGAGATGTTCCAGTTTTTTTAAAAATTTTATTAAAGCCATCAGTCACCATAGTAAAGCCGTCTGCCTGCCGCAGCCAGAACTGAGACTTTAAAAACATCTGCACAGCTTTCTGTGTTCAGCAGCTTCGATTTGTCCCCGTCTCCCTACTCGGTACTAAGTGCTGGCATCCTGTGGACAGCCAGGTGAGCTCAGGCCAGGGCAGCTGGAGGTCAGACTCCAGGCACATGGTGTGGACAGAGACCTACTCCTTCATCTTTGCTACCAAGTGCTGCCCTGCAGTTGTCCTTGACATGAGGATATAAGGATCAGGTATCCAGGGCCAGCACTGGTGGACAGTTGGTGCCCACTGGACAAGAGCTAAAGAGCGATGGGAGACTTGAGGCTTCCCTATTGGGTCCTGACCCTGTCCACTGTGCACCCTTGGGCTGACCGTGTTCCACACGCCCAGTCCTGTGCACTGTGCGCCCCTGGGCTGACCGTGTTCCACACGCCCAGTCCTGTGCACTGTGCGCCCCTGGGCTGACTATTCACATGCCCAGCCCTGTGCACTGTGCGCCCCTGGGCTGACCGTGTTCCACACGCCCAGCCCTGTGCACTGTGCGCCCCTGGGCTGACTATTCACACGCCCAGTCCTGTGCACTGTGCGCCCCTGGGCTGACTGTGTTCCACACGCCCAGCCCTGTGCACTGTGCGCCCCTGGGCTGACTGTGTTCCACACGCCCAGCCCTGTGCACTGTGCGCCCCTGGGCTGACTATTCACACGCCCAGTCCTGTGCACTGTGCGCCCCTGGGCTGACTATTCACATGCCCAGCCCTGTGCACTGTGTGCCCCTGGGCTGACTGTGTTCCACACGCCTGGTTCTTTACGTGCTCTTTGCTTCCAAGTGCTGCTCCAGCGAGGACTATGCCATAGGTATAGGAGGTACAGGCCTAGTTTTCTTAAAGTGAGATCAATGAGGGGGAGTGAGGTTGTCCCTCAGGCCCCTCCACTTCTGTCCTTCTGTGAGATGGGGTTAGGTCCTCACACCAGAACACATGTGGAGACATCTTGTCAATTCTGGGCTGGGCACTACTGACATCCAGCTGGTGGAAATCAGGGGTACTATTACATAGTACCCAAAGCACAGGATGACCTCGACGTAAAGAATTACCCCCTGAATACCTGTGGTGCCGAGGGTGAACCAGAGCCAAACTCTGTGAGACAGGAGGACTCCCTTGAGTCCACTTCCTCTTCTCTGGGGTGACAGAAATCTGAAAGCAGAGTAATAGCGTGTTCTGGAGGGAACTTGGAGGAGAGTGATGCTGAGAGAGATGTGGGCTGTACAGACTCTGCAGTTTTAGAGAGAAACAAGAATGGTAATAGGAACCCGGCTGAGGCCATCTGTGTGGTGCTCTGGCTGAGGATCTGGCTTCATTCTGCCTGTGTCCTGAGAACCGGAGGGAAGCTGAGTTTGAAGATAATGGACTGGTTTGCTTGGCAGACTGTTTTGAGGCAGGAGATGATTCAGGCTAGTATCGACAGGACAATTGTGACTGCTGTGGAAACCTGCACCACTGAAGAACTATCTGTGCCACACTAGGATGGCAGGAGGGGTGTCCTGAGGGCAACCTCACTGTGCTGCACTGGGATGGGGAGGGGTGTCCTGAGGGACAACCTCATTGTGCTGCACTGGGATGGGGAGGAGTGTCCTGAGGGACAACCTCACTGTGCTGCACTGGGATGGGGAGGGGTGTCCTGAGGGACAACCTCACTCCCCCTTCTCCATTTTCTGAATATACAGATTCACTAAAGAGAAGAAAGCCTAAGCTGAAGCCTTTCCCTGTCATTCAAAAAGAGCCAGGATCATGGGACATGCATTGAGGAAAGCTGCAGGCAGGGATCAGAATTGGTTCAGAGAGGTCATGTGTGCTGCAAGCAGCAGAGCTGCATCTTTCGGAAATGCTTGATCATATTATGAGTGGCATGTCCCAACACACGTGCACAGACACACAGCACCCATGGACACACATATATATGCATGCACACATATATGTATAATTCACATATGTGTACAGGCCATTTCTGTAGTATAGTGGTCATCACACTAACATAACATATATGTATACAAGTGTACATACTTGAAGGCAACTCACATGTAGACTCACATGCATGCACACATACATACATGTACAACCATATGTAGGAACACAGACACACATGCATGTGCATCTATACATAAACACCTACTGCATGCATACACATATGCGTACACACACATTTTCACGTATGTGCATAGGCATATATACACATGTATATCCACAGCTGTACACATGCAAACACATGCATCTATCCGCGTGCATACCCACAGATACACACATGTATATTGATATACATGGCATTCAGACTGCTTTGGTGTCATAACTCACTACTGTAATAAGCAACCAATACAAACGCCTTAGGGGAGAAGGGTTTCTTCATTCAGCGCACAATTCCAGGTCACAGTCCATCAAGCAGGAGAGTCCCATCATGAGCTGCAGGAACAGGTCACATCACATCCACAGCAAAAGCAGAGGGAAGGACCAAGGTGACACGCCTGCTGGCCGGCCTGCCTGCCAATGTTCAGATGGCTGTCCCCATCTTTACCGACCTGTTTAGAGGATGGCCCAATCCACCATAGGCTGGGTCTTCTGCATCAATTATATAATCAAGACAGTACACTTGTCCTATCTAGATAATTCTCATAGGTGTACCCAGAGGCCCACTTCCAGTGTCAGGTTGGTATTTGAGACTGAGCACCACACAGGCACATGCATAACCACAAGGAGATACATGCACACGTATATACAACCACAGTACATGTGTGTACCGGTTACTCTTATCTGTTGCTACAAGAGAACAACCAAAGTCAAGCAACTTAAAGGGAGAAAAGGAAATTTACTTAGCTTACAGTTCCAGAGGGAGAAACAGTCCTTCGTGGCAGGAAAGGCATGGCTGGCGGGCAGAACATGACAGGCTAAGTCATGTTCTTCATGGTGACAGAGAGCTGCTGCTGCAAGCTCAAGAGTAGACTCACATACTCAAGCAGGGCGGGCTAACTAACCTCAAGGTCCACCCCCTGGTGACTGCTTTCTTCCAGCAAGACTCCTCCTTCTAAAGGTACCATGACCTTCCCAAACCCATGAGCCTTTTGGGGACACATTTAGAATCATGACAACATGCATAAACATGAGCACACATTCTCATATATGCAAAAGTAGTATAACTGGACATATACGATACACTTATATGCAAGCATACATTTTTCTGCACACAGCCCCATAGGCACATGTCTACTGCACATGTATGTACACGTGCATGTTCTCATGTGTACTCTCAGACACACTTGCATGAACACATACATGGTCAGCTCAGAGCTGGCATATTTGCTGTTTTGACACTGAGAGATGAACATCTTCTGCCACGGGATTTAGATAGCTTAGGACTGCAGCAGAGCTGTGTAGACACACATGCACACATGCACACTCACTGAGGCACACACATGCATGCACACTCATGCACATTCGCGCACACACATGCATGCACACATATGCACACACATGCACATACATGCATACGCATGCATACTCAGGCACACACATGTACATCCATACATACTCAGGCACACATGCACATATATGTGCACATGTGCACACACACTCACACTCATATTCATGGTTCATCAAAGCTTCCTTGACATTCAGAATATGCTTTACTTATAGTGGAGACACTGTAACCCAGTGAAGGGCCGGACAGTGTCACTAGATCCTCATTAATCTTGCAGTGAAAAGAAAGTGGCCACCAACAGTTTTTCTCTGAGGAGCTGCCACAGGGTGACCTGGACTTAATTAATGTCCACTCAAATGTCCCTACTCTGCTAACTTTCTTGGTGGGACTGCTGTGGAGACAAGAGGGTCTCCCCACAGCCTCAGAGATCACCACGACAGACAGGGAGGAGGGAGCTTGTGGGGGCCGCCAGGGCTGGCAGCTTCCTTAAAATATTCTGCTCACATCCTGGTTGGCGACGCTGTGGCCCAGTGGGCGCATCGCAACGGAGGGAGAGTTTCGTTTTGTTTTTTGAAATGCTGTTATCACACTCAGGAAAGCCACAAAGGCACCTTGGCAGCAGGATCAAGCAAATACCTGCTCCTGCGCTCAGCAGCAGTTTACTTACAGGTGACATTTGAATGCTGAGGGTCGAATTTACATACTAATTAAACTTTCCCTTGAAAACAGGGAGACTTTTGGCCTCCCTGTCTACCCGTGGTGATAAAGATTAAAAGATTTTTCATTCCATCCTGTCAGACAGTTTCCTGGGAGTGGGGGACCCCTTTATGCTGTCTGATCGTCTTTACTAGTGGAAGCACCTTCCCCCCAAGCTGCCTGCTGCTCCAGCTGGCTGACGTTCTGTAGCTGTCTGGCCACCATCTCTACTAAGTGGGGGGACCTGAATCATAAAGGAATCTGAGGGCTGCCCTGCTGGAATGGGGGGGCTCAACACCCCTAGGGGTTACTCTTTCGGGCCTTCCACACTCCCGATGCGACTTGTTTCCTGCGAGGAAGGGTTTATACGACTCAGAGCTTCAATCCATCATGGTGGGGAAGGTATGGTGGAGTCCAGCATGGTGGGAGCATGTGGTACAGGCAACTCGTAGTCTCGTAAATCAGAAAGCAGAGTGCTCAGATCCAGAAGTGGGCCAGCATGTAACTCTCAAAACCCCTCCCTGATGAGACCCACTTCCTGGTCTTAGACAGCATCTAACTCCCCACCGACTGACTGCTTGCTGGCCTCTACTGGGAGTGCCAGCGAAGGAGGACCCTGCCGACCCCGTCTCTTCACACTATATCCTCCTCCCACCCAGGAAAGAGTGGGCTTGGTTGCCGGCAGCCGCCTTCTAAGCTGAGGACAAGTAAGTAGTGTGCTCCCAGCAGTGCTCCTGTTGCCAGGTTGCTCTCTGGGGACCTGTATGTATCCAAGTTCCTATGTTCAGAGTCAGAGATTGAAACCAGAACACATGTGGAGGATTAAGGCAGAGTTTATTAGAGGAGAGAGAGAATGGAACTCACGGGCTCCAGGCGTGGAGTGCCATGAGGGGCTAGGACGCCCTGGAGAACTCAAGGACTCCTGGCATGGAGCCCATAAGGGGCAAGGAGCTGGAAAAGAACTCGCGGACTCTAGATGTGGAGTGTCACGAGGGGCAGGTGCCAAAGATGGCTGCCAGGGTCAGGTACAGTTATATCCTTAGGAAGCCGGGGAAAGTGGCTTTTCCTCATTGGTTAGCTCTAGTTTCTGCAAACCTAATTGGAGCTTTTGGTCCTCTACATCTCATTGGTCTGTGGACTTTGCGGTCCAGCCCAGCTGATCACGTGCCCACCTCCTGGTCAAGCTGCTTCTTTTGATGGGTTAATAAACCTATCTCCATATCCTTGCATAAGCAAAGGATTGGGGGAAGTTGGCCACCCTATCAACAGGGGGTGTTCCTGCAGGGTAATCCCAGCAGTGGGGGGATTTCCAAGATCTTCAGAGACTGTCCCAGCATGGCCACTCTAAATCTGCTGAGGACAAGTAAGTAGTGTGCTCTAGCAGTGCTCCAGCGTGCTCCCAGCGGTGCTCCAGCGTGCTCCCAGCAGTGTTCCCAGCAGTGCTCCAGCGTGCTCCAGCGGTGCTCCAGCAGTGCTCTAGCAGTGCTCCAGCGTGCTCCCAGCGGTGCTCCAGCGGTGTTCCCAGCGGTGCTCCCAGCAGTGCTCCAGCGTGCTCCCAGCGGTGCTCCAGCAGTGCTCCCAGCAGTGCTCCAGCGTGCTCCCAGCAGTGCTCCAGCGGTGTTCCCAGCAGTGCTCCAGCGGTGTTCCCAGCAGTGCTCCCAGCAGTGCTCCAGCATGCTCCCAGCGGTGCTCCAGCGGTGTTCCAGCAGTGCTCCCAGCGGTGCTCCAGCGGTGCTCCAGCGGTGTTCCCAGCGGTGCTCCAGCAGTGCTCCCACCAGTGCTCCCACCAGTGCTCCGCCAGAGGCCATGCTGACCCTGCTCCCCTTCAGCTCCCAGGCCAGCGTTGCCCTGGACTGGCTGCTCTCAGAAGCAGGCGGCTTGCTCTGAGGCCACTGACCCCACGCAAAGTTTCTTGTGTTTTTATTAAATTCCCCCATCAGCCTAGCCCAGTATCCTGGAGGAGACCCTGCTCCTTCCACATCCCCCCCTCCTGTTAGCCATGGAGGGGGTGCTTCAGAACTCAGAGCATCAGAAAGCCCCCTTCTGGATCTTATTCATGACTTGATCCCAGACTGGTGCGGGGTCCTCGGCCTCCACTTCCATGAGACAGACGACTTGCCGGATGTCCACTCCCCTTCTGGACATTGTTTTCCTTCTCTTTGTAATGTGTGATCTTGAGGATGTGCCTTGCATTTGCATTTATTGCCTTCCGGCCAGTCACATGGTAAACGAAAATGGAGACCTAGTTTTGGAAACACAGAATCCCACAAGGACAAACTCGCCAAAGCACATGACCAGAGGTCAGGGGCTCAGCACCTCAGTGGCTCTGTGCCTCTCGTACAGAGGAGGCTGTCTTGGGAGGACTGCTGAAGTGATGAGTGGAGATAGGGCAGCATCTTCTAGAGTCCGGGGGCATCACCCCCTTTGTCCTAGCCACAGAATCCCTGGCCTGCCTCTCTACTATGCTGCACAAAGAAGCTGCCTGTCACGGGCCACCGTGTTTTTGGGGAAGGTAGAGCAAGCTTTGTGGAGATGGCACCTGCGGGGACCCTGGCTGGAAGCTGCTTGCAATGGAAGCCGGCTGCGTGCGTGTCTCCCCTTGCTCTTGTGGCTTCAGGTGGTTGGAGTTCAGCCATACTAGTCCAGGATCCCAAAGGGAAGGATGCGGATGCTGGAAAACTAGAGGTAGAAGATCGTCTCTGTCACCACCCCAGCCGACCAAGTCAGTCACAGAGGCCGAGGTCCGAGAGGACCTTAACTCTCCAAGGGAGGATGTTAGACACACTTTCTCGACTGCTACCACATCTGCCACCTGTATGCTGAAGTACAGACCAGCTCCCCGCATCCCATCCCCAGTACTTTCCAGCGAATAGTCCCATCCCCAGTACTTTCCAGCGAATAGTCCCACCCAGCATGGGCTGAGTCTCCCCACAGGCTTGCTCAGGGCCTGCCCTTGCTGCTAAGACAATAAGGACAAATGACAAGAATGAAGACAAAAATAGGTAGACCACTTGAAGTAGGCATGGAGAAACACGAAAGAGGTGACATTATGCGGTACCCCGCCCCCCCCAGAGGTGACATCATATGTCACACCCATCTGTCCCAGAAGTGATGTCATAAACTCCCCACCTGTCCCAGAGGTGATGTTATATACTGTTGCCATCTGTCCTAGAGGTAACGTCATATACTCCCCCACTTGTCCCAGAATGACATCACAAACTCCCCCATCTGTCCCAGAGGTGATATCATTTGCTACCCCTCTGTCTGTCCTAGGTGAAAATAAAAACCACTCACTCATATGCCAGCTTATCTGCTTGTCCATGCCACAAAAAAGACCTACTGTGTGTGAGGCCTGTTCCCAGTGTTGCAGACTTAGAAATACATAAGCTGGGGGAATCCATGCTGTCCTGGACCGTTAAAAACTACCAGAAAAAATGAACACTAAACACAGTTCCCACGAAGGACCTTTTGAGGCCCTGCATAGCAAAATCTGAGGACACGTAAGGACTGTGTGTGAAATGGCTTGGTGTTTGCAGGGAGCCTTGACCATCTCTAGGTGCTTGGGACACACGCAGCGCGTATGCCACATAGGTGGTCACTGTTGTGCCGCATGGGAACAACAGCAAGAAATCTGTTTCTGCGCAGCTCAATTATTTCAGATTTTTTTTTTTTTTTTTTTTGCTGCAGAATATGTTGAGGCTGATGGAGCCCCACATGGGCAAGGAGGACTGACTTTAATCACAAAAACATTTGAGCATTACAAGGAATCAGGAAGCCATGTGCTGGGAGTCTCGACCCCCAAGGAGCGCTGGGGGGGGGTGAGGAATGTGGCAGACACCTTGGAGCACAACCCTTGGTGGGCGTCTGCCCGTAGCATTGCTTTGCTGTATCAAAGCTCAGAAACCTGTTGCCCAGAATGGGAGAAAGAAAGATAAAAGGAACCAAACTGTCCAGCGGTCTCAAAGGCTGCGCTGGTGCCTTACGCGAGGTTCTGTCTCGTGGGTACCAACCCAAACAGCCTGGCCCAGCACAGACGATACTGCTCCCTAGAAGAATCCGCAGGGTGTCCGCCTCATCCTGCTGACGGCCTTCTGTGTCAACCCTGATGGAGAAGACACGTGGGTGGACTGGCTGCTTTCCTGGCTGCTGGGAACAAATGCTCATCAAGAGCCACGAAGGAAGCGTTCTGGTCTCCTCGCCCCTTGCTGTCACAAGAACCTGGCCCAGACAACTCGGAGGAAAGAGGGCTTTTATTTCCACTCACGATCTCAACTACAGCCCGGCATGGGAGGAGAATCACCAGCGGGAGCCCAGGGAGCTGGCTGTACCATGTCCAAAGTCAAGAGCAGAGAGGAAGACCAAGCACGCAGCCATCTCTGCACGGCCCACATCCGTACGGTGCCCTCCGCCCAGAGAATGGTGCCGCCCACGCTGGGCAGGCCTCCCATGTCCCGTCCGTTAAAGTGCTTCAGACACCCTCCTACAAGCTTGCTCAGTGTCTGCCTGAACTAGTAATGTTCCTTGTAGGGGTACCAGAGAGTGTCAAGTTGAGCTAAGACTAATTAACATAGGAAGGATTTGTTTGGTTCACAGTTCAAGGGTACAGTCCCTCCTGGCAGGGGTATGAGGCGGGTCATGTGGTATCCACAGTCAGGAAGGAGACAGAGAGAGCGAGAGCGAGAGCGAGAGAGAGCGAGAGCGAGAGAGAGAGAGAGAGAGAGAGAGAGAGAGAGAGAGAGAGGTGAAGACTGGCGCTCGGCTCACTTCCTCCCTTTGACCCCAGTGATGTCAGAGCATCTGCTTTGTGTGAAGCTCCCACTAATATTGACAGAACAAGCGATACATGAGCGGTTGGGTGAAAGTGGGAACTCAGAGCCACCTCCAGGGTGTGGCTGTAGGTGGAGTGGTTTGGGAGGAGGGAAGAATAGTCTCAGACCCCACTGAGGAGGAGGTCCCCTCTGAGTCCTGGGGCGCTGGCCACTTTTCCTTTTGGACCACACGCTCTGTGGCAGGGCGGATCTCGGGTGCTAAGGCAGCTGGAAGGGAGGCAGCGTCCAGACAGAGCTCAGGAGCCAGGGGGAGGGGGCTGCACTGGGCCCGAGGCTGGAGCCACAGAGTGACGTCTTGGGGGTTTGGACAGGGAGGGTGGGGGGTCTGAGTAGATGATGCCTGTCACAGTGGGAACTGCCCCCACCCCGGCCTGAAACCTTAATTATACAGAAGCCGGTTTGCAGTGCGTAACCATCACCACTAAGTGACTGAGGAGGGCCACCTCCCGCCTGCAGCCGCCTCCCCACCCTACCACCCCCCACCCTACTACCCGCCCCATGCCTCAGCCTGCTCAGGCAGGAAGCAAAGGCGCCCGAGGTCGGCTTGATTGCCGCAAAGCATTTATTTCTCTGACTTTTCCACTGACAACACACTGATAAATAAAATGACCGTGCACATCATTGGAGTTTGCATGAAAAGAAGAGTCCACGCAAGCCCCGGTGTCCTGAGGCTGACCTGTCTCCTCCCACCCTTTGATGCTCCCTGAGCGAACTCTGACTTCCCCCTCTGAAAAATAGCAGCTCCCATTCACCCCGCTTCCTGGGGTCCCCCATCCAGGCAGCACCACTACCAGTTATACCCCCCTTTCCAGGACCCTCCTGGGAGACAGACCTAGTGGGATTTGGGGCTGGATTCAAGGCAGGACAGGGACTGGGTGCTCCGGGATTGAGGAGGATCAAGGATTCACCTTCTGCATCGGGGCCTTTCCCAACCAGGCTACTTGCGTGCGGTGTCTGATGGGACTGCGCCGGGCATAGACCTCGTGTGCAGAAAGCCACAACAGACTGTGACACTTTCTCAAAAACAAAGCCCAATGAAATGTCATCTCCCAGTTGGGGGAGGCAGCCACTCAGCCACTCAGCAAAGCAGGACTTGATCCGGTACGGCCCTTTGGTAGCTGCTGCTCCGGACACTGGAGGTCTGGAGAGAAGACAGATGGGCACACGCGGGCACCCTCCTCTGGGAGAGTGTGCTCATCATTTGCCCACAGAGCCCCACGAGGCCTGTTGTGATTGGAGCTATTAGGGTCAGAGCCCAGGAGTGGGGGGGCAGAGGGGAACTGGCGGCCCCAACAACCAGGCTCACCAGCCCCCGTCTCTGTGGGCCACTGAAAGAGTGAAGGCGATTTACTCAGCATGACCATGTTGGGAAGAGGAAGGTCGGTGGGGGCAGATGCCTCGGCCGTGGCATCTCTCCATGTCCAACACAGCTGGTGGGTGCAGGGCTGACCCAGGGGTATTCTTTCCACTGTTTTCTGGAAGCTCCACACCTTCTCAGCACCCAGCAGAGACTAAGGCCGCAACCAGAGCTTGAAACAAGGCAAGAAGAAGAGTCTACCTTGCCCTTGCCTTCCCCACACCCTGTTCTGCCTCTCGGAGGTTCCCAGGGCTTTGGAGCAGTCCCCCTGGGGAGTCCAGAGTGCCCCCCAGAAGTTGCCTGAGCGCTGTGTGTGGCTGAGCCCAGGCATCTTGAATCCCCAGGCGCATCAGAGGCAACCGCGCCTGGCGTCTAACGGGGCCGGAGCGCAGCCATATGGGGATGCGGTTGTGGAAGAAATATTTGTGAAATGGCTTTTGCAAGTGTTTAATCTACAGCAGATGCATCTTACATGAATCTGTTTGCTTGGCTTCTGCTGCGGCGAGGGGACGTTTCATCTCAATGGCCTCCTGGAGCGCAGGGGATTCGACTGAATGTGACTCAGAGGAAGTGCTCTGAGGACAGGACAGCTTGGGGTGGTGGTGGGTGGACAGGCTGGGACCAGGGGATGAAGAAGCTCCCCTCTCAGCTCCCATGGCTCCTGGGGTCCCTTTCCACGTTTCCTTTCCCTCTTCTGGAAGCTGGGTTTAATCTTCTATCCCAAATAATAAACTGACCCTGCTTACACTTGAGTCACGGGGTCTGTGCCAATTGCAAGCTCTGGCATGTCCATGATTTCTTTTTAAAGAAGAGCAACAGTCCCCTCTTGAGAGTGCTTAACAAGATGGAAGTTGCTAGAATGGGAAAGGGAGCTATGAACTTCTTCAGCTCCTGCTTCGTGTGGCTCAGCCACCGTTGCCATGGCTCAGATTCTAGAACAATCCAGCTCGGAATCCACCAGTTTGAGGACCATTGTATATTCTGTTCCCTCTGCCCCTCATCTGATCAATCCATCCTCCAGCACCACACTGGTTCCTCAAAAAGCCTTTGATAGCCTTCTTCCCACCTGTGTGCCCACATTCCCCCTCCCTCTGTCCACTCATCCATCCATGCATTATCCACCCATCTGTTCCCCCAACCCTGTCTATCTATCCAACTATACGTTTTTCTGCTATCCACCCATCCATTTATTTATCCATCTACATATGTTCATCCCCTCATCCTTCATCTCTCTTCTATCCACCTGCCCACCCATCCATTCATTATCTACCCATTCATTCACCCATATATTCACCTGTCCATTCACTCATCTACCCATCCATCCCTCATCTGTTCACCTATCTTCCCATCTATCCCTGAACCCATCTACCCAACAATTCATCTCTCTATTCTTCTGTCCATTCACCTACTCATCCATCCATCCATCTATAACAGCTTCATCATTATTTCCATCCATCCTTCTGTCCATCTCTCCTTCTATCTGCTATCCATTTATCCCTCTATTCATACCTTCACCCACCCATCCATATCTTCATCCCTCACCCATCCTTCCATTTCTCTCTCCTTCCCTCTTTCCCTCCCTCCATCCATCCCTTTATTCACCGCATCTCTTCTTCCATCTCTCCCTCTCTCCCTCTGTCTATACCTTCATCCATCCACCCATCATCAGCTCCGTAAGGATGAGCCCCCATGTTTGACTCATTGCCCTAGCCCATAGCCCAGCACACTTGCTGATATTTAAGGACTATAGAAGAACCTGGCCGTCATTCTGCCATCGGCCACCATTTTCCCAGGAGAGCTTTCTTGGAGTTGAAGGACCAAGGAGCTGGGACTGAATAGCTGAACAGATGAAGTTTGAACCTTTGTCCTGAAACTCAGCCCAACTTCTCATGCTCTCTGTACCTCATGTGTGGACGAGACAATGCTGTGCTCATGCTCCTGTCACATGGCTGCCATGTGGTACCAACTGCAATGGTGTGTGTGGGGGGGAGACATCATCACAGGTTCAGTGCATCTGCTGCAGGACGCAGGAAGCATCACACGCAAAGTCAATCAGGTGAGGGAAGAAGAGATGTGTTGCCATAGCGGGGACGGGGGGTCATGACACAGGAATATTTCACTTGTCTTCTCCCGGGGAGTGACTGGCATAGCGCCCTTTCCTGGCAGTGACATGTGGCCGCATCCCAGAACTGGGCCTCTTGGAATGCTCTCCCGAGTTCCTGTTCAGAGTGTTAATTTGGACTTGGTCAAGCAGACATGCCCCCTCTGGAGGACTGACAGATAACACATGGCCCAGGGGCCCCACCCTGAGTCATGTTGTCCAATTAGACTGCCCGGTGTGGCTCTGGGACAAACTTGGGGCTTAGTTGACCTCGAAGCCAGAAGCAGGCTCCAAATGATGTTAGCTTGTTAGCAGTGATGGGACTCGAACCCAAAGCCTTGGGCACACCCTGTGAACACTCTACCTCTGAGTCACGTTATCAACCCTTAGTGATATTTATTTGCCACCACCATGTGAGTCAGGCTTCTTATTGCTGTGACAAATTCCCAAGAGAGTCTAAAGGAAGAAAGGTTGGTTTGGTCTCTTGGTTTCAGAGATCTTGGTCCATGGTCTGTTGACTCCCCTGACTTTCAGGCCTATGATGAGGAAAAGAACATCTTGGTGGGGTGAGTGGGGAGGGTGGATACTCTAACAAGAAGAGGGCATGGTAGAGATACACGTCAAAGGCACTTCCTCCAGCCAGGCCCTACCTTCCATGGCTCAGCCCCTCCTGGAAAAGCTGGCTCCTATGGTCTATTCAAAAGTTGCATTCCATCCATGGAGAAATCCATTGATTAGGTCAGAGTTCTCTTGATCTAGTCTTTTTTGGAAATGTGTAGCAGCAACATATGCCAACCTAATAACTGAAGGTTGAGCCTTTGGAGACATCTGTGAACAGTTGTATACTTACGGCAAGTCCTGGACAAATCTGTTGGAAATTAATTATATGAGAAGACCCAGTCCGTAGTAGGTGGGGCCATTCCCACCCACTATGACTGTATATGATGGAGAGAGCTGGTTGAATTCCTTGGCAGACTGGCAGGTGAGAAAGTCCCCCCCGCCTCTCAGCTCTTTCTATGGATGTGGTGTGGTCATTTCATTCAGCTCCTGATGTTGGTGTGAGCTCTTCTGGTATACTGATGAGCTATAAGCAGAAACAGTAAGCCAAGAACAACAAGTCATTTGTTCCCCCAAGCTGTTTGGGTCCCGGACACACCCTCCCAGACACACTCAGAGATGCGCTCTACAAATCTCCTGGGTGTTTGTTGAGCCCACCGACCTTCAAGGCCCGGCCCCTGTGCTGCGCCTGTCTCTGCCTCTTCAAAGTCTCACAACCTTCCCAAACATGAATACAAGCTGAGGATTCAACACGTGAGCCCCTATGGAGGCAAAGCTGCTTCTGAATCACCCACTCTCTTGTAAGTAACCCCGGTTCACTAAGCCAGGAACTGCATCTTTGACCTGTCACCAATGCCCAATCTAAGATGGACAACTAACTGTTTGTTCACAACCTCTTAGCCAAGTCACATGAGCAAGGTGCATTTTGCCTGGGTGAACAAGAACCACTAAATTCAAGTCAGCTGCCTACAGACACTCAGGGCGACCTGCCCCCTCAACTGTCCACATGCTGTTTGCATCCGGAGCTGGCGAGCGCCTAGGAACGCAATGAATTTTGGTCTGTGACTAACAGGGCTGGATTGCTGGGTGAGGTCATTGGTGAGCCTCCCATGACCATGCGGCAAGAATGTTTCCACTCCCTCGCCTTTTGGGCGACCCCTCCTAGGAGGCTGCAGCCCATCCCTGAGGGAGGGCAATTAATTTTTATAGTCGTCTGCATTCTGGTGATGTCACTCTTGCCTTTATTTTTCCTCTGTTTTAAAGGCACGAGTACAGGCTCACTGGGCCAAGAGGTGCTGTGAATCTCGTGGTGTGAGCCAGGAGGGGTCAGACCTCTGCAGTTGTGTGGTCTCCTACTCTCCTGTAAGTAACCCCGGTTCACAGCCCCCTGTCCTCTCTCACAGCCTGGGGTTTCCCAGAGCCCAAACACAGAGCTTCAAGGGGGCTCCTGAGCATCTAGGGTCCTAGAAGAAGCTGCTGTCACTGTGGTCCGGCTGCCACTTGTCGTAGATCTCAGCCGCGGTCCTCCCTGAGAATCACCTTCCACTTTGCATTTAACTTCAAAGGAAGCTGGGATCACTATCCTACATGGTTGTCAGCCTCCGTGACCATCCACAGAAGAAACTACGGGAACAAATACCAGGAATGCCACAGAGCGCAGCTGGAATGCAGCCAGACGCCGCTGCCTGTTGGAGGGACCCCCACCATGCCCACCAGTGCTAGAAAAGGTGCTTAGAGGTTGAGGAGGCATCCTGGCACCTAGTGAAGGAGCTCCCTTTCAAAGGCTTTGAAAATTATCCCTTTACTTGCAGAGATGCTGGAAGAACAACTTTCATACTGTTTAAATTGGCCCCTAAAACCTAAAGTATCTAGCATTAAACTTCTGATTGATGTACTTAATTTGGAAATCCTGTAACAGCCAGAAAACTTGAAAGGAACTATTTAGTCAGGCAGTGGGAGAGGGAGGATAAGTATGAAGATTTTAAAGGAGGAGATATAAAATGCTACGGGCAAGATAGAAAGGGGAATGAGGATATAGGGTATAGGAAGAGCTGAGGTAGTAATGAAAAAGCACTAAGATTTTAAGATACAAGCAGATATGTTATTAATATGTCAAAAAATTTAACTTGACAAAGAGTAAGAACAGACATTCCCTATAGAGGGGAACACAGAGAAAAGAAGATAAAGCCCTTTGATTTTCCAACTAGAACTCAGAGGCAATTAAACAATACTACAAATAACAGATATATAATGTGTCCTGATAAGTTGTTGGTCAGAGAGATCTCAAAGGCCTTCCAAACGGTTTAGCTTCTTCCATTGCCTCCGGAAACTGACAAACTGACAGTAAGCCTCTATTATTGAAAACACAACACATGTGGATCATAGGACACGGGCAAAAACACCAGCTGGAACTAGTCTGGAAAGTTCCTCCTTGCTGAACAGCTTCCAGACAGTCTCATCCGTCTGTGAGAGCTGCAAACTGTAACAACGATCACTACGGCAAGAGGCGACCATCAGTGTAATAGTGGCATGAATGTCAAGGGGGCAACCAACGACTTTCGGATTGGATTCAAGACCTGCTTGTCAGCAGGAATCACATTCCTGGTAGTGTAAGTTAGAACAAGAATCTATGAAAGAGAGAATATGGGTCCCAGGTATAGCATAGGCTATGGAGGTTTAACTATAAAGATACTATATCAAGCTCTTTTAAACAACTCTCATAATACCATAAATCAGAGGATCACTCAGTACTCAACCTAGAGACTTCTTTCTGCAATAGAAGGTGTTTACTGCAGAAAATTGTAATTGGCCAAAGAAAAGGAAATAAGTGACTATGGACTGCTTGGCCCTGAACAGGACATCATCATCCCCATCCCAAGGCTCATGGAATGTTGTAGAAGGTGGAACAGTAAGATTGTAAGAGCCTGAAGCAGAGCAGGAATGTAGCTAGACACTATATTCTGGATACTACAGGCTCTTGTATCCATGACTTCATCACAGCTATGTGTATTTCCACAAGGCCTGTGGGGGAATCGTCCTATCGATTCAATGTTTTACCATGAAAGGAGAAGGTCCCTGGGGGATGATGAGAGCTAATGCTGGTAGGGAAGAGATAGAAGATGTGTTCCTCAGGGGGCCACCCATTGATAAGTGATTCATGCTCCAGCAAGCATTCAGGCACATGCCATCAAAGGCAAACCAGATAAAACCTAGTAAGCCACACATGGGAAAAGATTTGAAAATAAGAAAGAGTCTGGCAGGGAAGAAAAAGGGTTGTAATGGGAGGAGGGGAGGATGGTATTAGGGATATTTATGCATGAAGCACTGAAAGAATAAAACAATAAGAATAGAAAAAACCTATAGCACCATCCATCATCATTGCCAACACCTTATACTTGAACAATATCGGTTTAGCCCCTCCCTCCTCTGCAGTACCCTAATTATATGTGATAAGCTTGAGTTGTGCCCACCCTGAATCCCCTCTACACTGCTCAGGATCTTGTCCTAGAGCAGCATGCTCCGTTTGTATCACAGGTACAAAGGTGGTGACTCCTGACCTCCTGGTACCTACCTTGAGACAGAGACTCTAGCTTCAGCCTCTATAACAAGGGATCCCCAGAACTAGAGTTTGAGGGCACAGCAGGCACTTGTCAAGAGAAAGATTCAAGAACCAGCAGTATGACCGGAAGAGCCAGGATCAACTCGGCTGTCTTGGCTGTTGTCCCTGAACACATCTGCCAGCCACTTTTGTGCAGAGGTGACTATTCCTATAGACTTCCTGTTTCCATCTCAAATCATGTTGCTGAAACGAAAGACACAACTCAAATAACACAGAGTTTTATTCAGCTCATAATTCCAGTTCACGGTCCATCATGGCAAGAGAGTCACAGCATCCTGGAGCTGAGGGAACTGATTGCAGAACTGGGACAAATGCAGACTTGCTTGCCTGCCAGGGCTCAGCTTGCTTTCTTATACAAGGGACAGTGCTGTCCACAATGAATGGATGGGTCTTCCCACCTCAACCAAAGTCATCAAGACAACCTCCGATAGGTTTGCCCAGAGGCCTGCCTTAATCTAGATAGTCTCTCCCAGTTGTGGCCAAAGTCCTACCTATTAGATGCCATGTTGACACCACTGGGCACCAAGACTCTACCCCTGACACCAAAACATATCACTTTCAAATAACAGCCACATCCCCAGGTCTCAGGTTCACCTTCATATAAAATGTGTTTGGTCTGACTTGAAAAACTCCTACAGTGATTAACAGCTCTAGAACTTTGAAAGTCCAAAGAAGTTCAAAGCCTCTTAACTATGAACACCTGCAAAACTGCAAACAAGCTACGTACTTCCAACATATAATAGAATGGGGGGTGTGCATGTGGGTCTATGTGTTCACATGTGGGTGGGCACACATATGTAGAGACCTGAGAGTGATACTGAGAATCATCCTTGATCATTCTTCTGCCTTACTCTTTTGAGGCTGGGTCCCTAATTTAAAACAGAGTTCATTGATAGGGACTAGTCTGGTTAGCCAGCTTGCTCTTTATTCCCAGACTCTGCCTTCCAGGGCTGGAATTATAGGTGGGCTGCTGTGCCCACTGTCATTTAGGGATACAAATGCAGGTCCTTTTGATTACATGTCAAATTGCTTTAACCTCTGAGCCGTCTTCTCAGGCCAATGCTACTGTTTTAAATTAGAAGAATCAGGGCACAGCAACAAACAATAAAAACTAGAAACACAATCCAACAAGGCAAATAAATACAATCCAACAAAGCAAATATCAAATCCTGTAGCTCAGTGTCCATCGTCTGTGTCATGGATTGAATGTGATTGTCACCCACAGGCTCATGTGTTTGAATCCTTAGCTGTTAATGTTCGAAAAGGTCCTGGCACCTTTGGGAGGTGGAGCCTTGCTGAAAGAGGACACCTCCACAGGACACGGGCCTTGAGGTTGGTTGGCCCCATCCTGCTTCAGCTAGCAGTTTATAACTTGCTCTCTCAACCTCCATGATGAATGTGACAAAAATTACCTCCAATATCTGCTGCCAGCCGTGTCTTTCCCGCCATAATAAACTGCATCTACCCCTGGAACTGTGTGCCAAATAAATCTCCCTTTTCTCCCCTTAAGTTGTTTGAGTCTGAGTGCTGTCTCACAGCAGTAGAAAGAGTAACTGTGACAGTCTGGGACTCATAATATCCAAAAGATTGCACAGCTCTGTACTTCTAGCTCTGCTACCCACAGTATACAGCTTGTGTGGGTTGGTTCTGCTCTCCCTGCTTCGTGCCTATAGCCTTCTTCAGTGTGTGTCCCGTGGCCCTGGCATCTCCAACATTCTGGTGTCTTCCATTGCAACTTCAGGTTTCATGCACCTCTGCACGTACTCTGACTCTGCCATACCCTGCCAACCCTCAGCTTTTCTCCATGATCCCCTCTATCTTCCATCTTTGTCTTTATAACCAGCAACACTTGAATGGTATCACCAAGTTCTGCTGTCATCTGTAGCCTGCCCCCCTTGGGCCACAGCTGCATCAGATGTTGTGTGCTGACCCTGGAGAAACACCCTCCCAGGCAACCACTGTTACAAGCAGAGAATCGCTTCAATTTCAGCCTTTTCCCTTAAGTGAATCTAGATCTTTACTAAATGGAGTCTCCAGGGCATGGGGTTTTTACCGTCAGGATACCCCTCCCATCATCCCTGTGCAGCACAATAGAGCTGGTTCCCACAACAGTCATAGCTGCCCTCTCGATACTAGCCTGAACCCTCTCCTGCCTTGAAACTCTGCCAGGATAACCAGTCCAGGAACTTCAAACTCAGCTTCACTGAGGTTCCCAGGACACAGGCAGAATGAAGTCAGGCCCTTGGCCAAGCACCACACAGGTGGCCCTTACCTGGTTGCTCACACCATCCTTGTCCCTCTCTAAAACTTTTGCTGAGTCACCACAGTTCACATCTCTCTCAGCATTATTCTCCTCCAAGCAACTCCAGAGCAGCCCGCGAAGCTCTGCTTTCAGATTTTCAGCAGCTCAAAGTCCAAAATCCTTCCCCATTCCTCCACTAAATAGTTTCAGACACTTAAAAAGTCACGTGATCAGGTTCATCGCAGCAGCGTCCCCCACTCCTGGCACAGATCTTTGCCTTGTCTTCGTTTCATTACATGTTGTTGCTATAACAGCTACCAGACCCAAGCATCTCAGAGGAAGGAGGGTTTAATTCCAGCACACAGCTCCAGGTCACCGTCCATAATGGCAGGGCAGGGATGTCCCAGCAACAGGAACTGAGCTGGTCACACCGTGGTTACAGGAGGAGCAGAGGAATTCATGCTTACTTGCTTGGCAAATTCCAGGCTACTTGCCTAAGGAGGTGGAGAGGGGAGGACCCCTGTGGGTTCACAGGACATCCAATACACTGAATCAGTGAGCTTTAGGGTTAGCAGGAGACTCTGCCTCAAAAAACTGAGGATATCTGACATCTACCTCCATACACAGGTACAAAACACACACACACACACACATACACACACACAAGCACATAAATGTACATGTCTACAAGCACGCATGGACGGGCACACACATAAATGTGCACACACACATATACATAGAGAGGAGAGGTGTTTTGTGAGAATGCTGGCACTGTAATACAAATGAAAGACAATGTGGCAAGCCCTTAGAAACTTCCATCTTATGCTTATTTTCTCTCTACTTTTTTCATTTTTATTTATTCAATTGTGCGTGTGTGCGTGTGTGTGTATGTGTGTGTGTGTGTGTGTGTATGTGTGTGTGTGTGTGTGTGTGTGTGTAGAACCACAGGCGAATTCGGGAACCACCATGGACCGCCTCCACCTCCTCCTTGTTTTTACTCTGCCCCAGGATTCACAGGCTTGGCCCTACTAGGACCAGAAGCGCAGGCCGCCCCTGCTTACATCCGGCGTCTATACGTGGGGTCTAGGATCTGAACTCAAGATCTTCCTCCTGCAAGGCAGAGGCTTAACTCCTGAGCCACCTCTCCAGCCCCTTTCTCTCCACTTTTTAAAGTTTTCAGAAAGACACTTTCAAATTAGCAAGAGTGACATTGTCTAAGTTTACAAGGCTTCCGTGAGCTGCTCGGAACTTCAAGCTAACCCATGTCTGGAAGTCTAACCATTGAACGTGGGGTGCAGGTTCCTGGGTCCCTGTCATTGTCCCCCGACCCTCACCAACACATCACCAACCAGTTGCTGACATGACGCCTCCAGCCGCTGTCGGAGACCTTAGATACTTGGCACCCATTAAGTATCAGTGGCACCACAGCTGGGGAGACAGAATTCTCTCTTCTACCTGGTCACTAGGATCCGGCTTGGGGGTCAAAGGATGTCATCCATGAGTTCTGGAAGTTTCCATCCCAAAGGAAATTTTCAAGAGGAGTTCAGCTGGAATTGGAGCCAAGTAGGTTTCAGGTAAATATTTGCCTTGGTTCTGTGTCTCCAGGGCACCAGGCCTGGAGCCAGATGTAAGAAGTGAAGAAAGAGGACTTCATGCAATGGAAATGAGAGAATGTCCAGGCAAACAGAGAGCCAGATGTTCTGCCCAGGTGTTCCAGTTGCAGCCTGCTACATCCCTGGGGACAGTTCTGGTATGCTCAGTCAATGGGGGTGAAAGACCCTCTGTGGAGGAAAACTCCCAAATGGTTCTTTTCTTTTTTTGCCCACATCAGAAAGGGAGATGCCACTCTCCCATGCAGACAAGGAGAAAGAGAGTAACTTGCAATCAAGGGTCTGAGGAGGGTGGGACAGGGCGCCCTGTGCCCAGAATCAAGAGGGAGAAGGACCAGATAGTTCTGGGCACTCAGAGACCCTGTGTACTGGCCTCAGTATGAATGAGCACAAGATGGGAGGCAGAGTTGGACAGTGCATGGGCACGAAGTCCTATGTCACTCAAGCTTGCTGTATGGCGGGGGCCCTGGAACCCAACTCAAATCATCCAGGCAACAAAAGGTAATTACGGCTCCATCGCCACTGAGAATTGAAACAAGCGTCGTCTGGCCACTGGGACAGCAGGAATTCAAGTTCTGTCTTCTGCTTCTCATCTTTGCTCATAACAGAAACAGAAGGCTCCAAGTCCAGCCATTCCAGGGAGGTTTCAACCATGTGACTAACGGAACTGGGTCATTATTGATAGGATCGGGTCATCCCTGCAGGGTTGGGGTTCTGTGATAAACAGCAGAACAGCCCTGGATGTACCCAGAAGGACAGGGGCCTGGTCCCAGAGCCCCAGGCCTTCTTAACAGCCTATGTCTCAGGGGTCATGGAGACCATCTAAGCGTCTAATTGCTGGGTATAAACATGTCACGAAGTGACTGCTCAGTCTGTCGTTCCTCTTTGTCTGTTCTGCTTCTCACGTTAAAATACCTGGCAAGAGCAATTTGAGGAGCTTAAGGAGGGAGGGTTTATTTTGGCTCACAGTTCAGAGGTACAGCCCATCATGGCAGGGAAGGCATGGCGATGGGAGTGTGAGGCAGCTGGTCACGTGGCTTCCGCAGTCAGGAAGCAGAGAGAGATACATGCTGGGGCTCAGCTTGCTTTCTCCTGTGTGTGCGTGTGCGTGTGTGTGTGTGTGTATGTGTGTGTGCATGCGTGTGTGTATATGTGTGTATGTGTGTGTGTGTGTGTGTATCAGAAGGCACTGTGTATACTGTAGAGGCCAAGGGTGAGTTCGAGAATCACCCTGGATTTCTTATACCTCCAATTTGCCTTGCTCTGGAGTTTCCCAGGCTCCACCTTTCAGAACCAGAAGTATAGGTTGCCACCATTTCCACCTGGTGTTTATATGTGGGATCTGGCATCCAAACTCAGGACCTTCTTCTTATGAGGCGGGGACTTACCCTCTGAGCCGTCTTTCCGGGCTTGCTCTCTCCTTTTTGTGCAAGCCAGAGCACCGGTCCAGGGACAGTGCTGCCCACATGCAGAACGGGTCTTCCTTTCTCAGTGGACCTGATCTAGAAACACTTTTCAAACAGGCCTAAAAATCTGTCTCCTGAGTCATCCTGATCCTGTCCACCTGACAATCCGTATCGGCCATCACAAAATCCAAGTGGGTGTGTGTGACTTAGCTGGCCAGGCCTGCTGGGTGGTGCTTCTTCTTAGCCCAAGCTGGCCTCAAAGGCACATTGACCCTCCTGCCTCAGCTTCCTGGGTGCTGGATTACCATCTGTGCTACCTGCCCAGCCAAGAGGCGCTCCAGCATCGCAGTGACAGATGTGACGGAGCAATGGGAGAGGAGGCGGGCCATGGCTCTGGAGGGAGCACAGCTCAGATCGTACTTTGATTCCCACTCGCATCCCAATGAACATGGTCAAGTGCTTCACCACCAAATCTAATGGCCTAGAGAACAAGATCCAGAAGGCAGGACCCACAACGCTGCCTTCTGCACTAATTACTTTCTCTTGCCTGAACACCCGACGTAACTTAAGGGAGGGATGGTTTATTTTGGCTCATGATATCGGAGGATTGAGTCCATCATGGTGGGGAAGGCATGGTGGAGTGGTTTAGCTCACAGTAGGTGGACCAGAAAACAGAGCGCAAGATAGGAAGCTGCAGGGATAGTAATACATTCTGAAGCGCACACCCCCAAAACACCCAGTGGCCTGCTTCCTTCAGCTAGGCTCCACCTCCTAAAGATTCCACTATTTCCCAAAATGGTATCGCTAACTGGGGACTTGGTGTTCAAAACATTAGTCTGTGGGGGACATTTCAAATTCCATAATGTCCTGATTCGGGGGTCCCCTTGCTAGGAAGTTCTGTCTTAAGCCTGCATGGACGCTGCCCAGGCCGAGCTCCCACAAAGCAAGAGCCTTTGCTCAGTCAGAAGCTGGGGTGGCCGCTGCTCCGGCCTTGGGCTCAGCAGCCACAGGCCAGCAGCTTTATGTGCACGAGAGGGCGGGTGAGCTCATCCAGGCTCCTCCTTGAAGGGGCTGTGTTTGGTAAATGTGGGAAGAAGCTGGAAGACCCCTGCTTTGAGAGGCTAGAAGAGACCCAGACTTCAAGTCAGGCGAGAAGATACCAGAAAAAGAGAGGGTATAGAGGGAGAGAGGAAGAGACAGCGAGTGAGTGAGAGAGAGAGACAGACAGAGACAGAAAGAGACAGAGACAGAGAAAGAGAGAGAGAGAGAGAGAGAGAGAGAGAGAGAGAAAGAGAGAGAGAGTTGGAGTAGTGGGTCTAGCCATATCTGCAACCACAGTCCAAGCTGTAGGAAGCCTAGTGATGCAAGATCGGAAGGAAAGAGTGAGCTGCCTGGGCCCTTCTTCAATGCCGCCGAGTTCTCTTAGTCTCCATTTCTTTCTCTATCTTTCCCTCTCCCTGTCTGTCTGTCCCTCTCTGTCATTCTGTCTCTCTGTCTTTCTGTGTCTCCCTCTCTCTCCTTCCTTCCTTCCCTCCTTCTCTATCTGTCTGCCTTTCTCTGTGTCTTTCCTTCCCTCCCTCCCTCCTTCCCTCCCTGTCTGTCTGTCTAGAAGTGTCTCATGTAGCCCAAGCTGACCTCTCATTATCACTCACACTTAACGTGATGGGGTCTGGAATCAGTTAAGAGACAGGCCTCTGGGAGCGTCTGAGGACATTGCCAGGAAGGGGCAGAGGGGGAGAGACCCTCTAGAGGGGCATCTCCTTCCCGCAGGGGTTATAAAGAGGAAGCACAATGCTGCCTTTCCACCTTTGCCGCGGCTCAGTGCGTCTCTCCACTGCCCTGGTCAGCGCCCTGACGTCAGGACGCTGCTTCCTCGGCCTTCCAAAGCCAACTGAAGACCAGTGTCTCCCCGGGAACCTGCTGGACGGCCGGTGCCCAGCTGGATCAGCTACTCGGGTACAGCCTGGCAGCCATTGTGAACTACCCAGCCCACATCTGCTTTGAAGCAGATACTTATTACATCGATTCTATTCCCCAGAGACCCCTAACTAATGCACCGCCTCTCAGTGTGGGGTGGGTACCCAGGAGCCCAGGCCCCCACCCCAGTAGCTGCCATGCTAGCGTGCTGGCTGAGAGCTGATTGGGCTGCCATGGAAGCAGTCAGTGGCTGTGGGAACATCCAGACAAGACAGGCAGATCCCACCTCTGCTGGTGACGGATCCACTCAGCCTGGGCAGTCGCTTAAGTGGCTACAAATATTCCATCCTGGGGAGCTAAGTGCTCCCCCTTCTCTTTGTGACAGAGAGCAACAGTCAAAATTTTAATTTACAGGCTGTCTGCAAATTGCTGCCTATTCTGATTTATAATTCATAGTACAATATTTATTTCTAACAGGAAATTAATTTTGGAAACGCAGTGGGTGATTAAATTAAATTGTAAAACCCTTCCGCCGGCACAGGAGGGGGAGGGTGTGAGTGACTGGAGATGAGACGCAGGGATACCCCGAGATGCAGCTCACCCAACTTGACCCAGGGAGAACGGCAGCTGTCCAGCATCACTACAGACTGTGGGTAGCGCATGACTTTTCCTGGGGGAGTCACACAGATGTGCAGTCACCCCAGGTGGGTCAGCAGCATGAATGATCCCAGCGGACCAGTGAAACATGAGAGAAGGGTTACGGCAAGTCACTAGCAGGAGCGGTCACCATGACACGCGGAACCAACTTCCTACCTCAGCTAACCCCGTGTAGAGACCCCCTCACAGACATGCCCAGAGGTGTCTCCTGGGTGATTTAGGATCCTGTCAAATTGACAGTCAAGATTAACCCTCCTTGGAGTTTCAGGCAGCTGCTGTTACCACAAAGCCCACCTCGATATGGGTGAAGGTGATGGCTGATCTCAGTGGTCGATAGGAAACGTCTGGATTCATCTGGGAGCAGGGCCTTCGGGTGTGGCTGCAGATTACCTTGATCAGGTTAAGTGAGGTAGAGAGACCTGCTGGCTGTGGGTGTAGCCATTCCCTGGGCAGGGGACCTGGACTGAAAGAAAGCAAGCGGAGCACCACATGCACGTACCACACACATGAACCACACACATGTGCCACATGCACACACCACATGCATGCACCACATGCACACACTACATGCACGTACCACGTACGCATGCATGCACTACACGCACCATATACATGCACCACACACACCCACCACACATGCACCACATGCATGCACCACACATACACACATACACACACACCACGCATGCATGCACCACACATACACACATACACACACACATGCACCACATGCATGCACCACACATACACACACACCACGCATGCATGCACCACACATACACACACACACACATATGCAGCCCACACATACACACACACCACATAACATGCACCACACAACAACCCACACACAGCACACACAACATCACCAACACACCACACACACCACACATGCATGCACCACACATACATGCACACCACACATACACGACACCACATATGCATGCACCACACATACACACACACCACACATGCATGCACCACACATACACACACACCACATATGCATGCACCACACATACACACACACCACACATGCATGCACCACACATACACACACACCACACATGCATGCACCACACATACACACACCACACATACACACATACACCACACACATGCACCACATGCATGCACCACACATACACACACCACACATGCATGCACCACACATACACGACACCCCACACATGCACCACATGCATGACCACCACACTCACACCACACCAACGCATCGCATGCACACATACCACCACCACACATCACACACATACACGACACCACACATGCATGCATCACACATACACACATACACCACACACATGCACCACATGCATGCACCACACATACACGACACCACACATGCATGCACCACACATACACGATACCACACATGCATGCATCACAATACACACATACACCACACACATGCACCACATGCATGCACCACACATACACACACCACACATGCATGCACCACACATACACGCACACCACACATGCATGCACCACATAATGTACCATGCATGCACACACACATGCACCATACATGAACCACATGTATGCATCACATGCACACACCACACACGCACACCCGTTGCTCTCAGCTTCTTCCCATGACTCGGGATGAGCAGCTGCTCCAGGCTCCTGCTGCTGAGACTCGCCCACCACGATGGACTGACAGGCAGCTCCACCCAGGAGTCTCCTCCACTCCAACATTTGCCATTGATAACACCTCTCCCAAGCTTCCCCCGTTCTGACACGCGCCTCCTCGACCTGCACTTGCACCCACGTAGGGCCCCAAGCCAACGCTGCACATGTGGACATGTCATTATCCTTAGGTCAATGCCCCTTCCCGGAACTTCCATCCACTGCTATGTGCCCGGTCTCCCCAGGCTCGGGCTTTCACATGGCTACTTTTGTAAGGCTTCCCGAGCCCTGCGGATGGGCTGTCCCTTTCTACCTGGACCTCTCCTGCCGCTACAAGTAGGTGCTGGGTGAAGTACAGGGGCGTTATGAAGTGTCACCCCACTTTGAAGCTGACTGAGGTCTTCCCAAACACCTCCTTACTCAGCTCGCTGATGACCCCCCATACCCACCCGTGTCTGCTTCCACCAGGAACATAGTGACATCACTTCTCAAACTGAGGTGCCCACATCCTCACCCTAGGGAGCTGCTTCTGAGTCAGCCCAGACTCCAATGCAGGAGCCAGAAGGCCACCCCGGCAGGTTGGGTTACACGCACCCTGGTGGTGTATGCACACACGTGTGCACACAGAACCCCCGGCATGTTGCTGCTCCTTCCCCGGAACCCAGAAAACCTCCTCTAAATGAGCTGATGGCCTTCCAGTCTCCTGTTCCTCTGGTCTGAGTAGGTTAGGACATCATGGGGGGGCTCCCAGTAGGGAGCCAGACTCATTTCAGCAACTTAGCTTGTTGCCAGGAAGGGAACCCCTCCTCTTCCACTTTGCCCCCCAACAAACTGCAAGCCAAGCAGTCACTGTTGGGGGCTCCCCTCCCCCACCAGCACACTGCTGGTCCCCGCCCCAGCCCATCTGCTCTGCGTGTGTAAGCATTGTCAAATTGTTTGAATAAATTGTCACTCTGGTTAAAATGTTTATGTCTGCAGGATGACTTGTTCCTGCTGAATTGTACTAAATGCTCTCACATTTGCTGGAGAGACTTGACATCTGTGTCTCTGCTTTCCTTGCTGAGGGCTAGACAAAGGGCTGGGTCCCTTCAGAGCCCCCCCCACTGCTAGAACCCCCCCCCCACTGCTTCCCTTCTGAAGCTGCTTGCACCCAAGGTGGAGCCCACGTGGTGGGAGGACATGGATGCCTTGCCCTTTTGGTCTCTCTCTCTCTCTTTCTCCCCCCTTTCTCATTTAGTTTCGTTAGATTTAGTAGACAAGACCTTCAGCAACTTTTCAGAGCTGGTCATCGTTCGCTGTCTGCTGGTGAATGAACAGACAAAGGACACCCCAAGGAGAGGCACAGCCACGGTGATTCCAGATGTAACAGGCCAAAGCTCTCAACTCCTGTGTAGGGAACGCTCAAGCCCGAGATCTCCATTTCTTGAAGACGGATGCCAAGGGCATCCCTTGCGGTCTCAGTGCAGTGTGCTCCTATTCCAATATAGTTCTGTGCCTATGTCAGCACAGATGCCAGCCTAGGTGGTTATAGTCCTAGGCTGACTCCTGTTGACCTTTCTGCAAGGGGCAGGAATGGATCTTGTCCTGTCTGGGTTCAAGGGCAGAGGTGTTTTTTACATATTCCTTCCTGTTCTTCGGAAGCCAACTAGACGTAGATTAGCACAGGTAAAGGACCGGCACAGAGCTTTATCATTGTAATTGTATCACCATGTTCCTGAGCTGTTCTTTCTCCATCCTGTATGGGGCCATTAGGGCCTATTAACATGTCTAAGGACTGGCAAGGCTGTATTGGTGGTGGTCCCACCTGTTGTGGACTTGGCACCTGCAGTCTGTCGCTATTGATGTCATCACTCTGCGCAGTGTACAGACTTCACCCCCTGTTTCGTGGTATATAAGGGACTGGGCTCCATAATAAACTTGACTTGGCTTTTCGGCTTTTCCAAGATTCCCTCTTGACCCAGCCTGACTTTATTCTTGCTGCTAATCCCACTCTGGTACCTCTCAGGATTTCGAGGTGGGCGTGCTGGTCACGGCACCCTGCACTCCTGCATGACGAAGACCTTGCTCTACAGGACAGATGGGTGGGTGGATGGATGGGTAGATGAATGGAAGGAATGATGGATGGATAGATAGTTATATGGAAGGATGAATAGCTAGATGGATGGAAGGAGGAAAGTAAGAATATATAGGTAGGTAGATGAGAGGAGGGAAGGAAGGATAGGCAGACAGATGGGTGGGTAAAATGATGATGGAAGAGAAGGAAGGAAGGAAGAAGGAAGAAGGAAGGAAGGAAGGAAGGTAGGGGGAGAGTGAGGAGGGAGGAATGCTGGGAAGGGAGTTAAAGGAGGAGATTATGATAAGATAGGGATGAAGGAGGAAGATCAGAATGGGGCGGGGAATTGTAGGAGTGAGGGAGGGAGGGAGGAAGGAGAGCCTTGGCCTGTGTCCCACACTACCCCTTGTAACTCTCTTAAATCCATTGGCCTCTTTGCCAGTCCTCTGAGGACACCTCTGAATCATATCAGGGCCTTTGCCCTAGATTCTCCTGATATTGAAGAAGGTGCCCTGCCGTAGTTCAGTGGGTTGCTCCCTTTTTTCTTTAGATCTTTATGGAAATACCTACTTTTCTTTAAGGCTTTATGAAGATTATGTGTATCATCATCATCATCACCACTGTTACCATCACCACATTACCACCACTACCACCATCATCACTGTCACATAGCTACCATGATCATCACGCCATCATCTCCGCTATCACCATCACTATGATTGCATGATTGCAGTTTATCTGCACGGTGCTGACAAACACATGATCAAACAAGTTAGGAGAGCAAGGATGTTATTCTTACTTAAATTCTGGTTTCAGTTCTTAGTCCACCTTAGCAGGAGAGCTCACACCAACACCAGGATCCAAGGGAACTGGCTACACCGTATCCATAGGAATTGCCAAAAGAGGGGCAAATCTCACCCCCAGACTGTAAATCTGCTGAGCTCTGTCAAAGTCTGCCAAAGTACTGAAGCAGCTCTTCCATCTCACCCACCTACCAGGAATGCTCCCACCCACCATGGCCTGGGTCTTACCACATCAGTTACACAATCTCCCAAAGATTTTCTTAGTGCTTGCCTGAACTACTAATTCTTCACAGATGCCCAGATTGTCAAGTCGACACTTGTATCTGACTAGCACAGTCGCTATCACCATTATTGCCACCATCCTCACAATCACCACAACCCTCCCCATCACCACCTCCGCCATCATCATCACCACCTAGTGCAGTTTGCCTGCATGTTGTCAATAAATTCATGACCCAAGAGAACAAGGGGGTTTTATTCTTTCTTATGATTGTCCATTATAGTTCTTAGTCCAGCTTAGCAGGAGCGCTCACACCAGTACCAGGGTCTGAGGGTACGCACCACAGCCACAGAGATTCCTGAGAGGGGAGCAAACTTGACTTGCCAGACCGCTAGACTGCTAAAATCTGCTGGAGAATGTCAGCCTTCTGAACTGGTGCCACGCAGCTTATCCCCCCGTGGGAGCATGGTCCCACCCACCATGGCCTGGGTCTTCCAACTTACTCAGGGCTACTAATTCTTCATAGAAGTGCGAAGCTCAGACTTCAATTGTTAAGTTGACACTTGTCTACATGGGTAGCACACCACCACCATCATCATCGCATCCCCACGTCCTGAGCATCCTCAGCATCAGAGCCACCATCACCATCATCACCATCATGATCATGATACTCTCTTCCATGTCATCACCAACAGCATCCTAACCATCACCATCATCGCCGTGACATCACAGTCTCCATCCTTACCACCACTACCATCATCATCATCACCATTGTCTTGGGACAGCATCCTTGTCACCATTACCATTTCACCATCAATCAACATCATCACCATCTCCACCATCATCATCACCACCACCACCACCACAATCATCATCATCACCATCATCACAATCTCCACTGTCACCCGTCACTGTCCTTGATGCCATTATCTTGTGGCAGCTCCATCGTCAGCATTGCTACAGCCACACACTGTCCCCATGCCCTTTCGTCTCCCACAGTGTCATGGCTTGAGGGGTGGGGCCCTGTTGGCGAAGGTGGTCACAGAGGGTGGACGGGAGGTGGATGAGGTGGATGAGTCCCACCCCACCTACTGCCTGCTCTGGGAGCATCTTACAGCTCTCTGCCTCGAGGATGACTGTGATGTAGCCCATCTCCAGCTTCTACCACCAGCCACGCCACCTCCACCATGAAAGACTGTTTTTCCCCTCTGGAACCATAAGCTCAATAAAGCCTTTCTTCCCTTAATCTGCTTGACTTTGGGGTGCTCTTTCACAGCAGCACAAGAGTAACTAGTACACAGCATAACCAGCTGAGGGCAGAGAGGGGTCAGTAGTCCACAGTGTTGACAGCTGAGAAACGCTGGAGCTCAAAGCCCCTCTGCCCTCTGACTTCCCCGCGCTTGACTGGCAGAGCAGCGCCGAGTGACTTGTGCATCCTGCAGTAGCTGCCGTGAGGTGGCTGCCCCCGGGAGACACGCAGCATCTGCACATGCTGTCCCACCAACTATTCCCCGTGGTCCTCAATGCTCAGGGGTCTCTGCTCTGTTCATAAAAGAGGGCGGCATCCCACAAAGCCCTCAGGCTTCTACTGCAGGAAAATGTCTCCCCTGGCCGGCCACACCCAGGTACCAGTGACTTGAGCAGCGCTGGGCTTCCTGGCTCGGCTTTCTGGGCTCAGCAGCGTGGTTCTGTCTTCCAGCATTTGAAAGACAAAATAAATGCTCACTTTAGCGCCGTCACTTTTTGTTCCATGTGAAATCTGTGTGTGGAGTTCGTGGGTGGTCAGGTGACATGGAGACATCCTCTCAGTGACTCAACATAGGGCTCTACACTGACAACACGCAATGCCAGGCACAGAGAGGTACAGCATGTGGTGTGTCTGTATGTCCGTTTGTGTGTGTGCGTGTGCATGTGCAAACACTCATCTACTTTATTTTGTAATTTCATTTTTGGCAAACACCAAAAGACTTAAGAAAAACAATCTGAAAATGAAAACAGGTTACTATAAACACACATTAATCAGGCAGCTTTTGACTTTAAAAAAATTAAATGTCCAATACTATAAAAATGATGAAGTGAATTATAGAATGCCCTGATGTAGAATATTACACAATTATCAAGACTGATGGCTTGATAATTAGTAAAAAGGGTAGTGGCGGCCGGTGGCAGCTCAAAGTCACAGCGAAGATCAGTCACGGAGAAAGAGCCAGAATGAAATCCACCCATTGATTAGTGATGGGGAGACTACAAGGGATTTCTCTCCTTTAAACCTTATTTTTTTGTGTGTGTATTCTCTTGTGGTTTTAAAATTAGATCGAAGCCAGACATAGCGAGTCATGGATATAATCTTAGTCCTTGGGAGGCTGAGGCAGGAGGATTACTAGCCTGGATTACAGAGTGAAGCACCATCTTAAAAAGAGGAGAAGAAAGAAAGAAAGAAGAAAAGAAAGAAAAGAAAGAAAGAAAGAAAGAAAGAAAGAAAGAAAGAAAGAAAGAAAGAAGGAAAGAAGGGAGGGAGGGAGGGAGGGAGGGAGGGAGGGAGGGAGGGAGGGAGGGAGGGGGGGAGGGAGGGAGGGAGGACGGGAGGGAGGGAGGAAGGGAGGGAGGAAGGGAGGAGGGAGGAAGGGAGGAAGGAGGAAGAAAGGAAAGAAGGAAGGGTGAAAGGGAAGGAAGAGTAAAGGGAAGGAAGGGAGGGAAGGAGGGTGAAAGGGAAGGAGGAGGGAAGAGAATTAGCTTGACCGTCTTTCATCACAGGCAGTCAATACACTGGTCTGCACTCGTCTGGGGTGGCCGGGCCTTCACAGTGCTGTGGGAAGGAGAGAATGAAACAGCTCGCATTGGACACACTGTCCTAGACATGAGCACCCCATGTCCAAAGCCAGTCCATCTCGTCACACCGGGAGAAGCAGAGCTTGAGCTTGGCAGAGGCGGAGGACGAGCAGGATGGGGGGGCTGCCCCGATGGGGGGGGGCTGCCCCACCTCACCATCAGCTCTGTGCTCGCCTCCAGAAATGCCTGCCTCTTTCTCACGCCACGGTGCGGGGGGTCAGCCAGCTCTTGAGTGGGACACAGAGGCTTGTGAGCAGAGATCCCCAGCTTGGGCCGGGGCTGATTGCCACTGGGAAACATCAGCCCCGGGTCTGACGGATTGGGACACAGGCCCCCCAAGGCCTCTGAGGACCGTGTGTCCACTGGGGTCTACAAAGCGCCCAACATAGGGGAGCCGTCTCCAAGCCAGCCCGGCTGTCGGGGCTGGAAGAGGAGCTCACAGTTAGCGAGCAACGCAGAACCCCGGACCCCAAAGCACCCCAGGTCTCGTTAGAGCCTCGGCCTGCAAAGCCTCACTTATTGCCCGCAAAATGGCAGATGAGAGATGGAGGCTCACGGACGGCAAGAGACTGGCCCACTGCACATCTGGTAGGCTCGGTTTCAAGGTATCAACATTTCCTAAAAGTCACCAGGTGCTCGAGGAAGTCATTTGACAGACGCAGAGGGCTTGTGATGGACACAAGGTCTGGTCACACGACTTTTCCAAGAGCGCCTTCCCCCCTCCCCCGCAGCTCTCATGTGGCCAGCTTGCTCCAGCTGGAGTCTATTATTGAGGTGTGATTGGCTCCTGAGGGCTCTGGCCTCATCTATTGAGATTCACAGTCTTAGGGGGTGATGGAAACCGGGAGGTGGGGCCCGACTGGAGGAAGTGAGGGTGCATCTTGTCTGCCTCCCTGTCTCTCTGACACCCTTCATAATGTTCTACCTCACCTCAGGTCCACAGCACTGCAGGAGCCATCTTTGGATTTCAACTCCAAACTGTGAACTCAAATAAATCTTCCTCCTTCTGTGTGTGTGTGTGTGTGTGTGTGTGTGTGTGTGTGTGTGTGTGTGTGTGTGTAGTGTCTATGGATGTGACATTATCAGCTGCCTGGCGCTCCTGCTCATCCAAACTCTAAGCAGAAATAAACCCTTTTCTTCTTAAGTTGCTCACGTCACAGCAACAGGAAAAGAAACCACCCTCTTCTTCTTTCCTAGACGGCGACTGTGAAGTCTGGGATACAGCAGCTGCTTTGCATCGTGAGAATGAAAGCACATTGTAAAGGTGAATGGAGAGAGAGAGAGAGAGAGAGAGAGAGAGAGAGAGAGAGAAGAGGAGGAAGAAAAAGAAGGAGAGGAAAGGAAAAAGAGAAAGAGAATGGGAAGGGAAGAGGGGAGAGAAAGAGGGGAAAGGGGAAACGGACAAAATACAAGACACCAAAACAGAGAGAACGGAGACGCCAAGAGAGTGACGCCCGCGGGCTGAGGACGCGAGCAGCGAGAGAAAGGAACGGCGACAGACGCGGGTGCCAGCGACGGCGGGCGGAGGGGCACCTGGGGGAGGAGGGGCGAGACGGAGGGTTTCTTTTAGGGAGAGAAGGAGGAGAAGGAGAAAGAGACACAGAGAGAGAGCGAGCAATCGAGAGAGAGCGAGTGAGAACGAGAAAGAGGGAGAGAGTATTTGGGGAGCTGTACCCTTTGGGTCACTGTTTGTGCCTCTCTGGTTCCATGTCGTGAAAGGGTCTGTGAAAGCCAGCAGCCTTGGGGGTCTGCTATCCATGGCCCAACACAGTCCCAGCAGCTCACTGTCCTTGGGAGAGCTATTGTTCTGCCAGCTGTTTCACTCATGACTCGACCCATCCTTGGGGAACGCCTGTTAATCTCCATTGAGCTCCTAGGGGGAACTGAACCCCGACAGATAGCACCGGCTGCAAACTCTTTTGAAAACTGAGACCAGAAAGGAAATAGACCCCAGCTCTTGGGGAATAGATGTTGTTTAACTATTCTTTCAAATGCATGTTTAAACATCTTCTCATCTGTGGTTGGAACCATGTTGCAAACTGTTCAGCATACTAATTTTCATGCTCCTACACCTCAACGCCTTTCACGCCATTAGATTTGCTCTGATAATGGAAATGACACATCAGTCAATAGGACAAGCCTCACCCGCACATTGGGTTGCTCTCTTTGGCCTTCTAAGACTCATGCGCTCACAATCTTTATCCCTCAAGAGGTTAGTTCACAGATATCAGAATAAAGTCTAGTTCCAGAGCTGCATGTGGAAATACTTCCGGGAAGCTGTCTGGGTTGCTGTAGAGGTCACAGGGGTTACCTGTCCCCAAGCTGTGCACGAGGGTTCTTGCAAAGCTTCTGAGGTAGTTAGTACAGGTGTCACCTGGCCAATGGATGGCTGAGCTCTGGGCATAGTTGTGAAGAATTAGTAGTTGAGTTAAGCCCCAAGGGAGCCTGAAGGAGATTGTCTAGTGGGTGGGGGAAGACCCAGCCCATGGTGGGTGGGACTAGGTCCTGGGCAGTGGGTAAGATGGAGGGAGCTGGTGAAGGAAGTTGGCATTCTTTGATACTCTTGGCCAGACATGCTGGTTTGGCAAGTGAGGATGGTCCCCTCTGAGCAGTGGATATGGTGTGGCCGGTTTCCTTGGCTCCTGGTGTTGGTACAAGCTCTTCTGCCACATTGGATTCACACATGCAGCCAGACTATAGTAAGAAAGAATAAAACCCTGTGTTCCCCCGTTGAGTTGTTTGGTGTGTGTGATGGTTAATCCCGGGCATCCGCTTGACCACACGCGGCATTAACTAAAATCAGCTGTCAGACCACCTGAAGAGATAATCCAGAGCATGCATTTACAATACAAAGACCAGCCCTAGATCTGATGGGAACCTCCCAGGAGCAGACCAGATAAAGGAACCATAGAACAGGAGGCTCTGTAGAGAGACTCTCCGAAGCCATGCTAGAAAACTTTCTTCCCTCCTGCTGCCCGGCTTCTTTGATTCTTCCACTCTGCAGGAATCCTCCAGCCTTCAGCTGTCACCCATTGGCCTACTGGACTGAGCAACTCTGAGCCTCCAGGATGTCTGCAGTGACTTAGCTGTCTCCAGCTTCAGCCACCAGCCATGTGGCCTCCACCATGAAAGACTGTTTCTCCCCTCTGAAACCGTAAACTGAATGAATCTCCCTTGCTCCCCTACGTTGCTTGACTTTGAATGCTCTCTCACAGCAACCGTCGCAGAGTCAACACAGCAACCGTTGCAGTGTCAATACATCAGCAACAAGCAGAGTAAAGCAATACCCATACATGTCTGTTTTCCTGTCCCCAAGGCCCAAAGAAGGCATGAGGCCTCCTTCTGAAGTTCTAGCCCGTGGCTAACAAACGTTCCTCTCCAGGCTCCTCCTGTAGGTGCGGGAGGCCTGTCCACAGGAGAGGTCGGGAATCCAAAGTGGCCCCGTGGAAGGGATCGGCGCTGGGCTGATACCACTGTTGGATCCCTAGCAGCTCTCACAGTACAGGGACCATTCAGGGGTACCTCTGCCTGAGCCTGGCCTGAAGAAATAATCCAGAGCAATACATTTACAATACAAAGACCAGCCCTAAATCTGATGGGAACCTCCCAGGAGCAGACAAGATAAAGGAACCATAGAACAGGGACCCCACCAGGCCTCCCCCCCACTGACCCTCAGGGGTCACTGTGGATTTGGATTTGACTCTTTCCAATCTTTAAATGTGGGTCACACACACAGAAGCACCAGGCCCACAAAAGTAAAAGTCAGCATGAAGGCAGAGTGGGGCCAGGCCGGACTGTGCATGAGCCCACACACGCCTGCATGGTGAGGAGGCGAGAGGGCTTTGGATAGCAAGAGTGACAAGCCACTATGGTAATGGCCTTTGTGCTTAGTGTGGTGTCGCCTTGCTTTAGGCACAAATGAGATAAATTAAGGGCACTCAGCTGGAAGGACACATTTTTTTTCCCCCTTGAAGGAGTTGAGCGAGCCAGTCATTAACTGCCCAGGGCTGGCAGAAGGCGGGAGAAGCTTCCAAAACCAGGAGGTGTCCGCAGCCAGTGACCTTATTCTGTTTCCAGCACTGTGGGGATTGGAGGGTTGGGGGTGGGGAGGCCCTGTCTCCAGTCCCATGCAGTGACAGCACAAGGCCATGGTGGCCGGGACTTGGCGCTGTTTGTCCCTCTGTCGCTCTGCCAGGGCTGGAGACCAGAGGAAACCCCAACGACCTGGCTTGACCTGTAGATTCCCATGTCCCCTGCTCCCCTCCCCCCATGGCAAAGGGCAGCTCGCCTTGCTTTGTGTGGTGCAGTCTTCATGTATGGATTGTAGGAGGGCTGGGTTACCTCTATCCAGAAGCCTCTGTCCTGGGTAAGCCAGAGGGACTCACTGAGCATTTACAAAGCCCAGAAAGAAGAGATGGCAGAGGGACATGAGCTAAGAGATCTCGCGTGAGGGCAACTGAGTCTTTGACTCTGGGGAACCACAGTGGGACCAATGGGCCAGAGGACTGCCCTGGGTGTGGCTGGCTGTCCCCCCACAGCCTTGCTGCTCAGTGCGTGGGCCCCCAGAACAGCCCTACAGCATAGCACAGAGCTTGATGGAGCAGTCCAGACCCGCTGGGCCTGAACCTGAACTTTGAGGAGGAACCTTGGTGAGTGAGACGTGGCATCTGGAGGTTTGGGGGGAAGGGGGCTATCTGTGAGCTCTGTTTCCCCAGCTCACCTGGCACAGAAGGCAGACTCTACTTCCCATGCTCCGGGAGGCTGAGGTCTCCCTGACTCTAGCTGGAGGCCTCTGAGCTGGGATTGTAGGACAAGGACAGCATTTCATGCTCCGTGCATCCCAACTGGTATGAATCTTTGAGGACCAGAAGCCATACATCTGTCTGGATGTTCTAGAGCCTTCCAGATACTATCATGGACTCTGGAGGTAGCAAGTAATAACTGTAACTCCTTAGGCAGACAGGAGTTCATTGCTTTCTCCTTTGCAGGACAAAAGAGGTGGTCAGCTTGACTTGGTGATACTAGAGGGGCAAAGAATGTTCCTGCCCTCTGAGGTTCCTGGTCATGGCCTCAAGAGGGCTGTCATTGCATTGGCACTTTGAAGAAGAGAAGGGAAAGAGAAGGCCTAGTATATTGGTTACTCTTTTTTGTTACTGTGAAGAACACCCAAAGTCAAGCAACTTAAAGGAGAAAGGGAGATCTATTCGGCTTACGGTTCCAGAGGGGAGATGCAGTCTTTCATGGTAAAAGCCGCATGATGGGCTGGCAGAAGCTGGAGGCAGACTACATCGCTGCAGACTTGGGAGACTGCTGGCTGCAGGAGCAGACTCCTCCCAGAAAGAGGGCGGGACTAGTCCACTTCAAGGCCCACCCTCTGTGACTGCTTTCCTCCAGCAAGGCTCCACCTCCTAAAGGTGGCATGAGCCTGTGGGAGACACATTTCAAACCATGACGCCTAGGAACGTATTTCTTCAGGAGAGCAAAGTATTTCTCAGAAAGTCTCGTGAGATCAGCCTTCATGTCCCCTGTGATGTCACGGGCCATCCCAGGTGCTGTGGAGCAGCTGACGATGACTGCCTGGAACCTTGTTGGAATCATGAACCAACAGCATCTTATCCCGTAGTATTGGCACTTGAGTTCAATAAATGCCCCTCCCTGCCCCAGGGTACCAGCACTGGTACCAGCACTGTTTGGAGGAGGTTGTAGAACCTCCTCGAAGTGAGACCTACCTTGAGAAAGTCGGTGGCTGGCAGGCAGGGCCCAAGGGTTACATCTTACCACTTCTGGCCCAAGCTGTCTGATCCTTCTTCACACGCAGGTGTGTGTGTATGTGTGTGTGTGTTTATGAGTGTGCACGCACGCACGCCTCTCCAGTATTGGGGATAGGAGCATGTGTGCCCCCATACTTGGCTTTTTTTTAATGTGGGTTCGGGGGCGCCAACTCATGTCTTCACAGTTGCACCGCAACCTATACCAACTGAGCCATCTCCCAAGCCCCATAATGACCTATATTTTCAAATTGGAGCAGAATTTCAGGGAACGAGGGCAAAGTCACAGCGGATAATTGAACGTGAATCAGAAGTTTCGGTTCCAGGGAGCTGCTACTATTGGAGCATGACCAGAAGCGGTTAGGGGCCGGCACAGTCAGCTCCTCTCCTGAGGTCGACCACATAAAACAAAGTTGGAAGTCAAACCCAGCCACTCTGGACTCTGCGGCTCCTGCAGAAGCAGCAGGCACAGCCAACCACGAATCACAGGACGGAAGGCAGAATCAGACGATCCTGCCGACGGGGATCCTGTGACAGCCTTTAAGTTGCTTGATCTGCTGGAAGTGACATGTCTTGGCAGTCTAGATGGGGGACACAGATCGAGGGAGAGTCCCACGGGCTTGCTGGAGATGGGAGGGGGATGTGAGGGGAGCCAGCTCCAGGCGTGTGACTCTAGAGAGAACAGAGTCTCCCCAGGAGCTGGTGGGATGAAAAAATGAAGATTTCATGCCTGGCACGGACTCCGGGTTGGAAGTAGCAGGATCAAAATCTGAGCCAGGCGGAGGGAGAGGAAATGGTCTAGCTCCTGGCGGAGGGAAGAGAGGAAGTGGGCAGGCACGGGGACCCCGTGTCTGGAATAATCCACAGGATGCAGTGGGCGGCTACTTAAATCTGCTTTGATGTCTCTGGGGTCTTCTGTATCCACTTGTGCACAATGGCGAAAGGATTAGTGGAAGGAGGAAGACATCAGGATGGCACTGAGCCTGGACACGGTCACTGCCAGCAAACAGATCACTATCCTAGTGGCATCACATCCCCATGGGGGTCCTGAGGCCTGGGGTATAGTAACCAGCCAGAGCAAATAAAAACACAGGTCACCCAGCAAAAACTGAATTTCAGAGACGCTGCAAATCAATACTTCAGTGTCGGTAATGTTACTGATGTTCCACGAGATGTCCCCATACTGAAACCATCTGTTCTGTTAATCTGCAGGCCATGTTTAACCACAACTCCCGTACCCCACCTATCAGCAGTAACAGGTAGGTGTGAATTGGGAGTGGGAGGCCCCAACTTTAGAAGATCTAAGCACAGTGCTTTGTTAAAGGGATGGAGAGTTGCGCACTCAAGCCAAGATTCTGATGGTTGCAACTCAATCCCCAAGGCTGAAGAACAAAACATAAACCTTGAGGGCTGGAAAGATGGCTCAGGGGTTAAGACTCTGCCTCAAAAGCAGAAGATCTTGAGTTCAGATCCCAGGTCCCATGTAAAAATGCCAGGTGGAAACAGTGGTGGCCTGTACTTCTGACCCTGGTGGGTGGAACCTGGGAAATCCCAGAACCAAGCAAAAAGGAGGTAGAAGCAATCCAGGATTATTCCCAAAGTCATCCTTGGTCCTCTACAGGGACACACAGTGCCCTCTGAGACACACACACACACACACACACACACACACACACACACACATACAAATAAAGGTTTTGCTGTTGTGTTTGTTTTGTTTTGTTTTGTTAAAGCTACAAACCTTGAAGCAAACCAGCATTCAGACCTAAGCTGGCAGGAGGCTGCCCTTCTCCCAAGATCCGGGATCTCCATGAGGTCTCCTGCCCCTGCCATGATTCTTCACAACAGAACATGTCTCAGGTGAGAATGTGAGCCACTGAGCCCCACGGGCGGTGGCCAAAGCAGATGTCTCTTACTTCCTGTCTCCTGGTGTCTCTGAGGTTACAGGTCACGCCCAGCTTTTGTGAGGAGGAAGCAATGACGTCCAAGAAGGTATGTGTTGCAGTTCGCCTGCATAGTTGCTGATAAATGAACATCAAACAGCTTAAGGGAACAAGGGGTTTATTTTTTTACTGATAGTCTAGGTTGCAGTTCTTGGTCCAGCTTGACAGGAGAGCATGTACCAACACCAGGGTTGAGGGAACTGGCCACACCATCTCTACGTAAGGGCTGAAATAGAGATGATCCTTACTTGACAGACCAGCATGTCTGGCCAAGTGTACACAAGGATGCCAACTTCCTCAACTGGCTCTTAGTATTTTATTCATCTTTTCAGGGCCTGGTCCCACCCACCATGGGCTGGGCCTTCCCCATCAGCTAGACAATCTCCTGCAGGTTTGCTCTGGGCTTAACCCAACCACTAATTCTCCACAAACGTGCCCAGAGCTCAAACTCTCAACCGTCAAGTTGACATCTGTGCCCAACTATGACAGGGACCTTATGGGGCCTCCCAGAGCTCTGGAGGAGGGTGTCACCAACTGGCACCAGGAAGCACAGCACCCTGCCAAGCACAATGAACACCCAAAACTGGGAGCTGATCTATCAGCTCAGGAAAGTCCGGGGACAGAACACAGAGGTAGAGCACTTGCCTAACCCGTATGGAGGACCTGGCTTTAATAGTTGGTACCCCCAAAAGTCATGGGTGAAGAGGGACAGTCATTGGGTTCTCAAAGGACCCCAGAAACCCTTTCACAATGGTGTTCCCGTAGCCCCCCACTGGGACTGTCCTGGGCCCCATTTGTGGCTGGTAGCTCTCTCAGGTTCATACGGTTCCCCAGAGTGGCCCCTCCAAGGCCAAGGCCCTGTCCATCTCGAGGAAGAACGCAGAGCCGGAGGCCAAGGGCTGTTCGGTTTGAAGCTGTGTCTGGAGGAAAATGATTGTCTCTCAGATGAATCCGCGCACATCATCGTTAATGACCCTGGACCACGCTGCCCACCCAGTGTGCCTGTGCTTCCGAGGTCACACGGCGGTTAACGAGACTGTCATCCTTAATTAATCCTGCAGGCGAAGCTTCCGCATTTGAACTCACCAGCTGCACACCGCGCCTGCCGCCCCCTGGATGGGATTTCCTGTCTCCTCGAGGCGTTCCGCTGTCTGCGGCTTCCTGGATCAGCCCAGGAACCCAAAGCGTATTTTCTGGGCTTCAGAGGCTGTGTGTCAGTTTCTAGGCATTTCCCCTAGAATGCCCATCAGCTGAGCTCTGAGACTCATTCTCTCTGGCTGGGAAATGTCTGGGACTCACCCGGTATCCAGGATCTGAGAGTCCACAGCAGAGTGGGTGAGGCGCTCTGGCCAGTCCGTCTTTCAGGCCAGGAGTTGCCTGAGGCCCTTGCAACTGCTGTTGACCTCTGAAGACAGACGTGGAACCCAGCCTCGCTCCCAGAAATGACATGATTCATCCAAGGCCATATGACCAGCCGGGGATAGAGTAAGATGGGGACCCCACTGTTCAGATGCCCAGCCTGGGGCTTTTCACTCAGTCATAGGGGGCTCAGACCAGCCTCTGTAGCTGCTTCCAGGGCCAAGTTCCAGGTCTTGCTGCTACACCAGGCTCTGCCTTCCTCAGCCTCCCGTGGCGGTCACAGTGCACCCCACATGGCCAGGCCAGGCGGTGAGGACCTGGGCATCCACTGAGCGGTCTGTCCACAGGTGCTTGAAGGATTATGGATTGGTTTTCCAGAATTGCTTTTTTTGCCTAAGCCTTCCCCGTTTCTGCACACTAGCCGTTGTTTCTAAACTCTCAATGTGAAAAGAACACCGAAGGGTATTTACAAATGTGCCTGAATACAGACCCTTATCTTTTGAGTATTTATAGTGATTCTTTCTCACAGAACTCTAACTTACGTATTTAAAGTTATTTCAAAGTAAGTTGGAGAAATGACTCAGGGATTAAGACTTCTGGCAAGCAGAAAGTCCTGAGTCGGATCCCAGGTCCCACGTAAAATTGCCAGGTAGAAATGGTGGCAGCCTGCACTTTTGACCCTAGTGGGGAGAGCCTGGGAAACCCCAAAGTGAAGCAAAAAGGAGGTAGAAACAATCCAGGATGATTCCCAAAGTCACCTTTGACTTTCCACAGGGACACACAATGCCCTCTGAAATATGCACATACACACACACACACACACACACACACACACACACACGCACGCACACACACACACACACAAATAGTTTTAAAAAGTTATTCCAAAGTATTTACCTTAGTTTCCATAGAAAGAACTATCTCTTCCTTTTACATGGATAATTTTTCAGTTCATACAATAATTCCATCGAATTATGGAGTCTGCATTACAGTTACAGTTGGCATGGGTTTGGGAAGAAACATGTCAGATTCCCCGGCCAAGTGACTCACTGGGTGGAGTCCGAGAGGGACTTACTGCGTAGTATGGTTTGGATCTGAAATGTCACCCAGCGCCTTATGCTGAAGGCTTGGTCCTCAGCCAGCCTCGACTGGGAGGCAGTAAGACCTTTAGTAGTGAGGGGGCTTCATGAAGGCCCAGGTTGGAGGCACTTCCCCAAGAGACTGATACCTTGCACTCTTCCTCTCTCTCCTCTGGTTCTTGACCAATTGGGTAAGCAGTTCCCATCATCCCTCGTGCCAGCAAACGGGCCTAGCAGCCCCTGGGTCTGGCTGACCCTCCATGGGAACCTTTGGCAAGACAGACAGACAGACAGACAGACAGACAAATAGATAGATAGTGAATGAATAAACCACTTCCCTACTCCCGGCCTAAAGGGCTCAGAGCGCTGCAGGTCCCTGAAGCGTGTCCACGGTGGCAGGAGGTGGCAGATGCTGTGTGGCCCAGTGTCCCGGTGCTGAGGAGGCAGGAGAAGAGAACAGGAGAACAGAGGTCCCCACTCTTGGTGGTAATGAAGGAGACAGTGGCTGTGCCAGTCAGATGCAATTGTGTCAACTTGATAATTGTGAGGTGAACTTTTAGGCCCATTTCTGAGGAATTATTTAGCTAAGGCAGCCGCTGAACAAGCCTGTGGCAGATGATCTAATTGATGTGTGAAGACCCAGCCTGTGGTGGGTGGGGCCATTCCCCTGGCAGGTGAATAGGAGAGAAGAGTTGCCACTACAATGGCACACTGGCGTACAGACATTCTGGCAAGAGAGACTGTATAGCCTTCTCTTGGCTCTTTTTGGTGGATATGAAGCGGCCCATTCTCAAGGCCCTGGTGGGTATCTTCCCACCATGCTGATGAAGTGTAACCGAGTATTGTAGGCTGAAATGACCCCCTTGTTTGCCTTTGTCGTTTGGGCCCATAGTCATTCAGCTACAGAATGATGAGATTGATACAATGACCTTCTATGCATTCCCATGCATGCACGACGAACCCTGTGTTACACCCAGTCTCACGATTATACTTGTGACCTAAAGATTAGTTACACACAGGAAGTGACCTGACATCACCAGCAAGCTTTTCTGAAAAATACTAGCTCCCACCTCAGACTTGGCCCAGGCATTTTGGAGCAAGGACAATCCACAGTTAAGGGGTTGTCTGATAGAGATGCCTCTCTTGCTCACTGTGAGACCTTTCTACCTGCCTGCTCCAGGGCTGTGGATGGACGTGCCAAGGCTGGGTTCTGCCATGCAGTGGCCCTGGGGAGGGGAGGGAAGCCTTGACAGCACCAGAGAATTTTACACACTGGAAGATACAAGGCTGTCACTTTCGCATGAAGAAGAGGAAGAGACTCATCAATACAATTGATGGCTTGACCTAGTCACCTGTCTATGCGGAGGTCTCTCCTATGCCAGGCCCTGGGTGCTTCTCAGTGAATGTGCTGCCTCCAACTTGGGCTGAATCATGTTGAGTGAGTTGGTCTGAATTGAGTCAGGTAGGGTTACCCCAAGATGGTTTGTGTCACATTGGACCAAGTTTCACAGGATCAAGTTGATTTAAGATGGTTTGAGTCAGGTGGGTTTGGGTTGAGTTAGTTGAGTTAGAGTGAGTATGACTTGAGTGGTTTGAGTTGATTGGATTGGGTTGGGTTGGGTTGGTCTGACTTGGGTGGGCATGAGAGTTGAATTCAGCTGAGTTAAGTTGGCTCAAGTTAGTTTGAACTGTTCTGAGTTGGGCGTTTGTGTTGGGTTATCTTGAGTTGGTCTGACACAGATGGGACTGGGTTACTTTGTTTGTGTTGGTTAAGTTTGAGTGGTCGGCCTGACATAGGTGCTTGGGTTGGGATGTTTGGGTTACTGAGTTATCCAAGGTGGTTTGTGTTGGGTTAGTTTGAGTTGATCCATCTGATGAGATGTTTGGATTGGGATGTTTGGGTTACTTTGAGTTGGTCTGAGTTGGGTGGGGTTACTTTGAGTTAATCTGAGTTAGGTTGGTTACTTTGAGTTGATCTGAGTTGGGTTGGGTTACTTTGAGTTGATCTGAGTTGGGTTGGGTTGGGTTACTTTGAGTTGGTCTGACATGAGTGTTTGGGTCTGGATAGGTTGAACTGGTTTCTGACTTTGGTGGGTTTGGCCAAGGAAGGTTAGGCTGAGTGAAGGTGATCTGAGTTAAACTGGGTTGGGCTGGGTGTGAGGGTAAGCTGTGTTGGCAGGGGCTGCACTGAAGGTCACTACATCATGCAAGCCCTCTGCTAGATGTCCTCTGGGGCCAGAATGGGGATAAGTACAAAAGAAACTGATGAGAACCGGGTGTGACTCACTGTTAAGTTGGATGAGATGTCCTAAGTGAGCTACATTGGCCCCGAGCATGAATGACTGAGCATCTCAAGGAGTATGGGCAGGAAGGCAGCTTTTTAAATTTTTTTTAAAAAGTGTGTGTGTGTGTGTGTGTGTGTGTGTGTGTGTGTGTGTGTGTGTGTGTGTGTGAGAGGGCTCTGTGTGTCCCTATACAGGACCAAAGGTGACTTTGGGGATAATCCTGGATTGCTTCTATCTCCTTCTTGCTTTGCTCTGGGATTTCCCAGGCTCTGCCCAACAAGGCCAAAAGTACAAGCCACCACTGTTTCCGCCTGGCATTTTTACATGGGATCTGGGATCTGAACTCAGGACCTTCTGCTTTCGAGGGAGAGTCTTAACCCCTGAGCCATCTCTCCAGCCCATCTTGCACACGGCCCAGAGACCCGGCTGTAACTATTCTTTTGATCATGGATGGTGGATCACTAACTCTTCCTCCTGAGACAATTCTGTCACGCAGCCTGGAAGCTTGGCAAGCGATTTTTGGAGCATGACCTGACTGGGTGATGGTCTCCTCTCCCATCTCAGCTCTGTCCTGGGTGGTCCTCAAAGACCCTGGGAGGAGACCACCTGTCCAAGCTCAAACTGTTAATCTTGGCCCAATCCCAGCCAGAGGCCGGTTTCCATACAGGCATCTAAGATGCCAGGGGGTAGCTTCTTCCCGCAGAGGTCAGCGCCAGCCAGGTGGTCCGGGAGAAGCCTCAAGCAGGTTGCGGTGCTTGACCTGCTGGCTAGAAGGGCTTCGCTCGAGGGGACAGGCTTGAGGAGAGCAGGAAGCGGGCAGGAGGCTGCCTGCCATCCATTGGAGACCCCGATGATCTGTTTGTCTGCTTTACAGGCTTCGGTTTCCCACACTGGGTGAGCTTTGCTGGAAGGGAACTCTTGTACCCTCTCACCCCACACCGCTGCATAACAAGCACTTAGAGATGGGAGATGAGGGGGTGGCACTTCCCTGAGACTCAGGCCCACAACCTTTTATGCCATCCAAGCCGGGCGTTCTGGCAATGGCATTTGGTCTCCCTGAGCCTCAGTTTCTCCCGTGGAAAACGAGGAAGAGCAACCAGCACTGTGCTGGGTGCTTCTTAGGGCAGAAGCAGCCTGAGTTACTGACATTTCTTCACCTCCACCTTGTGGGATAGCACAGTCTGCTTAAAGATGTCCTTTTAAAGTCAGGGGTGAATCCCAGGAAGGCTGGCTGTCTCCAAATGCAGCCTGCCGCAGAGGCCATGAAACCAACTCAGCACAAGTGCACAGTACCATCTAGTACCATCTAGTACCGTGAATACACGGGTGTTTTTGATTCCTTCGTGTGTGTGTGTGTGTGTGTGTGTGTGTGTGTGTGTGTGTGTGTAAGATGGATCTTTTAAAAATTTCGTTGTGTGTTATATGTGTATATTTTAATTTGTGTGTTTTAGGTGTATGTGTTTTAATCTCCTCTCTCCTCTCTCTCTCTCTCTCTCTCTCTCTCTCTCTCTCTGATATATGTATGTGTGAGCACATGAGCATGTTTGTGAAAACCAAGGATCAACGTTTTGATTCTTGTGACAGGGCCTTTCACTAAACATGTGCTCATAATTGAGGGTCATTTTATCTACACTGGCTGGCCACCAACTTTAGGGTTTTGACTGCGTCCACCCACTGGGAGCTGGAGTTTCAAACAGTTGCTGCCACACCCAGCTTTTACCCAACTCAGGTTTTCAAGCTGACTCAGCAAGCACTAGCCTCCAGGAGACCATGGGATAGAGCATCATTTCTTCGTCTATCTCTTAGCACCTCTGAAGAGAACCCCAGCACAGAAACACTGAACCAGCATTTCTCAAGAGCTCAGGCCGAATGCAGCACGCTCTACATGTGGACAGGGACAAGTTTGCAACATGATTTTTTTTTCCATAAGACAAGGTCTTATGAAGTCTAGGCTGGTCTTGAACTCACTATGAGACCAAGAGTAACCCTAACTTCTGCTCCCACTTCCACCTCCGGACATGCTGGGGTTACAGCTATGCACCTCCTTGTTCAATTTATGGAGTGTTGGGAATGGAACCCAGAGCTTTGGGCAGGCTTGCTAAGCATTCAACCCATTCAGCTACGTCCCTAGCTGCAATTTGATTTTTTTTAAGCCTAGTGGGAGGAGGGCGGAGGGAGGTGTGTGCCCATGAGCGTTGTCCTGACTTGGGCATAGGAACAGGGCGCGGAGATACTTTGGTTTCCAGAGACCCTGGCCCAGAGCCGTCTGCTTGCTGGGCTTGGTTCCACTTTCTCAACAAAGGTCCCTCTGCGGCCACCATGAACCTGTTTGCACCTCATGGTTTCTAAATCCAAATGGTTTATCCAAAAGGTGATAGATCATATCCCAGCTTGGGATTTTAGCATAGAGACAAAGGGCTCAGGCTAACTATAGGTTTGGAACCATGCTTGTTTTGTGACTCGTGTCTCAAACTTATCTGCGGGTTGATGTATAACGTGGGACGACCATTGCCAAGTGGATGGAAGCTCAGGGAGGGGTATGGCGAGTGAGGGAGACCAACATGCAGCTATAAGGGATAATTACTTATCTTCATTAGCAACTAAATGATTTTCCTGAGCCTCAATTTCCCCATCTGCAGATGCTAGTGGAGTGTGTCTAGGTTAGTGTGGTCATGACAGTGCCTCCATGTAGAGCTGCTGTGGAGAAGGGGGTGGCATTGACCACGGAAGAGACATTGCTGGAGAGAAAGATCAGGTTCAGTGAAAGACGCCTGTGTGAAAGATCTTAGTGAAGATGTGCAGTGCAATCCTTGTTCTTGTCTTGGGGACTGAAAGGCTTCACCCGAGGATATTCTCGGCGCTGTGAAATGCACAAAAAGAAAGATCCTGTTCATGTGCCTCAGCCGAGTTAAGCTCCCAGACCACCGTGACCTCGATCTGAGGACGCAGCTGTCTGACTTGCCTCCCTCCCTCCCAGGTCGTGGGTGCTGCTATACCAGCGCGACCTACGCTTCCACAGCAGCAGCTGCAGACGACATTCTGGGGTAATTAACAGCCACACACGGGCACACACAGACAGTCGGCTGGGGCCAGCAGTGCCTGGCATGCTGGCTGTCTAGACAGGGCGGGAGCTCTGTGGCCTCCTGCCCTGAGCCTGCTGCTTGGAGCCTCAGCCAAGACCGCAGAGGTGGGGAGAGGAAGGAGGCTGTCCCCAGAGAAAATGGGTGGCAGCCCTCCCCATCTTAGCCCCGAGGTCTAGCCACAACTTTCCAAGAAAAGCGTCCTTGGGATCTCATCAGGTCTGCAGGCCAGAAATGGTGCACACTTGTAAGTCACAGGAAAAGTGGAAGGTAGGATCCTATATGGTCCTTCCAGGTATGGTCCTTCCAGCACTGTCAGAACCGAAAAGGGACTGGCACCAATAGCTACATTACAGAGCCTGATAATGGCACGTGGTAACTGACATGAACTGTGAAACCACAATCAAGATGGCATGTCACGAGGGGGGGGGGTGGCAGCTGTGTCTGCCACAGAGACACAGAAGGATAAACATGTGATTGCTCGGTGCATGTCTCTGGTGGGGAGACTTGGCCACATGGCTCTCTGCCCACTTCTGCATATGGTGGCATGCACATGCCAAGCTTTCCGGACCCAGTGCCTTGGGCAGGTGTGCTAATGTGGAGGTCTGGCCCCTCCCTCAAAACAGCCACACTGTGCCTGTGGTGTTTCTTAAAAGCCAACTCCAGGAAGACACCTTCAGGAGTTGAGCTCACTACTATCATTATTTAGAATGCTTCTTTAACTGAATTGAAGCATATCGATTTTTGTTTTTCTTTTTTCCTTTTCAAATACACATGGGAAATGATAGGTGCACATGCATGTTCCCATGTATGTGGACTCATGTGTGTGCATGTGGAGGTCTGAGGTTGATAGTGGGAATCATTCTCAGTCACTCTTCCACTTCATTATTTTGTGACAGGGTCTCTAATCAAACCTAGAACTCACCGATAGGGCTAACCTTTCTAGCCAGCTTGCTCTGGGGATTTCTAGTCTCTGTTTTCCAAGGCTGGAATTATAAGGTGGGCTGTCATACTTACCTGGCATCTCACAGGGGATCTGAAGATTTGAACTCTGATCCTTTTGCCTGTGCAGCAAGCACTTTAGCAGCTAAGCTGTCTCTCCAACCTGAATATTTATTTTAAAAGAAAATCCTGTATTACCACTAAGTATAGAAAACTATAAAGAAAAACATATCACTACTAGCAGTTTTTCCAGTTGCTTCTGTGCCTTTAAGATCTCATCTGCTAGTAATATACATGCTGGACATTGACTAGTGTGAGTTTCATTCCAACATTTGGCTTAAAAATTGATGAAGTTGGTCCCTGAACAGGATATATAAGCCTCACCCATCCTCCCATCCCAAGGCTCAGAGAAAATTGAAGAAGAGGGGATGGCAGTAAAATTCTAAGAGTCTGAAGTAGGAAGGCAGTGGGCCAGGCATTATTTCCTGAACATGACGCAGTTGTGACATACAAGATTTCATGGCAGGTATGTGTACTTATACAAGAGTTGCACAGGAACTGTCTTATCAACATCTCACCGTAACATCAGAAAGATCTCAGGAAGCTCCACACCTGAGAGGCTGATGAAGACTCAAGCTGATGGGGAAGCAAAGGAGGATGCTCCTCAATGGTCTATGCACTGATCTAGGATGCTGGCTGGAGCATGAACAGGTCAGACATAAGTCATCACAGACTCCATGAGACACAGTGCACCGCACAAGTGAAAAGATTTGAAAATAGAAGAAAGTCTGGCAGGAGAGATGAAGGGTTGCGAGGAGGGGGGATGGGATATGGGACTAAGGAATGAAAATATTATAAAGTCACTACATTCATGTGTAGAACATTAAGTAAAAAAGACTTAAAAATAAATAAAAATAAAAACTGAGAAAGCTGAAGCTCAGAGGACGTGGTATCCCTGGGCCAATCCAGGACCCTCCGTGTGACATCCCCACCTTCAGTGCCTGTGAATGGAAGCAGGGTCTTCACAGAAGGGGTTAAGTCACAAGTCTTGAGACGGGGTCAGTCTGGCCTTCAGGATGGGTCCCAGGTCATGTGATAAATGTCCTGTCCCCAGAGAAGGTGAAAAGAATTCTCCCTTGAGCCTGGAGTAGGGGGAGGGAGGAGCACAGATCACATTGCTTTGGGGTTCAGGCTGCTGGCTGCTCAGAGGTGACCCAGGGCACAGTCCCTTATCATTGAAGTACCAGAAACCAGAGCTATGGCAGTTGCGTCCCCTGACTGAGATATGCAGAACGGATGTCACCGTCTGAATGTGAGTCACTCTCAGCTCCTGTGTCCGCATGCTTAGCCGCGTAATGTTTGGGGAAGTTGTGGTGCCTTTAAGAGGTGGAGCCTTGTTGGAGGAAGAAGGCGGGTCTTGAGAGTTGAAGGCCCTGCCCTGCGTGGGTGCTCTCAGCTTGGCCTTGTTCTCTTTCTGCCTCCTGATGGCTGTGCTGGGCCTCCAGCCAAGCCTTCTGCTATAGGAGTCCCACCACAGTGGATTATGTCCCTTCAGGAGATGTTAGAGTGATATCAGGAGATGTCAGGTGATGATATCATTAGACGTCAGAGTGATATCAGGAGATATCAGCAGTAGCAGAAAGAGAAGCTGGAGACAGGATGGGAAAGCAGGCACTCTAGTGGCGTCTGTCCCTGGGTGGGTGGCGGCTGTGTTGAAAGCAGTAATTTCGAGAGAAGATGGGGCTCTAGTCAGATCCCAGGAGCAGAAAAGGTCTCTTTCTGGTGCCCTATTTGAACCCTCATATTTAGTTGTGAATTTAAGTCCAAGTATCAGTTACTAATCACCGTCCAACCAAAAGAACTGAGCAGTTCAGGAACATGCTCAAAAACACAAGGCTGAGAGAGACAGCCAGGTGCAGAGTCTAACTGAGGTCACGTGGTCAAAGGACCCATGCTCACCCTTCCCTGGCATGCAGTCATGTGCTAAATTAACCACACTTCCTGGGGTCAGCAACTAAGGTGGGATGGGTGGGATCAGGTTGTCCAGAATGGGTACTCTGTCAGAGGTGGGGGCTGGAGGGAGGGAGGCTGGGGGTGGGGTGGGGGTGGGGGCCAGGGTAGGGGCGGGTGGGTGTGGCTCCATCTATTTCCAAAGAAGAATGACCATTTCCCTTCCAGGAAGTCGCAAGCAGAACGTTTTAGAGCTGGGTCTGCAGTTGATAGCAGGAAGCCCAGCCGGCCCCTTGGTCCTGAGTGAAGCTTGCAGACTTGGATTTGGGCCCACGCGACTCTCTCCAGCACTCGGAGGAGGCTGTTCTAGGGCTGTTGACCTCTCTCTAGGGGTTCCTGGCCTTTCTCTGGGGGGCTGCTGACCTCTCTCTGGGGTCCTTGACTTCTCTCTGGGGACTTCTGGCCTCTCTCGCTGCTTGGTTCTCTGAGCACATGTTCATTTTCCCAATTCTTCCCGCTCAGAGGCACACCCCTCTTTCTGAAACCATAAGGTTACCATGAAGTGCTTCCCTCCGAGTTTAGACAAGCTGTGCCACACTCTGGCCAAGCTGCTCTCCCCGGCTCTGGCCTGGGAACTTCACCGGGCCAAGCCTCCTGGATTCTGCTCAGTCCATTTCCTAAGTGGGTCAGGGCTCAGGCATCTTGGCTGCTGTAACAACGGCCGGGCATAAAAATTTCATGAGCCAAATGCATCTTCCTCACTTTGGAACTGGGACCAGCGCTCCTCAGGGAAGTGAACCCCGTTCACCCCAAGAACCAAGGTGTCATTTTATCATAAAATCTACTGATGTGTCCGATGGCTCCCCTGTATTGGTGAGCCTTCATCAAAGTCAAAACATCCTCTGCGGAAGCTAGAAGACATGCACTTCTGGCTGGAGGAGGAAGGGGCAGCTGAGAGCGTCCTCTGCTGGCGGCAGTGACTGATCCCAGAGAAGCTCATTGGCGCTGAGCTCCTCCCATGCATGCAGTGAGAAGACAGGCATAGAAGGTTCTGGAAGGGAAGCCTCTGGGGGCAGAGAAATAAAAATATGGAAGTCGTGTCTTCCATGGCTGTGAGTTGGTTCACATCAATACTCAGCAAATGATTTCAAAGCATTATCGTTAGATTTAGGAGCTACACACGAGTACTGGGTTTTCTCCCTGGAAGTTACCAAGGTGGGGGTAGAGGTGTGGAGGTGGAAGGACGTTCTAGGCTGTGGAAGAGCATGCGTGCGGAGATGCTGGTGCAAAAGCAGATAGGCTGTTCCTTGTGCTGAGTTACGAGGTGCCCCGCATGGGATGGAGAGGCCGTGACCCTGCAGGTCCAGAGGGAGCCAGCTGGAACAGGGGCCAACTGGTTTTCAGGAAAGAAAGGAGAGCAGAGAAGGAGAACTAGGGAAGATGGAGCAGAAGGAGGAGGAAGAGGAGAAGGAAGAGAGGAGGAGAAGGAAGAGAGGAGGAGGAGAGGAAGGAGGAGGGGAGGAAAGAGGAGGGGAAACAGGGAAGACAGATAGGAGGAAGAAGAGGAATAAGAAAAAGAGCACAAAGAGGAGGAGGAGGAAGAGATGCAGGCAGAGCAGGAAGGTGGAGTTCCCGCCCCACAGAAAGTTCTGGGCCAATCTGTGGACAGTCACACAGCTAACTGGCCTCCCCTGAAATGGGACTTCAAAGGATACCGTAACGGAAGTGAGAGAGGTCAGCTCCCCCTCTTTCCCAAGGGACTGACAAGCACAGTTGCCCAACACAGAGAGGCCCCAATGACCCTGCAAGAGCTTCACCAAAACAGCGGAGGGGTTGGCCTGTGGACACACAGGAAGGCCCTGCCCCTCCCCCCACCTCCAATCCTATCAATCCCTGGAACCAGCCGAAGGCTCTGGCCTGGTGGGTGCAGAAGTGGAGGAGACTTTGGCAGAAGGCAGAAGGCAAGCATCCTCCTGCAGAGAGGATCCTACCCTAGAGATGTAGGCCTATGTGAAGTGGCTATTTGCTGGGAGCCAAGGGGCTGCAGGACCAGGCCGAACCCTGGAGTGCCTGGCCCATCACACATCTGCCGGCTCTGCAGGGATGACTTGTGCAGGAGAGATCTTATTTTTTTTTAATTTTTAAACTTTATTTATTTTGTGCGTATGTGGGGTGGGATGGGGGTGTGTATCAGAGGGCACTGTGTGTCCATGTGAGGGCCCAAGGGTAACTTCAGGAATCATCCTCAATTGCTTCTACCTCCTTTTTGGTTCACGCTGGGATTTCCCAGGTTCCCCTGACCAGGGTCAGACATGTAGGCTGCCATTATTTCTGCCTGGCATTTTCTATGTAGGACTTGAGATCTGAACTCAGGACCTTCTCCTTAAGAAGTCTTAACCCTGAACGTCTTAACCCCTGAATCATCTCTCCAGCTCAGGGGAAATCTTTAAATTCTCCCCACCAGCAGCGCACGCAGGAGGAAGGATGGCGCGTACACGAGAGAGCCAGACCCTTTCAATTCGTCCTTCCTTGCTCTTACGAGATGCAGACAGAATGTTACCAGAAAGCTTTTACCACGGCTGCTAGATGCTCCTCGAGGATGGCCCTTGTTCCATCGGGGCACCGCCTCTGTTCTTCAGTAGAAAAAAATAAGCTTTGAGCTGTTGCTGTATAAGCTAAGGGAGAAATTACTGAAATCCCACAGGCAGTCACATGAGGACATTTCAGAGACACTAGTCTTTCTCCCCCACACTCGCTTCCACACACCCAGGCGTTGACCTCAGCTTCTGTCAGATAAGAGTCAGGGCCATGAGCCAATCTGTGTTCCATCCACCCTCCGATGTTATTAACCATTGTGTTTGCTCCTCTGTGTCTGCTCCCACTTCTGCTCCACCCTGCCCTGCTTCAGTATAAAACAACACAAACTAAGCTCGGGGCTGGAGTGATCTCAACTCCAGCATTAGCTCTTCTTCCTCCACCCTAATTGGTGTCTGAGAAATTATTCCAAAGTTTCTCCCCTAACAATCTAGCCATCCCCCTCATTTCCCTGGGTTGCAGCCGCCATCTCGCCATCCCTCCTCAGTCCACGGAGGCATGGCCGCTGTTCTAGCCATCCCCGCCTCTACTAACATCACCCACCTTCTGTCCTAGACAGCAGGCCTTGCTCATCTGAGACGCAGCCACTGAAACTGTATCTGACGTCGCACCTCGCTCATCCAAGATGTATCTACTGAAACTGTGTCTGGAGCAGCACCTACTAGTGCCAGAGGGTGGTAGAGCATCTTGTTTGAGATAAGTTTTCCTGGAATGGTGGCTGTGGTACCCATTCACCATCACACATTTGCAAAAATAAGAAAAATCGTATTGTGATCAGCGGCTCCACTCTGCATGCATCGTGGCTACGAAGATGTTCCACCTTGTATAAAGGCGTATAAGATGTTCTTCCTTGTATAAAAAAGGCAAAGAAACAAGTTCTTGAGCAAAACGAAACAGAACAACCCACACTGTCAGTGCCATTTAACAATGTTATCCTGAACCTTTCCATGTTATGAAATATTTTCCCTATGATGGAATGTTAATGACTGCGTAATATTCCAGCGTGCAGTGGGGCCACGATGCAGTCGGTCACTCTCCATCTTTGCCAAACACTGAAGTGACACTCATTCTTTTTAAAGTTCTGAATCACACTGTAATAAAATAATTGCTGATTAGTGTTTGCACATGTTCATGATTAATTGCCAAGGACAAATTCTTGGAAGAATAGCATGTCCCAGCTCTTTTATAGTTTTTCGCTCTGGTCCTAGAGCTGCTTGGGTTTTACCTTGGAGTCCTGTGCTCTGATTTGCTTATAAATATTAATGTCATTCAGACACATGTGGAAGTCAGCTCCACAGGTGGCTGAGTGGACACACTGCAGACCTAGTGCTTAGATACTGAGCAAGGTGGTGCCATTGGGAACCCTATCTGTGCCTCCAGGACACCCCAATATTCCACCCATTGATAACTAGCATAAGGAATTCCCACATTAAAGCTAGTTCTGACTGCTTGTGCACGTCCCCTAGATGAACGCATAGTGTATATGTGGTATGTGGGTGCATGCATGTGTGTTGTGTGTATTTTTGTGCACGTTGCATACATGTGCACACATATATGTGTGTAGCACATATATTTTTATGCATGCATATGCACACATATGTTATGTGGTATGTGTGTGTGCATGCATGTGTGTGCATGCACATGTATAAATGTATATGTCGTGTGTATGGTGTGATATATGTGTCATATGTATTTTGTGCACACATATGCATATGTGTGTTATGTGGTGTGTGTGTGTAATGTGCATACATGTATGCCATATGATGTGTGTGCATGTATGTATAGGTATGTCATATGATGTGTCTGTGTGTGTCATATGGTATATGTGTATGTGTGTGTCCTATGGTGTGTATGTATGTGTGTGTCCTATGGTGTATGTGTTCTATGGTATGTGTGTATGTGTGTGTGTGTCCTATGGTGTGTACATTCTACGGTGTGTGTGTGTGTGTACGGGTGTGCATGGCATATGCGCAGACACCTTGCTGTGCCTGGTGTCTGGTTCCTCCATGAGGCCCTCAGTGTCTTCCAGAGGTGCTATCTGGTGATTTGACTCAGGAAAAGTCCACCATCCATTTTCCTTTCTGTTGCTCATGAGCCTCTGGGAGCATTGCCCGGGAGGAGGGTCACCGTGGCGTTATCTACGCACCACCTATAGGGACAGGTCTCTGCCCCTGCATACATGCTGGCAGAGTGTCTAGAACTTTCTGCTGTGTGAAGACTGTGAAGGTGGGGGATCAACCCAGGGCATGCCATCTGTGGAGGAGATGAGACGAGGGTCCATCCCAGCCCCTGGCCTTCTCACTGAGGTGAACAGAGCTCATATCCCTGGAGGGAAGTGTGGGGGAGGGGAGGAGGGCACCAAGTGTTTCGCAAGCATTGACTGCCATGGTCATCTCTTGGGCAAAATCCTCCAAGACACTGATGCCTGCGGAGGAAATGGATGGATGAGTGGATCAGATCTGCACAGAAAGGAGCTTCGTGTGTCGGGACAAGCCGTCGGCCTCAAGACTGTGCGGTGGCGTCCCTGGAGCGGCAGGCCCTGCCCAGCCCTGCTGGGTGGACGGAGGGGACCCAGGCTGTGTTCCTGCGCTGTGCTTCCTGCCCCCTCCTCCCTCCTGTGCCCAGCACTCAGACTCTGCCGAGGAAACACAATAGGCACATTGTGGCCTCTTGCCCGTCCCTTTGAGGTCCAAGTTACTCATGGAGGATGTTGGCGAGCCGGACCCGGAACACAGCGTCCTTGTCTCTTGATTAAGCAGCAGCCGGCTCCCACAGCCCTGCGGGAGGTGGCAGACGGGTCCCCACAGAGCTATTCAGAGGATGCTGCAGAAGACAGGTCAGCCAGAGGTCATGTGGGAGGTCCCTTCCAGAGGCCACCCCAAAAGGAAATGATAACGACACCCCTTCAGGAGACTCCCCAGAAGGTTCCCTCCCTACCTCCCCAAGAGTGGATCTGTGGCTTCTTATGGAAAAACCGCATGAGCGAGGGACTTGCTGTCACTCACAGCCTTCTCCCAGGTCCAAGCACGAGAGTGTCGCGCTGCATGCAGGATGAGATGAAAGACTTCTGGGGCCTTCTGGAAGATGATCTCAACTCTAGTGTCTCACCCTTATGGTTGCTGCATTCCATATGCCCTGGTTTCTGACCCCAGACAAGGCCCAGAATGCCCTCCCTGTGCCTCTTCCGCTTGGATAGGTGCCCCCGTTGTCACCCCAGCAGGACCTCTTATGTGTCCCCTCTGGGTTTCCCAAACACCCTGTACCCCTAACACCTGGAACAGAACCTGCCCAGGGAGGGACATTCACCAAAAGAGGTGATGTTCCCAATGCTAGCAAGAAGCCCAAAATATAGTAGGTGCTCAGTCAATATGGAAGAGGGGAGGGAAGATGGAAAGATGGAGATGTTACAGCAATGGCCTGAGCAAAGCGAGATACAAAAAGAGGTGCCTCCCACCCCCTTCTAGGTGCCCCTTGCGGCAGGGTGGGCTCTTCTGAACCACATGTCACACCTTCAGAGGGTCCTGTGGCAGAGCTGGGCAGACGCAATACAGCAGGCGGGCATGTGGGACTTGTCACTCAGCCCATCTCACCTTCATCACTCCCGCAGCCCATAAGCACGTCCCTGATCACTCTTGAGGAACACACAGCTCCAGGCTCAGTTCCTTCCCTGGATGTAAATGCACAGTGCCCATGATCAGGTGGTCACCCTCAGAACCCCTCACGGGGGTTCCAGGTAAGCAGGGTCCTGGAGCAGGCAGATAGCTTCCCTGTGCCCTGATGTGTAATAGGCCCGCACGGTGAGGCCTGTAACTCAAGAGTTGGAGATCAGGGCTCTGCAGAAGTTCAGAGATGGACTCAAACTAGCCCGGGTGAGAACGGGGCCTCTCGCCCTCACTGGGCCCCAATGCGTGCTGCACCCAAGTCCCGGAGGAAGACTCTCTTGGACAGCATCTTCCCCTGCGTACATTCTGGCACCAGGACTCACTCAGTGTTAAGAGATCCTTATAGCTTTTGGGGCAGAGCATCAGTTCCCCCATCCTGAGACAGACGACAAGGACAAGGTACACGTCGAGTCTGCATCAGTCCACAAACCCACACTGCCAGAAGTTGGGTTTCATGACCTCCCCTCATCCCATCTGTGTGTCTGCAAACTCACAATCCTGCGCTCTGTCCTCAGGAACTCAGAGCAACTGTGATCTTGCCCTTTCTGCTGGCCCTGGCTCAGGACATCCCATCCCTTCCCCAGGCCTCAGTTTCCCTATCTACACTATGGACTGGTCCTCGTTCAGACTCAGGAAACTGATGTGGTTCTACGTGTGAATCCACATGTGAATCCACATGTGCACTTCACTGTGAGGGGAGCTTCAGCCCTAGCATGGAGCAAAGATGGGGGGATTCTCCAGAACTTTCCTGGGACCAGGGCCTCAGCTTATGTTAGGCGGTGACTCAGCCCTGGACCTGTAATCTCCAAACTCCCCAGGGCAGGAGCTGGCCTCAAGTCCATGGTGGTCATGACAGGGATTCTGCCTTGCTGGGCTTCACGACACAGAACCCAGAATCAGACTAGAAGCCACAAGCTATGCAGAGTTTGGAGGGTCAGAGAATGGGTGTGGGTCACTGCAGCCCGGGGACTCTGCAGGAGAAGCCTGGGAGTAGGAAGGTCGGGTACCCAGCAGCTGGGGCAGGGATGCCCCGCAGACAAACAGGCCTGACAGTGAAACCAGGCAGCATGTACCTCAGAACACAGACTTCTAGCCGCCACGCTGCCCAGGTTTCCAGACCGGTCAGCTATGCCCCTTCCTCTCACTCCACACCTCCCACAGAGCGCTGCGCTGGGGCAGACCATTTAGCTGGAGCCCGCTGTAACCCGACCTGGGATCCAGAGAAGCATGCGCTACAAGGAACAAGGAAGCTGGCGGCATTAGGATGGCATCAGACACGCCAACACTAGCAACGTGGTCCTCCGTGGGCCTCTGCTGCTGGGGACTGGAATATAGGGCAGTGGAGAGCCAGCTGGAGGGCCTGGGGGCTGTCCAGGCAGAGCGAGGCATTAAGTGCAGACCCTCAAGGGTGGCAACTCGAAGCTCAGTGAAAACTCTTTTTTTCCTGCTGTTTCTGTCACGTGGACAGTCACCATCGCACAGAGAAACAGTGTGTGAGAGGTGTCTACGAGGGGATCTATTGCAAGGGGTCGGCATCAAACACCAGTGGATGGGAGATGCTTCCGTGAGACCAGAGTCCCAGATGAGGGTCCAGTGGCCCGTCCCATCCCCTCTGTCTCTGAGGGGCAGTCAACAATCAGCAGGGGCCATCCTGATGGTCTCAGTCTGGAAAGATGATTCCAGAAGACAGCAGTGTCCGAAATGGTAAGTGGAGCGAAATCAATCCACTCTCACCAATGTGGGGGTGCTGTTCAGTCTACCAAGGATCTGACCACAAAGGCACAGAAAGGGTAAATCGACCGACTCTTCCTGAACCGGACCATGCCCCTTCTTCTATCCTTGGACTATTCCCTGACCTTTGAACTTGAGCCAGGATGATGTCATCAGTTCTCCTGGGACTCCAGCTTGCAGTTGGTACCTCTTGGCCTCCATTGTCATACGGACAGCCTCTTACAATAGTCTCTCTCCGTAGAAGTGTGCATATGTTGTACCCACGTGAGTCACAGCTAAATGCCACACAACAATGGGTTGGATTAAGAGTCTCTTTATGGCCAGTGGCTGAGAGCCGACTAATGCCAGGAAACACAGAGAAGATGGGAGGGAAGGGGTTAATAAAGGCAGAAGCCACAATTACATCATAAGTTAGCTGATGAATGTCAGAAGACACAGTCAGGAAAAAACTCACTTGACAGTATTGCAAGCATGTTACCCTTCCTTGAATTGCAGATGGCCGGGTTAGGTCGTTCTGACTTAATTTAAGAGTGTGGTTAGCCAGGGGAGCTGAGTCTGGGAACAGTGTGGTTTAGCACAAAGTTAGTTAGAACACATGGAATTTCACTGTATGTATATTTGCCTATGCATGCACACTCACAAATACACACACACACACACACACACACACACACACACACACACAAACATGTGTCCATGGAAGGAGATGTATGTCTCTCTCTGTATGATTGTGTGTGTGTGTGTGTGTGTGTGTGTGTGTGTGCGTGTTATAGTTCTCCTGCATTGTTGCTGATAAAATCATGACAAAACTGCATAAGAGAACAAGGGATTTGTTTTCTCTTATGATTCCTAATTACAGGTGTTTGTCCAGCTTGCCAAGAGAGCGAGCACCGTCACCAAAGGGCCGAGGGAATTGGCCACACCATATCCATGTAACAGCTGAGAGAGGGACGATCCTTACTTGCCAGACCAGCATGTCTGGCCAAGTGTACACAAGGATGCCAACTCTCTCAACCAACTCTCTGCATTTTATTCATCTGTCCAGGGTCTAGTTCCACCCACTCACCATGGTCTTGGCCTTCTCCATCCACTAGCCAATCTCCTGCAGGTTTGCTGTGGGTTTAACTCAACTACCAATTCTCTACCAATGTGCCCAGAGCTCGAACCCTCAACCATCAGGTTGACACCTGTATTTAATTATGACAGTGTGTGTGAATATTTTACTCATCTAGTTGCTATAACAAAGCTCCTGGCAAGAAGCAAACATGAGGGAGAAAGGGTTTAGTTACAGTTTAGGTCACATCTGCATCGCCGTGGGACAGTCGCAGCAGCAGGAACCTGAAGCACTGATCACATGGCACCACAGACAAGAGCAAGGAGCAAGGAGTTAGTGCTTGCCTGTTTTCAGCTTGATTTTATTGCTGAATCCAAGTCTAAGACTCAAGCCCAGAAAACGATGTCACCATTGTTAAGCTGGGTCTTCCCATGTCAATTCATGTCGAGAGCCTCCCTCCCAGGCACGCCCAGAGGCCAGCCTTCATCTAGAGACTCCTCCTCAGAGTGCCCTGCTGCACTGTCTCACAGACATGCTGGGATTTGAACTCAGGTCCTTGTGCTTCCTCCACAGCAGGTAATTTGCTACATGAGTCATTTCTCCAGCCCTGCGGAATATTCTCAACCCAGAAACAGAAGATAAACTTCAGCAGCTTGTGGCTTTTAGTCTCGAGACTTTTGGATGTGACTTGGTGGTCTCCTGACTTCTCCCACAGTAGCATTGTGCCATGATTTCTGCTGTTTCTAGTCAACTCTCCGCCTGCTTTGGAAATGTGAAGATTGTCATTTCTAAGCCTCCAAAAGATTTGTGATTTCTGTGATACATTCATCTAGATTTTAATAATGTTTATTTAATTATTTGTTTGCGTGTGCATGCAATTTCTGTGATATGTTTATCTAGCTTGTAATAATTTTTTAAAAATTATTTATTTATGTGTGTGCACGTGTATGTATGTGTACATGCGAGAGCAAGTGTGTGTGCCCTGGTGTGCATGAGTGCGGAGGTCAGAAGACAACTTTTGGGAGTTGGTCCTCTCCTCCCGCCTTTTGGGCGCCTGGAATTGAACTCGAGTCATTGAAATTGTACATTAAGAACATTCGTCTGTTGAGCGCTCTCACCTGCCCTGAGTTTGCTTCCAATTTTAGGCCCTATGCGCTATGAATGAACTTGTAACGTAACAGTAGCATTGGGGGGGAGACCAGCTGTACGTGGCGGCAGGAGCCTACAATCCCTGAGGCAGGAGGATCACGAGCTTAGTCCAGCCAGGGCTGCACAGGGAGACCCTGACTCAGCTGAAGGCCCCTCTGGGCTCCATGTTCTTACTCCTTGTGGGTCTGTTGATACAGTGGCGTCACCAAAGGTGGCTTTCACTCTTTTCACGTGTGTTCTTGGTCTCCGTGAACTTCAAACAACACACCCGCTGCCCACAGCGGCTTCACTAGCAAAACGTACCGTGAGTAGAGGTTCTTGGGGTCCCGATGCTGGAGTCCTGACAGTTTCCTTGTGTGGCTGACAGATGTGTTCGATGGTCCCCCAGTCTCCAGAGCATGGAATCAGGGTGACATGGATCTTCCCTGACAGACATGGGTCTTGAGGCTGCCCAACGTCTTCCCCAGCACCCCCAGGGAAGGCCCCTGAGGGTGACCCCAACTCCTAGATGAAGAACACATGACTCAGCTAACAGCAGCAAGACTTTTTGGACCAAGCCCAACCCTCGCTGACCCGTCCCCCTCTGCCTCCCAAGGCGCAGGCCGAGAGCACCGCAGGGGGCTGGCCTGGGGCCTGCGTGGCTGTGGGAAAGACACAATCCCGTGGGAACACAGTCAGCTGGGGAGCCTTGGAGGCTGGCCAGAGTCCAGCATGCTGCAGGCTGGGGATGCCCACCTCCCACTGACATGCAGCTGAATGCGCCCCCCCCCCAGCCTCGCAGGCAGGCCACTGCAGGGGGATAGGAGAGCAAGAAGAGCATTGCAGAGAGTGGATGGTGGGGTGCATCTCTTAAGGGCCCAGGCGCAAACCAGCCTGTGCTGGGAGTGGCAGGCACAGTGGTGGACGTTCTGCAGCATGCTCTGTCCTTGCAGATCATGGGAGAAGCAGAAGGCGTGCAAAGACCATCTTGAATATTGACTCTGTCCCCTCCAGCTCTGCAGGCAGCGAGCTGGAGAAGGCTGAGGTTCCTCTTGCAGTAAGGAGAAGAATCCCACTGACCTGCTCGGCTGACATGAAGCCAAGCACAGCGCACAGCGTGTTTAATTCCAACAGTGGCCACTGGCATCTCGGTCACCAGGGGACAGGTGAGGATGCCACAGGGAGCAGGACGGGTGACCAGCCAGAGAGAAGCACCTGACCCAGACTGCCCTGTTGCTGCCAGGTGTCAGCTCCCACCCAGAAGAGGAGGGGACGCAGCTGGTTTGGGTGACACAGAGGTGCTGTGAAGAGGGTTGACTTGCACCCAGAGCCCTCTGACCCCTGAGACCACCACTCCAGAGGTGGCTGTCACTCTTGGGAACAGAAAAGAGGGTTTTAGGGGATGGCCAGGCACTTGCTTCCAGGCAATAAGTCCAGTTCTCCAGGTAAGCACTCTGGAGTTTTTGAGGAAAATCAACTGACTTTTAAAGTCAGTGGCTAATGTGGCGAAAATGTGCACAACCTGTAGCCTGCGTGCCCCACCCAGCCTCTGCCTTGAGTCTTCTCCTACCTTGTGCTGCATAGAATAAAGCAAATTACATGTTCTCCATCTATGTTGCCCACTGCCACACACAATCCTTAGAGACAGCTGGCCAGTCCCAGGCAAAGCCTCTCACAGGAGGGCTGTTCACACACTGAATCCATTCATTCATTCACCTGCCAGCCTACCTGTCCTTCAAACGGTCTGTTCATCTATGTACCTGTCCACCTGCCCATTGTTCACCCAGCAGCCATTCACCCATTCATCCACTTAGCAAGCTGTCCATTCACCCATTCATCCACTTAGCAAGCCGTTCATTCATTCTACAGCAATTCTCTTTCTGTCCATTTGCTATTCCATTCATCCATTCATTTATCCATCAACCTATCCATTCATTTATGCAACTGTCCCTTTCCCACTCCTAATATACTCATTCATCTAGGTACACACTTATCCACAGCGCATCCTTCTGCTCCTTCTTCATGTCCATGGTATATCCATCCATTCATGACCCTATCCATCCAATTATCAGCCAACTCACCTATCTATCCGTGCAGCTACCCACATCCCCATCTGTCTCTCCACATGCATCCAAACAGCTGTACCTATACATATATCCATGCCTGCATTCATGCGCCCATCAACCCATCCATGCATTCATCTATGTAGCAACCCTCTTCCCATCTATCAATCCATCCACCTATCCTTCAACCCACTCATCCGTCCACGGAGCTAACATTCTAACCCATCTCTTCAACACCATCTATCCATCCACACCCATGCATGTCCAAATTATCCATGCACACACGCATCCATGCGTGTATGTGCCCACCTAAGTGTCTGTCTAGGAAATCAAGAAATGCAAGTCTAGCAGTCATAAGCTGAGGCGGGGAACACAGAGATACCCAAGTCCAGGGACACACCCCACTATTTGCTTTGTGGGGTCTGACTTAGGGCACCTCGGGCCTCTGAGCACAAGAGGCCAACTTAGCACCTAACGCTAAACTGTTTGCAGCCAGAACCCTGAGTGAGTAGAAGTCAACTGAGAACTCCATATCATTCAACAGCCATTCCCTGGGTCCCTGCTAGGTTCTAAGGGGGGAGCTTGTTAAATGTTTCTGTCAGCAAAATTCAAATAAGCTTAAAAATATGACATCGACATGATGGATACAATAGCTGGTAACATTAACCACTATTTTAATGAGCAATTATTTGTTTCTATCTTTTGTACAGAATTTTGTCATTGTGAATAGTGAGGCTGGATGTTAGTGGGCCTCTGTTACACATCTGTGGACTCTCTTGATTATGGAGTGCTCTTTGACATATTGGATACTCAAAGAATTATGTGAGCTCGTGAACAGATTTGGGCTAGAAAGATAGCTCAGTGGGTAAGGCGCCTGCTTGCAAGTCTGGCAATGAGTTCAATTCCCAGAAACTGGTGGCTGGAGAGAGCTGACTTCTTAAAGCTCTCCTCTGACCTCCACCATCATCAGGACTCTCTCTCTCTCTCTCTCTCTCTCTCTCTCTCTCTCTTTCTCTCAAACATGGAGAGTGATTTAAAGTGTGAGTAATAGGGACACACTTTTTGTTGGTTCATGTATGGCAAAACTGTGAGACCAGGTGTTTTCGAAGCTCACGTGGTGCTGTGTTTGGAAGAACCGCAAGGCTGTCTGGAATTGCCCCATGCTGAACGAAGACCAGCTCTGAGCAACCGCTTTAAGGAAACAGCGGTCAGGTGCTATGACTCGGTTTCACTTCCTAGGGTGACGGGGCTGGAGCAATGACCAAAAGGAATATGGGTTGGCCATGTCCGGTATTGTACTGCCTTTTTTTGGGCAGGGGAACCAGCCACATGTTTCCACCTGGCCACTGCAGGACTCAAGCACGGAACGCAGACCCCAGCTGCCAGCTTGCCGTGCACATCCCTCTCCTCTTGCTCCAAAGCCAGCCAGTGCCCCCACCACGTGGGCCGCATCAGCATGCCACATGCCAGAATCGCTGCTTCACACCCCCCTCTAATCCACCTTCTACAGGGCCACTAAAGTTTTCATATACAATTAGTTTATTGTCCAACTTGGTCTTGGACTTTTTGGAGGGGGGTGGCCTTCCCTTAGGACGAAGCACATAGTCAGCCTCTGTGATCATCATTTGCCGCTGAGCCTGGGAGCCCCACACCCTCACTTCATCATTGACTGATGGGACTGGAAATCCAGAGGAGGGTGACTTCCTTTGGGGGACCTGCCTGATGTCGTGCTTCTCCCTGGGGTTCTGAGCTGCCTTGTTGTGGCCACCACCTTGGGTCAGTAGCAGAAGTGACTTCACAAATTCCCCCATCAGGATTGGTCCACGGGATCTTTTGTTCCTCTGAGACAAGTAGGACAACCTGGAAGCTTCTAGAACTTTGTCTTTAAATCCCCTTGGCTAGGACAAGGTCTTGCTCTGTCATTTTGAGAGAAACTTTTTCCTGGCCACACCTGCCCTTCAGCCCCTCTGAAGGTGGGGGTAGACACAGCGGCCCAAGCATATTGCAGGTGCATGAACACAGTAGGGGGACCTAAGAGGGGATCCCGAGATGGCCAGCAGTGACAGATGCCATGCCAGCCTCTTCCCCAGGAGTGGCTGTGCACCCTAGGTAGGACCCACAGTTGGCAGTGGGGGCGGAGACCACCAGACAGCAGCCAAGGATCCAGCTGAGGATGGCTAGCCACTGATACCCCCCAGATCAGCAGCCAGAGTTGGGGGACCTTGTCTTTGAGCAACTACCTGGTCAGTGAGGAGGGAGCCTGGCCCTGCACCCCTTTCTAGCTGCTTCTCTGACATGGAGCTCTAGGAGAGGGGGACCTGGTGGTGAGCTTGAGGGGGGCAGGAAGGGGGAGGGACCAACATTGACCCAGGGCTCTTGAGAAGAGCGCCCCCTGGTGCTCAACAGGCAGGGTCTTTGCTGCCTTCCTTCCCTAGCCCTCCATTTGACCTATGTGGCTCAACACCCACCACCTCCCCACACCCTGAACACAGACCGAGACCCCCTCCCCCCAACCTCGGCTCAGGCGCCGATCACTGATTCATTTCTCCACCTGAGTTGGTTGCAATCACTGACACGGCATGCCAACCATCCCTCACTGCCCCCTACCTGACCCCTAGCTGACCTCTCACTCAGGGAAGGATGCAGAAACCCAGAATTAGCCAGCTTCAGCTCCAGCCCTCACCTGGAAGCTCTCAGTCAGAGGCGGAACTCAGAACTAGCTCTGCCCCTCACCCCACAGTGGGCCATCACAGGGACGAGGAGGAGCAGGCAGAAGAAAGTGTCCCTGGACAGCAAAGTCACAGTCAGGACTTCCTGTCTTGAGCAACTGCCTGGTCAGGGAGGAGGGAGCCTGGCCCTGCACCCCTTTCTAGCTCTGGAGCTCTACCCTGTGCCTCTGGGAGAAGGGGCTGAGGCTCCTGACCGGGTCTGTCTACCCGCCAGGAGGCTGCAGGTGGCCCCACTAGCCAGATCTCTCCAGCAGTCTCTCTTCAGTGCCCTGAATCTTGCCTCACCCCTGCCTCGGGCTGCGGGCTAATCGTGCCCCTTACCATCCCTTGGTGCCTTTTTCTTTCTTTTGCTTTCTTTCTTTTTCTTTTGCTTTCTTTCTTTTTCTTTTTCTTTCTTTCTTTCTTTCTTTCTTTCTTTCTTTCTTTCTTTCTTTCTTTCTCTCTCTCTTTCTCTTTCTTTCTTTCTCTCTTTCTTTCTCTTTCTTTCTCTTTTTCTTTCTCTTTCTTTCTTTTTCTTTCTCTTTTTCTTTCTCTTTCTTTCTCTCTCTCTCTTTCTCTCTTTCTCTTCTCTCTCTTTCTCTCTCTTTCTCTCTTTCTCTCTCTTCTTCTTTCTTTCTTTCTTTCTTTCTTTCTTTCTTTCTTTCTTTCTTCTTTCTTTCTTTCTTTCTTTCTTTCTTTCTTTCTTTCTTTCTTTCTTTCTTTCTTTTTTTCGGTTGCCAACTGGAGGTCACAGCAAGAGCTTCAGCCAGAAGCTTGGCAGCCTGTGGTCTTGAACCCAGAACAAAGGGGCGGGAGGCCAGGGAGGGCCTGGGAAGAAGGCGCCTGGCCAGGGATGCTGCCCGTGGGCTCTGACGCCCCCTTTGTCTCTTAAGCTCTGCACTGGGACGGAGGGAAGTTCACAGCCAGTCCATGGGCTAGTGTCTGGACTGCTATTAAGGATGCATTTCTGTGGGAACAGGGCTGCAGCTCCTGGGGAGCCCAGACAGGTGGGGGTGCGGGAGGCGGGGTACGTGGGGGATGTCTACAAAGAAAGGCCACTGTCACAGGAAATCAGCGCCGCTGCCACCCGCACACCCGGGGTTGGAAGCGATTATCTGGGAGAGAATGGCTGGCAGATCCTGACGCCGGCGTGGGCGAGGAGTCTGTCCCCCAGGCCCCACTCGGAAATACGGGAGGTCAACCCGGGTGGGGGCGTGGCCAAGAGCATCCAGGGGACAATCGCCGCCATTTATGTGCCACACATTGGGCTGGGTTGGAGTGCACGTGGTCAGTCTCCCCAAACAGCCCTCACAGAGCGATCATTGTGTCCCTGTGACATGAGGGCCATGAGGGGCCAGCAAGAGACCACGAAACTCAGCCCCTGCTCCTCTCATCCCACTTGCCGCCCTTCTTCCGGAAGTGCAAACCCAACCGGACCCCTGGTCTAGACTTCTGTGCTCCCAGTGCTCCAAGGAGACAGGAGCATTCCCACGCACGGGGTTTCCAGGGAGGTGGAGGGCTTGGCGCTGTTCCCATACCTCTGTGTACACGAGGACAAACATGCACACTTGGAGTTGTATATTTCCCCAGGAGCGCCCTGCCATGCCTCAGAGGCGGGTGTTCTGGAAGTTCGGGCTCTTTCCTGGTACCTCTGCACAGTGGTGCACGGTAGGGGGAAAGGGTTGGACAAGTGGGAGAAGGATTAAAGTGCCAGACGCTCCAGCTCCACCAGCAGCTCTGTGGCTACTGGAAGATTCCAGAAGGTGTGGACCGAATAATGGGGAGGAGAGGGAGCAGCGGGGTCAGTGTCTGCTCCCCCAAGGAGAAAAGAAGCTGCCTTTCCTGCCCTAATTCCCCAGAGCCTCCTCCTCCTGCCACCAGACAACACCTGTGGCTCTAGCTGCTAGGCAGGTAGGAGACACATCACACCCCTGGGGTCTCAGGATCTTTTCAAGTCCTCACACACTGAACCTCACAAAGTCCTCACCTGGGTCCTCACTGACCTGAGATGTTCTGAGGGTTCAGGACCAGTGGAGCCTCTTGAGAGAAGCTCCTGCTATTGGGAACTGAGGAGCCTGGGGAAAGGGGGGGGGGGCAGGAAACTGTGTCCTGTGAGCCTTGCTCTGTGCTGAGGGGCCTGGGGACCCCTGGGAACCTGTGCCCCGTGAGCGCTCTACACCACCCCAGCCCAGGTGCTGGCTCAGCTTGTCTCTCAGACACTTCTAGGACCCATGCTCAATTCAACACTTAAAAAAACTCCTCCAAGTCACTTTCAACCTGTGAAGAGTTACAGATGTGAAGGTAATTCATGCCAGCAAGGGACACATGGGTGTCACAGATGACCGACCAAGGCTGTAGCTTGCCTGCATGTCACCGATAAATTCACACCAAATTCCTTAGGGGAACATGGACATTTGTATTAGTCAGGGTTCTCTGAAGAAACAGAATCTATAGAATATAATATATATACATAAGAATCTATTTTAAAAAGCTCACAAATAAAAATAGTGTCTTTCAAGATAGCAGCCCACAGCAGCCTCTTTCCTGGCTGAAAAGTTCCACAATGCCAAAAGATCCCGAGAAGGTCTCAAGCCTTTGCTCCTCTGGAGGGTTGAAGACTCTGGGCTCGATGTCGGTGATGAACAGGGAGCAGCAGCAAGGCCTAGAGACCAGGCTCCAAAGGCAGCGGGAAGAGCAACAGCGTGATGGAAAAGGCGAAGCTCTAAGTCAGCCAAGGACGGAGGCAGCAGCAGCAGCAACCAAGAAGGCCAGACGCTCTAAAGGCGAAGAACGTGCACACAGAGTGGACTGCACAGCAAGTCGACACCGGATCAGGGAAGAGGAAGTCCCTCCTCCTTGCTCCCCCTAGTGTCCGGTCCACCACTGGAAAGTACCACCCACTATCAACCATTGACCTTCCTCGGCTGCCCCCAAATAGTCTGCAACTGTCAAGTTGACATCAAAATGCAACCATAACAGCATTTTACTCTTGCTTATGATTCTCAGTTGCAGTTCTTAGTCCAGCATGGCAGGAGAACTCACACCACCAGAGCCAAGGGAACTGGTCGTACATATCATACCCACAGGAACTGCTAACGGAGGGGCAAATCTCACTTGCCAGACAGCAAGTGTGTCCAAGCATGCTGAAGCATGCCAAACACTGAACCAGCCCTCCCTATCTTATCCACCTGCCTAGGGAACCGTCCCACCCACTATGGGCTGGATCTCCCCACATCAATCAGATAGTTGCTCAGTCTACATCAATCAAATAGTCACTAATTCTTCATGTGGGTGCCCAGAACTCAGCCTTCTATTATCACCTGTGTAACTAACTAGCACACTCCGAAAGGCAATGAGGGTGTCCACTGCCAAGCATGGACACCAAGGCTAAGCATGACACAGCTCCCAGTTTGAGGCCACACAGCACACCAGAGCCTGGGCTGGGATTTGAACCAAGCGTCACTATTAAGGGTCCATGCTGTGCCCCTGCCTCTCAGCCCCAGGCCGGCTTGGGGCCTTATGGTCCAGAACAAGCAAGAGATGGCAATAGAATGAGTAGCAGGTTCTGTGCTCAGCCAGTGAGCAGAGAGCAGCGAGCAGAGAGCAGCGAGCAGAGAGCAGCGAGCAGAGAGCAGTGAGCAGAGAGCAGGCAGCAGGTCCAGACATATATCTTGCTGACTTTGAACAGGTAACTTGTTCTCTGCCTCAGTTTCCCTGTCTGTGAACTAGGAATCACATGACAGCTCCACATGAAAGGAGCCTGCATATAGTAAGCACTCAATAAAAAGGAGTCATCGGGAGGGTGGCTGGACTGTCGCCCTGTCCCACCTAGTGGCAGGTCGAGACATCTCTGTGTAATTAGATGACTTTCTGATGCATGCAGGAATCTCCTTTGACCTTGTATAGTAGCCAAGTGGCTACTGAAGAATACATTTAAATTTATTTAAAAAATTATAAAACTGAAATCTTCTGTGTAGGTGTCATGGTTTGTGCTGTGTCCCCCACAGTCTCAAGTGTTTGGGAGGATCAAGTCACCTCTGAGAGGTGGAGCCTTGCTGGAGAAGGCGGTCCCAGGGGGTGGCCTTGAGGTGGATGAGTCCCACCCTCCTGGAGGAGTCTGCTTTTACAGCAGCAGTCTGGCAGCTCTCAGCCTTGCAGATGGGTGTGACGCAGCCTGTCTCCAGCATCTATCACCAGCCATGCCGCCTCCCCTATGAAGAACCGTTTCTCCCCTCTGGAACCATAAGCTGAATAAATCTCCCTTTCTCCCTCAAGCTGCTTGACTTTGGGTGCTCTCTCACAGCAACAGATAAGAGTAACCAGTACAGTCAGTAATCATCTTCTCATGCCGTTGTTTGTCCTTCAACATCTGGCCCCCTCCCTGTGCCCCCCACACTATCATTTGACCATGTGAAATCCTGGGGACGTGTATGAATGAGGATCACGTGCAAACAGGAGTGAAGCTGACTGACGCGCTCTTTAGAGTGATCGCTAGCCGGGGCAGTGGGGCCCTAGGGAGAAGAATTCCAGCCAGGGGCTCTGGCTGTCGCAATATGTCCGAGAGAGGTTGGAGGGCAGCTGTGCCAGGAGAACGCTGGCTTCACGTCCCCAGCACCTGCAAACAAGGCCTGGCGGCACACACCTGCAACCCCAGCCCGAGAAGGGCAGGGCATGGGGCTCAGAAGTTCAAGACTGTCACCGTGGGTAATATGAGACCAGGCCGGGCTATATAAGACACTATCAGATAGATAGATGGATGGACGTATAGATGGATGGATGGATGGATGGATGGATGGATGGATGGATGGATGGATAGATAGAGGATTGATGGATGGATGGATGGATGGATGGATGGATGGATAGATAGATAGAGGATTGATGGATGGATGGATGGATGGATAGATAGATAGAGGATTGATGGATGGATGGATGGATGGATAGATGGATGGATGAATAGATAGATAGATAGATAGAGGATTGATAGATGGGTGGATGGATGGATAGATGGACATAGACAAGTGGTCCTTTGTGATATAGATTGAAGATAGAGGACAGGAGAGCTGAGCTTCATGGCTGTGCCTCCCAGGAATGAAGAGAGAGACAGAGAGACAGAGAGGCAGAGAGAGGCTTTTCATGTTTGTTGAGTCTGATCGACATGGGGGAGCCTGGGCTATTCAAATAAATGGGGCCTGGGAGAGAGGCCGATACATTTGTTGTTTTTTTTTTTTTTAAATGTCTAACAAATATCTTTTTTTTTATATACCATCATTTTTATTTTTTTATATAATACATTTTTATTATTATTTCAGCTCATACAAACTTAATAGGTACACCAGTTCCCTCCCTCCCTCCCCCCCCAAACCCCTGATCCCCCTCCCCTCCCCCCTCCCGCTCCATCCCCCCTGTGCCTCTCGCCCCGATTCCCAGAGTCCTTTCTTGTGCATGCCTGACTCTCCTCTGGGCCCTCCTCTCTGATGACGTACAAGGACCCAGTGGCATTTCCCTGAACCCCTTCCTGTGTTCCCCTTAAGCATAGGAACACTACTGTGGCTGTCGATCCCTTGCCTCCAAGGATCTTGGTGCCTTTAGCAGATGCTAGACTTTGTGAGGTCAATAGTGTGTTGGACATTGCGCCGGGCATACAATGTCCAATTATGATTGCTTCGGCCCTAACTTGTGTGGAGTATCTTGCAAATCATTGCTCCTCCCATCCTTTTGCTCTTACACTCTTACCGCCCCCTCTTCCGCAAATGTCCCTGAGCTTCAGGATGGGGAGAGATTAGTCTGGCCTAGTTCTAGGTGGTTGATATAGAGTCTCTGAAATTCTGGATTGTGGATCGTTGATTTTCTTTTGCAGTTTTGTTGCTCCTGTAATGCCCTTCACTCCATCGTGATGGGCACTGTATGTCACCCCCTGGCCAGAGACGATACATTTGTAAGGGTGGGAGTACTTTTAATCCACAGAACCAACTCGGTGGGTATAGAGGTACAACTGAACCCTTGCTGCTTGGTGTCACTCTGGCTTGGGAGAGTTGGGGGAAGGCTGAGGCAGTTGGAGGTCCCCAATTAAAGGTCAGAAGGATTCGGTTCACAGTTCCCTGCTGGAATGACCACACGGCTGAGGACCATGTGATACCTCCGAGGAAAGGGTCCAATGGTGCTACCCCTACCCAATGGTGGACACAGGGGCTCAGGCTAGGTGGAGCCCGAAGAACCTAGTGTGCACAGAGGAAGTGGCCAAAGATGCACCTGCTTTGACTTCCTTGAGCAACTATGGGGTCCTAGACAACATGCCCAACCCCGTCCATCCAATACCTTCTCTAAACCCCAAACTGACACTCTATGCCTGTCTTCATGGTTTAGCGGGGGACACAGGTGTTGATAAAAGGATGGAAGAAATAAGCTGAAATTGGCTGTAGAAACTGGCACTAAAAAAGGAAGCTCCCACTCGGTCCACCGCATCCCACTGGCACAAGACAGCAATGGGGGACACGGAGCCTAGTTAGTGGGTCTTGAGAGCACATCGTCTATCAGCTCCATGGGGGCAGTGAGGGGAGGGGAGGAGAGGTGGGCTTGCTAGACCCAGGCCCAGGACACCTTTGGGAGCAGGTGATGCAGGGCTGGTGGGACCACATCAGTAGCTGCTCTGGGGATGGGGGACAGACAGGGCGTTATGCTTCACGCTGGAATACTGAGTCTCAAAGTCAGGAGACCTGATGCCGCGCTCCTATCCAACTAATCTGGTAGAATATGTCTCAGTTTGGAAAAGGTGGATTCAAAGTGACATGTTTAGGGATAAGGACATGGCTTTATTTTAGAGAAATAAGGAAAATTATGGGAATTGTCAGGTCTTGGTGTTTCTTCCCAGTTCAGGCCTAAAACCTGTTCCCTGGGAAGGTCACAGTAACCCCATGGGCAAGTGCTAGGAATTTCTCGGTATATCACAATAAAGCCCATGGACAGGTGCTAAGCATTTTTACCTAGGTTTTGTTTGGGATAATTCAAGTTTTGCCTCTGGCAGGAAGAATCCTTCTGGAATTTAGGAGTGCCCTTTCTTAGGGTTTTTTGGAACTAGCTTCCTGCTCTCTGTTCTAGAGAAGAAGCCTGCTTTTTAAGTTTCAGTCAAATACTAAATAGAAATTTCATGTCTAGTCATTTACAATAAGTAGACTTGTTAATCAGAATGTGTGCACTGATTTTAAGGAAATTAGAGAATAACTTCTAGAGTCTTAAAACATAGGTGGGTAAAATTCCCACCTACGTACTAACTCAGAAATTCCAGAAGTACAAGACTATGCTCTCAGTCCACCAGAACCTTAAAAGAAACTGTGATACCCTCTTACCCTGGCTGAAGGCCAAGGAAGAGACCATCATGCCAGAAAGTCTAGATGCCAAGACTGCCCCTGGAGATGGTATTTGCAATCCAAACTGGGAGAATCCATGTCAGAAGCAAAGGAGGCCGTGTCTTTCCTACCCCAAACAGCACTCTTATGAGAAATCACAGAGATGGACCATCTGAGTGCACTCCCACCAATGATCGTCTCCGTCCCGAAAGAGACACCCTCAAAAGAGACACCCTCGGCATATGGGGCCTGACTGGACCCCAGGTTTGGAGTATGCATGGTTCACAGATGGGTCATCTAAATGATGGCAATACACTTCTGGAATTCCTCAAAGGAAGACATAAGCAACCTTACTATTAAAGGAATAGAAGGATGCTATTATAGAAGTTATTCTTTTAATAATTATATTGCTTAAGTGTTTTTCTTCAGTGCATACCTCAGTGCTCCATGGACAGAACCAGCTATAGCTTATGGGCCTTGAGTATTCAAGTCAAGGCCCCCCATTAGAGATGTGGTTTAAGCTTGGATAGTAGAGACTACATGAGCTGCATACATCTTCCCAAGTTAGAACCTGCTGCCATGCCTGGTGCCTATGTCGACCTGCCTGACTGAGAGTATCAACCTGGAGAGGACAACAGCCAAAGCTCACGCTGGGACTTATGGGGTGCTGAGGATTCCTATAGTTAATTGTAAAATATGTTCCTTGCTAAAATCAATAGGAGAACATTCTGCCTCTGTATTTTAAAAGAAAGCAGTCTCTGTTAAAATGTGGGCTCAGCCCCATAGCTATCCGGTGAAGCATTATAGATTAGATAAGTTTGGAAATACTGAGAGAATGTTTCTGTTAAGTGCCTTTGCCCTGAAGCAATGGGTTAGGTTCTTGAAAAAATGTCCACCCTGAAGGTGATTTTTGCTGACTAAAAAATTATATGTTGTAGGTGCAACATTCTTTACCCCAAAATTTTCTGTATAAAAGTTGTCATGAAAGTTTCAATAAACGGGTTCAGGATACACTCGGACGAGAGGGAGCCGCGTGTGTTCTGTTCTCCGCCCGGTCCTGGGGAGCCCTGGTCTCGAGGCCGCGACTCTGGTCTGCGGCAACCTGACTCATCCGCACTGTGGAAATGTTGCACAGCCTGCTAGGTAGTGGATCATGTGACTGCAGGAAGGGGCACCTGGCTAGGTGGGCAGCAAGGAGCCATGACTGGACTGACTACAGAGAGGAGGATGGTGTCCAGAAGCTAACTGTCCTAGGTCCCCACCACCTGGCAGGATGGCGGGGTCAGCCTTCAGCCTCCTGGACAGAGACATCCCCATGCAGAAATACTTGCTGGGGCTCAGCAGTGCCTGGGTCATATGCTGTCATTTTACTTTCCCAAGTGTCGCAGTTCACCTGCATGTTGCTGATAAAATCACCATCAAACAGTTTAAGGGAGCAAAGGGTTTATTCTCTTACTGATAGTCCAGTTACAGTTCTTGGTCCAGCTTGGCAGAAGAGCATGTACCATTGCCAAAGGGCCGAGGAAACTGGCCACGCCATATCCACATAACAGCTGAGAGAAGGACAATCTTTTCTTGCCAGACCAGCATGTCTGGCCAAGGATACACAAAGATGCCTCCTTTCTCAAACACTCCCTCCATTTTATTCACCTGCCCTGGGACTAGTCCCACCCACCATGGGCTGGACCTTCACCGTCAGCCAGACAATCTCCTGCAGGTTTGCTCTGGGCTTAACTACTAATTTTCTACACGTGCCCAGAGCTCGAACTATCAGCCATCAAGCTGACGCCTGTACCTAACTATGACACCAAGTTTGCAGGACTTCAGGGGCAGCAGCTACGGGTGATGAGTAGCCATGTCCCACGAGTTCCCCACACTTCTCCCGCATCTTATTAGAACCTCATCAGGCAGAGTGGGAAGGCCAGAGGACTGGAAGAAACAGAGCCAGGAGAAGCGGATGAGGGAGAAGGAAGCCACGGATCTGTGAGGTTTCATTAGCTACAACTCTAGGCTGTAGATTTTTTTTTAATTTTTTACTTATTCAATTGCACGTGTATACGCGTGTTATGTGTGTGTGTGTGTGTGTGTGTAGAACCACGGACGAATTCAGGAACCACCATGGACGCCTCCACCTCCTCCTTGTTTACTCTGCTCTGGGATTCACAGGCTCCACCCTACCAGGACCGGAAATGCAGGCCGCCTATATGTGGGGTCTAGGATCTGAACTCAGGACCTTCCACCTGCAAGGCAGAGGCTTAACCCCTGAGCTACCTCTCCAGTCCCCTGGGCTGTAGATTTTGAGGGTCAGAGAAAACCCGTTCAGTGTAGAAAATACCCAGGTGAGAGGAAAGGGAGTCAGGCCCGGTGCATTGTGGGATGGATGGAGAGTGTGACACCAGCACTTGCCTGGCCATCTGAATGGACCTGCCCTGTCCTGAGGGAGAAAGACCCTGAACAAGGCAAAACCCTGTAGAGGTCTCAGGGTAAGGAAGGCAGGGTCATGCATCTGGGGACACCAGAAGACCCCACTGTGTCCTGACTGCACCTGTCCTAGGTGGATGCCAAGCCACATGCTGGTAAACAGTTGCTTTACTGGAAATGACGTGGAAGAACCACAGCCACATCCACCCGCGACAAGTGCCTTCACATCTCCACCCAGGCCTCTTGTCACCATGCCGCAGCTGAGAAAGGGGTGCTAACACGATACCCCCCTGTTAGTTACTTGTAGTCAGGGTGTGATGTGTGAGTGGTCCCCCCACAGGCTCATGTTGCTTGGGAAGGTCATGGCACCTTTGGGAGGTGGAGCCTGGTTGGAGGAAGGCAGTCACAGAGGGTGGGCCTTGAGGTTGGTTAGCCGCGCCCAGCTTTAATTAGTGGGTCTGATCTTGAGCTTGCAGCAGCAGCTCTGGACATCCATGACGTCTGCAGAACGTAGGCCACCTCCAGCTTCTGCCGCCCGCCAGCCTTTCCCGCTATGAAGGACTGTATCTCCCCTCTGGAAGTGTGAGCTGAATAAATCTTCCCTTTCTCGGACCCAGAGGAGAGTTTGGCATGCACAGTAAAGGATGCTCCGGGGATTGGTAGGGGAGAGGCACTGGGGGATGGGAAGGGAGGGTTGAGGGAAGGGGGGAACAGGGGGGTCAGGGGAGGTGGAGGGAGGGAGGGGACCGGTGTACCTGTTAAGTTTGTATGAGCAGAAATAATAATAAAAGTGCTTGAAAAAAAAAGTAACATGAAAAATAAAATCTTCCCTTTCTCTCTTAAGTTGTTTGAGTCTCCATGGTGTCCACAATGACAGAGAAAAGAAACTTGTCCCTTTGTGGTGACAAAAATCCCTGACACAAGCACCTTCAGGAAGAAGGGTTTCTTCTGGCTCATAGTCCATCGTGGCGGGAGGCACGTGAGGCAGCTGGTCACGTGCATCTGTGGTCAGGAAGCAGAGAGAGGTGGATGCTGGGGCTCAGCCAGCTTTCTCCTTTCTGCTCATCCCAGCGCTCCAGCCCACAGGATGGTGCTGCCCACCTTTAGGGTGGGTCTTTCCAGCTTGATTACCCCAATCTAGAAAGTCCCTCAAAGACATATCCAGAGGCTTGTTTCCATGGTGACTCTGCATCCCATAAAGCCGGCAGTGGACATTAGCCATCACACTGTTTCGGGGGATGGAGCAGATGAATTTCTCCTTACTCTGCCTCAGAGGCATAGCGCAGTTGTGCGCAGATATGGTGCCACTGCGTTTTAGCTGCTGCGTGAGTGACGGGGGCTACACGTCTCATTTCTCCATCTATGATCATCACATCAGTTCCTGCAGCGGGTCAAATGCACAGAACAGTGCCGGGCACACACCAGGTGCTTAATAAATGCTCGTCTCATTTATTTATCTATATCCTTTCCGATATATAACTTTGTGACCCCCTTATTACCCAACTCCAAGCCCCTACAAACCTTCTTCCTTCCACCAGTTTCCCTCCTGGTTTCTCACGTTCTTTTGAGTCTTGGCACTTACTGGAGCAAGGATGACGTCAGCAAGTATGCCCCTGGGAACATAGCTCCCCTTCACCCCATCAGCATTAACCCTCTTCGGTCTCTCAGGGAGGCACATTGCCTCTTGAGATCTTTCCGTGGGGAAGTGTTGATAGGCGGGTCTCACGGCCACAGCTGCTGTGAGTTCATGGATGTGTTTAGTCCATGCCAGCTCTGGAAGACACTGTCTGGCCATACCTTGCCCGGCCTCCTACATTCCCACCGCCCCCTCTTCCTGATTGCTCCTCAGCCCTGGGTTGGGGCAACAAATGTCTTGTTAGGGCCAAGCTCTGGTCATCTGTGGCTCTATATCAAACACCTTCCGCTGTAGAGGGATGCTGCTCTGTCCATGTCGTGAGTGCCTCTGATCTCTATGGTCCTGACACTGGCGTCTATTACTAGCAACAGTATTAACAAAATTACTCTAAAGCACTAACAGACAACGGCAATCCCCAGGGTACGCTAGGCAGTGGCCGGTGCTCAGGACCCTCTGGGAGCTGAATCTGGGAGTAGCTGAGAGGTGCTGCTCCCCTTGTGTGGAGACCACACTGCCATCCCAACCCAGTCCTGAGGCATTTCCACCTGAGGTCCCTGCCCTCGAACCTGGCAGTCCAACAGGCCCCATGGGACTTAGCTCGCCTCCTGCCTCAGAGACTGTCTGGGTCATGGTCACAAGGCTGTGGCCACAGACCCAGGTTCGGGGTCTGGGTTGGGTTCCGACTTTTCCTCAGCCGTAAGCGGTACCTCCAATGCATGCCACACACCCTGTGGATTTGGTCGTCCCCTGGAGGCCATATCTGATTTTTTCCACTTTGACCACAGCTGCTGCTAGTAGAAAAAGTCTGAATCATCCTTCCTTTCATTTGCAGCTGAGAAAGGACACCTGGTCCCACCATGGCCACAGGTGTGGGGGATAACAAACCGTGAGCGAACGGAAATCACAGAATCCAGTCAGGGTCCCAAACTCATGATGCAGCCAGACAGCTGCAGGTGACCTCCAGCATCTGCTTCCCAAACAGCAGAGGCCCTGGCCAGGGGGGCGGGGGAGTTGGCACGGTTGGCACGTGGTACCCAGCCTGATAATACATCAAGGTCTTGTGATCTCACCATTGAAGTGTGGCCAACCACCTTCTGCAACCAGACTCCCTGGGGTCTCTCTCCCCCTGGGAGAGGAATTCGAACACCCTCCCACTGCTCCTTTCACACCCTGTGCCCAGGGGGCAACCCCCCTCTGACATGGATCTGTCCCCTGAGAAGATGAAGCTGCTCTGGCATCCTGAACTTGTGAGAGACGTGGGCTGCCCAGGAAGGGGGGTGGGCGGTGGGCTTCTAGAGCTGAGAGCCAGAGAAGTGGGAACCCCACCGTACCACCCTCCCCAACCCTCATCTTTTCTTTTCTTGACCATTTGCTGAAGGTCTGAATCTGTGTGTGAGATACAGAGCCGAGAAGCAAATGGAATACAAAACTAGAGGCCCAGGCCCCGCCCACACCCAGCTAGCCCCGCCCACCCAGTGTATCCTGACATCGCATCGCCTCTGCTACCCACATAATGGAGAGACCATTGGACCCATTCTTCAGAAAAGAAAGTCTAGTATTTGCTAAAGGCACCAAGATCCTTGGAGGCAAGGGATTGACAGCCACAGTAGTGTTCCTATGCTTAAGGGGAACACAGGAAAGGGTTCAGGGAAATGCCACCAGGTCCTTGTACATCATCAGAGAGGAGGACCCAGAGGAGAGTTTGGCATGCACATTAAAGGATTCTCCGGGGATTGGGGGGGGTACTGGGGGATGGAGAGGGAGGGGTGAGGAGAGGGGCAGGGGGATCAAGGGGAGGAGGAGAGAGGGAGGGAACCGGTGTACCTATTAAGTTTGTATGAGCGGAGATAATAATAAAAAATGTTAAAAAAAAAAAAAAAAAAGAACAGGGAAGCTCTGAGAAGGGACAGTGCTCTGTCACTTGACCTGTGATGGAAAAATCCAGAAGTGAGTGGAGTCTTCCTCTGTGGGCCTTGAGTGAGTCCCCAGTGCTGCTGGGCTTCTGTTCGGCTCTACATGAGAGGGCGGGCTCTCTCTGCAAGGAGCGGACTCCACATTTGGCTCTGCGTTCCAAGCATTGCTTACTGTGGCCGACAAGTCCCGCGCCCAATCGTACCTGCCCACTGCCCAGGGCACCCGTGAGAAGCAGGGAGCCAGGCAGAGTTGGAGATGGCAGCCAGTTCAAAGGCTCGGAAGGGTCGTCTTCTAATGCGTGAGCTTCCCTTACCCCCTACACTGTATCAACGCCCCTTACCACATCTTTGGACAATGCTCTCACTTCCCACAGAGGCTCTGTGACCCCCATTCATCCTTCCCTGACCTTTGATCCCCCCAGTCCATCACTGATCTTTTTACTCTCTAACCTCACCTTTTCCAGAAGGAGGTATATTGTGAGAATCCTACACTACATGTAACTTTTTCAACCTGCCTTTCTCAAGCCACTTTTTTTACATACGTAAATTATTGAAAAGGGAAATTCAGTTGACAGTTGACATCCTCGCAGGTGGAGACACAGGCTTCCAACGCAAAGAAACCACAGGGCTCCCAGCAAGAAAGGCTCCTGCTGTGACCCAGGACAAAAGCTAGCAAAAATATGCAGATTGACTCTGGACTTCAAGGGGAGAGCAAAATATTCAGGAAAAATGGCTGAGGCCCACAGAACAAATCCAGTGGCACCTCCATGGGCTCAGCTCTGGGCTAGCCTTGAACATCCGACACCAGCAGCCGGTGTCCCCGGAAAGGACAGAGCAACATGGGGCTTCACTGCCAGAGAACTGAACTCCCTGAACTAGCGGGACGGATCCTTAGGAGACTCTGTTTCCAAGACTGTCTCTATTTCATCTGCCCAAATCTTTCCCAGAGTCGAAAGCCTGTTCTTTTTTAATTACAAGTAATTGATTCGCTTCCTGGCTGCCAGTGAGCCAGGCTGGAGGCAAACTGATATGCTAACCACACTGTCTAAAAGAAACATCTGGAAAATGAGACGTCTTGTGCCACAGGACTTTGCACAATCCAACGTGTTCCTGATGGCCGTGTGCACACGTGGGGGTTGTCCGCGTGCTCACAAGAGACCCAGGAGGCACATGGCTCTCACTTCTGCCCGCCCCTGAGGGTTGGCATAAGGCTAAGGTGGAGTGGATGACTCCCGGCAAAGTACTGAAGATGCACCCAACACACAGAGTTCTCTGGTAAAAAAAAAAAAAAAAAAAAAAAAAAGGAGATACTGGTACAAATATTTGCCCACAAATTAGCTTATAACTAACCAAGCTAAGCAGATACCACAGGGACCGCTTGTGAAAACGCTGAGCTATAAACGATCAATAAAATTGAGGTAGAAGAAAAAACCCACATGATCCTCTCAAGATACAGAAAATGCCTCTCACATGTGGACAGTTCTCTTGATCAGAATTCTCAGCGGCATGGAATGGAGCTAGTTCTCTTGATCAGAATTCTCAGCGGCATGGAATGGAGCTAGACTAGAAGTTCTTAAGGCAGATCAATGTGTCCGTCAGGATCACCCCCTACGACCCTCCTCCCTATGGAACACTGACTTTTCTCTAACCCTGGGATGGAGACCCCCCCACTCCCTGCTTTCCCTGTTTGGAGTGGATGCTCTAGCCAGGCATCTGGGCATCTGACTGTCCATCTCCAGGGTGTGGACCTCGTCCACTTGACTCCATCAACCAGCCACCATGTCCTCGTTCATGCTGAGGAAAGGAAAGAGAATAGCAGTTTCTCTCCCTTTAAGAACATAAGCCAAGCGTTTGCCTCTGACACATCTCCTTATGCCCATTGGTTGACACTGAGTCGTGTTTCCACTCCCAGTTGCAAAGAAGTCTGGGAAATGGAGCGATGGTCCCTTGGATCTCGCTAAAGTTCTGATGAGTCGAGGAAAGAGGAGATGCGAGAAGGCGTCTTCCCGCGTGCTCTGCACTCAACCCTCTTGAGCACCTGGGTAACAAGTCTGAATTTGGGGACTCACTGACCTCCACCCAGACTATTAGCAGAAAGATCGAACTCAGTTTTCTAATGATAAAGCAAATTTTGTTTAAGAGGGGACCTCAAGTAGCCCAGGCTGCCTCAGACTCTCCATATAGCCAAGGATGACCTTAAAGTGCTATCCCCCTGCCTCCCAGCGCTGGGTCTCCAGGCCCTGTCCAGCCTGGTTTACAGAGCTAGGGATGGAGCTTGGGTCTCAGGTACACAGGTGAGCACTCTACTCGCTGGGCCACGTCCGCAGCCCCTGGAAATGCATTTTACACGTTCAGTTCACCTTGACGTCAGGATGAGAGCAGAGGTACCGATAATTAACAACATGGGGTTTGCTTTCTGCATCGGGCCTCCCTCGTGATCCTGGAGTCGAGAGCTATTCTTCTCCCCAGGGTTCAAAAGGAGAAACCGAGGCTCAGTGAGGTTCAGAGTCACTCTTCTGGATGATCCTACCTACACGCAAACCCCCCCCACCTCCTGAGAGGTTATGTTTTGACTTTCTACAGGGAGTCCCAGGTGGAAATCAGTGTTGATGGGTCCAGAGCTGGACATGGACGTCCAGCTGAAGGTCAGGTCCTCCCAGAGCTGCCCAGGGCTGACCCAGTGGCCAGGATGGTCCCCACATTAAGACTCCCAGGAGGAAAAGCAGTCCAGCTAGACAGCTTGTGCAGACTGCCTGTGTGCTTGGGCATCCAATCGCGCCGTGCCTCGTCCTGCTCGTGCTTCAGGCTTCCAGCTGTCACACAAGAGAGAACCGAGGTCCAGAGCTCAGAAGCCACCAGCCTCTTCATCTTTGACCCCACCCGACATCACTACCCCTCAGTGCTGTTCTGGGTGGCTCATTCAGATCCTCCATGAGTCATCCAGGAGCCTTCCCTCCAAAGCCTTATTTGTCCTTTGAGAACAGAGTCCTTGGGCAAAAAATGGTTTGTGTTCACGAGGGAAATATTCCCATCAGTGAGAGGCAAGGTGGGAGCCCTGGGGGAGAGTCCTGTAGAAATTGGAATGGGGGGAATTTCTGGAAGTCATTTAGCGTCCCAGCCAGAGACCCCAGTGGAGTGAGACCTGTCATTGCCCCTCCAGGTACCGGAGTTCCATGGAGAATCTGCTGGGCCTTCCCAGTGATTTGTATCCTATTTATTTATTTATTTATTTATTTATTTATTTATTCATTCATTCATTCTAAGATGGGATCGGGGTGCACAAGAGTATGGAAATGGAAAGAAAGGCATGGAGCGGGAAAGGAGGGGAGTGGAAAATAGGAACCCTTGGGAGTCCCAGGAGAGATCACAGGGTCAAAGGCCCACTGCACAGTTCGGATGCACCCGTGGGAGTCTTAGGAGCGGTCTCGGAGGCAAAGTCTTGCTGTACAGCTCAGATGCACCTGTGGGAACAGGGGGAAGCTTGCATGGGCAAAGGCCTGCTATCCCCTTCGGAGACGACAAAAGATGGTGACTGCAGTGTGCAGATCCACAGGATCCTCTCCCTTTCACCCCAGTTCCCTCCTCGCTGCCCACACCAGCGTAGTTGCTTTTCTGACAAAGCAAATGTACCACTGCTGTTATGCAGACTCAGCGAGAAAGTGGCAGCAGGGCGCAGAGAAGGTGGCCGCAAAGGCTCTGCACCCCTGCTTCAGTGAGGAGTCTCCCCCTTTTCCCAGCCTCCTGAACCCTTCCGTGCCTAGATCGTCTTAGGCCAGCCTCCCCCACCCCATCCACTGTGCCATAGCCAAAAGATGCACCAGTGAGTGGAGAAATAGATGGGTGGGTGGGCAGATGAAGTCTGTGCCAAGATCATCGGCAGCTACAGGAAGCTCGGTGAGTGCCAGACGATGCACAGAGAAAACCACACTCAGACACATAAGGGTTAATCACGATGAGCAAGGAGATTCTTGGGGGTAAAAGACGAGGAAAAGTGAGTCGTCATTGCAGTTGCTCTACATGTGGCTGATAAATCCATGACCACATGGCTTAAGGGAACAGGGATTTTATTCTAGCCTATGATTCTAACTACTGGACAGTTCCTTGTCCAGTTTGGCAGAGGAGCCTTCACCAATACCAAGGGCCGGGGGAACTGGCCACACCATATCCACAGGACTGTGGAGAGGGACGATCTTCACTTGCCAGACCAGCATGTCTGGTCAAGTTTACAGAACAGGCCAACTTCCTCAACCAGCTCCCTCCATCTTACTCATGTGTCAAGAGACTAGTCCTGCCCACCATGGGCTGGGTCTTCCCTCGTCAATTAGACAATCTTCTGCAGGTTTGCTCAGGACTTAACTCAAACTACTAATTCTTCACAACTGTGCCCAGAGCTCAGCCTTCAGTTGCCAAGTTGACACCAACATCTGATTGTGACAACAGATGACCAGTAATAAAATTAATAGGTCAGTTTTCATCAGAAACGAAAGAAGGGACTGGAGAGATGGCTCAGGGGTTAAGCTGTCACCTTGCAAGTAAAAGGGCATGAGTTTTGATCCCTAGATCCCACATAAAAATGCCGGGTGGATATGGTAATGACCTGCAATTCCAGTCATGAAAAGTGAGACTGGAAAACCCCAGCGTAAAGCAATAAAGAGGTAAAGCAATCCACGGTGATTCCTGATGTCACTTGTCATAGTTAGGCACAGGTGTCAACTTGACAGTTGAAGGTTCAAGCTCTGGGCACATTTGTGGAGAATTAGTGGTTGGGTTAAGCCTAGAGCAAACCTGAAGGAGATTGTCTAACTGATGGGGAAGGCCCAGTCTACGGTGGGTAAGACTAGCCCTTGAACAGATAAATGAAATACTGAGAGCTGGTTGAGGAAGTTGGTATCCTTGTGTACACTTGGCCAGACATACTGGTCTGGCAAGTAAGGATCGTCCCTCTCTCAGCCATGATGTAGAGATGGTGTGGCCAGTTCCCTCAGCCCTGGTGTTGGTGTGTCCTCTCCTGCCAAGCTGGATTGAGAACTATAACCAGGAATCATAGAAAATAAACTACTTGTTCCCTCAAGCTGTTTGATGGTCATTTATTAGCAACCATGCAGGCGAACTGCAGCATCACTCTTGGGCCCACACAGGCACACATACTCAAATGCATTTTTCTACTACTTACTCCCCCACATATTTATGCACACCCATACCTTCCCATACACAAAGGAAACAAAGGAGATAAGAAGGCAGAGGAATATTTCATCAAAATTCTGAAAGAAAAAGACCTATCAAATAAAAAGACTATGTTCAATGTAACTATGAAGGCAGTGACCTGTACATCCAGCAATAACCATCATTATTGTTGTAGTCACTGTGTGTTGATGATAAATTCACGACCGATGGCTTACGGAAACAAGGGGTTTTATTTTGGCTTACAATTCTTGGCTAAAGTTCCTTGCCCAGCTTGGCAGGAGAGCTCACGCCAACATCAGGAGCCACTGGCCACACCATCTCCACAGGACCACTGAGAGAGGGACGATCCTTACTTGTCAAACCAGTAAGTCTGACCAAAGATACTGAAGGATGCCAACTTTCTCAACAAGCTCCCTCCAGTTTTAACCACCTACTCCTGGGCTGGACCTTCCCCATCAATTAGACAATCTCCTATAGGCTTACTCTGGGCTTAATGACTAAGTCTTTTCAACTGTGCTCAGAGCCCAAGCTTTCTAATTGTCAAGTTGACACCTGAATCTAATTATGATGGCAGGTAAAGTTTGCTTATATAAGGTTTGCTTATAAGCCAATAGCAAGGGCCAAGGGAACTGGCCACACCAAATCCATAGGACTGCTGAGAGGCACAATCCTCACTCACCAGATCAGCATGTCTGACCAAGTCTACAGAATGATGCCAATGTCCTTAACCATCTTCCTCCATCTTATTCACCTGCCCAGGACCTAGACCCTTCCACCATGGGCTGGGTCTTCCCAACAATCAGACAATCTGCTGCAGGCTTACCCAGGGGCCAACACAACTACCAAGTCTTCTCAACTGTACCCAGAACACAAGCTTTCAATTACCAAGTTGATACCTGAATCTAACTATGATACTCCACCCCTTGTCAACTTGACACAATGACACATCACTTTTAAGCTGTGACTTTCAATCCTTGTCTCCACAGGTGTTACGTTGATCACATGATATAAAATACATTTAATTTTATTAACTATAACAGTCTAATTCTAAAATGTCAGTCATTTAAAGTTCACCTCCAACATTTTAGAAGTCCTAAATCTCTTCATTGTAAAATCTCATCCAATCAAAACAGATACTTCAACACAGATAAAACATTAAAATGCAGCATTACAACGCAGTAAGAAAATATCAATTCAAAATTAAAACACCAAAGTCTGGCAAAGTAAACATCCCACTCTGTCTTCTGTTGCTTTTGTCTAGTCAGGAAAGCTCAAAGATTCTGGGCAATCCATTCTGGGCAGCTTTTCTGTGGGCCAGGTCAAATCTGTACTCGCAGACATCCTTAGACCAGATCCTAAGTCCTGGTATCTCTATTGACACTCTGGGTTTGCTCGTTCAGATATAAGCTTCACCTCCTTTTGCAGGAGCTCCAGACCTGCCATTTGGGGACAAGCTCCAGACAACTTTCCACGAATCCCTCATCTTGCATCAAAACCAGTACTACAGGCTGGAGAGATAATTCAGGAGCTTGAAGCCTTTCCCTACCTTGAAAGCAAAGGGACCTGAGTTTGGATCCCCAGATTCCACATAAAATCACTAGCAGAAATGACAGTGACCTGCACTTCCAGACATGGAATCTTATAGAACAATAAAGTTTTGAAAAGAAAGAGGTAGAACAATCTGAGGTGACAATTTCCAATGATGTTCTTGGGCATCTACAGGCACACACATTGCCATCTTCCACACATACTCACACATACCTACTGTTGCAGTTGGCCTGCATGGTTGCTGATAAATCACCATCAGATGGCTTAAGGGAACAGGGGTTTATTCTCTTACAATAGACTGCTTACAGTTTGTAGCCCAGCTTGACAGGAAAGCTCATATCAACACCAAGGCCAAGGGAACTGGCCACACTATCTCTACGTAATGGCTGAGAGAGAGACGATCCTTACTTGCCAGACCAGCATGTCTGACCAAGTGTGCACAAGGATGCCAACTCTCTCAACCAGCTCTCTGTATTTTATTCTAGGGCCTAGTCCCACCTACCATAGGCTGGGCCTTTCCCATCAGCTAGACAAACTCCTGCAGTTTTGCTCTGGACTTAACTCAATCATTAATTCTCTATGAATATGTCCAGAGCTCAAACCCTCAACTATCAAGTTGACACCTGTGCCTAACTATGACACCTGCACATACCCACACACAGGTACACACCCAAACACACATACACACACACACACACACACACTCACACACACACACATACACACACACACACACACACATACACAGAGAGAGATACAGTGAGATTAAAACATAGTTTGGTTTACTTGAACCACAGTGTTGCAGTTGGCCTGCATGGTTGTTGACAAATCACCATCAAATGGCTTAAGGGAACAAGGGGTCTATTGTCTCTTATGATTATCTGGTTATAGTTCTCAGTCTGGCTTAACAGGAGGGCTCACGCCAACACCAAGGCTAAGGGAACTGGCCACACTATCTCTACATAATGGCCAAGAGAGAGACAATCCTTATTTGCCAGACGAGTATATCTGACTCAGTGTACAAAAGGATGCCAACTTTCTCAACCAGCTCTCTGTATTTTATTCATCTGTTCAGGGCCTAGTCCCACCCACCATGGGCTGGGTCTTCTCCATCAACTAGACAATTCCTTCAGGTTTGCTCTAGGCTTAAACTAACCATTAATTATCCACAAATGTGCCCAGAGCTCAAACCCTCAACTGTCAAGTTGACAACTGTGCCTAACTATGACACACAGCTTTGTTTGTTGACTCTGGAAACTTTTTTCTAGGCAGCCAAAACTTTTGAAGGGCAAGAAACTGCTTCATCTTGGGCTTGTGTTCCCTGCAAGAATCTGGGTGTTCAAAACACAAACTCTACATATGGTGGAATTCATTTCTTCCACCATCCAATGCAAAGCACTAGGTTTCACTTTTCAAATAGCAGAGCTGCCCTGTGCCCTTTCACATGCAAACATCAAGACTCCCAACATGGTTTTTCTTCACCAAGCAAACCAGTTCATCATCTTTAAATTCAATTTCTCTAAAGTCCTTGTTTCCTTCATCACAAATGGGCCCAAACAATCCATGACTCTTTCAGCATCACCATCTCCAAACAGCCCAGAAAACTTTGAATTTTATAACACACGGTCTCAATGTCTTCAAATACTGCCAAAAAGGTTCAAAATCTACAAAGTCCACATAACAAGATTTATCAGCAACATCACACTCTTCTGGTACCAAACTGTAGCACAAACAAATAGCTGAAGGGAACAAAGGGTTTATTTTGACTTATGATTGTCCAGTTATAGTTCCTTGTCCAGCATGGCAGGATAGCTCACATCAACACCAAGGGCTGAGGGAACTGGCTACATCAAATCCACAGGACGGCTGAGAGAGGCAATCCTCATTTGCCAGACCAGCATGTCTGGTCAAGTATGCAGAAAGGATACCAGCTACCTTAATTGTTTCCCTTCAGCTTATTCACCCATGACCCACCACAGGCTGGGACTTCCCATCACTAGGACATTCTCCTGAGCCTAGCCCAGGGCTCAACTACCAAATCTGCACACCTGTATCCAGCGTTCAAGTCCACGTTATCAAGTTAACAGCAGTATATAATTATGACGATTATATATGTTAGGAACTCCCTAAACTCAATAATACACAAACAATCCAATTAGAAAGTAGGCAAAACATGGAGCCAGGGACATAATTTTATCAGTAGAGTATGTGAAATCCAGGGTTCAGTTCTCTACAGGAAGGAAGGAAGGAAGGAAGGAAGGAAGGAAGGAGAAGAGGAGGTAAATTAGTGAGGAAGAGAGGAAGGAAAAAGGGAAATGAGCATAACCCTGACAAGATACTTTGCCTAAAATGATACACAGATTAAAAATAAATAAACATGGAGAGAGTTAGATATTTAACTCAGTGGTAAAGAGCTTGTCTAGCAAGACCAAGGTCCTGGTGTCAGTCCCTGGCACTGAAAAAAAAGAAGAAATTAAACATGTGAAAAGATGTTCAAGGGGCCAGTGAGCTATTTCAGCAAGGAAGATTCTTCCTTGCAAACCCAAAACTTGAGTTAGTTCAATCCCTGAAAGCCCACATAGTAGAAGGAGAGAACTGACTTCTGAAAGTTTTCCTCTGGCCTCCACCCATGTGCCAAAGCCTCTCTTTCTCCTCTCTCTCTCTCTTCTTTCTCTCTCTCTCTTCTCTCTCTCTCTCTCTTCTCTCTCTCTCTTCCATCCTTTTCTCTTTCCCTCCTTCTTGTTTCTCCTTCTCTGAAGTAAATAAGGGCCAGAGAGATGGCTCAGAGGTTAAGCCTCTGCCTTGCAAACAGAAAGTCCTGAGTTTGGATCCTGGGTCCCACATAAAAATGCCAGGTGGAATTGGTCCTGGAAGGTGGAGCCTGGGAAACTCTAGAACAAAGCAATAAGGAGGCAGAAAGAATCCAGGGTGATTTCCAAAGTCACCCTTGGGCCTCCACAGGCACACACAGTGCCCTCTGATACACACAATCACAGAAGCAAAAAAAAAAAAAGAAAACCAAATAAGTAAATAAATAAAATATTTAAAAAGAAAAGATATCCAATATTATTGACTATTGGGGATGCACAAGCAAAAACCAGATTGCAACGCTATACCATACCTGTCCAACACTCTCATATATCTTAAAGTTATTATTATTGTTGTTATTGTTGCTGTTTTTATTGTTAAGAGTGACAAGCAGGAGAGATGGCTCAGGGGTTAAACCTTTGCCTCACAAGCCGAAGGACCTGAGTTCAGATCCTGGATGCCACATAAAAATGCCAGGCAAAAATGGCAGCAACCTGCACTTTTGGTCCTGGAAGGCAGAGTCTGGGAAACCCCAGAGCAAAGCAAAGAGGAGGTAGAGCAATCCAGGATGATTCCAAAAGCCTCTGTTGGGCCTCCACAGGCATACACAATGCCCTCTGATGCACGCACATGTAAAATAAAATAAAATAAAAAATAAAAATAAAACAAAACATGACAAGAGCAAAGATTGATGAGGATGCAGAGAGACCAGGTTGCTCCTCATGGCTTTTGAGCTTGTAAAGTGGTGCAGCTACTTCAGGAAACAGTTAGGACTTTAATCATACAGCTAAAATCCAATTAGCACAGAACCTAGTGATGATGCTCTTGGGAATCCGTGGAAAACATGCTCGCATGAAACCTGCCGGAAAATAGACACAGCCACGACTCTCAAAACCAGCCACACCAGAGGCCTGGCAGCAGGGGCGGCTAGCCAAACGGCTGCAGGGGAGTACTAGACAACAGTACCGATGCCACACGGACGGGGGTGGAGGGCAGCCTGGATGAAGTTCCAGAGAATTATGCAGAGAAAAAGTACAAGCCGATCCCAAAAGACTGAAGACATGTGATTCCATTCGCATGAAATTTTAAAATCGTGCTGTCTTAGAAGCCGAGCCGAAGATGCATGTCTGGGAATCCCAGCCGCTTTACCACATGGAAGGAACTGGAGGAAGGGTCTAAGCGATCTCTTACAACCACATGCAAATCCACAATTATCTCAATTAAAGTTTCGGCTAAAGAAACAGACTTCCCCATGGCAACGAAACCCGAGAGAAGTTGCTCATCTTAGAGCTGAGGGTTGACACGTTAGTCATCTGGTCCACGAGAAAGAATAAAGAACGTCGAAAAGGACAACGATGTGAGCAAATATAAAACTGGCACAGGTCTATGTCTTTTCTTAAAATTTCTGGAAATTTTCATGTTTTTGCATGTGTATGTGGGATGCCTGTGAGTGTGTATTCCCATGTGTACGAGCACACGTGTATGCACATGTGTGGAGACTCTTCCTTCTTCGCCCTCCATGTTGATTACCAAGGCAGGTTATATCAACTGAACCCAGAGCTCCCCAACTGGAGGACCCCTGAGAGCCCCCTGACTCTGCCTCCCTAGTACTGGGATTACAGGCTTCCCCTACCATGCCTGCTTGGCTTTTACACGGGTTCTGAGAATCCAAAGTCCAGTCTACTTCAAGGGGCAAGCACTTCATTCACCAAACCACCTCTCCAGCCCCTGAAAAAGGATATTTTTGAAGCAATAACCTAACACTAGGTTTCCAACAAACGGTGTTTAATGATATAATGTATATGCTCATACCCCAAGGGAGGAAACAGATAAGGAGGACTATGTTGGCGTCGTTACCGTGCCAACTTCACACACCCAGTTCTGTCTGCACCCAAAGCCTAGACTTTAGACCCCCCTGTTCTCACTGTGGGTTTCTTTCTTCCTCTTCCTCCAGATTCCATTTCTCGAAGGACTAAATCTCAGAGGTGGACAGACACTGAGTTCAGCAAGACTCCGCAGTCGGGTGGGATACGGAAAGCCAGGGTCCAGGCTGCCAGTGTCCAGGGAGGGACCCGCAGGCTGCAGGTCAGGGGCTTCGCAGGCTCCCTGGTCTGCCGGCTGTAGCCCCTCTGGGATGGTTTCGCCTCCTTCGCAGCCCTACGGGACCCCAGCTGCCACCGAAGGACCGTGGTGACTGCACTGAGTGCAGCTGACACTGCAGGACCCTCTCTAGCTCCCCTGAGCGCTGATCCCATCCACAGCCCCCATTTCCTTTCACTACGCAAAGTGACCCAGGCCAGGCTCTGGGGATGGATGCTTGACAGAAGTATGGTTTGAATCTGAGTGTCCCCCATGGACTTGAGTGTCGGGGTGAGCTTTTCCCTGGGGACATGCAAACAAAAGTCTGCCTCTCGCAGACAGAACACCCAGGACAGACCAAAGCAACAATTCTATCGAAGTCCAACTTGGAGAACCTGCAAGTCTGTTGGGCTTATTTACAGAGCATGGGTGAGGTGGGAGGGTCACAGATATAAGTGTGGGTGACCCCAAAGCAGCCACGTCACTGAAAAGTCTTGCCTCAGCCTGAATGGAGACTCCCCATTGCTGCTAGGTGGAGTCTCCCCTTCATTCAACCCTTTACATACACTAGCACCTTCCGAGACCACAGACCACAGGCCCTGTGCAATTGGAGCAGAATGACATCAGCAGGCAAGAGAGGGGTGTGCGGGAGGAGGTGACCTAGACCTCAGACACTCCCCTGCCCTCGATTCTATGAGACGTCAACAGTCCCAATACGTGGATCTCCCGTGAGTCCTCACACCTGCTTCTGATAAAGATGGTAATGATCCTTATGCAAGCAGGATCTACACACCGGTGCTCTAGTGTCTGTGTCAGTATGTGGAGTCTGTAGATGCTAGTTAGATACACAGGCATCACCTTAACAATGGCAGGCTGAACACTGGGCTCAGCTGTGAAGAATTAGTAATCGAGGCTACTCCTGAGCAAGCCTGCGGGAGACCCATGAGGGAAGACTCAAGCCTATGTGAATGGGACCATCTCCTGGGCCAGGAGATAAGACAGAGGGAGCTAGTTCAGTCCATGTTGGCATTCTTCACCATGCTTTGACAGCCTGGCTGTCTGGCAAGTGAGGTTTGCCCCTCTCTCAGTAATTCCTATGGATACGGTCTAGCCAATTCCCTCGGCTTCTGGTGTTAGTATTGAGCTCTCCTGCCAAGACGGACTAAGAACTGTAACCGAGAATTGTAAGAAAGAATAAACCTTCCTTGTTCCCCTAAGTTCTTTATCAGTGACATGCACACAAGCTGCCACAGCGCCTGTGTGATGTTGCAGGAAAATGACAAGCGACCCCTGGAGTGATGTGAACATTCTGCCACACGCTCCCTCTGCCACGAACCCAGCCATTCTACCCCACCAGGTCACCTCTACTGTGATGGGTCAGACTTCTCTAAAACCATGAGCCCAGAACATTCTTAGCTCGTGTAAGGTTATGTCTGCCAGGTTTGCTCATAGCACACAAGGGCATGACACTTCGGCTTTGCTACTGTTGTCCTGCAAGATGTTGGGCAGCACACCCTCCTGGTCATTACAGTGTCACTAGCCTCTGAGTGACCAATGGGATAAGGCAGGATGGCAGTTCTCTGTGCACAAATGTGACCTGCAGTGTTGGTGTTAACCCTATTGCTGCAGTAGCCGCTCTGTAATTAAACTGAGATTTTGCTGCTTTCCCTGTGAGACAACAAGGCTGTTTTCCTAGGCTATGAAAAGGGCACACTGCGGCTTCAATGGCCAGGCTGCTGTGGTTTCCATGGGAAATGTCTGCCACTGGCTCGTGTGTTTGAATACTTGGTCCCCAGCTGGGGCCGCTGTTGGGGAAGGATGTGGAACCCTGAGGAAGAGGTGGGTTACCAGGGGCATGCCTAAAGGTTTTAATGTATGTATGACGGTGTGTGTGTATATGTGTGTGTGTGTATGTTCTGTGTGTGGGTTGGCACGTGTGGGTGAGCGAACGTATACAAGTGCACTTCTTCCACCGGACTCTCCTGAGGCTAGGTCTCTAAGTTCAGAGCACTCCCCCAGAGCACTCCCCAGAGGACTCCCCCAGAGGATTCCCCAGAGCACTCCCCCAGAGGACTCCCCAGAGAACTCCCCAGAGGACTCCCCCAGAGGACTCCCCCAGAGGATTCCCCAGAGCACTCCTCAAGAGAACTTCCCCACAGCACTCCTCAGAGCACTCCCTCAGAGCACTCTTTAGGCCTTGTTTCATTTGCCAGCTTGTTCGGGGAATCAAGCTTCCCAGAACATTCCAGGGCTGGAATGACAGGTTACATTGTGACCCTACTTCCTCTTGACTCTGTTTCCTGGTCGCAGATCTGGCTCTTGTCACTAAAACAGCATGTGGTGGGCATGTTTTCAATATAAAATAAAGGAAGGTTAGTGGGTAGAGCTGCAGAACAGAAAAGAAAACTCATACTCAGATTTCCCAAGGAAGGCGAGTGTGTTAACCTTCAGGAGGAGAAAGACAAGAGCCCTTTGTTGAGTTATTGATGCAGAATTGACAGGTGCCTAGCAGCACAGAAGAAATGTCCCTCTGACAGTCAGAAAGAACCAGCCAATGAATCACCTCAGTCAGAACGACGCTCCAATAACAGGTGTCGATCCACTCTAACAAGCACTTGGTCACTCCCCGCCAGCTAGAATGGCGGGAGTCCATGCCCAGAAAAAACCAACATTTTTCTATGCAGAGATGACTCCTTAATTGTTGCTTCTGTTTTTAAACGTTGTTATAAAGAGAAGGCTAAAAAAAAAAAGAGACTTTTGGAGCCAAATGTTTTACTTGCTCATTTCTTGAATGTGAAATGCTACTTGATGGCAGCCTTGAACTGAGATTATTGGCCCAAACTTTTTGCCCACTATGCAATGGCAACGAACAACTTCGTGGGGTTTCCCTCCTCCACTAATTTTTTTTTTGAGACCTGCCCAGTTGCCCAGCTTATTGCCATCAATGTTTAATGAGATTGGAATAGTTCCGAGTCACCTTCGCCCGTCAAGGAAGCAAGCATCTAGCAGAAATGAGAAAGTTCCTTCCATTTGGGTGGATGAGGTCTCCGCCCCTTTAACGCAAATTCGCAGGTGGGCGGGAGTAAAGAGCTTCCCTTGCGCTCGGTTCTGCTGCGTGATGCACAGGAGAAATATTTGGGTTCATTTTCCCAGAGCAAGATGGGAGGATGTCATGGATACCGTGGTTAGAATCAGGGGTGTTCACGCGCCGGGCCCTGAGTCACCCTGCGCTTCCAGAGCTGGTGAATGGGAGACAAAGAGCTCCTGGCCCCTGGCTGGTGAGTCACGGAGGAGCCTTACAGGACTCACTGAGCGGTGCCAGGACTCCCTCCACATGGGGTACGCTTGCCAACGTGCAGTGTGCTGAGACGCAGCGCAGCAGGTTGATAAACCCGATGTCTGCCAGGGACTGTTCTTAGCTCACTGCATGTGCCTCAGCAAAACACTGGAGTCAGGCGACCGAGGGGGGACCAGGGTTCGCTCCAGCTCGTAGCTCCAGGTCACAGTCTAGTGCTGCAAGAGCCGAGGGAACCGGACATATCATGGCCACAGCCAGCGCAGAGGGCAACACGTGAATCCTGGGCGTGGCAGCTGCTCTGCATGTTGCCAATAAATCCAAGACCAAAAGGCTTATAGGAAAACAACAGGGCTTTATTTTCCCTTACAATTGTCCAATTACAGTTCCTTGTCCAGCCTGATAGGCTGTCCACCAAGGACAGAGGGAACCGGCCACATGATGTCTACATGTCCACAGGACTGTTGAGAGAAGGATGATCCTCATTTGCCAGACCAGCATGTCTGGCCAAGTATACACAAGGATGCCAACTTTCTCAGCCAGTTCTCTCCATCTTATTCACCTGCCCAGGGACTTGTTCTGCCCACTACACTGTGGGCTGGCTCTTCCCTGTTAGTTAAAACAATCTTCCACAGGTTTGCTCTGGGCTTAACTACTAATTCTCTGCAAATGTAGCTACAGTTTCAACCCTCAGCCGTCAGGTTGATACTTGTATCTAATTACGACACTGGGATAGGTCTATCTTTCCACAGCCCCAGACCACCTACCTAGGGAGTGGTCCTGCCTTCAGTGGACTGGGTCTTCCCACATCAATTGTGCAGTCAAGACAACCCCATGAATACTAACACCACAGTAAGAGTTAAGTGGTGACCAGAAACTTACATCCAGAGTAAAGAAGATAAAAGTATTTTATGTATGAGATCATCAAAGGATAAACTTTAATAATATGTTTGCTTGTTGTTTTAAAAAACTTACATTTTGGGCTGGAAAGATGGCTCAGAGGTTAAGACTCTGTCTCCCAAGCAGAAGGTCCTCTGGATTTGGATCCCAGATCCCACATAAAAACACCAGGGGAAAATGGTAGCAGCCTGCACTTCTGGCCCTGGTGGGCAGAGCCTGGGAAATCCCAGAGCCAAGCAAGAAGGAGGTAGAAGCAATACAGGGTGATTCCCGAAGTCACTCTTGGTCCTCCACAGGGACACACAGTGCCCTCTGATGTGCACACGTGTGCACGTACACATACACACACACACACACACACACACACACACACACACACACCACATAAAATAAATAAATAAAAATATTTAAAAGCTTACATCCAAAGCTGGGTATGGTGGCTCTAACCTGTAATCCCAGGAAACTGAGGCAGGAGGGTCTCTGTGAGTAGAAGGTCATCATCGATTACATAGTAAGACCCTGTCTCCACCAAACTAATGATGGTGATGATGATGATAATAATGTCCATATGTGAAGTTTTCATCACATAAACTAATAATTAAGACTTTTAACATTTTCCAGCATGAGCCAATGTTCAGATTTCAACTGTATTTCCATAGTCTTATGCAAAACAGACACAAAAAGCTGAGGAACGCTGTGCTGATATTGGCCAACTTAAGGCTGCTTTTCTGTGTGCGTCATGCCCCTTTCTATTCAGGTGGACGACATTGACTTAGCCCCAAGGGCTAGATTCTTTAATTCCAACACTTTCGAAACTGCCTGCCTTTGGTTTCAAACATGTGCTTTTCTTAAAGAAAAAAAAAAAAAGGAGGGGGCTGGAGAGATGGCTCAATTAACCCTCTGCTTCACAGGCAGAAGAACCTACATCCAGATTCTGGATCCCGCATAGTAAAAAGGAGCCTGGGAAATCCCAGAGTAGCCCAAACAGGAGGAAGAAGTAATCCAGATGATTCCCAAAGTCACCCATGGGCCTCCACAGCACACACAGCGTCCACACAGTGCCCTTGGACACACGTGCACACACAAAAAAATAGCCAACAAAATAAATCTTTAAAAGTAAGCTAAACCAAAATTTCAGAGCACAATTCAGGGTTCTGAAAAAGTCACAAATATGTTTGGATCCCATGCGTGTGGTGATCTGCTTTTAAAGCTACAAACCTCACACAATCTATACAGAGCTCAGCCATTTGTGATGGAATGGTGACGGCCAGAGAGACATACCACACGTATGAAACACACACATCAGCTTCAAAGACTTAACAAAGAAGGATTAAGACACTGGAACCATGAGCCGGAATGATGGGTGGTGGGGTTGACCGTCTACCTCTGCTGCTCTGTCTCTCTCTGCTCCCCTTACCCCGCTCACTGCATCCTGTTCACAAATCAATGTCTCTCTTTTGGATGTGCCCCTTGGGAAGAGACCCAAGCTGGCTTGGCCTTATCCCAGCACACCGACCACTCCCTCGGGAATCGTTGCCTCTGGGTCTGGCCTGTTGACCCTGGTTGTCTCTGCATTTGTATTGCTGACTCAAGCTTTCCTTTCCTCCTATGGTTCCTCGGATGAGACATGACTTCTGCTTCCCTTTAATGATGTCACATCATACTTAGTGTATCCTGCGGTGTCAACACTGTTCAAAGGCTGACTTCTCCCCACCCCAGGGCCAGCCCCCTGGCAGGTCCCTGGGTCCATGCTACCTCTAGTCCCTGACCAATCTGCTCCACGAAACTGATCATTGCGGATGGCCCACCTGCATTACCCCCTCTCCTCACTGATCCCACAAGGGCAAGGACATGTCTCACCCCCAGAATGAGCAATTCATAGATGGATGCTCTGCGAGTCATCCTCCTTCCTATGTCCCAGATAACCGATTTGTAATTTCAACCCTAAGACAGTAAGACAGACACGTGAAATATGGTGTCCATTTTGCAGATGAGAACTATCGCAGCTGCCTGAGACAACACTCAAACGTAGCAAATCAAGAGGAGAAAGGCAGATTTAGTTGGTTTACGGTTCCAGAGGGGAGACATAGTCCATTAAGATGAGAATCTCATAGCAGAAGGCGTGGCAGGCAGCAGAAGCTAGAGGTGGCTTAGGTCACGCCCATCACGGAGCTCGAGAGAGCAAGCTGTACATTGCTAGAACTGACTGCTAGCAGAATCAGGGTGGGGCTAATCATTCTCAAGGCCCGCCCCTGTGACGTGCTTCCTCCAGTAAGGGTCCACCTCCTAAAGGTGCCAGGACCTGTCCTACACATTAAGAAGGACCGTCCTACACAAGAGCTAAGAATGTAAATGCATGAGCCCATGGGGGACAAATCACATTCAAGCCAGGACAAGAACTTAAACTCTAACAGGTTGCATAGTGCAAAGACAACACTCAGCCTCGGATTTGCCCAGTGCCCACATTTGCAGTCTGTATCAGTCGCTGCTCTCTTGGCTGTGACAGAAGACCTGGTCCAACAGAGAGAGAAGGGGTTTGCTTTGGCATGCAACATCTGCATGTCACGTGTCACCTGACCTCCACAGTCAGGAACAGAGAGAGAGATGGATGCTAGGACTTACCTCGCCTTCTCCTTTCTATTTGGTCCAGTGCCCCAGCCCATGGGACGGTGCTGCCCACATTTAAGACTGGTCTTTCCTTAAAGCATCTCACAGACACGCCCAGAGGCGCGTTTCCATGGTGATTTCAATCCTGCCAAGTTGATGATCAAGGTTAACCATCATAATTAGGCAGTTTCAGAACAGGGCCATGCTGAGAAGGTCTTTGAAGGTCATCTCCCACCACTGGGATGATCCTGAAGGGACACACCCTATTAATCTGGAGGAACTAGTTCTAATCCTTCACAGAGATAAGGTCACCAACATCCCCCAATCCTCCAATCCTACATTCATTAAAAAAAAAAAAAGATATGAGCTTTTCATTGCAAATAAGCTTAAGATTCTCAAAAACAAACAGCTTGACCCGCAAAGTCCACCGAAAGACCAAATAGTCTGGGACCCAATATGAACAGACCAATGAGATGCAGGGTACCAAACATTCCAGTCAGGTTTGAAGAAACGGGAGATAACCAATGAGGAAAAGCCACTTTTTCCAGACCTACCTAACCCTATAAACCCTGGCCCTCGCAGCCATCTTTAGCTCCCTTCTCCTTGTGGATTCCACAGTCTGAGTTCTTGGAGACGCTCTCGCCTCTCACAGAATCCATGTCCCGGATTCCATTCTTTCTGTCCTCTATTAAACTCTGCCTTAATCCTCTAAGTGTGTTCTGGTTTCAATCTTCCCAAACACAAGATCCTGGAGACATAAAAATCTCAGACCCACATCAACAACTTCTTAGACACACCTCCACCCCCCCCCCCCCCCCATCGACAGGCACACACACCCACACCCACACACCCACACCCACACACACACACACACCCACACACACACACACACACACACACACACACACACACATCGGGAGGGGTCCAGCTGGGACTGTTTCTTCTCTTCCCTCCCCTTTTGTGGCCTTGAACAACCACGAAGCTTAATCTGACATGTCCTGTGCAGGCTTGTTCCTGGGTGGAACCGTTAGATTCTCCCTGCAAAGTCTCTTGAGACACTCTCCAACTCCTTCAAGGTTCATCGCTGCTCCGTGCTGCCCCCTGGAGGCCAGGTCAGGAACTCCAGCCTGAGGAGCTGCCCCAGCTTTGCGTCCTCTGTCCCTCTATCCTGTGTCATGTGGCGGGCTGGCCCTCCACTCCATGCGGCAGGAACCCCACTCCACTCTCCCAAGACATTATGTGTTGCTACCACTGACTTCATGAGTCCCTGATGCGTCCCACACGTGACAGTCCTCAGCCAGGTGCTCCAAGCCCTCTCCTCTTGGGAACAGAGTTCCTGCGAAGCTGGGCTTGGAGCATCCAAACCTCTAGGCTTGAAACTCAGACTCTGACCAGGCTCTGCCTTTTTGCCTGTACTTGTGTGTGACTTGGACAAGCTGTTTCAAAGAGCCCGTTCCTCCCATAAGGGTCAAAACAGGCACAGCCTCCAGGTACCAGCCTCGCACCCTGTGAGCAGGCCTGCAGGCGTGCTCAGAGCATTGTTCAAGCTGCCTCGGCTCCTTCCTGGGCAGTCCACCCGCGTGCACAGAGTGGGTCCTCTCCTAGCTGACCAAACCCGTGTCCCCCACTGCAATCAGTCTGTGCTGGGGACGATGGCTGGGGAGGCTCGTCAGTGTCCCGCCCACACCCACCTCCTTCCTGCCCATTCACACCCCAGCTGTCTCTGGGCACTGATGGTCCAGCTGCCACGCAGGGTTCATTCACGTCCACGCTCCTGCCTGTTTCCCAGCCTCCTCTGCAGAAGAAGAGGGTGCGTGCTTTCAGGCAAAGTCTGGCGTGGTGATGGATTTTTTTCTGGGGAAGTTCTTGGGTTCTGAGTTGTGTTAGCACAACCTCTTCCCTGTCTTCCTCTGGGGCAGTGCTGAACCCCACAAGCCCACACTCTGCACACTCCCATGCTGGGACACGCCCACAGCTGCACTGCAGTGTACCCTAGAAACAACATCCTCCACAGGTCAGCCAGCCAAGGTCACCTAGGTCTCCCTCCCCCCACCCCCTTGCTCCATGCAGCATCCCCAGTCGCAGACCTGCACCGCCCAGCCTCACATCTCCACTACTGCTACCAGCATTCACCCCAAGGATGACCCTGACTGAGCCCTCTGACCTCAGCTCCCAATATAATATCAGCCTTTTCCACATGTGCTGGTTAGTCAGCCGTCAGCCAGACACCTGGGAGTTGAGCCTCAAGGCACACCTATGAGGAACCATTTAGTTAAGGCCTCTGAGCAAGACTGTGGGAGATTGTCTTAACTAAAGTAGGAGGATGACCCATCAGGTGGACAGGTGGATGGATGGAGACAGGTGGTTGGCATTTTGGGCAAGCCAGAAAGCTGCATTGGTCGGTGACCCTCTGCGCTGGACTTTGGATGTGGTGCAGCCAGTACCCTAGGCTCCTGCTGGCAGGACTTTTCCTGCCCAGATGAGCTGTGACCCGAGATTGTGAGCATGAATGAAAATCTCTTGCTGTCCTAGACTGTCTGGGGGATGGGGTCAGCAGATACTATATGAAGATGTCGCTGGCCATAGGCACTTCTTGTGCCCCTCCAACGCCTCTCTGGGGCACCACAGCTCCCACCCCACCCAGCCTCCCGGCCTCCCTCTCCTGGCTGGAGAGATGCCTTTGCCCATCCTGAGCCCTCTGCACATGCTGCTGTCCCAGTGACACTAAGCGCCCCACCCAACCCTGCTGCCCCCCAGCTGAATCCTGCAACAGCTTCCAGGGCTCCCAGCTACTCAGTGGGGACAGAGAGAGGGTCACTGTAGACGTCACTCATACGCCAGGCCCAGAATGTGAGACCCAGGCAAGGCTGCCTGGCTGCTCTGTACCTCGGTTTCCCCACTGGAAACAGCTGGCAACAACTCCTACTTCAGAGGATTCCTCCAGAGTGACAAGATTCGACCTGAACAAAATCTTGACATTGACCTGCACATCTTCATCATAAAACTATTTAAGTATTTCACTAAGTTTACCTGTTTCCCCTGTGAAGAGAATAAAAAGCAGTTAAGGATGCTTCAGTTGCATTCAGAAGGAGCTTTGAGCTGATGATCTACCCACGAGAGATGCCTAAAGCCAAACAACCACCAGCAGGCTAAGCCATGATGTCATGTCATATATACATAACACATACATGCATACTGTGGTGTGTGGGGGAGTGTATGTACATGTGCATGCATGTGTGAGTATGCACAAGTGTATATGTGATGAATGCATACACATGTATGTGTATGTGTGGTGAGTGTATGCTTCTGTGTATATGTGTATGAATATGCACATGTGCATGTATGGTGAGTGTGTGAGTATATGCATATGTGTGTGCATGTGTGGTGAGTGTATGCATATGTATATACGTGTGTAAGTATGCAGGTGTTCATACACAGACATACATGAGTTGTATGAATATGCATGTACACATATGAGTGTGTGTTCATGTGTTCATGTGTATATGGATGTGGGTGTTAGTATGTGCACTGTGTATGTGTGTAATAGATCAAGGATCAACCACAAGCACAATGGGGAACATCAAGCCAGGACGCCAAGCCAGGAACATCTGAGAGCGGCTTGTGTTACATCCACAATGCAAGTTCGGCTCATGTTCACGGCCGTGATGTTCACAAACCTTCATGCATCAAGCAAAAGCGCTCAAGACGTGAGGCACATGGATTTGAAACGTTATCAAGCTTCCAGCTTCCTCCCTGAGACGCCTGCAGGGCCATTGGACCCCAGGAGACGGTCCCTGTCTTGCCCTGAGGTTCAGGATCAGAATTTGTAACTCCTGCTCTACCCCCACATTAAATGGAGCCCAAGGACCTGTCTCCCTCACCAAGTCAACACTTGTGACGTTTGCTGAATGCTTGAGAAGTAGCCACATGTCACCTCTGTGTCCTAAAGCACAGGACACAAATTCTTTCAAACATTCGTGGATGTTCGAAAAAATCCACCCTTTACACTTGTCCCAAAGGAAACCTTAGCAAATTTCATGATGCAAAAATTACACGAGATTATATCTTCTGGCTGAACAGCAAATGAACAAATAAAAAGAAATGAACAAAAAGTCCAACATGCTGGAAATTAAAAATCATTTCATGAAATGGATCTCAGTGAAGGAAGAAATCAAAACTGAAATTAGAGGTAATTCACAAAGTAGCTTATAAACCGTGATCCCCACTCAAACGTGTGGGATTGTGGCCAATTCTACACACCAGTGAAGATTGAAGACTGAAATGTTTTCAAGTTGGAATAACAAATAATTAAGTGAGGAACGCAGTCAAAGCGAGAGCTATAAAAAGAACAAGATAGACAGAAGGAAACGGAATGAGGGAACTCGGAGAGATAAAATCAAAACTTAGAAAATTAGAAACCAGAGCAAAACAGAATTTATAAAGATATTCAAAAACTTGCTTTTAAAAGGCAAATAAAGTTGAGTTTAAACATAGTTTCCCTACAATTAACCTTCTAACTATAAATTTTTTAGGAGTCAACTCAGAAAAATCTATTGAAAAAAATTACTAAATTTTACTAAAAAAGAACATTCTGGAAGATCTAAGTATGCAGAGAGAAATCATATTTCTGGATTGGGAGGTGATGTTAAGTATCAGGACTTCTCAGATTAATACATGAATCTAATATGCAGATGCGTCTAGATTTATGACGGGTTGCATCCAAGAAAACGCTGACAAGTTGAAAATACCCTCAGTACACCCAGCTTACTGCACAATGGCCTCACGTGCCCCCACACTCACATTAGCCAACAGTCGGTTGCTCTTCTTTCTGTTGCTGTGAAACACATGGAGAGGGAGAAAGGGGGCTCTATTTGGCTCAAGTTCCGGAGGAGACATAGCCCATTATGGTGGGAATCGCATAGCAGATGGTGCGGCTGGAGGCAGAAGCAGGAGGCTGGTTCAGGTCTTCACAGCCATCAGGAGACAGAGAGAAGAAGCAACGAGAGGAAGCAGGGCCAGGCTATCACACTTTGAAGCCTGTCCCCCGTGAAGTCCCTTTTGCCACATCCTTAACCAACCATGTGGTTTTGACAAGATCACAGCATGGGGAAAACTGCTTCAAGGAAGGGTTTTAGAAACAGGATATGGCTTGTCTGGAATAAATATGGGGACTATGGGTTGTCAGGCCTAAAGCCTACTCTCTGGAGAATGACACATTAGCATCTAAAATGGGCAGTGGTTAGGGACTCCTCCCTTTTTGTAAATTGAGTTTTGCCTCTTTTTTTTTTTTTTTTGTCTGCATAGACAATGACATGAGAATTCCTTCCTCTGGAGTTAAGTTTACCTCCTACTGTTCTTAGATCTCTTTTGTTCTTCTCAGGACTGGTTAGGTTATCACCTTCCCCTACAGTTCCTTCCCTACACATTTGAGATATGTTAATGCATGGACCAGGTAATTCTGCTTTGAGGCATTCATTGTCTGTTCCCTTTTAGCAACTAAGTGTCATGCCTGCTTTTAACTCTACCTGGAGACATCATGTCTGGTCCCACACAACAAATAGATGTTATTCCTGCCTTTTCTTTGTTAACTGGAATGAATCGTTTTACATAATCCTGTAAAGAATTTGGTCCTGTTCTTCTTTGATTTTTCCCTATGAACTTAGCAACACATTCTTTGCCCCCTACCCTAGATCTAATATAAACTCTGCTGTAAGCTTCAATAAACGAGTTTAGATTCACTCAACCCAGAGTTGTGTATCGCTTGTTCTCTACTTTCTACCAACTCCTTGGCCACCTATCGGGTTCTTGGATCAGGCTTTGGCCAGACCGCAGCAAGTGACGCCCAAACAGGGACCCGATTAGGTTAGTCTTTTTTTCTTTTCTTTTTTTCTCTCCTCTTATTTTACAGACAAGGATAGGATCCCGTCAGGGTGCTGTAGATTCCTTGGAAAGAAGCTGAGTTAAGAAGATGGGTAAGAAACATGGGTCATACTGAGTCTAAAGAAAGAGGACTCTTTATGACATAACTAAGCAAATGTTAAATGCACAGGGCATTCATGTCTCCTCTAAGCAGTTAAGAAAATTTTTGCATTTTTGTACAAGAATGTTGTCCTTGGTTTCCAGAAAAGGGAACCTTGAATCTAGAAACTTGGAAGAAGATAGGAAGAGAAATGAAAAGCTATTATTATGTTCATGGACCAGAAAAGGTTCTGATTTTTGCATTTTCTCTATGGGGTTTAATGATAGACTCTTTAGATCCTAGGCATGAAGCAGTATGCTTAGCACAGGAAACTAAGTCAGAGGAGGAAACTCCTCTGACTCAAAAGAAGAATCAAGCTAGAAATTATGAAAATTTAGCTAAGCCTGAAGGTGTTGTAACAGTAGGTTTAGAGGAAGGTGACAATGATGTTCCGTCTCCTTCCGAGGAGACTGATTTAGAGGAAGAAGCAGTGCATTATCATAGTGAGGACGATGGGATATTTCTAAAGGCTTCAGCACCATTTTCCCCCACCCTATAATCAAAGACGTAGGAAAAAAAGGCCTAGAAAGCCTCCCACAAAGAGAGGCTTTCTTGGAGCAGTACAACAGGCTAGAAGAATGGGAGATCATTCTCTCTCATTCCCTGTAGTCCAGGGAGTGGGAAATGAGGATCCCACATGGGAGCCACTGTTTTTAAACTTTTAAAGGACCTCAAAAGTGCTGTGAAAGACTTTGGTCCCACATCTCCATATACACTGCAATTAGTAGATACTATTGCAGGACAATGGATGACTCCTTTCGATTGGCAACAAATGGCTAAATCATGCTTAACTCCTGACCAATATTTATTATGGAAAACAGAATATGAAGACAGGGCTAAAGGAGTAGTTCAGGGACAGATGCTCAAGAGATCAAGAGATGCCTTAACTATGGCTATGCTAACAGGGATGGAGGATTATTATATACCTCAAGCTCGGCTGAACTTATCTAAGGTGGCTCTAGAGATTACCAAATTAGCAGTAGGAGCTTGGAAAAGTCTACCGGCTCCAGAGACTAAATCTACTCATTTGGCAAATATTAAGCAAAGGGCAGATCAACCATATGAAGATTTTATAGCTCAATTGACTGAAGCAGTGGAAAGGATGATTGTTAATCTGGAAGCTGCAGAAATAGTTATAAAACAATTGGCCTTCGAAAACGCAAATGCAATGTGCAAGGCTCTGTTAAGATCAGTCAGAAAGCAAGGGTTTGTGGGAGATTATATTAAAGTATGTATGTATGCCTCACCAGCCTATATGCAGCAGTTTAAAAGGACAGACTTATACACAATTAGTTAGAACTATTAACAACAGAGGACAAAAGGGTGTAGACTGTTTTGCTTATGGCAATAAAGGTCATTTCAGAAGGGAATGTCCCAGCAAAAATGAAAGTAATGAACAAAATAACAAAGCCACTATAAAGTTAATCATTCACCCAATTTCTTTTATGGAATCTTATACCAACATATCTAGCAGCCAGAAAGAAAAACTGATTTTTGAGAAATTCATTGGAATTTCTTCATTCTCTTGGTATGTATGCTCTCCCTTTCTTGGAGACAAATCTGCCTTTGATGATGTTTTCAAAGGTAATTTTAAGGCTGTTGCCAATAAATTGTATGTTATTAATGTGTTTGTATGTTTATATGTTCTGTGTTTATATGTTGTGTGTTTTGTATTTCAACATAAAAAAATCTGTGGCCACTTCAATTTTTTTTCATTTATGTTGTCGACTAATATTAAAATTTTGGCATCCCCTTTGAAATACATGTATGCATACTTAAAAATAAGAACAGATAATTTTAATGACATCTAAGTCAACTCCTTAAATACTTTAAATAATTTTCATTTAAAATCAATCACAACTGTTTCTAATAAGTTTTCTTCTATAAAAGATTATCTCACTTAGTTTTAAATTTTAATAGGACTACAAACAAAAATGTCATTGCATTCTTAAAAGTTTTTCCATATATTCCCAAAATAGCCAACCCACTATGATATTGATTAAATAAACTTGCTCATTCCTCTTGACTTCTTTTATAGAATTTTATCCCATGAAATCTAGCAACCAGGTAAATACTAATGTCTTTTAAGAAATTCATTGGAATTTCTTCATTCTCCTTGTGGTAAGACATAATAGTATCTAAATGTTTATATTGCCAGAAAAGGTTGCTTATCTAAACAGAGACATACAGGTATTCTCCTGTGACCATGTGTTGCTTGTTTATTCCATATTTGATAATGTCTTAGTCTCTGCAAAATTTAAAGAACTTTTACTAATTTGTGTTTAATCTATACATTTGCCTCTAAAAGATATTAAAGTATTACAATTAACTGAAATTTTCATAAATTTTTTAACATTTTCATTTCAAAATGAGATTTAAGGCTGTTTATCTTAAATCAAAATTTTTCTTTTATGTTTATATTATTAAGTTCATCTATTTTAAAGGTATGAATTTTGTGGCTGCTTAATGCTAAAATAAATAAATAAATTGAGAGCTACAATATCTTAGATTTTAAAGTATACATTTATAAAAGATTATATACAAATGTGTATTGTCTATACAATTGCCAAATCAAACTTTTAATTCCTTTTAAAGATGGGGTCTACTATTGTCATGTCCTTTAATAGCCATTTCTTGAGGGATAGTTAATGTGAAAACAACAGGAAATCATCAAGTAGGGAAAAAAGATATGAAGGAAATATGTATGTTAAATAGAAAGTTAAAGTATATACAAAAGGTTTGTGAGAATGTTTATTGGATGAGACATGTTACTTAGAAAGTTAAAGTATGTCCAGGAGGTTTATGAGTTAATTACTTAAAAAAATGTTAAAGTATGTTGCAAAGGATTATGGGATGTTAGATTTATGACAGGATTGAAAATTAGGAGTGATGGTTAAAGGAGATGTTATATGTTATGCTTCTTCCATGTCATAGAAGAAAAGACATTGAACTTCAAGAATTAAAAATTAGGAATTAAGCTTCATGTATTCAAGTGTTTTTCAGTTGTCTCTGTCTTGATTAAACAGGGATTTGGTTACTTATAAGATCCTAATTTCTTTTTTTTCAAACATTTTTATTATTATTTCTGTTCATACAAACTTAATAGGTACACCACTTCCCTCCCTCCCTTCTCCTCCCCCCGAACCCAAGATCCTAATTTTCGAAGGGTCTAATTGCTTAGGATCTTATAGAGTAGAACTGTTATATTTATAAGGGTCATGTACTTTAAAGACAAAAATTTTGGTAATGGATCTAGATAAGAACTACAAAATCTTGAATTTTAATATAAAAGAGTCAACTTATAGTATTTTCTCAGACATGGCCTGGATACATCTTAGATGAGAAATGGACCCCAGAAGGATTTTTATAATGCATCCTCCAACTAGACTTATTCTGCTGAATGGCAAGCAAATGACAAAAAAAAATAAGAGATTATAAAGATCTTTAACAAAAGTACCAACTAGTAATTCAAAAAAAGATTTTTCTCCCAATACAAATCCCCAAAGACAAGGATTTGTTGTTAAACCCCATTTAATTTTTTCCTCCATTTTATACACTTTAAATTTTTTTTAAAGAAAGAAATACAAACAAAGATGGCTTTACAGTGGCAGAACACCTTTGACATACACCTATCCTAACCAGACCCAGGGCTCAGCTGGAGTCGCGGGTATCTTTGTGTTTCTCCATCAATAGACTCACCCCTGTGGATTCCCAAACGTTTATTCTGCCCAGTGGAAAATCATGGAGAGTCTCCCTGACAAGATCACAAGCTCTCAGCCTACAGGAATAAAAGGAGTTGGTATTGATGCAGAACAACTTGAAGAGCCAGATCCTGACCTGGAGCCAACTCAAAGCTCTGATACATGAAGAAGCCAGACTAATCCAAGAGTCACAACAACCCCCAGGCATCTCTTCTTGACTATCATTGCGCTGCTCTATTCTTCAACATTCTAGACTTAAGTATCAGACCTTCCTGCTTGGTCATGCCTGAACACAAGATGTTTCCTTTTAAGATGGATTCCTGACCCTTGTTTGGACTGACTCTGAGAGTCTTTCACAAACTGGACTTTAAAAGTTAGCTGCTCCTCACCATATGCTAAAAGTCTTTATTTTCTATTTAAAATTCACTATTGTGTACTTACCACATATTTTGCTTTTGATTCCTAATAATGTATGAGTTTCTGTTGACTTTTGCTGACATTTATCTCATCAAATGTATTTATTGTTTAATTGCTAATTGTGCTTTCTCCTAAACATAAAGATAAGTCAATATAGATACTGAGATAGAATTTATATTTGAGATGGAATTCAGACTCATTTAAATAATATATAATTAAAAACTCCAGAATAGATCTGGTTGGTTTGACACTGTAGCACCTGGATGGGTTATTCTTACCTATCAAAACAAGTCTGTTAAACATAATAGTACTACTCTATATTCAAGTTCATACAGATTGCTGGCTACTACTAAGATTGTTCTACTTTAAGAGACCTTCAGAGTCATTATACCAACTTAAGGCTCTACGTGCTTGTGTAAATACTCCTTGTACATTACTTATGGGAAAAGATATAAGTTTTAATATTACCCTACAACTTGGTTGACCATGTTGATTATATTGGCATGACAATTCTTATCATAATCATTGCTATAATTCTCTTTCCAGTCATCTTCAGATTGATCACATCATCTTTTAAATTTGAGAAGTTCAAATTAAAAACTAAAAGAAAGGAAGATGCCACGTCCTTAACCAACCATGTGGTTTTGACAAGGTCTCAGCATGGGGAAAACTGCTTCAAGGAAGGGGTTTTCTGGAAACAGGATATGGCTTGTCTGGAATAAATATGGGGACTATGGGTTGTCAGGCCTAAAGCCTACTCTGGAGAATGACACATTGGCATCTAAAATGGGCAGTGGTTAGGGACTCCTCCCTTTTTGTAAATTGAGTTTTGCCTCTTGTCTGCATAGACAATGACATGAGAATTCCTTCCTCTGGGAGTTAAGTTTACCTCCTACTGTTCTTAGATCTCTTTTGTTCTTCTCGAGACTGGTTAGGTTATTACCTTCCCCTACAGTTCCTTCCCTATGCATTTGAGACCAGGTAACTCTGCTTTGAGGCATTCATTGTCTGTTTCCTTTTAGCAACTAAGTGTCATGCCTGCTTTTAACTCTACCTGGAGATATCATGTCTGGTCCCACACAACAAATAGATGTCACTCCTGCCTTTTCTTTGTTAACTGGAATGAATACGTTTTACATAATCCTGTAAAGAATTTGGTCCTGCTCTTCTTTGATGTTTCCCTATGAACTTAGCAACACATTCTTTCCCCCCACCCTAGATTTTCTAATATAAACTCTGCTGTAAGCTTCAATAAACGAGTTCAGATTCACTCAGCCGAGTTGTGTATCTCTTGTGCTCTACTCTCTGACGACTCCTTGTGCACCTATCGGGTTCTTGGATCTAGGCATCAGGCTGGGCCATAACACCCTTTAGCAATACTCCACCTCTCAAAGGTGTGACGCCCTTACCAAACATGAACACCAGTTAAGAATTAAAACACATGACTCTGCGTGGGGTAATTCACATTCAAACCCTGACACCAGACTGGAGAGATGGCTCAGGGTTAAGCTTTGCCTCACAAGCAAAAGAATCTGAGTCCAGATGCCCGGGTCCCTTGTAAAAATGTCAGGCAGAAATGGTGGTGGTCTGCACATCTAGCCCTAGAAGGCCCAACCTCGAAAACTCCAGAGCCAAGCAAAGAGGAGATGGGGCAGCCCAGGATGATTCCTGTAAGTTACCTGTGGAGCTCCACAGCACACACAGTGACCTTTCACATACACACACACACACACACACACACACACACACACTCACACACATACATACCCACACATATGTACATCCTTCACACATATGTACACACACACACACACACTCACACACATACATACCCACACATATGTACATCCTTCACACATATGTACACACACATACACACGCTCACACACATGTACGCACATGTATACATACATGCACACACCCACACAGCTGGAGACACCCACACACATACACATACGTATATACAATATACACACACACACACATACATAACACAAAAAAACTGCCATTGTGCAAGCATCCAATGCAAAGCCTGCCTACAAATACTGTACTGCATCGTGTTTTGAATCCAGTACACTGTAGAGATGGGTTGTTTTCCCTCATGATACGTAGCTGACTGGCACTTTTGGCTCAACTTCGCAAGAATCTCAGAGGAAGCTCTACACAGGCCAGAAGAGATAAAGGTAAAGTCTGCAACATGACTCACCAAAGGCGTGACATTTTCCCTCCCCAACCCAAAGCTGTCATAGCCGTTGACCCATCAACAGCTGGAAACCATGTGTCATTCAGCGCTAGGTTAATAGGCTTTGGGGGTCTGACAAGAGTGTTATGTCATTTTTCTGGGAAATGCACACATGAAATAAGACTAGTTCTGCAGGTTGTAACAATGAGGGAAGCTGGGTGAAGTGGGAAGGGTCACCACAGAGGTGCACAGGAGCCCCGTGAGCAGTGAGTGGACAGAGACTCACTGGCCAGGCCATGCTGCCCTGGGACCATCTGCTTCCTCATCGCACAGCTCCAATCACCACAGTCCTCAGCAGACGGGGCATCCCTGGCCCTTGCCTCCCTTGAGCACCCACAGAGCTGTGAACGTCGATGCAGGTGCTGAGCTCTGAGTCTCCCAGGGTGATGTTGCTGCCATTACCGTGACACTAGAAAGAAAGAAACAACCCTAAAGAGTCAGGCCAACCCAAAGCAGTCGAAGACCACAGGGCCCTTGCACATCGATACCTGGAGGAGCAGTAGAGGACTGTCGGTATCAGACTTGGCCAGGACATTGCCTTCCACAAAAATGAAGCCTAAGGCCCAGCCCTGCCCACACCCCTGCATGGTCTGTAGTCAGTGAGAGTTGGCAGTGTCCAGTCCAATGGACCTCATGGGATGGCTTCGTCCACGCTGGGATGGCGGAAGTTGAGGGACAAACTCTGACTAAGAAGTGAGGCATCGAAAGTAGTTGATCATGTTAGAAATAGAGATGGAACATGGCAACGTGGGCTCTGGGGCAGTGAGAGAACATCAGTAGGGAGACCATCGCATGGCAGATGGGAGACCGTTTCATGGTGGGCGTGGGACTATGGGAGGACTTGAGCAGACTGGAAACCCAGCACAGCACGTGCTCTGGGCATGAATGCCAGCGTGCCCAACAGGCCCATTGCTACTCCCCAGGAAGAGACGGACAGTCTGGGTTCCCGCTGCATGACATGAGGTTAAATGCTGGTGCTACAGAGCAAAGACGCAAGGCTGAAAGCCGCAAGAGGACAGCGTGAACTCACCAGAGCAAGCACCGGAACACTCAGGCCTCCTGCACAAGCACTTAAAGCACACGATTGTGCATTTCAAGGGTCGAAAGTCACCACCAGCCAGGGTCACCCAGAAATTATCTTTGGAGGGATAAAGATCATCCCAGATAAGCACTAAGTAAGGCAATCCCTAGTCACTGAACCAACGCTGCAGAATAAAAGGAACCCTACGTCCAGAGGAGGAGGATGAGCAGTCGCAACGCAGCATGACACAGCGTGACATTGAAGCTCGGGGAAGAGTAGGTTTCACAAAAAGACTGGCTAATGAGAGTCTGTGAATGAAAACTTCTGCTTCTCTGAAGGTGTAGCCCACAGAAGGGCAGGAGACTGCTACCAACTGTGCACCTAGCGGGAATATATAAAAACCTAGAGACATTGAACCTGACACCCCGCAATAGCCAGTCGGTCAGTGGGCCAAAGAATCGATCTGTTCCCCAAAGAAGAAGCACAAATAGTCAATAACTCTATAGAAACATTCAGAATTCTCAGTCATCCAGGAAATAAAATAGAGACAACACTGAAAGTCCATCTCGCCCAATCAGAACATACTTCATGGAAACCACACAGAATGCCAGGGGGTGGGGGGAGATGAGGCAGAAACCTCGAATGTTACTGGCAGAAATAGTCACTGCAGCCTCTGTAGAAATTAGCACAAAGCTCCTCAAAAAGCTGGGATCTGGATAGACCTTCAGGCGAAACACCCAAAGGGCTCTAAGTTAACGTGCCCAGAAATGCCCACCTCTACTGTGGCACAAGTCACAATCACCAAGTTAGGGGATTGGCTTAGATGCCCATCAACAAGGAAAGGGATAGAGGAGATGTGGTCTGTGCCCACAGGAATATTCTTCAACCATAAAGAAGCACGAGATTTTGCTTGAAAGTGAACGGACCTGCAGACCACCATCATGGGTGAAACAAGCCTCATCGGAAAGACAAGCAACCTGCGGGCAAAACCTGGATTCAAAATATGAGAGAGTGGAAGGCGGATGATTGGGAGGAGGGAGAGGACGAGCAGGAGGGAGCAAAGTAAGGAGCTAAGGTGAGTATGAATAAAGCACAATCAGACACGGCATACTACAATGAAACCCAGTATTTCAATATCATAATTTTAAGCAGTGACTTCTGGAAACCACGATGGCCACCAGAAAGAGCGACATTCAGCCTTCAGAGCTTTAAAAGGAGCTCCCAGCTTGCCACGTGCAGAACTACAATGCTCTGGTCTGTCGAGCGTTCCTCTCACCTGTGTTTAAATAGTAAAGTCCAGTTCCCATCGCCCACCAGCCTGAGCAGCTCGTTGGACCACCCCAGCATGGTGTCATCAGGAGAGTCAGGAACAAGCCCTTCAAGGGCCTGCCAAGGAGAGCCTCCTGCCACTCTGGATGCAGGGACCCCAGGTGTTCCAAGGGGGAACATAAGGCAGATGTGAGTCCCAGGAGGAAATGTTCAGCACAGCTCCACCTGCAGAAGTACGCTGCGGTGTGTTTGAAGGAACAAGACTGAGCTGGTGGGAATGGCTCACTCAGTAAGGTGCTTGCCATTGAAGTATGAGGACTGAGTTCTTTTATATATTTTTTTATTTATTTCTTCCACTCATACAAAGTTGATAAGTACACCATTCCCCTCCCTCCCTCCACCCCTGCCCTGGATCCCCTTGCTCCCTCCCCTTTTTTCCCTTTTCTTTCCCCGCTCCCTCCCTTTCTTCCAGTGCTCCCTTCCCCCCCATTCCTGGAGCATCTTTTAGTGTGCATGTCAAACTTCCCTCTGGGGACCTCTTCTCTGATGAGGTGTAAGGACTCAGTGGCATTGCTTAGAGCTCTTTTTTGTGTTCCCCTTTAGTATAGGAACACTATTGTGGCTGTTAATCCCTTGCCTCTAAGAATCCTAGTGCCTGTGATCCATGCTAGACTTTGGGGGTTCAATGATATGTTGGTAATTGAGCAGGTCATGCAAAGTCCTATTATGATTACTTTGGCCCTAACTTGTATGGAGTATCTTCATATCATTGCTCCTTCCCATCTTTAGGCTCTTACATTCTTACCACCCCCTCTTCCGCAAATTTCCCCAAGCTTTAGGATGGGGAGAGATTAGGCTGGCCTGCTTCCAGGTGGTTGATGTAGAGTCTCTGATTTTCCGAATTATGGTTTGTTGATTTTTTTTCAGTTTTGTTGCTCCTGCATTGCCCTTGGCTCTATCCTGATGGGTATTGGATATCACCCCCTGGCCAGAGACAAAATGCTGTTAAAATAGAATCTTATTATAAGAGTAGATGCAAAGGTAGATGGAATAAGAGTAGGAGACCGCTGAGGGGGGGGGTTCAGTCTCCCATTTGCAGGATAGTTACCATCTACTTGCCAGACGCTATGCCCTCCCTTTCTGGTGAGATCATACCCCATCAGATACAAGTGACCAATAAGGAGAGTCTGCAAGCCCAACCAGATGTCTCATTATTTACTTGCAGTCCTTGATGGTGGCCTATTTTCTCTGCTGTAGCATGATCCCCTCTCTCCTTGTTTCTGGCGGGGCCCTCCTTTCTCTTCCCTCCCTGCTTATAATCTTTGCAATTACTGTAGGTATTACAGAGATTTATCTTTGAGTGTGTCACTAAGTGGGTTTGGTACTAGGATCTACCTATTAGGGAATACATACGATGCTTAATTTTCTGTGTCTGGGATACTTCACTTAATATAATTTTTTCTAATTCCATTCATTTCCCAGCAAATTTATTAATTCATCATTTTTGATGGCTGAGTAGTATTCCATTGTATAAATGTACCACATTTTCCTTATCCACTGTTGGGCATTTGGGTTGATTCCATGACTTTGCTATTGTAAACAATGCTGTTATGAACATGGTTGTGTTTGTGCTATCGAGGTGAATTTTTGCTGTATGGGGGATTATTACCAATAGTGGAATAGCAGAGTCATATGGCATTTCAATCTTTAACTTTTTTAAGAATTGCCAGACTGCTCGCCAGAGTGACTGTATGAGCCTGCATTCCCACCAGCAGTAGGAGAGTTTCCTTCTCTCCATGTCCTCTCCAGCATTTGGTGTTGTTTGTATTGTGGATTTTTGCCATCCTGACTGGTGTGAGATGATATCTCAGGGAGGTTTTGATTCGCATTTTCCTGATGGCTAAGGATGTGGAACATTTTTTAAGATATTTGTTAGACATTTCAATTTCTTTCTTGGTAAAATTTCTTTTAAATTCTGAGGCCCGTTTTTTAAGTGGGCCATTTGTTTCCTTGGTGTTTAGTTTTCTAGGTTCTTTGTGCACTCTGGATAATAGAGCTCTATCAGATATGTGGTTAGTGAAGATTTTCTCCCATTCTGTGGGTTCTCTTTATCTGAACAGAAGCTCTTTAATTTCACATGATCCCATCTGTTGAGTGTTGGTTGTATTGACTGTGCTATTGGATTTCCGATTAGGAACTGTTGGCCTAGTCCAATCAGTTCAAGGGAGTTCCCTACTCTTTCAACTAAGGTTTTTATAGTCTCTGGCCTTATATTGAGGTCCCTGATCCACTTGGAATTAAGTCTTGTTCATGGTGTCAAGTATGGGTCCAGTTTTAATCGTCTGCATGTGGATAACCAGTTTTGCCAGCACCATTTGTTGAAGATGCTGTTCTTTTTCCATTGGATTTTTTGTGCCCCTTTATCAAAGATCAAATGGTTGTAATTGTGTGGGCTTATATCTGGGTCTTCAACCCTTACCTATTGATCTGTGTGTCTATTTGGAGCCAGTACCAGGCTTTTTATAACTATGGATTTGTAGTATAGACTAAGATTTGGTATGGTGATACCTCCAGCAATGTTTTTGTTACTCAGGATATTTTTTGTTATCCTGGGTCTTTTGTGCCTCCATATGAATTTTGAGATTATTTGATCAACCTCTTTAAAGAATTGCTTTGGGATTTTGATTGGTATAGCATTGAATCTGTATATTGCCTTTGGTAGGATGATCATTTTTGTGATATTGATTCTGCCAATCCAGGAACATGGGAGGTCATTCTGTCTTCTGGTGTCTTCTGAAATTTCTTTCTTTAGGGTTTTGAAATTTTCATTTTAAAGGTCTCTTACTTCCTTGGTTAGGTTTATATCAAGGTATTTCATTTTTTTAGGGGCTATAGTAAATGGGATTGTTTCTCTCAGAGCTTTTTCACTTCTTTCATTCTGGGCATATAGGAAGTTCACTGATTTTTCTTTTAGAATTTTTTAAATTTTTTTATTCAATTGTGCGTGTGTACGTGTGTGTGTGTGTGTGTGTGTGTGTGTGTGTGTGTGTGTGTAGAACCACGGACGAATTCAGGAACCACCATGGACAGCCTCCACCTCCTCCTTGTTTACTCTGCCCCGGGATTCACAGGCTCCGCCCTACCAGGACCGGAAACACAGGCTGCCCCCGCTTCCACCTGGCATCTATATGTGGGGTCTAGGATCCGAACTCAGGACCTTCCACCTGCAAGGCAGAGGCTTAACCCCTGAGCCACCTCTCCAGATTTTTGTACATTTATTTTGTATCCTGCCACCCTGCTGAACTCCTGTATTAGTTCCAGGAGCTTCCTGGTAGAGTTTTTAGGATCACTCAAGTATATGATCAGGTCATCTGCAAATAGAGATAACTTGACTTCTTCCTTGCCAATTTGAATCTCTTTTATCTCCCTTTCTTGTTTTATAACTTCAGCTAAGACTTCAAGTACAATATTGAATAGAAGTGGTGAGAGTGGAGATTAGGAAAATGATACAGAGAATCAACCAGTCAAAACCTGGTTCTTTGAAAAAATCATAAGATTGATACACCCCTAGCTAAATTAACCAAAAGCAAGAGAGAGAAAACACAAATTAACAAAATTAGAAATGAATCACTACTGATACCTAAGAAATTCAGAGTATTATAACATCATCTTTCAAAAACTTATACTCTGTGAAATTTGACAACACAAAAGAAATGGATGAATTCCTAAGTAAGCATAACTTACCTAAATTGAATTAGAAAGTTGTGAATTATTTAAGTAGTCCTATAACATATGAGGAAATCAATGAAGTAATCTCAAATCTTCCCACCAAAAAATGTCCGAGGACCTGAGTTCTATCCCCAGCACCTGCTTTAAAAAAACAAAACAAAACAGTGTGATGACACATGCTTTTGTAATCCCAGCGCAGGTGAAACAGACTAGTTGGGGGGTGGGGGAGGGCTTCCAAATGCTCAGTAACTCAGCAGAACATACATGCTGAGTTCCAGGCCAGTGAGAGACCCTGGTTCAAAAAACAAAGTGGACCATACCTGAGTAACAACAACCAAGGTCGTCTTCTGGCTTAAACACACATGTGCACACACACACAATACACAACATTCAGGTGAATACAAACACATATACAGAGGCACGCACATTTATACCCACATGCACACCCACAGAGAAACACAAACACTGCCTGAACACATACAAACACACACGGTCGCATGCACACACACACATAGATAGGCACATGAACATACACACACATACAAACAGATATGTACACAAACATGTGCACACATGCATGCACACACACATGCATTCATATCACACGCATGCATGCACACAGCGCACAGACATGCACACTACGTACAAGCAGAGACATATTTTTAATTTTTTTAAAAATTTTTTATTATTTATTCAATTGTGTGTGTGTGTGTATGTATGTGTGTGTGTAGAACCACGGACGAATTCGGGAACCACCATGGACACCTCCACCTCCTTGTTTACTCTGCCCCGGGATTCACAGGCTCTGCCCTACCAGGACCGGAAACTCAGGCCACCCCCGCTTCCACCCTGCGTCTATACGTGGGGTCTGGGTTCCGAACTCAGGACCTTCCGCCTGCAAGGCAGAGGCTTAACCCCTGAGCCACCTCTCCAGCCCCTCAGAGACATATTTTTAAAAGAAACAGAACTAACCCAGGAGCCACCAGCCAGACAATTGCCCCTTTGTCCCATAACCTTGCCTGATGGGCAGCCTTGTGTGTCTACCAGCTGCACTTCCTGTGGCCCTTCCTCTGTCAGTGGTGACCCATAACTTGGTGATTGCAAAGTGTGCCATGGTAAGAAGGGCATGCAGATATCTCTGGGGTATGTTGACTACAGCCTTTAGGTGTACAATCATATGGTCTAGCTGTGGATCATGTAGCACTTCTGTTCAGTGTTTAAATATTTTATTTGTTTATGAGAGATGGAAAAACAGAATACATACGTGTCATGGTGCACAGGTGGAGGTCAGAGGACAACTTTCTGTCTAGCACGTGGTCTTCCAGATTGCCAGGTTTATAAGCTTGTGCCTTACCCACTGAGCTATTTCACCACCCCCTTCTTTTCAGTTTTTTGAGGAACCTCTCTGCTGATTTTCTTTGCCACCCCCTGCCTTGGTCATGTGGCCTCGGGCAGCCCCCTCTCTACCTGGGCCCAAGGAACGAGTTGCACCAACACTGCCCACCAAGGGACTCTGCTTCTGAGAAAGTGCCCAGGCCCAGCTGGCTAGGGGTGGAGCCACCAGGGAAGGAGTCAGCACAGGCTCTCGCCTCAGCCTCTGGCAGTGAACATCCCAACCTGCAGCCCAAGTGCTGCCCGGGAAGCGCTGCATGAGAATCTTTGTGCCTGATGCATTTTCATCAAGCAGCATTCAGATGAATGGATTTCATCGGAACGCATCAAATGTTCAGGAGTCAGTAGTATACAGTATCGCTTGCAACCAAAGCTGCCAGTCAGGGGAGAGGTGTGGATCTGTGCTTCCAGGGCCCCCCAAATCTCCCTCCCTTCTTTCCTCCCTCCCTCAGTGCGGTTGTGCCATCTGGACAGTCATGAGCGGGCGACAAGTGTGCCTCCTCACCAGCCTGCGAGTCCAACAGGGCATGGGCGCCCCTCCTGGAGGTGCTGGTGCCCAGCGCAGGACACAGGGGCAGCAGGTGCTGGAGGTGTGTGGAAGGAAAGGAAGGAAGGGAAGGAAGAGAGGCCGGGAGGAGAGGAGGAGGAACAGAGGGAAGAAACCTGGAGGAGGAGAAAGAGCAGAGAGAAAGAAAAGAAGGGAAGAAGCAGAGAGGTACGAGGGGAAGTGGAAGAAAGTAAGAGGAAGGCTACAGAGTCACACTCTCTGATGTCCCGTCTCAGCCCCAGACCCAGTATCCCCACCTGTGGGCCCGAGACATGGCTAAGATCCAGTGGCAGGAGGTCATGTGACCTCAGCTCTGGGGGACCCTGGAGCCCTTGTGGTTGCTGCACCTCGGCATCTCTGACCCCCAAGACCAGCATGGAGGTAATATCCTTCCCTCCAGGACTCGCCCCCTTCTCTGTGTCTCGGAATGGACCATCTGCAGACCACCCGAGGCAGACCTCTGCTCACAGGACCAAAGGATGCCAGCTTCATTCTCTCGTTCTTTCAGGCAATGCCAGCTCTCAGGGACTGACTGCTGGGCCAGGCCCCTGTGGGACACCTGTTCAAAGGCAGCTTCCTGCCCCCCCTCCACTTCTCTTCCCCTGTGGATCCTCTCCCCTATTTCCTCCTTCCTCACTTCCTCCCTTCCCTCCCATGGATCTTTGGAGGCTAGTGGGGGCCCTCCCAGCATCAATCCAGCATTCTCCAGGCTTGTGGGGTCGACAAGAAAGGCTGGCTGTCCCGTAGAATCTATGGCATGGGTTGCTGCGGGCAGAGACCCCTCTGGCACACATCAGGGAGACAAGATATGTCCAAAGGAAGCAAGCACCCCACCTGGCCTTCCAAACCTGCCTCAGAAAAGACCACAAGAGGAATCATCTTGGGGTGTTTATCTGGGAGATTCGCCCATTTCCTTTGCTGAGCCCCAGGGCTGCTGCAGAACTTAGATTGGGGCTTTGGTTGGTGACCCCCGCCTGCCCACATCAGTGTTTTCTTCTGTGCCTCCAAAGCCTACATCAAAGAAACGGGATCATCACCCCCAGAACCAAAGGTAGACACCCTTGGAAGAGGAAGAACTGTACACATGGGATGTTTCAGACTTCAAGAACAAAATCAGGACATTTGCAGGAAGGTGGACAGACCTGGAGAGAGCTGTGCTGAGAAGCTGGCCAAGCGCAGAAGACAATGGCCACATTTTCTTTCATGCAGAATCTAGATTTAAATGAGAGGGGGGAGAGAGAGAGAAAGAGAGAGAGAGAGAGAGAGAGAGAGAGCACATGCACACACTTTGGAGCTCTTCTCCAGGGAGTCTGTCCTCACAGATCTAACCACCCTAATGCCTCCTTCTAGCCTGTCTCCAAGCGCCTCACGCGGGGTGGGGGGCAGTTTAATTCTCAGCAAGCGCAAGCATGGCTTGAGTGATTTTAGTGTGCAGGCACGTGAAGTCAGCCACGGCACCGTCTCAGGGAACAGGAACCCACAAATGGTCGGCTGTGAAATGTCAGACCTGCTTGGGAATGTGAGGGTATCGCTTGAAGATGGCGCTCGATTGGTCTGGGGCGACCACAAACATTTTGTTGTTGTTGTTGTTGAAACGGGGTATTGGTTAGTCTAGGCTGGCCTCAAAAAGAGACAACAGACTTCAGAAAGTTGTCCTCTGACCTCCCATGGCACACATATGACTGATCTCTCTCTCTGTCTGTCTCCTCTGTGTGTGTATTATATTAATAAATATAATAGGAAGATAGGAAGGAAGGAAGGAGAAAAGAAGGAAGGAGGGAAGGAAGGAAGGAAGGAAGGAAGGAGGGAGGGAGGGAGGGAGGGAGGGAGGGAGGGAGGGAGGGAGGGAGGGAGGAAGGAAGGAAGGAAGGAAGGAAGGAAGGAAGGAAGGAAGGAAGGAAGGAAGGAAGGAAGGAGGGAAGGAGGGAGGAAGGCAGGCAGGAGGCAGGAAGGTGGGAAGGAAGGCAGGCAGGCAGGCGGGGCGGGCGGGCAGGCAGGCGGGAGGAGTCATGCTGTAGCCATGACCTCGAGCATCTGATGCTTCTGCTGCACCCTGAGTGCTGAGCTCACAGAGGTGACTGTGACGTCTGATTGCATGTGGCATTGGGTCCAGTTCGTGGTTTCACGTGAGATGAGCAAGTAGTCTGCCAGTTGAGTCGCCTTTCTTGTCACACCCCCTCTTTTTTCCTGGAAGTAGGGTGATAATCGTGCCGACAGAGCACAGCAGGGGCCTGTGGCCCCAGCTACTCTGGAAGGATCCGATGAGATCCTGAGCCCGGAGCCTCATAAGCTCCAATCTTGCCAGAGTGACGGAGTGACTTCAAGGAAGGAAGGCAGGAAGGAGAGGAAGGAGCAGGAAGGCAGGAAGGAAGGAAGGAAGGAAGGTGAGCACGTGCAACTTAGTGACACCCTGACTCAAAATAAAGAGGGCTGAAGAAGAAACTCCGTGGGGACTGAGATGACAAGAGTCAAGAACATTCTGAACGGCAAAGCTTTAGATGTATGAAGCTTTAGGGTGCTGCAGAGAGCAGATCTGGGAGATGGGATTCCCTGCATGGTATGTGTGTGGGAGGGTGCAGACATGTGTGGTATGTGTGTCCTATGCATGCTAAGACCAGAGGAAGGTGCTGGGTGTCCTATCAAACACTCTCCACCTTGCTCTCTTGAGACAGGTTCTCTCCTTCAGTCTGTAGCTGTTGGCAGCCAGCAACATTTCTGTCTCCACTCCCCTCAACACTGCAGCCACACCCAGCTTTTAATGCTGATGCTAGAGATTTGAACTAGGATCCTCATTCTCATGCTGAGCCATCTTCTTAAACCCATTTAGAACAAATCTTCTTCCCTTGTTCTCAAACTCACCATCACGAGGACCTTAAAGTAACCTTAGTAAGTAGGTCAGAAGAATTAAAGGAAAATGTAGTGATACCACTAAAGTAACCGAGTATGAAAAGTTCAGACAGCCAAACAGGATGTTTAAAGTTGAAAATACAAGGACCGAGGTTAATTCCCCAGCATACCTAGCACCCTCCCCAGGGCACCCATCACTTCCTCAGGGTACTAAACACCTTACCCAGGGTACTAAGCACCCTCCCCAGGACACCCAGCAGCACCTTCTCCAGGCCACTCAGCACCATCTCCAGCACACAAAGCACTACATTAAACCTTGTCAAGGAGGTATCAGCTTGAAGACCAGCCCGAAAGGCCGAGGAAGAGGTGGAAGAAGCAGTCAAGGTTCAAAGCCACACTGCCTAACATATGGGAACTGAGTATTTCTCGCACAGTTACTCCCCTTTCGTTGCCATGAGACAGCAGTCAGACCCATGCAACTTAGGGAGACAGGGCGCTTTTCTAACTGTTAGGGCCCCCAACAGTCCATTATGGCAGGAAGACAGAGCAGAAGACAGAACTGGAGGCAGAAGCAAGAGGCTGGGTCAGGTCACCGCAGCCACAAGAAGACAGAGAGAGCAAGAGATGAGAGGAAGCAGGAATGGGCTGCCCAACCTTAAGACCCACCCCCTGTGATAAGCCTTCCTCCAATGAGGCTCCACCTCTTAAAGGTGCCCCAACCGTCCCACACAATAGCATCAACTAAAGGTTTAACACATGAACCTGTGGGGGTGGGAAGGCAGAGAGACCCGCATTCAAACCAGGACAGTCCTGGATGGACAAACCGGGTTAAAAACAGGTCTCAGATAACTGTGAATGATCTAGAAACTTTCTAGAGTGGATGGGAAACATGATGGGAAATGGAAGCCCGCAGAGTCCACATGATCAGCAAACTCCCAAGGAAACAAAAAAAAAAAAAAAAAAAAAAGAAAATTTCAGCTGGGCACATGATAGTTAAATTTCTCAAAAACAAAAATAAAAAAAAGACCTGGGCATGCAGTGCCCACCTGTCACCCAGTGCCTGAAAGGTTGAGGCAGGAAGAATGTGAGCTTGAAGCCAGACTGAGCCACTAAGTGACCTTTTCTGAAGATAGGGTACCGCTATGGTAGGTGTGTGACCTTCTACATTTGTCAAACCCACAGGAGACATTGTGGGGGGACTCCGGGAAGCCCCACCCCCAACCTTGGGACTGATCGGGGATGCAGAGATACACCAAAACCATAACGTAATGCACACAGAAGAATTTATTTGCCAAGCAAGCAGGATGGCTGACTCTGACTCAAGCAGAAGCAGCAGTGAAATCTAGCTTTGGGTTATATATATATATGGCAGGGGCATATGACTGAAAAGTACTGGGATGGAAAAGGCCTACCCAGGTGTGTGAAGAGACCTTGAAAGGATGTGCCAACTTACCTTAGCTGCAGGTGGGCTGGAGGCTGTGGAGGGTCCTTGGGAGCGTGTATTATTTTATCTTGAGCTGCAGGCAGGCTGGGGCTCTGACATGTGCACTGGAGGAGATGTGGGGAGAGAGAGCAGTTTGAGGGCCATAGGTGATACAAAAGGTCCACCCTGCGGCAGAGAGAAATCTCTGAATGATCAGGCCATATCGACGTGACACAGTGACGTGACACAGTGACGTGACACTTGGGCCACTGCTGGGCGACGGGACAGGAGCTGTGCATGCGGGAGCAGGGATTGAAGGAACACTCTGAGTCTCCCAATGAGCTCTGCTATGAGCCTAAAACTGCTCTTTAAAAATTAGACCTTTTCTGTTAAGAGGGTAGGATTTTTCAACATCTCCTTTCTGTTCAAAGTGAGCTAAGACGGGCTGACATGGGAACGGGATGGTTGCTGTACCTCCTGCGCCGGGCTCCGCCCTGAACCTGGCAACTGGAAGCTGTGGGAGGGGGAAAGAAGCCTTCTTGCCCTGCCCCATGCCTGGGGGAGGCCAGCGTGAAAGAGTGGGGAAGGACAAGAATGGTAGAGCGTGAGCATTTGACCATGTGCTTTCTAGAACACTGCAGATAGGAGGAGAACACGACTGAGAAGCTGACCTGTCATCAAGTGTGGGCCGCAGACAGGGAAAGGCCCGCAGGAGGTCAAAGCAGAGAAAACACTGCGAACACATAAGAGGAGGTCAAGGCCGGTGAGCCAGCCGTGTGCCAACATCTGGCTGTGTCTGGATGCACGGCACCAGCACTGCCCTGTCCAGCAACTATCTGACCATGGTTCACACAGCACTTGGATCTCAACTTCTCCCAACACAGATGGCTGTTGGGGCAACAGTCAGTCCCTGCTGGCATCCTACAAGGGGGACACAAGCTTCCCTCACCTGCATCTGCTGGGTGCAAACATTCACAAGCCAATGAACCCAGCATCCGCGTGCACCTCCACACAAGAATGACTGAGACTGGGCTCAGGGGTTAAGACTCTGCCTCCCAAGCAGAAGGTCCTGAGTTTGGATCCCAGGTCTCACGTAAAAATGCCAGCAGAAATTGTGGTGGTCTACACTTCCAACCTTGGTGGGTGGAAGCTGGGAAATCCCAGAGCAAAGCAAACAGGAGATAGAAACAATCCATAATGACTCCCAAAGTCACATAGGAACGCACAGTGCCCTCTGACACACACACATACTGAAGAGTGACCGAGCCTGAATTTCCCCAAGAGATTCTACAGCATTGACAACCGAGCCAATATTATCTAAGTAAACGAAACAGTCTTCTTGGTGCCAGGTGAGCATCCATTTAAGTAAACCCTTGTAGAGGGAAGAAAACAGTAATTTTTTTCTGGAGGAGGGTGGATACTGTATGAACACTTTTTCTGGGGGCAATGTCACACAAGCATCTTTCCATCCCCAGATGGGAATTCCACGACAAACTGAAGAAACGAGTCCACCAAGGTTCGACTTGAGCCAACGAGTTTGGATGGAGAGTCGCCCTTTCCAGAGGTGTTTGTGTCAAAATCAACGTGTTTTTCCAACCCTGGTGGTGGTTTGGGGGAATCTAGCTTTTACCAGGTTCAGCCCAGTTGGAAGCTTCCTCCCCTTTCACATCCTGTTGGCTTCAGCTCAAACCTTCCTGTGGGGAGACCATGGTCTTTGGATCTCTTTTCCTCCTGCAGGTTTTTAAAAGCTTTGTACCCAAGTGATGTGACAAACCCAGACCTTCAGAGTGATGTTTTGCATATAACACTGGGATGAAAAAGTAACTTCAAAAGAATGCATTTCCTGTCATCTGTTCTATGGCATTTTCCTTGATGCCATCTGAGATTGCCCCATCTAAGCTAAGAAGGATGTGGGGTAACAAACTGAAACATTCCCACCTGGATTAAAGAGTCAATAAGTAGACAGCTAGATCGGCTCAGGAAGTCCCTGAACCTAACAGGCTTGGAGGGAGGGATTCCCTCCAGGATTAGGAAGGGTAGAAAACCAGTGGGGGAGGGGGGCAAGAAATAAACTCTCTCCTGCTGGCCAAGTGGATAAAAGGGGGAACTGCTGAGCAGTTCTGGGCCAGTCTGGAAGAGTCTCGAAGAGACCTGCCATACAGCTTGGAAGGAGACCCTAGGTAGTTCTAGTTGGCTCATAGACTCCTGAGCAATCAAGTCTGGAAGAGACCCCTGAGCAAGCCAGCCAAAAAGTCAGGGGTTGGGGAGGGAGGGGCCATGAACAGTCCAGAAGTTGGAGAGTGACCCAGAGCAATCTAGAAGCTTGGAGAAGACTCTCGGAGCAAGTCATGCAGTAGAAATCTCCAGGGGGGGCAGCTTCTGTGAGTCCCACCCATGCTGGGGGGATGACTCACCCATGCTGGGAGAGGGACTTTCCTTTGGTCTGTAGTTGAATTCCCACCTGGGGTGAATAAACAGTTGTGTGGCATCTCCTCAGGACAAGAGCTTACACAACAGTGCCCAAAGGGGTGGGGGTGAGGGATGACCAGTTTCCTTCCTCTAAAATCATTTGGAAGGAAGCTCGCCTGCTCCGAGAAGACTGTGAACATGTTCAACTGACAGGTGGTCTCCAAGGCACTCGCTCATTAATGCTCCGTGCATAAAATTAAAACTCGAAATATATTTTTAAATCCATTTCGAATCATTTAAGCAGTTCTCCCGCAAAGAAACCATTGTGCTGAAATAATATATTTGGAGCCAGGAATATGAAAGCTATTAAGATGTCTTAAGCCCCCCCTGCCTTTCATGGGAAGCAGAAGAAAGAGGGGAAATGCTCTCTTTTTTATTTGAAACATGCTCCATATAAAACGTACCCACCCCCAAAGGAAGTGACTTTGAAATAACACTGAGAGTTTGACTTGAGCCCCCGATGCCAAGACATTCAAAGTTGGGGTTTGGGACTTCTACCTTCTTATATGCACCTGAGTTGGGGAGATAGGGGATGGGGGTGCTGTAAGGATCCATCAAGGGCTCCTCTTGGTCTGGGTTGATCATGACTGACAGAAGGGAACTCCTTTTTTTTTTTTCTTTTTCGAGACAGGGTCTCATGTAACCTGGGCTGGCTGACTTCAGGTTTGCTGAGGAGAGTCTTAAACTCCTGATCATTCTGCCTCCAGCTCCCCAGTGCCTGGGATTACAGATCTCTCAGCTCGGCGCCCCGCAGAATGAGAACTGAAGGGCCTAAGGTTGGCCGAGGATCTCAGCTGCTGCCAGAGAGCTTTTAGAAAGCCCAGTGAGCAGGCATTGGCCGTGACTGCTACCCACGACTTCCAAAAAGCCTGACATGTGAGCCACTGGGCATCCACTGGAAGCACACCACATGGGCACTGCAGGGTCACTGGGCGTCCGCTGAGAACAGATCGCATGGGCACCGCAGGGTCACTGGGCGTCCACTGGAAGCACACCACATGTGCTGTATTTGTGTGGAAACAATAGGAGTCTTGGTCACCCCAGACACTGCGGGACCTGAGCCAAGAAATGCCATTTTATATATACGTTCCCATTTTGCACTTACTCGCTTGTCCACGCCAAGAAACACTGGATAGACTGTCTGACCCAATCGACTGTGTACGTGACTTTAGCCATAAACAGTTGGCTCCAAATTAGAGACTACTTCACACTCCAGAGCCGCCACTAGCTGGGAGGACAGCCTTGAATGATAATGTGTAAAGATTATGAACTGAGCAGGTGAAACTGTCCAATCGGAAGCCAGCCACTAACCGCTCAAGGAATTCCAAGGGCCATAAGTAATGTAAGGGGTACTAGAAACTGCTTATCTGCGTATGGGGTATTTGAAACTGCTGGCGGTCAGAGCGAACCAATCCCCACATGCTTTTGCTTTAATTTACCCAATCATGTATCTGCTAGGTTAGAAACCCCCTCCTCCTATAAAAATAACCTATAAAAATCCCTGTAAAATAAAGACCGAGGCTCTCATCTGATCTTCTGCATCAGTGACGGTGACAGCCCAGGTTTGAGCTTGACTAAAAAGGCCCTCATGTGATTGCATCAGCTCCACGGTCTCTTGGGATTCAGAAATCTGGGCACAACACCACCCGCGATGGAGGCTGAAGGAAATACCTGGGGAGGGGGAGTAGAAATGGGGGAGGGAGATTGAGACAGCCCATCACTGACCTGGAGCCCACTGATCCTGCTAAGCTGCTGGCCAGCAAGTCCAGGAAGCCCATTTCTGCCTTTACCAGCCTTGAAGTTGCAAGAGGCACCACTACATCTGGTTACTTTAATGTGGGGTTTGGGAAACAACTCGGGTCCCCATGCTTGCAAGTCAAGTACTTTACTGACTTGGGACTTTAACCCAGCCTATGTTGTTGGATTTCTAGAACTGTGAGCCAAAACAAACGTCTTTTCTTACCCCCTGCCGGCTTTAGGCATTCTGCTATGTCAATGGACAATGGACACACCTCACAGCCTGCAGGTCCCGCCAGCCTCAGCCCGGGATGCTCACCTTTGCTGTTTCTGAGTGTGGCCTCCCTGACCAATCACTGTGGGAACTTCTGGATCCCACAACACCAGGCAATTTAGAACTCTACTGGTACACTTAATCACTGGACTGGAAGCTTCTAGTAGGTGAGAGTAAGGTTTGTCCGGTCCCATATGTCTGGCACATATGAGAGGCTCACTAATATTTGTTGATAAAGGAATAAAGGAAGGGTCACATGAGGCCATCCTGCTCCTAGTCTCAGGGACCATGACAGGGTTGAGTCGAGGGGTGGAGTCAGTCAGGTGTTACTGAGCAAGCAGTGAACAATATCACCCGTGGACAACGTGAGAAGCCACCGCCCTCCTTCCCAGTCAGCGGGTGATCCTGTTTCCCTCAAAGCCTCCATCTGATCCTTCTGGATGCCCCTCTCTTTGGGCACTACCAGCCTTGAGTGGGAAAGATGTACACTCCCATCTGAGATGACTGACATCCCGTGTGGACGCGCCAGACTCTGGAGAGCAATTTCTGGCCATGCCTCTTGGAGAGTTTCAAGACTGAGGCAATTGAAGAGGGAAGAGCCTCCCTGCATGCGGGCAGCAACGTCCCACAGGCTGGGATCCTAGATGGGATAAAAAGGAGAAAGCAAGCCGAGCACCCGCGTGCACCTCTGTCTGTCTGCTTCCCGACTGTGGATGCCACGTGACCTCCTGCTCCTCCCACCATGCCTTCCTCACCACAAAGGACTGTGCCCTCAGTGAGCCAGCACTCAATTCACTTGGGGAAGGTAGTTAGTTTGCCACAGCAATGAGAAAAGCAACTAATGCACCGTCCACATTCAGTGCTGAGGATGAAGTCCCCCGAGAGCACAGACAACCTATCAGAGACCCCCATATGGGGAGAAGCTGGTCGCTGGGAGACTGTAGGAGGCCTGGCTGCGGTCCAGCTTTGCTCCAGGCACTTGTGTCCTCAGATTGGCCATGGTAATCCCTTGGTCTGTCTCTGGCATTCCGCTCACCTTCCTCCTGCAAAGTTCCTCTCCCAGAGGTGGGTGGAGGCAAGGGCCCTGAACAGGAAAAACACTGATTTGACTTCAGCCTCCTGGGGCCCTAATGGGAACAGTGTGTGTAATTAGAGCGCCAGGGGACAGATCTGCAAGAGGACTTCCTAGATCATTGTGAGAGACGCGAACCTTTCTTTCCTACAGAAACCCTTGGAGAGGGGCTGATGGTCGCTGCGGGTGGGGGGGTGAGGGGAACACAGGAGCACGCGGAAAGACAAGCTCCTCCAGCTGCAGCTCGCTAGGTTAAACCATCAAATGCACTCTGGCAACTCTGATCACCTTTGCTGTGCAGCAAAGTAATGAGATGAACACCTGGTAGCAGAAGAGGGTGGCTGGCGGCCAGAGCCCACGCCCTGTACGAAGCAGTCTTTGGTTAATGGCAGATTTTGCCTTTAACCAAAATTACCCAGTAAAAAAGAAAACTGGTTAAGCTTAAAAACTCAAAAATAGGCAGTTGGCTCCAGTTGTTGAAATGTTTTATAAAGCAACAGCAATATGAAAAAAAACTAAAAAATAAAAAATTAACTGTGCTAGAAAACTGAGAGCCGCCAAAAATATTAATACCCGGGAACGCAGCGAACCTTCGGCAAGCTGTAAATATTTTCTTAGTTTCCACGTGTGATCAGCAAGTGTTGTAGTCCTCTTTCCTCTCTCCCTGTTTGAAATCCATGTGGAAGAACAATCTTGCCAAGAAAAAAAAAATTAGGTTAAAAAAAACTGTCTGCTGGAGGCTCATAATTTCAAATATCAGAGAGAAGGAGTGTCAATGCTTAGAACCAGGGAATAGCAGAACTGGGAACGAGAAAGTTTCAAGAGGTAGAGAAAAGGGATGCCAGAGCCCCCCAAGCATCAAATAGGGAATGTGGGGGCTCACGTTGACCTGCGCATCAGGCACGCTCAGGAGACAGGAAACTTATATTGTGCTGGCAGATGATACAAGGAGCCCAGCGACATCTGACTCAGGGAAACAAATGATTTCTTCAGAAAAATAAAACACGAGAGTTGCGTGTCTGGGAATATCGGTCATCCCCAGCATGCTGTGTTTGAACTGGCTTGATCTGGCCTCCCTGCTGGGCTGTAGGAAGAGGGACTTTGTGGGGTTCACAGCTGAGGGTTGATGAAATACGCTTGATGAGTTCTCAGGGTGGTTCCCGTCATGGATGGAGTCTCAGGAAGGAGGTGGGCGCAGGATTTCAGCTGCCTGGGGCAGCAACGCGATACACAGTATGTCTACACAGCAGTCGTTGTGAGACATGGGCCCTTCTTTCCTCTCACAGTTGTCCCCTGGGCAAAGCCAAGCTTAAATGTCTTCCCTAGCCATCCTTGGCACCATAGATTCCTGGCCAAAATTTAGACACAATGAGTAACAGTTAACTTTGAACACCGACTTGAACATCAAGTTTAATGAGGCACATCTCCACAGTAGTGTTGCTTTGAGGCTCTGAAGATGGAGCTAACCGGCCATGGGGCTGTAACTCACCCCGACTACTTCCTGCATTCCTCTTTCTTCATTTCCTGTCTGCCATGATGGAATGGCTTCTCCCACCATGCTCTGCTGCCATGCTGCTCCGTCCATCACAAGTCCAGAGACATGAGGATAAGCAACTGTGGCCCGATCACTCTGAGGCCACCAGCCAAAATAACCTGCCATGGCTTGAATCTGAGCCGTCTCCTGCAGGTTCTTGTGTTTGAACACCCAAGGTGCTGTTTAGGGAAGTTGTAGGATTTGAGGGACTTGAAGGGAGGCCACCAGAGGCAGACCTTTGGAGGTTAGGCACACTGATGGTTCTCAACTACTTCTCTCTGCTTCCTGTTTTGCCAAGATGTGAGCAGTCTGGACCATAAATTCCTTCCACAAAAAGCTGCTGTAGTCACCGGGCCTTCCCAGCTAGGATGGATCAGATCTGCTTGCGCTGGTTCATCTTCCCCGCAGACTTGACTACATTTGGAATCACCTGGAGAGATGTCTCTGGAAATGTGTGTTTGTGTTTGAAAGTTTCCAGAGAGGTTTAACTGAGCCAGGAAGACCCACCCTGCATGTGTTATGGTACAACCTGGGGTTCCAGACCCGAGAAAGAGGAGAAAGCAAGCTGAGTGCCGTATCTCTCTCGGCTTCCTGACCGTGAATATCATGTGACCATCTTTCTCAAGCTCCTGTGGCCCGTGTGGCATGGTGTGATAGACTGCGCCCTCAAACTGGCCCAGAATAGACCCTTCCTTAAGTTGCATGTGTTAGGTTTGAACACAGCTGGAAGGAATGCCTTCCCTTTTCTTCAGGCCTCTGTCCCTGGAAGGAAGAGTCACTCTCTGAGAGCTGGGTTCTAGATGGAGTCAGGTTTACTTCAACAAAGCATCAGAGACAAGGCTCTGGGAGGCTGGCGTGGTTGCTAACATAGGGAACAGAAGAGAGACAGTAACACCATGGTGGCCCTCAGAGCAGAGCTGGAAAGAAGGGAACAGAATTCTAGGTGAACAGCCACGTGTCTGGCCATGGCTCTTCCACACTGACCTCTGCCAAGGGCAGCCCAGCTCTGCCCACAGTCACACTCCGATCGCCCTCCACTGACCCAAGTCTTCACATCTGGAGCTCAGGACTTGCCCGAGTCACAGTAATAACCAGCATCCCTGAATGGAAACAGTTCATTACCACTAACACCAGGTATGCTGGGTGGGGAGGGGGTCACAGGACCCTTAACACCTGCCCCCTCACATCTTTGAAGAGTCCTACAAGGAGGAACACGACCACTTGCTCCTACAGGTAGGGAACTAGTCCCCGAAGGTTAGAGACCTGCCCAAGGTCACTGAGAATTTCGCACCAGGGGAGTATACATTTTGCTATGAGCCAGACATTTACCGCATCAATTATACACTCAAGACAATCTTCTACAGCCTTGCCAGAGATTTGCCTTAACTAAAGAATTTCACATAGCTGTGGCTAGAGGTTCACTCCACAAATTGATAGCTGAAATTAATTGGCATACTCCACAACCTTGTCAACTTGACACATAAAAACATTCAAACCCTGACCTTCCACCCCCTGTTCCCAGGGTCTCAAGTTCATCTCACAATATAAAATGCCTTCAGTCCTACATTAAAAGTCCCCATAGTCCAGCATTAAAATATTCAGAGTTGCTAATAATTGAAATCTCACACTTCACAAGTCCAAAGTCTCTTTACTGTGAGCTCCTGTAAAATCAAAACCAATTTAAACAATTTCCAACATATAATAGATTTAAGAATGGAAGACTCATGGGGTAGTCAACTCTCACACCTCAGCTGTTATTCCAACATGCTGCGGTACTAAAGATTTGTTTAAAAATCATAATTCTTTATGTACTATGTTGATTAAGATGAACCATTAGGAAGTTACTAAGTTTCTTATAATGGAAATAAAGTGTATAAGAATGGGTGCAAACCCAGGTCACTAAAAAAAAAAAAAAAAAAAAAAAGAATGGAAGACTCAGGACATGGGAAGACACTAAGGAATCAATAATCAAGTCAACATAAAACCTAAGTCCAGCACAGTAAATATCAAACCTCATAGCTCACTCCCCATCATCTCGGGCTCATAGTGTTCCAAAGGTGCAGCTTGGCACCTCCAGCTCTCCTACCTGCAGTACACGGATTCTCCCTGGGTCAGCTCTGCTCCATGCCTGCAGCTCTTTATCATGCGTCAGTGGTTCTGACATCTACAGCATCATGAGCAACTCTAGGAACTCTAATCCTGCCACACCGTACCAGGCCTTGTTGCTCTCCAATTGCCACGACATCTTGTATCAAACCCAGGACCACCTAGACGATGCTTGCCAAGTCCTGCCACCAGCTCAAAGAGTAGCCCGGTGCTGCAATGTCTCTGCATGCTGCTGATATTCACAACCACATGACTAAAGGGGAGCGAGGAGTTTTATTCTGGCTTACAATCATCCAGTTACAGATCTTACTAAACCTTGGGGGAAAAAATCCACACCCACACCACGGGTCAAGGAAACGGACTACTCCATATCCTCATGAGCCGGGTCTCTGCACTCTGCATGTCTCTCAGCATCACGGTAACAGTTGCTCTTAACTATTGCTGTGACAGAATACCCAAAGTCAATCAATCTGAGGGAGAAAGGGATATTTACTCAGCTTTCAGTTCCAGAGAGAGATACAGTCTTCATGGCAGAAGCTGTGTGGCAGAAGCTGGAGTCAGGCTAAATCACTCCCAACTATGAGGCTAAGAGCTGCAAGACTGCTACTTCAAAAGGCAGACTCCTCCTGGAGGGAGGGTAGGACTAATCCACCTCAAGGCCCACCCCTTGTGACTACCTTCCTCTAGCAAGGCTCCACCTCTCAAAGGTGCCATGACCTTCCCAAACATATGAGACTGTGGGGGACACATTTCAAATCATGACACTCCACCACTGGCCCCCACAGGCTCATTGCCATCTCATTATGCAAACCATACTCAATCCAACTTTAAAAGTCTTCATAGACTACATAAATAATCCCAACATAGTCCTAAGGTCTGAAGTCCAAAGCCTCCTGTAAACAAGTTATACACTTCCAACATACAATGTCACAGAATAAACATTCCCATTTCATAAGGAAGGAATGGGGGCATATCCAGGAAATATTGGTCCATAACAAGACAGAAAACCACCAGGACAAACTCCAAATCCTGTAGCTCCAAGTCCAACAGGTGAGGCTCTTGTTGAAATCATCTCAGTTCCAAAGAGCTTCAGTCCCACCCCTCCAATGCAGCTGCCCATAGAACACATCACTCTCTTGGGCTGACTCCTCCCAGGATATATAGCACTCCTTGGCAGATGTCCCAAGTTGTCTCTGGCATCTTTAACATCTTTACTTCTCAATGGCAAGCCAGGCTTTAACTCAACAGGACAAACTGCCCTTCTTGGGCCTCTAAACTGCAGGCTTTCCGCCACATGATGTCTAGATTTCACCATTTTCTGATATCTTGGAGGAGGAATCCAAGATCTGCTCCATCTTGCATCACTGATGCCTCTATAACCAGAACCATGTGAATGACTTTGCCTCCCCCTTTTTTTCCACTCATACAAACTTAATAAGTACCCAAGTCCCCTCCCTCCCTTCACCTCTCCCTGGATCCCCTTGCTCCCTCCCCACTTTTCTTTTCCTTTCCCCCTCCCTCCATTTCTCCTAGTGCCCCTTCCCCCCCATGCCTGGAGCATCCTTTAGTGTGCATGTCAAACTTCCCTCTGGGTCCTCCTCTCTGATGAGGTGTAAGGACTCAGTAGCATTGCCTAGAGCTCCTTCCTGTGTTCCCTTTTAGTAGAGGAACACTACTGTGGCTGTTAATCCTTTGCCTCTAAGGACCCTAGTGCCTGTGGTACATGCTAGACTTTGGGGGTCAATGATATGTCGGTCATTGCACAGGTCATGCAAAGTCCTAGGAAGACTGGCCCTCTTAAATTACAGCTGATTCAGCTTCTCTGTGCCAATTGTGGGAAAAATCTCTTTCACTCCTGGGCAGTTGCTTTATGGGAGAAACAGACTCTTGTTTTGGAAGTCCACTCTTTAGTTAATTCCTTCCAAAAGAATTTGCGTTCTTATGGGTGGGAGCCTTCTCTGAGAATCTTGCCCTTAAGGTAGGGCCTCTCCTATTATCCACATTGACAGCAGACTTTTATTTACTAAAGGAGCTAAACTCTTTAACAGCCATTTTGTTCTCTGCTTTAACTCTAAGTTTGCCATTGCATTCTTCTTCATCAGACCTCACAGTTTTCTGCTTGATTTCTTGTTCTTTTTCATAACTCTGAAGAGAGCTAAAAAGTAGCCGTATCACATTATCAAGATTACATTGCTTTGAAATTTCCTCTGTCAAGCACTCAAGTTTAACTTCAAGCAAACTTTCAGGATGAGAGCTAAACTTCACTAAACTCTCTGCCAATACCTGGCTCCATGCATCACTTGTCCATTTGCAAACACAGTCTCTGTTCCCCTCTGGACCATCACAAGCTGGGTTTCCACTGCCTGCATCTCTCACAGCATTGCTCTCTTTGGAGCTCTCATGAGAAAGGCCCATTTGGCCCTAACAACAAAATGCAAAGACTTTCCCAGCACAAAGTCCCAAAGTTCTCCATATTTCTCCCAACAAACAGTTCCAAAGGCACACTAGCTACATCACAGCATTGGCCATACTGCTGGGTACCAACTTCTCTCAGCTTCACAAACAGCTCCACATTGTGGTACCAGATGCTCTTAAACGCACAGCAATACTTTACTACTTGGTACCAAAAGTAACAGTTGCTCTTAAGTATTGCTGTGAGAGAGCACACAAAATCAATCAACTTTAAGGGAGTAAGGGATATTTGTTTACCTTATGGTTCCAGAGGGGAGATAGTCTCTCATGGTGGAGGTGGCATGGCTGGTGGCAAAAGCTGGAGTCAGACTAAGTCACTCCCATCCGTGAGGCTGAGAGCTGCAAGATTGTTGCTCAAAAGGCAGACTCCTCCTGGAGATAGGATAGGACTAATTCACTTCAAGGATATCCCTTGTGACTGCCTTCCTCCAGCAAGGTTCCACCTCCCAAACATATGAGACTGTGGGGGACACATTTCACACTATGACAATCACCATCCTCCAGCAGAACTGCCCATTAAGATCTGTCTCTAACATTCAAATGCTTGTACATTCCTCCAACAAAACAGTGCAAAAGGCACAAAAGTCACATGGTCAAGTTCATTGGCAACAATTCCACTCCTGGTACCAAATAGTCTTAGTTTCCTAACTTAGTTGCTATAATCAAGACTTGACCTGAACACTTTAGAGGAACAAGAAATTTTTATTCATGCATTTAGCCTGTATGGTTGCTGATAAAATCGTCATCAAACAACTTAAGGGAACGAGGGGTTTATTTTCTTAACCATAGTCCCATGACAATTCTCAGTCCAGATGGCAGGAGGATGCACACCAACACCAGGGCTGAAGGAACTGGACATACCATATCCACATAACAACTGAGAGGGCGATCCTTATTTGCCAGACCAGCATGTCTGGCCAAGTATACACAAGGATGCCAACTTCTTCAACCAGCTCTCTATTTTATTCATCCATTCAGGGCTTAGTCCCACCCACCACAGGCAGGGCCTTTCCCATCCATTAGACAATCTCCTGCAGGTTTTCTCTGGTCTTAACTCAACTACAAACTATGTACAAATGTGGCCAGAGCGCAAACCCTCAACCATCAAGTTGACACTTGTGCATAATTATGACACTTGCATTTACAAGTTATAGTTCATCATGGGGAGAGAAGTTATACCAGCATAAGCCAAAGATCTGCCACATCTTACCCACAGCATGAGCAGAGGGCAAGAACCAATGCCTAGGTTGCCAGCTTACCGAACGTGCTAACCATCTCTCTCCATCTCATCCACCTGCCCAAGGAATGCTCCCACCCACTCATGGGCTGGGTCTTCCCACGTCATTCATGCAATCAAGACAATCTCCTATAGGCTGCCTAGGGATCTGCGTTAACTAGATAATTCCTCATTGGTGTGCCTAGAGGCTCATCTCACCAGTGTCAAGTTGCCATCAGAAACCAACCAGCACAGACCCCACGCTCCACAGGAAGTGCTGTCAACCCTATGCCCACCAGTCAGAGGCCTGCCCTGATTGCCTCTGAGTGTGCATGCATGCATGTGTGTGTGTGTGTGTATGTATATGTAACTGTGTGTGTGTATGTCTGCATGAGTATGTACGTGTGTACTTGTGTATATATGTCTATGTGTGTCCGTGTATGTGTATATGTATGTGGTATCTGTGTGTGTCCATGTGTGTGTCTGTGTCTGTGTGTGTATATGGTCTGCATGTGTGTATATATGTGTGTGTGTGTGTGTGTGTGTGTGTCTTTGTGTGTATGTATGTTTGTCTGCATGTGTGTGTATAAGTGTGTTTGTGTGTGTGTCTCTCTGTGTGGCTGTGTGTGTGTCTGTGTGTCTCTATATATGTGTCTGTGTGTGTGTGTCTCTCTCTGTGGCTCTGTGTATGTGTGTATATGTGTGTCTGTGTGTGTGTGTATATGTGTGTCGATGTGTGTGTGTATATGTGTGTTTGTGTGGCTCTTTCCCCCTGTGGCTCTGTGTGTGTGTGTGTGTGTCTCTCTCTCTCTTTCTCTGTATATATGTGTATCTGTGTGTATATGTGTATCTGTGTGTGTGTCTCTGTGTCTGTGTATATGTGTGTTGATGTGTGTGTGTATATGTGTGTCTGTATGGCTCTCTCCCCCTGTGGCCCTGTGTGTGTGTGTGTCTCTCTCTCTTTCTCTGTATATATGTGTATCTGTGTGTATATGTGTATCTGTGTGTGTGTCTCTGTGTCTGTGTATATGCGTGTGTATATGTGTGTCGATGTGTGTGTGTATATGTGTGTCTGTGTGGCTCTTTCCCCCTGTGGCTCTGTGTGTGTGTGTGTCTCTCTCTTTCTCTCTGTGTATATGTGTATCTGTGTGTGTGTCTCTGTGTCTGTGTATATGTGTGTGTGTATATATGTGTCGCATGTATGTGTATATGTGTGTCTGTGTGTGTCTCTCTCTGTGTCTCTATGTGTGTGGCTCTGTGTCTCTATGTGTGTGGCTCTGTGTGTGTGTTCACCTGTACTTATGCACACACGCACAGGTGGATACCAGCAGCCAACTAGGTATGGTCCTCGTGCCATTCTCCTTGGTTCCTGAGACAGGGCTTTTGCTGGACCTGCTTCCCAGAGCCAGGACTACAAGTGCATGGCGCCACCAACACTGAACAGGGGTCCTTGAGATGGAACTTGCAAATAGGCCCATGCTGACTGAACCCCCTCATCTCCCCATTGCCCGTCTTCCCTCTGTCACCGACAGCAGCATGCTCTTATGTCCCTCTCTGGTCTCAGTCCATGTGCTCCCTTTGTCTCACCTGTCTGCCCCACATGGCATGGCAGCCCATCACATTGGCCCTTTCTGCATCCCCCAGTCCACAGAGGACACCAAGCACATGGTGCCCTCAACAGGCTTGGGCAAGAGGTGACCGTCGATGTTGGCTGTGTGCAATGGCCAGATTGGCCTGATCTTTGCTGTCAGTTCAACATCTGAGGCTTCCTGAAGGAATTTGCCCTGGATGGGCAGATCTTTCGCCCTAAGCACTTCATTCATCTCACAAGTTCTCCCCTGTCGTGGGAATGGTGGCCTGGGAGGAAAATCTCGGGAACAAAGCTGCCCACACGGAGCAGAGGGGACCAGCCCTAACCCGGTGTCAGCTCAGCAGGGATAAAGGCCAAATCGCTAAGCAACTAATTTATCTGCCCAACCCCGATTCTGGCCAGGCCTGGCTGAGTCAGAGAAGGCAGTTGGGATACCCCAGCCTGAGGCAGGAGATAAAGAAGCCCATCTGGATGGAACTACACAAGCTCTAGAGAGGAAGGGCGAGGGCAGAGGGGTCGTGGTAGCAGCATTCAACCTGCTTCACCCAGCTTCGTGCACTGGGGACTCTGCACCTAAGTTGGTAGAAATACTTCCACTGCAGGTTTAAGATTGGATTTGCATGGGGAACTCTTTTGCCCCTCATGAAACTCCATGCCTGGAGTCCATGAGTTCTCCAGGGTTCTCTTGCCCCTCATGGATTATCTTATGAGAGTTCTGGTCTTTCTCTCCTCTAATAAACTCGCCTTAATCCTCTAAATAATAAAAAGTTAAAAAATAAAAAGAAATAAATAAATAAGTTGGATGGGCTGGAGGTGCTGTGGCTGGCTGGGTCAGCAAGGTGCCCACTTGAAGCCCTGGCGATTCCCAGAAGCCCCTCATGGTGCACATGTTCTCTCCCCCCCTCTTCCTTTTTTGAAATGGGTGGGATGGGCAAGATGGAGCCCATTCTGATGACTCAAAAGGCTGAGGCAGGAGGATTCCAAATCCATGGCCTGCCTGAGCTCCACAGTGAGTTCTGAGATGTAGCTCCAGAATAGACGGATCCTGGCACCAGGCTCCCCATTGCGTCCCCACTACCAACAAAACCCAAGGTGGAGGACCTCAGTGTGGAGGGATGGGGACCAAGCAAGATGCTACCAACAGCAGGACAGAGCCCGCCCCCCCAACCCCCTTCCCATGCTCAGCACCGCCCCTTGTTGCTGGTTACCTGGCAACCTGTCTCCCAGGCGATGTGAGACTCAGAGCCCAGGGCTGGAGTGAGGGTTTGTAGAGACCCCAGGCTCATGGCGCAGAAACTACTCAGCACCACAGCTGCGGAGCGCATGAACCTGGTGGCCCAGGACCAGATCTGGTAACGCCCCAGCTGTGCCTGGTGGGCTGGGCCTTCCCATCGGCAGGGTGCTTGCCTGGTGGCCTCCGTTTCCCCACCAGGTCCAGGAAACCTTCCTGTCCATCTCTGGCCGCAAGGAGCTTGCCCTAGGGTGGAGAGCGGGGGCGATGTCAGAGACCACCACCTGCCTCTGCCCAGTCCCGGCTGCCCACCGCCCACTGAGAGGGTCTAGCAGCTGCAGACGTTCTTACTCTTAAGACTTGCCGAATTTATAAAGATATGGATATCCTCATGCCCGTTCTTAATCGTCCTTGATTTTAAAATAGCTAAGAGTTAACTAGCAAAATTAATTCTGGTGGGTGATTGCTGAATGTTTTATAAACTTTACTTTTAAACTTTGTTTCTTAAAGTTCGTTTTATTGATTCTTATGTGTATATGACGTGTATGGGCACATCCACTCAAGTTCTTTCCTTCCACCTCTGTGTGGTTCTTAGGAATTGAGCTTGCGTGGTGTCAGGCTTGTACTGCAAGAACCTTTGCGGGCTGAGCCGTGTGCAGGCCTTGTTTCACATTCTGCTATGAGAAATTTCTGATTTACATCTTAGACACAAGAAAACTTGTTCTCCAGTTCTCTCTTCTTTCCTTCTTTCTCTCTTTCTTTTTCTTTCTTTCTCTCTTTTTCTTTCGTTCTCTTTCCCTCCCTCCCTCCCTCCCTCCCTCCCTCCCTCCCTCCCTCCCTTCCTTCCTTCCTTCCTTCCTTCCTTCCTTCCTTCCTTCCTTCCTTCCTTCCTTCCTTCCTTTCTCTTTCTTCAGTGCTGGGAGTCAGGGGCCAGGCTTCGTGTTTGCTGGAGACGCTCACTACCACTGAACACCACACCCTCTAGCCCATTTTTAAAAAGGAATTTCATTTTTGGACTATAGAGATGGCTCCTTGCAAGCAGAAGGTCCTAAGGTTGGATCACAAGTCCCATGTAAAAGTACCAGGCAGAAATGACAGCAGCCTGTACTTCCAGCCTCGGTGGGCAGAGCCTGGGAAATCCTAGAGAGAAGCAAAAAGGAGGTAGAAGCAATTCAGAATGATTCCCAAAGTCACCCTTGGTCTTCCACAGGGACACACAGTGCCCTGGAGGTGTCATTTAAGGAGGGACCAGATGTCAGGGTCATATACATGCACCAACACAAGGGTCACACATGTGAACTAACTCAAAAGTCACACATGTGCACTAACCCAAGGGTCACACATGTGTATTAATCCAAGAGTCACACACCTGCAACTAACCCAAAGTTCACATGTGCACTGACCCAAAGGTCACACACATGTATTAACCCAAAGGTGACATACATATATTAACCTAAAGGTCACACATGTGCAAGAACCCAAGACAGAGGCTTCTTCAACTCACACCTAGGGTGGGTATCTCCTTCCATCCTGTTGACCTTTGAAGACAGGTCAAGACCTCCACCAGAAAGCTTCTAGTGCCCAGCAAGTCCTTGGGCAGTGGGTCCCAGTTCAGCCTGTTTTCCACCCCCTACCCCGCCAGAACCCCAATCCTTCTCCTGCTTTGGCCAGGATCTCCTGTCTATGGTGGTCTCCAGTCGCAGACCTGCAGCTCTCTTGCTCTAGCCTCCCACAAAACCACTAGGCTAGGTAGCCAGCCTGGGGAAGCAGTTGAAGTTTTGGCAGTGGAGGGAGTGGGAGGGGTGGGTGAGGGGCTTTGCACGTCTTTAAAGTTTGCCAGCGCCTCCCACTCAGAAACTTCTCTTTTCTAGGAGATATCGACTAAAAGCTGAATCCAGAGCCCGACAAAACTGGCCTGAGAAATGGGGATTCTTAACAACTTCCTTTGGAGAGGTAATTCTAGAAACTTCTCTGGTCGTCCCAGGTTGCTGTTAATGTGTTATGGCTAGGAAGGGACGAATTGCAAGGATAAGACAATAGAGCCTTTGAAAAATCACTGAGCACTCAAAGGTGGCAGCCACGTGCTGGATGCCTCCTAGAGCCGCTCCGTGCTGTCGGGACATACTTGTCTCTCCAAAGCAGACACTGAGCTTAAGGAAGTGACTAAGGTATGTGTCAAGGTGAGAAGCCAGCAGGTTGACCTCCACAGCACTGACCGCACACCTGCCTATAAAGCAGGGCGCTGGTCTCCCCCAACAGTGACAAGAAGGAGGAAGGGACATGGATCCCTTCTTCTGACTAGAGGCCAAAGAACCCATGAGGGGTAACAGGAATGGTGTCCCCAAACATTCCCAAAGCCTGTGTCCCAAGTCCAGAAGTTTGCAAGAGATCAGATGAGACAGAACCAGGGACCAGGCATCATGGGTGGGGAATTTGAGGACACTGGCAGAGATGCTTGGCCTTGTCCCCAGACTGACCCCAGACTGCCACTCTCGGTACAGCTGAGTGCTGCCATCTGGAGACAGTTCACATGGTCCAGTTGTTGATGAGAGCCCAGGAATGAAGATGTTCCCACAATATCTTCCGTGTCCAGAATGAGTGACTTCCATTTACAAAATCTCTATGTAGGGCTGGGAAGATGGATCACCAGGAAAGGTGCCTGCTACGTAACCCAAGAGTCCCACACGGGCACTAACCCAGAATCCACATGATGGCATGTGGTATGGCAGCCCTATTGTAATTTCAGCTTCAGCAGGAAGAAACTGAGGATCCCCAGAGCAAGCTGTATTGCCAGACTAGACTAGCCTATCTCTGCAAGCTCTGGGTTTGATTGAGAGACCTAGCTCAAGGAATGAGGTCAAAGAACATTCAAAGAAGACCCCAAACATTAGCCTTAAGCTACACACACACATACATACACACATACACACACACACACACACACGCACGTACGCACGTATGCACACACGCACGCAAGTACACACAGGTGTTCAGACACACAAGCGATACACACATGCATGCACACCACACAAGTACATATGCAACACTCAGAATGCTTGTGTGGCTTCCGTGGATGGCCGTCTGACTTCTCAGACTATATCTGACCACAGCCCAGGTAGGCCGCATCTCTGAAAGGATGCAGCACAAACGTTGTGAATTTAAAACACTCTCAGCTCACGGCTGCAGAAACCCCACCTGCAAGTTGCTTGCTGCACTGTCTTTGAAATTCTGCCATTCCTAATGAGGTTTTAAAAAAATTCTTAGAGAGCACCCCAATTTGAATTTTTATGCATAAAGTGAGGTCTTAATAGTACAATATGCATAAAATGAGTCGTTAATATTCCTTATATGTAATTAAATTGGTTTTCAGAGAGTTCGAAATGGCTTTTAAAATTCACAGCATGGGTTTCTATTGGGGGGGGGATGAAAACTGGGTTCTGGAACCTTGCTGGGCTCTTTTCTTTTGACTGAGAAAGTCTCCCATCTCTTGGGGTGTCAGTGACTGGGCTCCAAAGCCCCCCCAGAAGGGGATCACAGTGATCACCCAGCAGACTAAGTTGTATGCACAGTCCCCATTGTGTAAGAACAAAGTAGCAAGGATGCTACCTGCACTGGGGGAGCACCACTTCCCCAAACCTCTTCCACTTCCTGGAACCACTTCCCCAAACCTCTTCCACTTCCTGGAACCACTTCCCCAAACCTCTTCCACTTCCTGGAACCACTTCCCCAAACCTCTTCCACTTCCTGGAACCACTTCCCCAAACCTCTTCCACTTCCAGGAACAGTGCACTTCCCAGAACCTCTTCCACTTCCTGGAACCAGGTGCGCATCCCTGCACCACCTCCTCTCCCATCATGCTTCTCAGCACTCCCTCCCAGAGATATTTCCAATTCTCAGCACCATTGCTCAGAATCACTTCCACTTCCCAGCGCCACTTCCACATGAAGCGCCCCCAACTTGGCTGTTCCCTGTTACCTGTCGAGTAAATGATGAAGGGATGGTGTCCCCGACCTTGAGTGTAAGGTTTCCATCTCTGGGGTTCTGTTTCAGTTGCTCAAGGATGAAGAACTGAGCACCCCAAAGCCCAAAATCGAACTGCCTGAGCGCTTCCGCATCCGACCGGTGAGCCCCATCGACAAATACATTAAGGTTCGTGAACAGTTTATTTACTACTTTAAGACAGTTTCCTAAGAAACAGGTCCCATCGTAAACTAGGGTTGCATTAGCCCCCAAAGGTAAGAACAGGGATGTGTGGGATGAACACAGTGCTCTGCAGCCAGAGCAAACTCAACACGTACATACATGAATGTGCCCATGGGCACAAAGACACACACCACACATGCACAACATGCATATGTACACACAAGCATACATGCAGAAACATGCACACATCCATACATGCATAGGTACAGGTATACACATGTATGCATAAAGGTACCACACGTACAACATACACATGTACACACAAACACACACATGTACAAACAACTCACATAAACAAATATGCACATACACAAATGCAGAGGTATGCACACACATGCACATACATACAAGACAAACATCAGACATATACAACATAGACATATAATTACACATGCATGAAGAAACATGCGCAAACATGCATACACAAATACATATGCACAGGTATACACACGTATGAAAGCATATCAGTGCTCACACAAAGACACACACCACACATGTACAACACACATATGTATGTATAAGTAGACACACATGTAGAATGACACACTGACTCATTGGTGCGCACACAAAAATGCATGCATCTGGAGATATGCATACATGTGCACACAGATACACAGGCATGGCATGCATGCACACACAAACATCTGGACATGCAGAAACACAACACTCATGAAAATGCACACATGCATGGGTACACATACGCACACACACACACACAAACATGCCCACCTATGCACACCTTATTGTGTGAACAGGAAAGCAGGTGAGACTTGAGTCTGCAGTGAGACTGGGGTAACCTGGCTTCTGTGCCTTATTTTGTCTCTGGTACCATCTCTGCATTAGTAGAGAGACTGCCTCAGGGTGGGGTTCAATGGAATGGCATATGCGAAGGGCCAGGACAAAACCAGCTTGCTGAGAGAGTGGTGACCTTCAGTGACTACTAGATGCAAAGGAGTGGAAAGACAAGGACTACAAAGAGACCAGTATTAAAAAAAAACAGTAGCACCATTCCAGGGAAGCATCACGCAGAGTGGACAGTGGGCGTGAGCCCAAGGGGAGCAGAGATGGGTGTGAGCCCAAGGGGAGCAGAGGCAGGTGAGAGGCCAAAGGTGAGTCTACAGTGGAAGCCTCAGAGGTTGTGAGCAGGGCTGTGGAAGGATGAGACAATGTGGAGGGCCAAGATGGTTGCTGAGGCTGGTGTAGATGAAGGGCAGAGGGAAGGAATGGTCAGGCACTCTGGAGAAGAGAGGAGAGGGAGGGAACAAGGTGCACAGATCCAAAGGGGCTCCATGCGCATGCTGGGGCCTCTCTACTCACACAGAAATTCAGAACCACTGGCGAAAACCTTTCAGCAACGAGAAAACTAAAAGGCAGATGCACCCTGGCACAGTCAGCGGTTGGGCACTCCTTCGAAGGCCTTCCACACACAGAGGCACCTCCTGCTGGGCCCACCCCAGTGACACCCAGTCATGATGTGGAACACCCTCATCTCCTTCCACCTTCGGACCCTGAGGCAAAACATGTCAGTCTCAGACCTGTCCAGGCCCTGAGGCTGGCAAAGGTGAAACTGTGTTATCCACCCACTGCAGTGTGTCTGACCACAGAGCTCTGGTCCAGAATGCTGCCAAGACTGCAGCTCATGGGTGTGAGGATGCACATGCAGACATGCACGCACACACATGTACACATGCACACGCATGCACACACAGAGACATACATGCACATGCATGTACACACAGACACATGCACACACATACAAACACAAAAACATGTATACATACACAGACACTCATACATACCCATACATATACATACATAAGCACAAACACATACACACAATACATATATACACACATACTTGTACACACATGCACACATATGCACTTGCACTTAATATACACAAATGTATTTGTACACACATGTATGCACATATGTGCATGTAAAAACATGCATGTGCACGCCTGCATTCGCATAACATGCATATGTACATGTACATACATATATACATTAGTGTACATATATAAGTGCAGATGTACATGCACATATATACACATACAATGCACACGCTGACTTGCACTGACACACACATGTTTAAAAGCAGCCACACCAACTGCTCAGCCATCCCTTTCCCCTTATCAATGGAACAATGTTCAGTCTGAAAACCACTGGCCTTGCCCGTGAAAGCCTGAGCTCAGCTTCCAGAACCGACATTCCTTTCTCTTCTCATATACAGGTGCATGAGACATGTGTGTGCATTTACCTGCATGCATAGGTGTGTGTATAAAAGTGCACTTGAGCATGCGCACCTGTGAGGCCCGAGGGTGACATCGGCAATCATCCAGATGGCTCTGCCTCCTTATTGCATTGCTCTGGGGTTCCCCAGGCTCTCCTCCCAGGGCCAGAAGTTCAAGCCATATCTGTCTGGCATTTTCACATGTGATCTGGAGATCCAAAGTCAAATCCTTTGGCTTGTGAGACAAAAGCTTTGACCCCTGAGCCATCTCCCCCATGCCAGAACCTACATTTGAAAAAGTCATGCAAGCTGCCCTGGGCGGCAGAAACCATCCGGTCCCAGTACTCACTGACCAGCTGAGCAAGTTCCAGGGTAGTGAGAGACCCTGTGTCAAAATCAAAGTGGAATTCCTCCGAAGAATATCACTGAGGCTGTCCTCTGGTCTCTGCATACTTGCATGGAATGTGCACATGCATATACACACACTACATACACCACATATATAACACAGGTGTACAGACAAACACACCATGCACACATACCACATGAGGAAGGAAGGGAAGGAGGTAGAAAGAATGCATGTCCGACTCAGTGTTGGAAATACAGGTTTCTTTTTATCTTCTCCTAGTCAAGCTGCATGTGTGATCCATCTTGGTACTTCTGTGACGCCCCACGTGTGGCTCTGACACCCCCCCACGTGGCTGTGACTACGGGTGACTAACCCCTCGTGTTTCTACCCTAGGTCCTTCCATCCCCTCCTGTCCCTAAGACAACACAGGGCTTCATTGGCTGGCGGTCTGGGGTGCGGAGCCTGAACAGGTACCTGGACCAGGACGTGGAGATCATCAGCTGTAAAGGGGCCTATGCCCGGGAGCTGCACTGGCCGAAGCAAGGCATCCACTGACCCGCCAGCTTCTGCTTCGGGCACCTGGTCTGAGGCCCAGGTGAGGAAGACTCCCAGCCTCTCCCAGAACAGATCCTTCATCTCTGTTCAGGGCGTGCTTCGGAAAACATGGCGCCTACCGTAGGCACTCTTGCTCACTTGCGCCTCTCTTCTGGGATACTCTGTGGTGCGCCAATCTGCAGCTAATATAATGAAGGAGGTAAAAACGAGAAACTCTGGTTGGCTCATGTTTTGATGCTGTGGGAGTTTCCAGCAACAGCTTTGAAAACACTGGTCTCGGGCTGGAGAGGTGGCTCAGGGGTTTAGCCTCCGCCTTGCAGGCGGAAGGTCCTGAGTTCGTGATCCCAGATCCCACGTATAGACGCCAGGCGGAAGCGGGGGCGGCCTGCGCTTCCGGTCCTGGTAGGGTGGAGCCTGTGAATCCCAGGGCAGAAGGCGGTGGAGGCGTCCATGGTGGTTCGCGAATTCGTCCGTGGTTCTACACACACACACACACACACACACACACACACACACACACACCCATAAATAAAAAAATTTTAAAAAAAACACTGGTCTCCATCGCCGGCCTGGTGTGCACAGCGCCCTGAGCTCCATCCCAGCATGAACCAGGCATGATGGCCAGTGCTCTTGGACCATCCAGAGTTCAAGGCCACCATGACCCCCACAAAAGACATGTTGAGGGCCGGTCGATCAGATGGCTCGGGGCATAAGGCGCTTACCCCACAAGCCTGAGAGTCCAAGAACCCACATACCACATGCAAGTAGAAGGAAGGATGCAGGGGCAGCTCAGTGGTGGAGCGCTGGCCTTCCGTGCAAGATCCCTGAGTTCGATCCCAGTGCTAGAAGGGGAAAAAACAAATGAGCAACCTTTTGGGCTGGAGACATGACTCAGGGGGCAAGGCACCTGCTCACAAGCCCGGTGACCTGCATGTGATCCTCAGAAGCCCATGTAGTAAAAGGAGAGAATATTCTGAACATTGTCTTCTGATCTCCAACAGTGTGCCACAGCATGCTCTCTCTCTCTTCTCTCTCTCTCTCTCTCTCTCTCTCCTCTCTCTCTCTCTCTCTCTCTCTCTCATAAACAAACAAACAAACAAAGTTTTTTTAAAAGACATGTCAAAGTCCTAACCCAGCTCTTTGGAGTCTAAGCTTAACTAGAAATGAGGCGATTGCAATATGACCAATTAAACTAAGACGAAGTCATCCTGGGTTTTCGAGCCATGCAAAGAGAAGAGAATTTACACACATGCGCACACACTGGAGAGTGTGCGTGTAGGGTTAATAGCCAGAGGACCACAGAAACAAGCCCATCTGCAAGACAAGGATGACCCAAATCCTCCAGCAGCCAATCAGAAGCTAGAAGTGAGGTTGCCTCCTGCCCAGCCCACTTGCTGCAAAGAGAAAATAGCTGTAGACCTTGGCTCAGAGTGAGACCTGGCTCAGAGTGAGACCTCAGACCTCTGGTTTGTGCGCCTGTGATGTGTCCCCTGGACAAGCAGCTGGGCCCCAGCTTCCCTCTCCGGCTCCCTCTACCTCCTGACCCAGCTCCCTCTGCAGTAAGCACTGTCACGTGACCTGCTGAGCCCAGATGTTTATCCTGAGGTAGACTAAACGCTGGGGTGCTTGGCCAGGTCTGCTCTGACTCTGCCTCTGTGTTTTGACATCAGGGACATTGCTGTGAGCAAGGCAGCTGCTTGAAGAAACTCATGTCTCTTCTGTAAACCAAATGTCACCTCAGTGGGGCAGCAAGGCCGGAAGAGCCAGGGTTTCTCTCACCACCTCCCTCTGTCCCCAAGAACCATGTTCCCAGAGAATGCCATGTGTGAGGCAGGGCACACTTGGTTGGGGACGACCCTCCCATGGCAGGTGGTGGTGTCCATCTGGGCGTCATCTTCGTGTGGTTGTGTCCCCATAACCATGGGGCAGCTGGAAAACCCAGCAAAATGGATGCACTAGGGACTGGGGCTCCGTCAGCATGTTTGAAACCCTGGGTTCACTTAATACCACATAGATGGATGATCCCAGCATTAGAGGTGGATGCAGGACGATCAAAAGGAGTTACTGAAACACTGTCTCAAAATGAGAGATAGGTGGGTAGATGATAGAGATAGACAAATGATAGACAGATATAGACATAGATAAATAGATAATAGAGATAAATAGATGATAGATAGATAAATGATTGATGGATGATAGATGATAGATAGACAGATAGATAGATAGACAGACAGACAGATGATAAATGATAGAGAGAAGATAGATGCTAGATAGATGATAGATGATAAAGAGATGATAGATAGACAGATGATAGACAGACAGATGGTAGATAGATAGATAGATAGTAGATAGATAGACAGACAGACAGGTAGGTAGGTAGATAGATAGATAGATAGATAGATAGATAGATAGATAGATAGATAGATAGATGAAAGATAAGTAAATATATAACTGGCCTCTTCCTCTGACTACACTTGCTGCATCGAAAGCTCTGACTCTAGGAAGCTGTTCAGCCGCTGGTGGTGATGGTGATGATGGTGGTGATGATGACGATGGCCAGGGGAGTTGAGCAGGTCACTGTGACGACAGCCAGATCCTCAGGTGACCATGCTCTTTCTCAGTTGCTTTCCACTTTATTTTTAAGTTTAGTGTGTGTGTGTGTGTGTGTGTGTGTGAGAGAGAGAGAGAGAGAGAGAGAGAGAGAGAGAGAGAGAGAGAGAGCAGCACGTGTGTGCTGCAGCGCATACATGGAGGTCAATGGGAACTGCCAGGGTTGGTTCTCTCCTTTAACATGTAGGTCCCAGGGATTGAACTCAGGGCCTCGCACATTCTGCAAGTGCTTTTCATCCATGAACCATCTCACTTTAGCTTTTGACAGGGTCTCTAACTGACCCTGGAGCTCATCTGTTCAGCCCTGAGCCATCTCTCCAACCTTGCTTAGATGTTTAACTAGCATTTAGGAAACCTCCCATTGGCGGGTATCTTCTGTCTTTAATAATTGACTTACCACTAACCACATATATGCTCTGATGTAAGGAAATGAGCGCAAGACACCCCAAGGGTGATTTTATCCAGCACAACCACCCACCCATCCACCCTTCTCTGGGATCCATGCTGACCTCCATCATGAAGCAATCTGGCCTGCCGTCGCCAGCCCCTAAGACCCAAACCTTTAGCCAACGGCCCAGTTGAGAAACGAAGTAGATAACCCTCCAGGATGCAAGTTACCCTGACCGCTTGCAAACTTGACGTCTAATCTCTGGAAATCAACCTTTTTGCGGGTGTCGGGGGGAGCCCATGAGCATCACCACAGCCCGTAAAACACAGTCAAGCCACAGCTAGTGAACGTGTTGGATACGCAGCTGGCCTGAACCCCTAGCTGAGCCTCAGTGGAAATGGACAGACTCTGCAAGAAGCAGGATATAATTGGGCTATGGATTTGAGACGATCCTGTCACAGGCACATCTAAGGCAATCGAAGCTTGAGTTGCAACACAATGGCTCAAGAGACCATGGGATGCAGTCATCTGGAAACTGACCCACACTTTCCCAAGGATAGCGGACCTGGCGATTCTGCATTTCAAGCGTCCAGAGCCCAGGGACCAGAGGGCTTGGAGTTTAGAGTGTTCTAGAGAGTTGCAGACAATGTATGTTATACAACTCTTCTGGCAAGGCCTGGGCCGCCCTGCAAAATTAAACCCATTAATATTTTGTTAGAATGTGGGAATGGCTGCAGAGACTGGAGCAGAAGCTCTGAGGAGGCACGTGTCAGCTTGGGTTGTGTTTTGTTCTCAAATGACCATGGGCAGCAAACTAAAAACAAGCGCCCCGGGGGCTTGGTGCCTTTTGGCGTCTAGATCTCATGAGAGGATCTTAGATTCCATATGGAAGCTCTTGGAGCTGCCTGTCTTTATGGATGCACACCAGGACTCTCGTTGGTTGTGAGAGAGAGGTGCTTACCCAAGCCAGCCAAAAAAACAAATGGAATGTGTTGACTCCCAGCTAGAAAGTCCAAGGGTGAATCAGGTTTCAGGCACAGCTTGATCAGGATCCACATTTGTGGAGAATTAGTAGTTGAGTTAAGCCAGAGTGAAGGAGATTGTCCAGCTGATGGGGAAGGTCCAGCCTATAGTAGGTGGGACTAGGCCCTGAAATAAATCATGGAGAGCTGGTTAAGAAAGTTGACATCCTTCTGTACACTTGGCTAGACATGCTGGTCTGGCAAGTAAGGATCTCCCCTCTCTCAGTCATTATGTAGAGATGATGTGGCCAGTTCCCTTGGCCCTGGTGTTGATGCGTGCTCTCCTGTCAAGCTGGACTGAGAACTGTAAGCAGTAATCGTAGGAGAAAATAAACCCCTTAAGCTGTTCAATGGTCATTTATCAGCAACTATGCACCTTGGTACATTGCACATCATACACATGGACACACACACATATTGTGCACATGCACACACACCATTCATACACAGGCACACACATATTACACAAGCACACATGCATGCACATTATATTACACATCATATGGATGTATGCATCAGTCATACACATATATCTGATATCAAACACATGTACATCACATAACACATGATGCATATATACACTATACATGTGCACAAATACCATGTGCATGCATATGTACACCATAAATGTGTGAGCACTCACCGCTACATATATCACACACACACATGCACACATGTGTACACACACAGTGTTGTAAAGACCTGCTGATTTCACTCCGTTCCATGGTGAACTTTATGAATCTCAGTTAAAGAATGTCACTGATATTCTGAGTCCTCATTCAGGATGATTTATGTATAACTACCCTTCCATGCGTTGTCCCAGTTTCTAGATACAGGAGGATCTGCACCATCTACATACGTGCCAGTCAAACATCAAGGAGGGCCACCACGGGCCCTGAGCCCCTGCTTGACCCCTGCTTCAGTTGCTGTGAAACACTTCACAGAACAACTTCAGGGGAGACAGCTTATTGCAGCTCACAGTATGGGTCCCAGTCCATCATGGCAGGATGCATGCAAGTCAGATGCATGCAAGTCAGATGCATGCAAGTCAGACGCATGCATGAGAGAGGACCAGAGAGCAACGAATTCACGCAGGTATGCCTGCCCGTGCTCAGCATTTCTGGCTTCACGTGGGCCAGGGAGTGGGAAGGTCTCCCCTCCTTAACTGACATAATCAAGATAATCTCCCTCAGGCCTGTCCAGAAGCCTCCCAAAAGTCACGTCAATAATTGAGACTAATCACAGCTCCCAGACTCACATATGCGCATGTTTGTGTGTGGGTGTGGGGGGTATGTGTGCACATGCATGTGGAAGCCAGAAGACAACCTCAGTCATCATTTGTCAGGTGCCACCACCTTGTTTTCTTTTTTTTTTTAACATTTTTTATTATTATTTCCGCTCATACAAACTTAATAGGTAGACCAGTTCCCTCCCCCCTCCTCCCCCCGAACCCCTTGCTTCCCCTCCCTCCCTTCCCATCTCCCAGTGCCTCCCCCCCAATTCCCAGAGAGTCCTTTATTGTGTATGCCTAACTCTCCTCTTGGTCCTCCTTTCCGATGACGTACAAGGACCCAGTGGCATTTCCCTGAACCCTTTCTCGTGTCCCCCTTAAGCATAGGAACACTACTGTGGCCATCAATCCCTTGCCTCCAAGGATCTTGGTGCCTTTAGCCGATGTTAGACTTTGTGAGGTCAATAGTGTGACGGACATGGCGCAGGGCATGCAAAGTCCTATTATGATTGCTTCAACCCTAACTAGTATGAAGACTCTTCAAATCATTGCTGCCCCCATCCTTTTGCTCTTACAATCTTACCGCCCCCTCTTCCGCAAATGTCCCTGAGATTCAGGATGGGGGGAGATTAGGCTGGCTTAGTTCTATGTGGATGATATAGAATCTCTGAACTTCTGGATTGTGGTTTGTTGATTTTCTTTTGCAGTTTTGCTGCTCCTGCAATGCCCTTCACTCCATCCTGATGGGCACTGTATGTCACCCCCTGGTCAGAGACAAAAAACTGTTAAACTGGAGTCTTGTTATAATAGCACATTCAAGGGTAGATGTAATAAAAGCAGGAAACCTCGGTGAGGGAGGGATCAGTCACCCATTTGCAAAATGATCACTTTTCATCTGCCAGACTATATGCCCTCCCCTTCTGGTGAGATCATACCCCCTCAGTTGTACATGATCAGGAACGAACGTATGTGAACTTAACCAGGTGTCACATTATTTACTTGCATTCCTTGGAGGCCGATTTTCTCTGCTGTAACATGGTCCCCTCTCTCCTTGTGTCTGCTGTGGCCCTCCAACCCCATCCCTCCTGTTCACAATCCTTGCAATTACCGTATTACATAGGTTTACCCTTGAGTGTCTCAATGTGGGCTGGGTGAGTTTGGTACTAGGAACCACCTATTAGGGAGTACATACGGTGCTTAACTTTCTGGGTTTCGGATACTTCACTTAATATAATTGTTTCTAATGACATCCATTTCCCAGCAAATTCCAGTAATTCATCATTTTTGATGGCTGAGTAGTACTCCACTGTATAGATGTACCACAGTTTCCTTATCCACTCGTCAACTGTTGGACATTTAGGTTGATTCCATGACTTTGCTATTGTAAACAGTGCTGCTATGAACATGGTCGTGCTTGTGCTATCGAGGTGAACCTCTGCTGTATGGGGGGTTATTCACAAAAGTGGAATTGCAGGGTCATATGGCATTTCAATCTTTAATTTCTTTAAGAATCTCCAGACGGCTCGCCAGAATGGCTGTATGAGCCTGCATTCCCACCAGCAATGTAGCAGAGTTCCCCTCTCTCCACATCCTCTCCAGCACTTGTTGTTGTTTGTACTGTGGATTTTTGCCATCCTGACCGGGGTGAGATGATATCTCAGGGAGGTTTTGATTTGCATTTCCCTGATGGCTAAAGAAGGGAGCATTTTTTAAGATATTTGTTAGACATTTTAATTTCATCTCTGGTAAAATTTCTTTTAAGTTCCAGGGCCCATTTTTTAATTGGGCCATTGTTTTCCTTGGAGTTTAGTTTTCTAAGTTCTTTGTGCACTCTGGACAGTAGAGCTCTATCAGATATGTGGTTAGTGAAGATTTTCTCCCATTCTGTGGGTTGCCTTTGAGCTCGTGTGACAATCTCTTTATCTGAACAGAAGCTCTTTAATTTCACAAGATCCCAACTGTTGAGAGTTGATAGCAGTGACTGTGCCATTGGATGTCTGTTTAGGAAATGTTGGCCTAGCCCAATCAGCTCGAGGGAGTTCCCTATCCTTTCAACTATGATTTTTATAGTCTCTGGCCTGATATCAAGGTCCTTGATCCATTTGGAATTAAGTCTTGTACATGGTGACAAGTACGGGTCCAGCTTTAATCTTCTGCATGTGGAGATCCAGTTTTGCCAGCACCATTCGTTGAAGATGCTTTTCTTTTTCCATTGGATTCTTTGGGCCCCTTTGTCGAAGATCAAATGGCCGTATTTTTGTGGGCTTATATCTGGGTCCTCAACCCTTATCCATTGATCTGTGTGTCTATTTTGGAGCCAGTACCAGGCTGTTTTTATAACTATGGATTTGTGGTATAGACTAAGGTTCGGTATGGTAATACTTCCAGCAGTGTTTTTGTTACTCAGGATTGTCTTTGCTATCCTGGGTCTTTTGTGCCTCCATATGAATTTTGAGATTATTTGGTCAACTTCTTTAAAGAATTGCTTTGGGATTTTAATTGGTATAGCATTGAATTTGTATATTGCCTTTGGTAGGATGGTCATTTTTACGATGTTGATTCTGTCAATCCAGGAGCATGGAAGGTCTTTCCACCTTCTGATGTCTTCAGCAATTTCTTTCTTTAGGGTTTTAAAGTTTTCATTGTAAAGGTCTTTTACCTCCTTGGTTAGGTTTATACCAAGGTATTTCATTTTTTTAGGGGCTACAGTAAATGGGATTGTTTCTCTCAGGGCTTTTTCACTTCTTTCATTCTGGGCATATAGGAAGGCCTCTGATTTTTGCACATTTATTTTGTATCCTGTCACCCTGCTGAACTTCTCAATTAGTTCCAGGAGCTTCCTGGTGGAGTTTTTGGGATCCCTCAGGTATAAGATCATGTCATCTGCAAATAGGGATAGCTTGACTTCTTCCTTGCCGATTTGAATCCCTTTTATGTCCCTTTCTTGTCTTATGGCTTCAGCTAAGACTTCAAGTACAATATTGAAAAAAAGTGGTGAGAGTGGACAGCCTTGTCTAGTTCCTGATCGAAGTGGGAATGCTTCCAATTGTTCCCCATTGAGCATAATCCTTGCTGTGGGCTTGTTGTATACAGCTTTTATTATATTGATAAAGGTTCCTTCCATTCCTACTGTCTCTAGCGTTTTGATCATAAAAGGCTGTTGGATCTTGTCAAAGGCTTTTTCTGCGTCTATCGAGAGCATCATGTGGTCTTGGACTTTGGACTGGTTTACATGATGAATTACATTTATTGATTTTTGTATGTTGAACCACCCTTGCGTGCCGGGGATGAAGCCTACTTGGTCCCTGTGAATGATCTTTTTGATATGTTTTTGAATCCGATTTGCTAAGACTTTGTTGAGAATCTTTACGTCTGTGTTCATCAGGGAGATCGGCCTACAGTTTTCTTTTTTAAGTGAATCTTTATTAGGTTTTGGGATTAAGAAAATATTAGCTTCATAGAAGGAATTTGGTAGTGTTCCTTCCTTTGCTATTTGATGGAACAGTTTAAGGAGTATTGGTGTTATTGACTCCTTAAATGTCTGGTAGAATTCTGAGCTGAATCCATCTGGTCCAGGACATTTTTTGGTGGGAAGATTCGAGATTACTTCTTCAACTTCCTTTTATGTTATAGGGCCATTTAAGTAATTCACAACTTCCTGATCCAATTTAGGTAAGATGTGTTTACTTAGAAATTCATCCATCTCTTGTGTGTTGTCAAACTTCACTGAGTATAAGTTTTTGAAATATGATGTTATAATTCTCTGGATTTCTTGGGTATCAGTAGTGATTACTCCATGTTCATTTCTAATTTTGTTAATTTGGGTTTTCTCTCTCTTGCTTTTGGTTAATTTAGCTAGGGGTGTATCTATCTTATTGATTTTTTCAAAGAACCAGTTTTTTGACTGGTTGATTTTTTCTATTGTTTTCTTAGTCTCAATTTCAGATATTTCTCCCCTTATTTTGCTAATCTCCTCTCTTCTTCTACTTTTGGGATCAGATTGCTCAAGTTTCTCTAAAGCCTTAAGCTGCATCATTAAATTATTTATTTCTGATGTTTCCATTTTTTTGATGTAGGCATTAAGAGCTATGAACTTACCTCTTAGGACAGCTTTCATTGTGTTCCAGAGATTTTGGTAAGTTGTATTTTCATTATCGATCACTTTCAGGAAATCTTGAATTTCCTTTTTAATTTCTTCCTGAATCCAGTTCTCATTCAGCATCATATTGTTAAGTTTCCAGGAGTTAGTGTATTTTCTCTTGTTTGTTGTGTTGTGGATGTCCAGCTTTAGGCCGTGGTGGTCTGATAGGGCACAGGTTAGAATTTCAACTTTTTTGTATATATGTAGATTCGTTTTGTGGCCCAGTATGTGATCTATTTTGGAAAAAGTTCCGTGTGCTGCTGAGAAAAATGTGTATTCTTTTGTGCGTGGGTGAAAAGTTCGATAGAGATCTGTAAGGTCCATTTCTTTAAGGGTTTGATTAAGTTCCAAAGTGTCTTTGTTAAGCGTTTGACCTGTTGATCTATCCCATGTTGAGAGGGCGGTGTTGAAGTCCCCAAGAATTATCGTTTGGGGGTTGATTTCTTGTTTTAGGCGCTGTAGGGTTTTCTTAATGAATGTGGAGGGGCCCGTATTGGGTGCATAAATGTTCAGGATTGTGAAGTCTTCCTGGTGAATTGTACCTGTGACTAAAATGTAGTATCCATCTGTGTCTCTTATGATTTTCTTTGGTTTGAAGTCCACTTTGTCTGAAAGCATAATTGCTACCCCTGCCTGTTTCCTGGTTCCATTAGCTTGCAAGATTTTGGACCAGCCTTTCATTCTTAGGATGTGCCTATCTTTTGTGGTGAGATGAGTTTCCTGAAGGCAGCAGATTGTTGGATTGTGGTTTTTATCCAAGTTTGTGTCTCTTAATCGGTGAGTTAATACCATTGACATTTAATGTTATAATGGAGAAATTATTTTTAATTCTGGACATTTTTTATGTTTAGTAGATTTTGTAAGCATGTTGTTTGATATTTATGTTTTGGTGGTATTATACTTCCCTTCTGTCCTCCTGGATAAGCTTGTTCTTTTCTTCAAGCTTGAGTATCATTTCTAGGATTTTTTGAAGGCCTGGTTTGGTAGACATGTATCCCTTCAAGTTGTCTTTGTGCTGGAAAACTTTTCTTTCTCCCTCAATCATGACAGATAGTTTTTCCGGGTATATCAGTCTGGGTTGGCATTTTTGCTCATTTAATACTTGAAGTATGTCTCTCCAAGCTCTTCTTGCTTTTACTGTTTCCATTGAGTAGTCATTTGTTATTCTAATAGGTTTACCTTTAAAAGTGAGTTGCTTTTTTTCTCTTGAAGCTCTTAGCACCTTTTCTTTGTCGTGAATGTGGAGTGTTTTGACTATTATTTGCCGTGGCGATTTTCTATTTTGGTCGTATCTGTTTGGAGTGCGAAATGCCTCTTGTATTTGGATAGGCCTCTCATTCTTTAGTTGTGGGAAGATTTCATTTATGATGAATTGAAATATTTCCTCAGATGTGGTATTTTGGGATTCTTGTTCTGGTATTTCATGAATGCGCATGTTAGGCTTCTTCAGGGTATCCCATATCTCTTGAATGTTCCTCTCCAGTATCTTTTTGGCTTTAACAATCTCTTCCATTGAGCTAGTTAATTCTCCCACTTTGTCTTCAAGATCTGAAATTCTATTTTCTGCCTCATTTGTTCTGCTGATAAGACTCTCTGTTGAGTTCTGGGTTGAAGATAACTTGTCTTTTAGTTCAATTTTAAACTCTGCCTGAGACTGTTTTAATTGCTCCATACCTATTTTTGTTTCTTGAACTGTTTTTCTCAACTCCTCCAAGTGCCTGTTGTGTTCCTGTTCAAAGTGGTTGATACGGTTGTTTAACTCTTCTCGGATTTCCTCTTTCATAGTATTAATCATGGTAAGGATCATACTTTGAAAGTCATTATGTTGGTTCTGGCTTTCATGGCTATTTTCTGTGGATTTGTTCTGGTCGGAATCCCTCATTATGGGATTGATTCTTTCGGCAGGAGATTGGTCTTCTTGGGTTTTGTTTCTCGTGGGAGATTGGTCTTCTTGGGTTTTGTTTCTCGTGGATCTGCACTTTGACTTGTACATTGTTGTTTTGTTTTTTAGGACCTTTCAGTTTCTGTGTGTTTTTCACTGAATCGATATAGTTGGTATTGTTATGCTTGCCAGTTATTACTAGTGCTTGCCTTGGATTAGGTATGTTTGTGTATTGTTATTGTTATATCCTAGATGAGGCTACTAGGCTGTTAGTACGTCAGTTAAGTCAGGTTATGTTACCAGGGGGTGAATATTAGTTTGGTAGTGCACTTTTATGATTTAGTATCTTGGTGAAATGTGGGGGTGAGTGGTGTACTCCCTGGAGTTGTATGTTGTGGGGTGGCTGTATGAGAAAGTTGATCTACAGCATTGATACTTTAAAGGATCAGTAAGGTGAAAAGAAAAAGTTTACTTATCTTTGGGCTGGATGAGAAGAAACTCGCCCACGTGATATAATGATTGTAGTGGAGTCCAGATGTATGGCCTGTGCTCCCTTTGTTCCTTAGAATTTTGCTTGAGTTTTCTTTGGGCTCTATTGAATTCTGAGTAGCAGTGTGTCTTCTGTGGACCACGTGCGTAGGTCCCCGGTGGGCCAGAGAGGCAGAGGGTCTGAAGTTGATGGCAGAATTCTTCACCTGCGACCTGGGAAGGTCGGCACGGAGGGGGGCGGGGCCCCGGGGGCAAAGCTGGCGGCCGCGCGGCGCGGTGCTGCTGGCCGGGGGCTCCCGGGTGGGGGGTGGGGCTGGGCTGGGCTCTTTCGCTCGCTGGCTCAATGACAGAATTCTTCACCTAGGATCCAGGGGGGTGGCTAGGCGCACGGGGCGAGAGGATGCGAGGGGCTTGGATCCGGGGCGGGGCCCAGGCTAAGCCGCAGTCGGCCTGGGTGCTCGCCGCCGGGACGCGTGGGGCTCCGGGGTGGTTGGGGGCTGGGCTGGGCTGGGCTCTCTCTCTCACTCACCTTGGGCAGCGGGCGGCGGGCAGGGGCAGGGCGGCGCGGAGGGGGCTGGGGTCGTCCCGGCCGGGGCGCAGGCCAAGCCACAGTCGGCCTGGGTGCTCGCCACCGGGACGCGTCCACCACCTTGTTTTGAGACAAGGTCCCTCTCTGGCCTGGGGCTCAAGCGACTGGCCAGCATGGACAGCAAGTCCTGTCTTGGCCAGAGCTGGACACGCATGTCATCGTGGCTGGACTTGTTTTTCACATGGGGACCAAGCTCAGGTCCTTGTGCGTGCATGATTATGGCAACTGAGAACTGAGACTTTAGGCACACCTATAGGAATTATTTCATTAAAGGAGACCCCCAAGCAAGCCTGCAGGGGGTTACCTTATTCATGTGGGAAGATCCAGTCCCTGGTGGGTGGGATCGCTCCTTGGGAAGGTGGATAAAATGGAGAGAATTAGTTGATTTGGGCGAACAGCTAAGCTAGAAAGTATGTCTCTGAGCTCTGGCTGTGGATATGCTGTGCAAATTTCCTTGCTCCTGATGTTGGTATGAACTCTAACCAGGAACTGTGGCCATGGATTCACACCTGTGGTTTGGCTCACACAATAGATCCAGAACCAGCCCTTAAAAACAGAGACCCCACTTGATAGATTTAAGTTTGGAAATGGATCTCGATGGGAGACCCCACCAAGGAGGTTAATAGGATCTGATAAGGAAAACAGATAACTGGACAGACTCCTGATTATTTTAGGGTGACCAGAACCAACCATCAAACCGAAATTCTTCCCCGCTGCACTCCAACTGTTAAAAGCTTGCACCCCTGACTCCAAATCTGTAGTAATTTCCATCTCATCTTTGTGGGCGAAGCCTGGGTTCTTGTTCTATCTCCTCCCATGCCCTCCCTCTTTTTCTTCTTCTCTTTTTCTAACATCACGTATTTCTTACAGCAATGGGAATGAGACTAAGACACAGCTAGAACTTCACCAGCTGACCCCCCCCATATCCCCAGCTCATGCCACCGGACGGACCCTTGATCGTCTCTAACAGCCGCCTATGGTCATTCCAGTCGGTCAGCAGCACCCATTGAGCCTGCTTGTGAGAACCTTCCCCAGTCTCAGGAAACCTGCTGTGGTGGGATAGGAGATAAAAATAAATCTGCAGAACGTTGGGCCAAAGATGCCAGACACCAGTGGGAACATGCTGTCTGGTTGCTGCTACATAAAGTGCAGAGACAGACAGCGCGTTGATCTGACGGGAGTCAAGCTGGGGTCTCTGTGGGGTGGTGGTTGGGAGGGTGGGGGAGGAGCTCTGCTTCCTCATCAAGACCTTGGGCTCTCTGCTGGGTCCAGTTTGTAAAAACGCACCAGCCACATATGTAGCGAGTACACACTTGGCTGCATGGCCTCAGTGTCCACAGAAAGCAATTCAGACATAAAGACGTTTGGTTTCTGGCTACACTCTGGGTTGCAAGATGGCTGAGTGGCAAGTTCTGGGAACAGCCTCCATCACCTGGGATGCTGCTCAAACCAGGACCCGAAATGCACTTTGTAGCTACTCCCTCCACCCCCAGGTGACCTAAAATGACATCCGCTCAAGTGCCCTCTGAGGACCTGGCACTCTGGGAGACCAGAACCCTGCTCCAGTGTAGATAAGAATGCAAGGGCCACAGGCTCACATTATCCAGGGTCCAGCCAAGAGGGACCTGGGCCCGCTGCCCAGGCCTGGACTGGTGACACCATTGACCTGTTTTGCATTTGCCACAAGTGATGGTTCACTCTGCCTGGCTGGGTGTGGGGGTGGAGGTCAGTGGTAGTCATAGCTGCAGGCCGGCCTGGGTTCAAATCCTCCCTGGCCTGACATTGGGCTCTGCACAGAACTAGTTCTGACATTAGACCTGAAGGACAGCTGACAAGGAAGGACCTTGTGGCAGATGGGACCCTGGGCGCTGGCCCCAGATCACCGTCCATGAAGGTCACAGCCATGACAGTGTCTCTGGGCCTGAGAGTCCCAGCTGACAACCTGGGGTTCCAAAGCACCTGTCAAAGGACACTAGGGAGATCATGGGATGGCGGGCTAGGGACCCTCAGCAGGGAACAGCTGTGCCCTGTTGCCCTTAGATCAAGGGGTCAGCTCGGGAGCCACCCAGGGAGAGGACGGAGTCTGGCCTTCTTATTCCTTGCCTTCTGTATACTCCCCCGAAAGGTCAGGGCCCATCACCCAAACTTTTAGGGGGAGACAGTTCCTCAGAGCCCCACCCCAGGGATCCCACATGCACCCAAATTTCCAGGGAGGCTCAGACTCAGAATCCAGATAGTTACTATAGAGAATCATAAGGACCAGCATTGATTAGGCACTTACTGTCTACTGGATGTTGCTCAAGGCACTCAGTGAGTGCAAGCCACCCTTGGATTGGAAGTAGGGACTCTTTGCACCCTGAATTTGTACATCAAGACAACATGGCACAGACAGGCAGTTGGGGACTAGGACAGAGGCAGTAGCAAAGAGCACCTGGCCAACCTGCTGCTTTGGTTTTTGTTGCAGTCCACCTGTATGGCTGCTGACAAATCACCATCAAACAGCTTAAGGGAACAAGGGGTTTATTTTCTTATGATAGTCAAGTTACAGTTCTCAGTCCAGCTTTATGGGAGAATGTGCACCAACACCAGGGCTGAGGGAACTGGCCACACCATCTCCACGTAACAGCAGAGAGAAGGACGAGCCTTACTTGCCAGATCAGCATGTCTGGCCAAGTGTACACAAGGATGCCAACTTCCTCAACCAGCTTTCTGTATTTTATTCCAGGGCCTAATCTCACTCACCTGGGCCTTCCCTGTCAGCTAGACAATCTCCTGCAGGTCTAATCAAGGCCTAACTCAACCACTAATTCTTTACAAATGTGTCCAGAGCTCAAACCTTCAACTATCAAGTTGACACCTGTGCTTAACTCTGACAGTTCTGGACACAGGACCCTGGTTTGTAGCGTTAAAGTGACTTGGCGACAGAAGCCAGTAGTGGTGTGGAGGGCATTTAGAGAAAGAGGCACTGGACACTCAGGGAAAACTCCAAAGATTGCTCTGTAAGATTCTGCTGCCCTCCCCAGGGCACAAGGGAAGGGTATAAGCCTTCGAGATCCACCCCAGCTCCATAATTTCCCCCATCTCAGTCATAGTGCCCCCAAAGCACACACAGGTATATGTATTCATACACATGTGCACAGTACATGCACTCACACACATGCACACACGCAGGTACATATGTTCACACACACACACAGGTACCTGCAATTACACACATGCACACATGCAGGTACATACATGCACACACAGGTACGTGGACTCACATGCATGCATGCAGGTACATATGTTCACACACATACACACAGGTACATGCACTCATACACGCACACATGCAGGTACATACATGCACACACAGGTACATGCACTCACACACATGCACACATGCAGGTACATACATTCACACACATACATATGCAGGTACAAACATTCACACACATACACACACAGGTACATACATTCACACACATGCTCACATGCAGGTACATACATTCACACATATGCACACACAGGTACATACATTCACACATATACACACACAGGTACATACATGCACACACAGGTACATGCACTCACACACATGCACACATAGGTACATGCACTCACACACAGGCACACACAGGCACATGCACTCTCACACATGCACACATGCAGATACATACATGCACACACAGGTACATGCACTCACACAGGTGCATGCACAGGTATATGTGTTCACACACATGCACGGGTACATGCATTCACATACATATACACAGGTACATGCATTCACATATACACATATGGATAAATGCTTCCACATAATGAACACATGGATACATGCATAAGTACATGCACACACACACACACAGGTACTTGCATCCACATACATGCACAGATCATGTACCTACATACACACCAGCACATGCATCCACACACATGCATTTACCACACAGGTCACCAGCTACCATGCAAACAAGCAGGTGAGCCCGCGGGCTCAGGACACGCTTGGGCTCAGGAGCCATTCTTTGACTGTCAGCAGCCTGCTGAGACGTGCGTCCCACTGGCAGCGGTGGGCGGCAGGGGCCTGGCATTTAGAACAGAGGCAGAGACCCCCCTCTGTGTCTCTGAACTGAGCCTGGACAAATAGCAGTCACTTCCAAATCCATTTCTCCAAAAGGTCACCAGCCAGACACCCACAGGAAACCTAGCCGTGACTGACGCTTGCCTGGTGGCCCCTTGCCATCCATTTCTCCACCACACACCACCACTCCCTGTCGCAGAAAGCTGTGCATGGGCAGGAGGGCACCAGCCAAGACCCCCACTTGTCAGGGCCTGCCATCCCAGCTCCCTTTCCCCACCCACTCATGGGGCAGGCTACTCTTCCATCTCTGCGTTCAGAGTGATGGGCGTCCCGGCCATACACATAGGCTGGTCTCAAAGCTGCGGGACCCTGAACTCAAAGCCTCATGACCACACTTTGGCCCCACAGCAAGCCCAGTCCCCACTCTGCCCTGGCTCTAACTGTTCTTGTCCCTCCTCAGTCTGCACAGAGGTCACAAGGCCACAGCTCATCACTCTGGCCTGTACAATCCAGGAAGCTTTGGCTACCACTGCTATGTGGGCGGCATGCAGGGGCACACTGAGGCCTCTCCACCTGCCTCCAACCAGCAGAAGAGGAGGGGGTCTCCCCCCAGGTACAGAGGGGGAGACGGTCAGCGAGACAGATGATCCACACCCTGTGCAGCAGAGGCTCTGCCCGTGGCAGGACACGTCTCCTTCCTTCAGCAGGAAGGGGGAACTGCTGGCCAGGCAGCTGTGCGTGCAGCCCACCCAGCCTCCAAGAGGAACTCACATCCGTGTCCATTCATGTGTCCATCTAGGCTTCCCGCAGCCCCTGAGCAGGACAAAGCCTGGCATGGAGCTGACCCTCCGAGGTAGGATCAGCCTTCTGGCGCTCTGCTCACCGACAGGGTAAGTACAGAATCATCCAGGACCAAAGAGAACCGCAAGCTGCATTGTATGTAGAGGTAGGAGCCCCCAAGACAGCAAAGGAACCCTGCTCTGGGGGAGGGAGGATGTGGAGGATCCCTGTCCATGAGCCCTTTTCCTGGGAAGACACCATACAACCATCCTTCCATCTCAGATAGGAGCTACACGACAGACCAAAGTAATGATACGCTAAGGCCACCTTGATGAACCAATGAGTTTTCTGGGGTGACTTACAAGAGTTGGGTGAGGGTTACTGACAGAAGCAGGGCTGTATCAAAGGCAGTCAGGTCACCAGAAAGCCCCCCCTCAGCCTGGGCGGCAGCTTCCCCAGACCTGAATAAACGGAGACAGATGTGTTCTAGGCCCTCGCAGTCCCCCCACCCTCTGAGGGAGCTGCTGGTTTGCAGACACAATCTTCTTGAGCAATAACAGCGGCTATTGGTTCAGAGGAAAGACGCTGTACTTGTTACTCTGTGGCTGTGAGAGAACATCCAAAGTCAAGCACCTTACGGAAGAAGAGGAGATTTATTCAGCTTATGTTTCCAGAGGGGAGACACAGTCTTTCATGGCAGACACAACCTGGCTGGTAGCAGACACTGGAGGAGGCCTGGGTCATTGCAGACATCTCAGAGGCTGAGAACTGCAAGACTCCTGTTATAAAAGCAGACTTCTCCAGGAGGTGGGGACCCATCCACCTCCAGGCCCACCCACCTCCAGCAAGACTCCACCTCTCAAAGGTGCCATGACCTTCCCAAACACATGAGACTGTGGGGACACATTTCAAACCTTGACAGACGACATACAACATCTATCAAAGCCGCTGCTGCTCCCAGAGTGTGGTCAGGAAATGGCCAGGGCAGAAGGATGCTTGGGGTGTGGCCAGGACAGGGGAGTGCTTGAGGGTGTGGCCAGGGCATGGGCAGGGCAGCACTGCATGAAAAGAAAGGAGTTGGAGGGCTGGAGAGGTGGCTCAGCGGTTAAGCCTCTGCCTTGCCGGCGGAAGGTCCTGAGTTTGGATCCTAGACCCCATGTATAGGCGCCGAGTGGAAGCGGGGGCGGCCTTCCTTTCTGGTCCTGGTAGGGCGGAGCCTGTGAATCCCCGGGCAGAGTAAACAAGGAGGAGGTGGAGGCGGTCCATGGTGGTTCCTGAATTCGCCCGTGGTTTACACACACACACACACACACACACACACACACACACACACACACGCACAATTGAAAATAAAATAAAATAAAATAAAATAAAATAAAATAAAATAAAATAAAATAAATAAAATAAAATAAAATAAAAAGAAAGGTGTTGGAGCAGATCCTGTATAACCACCGAGGAGTTCACTGTTCCCCACAGGTCCTGCTGCATCCAGCATCTCAAAGTCTGGACCCAGGGGACCTATCCGTGTGAACCAGGGACAGGTGTCAAAGTCACACCCAGTAACTGAGGGAGGGAGGCAGAGGGCTTAGCCTCTCTCAGCCTCAGTTTCCCCATCAGAGGTGGAAAAGGAAGGAACAGAAAGGCAAGTCTAGGTTCCTGGGTCTTGTCCTCTGACAAACACCACACTTTATGACCTTAAAGATCTGTTCTGTCAGAAATGGCTCGTCCCCAACTAGAAATGGCTGTTCTGGGGTCTAGTAGTAGTAGGAAGAGAAAGTATCTCGGAGTCCAGGGGACAGGAGGTGATTCTGAGCACTGTAATGTTTCTGTCCTGTTCTGACATCCACCAGAGCTTGACAGACACCAGCCACCCCAGCCACAGCCACGAGGAGACACCAGCCACCACGGCACGGTCATGGGGCAGCCAGTGCCATCCAGGAGCTGGGCAAGGTTGGAGATCTTCCCTGGCACCCTAGAACATCCTGCCTGCCAGCCTCAGCTGTTCATCAAGACTGAAATCAGAGCTCCTCCTCCTCCTCCTTCCTCAGCGGCCGGGCCAGAGCAGAGAGGTGTTTTTCCACAGCCTCCTGGCTCCCTCTCTTGGTGGGGTGCCTGCAGGAGAGGATGATCTCCAAATGCCTCAGGGAGGGAGCAGACGGGCCATGCGGTGCCACATTTCCCCCTGCTGGTTGTTCATGGTGCTGCATGAGTCTAAGGGCAATTGGCCCCCCCATGTGGAGGCGCCCTGGGGGGCTCTTGGAAACAATTGTCAGACTGAGCTCTACCACCAACAATAAAAAAAAATCAGTGCTCAAATAATATTTTTAACCCAGAATCCATGCAAACATCTCCATGATACTCCAAGTTTTATTATGGATGGAGATGGAATTTTGCACTGATTGCTCCTTCTGCCTCCAGCTCCAGTGTGGTCAGCATAGCGCTGTGATTTGTCTCTCTTTATTTAAAGTCTAGATATTTCCATTAGCATGGGGTTTTGGCATTAATTTTGATCTTTTAAAATTACATCAAATGTCGTTTGTCTTGACTTCAGGCTTAGCTTTCCATTTTAATTTGTTCTTTGGTGGGTTTTTTTTTTTTCTTTGTCCCAGCACCCCCTTACGTTTTGGGCCTGAGGTACCTGCTTCAGGTTAGTCCTGGCCTCATCCTGGCCCTCTGGCTCTGCCCACCTCTGTTTGCTGTGGACTTTGGTTTTAACTCTGGGAGCTTTGAACCTGTAGACAGATCCCACCTCCCCTCCTTCCATGGTCTCCAGAGAATGGATCAGACAAGGAATAGGATCCCCATCCTCTAGACCCCAAGAAAAGACATCACTCCACCAATTTTAGTGGAGACCAGGGGCTAAGCTCCAGAGTCGAGAGACTTCCAACCTGATGAGACTTAGCAGTCACCGTTCCGAATATAGTGACCTCCAGGGTTCCTAAGAAGAGCCAGATCCCTGAAGTGGCTGGGGGGAGGACAGCTCTCTTACCCCTCCCCTTGCCTGCCCCTCAGGTCCCTGAGCATCTCCCCTATTGGCTGCCGTGACCATGAGACCACAGGCTGGTTGGTGGCTTGGAAGGGCAGAACTGGACTCTGTCAGTAGGGAACCCAGGTGGATGGGTTTTTCCTGCAGCCTCGAGCACCAACTTCCAGTGTGTGGCTTTATCACCCCCATCACCACCTCCACTTTCATTGATGCTTGTGGTGTCTCCCTCCCCCACCTCCTGTGATGCAAGATACTCTCCAGTCTCCTCTCTAGCTTAACTGGACACAACCTTTTCCCAAATAAACCCACACTTGCTGTTTCTTGGAATTGGGACCCAAGATCTTTGAGACCATTTCTCAACTGTCCCCAGAGCTGTGACATTCCAGCTGTTCTCTGGGTTGGCAGAGGCCCAGCCACTTCTCCCAATGCTTGAGAACCCTACTGCAGGGTTCAGAACCACCTCATTTACTGGAAGCTTCCAGGCAGTGCCGGTGACCCTGAGCGTCTGTCGCCTTTCTGTCTCACTAGGTCCTTGCAGCAACAGCCCCCAGAATCCTGGATGGTGTCACTTTCACTAGTATCACTCATGTGACCCTGCTGGATGGGGTCCCGGGGGACCAGGCCACCTGAGATGACTTTCAAGTTCCCACAGCCAGCCGGCTCTCTAGACTCAGACATTCTCGGAGCTTCCGGCTGTACTCCAGGGCGCTCTTGGTCCATGTTCCCAGGCACGATCATTGGTAGAATGAAACAGACAAGACCCACGGGATGCTCAGTTGTCCCCTGTGGCCCTCAAGCAGAATCAGACCCCAGGGGGTCTGGTGTGACAGCTGTGACCAGGTCTCTCTTGGGGGAGAGATGAAGGTCAGTTCCCTCAGCTTCCTGTGGCCCGGGACGCCACACATATCACATGTTCACACCGTCAGCTGTCCCAGGCAATGCCTGGTGACAGGCATGGAGCCCGCAGGACTAACCCTCTCTCCATGTTTATGATCCCTGCAGAGAGAACGGCGGCTTCGGCACGGGTAATTGGTCACACACAATCCCATATTTCATTTGTATTTATCATTATGGCTAATTATGCGGGTCGATCCTGGTCCCTGGGGGAAGTATATAAATAATGTCTAAATCATTTGTGCACAGCTGACTTCCAATAGACCTGTCTGGCTGGGTGGGTTGGTTATAGGCATGTGAATTACACACAGAAATACATGTACATTAGATACATGTACATTTGACCCTTGTGTGCCTCTGTGTGCATGCACATGCCTGCAGATGGGTATGTAGATGCACTTTCAGATTTTCTTACCTCCTCCACTGTAGGGTACATTCCGAAGGAAGCTGGTTGTCACAGTTTGCATGTGAGCTGCCCCCATGGGCTCACTGTTTGAATCTTGGCAGCATCATGTCTTCCAACATTTCGTCACTTTGTTTCAAATAAAGTTTCCTTATTACTGTGCAGTCGGTTAGGATTTTATTTCATTCTTGACTAAAACTTCAGGAACCTAAAAATGTCTTTCCCAGACCCTGGCAGCTATCTACAGAGCCAGTGCGTCAGGCCGACTCTGATAACCCTGAGATGCCCACTCAGGGGTCCAAGCCTTGGTGCGGCCCCTTCTTCGGGATGAGAGTGGGACTTGGGGCTCACTTCCAGCGAGGCAAGCTCAGGAGCTCAGTCCTGCTCCGGATCAGTTTGCACAGGCAATGAAGGGATCTGTGGGTGAGATTAAGAGACTAAAGGACTGGCTGCAGTTCCTTGTCCTGTATGGTAGGCCTGACCCACCAGGCTAAAAGTCTCTCTCTCTCTCTCAATCTCTCTCTCTCTCTCTCTCTCTCTCTCTCATATGCAGATAGATGATGGATGGATGGATAGATAGATAGATAGATAAATAGATAGATAGATAATAGATAATAGAAGGACGGACAGACGGACAGATGGACAGACGGACAGACGGACAGACAGATAGACAGACAGACAGACGATAGATAGATAGATAGATAGATAGATAGATAGATAGATAGATAGATGATAAATATCTCCTCTTTCCCTCTCTTCTCTTTTCTCTATTCTCTCCTTCTCTTCCTCCTGATCTTCTTCCTCCTCCTTTCTCTCTTTTTCTCCCTTTCTCGCTCTCTCCCTCTCTGCCTTTCTTCTCTCTCCTTTCTCTCTTCTTCCTTTTCTCTCTTCATCTTCTCTCTCTTTTCTCTCTCTCTCTTCTCTCCATTCTTCCCTTTCTCTCTTTCTCTCTCTCTCTCTCTCTCTCTCTCTCTCTCTCTCTCTCTGTCCCTCTTTCTCTCTTTCCAGCTGAACTGGTAGAAGCAGGCCTGCCAGGAACTCCATGTTGACAAGGCAGTTAATTCTGTCAACTACCCAGCAAGCATGGGGCAAACCTTCCTTGCCCAGCTCCAGCCTGGGATAAAATCCTACAGATGTCAGTTCAGCCTTTGAGGCCCGGAAGAAAGAAACCCCAGATAAACTGCACTGCACTCCCAGCCCACGAACTATACAGGTTGACAAATGGGTGTTGTTTTAAGCCACCAGCTGATATAATGAGCCTATTAAAACCTCTTTAAAATGCAGTAAAGAATGTGCTTCCACCGCGTCCATCACTGGCTCCCACCTCAGGACGGCACTGGGGGATGGAAGCATTGCAAGCCCATGAGGGGCTGGTGATGGTCGTGACCCCCGAGGGACTGGTGATGACCACACATTGCAGGGGCCCAGGACCGAACCAAGGTGCCCACAGAACACTAGAAAGAAGCAAATGGCATAACCAGGCTCGCCCCATTCCAAGAACACTGTGGTTTCAAACACACCTGTGAACCAGTTAGGTAAAGATTATACATCTCTGCTTTTGGATCTTCTTAGGGAACTGAGTTCTCTCTCTCTCTCTCTCATCAACATGCGTGGCATCATACCGAGCCAAGGCCTGGGGCTTGGAAGCAGAAGGACTCAGAACATAGAGCTCCATGAACCCCAAGACCCGCCTGTTAAGACCACACCAGACACACGTGGACAAAATCCAGATCCCAGGAGCCAACAGGTGACAGAAACACCCAGGTGGCCCTGGAGCTTCGTGGAGGTGAGCGAGTTGGTCAAGAAAGAGGTCACCCTGGAATGGGTGACCACCCACTGCCACACTTCTACGGGCTCTCCCTTCACACCAGACTCCCCATTCTCTTGCGGCTACCTGGGCCACCTTGTCTCCCCCATGGAGTGAGCGGCTCTGTGGAGCTTCAGCTATGACGGGGAGAAATGACCATCGCTAGGTTCAATCACGGTGTCTCTCCCCAGCCCACGCATCCCTCCCCAGCCCCACAGCCCTCCCCAGCCCATAGTGTCCCTCTCCAGGCCAAGGTCTTGTCCTTTAACTGTCCCCAGTGGTATTAGGCACAGGGTCACAGGAGCCTGTGTGGCCAAGAAATACTCATTCGGAGTGTGGACAGCAGAAAGCCAAAATGAGGAAGGTCCTGTCGAGCTCTGCCTTTCATTCTCCGTGTATTTTGCTTGCCATGAGCTCTGCACACCGAGAGGATTGTGACAAGTCGGAGAGCAGGTAAAAGCCACAAGTCTGGCGAGATGCAGGAGGCTTGGAATCAGGACATTGGCAGAGGCCCTGTGGCAGCGTCCTAGAGACCTGCGCATTTGGCCTGCTTGTTCGCCGTGGGTCAAGGAAGATCCCAAGAGACACTTCACCTCTCTGGGGGACTCCGGAAAGCTAGTGCCAGGCAGGAGAAGGGGAGCTTCTTTACTCAACGATTTACCCTCTGAGAAGTCATCCTGCCCCCAAAGACTGAGGCACCTGCCAGCTCAGATATCCCAGATGAAACCCAAGTGGGGCACACATGCAACCAGACGTGGACTTAGGAGGGACTGGTGGAGAGGAGAGAGGGTGAAGCAGGCAGGAGGAGCACGAGGTTGGGGAGCAGGGAATGAAAACACATGGAGTCATTGTGTTTGTGGATGATAGTATCAAAGAAAATCAAAAATAAATCAAAGTAAAAACTCAGAAATTAATTAAAAGACTGCGATAGATGGGAGCATACGCCACCGCTCTGTCCCTCATGAATTCCAGCGGCTCTCAGAGAGCGGCAGGTGTCAATCATCACAGCCTCCTCTCTCAGCCACTGGGCCAATCAGAATACCGCATCCTATCAAGCCACATCCACTGGTGTTTGTTTGTTGTGCACGCAGAGGAGCACGAGGTGCCCCCTGCCCATCAGCATGGGGGAGGGGGCTGCACAGAGCCCTTCTCTCCCCCACTTTGTTCCTAGAGACTTGACTCATCCCCCACGCTTCTGGGCCGGGTGGGGGGTGAGAATGAGGGTCCGGCTAGTCTCCCAGAAGGTCCCTGACCTCTGGCTGGCCTCCCCCAGCACCTCTCTGTGAACCCAGAGCCCATCCCACCTTAAGGACCCACAGCATGGACAACCACTGCAGCCTAAGGAAGAATCTGTGTTCTGGGGAGCCCCCTGGACTTGGGCTTCCTGCCTGCCACCACCACGGCTATCCTGAGCCCCGGTGGGGAGTCTAAACAGCTTGTTTCCTGGCTCAGCCCAGACCTGCCCCACCCCTTACAGCCCTCCACTCACAAAAGAAGAGGGAAGGAGGGTCACCAGCAGAGGGCTGTGGCCACTAACAGACAGAATCTCCCAGGGGCACGTGTGACAACTTGGAGCCCCTAGAAATGCCTAGGGTGGGAAAGGAGGAGGGAGGCTAGGAGAACCAATGAGCACAGCACATCTGGAGGTGGCCAACCAATAGGACGGAACCAGGGGGCACCAGAGGGTGTCGACTTGGGAGTGGGGACTGAAAACCCCCAAAGCTTTGTGTGTGTGTGTGTGTGTGTGTGTGTGTGTGTGTGTGTGTGTGTGTGTGACCCAGGGTAGCACAGAGACCATAGGTCACAGACTGCAGGGTCTCTGCCTTGCTCACCCCAGCCCTAACCCCAGGACCCAGCCAGTGGACAGGAGGGAGGTGGAGGAAAGGGAAGAAGGCCAGGCCGGTGTCTGTAGCTGGTCCTCGAAGCTTTGGGCAGGAAACAAGCAAGTTGTGTGTCAAGTTCTGCTACTTGGATGCTACATACCTGTGTGCCACTAGAAACCTGGGGGCCCTCCCATTTCCTCAGGGTGGAGACGGGTAGAAGAAGAAAGTGACCTGCCTGTGTCCAGCCACTGTCCTTGGCCACACAAGTCCTGAGGAAGGGAGTCCGGCTCCCTGCTGAAGGAGTCCTGAGCCTTGGAGCAGTGATTCCCCCCTTCAGGCCAGAGCAAGAGAGTCAAGACCCCACCTGGGGCCGGATCTGGGAGGAGCTTTGCTTTTGCAGGTGGCCACTCTCTATGTGGTCTCCACACAGACTCCAGATTGCAGGATCCCGGGGGCTGCTTCCTTTGCACACCTCAATATTCCCTCTGTACACCACCGTGCCTCATAAGCTATAATCCAAATACCTAGCCCCCCGCTGCTCCCACATATGTCCTTTGACTGTGGAGCACCTCCACACCAGTCCCAGACCCTTACTGAGTCCCTTTCACCCTCCCCTTTTGCAGCCTCCCTATTGCCTTCCCAGCTGGCTCACTTTCCATCACGCTTTGAGCTTAATTAGGTGTGATGGCTGGAGACGGGGCAGCTGCCTTGTAACTGTAAAGACCGGGAAAATTGCAATGATTCTCTCGCTTGCGCTACGATGCCTCGGTGCCTCGTTAGTGCTTCTGTCCTTGCTACAGAGTTTAGTTGTCAGGTGGGTCTGTGGGTCTTGTGGGTCACAGCTGGGTCTGACTGGAGTGACCCAGGTGTTCGTCCCTCTTCTCTCTGGACTAGCAGAGAGCCCGGGACGTGGAACAGACTCTAAGAGAGGAAGGTGAGGGTTGGGACAGGTACATCAGTTTCCAGCCTTGTATTAGCAGCCAAGTCTGGGCAGGAGGCTCTGGGATCTCCCAGGCTCTGCCCACCAGGGCTGGAAGTGCAGGCTTCTGCCATTTGTACCTGGCGGTTTTTGTGTGGGACCTGGGATCTGAACTCAGAATCCTGTGCTTGGGAGACAGAGTCTTAACCCCTGAGCCATCTCTCCAGTTTTTCACTTGGGCTCTGGGGATCCGAACTCAGGTCTTTTTGTTTGTGAAGCAACTTTTTTGCCATCTGCCTGGGACAATCCAAGCTCTTACTCTATGGAACTGCTGGACTGGGTGTAGCCCACTGTTCTACCATGAGAAGTTCAGTATTGCAGAAGGGACATCAGTGGATCCATCTGTTTGTGTTCGTTCAGGTTGCAAAGTGGCTGCCACGTCTCCAGCCATCACACCTGAGCTTAAGGCATGATGGGAAGTCAGCTGGGAATCCAGCAAAGATTACAGAATGGGAGGATGAGTGTGTGGGGGGGGGGCTCCAGGCAGCAGCCATAGCTCAGCTGGGGGGAGGAAGGGGTTTAATGAGGGAAGGAAGCAGGAAAAGGGCACATTGCTGAGACCCCAGAGGAGAGAGGTGTAACCCACAGTGCCAATGCAGGATGGTGCACAGGGAGCCGCGCAGGACGCCTTGCAGCCTCAGCCACAACCTCGACTTTGTCCAGGGCAGCCGGAGCCATGGAGGAGTCACGCCTTTCCACAGAGTCCATCCTGAGGGTTGGGTGATGATGAGGGCTACAGACTGGGGTGAAGGGGCTGGACTCGGGCGGGTTGTGTGAGTGGTGGGGGGAGGAGAGGAGTGGTGACCACTTTCCAGAACGACCCTATTGCCCAATATGACCAGCAAAGACTCTAGGCCGCTCTGAAGGCACTTGGCGGCTCCGCCCCTCACTGCACCCCTCTCCCTGCCGACCCCCAGCTTCACCTGTGAACGCGACTGTTCCATCTGCCCCACTGCGGACCAGGTCTGGACTCACTCAGTCCCTCTGGGGTCCAGTGAGCAGTCCCTGGGGGATGCTTTGAGGGTTCACTGCCTACCCCAGGGCACCTCCAAAGCCTGGGTCTGTCTCACTACAGGGCAATACCACCCAGCCTCTCTCTGGGCATCCTGAGGGTCCCACAGCCCTCACACCCATCTGGCTGGGGCAGGCTGTGACCTCTGAGCCCCCCAGGGAGGAAGGAAAGGACCATAAACCGCCCCCCCCACCCCAAGCCTGCACGTTCCTCTGACCGCAGACTCTGGGAAGAGGGAGGGTAACGGCTGGTCGTGGCCCCGGGTGCCAGGGCGGCCGGCCGTATTTCATCCTTATCTCTCCCTCCGGACATGAAGACAGGACTTTAGGGTTCTGGTTCCCAGACATTCTGTAGGCTTTTGCTAAATATATACGTGCAGCTCCAACACGTTCCGCCAGAGATGCAGGGCGAGATAGCATTCTCCCTGCTGAGGGAGGGTCCCGGGGTCTGAAACTGACCCCAAGGGGTGAAGGTCTCCTCTCTGGAGCCCGGGCTGGCGGAGGTTCAATGGGCCCATCTCCGCTTCTAATTCTAAACTTCCTGGAGGACGGCAGCCGAGCCAACATAAATCACGCTGCCTCTGGCAGCTGGAGTTGGGGAAGCATTAAATTATCTGACGTCTCTGATCACCTCCTCCTCTCCTTCAGGGGGCTGGGGAATGCCGTCAGCTGCAAAGAAAACTCCCACCTAGCTGGAAGCCCAGCCCACCTCAGACACTGAGGCCCTGGGACCCCAGGGTGGGCACACAGGCCCCCCATGCCATTGGACCATCGGGGAACCAAGTATGCTAGGATCCTAGGCTCCTACCTGGTCAGGGCCTTGCTCTGGCCCTCGCCCTCCTTCTGAAGGAAAGTCAGCGTTGGGTGGCTTTTACTTGGTGCGGCATGGTACGTGACTAAGACCATCAGAGAGCCATGGTGTGGCTGAACGCAATCAGATCCTTCCAGAAGGTCTCAGGATGGGGACATCTTGTGCCAGTGTGTGTGTTGGGGGGAGCTTGCTGAGCTGGTGCCAGGGCAGCCTGGGGTCCCCTTGGGAGAAGGAACAGCACAGAACGCACCCAAAGCAGCAGGTGGCTGGAAAGAATGGCCTGAGAACAGCACCGAGTAACACTCAGAGCCCGACGGAGGGCGGGGCGGGGGGGCACACCATGCTGCAGTCCCCCAAACATAATGGTCTCCAATAAAGGCCACTGGACAACCAAAGGAGAGGACAGAAGCCTGTGTGGCCAGCGTGCACCTCTTATCTGAAGAGTGATTGACAGATAGTGAGCTAACCCAGGCCCCCAGTCTCATCTCAGGAGACTGGGTCAGCCTGTCTTGTGACTGGCATTCTTTGCTGGGAAGGAAGACAATTTGTAGGTCTGTTGCAAGAACCACAAAGATACTTCGTGGCACAAACATTTCTAAATTTTTAAAATAGTGTGTGTGTGTGTGTGTGTGTGTGTGTGTGTGTGTGTGTGTGTGTAGACCCAAAGGTGACTTTGGGAATCATCCTGGGTTGCTCTACCTCCTCTTGGCTTTGCTTTGGAGTTCCCCAGTCTCTACCTTCCAGAGCCAGAAGTACAGGCCATTGTCATTTCTGCCCGACCTTTTTACATGGGATCCAGGATCTGAACTCAAGTTCTTCTGCTTGCAAGGCAGAGTCTTAATCTCTGAACCATCTCTGCAGCCCAGCACAAACATATTTGCGCTATGTAAATATGAGTCTTCGTCCACATGTGCTGGATGCGAAATACACTGTGGTCCACACAGAGTTGGATATGGTTTACCAACCTCCATAGCTTGAGGAAAGCCAGTTTTAACAGGTGAGTTTGTTGAGCTCAGCCCTTCCCTGCACAGGTGATGTAAGATTTCCTGGGAAGGATGCCGCGACACTGAGACTTCACCCAGTCTTCCTCCTTTTGCTGCACCTCTGGGGAGACACTCAAAAGACCCCAGACTCTCGGTTACTCTGCATGCTGTCAATAAATTCACAGTACCACTTATGGAGACAAGGGGTTTTAGTTCCGCTTACAACTGTCCTATTATATTTCTTATTCCAGCTTGGTAGAAGAGCTCATACCAGCACCAGGGACCAAAAAACCTGGCCATGGCAAATTCACAGAACTGCTGCGAGAGAAGCACATCTCAATTGCCAGGCAGCAAGTCTGTCTGAGTGTACCGAAGAACGCCAATTCCCTAAATCAGCTCTCTCCATCTTCTCTGCCTGCCACCGATTAGACGATCTGCTACAGGCCTGCTCAGGGCTTCACTCAGCTATGAATTCTTTACAAATGTGTCTAGCATTCGTTCCTTCAGTTGTCAAGTTGACAGCTGGCACACGGACCTTTCCTGCTTGACGTGTGTGTGCGGGGGGAGGGGGTAAAAATGGCATCCCCCACTCCATCCTTGACTCTCACACCATGGTTTGGAGCTCCTGAGAAAGATGGAGCTGAGTGTTTGTACTGTGAGTTTCACGTGAGAATAAGCTGGGCTGTGACTCGGCGGGTCGAGTGCTCACCCGACATGCGCATGGCCCTGGGTTCAAGCCGCAGCTCCACATAAGCCAGGTGCAGGCCCTGCAGTCACACCTTGGGAAGTAGAGGCAGGAGGATTGATGGTCATCCTAGGCTACTTAACAAGTTGCAGACTCAACGATACATGAATAATGAGGATAAAAGTCAAATACCATTCGCATAATGTTAACATGCCTCTGAAAAATACTGTCAGCTGCGCGAAGAGCAAAACAGCAGGAAAGTATCTGGCAGGAAAGGCTCAGAACGCCGAGGTCAGTTAGAAAGAAGCAGGCAGGTGGATGGCATTTGTGGTCTCTGAGCGACACCTACTGGCGGCTGAGCTCCTGCCTGCCGCAGCCGCGTGCGACAGCGCCATCTGGTGGGAGCCCACTCTGAGCCAGCTGGGGAGGGTTTTCTTTGTGCATCTAGTACGGGGGTGAAGAAAGGGCCGCCGCCCCCAGGGACTTGGCCCCGCAGGGTCTGGAGCTCTCTTAGGTGCCAGAGTCTGAACACCTGTCCATCCATCTTGCTTGTTGCACTGCCTGACACAGCCCACAGGTGTGTTGTGTGGATCCCACTAACGCTCAGAGAACAAGGGGCTTTCTGGTGTTACCATAGGAGCCCACGCGCGCCGGTACACTCTGAACTCGCAAGGTGAACGTGCAGAGGTGCATGTCAATGCAATGACTTCAGAGCAACATTCTCACTCCCTCTGGGTGGTGGGCATCCCTGGGCGAGCAACTGGCCTTCTCTGAACAAGTGGACACAGCGCCGAAGCAACTGGACCCTGCGAGGCAGCAGTTCCCCTGGAGAAACCCCTTGGAAAGGTTCTTCTGTTCAGTGCTGTGCTACACTCGAGGTGAGGCCAGCCGCCCTTCGCAGAGCCATCCGCTGGCTTTCCGAGGTGTCTCTCCCTACAGGGTTACCAAAAATGCTCCTGCAGGTGTGAACCAGAAAGCCGGGGAAGGCTCAGGGAAAGTGTTTAGCTTTGGAGAACTCCAGGGTCTTAGGGTCTTTTCCGTCTTCATGTGTATGTGCACCTGTATGTGCGTGTATCTGTATGTGTGTGCACTTATAGGTGTGTGCACATGTGCAGATACACGTGTGTGTATATGTGCATGTGTATATTGACATGTTTGTGACATGTGGGGTGTATGTTGCATCATGTGGAGGCCTTGATTCTCATTTCTAGGGAGCCGTTGGCCTTGGTTCTTGAGACAGGGTCTCTAGAGGGTCTAGCGAGGCTGTCTAGTCAGTGAGCTCCAGGGATTTGCCTGTCCTCGGCCTCCCCAGCACTGAGATTGCCACACCCAACATTTTTACACGGGAGCCAAATGCTGGTGTTTGTGCTGGTGCTGAGACTTCTCGCGGCCTTCAAGACAGATCTTCAACATTAGCTCAGTATGCAGACACGTGGAGGATTTGCTCCTTCCTGCTGTCAGGTCCCATGTTGCCTGGCCATTTCCAACCTTGGGGACAATCCTAGGTACCTGCGACTGCTCATGGCCTAGACAAGCAAGTGCTTATTCCTTTGAAACAGGGTGCCATGTAGCCCAGGCTAGCTTGGGACACGCTGTAGTTAGGGATGGTCTTGAACTCTTGACTCCCCGGCTGCACCTCTTAAGTGCTGGGGTTGTGGCTGTGGTGCTGAGGATGTAGCGCAGGCACTCGTGCACGCCAGGCAGGCACGCTACCAGCTAAGCAACATCACAGCCCCTCATGTGACTTTAACGACTGCAAAATGTGCCCACCTTTCTGCGGGCAGTCCTGGGAGCGTTCCCAGTCATGTGCTTCCAGAAACAGCTGTGGTGCCACATGCATGTCCCATGGTGTCCTGCGCCAATTTCTGGAAGATGATTTACATATGGAAACATGTCCCATGGTGTCCTGGGACCTGTCCCTGGAGAATGATTTAGAAGGGAGGTAGCTGGGCCCAGATCCTGGCACTGCGATATGCACCAGCCAATCACAACTTTGCAAGGACATAGGATTCTATAAAGTCCCCTGTGTAGCAATGGGACATTTCCCAAATACACATTTGCACACAGAGGCACACACACCTGCATGCACAAACATGCACACGCAGTGTACATGTACATGTACATACATATATACACATCCACTAATATGCACAACATGCACACACTCGAGCACATATACACAAGCAAACACACCCACACATGCATACTACACACACACACACACACACACACACACACACACACACTCATTTGTACACACAGTTGCATGCATGCAACACAGCCCCAACTACTACTAGGAATCTATCACTTTAGTTTCAGATTTAGAATACACATCAACCAACAGATCCAGGAGAATCCTCCCCTCATGTGGCAATGTGTTTTGTCAGCTGGGATGCTGGGACTGTTGGGGCAACCAGGGTCCAGAGAGTGATGCACGTGAGCCCCCATGCCCAAACCCCAGACAACTCCAAGGGCTTGGGAAGGAAGAAGGCCACCCTTCCTGAGGCTCCTAAGATTGTGGCTCTGACATTTCCACCGGACACAAACCAAGGTGCTAGCTGGATGTTAATGGATTCCAGCCGCCTCTACCTGCTGCTGCTCTGGTCCTGCTCACTGCGGGGGGCCGAACCAAGCCTCTGGAATTTTCCTCTCGCCCGAGAGCCTGTTTTCCTGTGCCGCAGAGTTGGCTCTGGAAATGGGCACAGATTTCTGCCAGTCACTCAGAAAGCCACGCACTTGATATCCAAGCCAGCAAGTTTACAGGAAATGATTTATCTCCCACTTTGGGACTTATTAGTTCTGGATGGGGGACTCTTCTGTATAAAGCTTGCTGAGAATGTATGAGCCTCTCTGGAACGGAGGAGGGTATCGATTCTCAGCGAGAAAACATCTTAAGCAAATTAAGTGCTGGTGGTAGCAATGTGGATAATGGCTGCCATTTTTCAAGTGTCTGCTTGGTGCCAGGCATTTAATCTCCCCGATGGTGGGGGGGGGGAGTGCAGGCAGATTCTAACCTCTGAACATTTCACATGAGGAAACTGAGACCCCCAGAAGCCACCCGTGCCTAGCTCAGGACCACGCAGCTGGTGGGGAAGGCTGATCCATGAGCCAGCGAGGCCAACCCCTTCCCACAGCACCACGCGTGGGGGAGGGTGGGAGGTGGGGGTCTCCAGAGCACAGTTCCTATCGGTCATTCCTCACCTAAACAGGTAGTGAAGGAGAGGATGAGGCCCACGTTGTGGGTGGAGAAACAGAGTCTCCAGAGGTGACCGTTGGTCCTGGGAGTGTACAACTAATAAGGTGGGCTTGGGGGGAGACGGCTCAGTAAGCAAAGGGCTTACTACAGAAACACAGGGCACTGAGTTGGAGCCTAGCACCCATGTATTAGAAGCCGGGTGTGATAGGTGCTTGTAACCCCAGCACTGGAGACAGAGGTGGAGAGTTCCTGCAGCTCCGCTCACAGATAGTTTAGCAAGACCCTAGCACAGTCAGAGACCCCATCTCAAAAAACGAAAGGTGCTGGCAGCTAATGAACAACACCTAAGGTTGTCATCTGACCTCTACACACACATATGTGCCATCACACAAACGCACACACGTACACACAAATGCATGTAGCAGCATGCGAATGCATGCATACAGAAAGGACTAGAACCCTGGCCCACTGCGGCCAAGGCAGTGTTAGCAGCGCTGGCAGAACATGGCTGCTCCACCCTGGGGTCGGAGACCACCCAGGCTTTGGGAGGCTCCACGTTAGGCCGGCATAAAGCAAGACTCTCCAAGCCAACCCTGAAGACCTCCGAGCAGCTGAGAGGGGGCATCACGTTCGCCCCATGTTCAGCGTGCTCCGTGCCACATCAGCACCCTGACTTGAGTTGCTCCCAGGTACCAGCAGGGGGACACCCTCCTCTAGAACGCTCTGGATAAGGTCTGCAATGGACGAAGGGGACAGTGGTCAGCAGCCAGAAGTCCTACTCAGAAGTCCAGGACACCCAGGATCCTAGGCAATCTAGAGACTCTGGCAAGAAGGAACAACTCAGCATCTTGGGACAGGGGGCACCAGAGACTGGAGAGTCAGAGAGTGAACCCCCCACCATGGTTCTGGGTGAGACGTCCAAACCACCCATTCCCAGCCTCAGCCTGTATTGCTACCTTTTCAAACTTCCACTGCTTTGGGCTGGGGAGAGACTCCGGAGTTAGAGTGTGTGTCTTGCAAGCAAAAGGACCTGAGTGTGGATCCCCCAGATCCCACCAAAAAAAAAAAGTCAGGTGGATATGGTAGCAGCTCACAATTCCAGCCTTGGAAGGTGGAACCTGGGAAATCCCAGCGCAAAGCCATGAGGAGGTAAAGCAATTCAGGATGATTCTCCATGTCACCCTACACAAACACACACACTCAAGTTCTAAACCCTAACAAAATGCTGGACATAGACCATCACCTAGGCGAACATTGTGTCAGCAACGAAAGTGTGGACAACAATAAAAGAATCCTTCATAAAAAGTGTGAAGTGAAACAAGTGGGAGCACAGCATTGTGGGTAACTAACTTCAGGTCAGGTATCTGTGAACACATTCAAGCAACAGGTAACATGAGTGGAGTTGTTTCTGTGGTGTGTGTGTATGTGTGTGTGTGTACACGAATACGTGCACACTGGACACTGAACCCAGGGCTCAGCGCATGCTAAGCAAGCCCTCTACCACCAAACTACATACCCAGACCTAATGCAGGGAGTTGACACTATATCTCAAAGGAAACCTGTCCAAATGACTTTGCTCCAACTCAGAAAAACTTCAGCAAAGAGTTTGGAAGTGCCTAATTGAATTGAAGGGAAATGGAGATAGAGTGCTTGGCCCCAGAATCATGGGTCTCGGTGCCAGGTAGTTGGCACTGTCAATGATAAAGATTGCATAGCAAAGCACTCGGCAAACACACAACTTGGAGGGACACCGCTCGTTAAGTTAAAAGGGTGCCTGGGCCATCTCCATCTCCCTCCCTCCCTTGCACACCTCATTAGCTAAGTGATCCGACCCAGTGGATGGGGTAGGCTGAATATCTGCCCGCTGGCTTGGGAGCGCGCCCGTCAACAGCAAGATCCTGGCCTGACATCGTTAACGCTCAGCTGTTTCCCCGACTCCTGTCGTCAGAGGCTGGCTGGGCACCGCCACGTAGGCTGGCGTTAAGACCATCGTCAACACAGGTCTATCCTGCTGCGACAGCAGGAAATGCAGGCTATTAATTTGAAAGCCGGATCTGGCTGTGGGGAAGCGAGCGGGTAAGGAGGGCGGTCAGGGTACAGGGGCATTTGTGTCCCCTGAAAAACAACTTGATGGATGTCCCGGAGACAATTGGTCACGCATTCAGTTTCCGGAAGTTGTGTTGGGATTCAGGGCCTCCGGGAGACGTAAATGACCAGTTGAGGGTGACAGGGGAGACAATGGGTGTCACCACACAGGCCCAACTGGATTGTCCTAAAGGAACTTCTAGTCCTTTCCAAGTCAAAACAGCTCCCGTGAGAGTGCCCCCCTTCCCCGCCTCTCCCCTGCTTTCCTCAAGCATTTCAGACCATAGATAGCACTGCTTCACAACATCAAAGGGAGATCTGAAAACCCAGAGCCAAAGTAGCAAACCAAGGCAGGTTTCAGCCCTGAAAAGTTCTAGAATGATCTAGCAGCCTGCACCCTGCTGCACATTCCTCCCAACACGGGAGCAGGCCCCACCACGCATCCCAAGGACAGGTGCCCACAGGTGGTCTATCTCAGGGGAAGAATGCGCTTGGGAAAGGGGCAGAAGGGGGTCCCGAGGGTCTTGAGGCTGCAGGAAGCAGTGTGGGCTGTTCTGTGAGCTCACTTTTACCTCTGTCGCCCTGAATATTTCATTGTCACAAGAGTAGCAGAGTGACCCTTTGGGAGGACATGTTTGGAGGATCATACTCCTCCATCTTCTCTTCTGCATCCCCCCAACTCAAGCAGCAGACCCTTCCTCACCCTGCAGTCAGCTCATCTAAACTGGCATCCCATACCCACCATGGAAACATTCAATCGTATGGGTCTCCCAAACTGAATTTCACACCCACATTGCCCACGACCTTCCGATGCGGGCTGGCGCTCACTCTGCACAATAACAGCTATTATCATTACTGTTAATACTCCTATTATACCCATGCATTAGACGGCCTGGGAAGGGAGAGGAGATAATCGATGCCCATCACCCGAAACGACATGATTGGGTGCCACGGACAAAAAGCTTCAAATTAAAGGCTGGCGGGGACGGAGTGAGGACAGAATGGATTATGAAAGGGATGCGCACACAAACCCACCTAGCCCACCAACGCCCTCATGAGATACTTTCTGAGAAGATGGTCAATTTGTTGTCTGACTCACATCAGCTCCATTCAGTGCCTAAAGGTCGCCATGGCCGAGAGGCCAGGGTCTGGGGAGGGCAGATGTGTCCAGGAAGGCTAGTTGGAGGCCTATGTCCGCGCAAACCGAGCGCTGGCTTTTTGCACGACCTCAGTCACCATGGCCTCCGTGGGGTCCTTGGTCCCTGACTTGGCCATCCAGTAAAGGAGGAACATCCAGCGCTCACTGTGCCTGCGCTTCAGGCGCCGGGCGATGGTGATGGGTGTCTCGCCCTTGAGGTCCCTGTCGTGGATGGAAACCCCGCGATCCACCAGAGGCGCGATGCAATCCAACCGGCCCATGGCGGCCACCGCATGCAGGGGCGTTCTACCCAGCGGGGTCTTGCCAAAACAGTTGGCCCCTGGGAAGCAAGAAGACTGGCTGCGGCGTCTGCTTTCACACAAGTGAAGGTCAGGACCGCTCAGGAGAGTCTGAGCCTGCACCAGCAGGTTCAGCAGCCCCTGCAGCCCACTCTGCCTCCCGCAGCCCACCACACCTCTCGTCCAGCGGGTGTCACTCTCCCACTTTTGTATGGCATCCTGGAACATGCTAGAACAATGTTCTAAAGCTTAGTTTCTCTCACTGGATCAACACTCCCCCCATAGACACCCCTGCTGTGAACCTCCAGTTACACATGGCCTCTGTCTTCACCCTTGAGTGTCCCCCTATCTTGCAGCCTGCCTCCGCCCCTTGGTCCTGTTCTCTTTACACACTAGCACTTTCATTTTTCTTTTCTTCTCCATCTCGTCCTTCTTTGGGCTCCACTCGCTTCCCCTGAAATCCTTTCTTAGCTCCCTCCCCATTTGCCGCCCGTTTGAACTCTGTGACACATCCCACAGCTGACCAGCCACAGAATTCAACAAATCATTTCCCAATTTTCCTAAGCCCCATGCAGGCTGGTGGGGTGGGAGAAGCACATGTGGTTTGATGGCTGCTGTTTTCATCCTGGGCACCCAGAATGGATGTTAGGGAACTGATGGGGGTTTCCTGCAGACAGATGGGCTAATAGCTGGGGCTCTGGTATGGACTTATTGAATTGAATCAACAAGTTAAACTTGTTGAGTTGAATTCTGGGAAACAAATATCATCATAATTTAATGCAACCAACACCATGACCTAGGCTACCAGCCTGTTGGGGGGGGGGGTTATGAGGGTCATCGCTCCTCTTTCAAGAGACCACAGGAAGGCAACTGGGTGGGCAGCTGAGAACATGTGTGTGAGACCCATCACTGAGCATCATATATGGGACACACCAGCCAGACACCCTGCCCACGAAAGCTAAGGCCCTTCTACCCTGTCTAAAATCAATAGGACTGAGTGAAACCACATGGCCGGGAGGCCTTCTGGAAAGGACCCTCTGGAGCTAAACATAAAGCAACTTGCTTCTCCTTCCTCCTTTTCTCCAGCACATGTGGCCCACACCACCTGCTCTACTGCATTTGCAAGCTTGCTGCTCGGTCTGTGGGTACTGTTCCCCAAAATGTACCTCATTAGGGAAGACAAAGGGTACCCCGACAATCCACTCCAATATAGCACTGGTTACAGCTCTGTTTTCGATAGACAAAGGGACAGATAGGCAGTCACTCTTAAGCAGAGGTGTGTCAAGAAAGAGTTCCTGAGGACCTGTTGAAAGGTTTGGAATGACCCTGGTCAGCTTCTTTGAAACTTGAAGCACCTCAGGGGAGGTCATTTTGGACCCCCACAGAATTCATTTTGGATGGGCTAGGGGGAAGGCCAACCTCATGGAAGCATCTTCAGTCACGTAAGTGCTCAGAAAGCATGAGCTATCCCTGTGTCTAGACACCCTGCACTTCCTGTCTTACCATGACAGAATCTTCCAGAGATCTGGCATGTCCTAAGGGCCCTGTCTAAGGAGCCCAGTGAGAGCCACCAGGGTAACGGTCTGCTCTGTCCTCCCCAGCCGGTCCTACTGTGCTTCCTACCACATTACCAAGTTCTAGAAGGTATCTCACGGCCTCTGCATGGCCTCTGTGGGCAGAGATGTACAAGGCCACGAACGCCCTCTGAGATGTCCACTGTTTCCACTGCTCGCCCTTCAAGAGCTTTGAATTGGCCGTTCGGAAGAAAGAGTCTTCACTGATGCCAAGACAGGAAAGCTGGGTGAGAGAAACAGAGTGAGAACTGCTCTTGATTCCAGGCCTTGGACTGGTCTCGTGGCCTCCAACTAGCCGTGAACTTGATCCCAAGCCTGGCTGCATGGTGGGAGAGTAAAGTGCTGCCCAAGGACATTGTCCACTGGTCCCAAAAGACTCAGGGATCTCGGAGGTCCCATGGGTCAGGCTGGAGATGGAGGAAGGCATTCCTGTCAGCTTGCAAGGGAGAAGACAGCATGCTGGAATTCAGAGAAAGATGTCTGAGTTCCTCAGAGAAAAAGATACAAGCCAACATGACAACCCCACAGACCCCCACCCTGAGGGAGCCTCAGGAGAAGGGGAGTCCTCCTGGAGCCCCAATCTAGTTCTGTGTCCACTGTCCCTGTAAACTGCAGGAGTGCTCTGGACTCTGCAGGCAGATGGACAGCCCATCGTAGAACCATCTTAGGGGCGACATTAGCCTTCGAGTTTGAGAAGAGGACTATAGGGCCATGGAGGGGACTGTGTCCCCAGATGTCTGAGCCAGGTAGGATGTGATGGGAAAGAGCAGAGGGGCCAGACTGGGACAGTGGAAAGGTGGAAAGGCGAGAAGTTTAATGTGTTATACCTGGGTGAGACCTGGCTCTCACTACCCAGGCCTGGTGTGCACTCCTACCTGTTCTGCCCTAGATGAACCTCAGCATCCTCCCCGCTCCTCCCCCAGACACCCCTTAAGAAGCTGCCTTCTCCTTGCTGCGCACTCAGTTCCATCCTGAACGTCTTCTGTGGAAAGAATACATTTCGTCCTGGTGCCAGCCATTCATCCTCACTGGTGGGTAAACATCCTGATCCTTATCGTCCTTCCCCTCCCACTCCAGGACCAACGGACAGCCGAGTGGGAGACTCCCGTCCAAGGAGAGGCGGGACGACAGACAGACAGGCCGCCCTGAGCATTCTGGCTGGATCACGAGTTGGTGGCACAAGACCCTGAGCTCTGAGCTGCGGATCCGGAACTTTCCCTCCAGAGAGTTAAATTCAGTTTCTAACTTTCCCCATGCATGAATAAGAAAATCTGTCACCGGGGTCATGTCTGGGTGGGACAAGTGACTCATACAAGCACACTGAATACTGGGTCCCCCCCCCGCACCTCTCAACATAAAGTTGCTTCGTGTAATAGTCAAAGAAGTGTGAAAGCACCTTGCTGGGGTCCCCTTCCACTGCTGCCAGGACCAGTTGCGTCCAACCGTCGTAATGCCAGATACATAAGGAAATAATGCCACCAGGGACAACATCATAGAACTTCAGTGTCACGTTATCCATCAAAACTCCTGCGGAGAACAATTTTCCCTTTAGAAAGAAAAAAATCAGGTTTAGAGAGAAACCTTCGCATTGGCTGAGAGTGTGTCTGACCTTGGATGTCACCAAGATACTTTTAGAATCTCGAGCATCTCGCTCGATGGCTATGTGTGAGTCCATTGGTTTGGCCACAAATGCTTTTTAGAAAATTAATTTGGCTCAGCTGGGATAGAAACTGGACCTTCTCCCTCCCCGCCTCAAATGGCAATGATTTATAAAAGTCTGTAATTATAGTTTGTCCTGACAAGGGAAAAATACCTGGGTCAGTAAAGTTGTTTTTATGAGGCAAACTCTGAGAATAGAAATTAAACTTGAAGCTGCCATATATCATAGGCATGGCACAGGGCACCTACGCAAGTTATAGATGTTCATCTGGAATGCCAGCTCTGGAGAATGTCGTTAGCTGGCTAAAGAGATAACAGTGATTGAAAAGATATCATGATGGCTGCCTGGGGCAGAGTTTCTCCATCCTATGGCTTCCTGCCCTCTGCCCGCCTCTACCAGTAGCAGCCAGCTTCGTCTGCTGTTGACTCTTGCCCTTGGGAATGTCCCCAGACATTTCTCCTGGGAGAGGGGTAGCGGGAAGTATGGGGAGGGGGAAGTCATGGTCCTTGTACAAGGATATCAGAGGCAGATTTCTGATGCTCACTGTCTTTGGACTTGAGTGACTGATTCTCTCCTGCATCTTGTGATCCAACATGGCATCTATGGAAGGACACTTGGATCTAATCTCTCTCCATAGACCCAGTCCCAGACACAGGAGTCAGAGACAGGAGGATCAAGAGTTCAAGGCTGGTCCGAGATTCATTGAGACCCTGTCTCAAAAAGCCAATAATGAAAATAATGAATACCTAATATATAAATAAATAAGCCTGGGCTCTGAGGACATGATCAGGAGTAGCCAGGCAGTGGTACTGAGTTTATCTTTGAAAACAAGCCTCCATTTTTCTTGCCAGGCTGCCTACAATCAGACAGCAGATTTGCTCCTTACTGATCTCAAGGGTGAGATCTTACCCCTGGCCAGACTCCATCCGGCCTGACTGCCAGATGAGTGGGGTTCACGAGTGGTCCATTTTGAGGGACTGTGGAGCCTTTGGCTGACTGATAAATTCTCGAGCCTTCATGAACCTACCAACAGAAGCACATCCTCACCTGCCCCAGCAGAGCAAGCCTGGCCAGATTGGATATGCAGCAAAGCAACTTCCCCCCTGCCTCCACCGGACCTGCTGGCAATCGCTGGTCCACCAGACTCTTGAGAGGGTGGGAGGCGGAGAACAGACTGGTAAACCTTCTTCACCGTGGACAGTGCTCAGTGTCATCAGCCATCTAATGCAACGTGACTTCCCAACAGCTTTGTCCACACTGAGGAGAGTTAGGTTCCTTTACTTGAAGGGCTTCTGTAGCAACCTGGCATGTCTCCTTTTGCAGGTGTCAACCACTGCCTTGGGCTGAGACCAGTACTGTCACCAGTTAAACAAACGAGCAGAGCTGTGCATAAGGGACGAGTCTGCTCATCCCTTTAGACGTGTGTATGGCAAGACCTCACAGGGTCGTCCCCCCAGGACCTCAGAGGTGGGCGATGTGCCAGCTGATTTACAGCCCTGCACCTTCTCTTTCCCTGCATGGCCAGACAAGCCAGGGGCTGGGAACAGAGGATCAAGGTCCTAATGGTGAAAGCTGAGGGCTGGCACCGTGACATCAGCGTGAGGGCGCCCCGTCTCTTGCTCCTTCGTCGGTGTCTTGAGTTTACTGCTCAGCATAGCTCATAGGTGAAAACAAATGGACGGAAAGAGTCCAGACTTTGGTAGCTGGGGGTATACGTAATGCTTAGATTGCTTGCCAGGGCATTCTCGGGTCTCCAATGACTCACCTCATGCTTAACATGTTACACACCGACTGGGAGCAAAATGTCTCTTGTTAAATAAACCCTCTCCCCCCAAAAAAGAATCTAAACACATCTTTGGACCACTCCTATAGGAAAATACACATGCCGTGGATAATGTTAACCTATTTTTAAAAGTGCCACGGAAAAGAGTTCTCGGCTGACAGTTTGCACAGTCATTCTTCCTTCCAGGGGATCAGTGCAGAGAATTCTAGAGCTCACAGGGCTCTGCTTTCTAGATTAGTAAACTGAGCCCAGGATGAGGTAGCTAGCGTCTGCGAGCACCCAGCGTGTGGGGACGAGCTTTCAGCTGTCTCCACCCTGCAGTGCACTGCAGTGTCTCGGTGAAGCGCTACTTACATTTCCCCGGCAGCAGCCAGAGAGTTGCTGGTTTTTTTTTTTTTTTCTCTAAATATCTTCATTTTCTTGAAGTGTTTTGTGTTGATTTCCACCGGGTGGGGAGATGATGGAGCCCAGGGGCTTTGATCCTGTTCTCATATCCTGAATATTGAAAGGGGTGATGCACAAGGAGACTCATGTCCTCGGGTCAAGGGAAGGAAATGGAAGGTCGAGTGGGCCCCCATGGGGCACCTCCCTCATGGGATTTGTTTGCATAGGGGACTATGCGGGGGTCCTGGTTCAGGAGAGCTTTAGGTACTGGGTTCTGATACAGATGGGGTCAATGCCAGAATTGAGGGGGGTTTCCAAAGGTAGACAATTTGCTTTGAACTCTGTGTTCTTGATAAGGACAGAACTTACTCTGAATTTGGGGTTCTCATGAAAGCAGGATTTGCTGTTTATCTTGGGGTCCCTGTGGTGGGATTTGAAGTCCTTGTATACTTAGGACTTGTGTTGAGATTTAAGGTTCTCAAGAAGCCCTGGGTGGTAAATGAGGGAGGGGGAGGTAGGACTTGAGATTTGTGTTAGAGTTAGAGTTAAGTTAGAGTCTTCTCCAAGATGAAGTTCTAATAGAAGCAAGGTTTGGTCTGGAATTTGGGATTGTGGTGTGGACAGGTCAAGCTAAAGAGTCCAAGTTGGGTTTGGGGTCTCTGTGAGGGAAGCCAAGATTTACAAGAAGCCTCTCCTCACAGGAACATACCCAGTGTTCTTCATGAGGTTGGGAAGTTCAGAAAGGCATAGGTTTGACTTCAGTGTGGAGGGTCCTACCATGTACTGGCTTCAGCTCATCCTTGGAGTCTTACAATGACACTTGGTTTGGAACAGGGATCTGAAGAGCTTGGGACTAGCTTTCAGACTGTGCAGAGTTGCTTTGGATTGGGGGGTCCAGCTGTGAGCAAGGTTCACTTTGGGATCTGACATCCTTATGTAGATTGGGGTACCACTGAGCAGATGGTTGGTGGAAGCCAGGGGTAGGGGGGTGTTTAGAGTTGCATACATTGGCTCTGGGTGGATACTGGTGATGTGGGTGGAGTCAGTTCTGGGAGTTAGGGTGCTGGGGTGGTCAGGGGCAGCTTGAGGATTAGAGAGTCAAACATGGCAGTGTATGGACAGTCCCCAGACCCAGGAGTGGGCAGGGTTTGTCTCAGCCCTTGACATCCTTGTGTGGACACAGCAGTGGAAGATTCCGGGTCCTGATGGTCACATGGTTAGCCTGGAAATTTGAGGCTTGGATTCGGACAGACTTGTTCATGATTTGGGGAGTCCTAAGGTGGGTAGTTTTGGGGTTCGTTTGTTTGGTTTTTTTTTGCTCCAGCATCCTCATGTATACACAGTGGCTAGAGAATTTGGAGTTCTAAGATAGTGTTATCTAGGCTGGAAAGTTGGGATTCAATCTTGGGAAAGGTATGTTCTGAATTTGGGGGTCCTGATTTAAAACAGCATTTGTTTTCATTTTTGGCCTCCTTAAATTGTTCTGAGGGAGTGATGGCTAGCCTGGAAATTTGAGGTTCAGGTTTGTTCTGTGTTTGGGATCCTGGGATGGGCAGGGTTTGCTTTCAGTTTTTGCAGTTTTGTCTGGACATAGTTGACATGAGTTTTAGGGGCTCTATGGTAGCCATGGTTAGTCTGGGAGATTCAAGTTCCAGCTTTGTTCTGTGTTTAGAGGTTCGGGGGGGGGCTTATTCTGAGTTTTGGCATCTTAATATTGACACAGTAAATATGAGTTTGGGGATTTCTGCCGTGTCACAGTGAGTCTGGAGATTTGGGGGTTCAGCCTGGGGAAGGTTTGTTCTGGGTTTGGGGAGAGTTATAGAATGGGAGGACTTGTTTTGCCTTTTAGCATCCTTGTGTGAGCAGAGTGGATGGAAGCCTAGGGGTTCTGAAAAAGTTATGGCCAGTCTATAGATTTGGGACTCAAATTTGAGCAGGTTTGTTGGTCTGAGGTGAACAGGGTCTGAGGGTTCAGGATCCATGAACACTGCTGATAGAGTATATGGAGGTCCTGAGATAGTGATGATGAAGCCTCAAGACTGGGGATCCAGTCTCGACCAAGTTTGTCTTGGTTTGAGGGAGGTGGAAGAGTCAGGTTCACTTTGAATTTAAGCATCTTTGGATGAAATTGCAGGGTTTTACAGTAGTCAGAGCTAGCTGGGGAATTGGGGAGTCAGCCTTGGGAAGGTTTGCTTTGAGTTTTGCGGTCTCAAGGTCAATTGTGTCTGTCTCAGTCTGGGCTCATCCTTGTCTAGACAGGCTGGAGAACTTGGGTCTCTCACAGTTGAGTTAGAGTTAGGACTCCATGTTATTTGAGATTGGGATGTGAAAGGCAGATTTGCCCTTGGTCTGGGGATTTACTTCAAGATCTGCTTTGCTCCAAGTTAAGTCTTAGGTAGACATAATTTGAGACCTGAAGAGATTTGGGCTCTGAAAGGGTCTTACTGTGGTTAGAGACTTAAGGTGCTAAAGGCAGGATGTTTGTGGACAAGGTTCACCTTGAGATTTGGGGTCTAATGAGACTCCTGTGTATTCGAATTGGGAGCCCCTGCATGGGTTTTGGTAGATCGGGTTTGAAAGTGATTGGGTTGGCTTGGGCAGTGGGCACACTTTCCTTGAGGACACTGGGAAGGAAGGAGTGGGTCGCAGCTCCTGCGTGGGGAGGGCTGGGGGGGGGTCCGGGCAGGGGTCGGGCAGGGGCCACCTTGGTCCAGGTAATGCAGCCGCTGCAGATTGAAGGGGATGCCAACCATGAGGTCCAGCTCTTCTTTCAGCTCCTGCACCGTCATGTTGATGCGGCAGTTGTTCACTCGGAACATCTCCCCGGTCTCCTCCAGTCGCACCCGCAGGAAGAAGACGTCAGGGGTCAGGTCGGGCGACGCGCTGGAGAGCCCCAGGCCGGGGGGCAGCTGCTTGCTGTGGGAACGGACCCGGTCGGAGGTCTGGGCGCCGGTGGGCTGCGCTCCCCCAGCCTCCGCAACGGCCTTGGGCTGCGGGCCCGCATGGGGATCGGGTTCCGGGGCGCCCCCCGGCGGCCTCTGGGACCCCAAGCTGCCCACCAGCGCCGCCGCCGCCGCCTGCCACATGGTCCCGCTATGGGCCGCCGCGGGCCGCGCGTCACCCGCGCGTCATCACCACCCCCCACCGACTGTGATGTCTGGCCCGACGCGGCCAAGCCTTCCCCGGCTGCCAGCTGCGGTCCCGCGCCCCCTCTTTCCCTGGGGAGAAGGCAGGAAGGGGCTTGAGAGCATCTACCTCCGTTTCAGGCGTTTAAGATACGGTCTGCATCGTTAGGCAAAGCGCCTTGGGAAGGCTTTCAGGCGAGGAGCGCATAGCATGTCCAAAAGTGTTTCCAAGGCAGAACCCATTTCCGCAGCCCCAGGCCCCTTGACTGTGGACAGGCCACCTTGGAGGTGGGAAACAAGGAGATCTGCCCTGGGAATCCTTGGGTGAAAGATGCAGGACACAATTGGTGGAGAGACTGAGAGATTCCATCAGCTGACCTCGAGGTCAGGGAAACAGGAAGCTAACATGGGGAGGGGGGTTCAAATTCTGGCTGAGGAAGTACCAGGGAGGGGACCCTTGAAAACTCTGGAGCTGCTATCAAGAGTAAAATGTAAGAGAAATTAACTGCAAAATAACAGCTTTGAGCAGGACTTGTTGGCCTGTGTCTGCCATCCTAGCACTCCAAAGTGGAGGCAGAGTTCTGGGTAATCCTTGGCTACAAGGTGAGTTTGAGGCCAGCCTGGACTAGTTGAAACCAGCTCAAAAACTAAACCAGAGGAGAAAAAATAAGTTTCATATGGACAGGGAATTACTAAATAATTACTAGAGATACATTTGTCAGTGTAGACTTAAATTGCTCCTTTCAATCACTTACCAGGCTCTTTACAATCTTCACAGATGTAACAAAGAGGTATGCAAGTATTACCTCAGCATACAGACTTGCTTTTTTTAATAGTTAATTGTGTTCTATACAGAACACGAGATTCCAGTTGAATAATTCTTTTCGCTGCCACATCAGCAGACCTTAGTACAACAATCTCTTCCTAGGCAATAAAAAAGCTGTCTGTGGTGGAAGTGGATGACAAGTTCATCTATTTTAGACATGTAAGAGACTTTTCTTTTTTACTATGCAGACATGTACCAGATACGACATGGATTTTTTTTACTCTGCAGACACTAGACACAAGATGGACTTTTTAAAATGTAGCCTCAACTTTCTTTTTGCCAAAGTCACCTGAATGCTACCAGGACTTGCAGTTTGAGATTATCATGCATGTATCATATTTTCTTTGGCACAGTACAGGCAACTTCCTTTCTTTAAGAAAGAGTGGGCGCAATGAAATTGGATGATCTGGGAAATATCCTATGTACCAGGAAATTTGGTAGATTTTTTTTTTTAACACAAGATACAAGGTAAACAGTAGCAGTTCCAGAATCTTTTGAAGCTGCTCCCAACCAACCCCATCCCCACAGCCAGGCCAATTTATGCCACATTAAAACCAGAACCTACAAAGCATGGGCAGACATGAATGCAGAAATAAGTAGAATGTTTATAGAATCTTAGTTATAGAGGGAAAATCTGTGTAAACTCTATAGTATCTTTCTCTCATCTAAACTTTGAAAGCATGAAATCAAAGTCCTATGTCCTTGCTTTGAAGAGTATATAATCTAACCTTCCAAATCACTGGGCAAGTTGTGACCAAAACTGTTTTTTTGGGTTTTTCCCCCTTTCTGAGACTCTAATAGCATTGAATGTAAAGTCGATATTTATACGTCTCAGTAATCAATTTCCCTTCCAAGTTCTTGAACATATGACATTTTGTCCACATAAAAATGAAAACTCTTGGGCTGGGGAGATGGCTCAGGGGTTAAAGCCTTTGCCTTGCAAGCAAAAAGACTTGAGTTTGAACCCCCAGATCCCACATAAAAAATGCTGGGTGGAAACAGCTGCAGCCTGCATTCCAGTCCTAGAAAGTGGAGCCTGGGAAACTCCAGAGCAAAACAATAAAGGAGTAGAACAATCCAAGATTATTCCCAATGTCACCCTTGGGACTCCCCAGGCACATACTCAAGTGCCCTCTTGTATACACACACACATGCACGCGCGCAAGTTCTGTGCCTCTCTCAAAGGCCAACAGGTATCTTGATGGACATTTCTGTGGAAAGGAAGCAAGAGCCAGAGGAACTACAGGGCACAGCACATGACAAAGGCACAATGTCAGAGAAGCCGCAGGAATCATTGTTTGCCATGAGTCACTCTTTACAAGCTTCTTTTACTATCACATGTTTTTTTTTCAAAAAGTAAACAAATCAAGCTATATTTGCAGCAGTTCCAAAGGAGGACATCATAAATTTAAATGACATGCATATTTGTACAGCTCACTAACAGGAGGCTAAGCTTATGTTAATATATTTTCTTCCTGTCAGGTTATTTACACATGTACAATATGTCAGAAAATAAACAGAACACCATGAACTCCATTGTACAGGAGGCAGGGGAAGTGAATAAGCAGGTCCAGCAAGTCCTATGAGCATCTAATGAACTGCTTTACCAGTGAGGGACTGATGCATGTTTGCTTCAGATTTTGCAACAGGGTCTTATATAGCTCAGGCAGGCCTAGAACTCTCTCTGTAGCCCAACCTGAACACCCCATCCTCCTGCCTCAGCCTCCCGAGGGCTGGAGTTACAGATGTGCATACCACACTCAGCTCTGGAGGCCAGGGGGGAATGACACAGTCTCGCCTACAGAGAATCCTGGCTGAAGTCTGCTGGTGGTTTCCCAGCAGCCACCGATGCCTGGGCCTGCAGGCATCTGCAGCAAGCCTCCACTCTGGTTTCAAGCCCTTGGCTGCAGACCCGAAAGATCAGTCCTTGGAGGGTGCAATAAGACAGTTCCTGCGGTCGTTCTCCTTCGGCAATTAGAAGGCAACGCTCCTCTTCAGGTCACAGGCCACAGGCCAATGGAACAGCCTATGTGTGCTTGCTACACAGAGTTAGTGTGAGTTTTCCAGTACAGTGGTGCCGATGATATTCTGCTGATTTGGCTCTAGGGAAGCGAAAAAAGAAACATCTTGGTCCCGGTCAGACTGCAGAGCCAAGATGGTCTCTTCAACAACCTCAAGATGAGGGTTCCCGGCATTTCTAAAATATGCTAGGAGAGAAAACAAGATGGAGTCAGTTGTGCCATGAAGCGTGTTCTAAAACATGCTCTTGTTTTGCTGCTTTCCAACCACGTCAAGACAATGAATCTTTTTACTAAAATAGTCATAGACCTAAGTCTTTTCAAATGATAAAATGCCTTATTCCAGGCATTTGAAAAATGCTTTGAAAGCAAGCATTCTCTAAATTATACTAGGGGCAGGACAGGGGACTTAGTTGATGATACATTTTTAAAGTTACAGTGACTGAAACTTTCAGTGTCTGCACTCCTGTAACACAAAAGAACTGGCAGTGCATGAGAAGGAGCAGGCAGTGGGCAAAGCAAGACAGGAGGAGCGTAGCCAACAGTGGATAGCAGTGGACGAACTGTGTTCCACAGGGCATGGGAGCTGGTAGCACACACGGCTCACATTCTGTGCAACGTCTTCTTACCGACCACAGGGAAAACACCTTCGAGGGGCTGGGGCTGAGGCTACAGCAGCTCTTGTCATAACTTAAAAGTGAGGGGAGCCTCCCTCTTTCTAGAACACTATTTTTGTATTTTTGTTTGCATGTCTCTGTGTGTGCTTGTATTTCTGCTCTATGTTTATTAAACAGGACTGTATTACAATCATCTCCTTAGTCATTCTGTAAATAAACATTTTGAAGTGTTCCTCATTCAAGCCACATGTCGCAAATGCACTGCCACAGTATACCATGACGTCCTGGGGAACTGGCTGCCACTTGTCATGACCTGGGTTCTCTAAGACAAAAGCCAGAGGGGCAACGTACCCTTCTCCAGCAGCATCTGTCGCAGGGCCTTGGCAAGCAGAACTCTCACGTTAGGCACAGGATCTGATGCCAAGCTCAAGAGACTGGGAAGCAAATGTTCGACAAACTCATCCACGGGCACACACTCCTCGCTCACCACCACCTGCAATACAGCAGAGCCAGTTGACTATAAGTTCTGCACATGCACTTCTGCAATTCAAAAAAAAGTGACTTCCCAGTTTGTAGATGTAACAGGTGTGGGTGCACAAGTGTGCTTGTGCACTCGTGTGAATGTGCATGTAAATGTGTAGGGAGTGTATGTGCCTGTGTGTGTGTGTGAATATGCTCATGAGTGTGAGTGAGCATTTAAATCTCCAGCACTGAATTTATTTATAAGTACTGTTCATTTCTATTTCAACTCACCCCTAAGGGCTGGCTTACAATGAGTATAAATCTAGAGAGAAATCATGGACTTTGGAGCCAGGCAAATCTAGGTTTAAAAATCCAAGTTGGTCACTGTGTGGTCTCAGGGAAGTTGCTCAGTCTTCTGAGCCTTAGCTTCTTCAACTGTACACTGGCAGATCCTTTATGCCAACCTCACATGGTCAGCCAGGAAGGGTTTGTGAAGAACCCTTGCCTCTGTGGAAGCAGAGCCTGGTGGCTGGATACACTCAGGCTAGCCCAGGCTTGACCTCTGAAAATGGCTGGTCATCTGTGAGCAGCTCCTCTCCTCCACTAAGAGACATGTGGACAGATCCTCCTTTCATCTTGAGAGCAGCAAAACTAGCGTGTTTTAGGGGTGAGAACACTGTGGCCAGATGTAGTGCTAGCACCGAAGGTCTCAGGGATCTTCAGCTGTCAGGTAGGCATTTCTGCTGATGGAGCTGCTGCAGCCATAGATGACACTGCAACTGGGGGTGCTAAAGGGGCTGCGGGTGCCAGGTGTACTTGGTGACACAGGAGGGTGCAGTTGCTACTGGACGCTGACTCGCCCAGGCTGCTGACAGAGCCTGTGAAGGCCTCTAGATTGGGTGGGAGTGATCCCAGATCTGCCCTTCGCCTCCAGATCCCTCTTCCCAGAGTCATTTAAATGCAGTTGGCAAGTGTGTGGGGGACACTGGTGCTGAGCAATTTTCCCTTAGCTTGTGTTCTTCTGACTTTCTAAATCCTTAGCTGCTAAGAATATTTTTAATCCCATTAGTTTTCCTTAAAATGAGTCGGTAAAATTTCTTGCTTTTCCTAAATTTTCTAAATTGCAGATAAAGAACTTTTTTTAAAAAGCAACTATATTTCATTTCCCTTTGTGCTGCAAAACCAATCGGGAACGTGCTTTTTCCTCACAGAAAGCTGCGCAATGGAAAATTACCCGGTGATGTCCTCTCTGTCCTGCAGGGGGCGCTGGTGAGGCCTTTCACTGCGGCACTCCAGAAAAATAGGATATTCAGAGTCTGAAGCTCGAGAAGGTTTTACCGCAACTGTGCTGCGCTATTAGCATAGCTGGGCAGTGGGCTCTGAGACATGTGTTCCAAAACCTTTATCTTGCTGGTGCCCGGGAGACAGCACAATGAAACATGAAATATCCATAGCAACACTGGGGGATCAAACACATACAGCAAAATATGGCCTTAGACTTCCCGTATGACCTTGATCAAGTTACTGAACCTCTCTGGACTTCAATGCTTTTGGAAACAATGCTCTAAAGGTGGATGAGTAAAAGTCATCATGCTCCACCAAGGGGCTCAGTAGAAAGAGTGACCTCAGGCAAAACACCAGGAACCTAAACCTTTGTCCATTTAAAGGGATTGATTGTTCTGGCCTAATCTATTGCTGGATCCAGCCCCACTTCCCAAAGAGCCAGAAGCTGAGGCAGGTGCACAGGGGTGCCCTGGAGCTGAGAGAGGCCTGGGTGCACAGGGAGCCTGGCCCCAGCTTCTACAGGTCACCTGGCCCACAGCAGGTGCAGAGCCCGGGTGATCTTGGTGAGACAGGGCATCCTGTGGGCAGGGCAGGCTTCCCGTCCCTGAGTCTCCCACAGGTGACCTCCCACGTGGATGACTGTCACGGGGCCCTGCTAACCTGACACATGAAAGCGAAAGCCTGCCTTCCAACCCACTTAGGGCAGTGCCGGAACCGCGCGACCAGCTCATGGATGAGGTTCAGCCCCAGCGCACCTGCGCACTCAGAGTACAGCTTCTGCAGAATGGCCACAACCTGGGAGGAACCGGGAGGGAACTGGTGTCAGCTGGGGAGGCCCACTACATCTGTGTGCCCTTGGAAATGAACGTTCTGGCACAGAAGGGATCCTTTTTCAGTTAACATTAGTACCGGAGAAAAGACATTTTAGTACACAGTAACATACACACACACACACACACACACACACACACACACACTTGAAAAAGGTTTCATTGAGCCCGAGGCTCTGATTTTTAAAACACAGCACCCTGTGTGTTAAGTGAACTGTTTGTTACTTTCCCGAACATGCCATTTTCAAATGTTACTATTATCAGAGTGTCTTAAAAATCAGTATTGAGAAACAAAACAGTCTGTGCCGGCAAGACCGTGAGAGCCGGGTACAGGGCCGTGGAAGCCTGGTGCAGGGCTGCAGGAATCCAGAACAGGGCCATGGGAGCCGGGTGCAGGGCTGTGGAAACAGGGTGCAGGGCCCTGGGAGCCGGCACACCCCAGGACCAGCTTCTATACCCGAGAGTCTTCATCATTAAGCAGTTCTTTTTACAAAGCCAAGCTCCTGCATCACAAGCAACTAAGCTATTAGTTAAAGGGCTTCGCATATAAAATGAATCCTGCACAATTTCCCCCGGGGAAGGATACAATTTAAAAGCAAAAGCTGCCGTATAAATTGATAAAACAATGCAGCTTTATCATTGCAAAATTTAAAAATTGTTTTTATAGGGCAATAAACTGATAAATTAGGCCCAGAAAAAAAAAAAAAAAGGAATAAAGAAGTCAAAATGGGAAATGCTAAAATGCTAAATACTGGCTTCCAAAGAGGGGCGATAGCCCTACTTACAAGCTTGAAGGCGATCCAGCGGACCTGGGAAACCGTGTCTGAACACAGCTTTAAGGCGATGTGTGTGAGGTGGTCGTGCACGTCCCTGGGGCCATACAGCTCTAAGATCAGTATCAGCTGTCTAAAATTTAAAAACCACACGTTATTATTATTATCATTATATTTTTATCTTATTTCTTTATTTTGGTACAGAAGCCACTTTGTGAATTTCTCAAGGATAAAAAGGTAAAGGAAACAGCCCTAGCAAGACTCCTGCAGAGATGCTATGGGAGAAGATTCATGGAAGAAAAGAAACACCGGCCTTGCAATAGCACGGAAATGAATTAAACTTTGTAAAACAGGGCTGAGAAATTTACGAACAGACTTCATATTTCAACGTAAGGTTATCGCTTAAAAAGCACATAAAACTTGCCAAAGAAAAACAACAGATAAAGTGAAAACAGCCGGCAGGCTGCGGTTCCCAGCGCGGCCGAGCGGGGTGCGCCAAGCCGCGCGGAGCTGAGCTGCGCCCCGCCGAGCCGAGCCGGGCGCTCGGGCCGAGCAGGACTGGCCCGGCCCGCGTTTGTGCGCCAGGCACGAGAATCGGGGCTCGACTCCGAGCACCCCGTTCACCCGGGCGTGGAAACCGAGGCTCCGCTTTGGTGCGGACGCCAGAGGAAATGAAAAAGGGCCAGGGAGGAAGTTTGCGCGGCAGCCCGCGTGCCGTGCCGACCAAAGGTTTCATATCGAAAACACTGTTGCCAGGAAAATAAGACCAATATCGTGCGCACAGGAGCACGGAATTCTTATCAGAGGCCCAGGCTGCAATAAGCGGGGCCGAGATGGAGATAGGGGCGCCGGGAGCGGGTGGCGGATAAGCGAGGCCGAGGTGCAGACAGGGTCGGCGCGATTAGATCGGCCGCGGCTCGGCCCAGCCAAGGCTCCTGCCGCAGCGCCCTGCGCGCTCGCCGCCAGAGGGCGCAAGGTCGTCGCGAAAGGCCCGGGCCTGCCTGTTTTTCTAGATTCTTCTAAAGAAATACGCCATCACCAGAATAAGGCATAATGTCTAGACCTCCCTCTCACAAATTAAGCATAACGATTAAGCCCACAGCAAAGAGAGAATCTGCCAGTGTGCCCCTGGCAGCCGCCAAATCACATCCCAATTAGCTGCAAGGGTGATGAAAGATATTTGAGAGCTCTCTGGTTGTGGATAAGAAAAATGCAGACTAAAGATACAGACATGAATCTCAGTAAGGTTGAGGCGGAGGCAATAGCCCCAGCAAGCATCCACTAGAGCTTGTTCAGATCAAAAAGGGTGATAAGAGCCAGACCTACTTCTATCATGACTCTACAGTCTGGAACATTCCTTAGCTGGCACCAGGCTCCAAGGGGAGGGCCTCATGAGGGGCATTTTTATTTAATCATCACCTCCTCTGGGTGAGACTCTTTCAGAACTAGGTGAAGACCACTTTTCTTTGGACTGAGGCACATGAGGCAGCGTATACCTCTGCTCAGAACATTCAAGAAAGCTGCAAAACAGCTCCGACCAGGAGACTGCTGAAGAGCGGGTGATTCATCTTTTATTTGGTTCGAATAAATTGCCTTACAGAACAGCAGAACACTCCGATTCCAGAGTGGCTCCAGCCCTGTGTCCATGCAAAGATGAATGTCTCCCGGGGGACATGGGGCTCCTAACTCAGAGCTTTGGAATTCAGCTTATACCTTAAGAAAAACATAATCTCTTTATCCAAAAGAACACAATTACTGATGGTTCTCAAATCAATTAGAAGGCAGGAAAACGAAGAACTATTCCCTGTGAATTGCCTTCTCATAACCCCAACACGACCTTACTTACTCGGCTAGCTCATGCCGAAACCGCCAGTTCCTGCTGTTACCCGTCACGACGAACTCCTGCAGCTGATGAAGGTACTCCCTCCTTTTGTCTTCATGGAGCAACTATTTGAAAAATATAAACACAAATGAAAACAGGAGCCCCTCAAATGGCCCCCAAAGTCCCCTTTTATCTTGCTTTAGAATGTTATCTGTCATTGGCCAGAGGTCTACATTTCCCTCTTTCTGTGCCATCTGATGGCCCAGAGTGTCCAGTTGTAAGTGACATCAGAGCAGGTGCATCCCTGGGTGTGTTCCCAACCTGGCACTTGTTCTCTTTCTGATATCCCCTAAGGAAGCACAGTTGTGTGCTCCATGGGTAACAGCCCTGCAGTGCAGGGTCTGAAAGGCCAAGCGGCCATCCCTGCATTGCAGACAGGCCCTGAGGGCAGCATTGGGATATTTCTAAACTCACATTCATTGCTCTTTGTGTTCTTTGTGTGCAACATCTTGCAGGAAAAAGCCTTCATGTTAGTGAGATCGGAACAATATCATCAGTGAGTTTGTAAGACTCTGCTGGTGAAAGGATGCCCCCCCCATAACGTTCTGCTCACTGTGTTTCAACTGCAGGATGTCAACAGCAGCGTCCTTACTACTCGCTGACACTGTACAAGGCCAGGGTTTACTTCGAGCAGCTGCAGAGACAAGCCTCTCCAACCCTCCTTCCTACCTTTAGAAAGTCATACAGATGTTTGAGCACACCGATGCGTACTTCATCCAAATCCTTTAAAAATCCATTGAAGATGGGTACCAGGTCAGCGGCTGTCAACTGGTCCCCGAGAATCACGGCCAGCTCGTGAATAGAGAAGGCAAGGGTACGACGGACCTTCCACTAGGGGCGCACAGGAGACACAAATCACTGCAGGTGACAGCAATTTAGTGCTCCCAGTTTGTCACGCGGCATTTCATCAGAGGCCATCCAACACACCAGCTCACAGCCACGTGAGATTCAGGTTGCTGAGCTACGGCTTCCCAGAGGCCTCTTCTGCACACACAGAGGCTTCTTTTACCTGAACGTCAGAAGCCAGGGCTTCATACGTGTCCTTCAGACAGTGCCAGTTCTGCCGGCCCAGGGTCAGGGCCACACCGGGGAGGCTGTATGCACAGTGCTTGGCTATGTCGGTGTCCACAGTCTGGGCTCGAGCTGGGTCAGTCATAGACACAAACTGGTCAAGCAGGGGCTGAGGGATTATGTCCTGGGAATGAGAGTAAGGAAACCATCAGCAGGCAGGGAGGGTCTGAGATAGTAACATACTAGGGAAGCATGGGGAAGACAGTCATGCAGGATCTGAACAGGGCCAGCGCTTGCTTCCTCTGCTCTGAGGGAAACCAAGGCAGTACCCATGACGCATCTGCTCAGGACTGGATGCCTGGACCCCAGATCAGAGCTGGACAGCACCATGAGGTGCAACTGCCCAGGGACTGAATAGAGCACATCTCTTCTTACAACCTCTGGGAACTAGGGCCCAAGACCCACGTGGGACCATCACTGCATGGTCCAGGCTGAAGAGAGGACGTTGCTGCAATGCACCACTCTCCATGCTTGCCTCTGGAAGAGCAACGTGTCCTGGGGGCGGGGACGAGTGAAGGAGTGTGTGCGGCCGCAGCCCAGGGCAAGATGCCCAGGTCCAACACAGCTCAGCCAAAGACAGAGACTTAGAAAATACTAGTGTGAGGTCAGTCTTTTTCTTAATAGTGAGCTTCACTAAATACTACTTTGTAATTATATTTTAAGTGAGAGAAAATACTATTAACATAATATTAACATAACAATGAAAGCAGAAAAATACTTAAGTTTCAATGGTCATTCTTAAATTCAACTTCCAGGGAAAACCTAAAGGTTTGGAGTGTTTTCCTTTTGCTTTGAGGAACAAACCTGCAATTTAGATTTATTCTCCTCCAGTACAGTAGGTCCCAGCCTCTGCTCAGCCTCCAGATGGTCACTGGTTCCACTTTGGGGGTCTCCTGGACCCTGCAGACACATTACCAATTTACATCAAAGGAAGACACCATCCACACCCATGTCACCATGGCACCCCTACACTTCAAAATGACACGAGCCAGCAGTGTCACCAGAAGTCCAAGCTACTTTGTACAGTCCCAGGGGTGATGCTGAAGTACTGCATGTGCTCAGTGTCCCCAGAAGTCAAAGTCACCTTGTACAGTCATGGGGTGATGCCCAACAGATGCCCTTGTGCTCAGGAAGAAGGCACATATATTTTAATCTGCAAAACAAGCCCAGCAGCATGGGCCCGCCTGTATCTGTAGCTCTCAAAGCCCCAGCTCTCTCGTGCAGCTGATGATGCAAGGGTAGGGAGCCCATAGCTCTTCTCTGGAATTGGAGCTGCAGTGCTGGTGGGCCTCTGAGAGGGATAGCAAGGGGAGGGCGGAGGGAGCCATAAGAGAAAGTCTTTTGCAAGAAAGACATGGATGACAGAGGAGGATTTATGCAGCAAACTATTCTATATCCACGTGTACAAACACTCCTAATGTTTGCTGACAAACCTTTACATTAGGCTAACAATTGAAATGAGCAAGAACACCCAATGGTGACATGCTGGTCTCTGATCATTGACTGACATTAACGGAGATGGACCTGACCTTCTCCTTCAACCCAAACGTGTATTTCCAACGTGCACGTGAAATGTCGTACTGTCCAACAGCTTAATAGATTCTGACAAATCAGCTCTTGTTATGATGCAGAAAGTCGATGAATGCCCAGCAGAGGCTGCGTCCACTCGGACCTACCAGAAGCTGGCGGCTCTAGGTTTCCGGGAAGTGCACTGCTTATTTAACAGAATACAAGATAAGACAGACTCATCTTGGAACAGCTCCCTGAAGTTTCTTTAGGTGCCTCAGTTTCACACTGATAAATCCATATAGAACAACAGCATCACCACATTAGGAAGTGATTTCATCCCAAGTCTTTAGTGCCAGTGATCTACAGAACACTTATTTCAGCAAGCAAACCACTTGTGTACTGAGCTGCCTGCTGCCGAGGGCAACGGGGGGAGTGGCAGTGCACGCATGGTCCTCACTGCTGCAGTCTCTGGAGAACCCTGACTCCTCAAGAGGTACTCGGCCACCCACTCAACACATACACGGATGCCTCACAACCTTGGCGTCTGCTTCCACTCCCCTCCTTTGGTACTGAGACCTTGACTCTTCCCACCTGAGCCCTGGGTCAAGCTGCAAATCCACACACTCTGCCATGTGACACCAACGGCATGTATATCACATCACATTTCAAAAAACCCACCTGGAGGGGTCTACACCTCCTTTTCACTTTTGCCTCTGATGAAAGAACCCCAATACCACCATGCCCAACAAGGGCCTCGGGCCATACCTGCTACTTCATGCAACAGGATTTTTCTGGACCGAGAAATACATGTCATGTTGTTTCTCAACAATCTTCATCAGCTTGTGAAACTTTAGATTCTGATTTGTAAAACTATTGTCTTTTGCTCTATTTAAACAGACTGGGAGGGGGTGGCTGAAAAACTAATTACTAAAACTGAATTATGAGCCGTCAGCACAGGACTGGCTTGCCCTGGGCTCATGATGGTAATGTGCTGAAGAGCAAACTCACCACAGCTCATGGGAACGAAAAGCACCAACTTAGGTGGGCCCTGCACTATCACAAACCCTCTAGGCTGAATTTTTCACTCTCCTGCCTGGGAGACCCTGGGTGAAAGTGGTCCCAGTACAAGATAAGCAGGAACTGGGAGACACGAGGACACCCCGACGAGATGGACAAGAAGCTTCTAGAGACTCGAGTCCACTTTGAGTCCTGGTCTCCCATGGAGCTGGCTCCAACAGAGTGAAAAGTGGGCGTCCTGGCTTTTCCAAGTCCACTTTCAAGAAGGACCACCACCTCGGCTGCAGGTTAACGTGTGTCTGTGAGCAGACAGACCAACTGCACTCGCTGCCCGCTGCCGCTTCCACCAACTTAAAATTGTCCGAATTTCCTGAGTCGCCCTGCACTGTGACTAGCCGTACAGGCAGTTCGCATTGCGCTAAGCGTTTGCAGCATTAACCCCCCACCTCCCAATGAACCAGCTTGTCATTCAGGGGAAGAGGAGGGGAGGGGCTTCCTGGGCCCAACCTGCTCCCATAGAGGAAAGTCAGTGCGATCAATCACACGATTGATTGGTTGTCTAGTTATCCAAAACATGACCTTAAGAATGAAATGAAATTGGCCATTTATCTTCTCCTGGGGACGCATTGATAAAAGACAGCGTGGCCTTGTGATTCTGTCACGTCCTCGGTGGCCGAGGGACACAGCGGACACTTACGGAGCTGGGTGATATCCTGGCCATGGAGTGCGGGTTCTGAGAGGACAGCAAGATGTGGCTGTCACAGGCTGAGCTGGGATCTGAGGCAGAGGCTTCCTGCGGACCTTCTGCTGACTTGCTCTCGGGGTCCATGGGGTCGCCAACCGAGTCCAGCTGTGCTGCTCTCAGTGCAGCTGACAACACCTGAACCTGAGCTGCAGGAAGAGAAGGTTCAAGAATTCTGAGCTCTCTATGTGGTAGGGGTGTGGCTCAGGGGGGAATCTGCTTATATGGCATGACACAGCCCCGGGTTCCACACATAACACCTAGGGGTACACACTGCAAGTCCGGCGCTGAAGAGCTGGGGGTGGAGATCCTCAGCTACGAAGCACACTTGAGGCCAGCCTGGGCAACATGACACCCCGTCTTAAAAACAACAACCAGTAATCCACTAAATTCACTAACTCCAAATGGCTCCTGAAGCTCATTTCAAGTAATTGTGTGCCATTCCTCGTGGCACACGCACCTACTCTGTTCCTGGCTGGTGGGGTCTGCCCTGACACCTACTCCCAATCTGGATGCCAGTAACAGGCTCTGGAGTCTGAGTTCTCAGGAAAGTATGATGCTGGCCATTACTAGTGGCCATTGCAATGAAGCACTGGCCAGGCACAGAGCAGTGTATCTGAAATCAAAAGTTCCTATCAGGCAGAATCAGAGTTGGACTCCACCATCATTAACAAAAGACAATGCAATTTACTGAGCAAAAGTATCTGGGGGATTGTCCTCCTTGAACAGGGGTGTCTTACAATGTTTATAAAGCAAGATTTCTACTCCCCCCACCACTCATGCATATGAGTGTACACATAACACTATTTCCTCAGTGTGACTCTCTGAAGACTTACTTCACATATTTTTCTACAGAAAAATTAAATTGCATGTTTCTATGTCTGTAGCAACTGAAATGCATATTGGTCTCTACCATTATATCTATGAATCCCAGAGATTCACTACAATGTTCAGCGCTTGTGGCTGGCTCCCCACAGTACCCACGTGACTGGCTCCTCACAGTATCCATGTGACTAGCTCTCCACAGTGTCCACGGTAAGTTCCGCCTCCCAAGAACAACATACTGGTGCCTAAGTACATTTCCTGCCATGGCCAAGTTCACACAATATGTCATTTGTTTATGAATCTTTGGGGCCTACACACTCCTTTGAGATCTTCAGGCAATTGAGAATCCCTTCTTACAGAGAAATTAAACTATGCTTAATGTGCGAATACTCTGTAATCTGTCCTAGGACCTTGGGACAAAGAGTTCCTGCTATCCTTAAACCTGGGGAAAATGTGCCCACTTCATGAGGTCACCTCCCATTCCCCAGAGTGACAGGTTCCTGCCTCAGGCTTCTGAACACTCTTCCACCAGCCTCAGGACCCTCCTATGCACAGGAACCTATACAACCCCTGACCAGACAGCAAGTGTCCCTGCTGCCTTGGCCCCCACGCTGATCCTAGTACTGGGAATAAGGGCAGTTCCAGTAATGTGTTTTCCAAAACCAGACCTTTGTCTGGAGCTATTAGGAGTGACATGCCACATGCATGCACTCACTCCTCCAGTAAACACTAATTTAATCTCATCCAGAAACCTAAGGACACAGTGTAACCGCAGACTGGAGCTGCTCACGCGCTTCCCGAAAGCCCAGCCACAGTGAGGGCTGCTTGTTCCGTTCTCTGCGCTTCATGGAAGACAAATCCAGCACTGTTCAGAGGATGAAGAGCTGCAACAATGGACTGCACAGTCTGCCTCCCAGACTAGACTTGGTGGGAGCCCTAGTCAGAAAATGAAAACACCCCAAAGAAGTAACTGTACTTTTCATAGCAATGTAAGATGGAAACCTTGGGGGTCAGGAAAGGCCTGAGCTAATGGGCTTTAGAGGGGCCCCCTCAACCGTTTCCAGCCAGCAAGAATATACAGCAAGATGAGCCACTGTCCATGGGCTGACAGACTGTCCTCCGCAGTAACGTGTCACATGCGCCCCAGCTCTTTCCATCCTGCCCCGGCCTGTGCACAGCCATCAACGAAACAAGAGATATTGCCTAGATACTACACTGTCCCGAGCACATGCGTACATGGCTTAAGTGACCACATGGCGTGCACATGTCAGCACAAGCTCCCCAGGAAGAAACAGTGGCTTGTGACACGTGGTGCAAACCATCCATTTCCTCTTAGTGACAATGGGCAAGGTTTACCTTGAACATCTGGGTCATGTGACGCGTGCTCCTGTAAACTCTCCAGCACTTTTTGGATCTCACTCTTGTCCACGCAGCTGCTGCACACAGCCGGAGGCTGGCCACACCCCTTCTGCAGCGCAGTCTCACCCAGCAGCAGCTCCATGTCCTTGCTTATGTCGGGCAGAGGAATTCGCCAGTACAGAAGGCTACTAAACGTGTCCTCCGAAGTCCCCGGGCAGACCCAGGGATCTGGGCCAGGATGGCTGCTGCTGGCGTGCTGGTGACCGGCAGGAAGCTCTGGGGCAGGGTGGTTGTCTGTGGAAAGTCTGGTCAGCTTAGCTGAGGAAGGGCCCTCCGGTCGGCTTTCTGCTCCTCCCAGGGAGGAGCTGCTGCTGTGATGACTGGCTTCCTCTAGTGAATCTGGCCGTGGCTGCTCGGGCTTCAGGGAACTAGGTAGAATGGAGGCAGTAGACTCTTAGTGCTGTGTGGCAGACAGGAAACGAGTGGGAAAGTGGTACCCACCGTATCCTGTAGGAAGACTAAAAGCTTACGGGCAGGTTGAGAGTCCAGTCAGCCCCTGATGCCCCACTGGAGAATGAAAGTGTTGAAGACACCTCTGGAAGTTGGCCCCCAGCCTCCCCATCCCTCTGAAGCGCTCCACTGACTACTCATCAATTCCTCCACCAGCAGACAGGCTCTGAAGAACAAGACTTAGTAACTGGCAAGAGTTGGCTAGGTCACCTGGAAGGCCTGGGTGAGGAGGATGCAGTCCTGGCACTGAGAAATGGCATTCAGCAAGACCTCATGGGCTCCGATGGAGGAAGGACAGAGGGACTGCATCATCCACTATGTATGAATGGTCCACTAAGTATGAGCAGTCCACTAGGTGTGAACGATCCTCCAAGTGTGAATGGTCTGCGTGCTGCAGGCTCCCCACTTAGCAGCGCTAACAAAGGAGATGCTGAGAAGTGACCTGAGCTGGTCGGAGCACTCCCGTGAAGCAGTGGACAGTAACGACACAGTGCTGCAGGCCTAGTCAGTACTTGGGGATAGACGTGTGTGCACAGAGAAGCCCGGGTCACCAAGCACATCTGGTGACTTCACGTCTCTCCCGATGTAAATGATCCAAAGAACTTCATTAATCAAAAAGGAGATTTTCTTTACAGGTTATTTAATCACCACTCACAATGAATATTTTATCTAAATTTAGGAGACATGGTAGCTTCATTATTTATAACCCAGTAGTCATGTTTCAAAATCATTATTGCAATTACTTTTTGCTTCTTTAGATAATTAAAGCTCTAATATCCCATCTTGCCCAGAAGGTCACTATTACTAAAGCTGGAGATGAGTTAATTGCTAGAATCCTACGTGGATGCTTGAGGTGAAACGGGTCCTGCCAAGCAGCCTGGCCAGACTGTACCTGGCTGCGGAGGTGGCCCTACAATTGCTGGGTGCGGATGAGCCTGAGGCAATATCCGTTTCCACATCCTGGCTCACTGACTGGATACTCAGGACACCGTCTTCCCCACCACACAGGCCGGCCCTGGGTGGGTTTGCAAAGGTAGAGATGAAGGGGCCGAGGGACTGGAAGGCAGCTTGGCGCACCTGAAACACAGAACACAGCATCGACCTGTAGCACAGACCAGCTGTGACCCCAGGCAGGACGCTGGGCTGGTGAACATGAACGCACCTAGTGTCCACCAGGTTCAGTATTTTCGAGGTCATTACAGGCAGATAACTGAACCTGTGGTACAGGTTTCATCCTCTGGAAGGTCAATGGCACAACGAGCAGCACCAGAGCTTCTGTCGACCTCACAGGAGCAGCGGGCTGTGAAGCACCTGAGCGCCAGCCTCCTGCTCAACCCTGGCACTAGGACATCTACTTTCTGCACTGCTCAGCTGCACACCCCTCTCTGAACACCTTGACCATGCTTTTAAGAACTTGATTATCCTAATTTTGATATCCTCAAAGACCTAAACCAGACTATGCCCATCACAACAGACAAACAAATGCATGGACATGAGCTGGAACCAAGGTGAGACCCAGGACACTGAAGGCTGCTGGATGCTGCTGGTGCTGCAGAGACCATGTGGCCATCGGCCCTGTGCATACTCACCCACCGACAGGGATCGCTGACGAGCCTGATGAAGAGCGGCGAGAGCTGTGTCCTACGGACCTCGGGGGAGGTGCTGGATGACACGGCTGTGAAACACTCCGCGCAGGCTCTCCTCATCCCCCACACGCTATCTGAGCAGAGTTCGAAAAACTTTGGTACCTAGCAAAAGGAATAAGAAACAGTGACTAGACTGAGCAAGCTGCAGATGGCAATCGCCTGCCCTGATGCCCTCAAGAAGGCAGAACTGGACTGTAGCTGAAAAACTAATAGTGAAGATAATGAAAGAGGCTGGTGAGATGCTCGGCAGGGAAGGCACTTGCCACCAAGACTAGGGACCTGAGTCCAATTCCCAGAGCCTGTGAGGTAGAAGAAGAAAGCCAATTCCTACAAATCATCTTCTGACCACCATGTGCTTATTCGCTGTAGCAACTTACACACACATACACACACACACACACACACACACACACACACACACACACACACAAATAAATAAATAAATAAAAATTTTTCAAGAAGGCAAACAGATATTATATGAAAGGAAGCACTTGAAGCAAAGTGTACATGAAAGAGTGTTTCCTTCCACTTCCTTTCAGTGACTTGGTGAAACTTAGAAAGAAGGAGACAGATGCCCACACAGCAGCAGAGCGGAGCACCTTCCTTTGTGTATGCAGGGAGGGCTAGACAAGATCCTCCTAGGCTCCACGCTCCCACTGGAGGGATCAATGTCTTCACAGCAGGATCAATGTCTCCAAGTGTGGTACAACTCTGAGGTGATCAATGTCTTTACTGAGTGTGGTACAACACTGAGGTGATCAATGTCTTTACGGGGTGTGGTACAACATTGAGGTGATCAATGTCTTTACAGGGTGTGGTACAACATTGAGGTGATCAATGTCTTTATGGGGTGTGGGACAACTCCCAGTTGACCAGTTGACGTAAACTGCTGAAAGTCCACAGAGCAGCAATCTGTACTCCCAGCACCCAAAAGGCTGAGGTAGAAGATAGCAAGTTCAAGGCTAGCCTGAGCTAACAATCAATCCTGTCTCAATCCTGGGATGGAGGTGGCAAAAACCTGGTAGAACGTAAATCAATCCTGTCCACAGACACCCAGCTGTGTGTGGCAGAACGTGACTCCACCTTCCAGTTCTGCATGCCTGTGTTCACTTGCTTGGGGGTCCACAGTCAGACTGCATGCTGCACAGCTTTCTGCTGCTCGGGCTGTTTTCTGTCCCACCTATGAGCTGCTAGAGGAGTTCATGGCAGCCACCTGAAGAGCTGATGTCATCTGTGAGTCCCCTAGAAATTCTTTGTGTGTAGACTAGACCAACGTGGCAGGCTTCACGAATAGGTGCAGATGACCACCTGCAGAGAGCCGCATGCTGGCTAGGGGCAGTTGCTAAGTCCATCTTCAGAGTACCAGCCTGTCACAGTTAGACACGCATGTCAACCTGACAGTTGAGGGTTTGAGCTCTGGGCATGTTTGTAGAAAATTAGTAGCTGAGTTAAGCCCAGAGTGAACCTGCAGGCGACTGTCTAGCAGATGGGGAATGCCCAGCCCATGGTGGGACTTGTCCTTAGGCAGATGAATAAAATGGAGAGAACTGTTTGAGAAATTTGGCATCCTTCTGTATACCAGACATGTTGGTCTGGCAACTAAAGATAGTTCCTCTCTCAGTCATTATGTGGATATGGTATTGGCCCCTGTTGTTGGTATGGACTCTCCTCCCAAGCTAAATGGGGAGCTGTAACCAAGAATTGTAACCACAAAATAAAAAGCCCTTGTTCCCTTAAGCTGTTTGATGGTGATTTTATCAGCAACATCATGCAACAGAATTTGGTACCAGGAATGGGATGTTACTGATAAATCTGGCTGTGTTGACACTGTGGATTTTAAACAGCTTTTTTGGAGGAATATGGCAATGTTTGAAGACATTGAGATTGTGTGCTTTAAAATGATTCAGTTCATGGGCCGTTTGGAAGATAGTCATGCTGACAGAGTTACAAATTGTTTGGCCCAGTTTGTGATGAAGGGAATAAGGACTTTGACAGAGTTGAATTTAAAGACAATGAACTGTTTTTGCTTGGTAGAAGAGAGCTGTGTTCACAGTCTTCAAGCTTTGGATGAGGAAAGGGCAGACAGCAGAGCAGCTGCTGCTGTTGGAGAAATGAGTGTCACAGAAGGAAGACCTAGCTTTGCACTGGGATGGAGGTGGCATGAACATCACCATAGGAGATTCTGTGCTTGAAAACCCAGAGTCTTTCAGGGGCCAAAAGCCAAAGATGAAGCCGTTTCTTGCTCTTTGGAAGTTCTGGCTGCCTAGAAAAGAGCTTTTTCAGAGTCAGCCACAAAAGGTGGCACAGCTGTGGCTCTATGCACCAAGCTACATTTCAGCTTCACAACAGCATTTGTCAGCACTACTAGGAGGTTCCAATGCACAAGGCTCATGGAGAGCAGCTTTGGCAAAGGAAGGTGAAGCTTGTAGCTACTGAAGTGAACCCTGAGTGTTGCTGAAGACGTCAGAACTGTGGGATGTGTGCTGAGGACGACTGTGAGAGGAGACTGAGCCTGGTCCAGAGAAACACTGATGTTTGAGCTGCAAAGGGGGACTGGGATTGCCCAGAATCTTTGAATCAACATGACTATGTGATGAGCAACAGACAATGGACACTGAAATACAGGATGCGGTATTTGATTTTTTGGACTTTGGTCCTAATTTGATGTTTTCTTATTGTATTTTGATGTTTTATCTGTGTTTAAATATTTAACTTATTTGGATTTGATAAAATTCATGATTAAGAGATTTTAAACTTTTAAAATGTTTGAACTGAACTTTTAATGACAGAACATTTAAAAATTTGTCTTTGAGAATTTTAATTTTAAAATTATAAAATTAAATGTATTTATAAGATAAATTTAATACTAGTGGGGGCAAAAATTGAAATGTCACAGTTAGATATAAGTATCAACTTGAAGATTGAGGGTTTGAGTTCTGGGCACATTTGTAGAAAATTAGTAATTGAGTTAAGCCCAGATTGAAACTGCAGGAGACTGTCTAGTTGATGGGTAAAGGCCCAGCACATGGTGGGTGGGACTTGTCCTTGGGCATGGAGGGAACTGCTTGAGAAAGTTGGTATTCTTGTATATACTTTGCCAGATATGCTGGTCTAGCAAGTGAAGATCGTCCCTCTCTCAGCCATTACGTGGATATGGTATGGCCAGTTCCCTTGGTCCTTGTTGGTGTGGACTCTCCTGCCAAGCATTAAATGAGGAGCTATAACCAAGAATCATAAACCAAAAAATAAAAACCCCTTGTTCCCTTAAGCTTTTTACGGTGATTTTTATCAGCAACTGTGCAGATAAACTGTGATATAGTCCTTTATTCATCTTGGGTTGGAGGGGTGTTGACGTGGCTTAGACTTTAAATAAAACAAAACAAGCCACTGAACTTGAATTTCAAAATCAATGTAATAAAGATTACACTTTTTGAAGTTAAAGTCCACCTGCATGGCTAGTGCTGTCTGTCAAATGCTCTCTCAGCATCAACAGCTCCAGGTACCTGGGACTCAAAGGGCACCATGAACACGGCCAGGTCCCTGCCTTCAAGGGCATCATTTGGGACACTGGGACTCTCTAATAGGTCCTCTGAACAAAAGTGAGGAGATGAAAAGAGAGAAGTGAATGGTGTCTGGTGTTGGGCAGGCGAGTCTGGGCAGTAAAGAACCTCTGCACAGCAGAGACAGGCTGCAGGCAAGGGGGACCCTTGGGAAAAACCAGTGTCTCAAGGGACTAGAAAGTCACAGCTGGCTGGTGACTCGGCTCTCTGCCTTGCTGCCTTCCAGACCCAGGGTGATACATGAAAAACTCAGGCTCCCTGATTGAGATGAACAGCCAGAGGTGGCACCCACAGCAGGGCAGTGCACATAGCTGAAGGGTGGGGCACAGAGCCCATGGGCTCCCTTGGGTTCTGAGGCCTGGGGGGCAAGGTAGCAGCGCCCCAGAGCCAAGAAGGTGGCCCAGAGTGCGCAGCATAGGAGACAGGTTGTAGCTGCTCTCCCTCAGCTAGAGCAGCGCCCATGCTTACGAAGTCCTGCCCAGAAGGTGACAGATGCAAATGAGAAGAGCAGAGCACACTTGTAAAGCTACGGTTGGCCGGGAAAAAGTGCCAGAAAGCGATTATGACAGGCAAAACTTGACATACCAGAAACTTCTCAGTGGCTTCGGGTCCAATGACACGACAGATATCGCCAAAATTCGTGGCACACACCTGCAAAAGGCAAAGGCAGGGCCATTATTTCTTTACCTTCTTTTGTCTTGACAAATTGTAAACACTAACAAGCAGGAACCTTGAGAGCAATTAACCCTTCCAGTCAGACAGCTAACAAGCTCGCACCAAGCCATCACCCACGCAGCATGGACAGGGCCTCTGCTGCATCGGAAACAAGAGCTTTGCAAGAAGGAACCTACTTCTAGGGTTTCCTGACTCCTAATTGACTTGATACATGATGCATTTGGTTAGGGATGCAGCAGAACCAAGCCTTAGCTTTCCCTGCATCCTGACCATGCGCCACACAGCCTGCAAGGCCAGCAGACAGCAGGACGCAGGCTGCAGCACCACAGCCTCCAAAGGGAGGAGACAAGGGGAATCCAGGGATGGTTGGAAGGTATAGCAGACAAGAGGGTTCGAGAGCAACTGAGCCCAGGTAACCGGCACCACCCCACATCCAGCATGCTGTGCAGCATAAACCCATGCTGAAAAGCAACAAGTTCACTGACACGAACTTGTCTCCAGTCTCTCTGCTTCCTAATTGCAGCAACACAGGCGGCCCTGACAGCAGTCTGCTATCGGCTCAGCTCACCTGGCCACTTTGGTAGGCACCTGCCCCAGCAACCCGCCCAACTGCCTCCCTAAGTGTGACTCATGATGTAGACAGAAACTGGACTAATAGATTTGAATTTTTTCACTTAGAGAGTTTTTAATTTTGTAGGCTCCCACCTTGCGAACTTGAAAGAACCTTCCGTCGCCACACAGCTCACAGAAGCGAGGGAGCAGCATGCGCTCCACTGTGCTCTTGTTCAGCACAGATGCCATTCGGCAGATCATCTACAGGTGAGAAGAAAACCAAAATCACGTGACATACCATCACCTAACGGATGCCATCCAACAGCAATACTCAAGGTGGTCTTAAGAAGCCCACAAAGGAAGACAGAGGATATCCTTTGCGTTTAGTCAGCATTCTCCAGCTCACTCAGGTAAAGACTCATGGATGGCCTCACCACTGTGACCAGACAGCTGACGCGACCTGGCTCATCTTGCCTTTGCGAAAGCCCCATGCTATGGATACCGCGCACCTGTCCTGATTCCTGAGATGAGGGAACTGATCTGAAAAACCTTCAGTGTGTGACTGAAAACAAGCACTGGTGACTGCAATGCATGGGGGGTGCCTGCCCCTGGGCAGTGTCCACAGCAGCTAGAAGCCCAGCACAGCTCCAAGTCCACGGGCTCACCAAGTTTGAACAGGAAAGAAGGGAGATGCCTGGCGAGGAGGTGAGGAGGAAGCCAAAGCAGGGAGAGCCCCGATCTCTGAGAAATCCACCAGAACCATTGGCTCACTGGAAGCTTCCAGCTGAAAGAGAGATGCTGAGGTTCAGAGAAGGTGGGATCAAGACAGAAAGAACTAGAACTTATGGCTCCTGAGTATTACTGGTGAGGCAGAACCTGAGCTGCTCCAGAGTCAACACTCTTCAGAGGAAAAGAAGGGAATCCGATTTTTGGAGTGTTGTAACACAAGGACAAACAGAAATCAAAAATACCAGCCATAAGGCCAGCACCACTAAAAGTAAAGGAGAAATGTATAAATGTGAGAAAAAAATAGGAAAATGTGGTCCAAGTTTAGTCAGGTAAAACAAACCCACAGAAAAGTCCAGACATCAGAATTTGTAGCCGTTACAGAGAAAAGATGGTCACGATGACTGAGCAGATTAAGAATCTCATAAAAGAACTAGAAACTATAAAAATGAATCTAAGACGGTGAGATGGCTCAGCAGTTAAAGCACTTCACAGGCAAGCAAGAGGAACGGATTGTAGACACAGAGAGTTTTATAAAATGTCAGATGGGAATGTGGTCCTTTTGTAATTCCAGCCTCAAAGGCAGAGTCTAGGGGTTCACGGAGCAAACTGCCTAGCCAAACTGGTTCTATTTTTGAGCTCGGGGTGGGATTAGAGTTCATGCCTCAATGAATAGAGTAGGAAATGTTGGAGGGTAAATCCCAACGTCAACCTCAGGTCTCCACAAGTATAAACACACAAACATACACACAAACGCACATACACATAAAAATAGAGAAGAGGGACTAGAGAGATGGCTCAGGGGTTAAGATTCTGCCTCACAAGCCGGAGGTCCTGAGTTCAAGTCCCAGGTCCCACATAAAAAAAAGGCGAGGCTAAACGGCAGTGGCCTGAACTTTCGACCCTGATGGGTGGAACCTGGGAAATCCCATAGCGAAGTAAAAAGAAGGTAAGAAACAACCCAGGACAATTCCCAAAGTCACCCTTGATCCTCCACAGGAATACACAGTGGCTTCTCTCTCTCTGTCTCTCTCTGTCTCTGTCTGTCTGTCTCTCTCTCTCTCTCTCTCTCTCTCTCTCACACACACACACACAATAGATAGACAATTGATAGATTGATAGACAGATATCTAGATATCTAGATAGATAGATAGATAGATAGATAGATAGATAGATAGATAGATAGATAGATAGGTAGATAGATGAGAAGATCATCTGGTAGCTATGTGGTAGGTGTTAGCAGTGAGGCCTGACTGCTAACCTGACCACACTAAGGAACATATAGCAGTTTGCAAAGGTATGACGATTCCAGTAATTTCTGTGAGGTGAGTCCCAGGAGGATCCAATCCCTTGACAGCCTTTAGGCCTAATAGTGGGTGAGGTCCACTAACAGAGTCCTCGATCTGCCCTCTTGAAACAGATGTGAAAATTTAACTGTAACACCAGCAAATCAGGGTACAAAACCACTGCAGAGCAAGCGCCAGATGGCATCTCTGAGGTGGAGGCTCCTCCCACAGGCTCAGAGCTGCTCCCTTCCCAGCTCCAGAGCTTGGCAGGCGCCATCTCTGAAGACCATATAGTCCAAATGAACACCACCATGTTTGGAGCCTGGTGCCTCCTGCCTTCTCATACCAAGAACAGTCACTTTTAGGACATTCCTGTCAGAAAGTCGGAGTCTGAACCCAAACCTGAGGGGGGAAAAAACATGCAGAGTCGAGCTGAAAGGTGTTCTACAAAAGAAATGGCTAGAGATGTGGGGGCATCTACACAACAGCAGAGACCAGAGGCAGGTCAGCTCTGCCAAGAGGTCTGGCCTGGACCCTGGAATACAAAGGGTGGATGATCAGATTTTCTGATTTCCACTGAAGTATTTAATCTCAAAGGCTACAGGGTCTCCATCCTACTCTTAAATGGCTCAGACACCTATATATTTATATGTATAAACCCATGCTTTGCATGCACATGCATGTGCATGTATGTGTGTGCAGACAGGGAGAAAGGGTAAATAAACAGAACTGAGAGAAATTGCTGGAGAGGCTAGATTACCTGGAGGTTCACGCATGACTGCTGCAAATTCTCTACAAGTTTGAAATTAAAATGAAAAGTTATCCCAATTTTAAAAAAAGAAACCCCCCCCTTAAGCAAACAAAGAGAGAAGAGGAAGGAAGGAGGAAGGGCGGACAAACATTGTTAGAGGATTCTTGCTCCCACTCTATAGAAACAGCAATTCTGGATAGGTGATCTGCCCATCCTTCAGCTGGGAGCCTGTGCATGAGCAAATGAGAAATGCGGAGTGGGGGGGGGAGACCTAATTGGAGCGGGGTAAAGCAAGACAGGAAAAAACTATGTCTTCTAACTTTGAGGAAGTGTATTTCTAATCTAATGCTTAGCAGAGTTGCTCGCAGTGACAGCTAGGGCAGATGAAGACCCAAGGCTCCGGTCTCCAGGGTGACAGGCAACTAAAGAGTTCCTAGCTCTCCATGTCCACAACACCCACACTTATTACTACCCAGAATAAAACAAACCCAGAATCATTAAAAGTCAGCAAACAGTGATGAGAAATGACATTTCTATGGCCCTGGGAACCGCTGGTGTGGCGTGCAGAGCTTTGCCGGGTTGCATGGAGCCGACTATTCTTAACAGCATAGAACCATGCATTCTTTTCAAATAAATGCACAAGCAAGAATGAGCTCAAGAACAGGAACGCAACAAAAACGGAGGAAGCCAATAATGTGAAGACGTGTTGCGGGGGGTGGGGGTGAGGAGCAGGTTGCTGACAATTAGTTACCTCACAGAATGCTGGCAGCCCCCTGCAAGCGAGAGGGATGATAACTGGTCTCCAGTGGCCTGTTTATCCTGTCTAGAGATAATTACAAGATACAGCTCTTGCCATGTTTGCCAATCCATTCATCTGACAACTAACATTTCCTCAGCACTGCCTTGGAGCCTGGCCGTGTGCTGGGTGCCATGTAAGCCACAGCAGCCTGCGAGATGGGACTCAGCACCGCAAAGCAGAGGTGACCGGAACTTCACAATTCAATTGCTATATGGCAGAGGACAGACACGCCCTAGCCTCTGGCTACCTAATGGTGGCACCCCAGCAGACTTTGCAAAGGAGAAAGCTTGTACGTGAGAGGCCAGGAACCAGCATCCTGTCCTCACATGCCACCGTGCTTACTCAGTTCCTACCGGTGGCTCTGTCTGATGGTAGCAACAGAACCAACTGACTGTAGCTCCCTATAAGACCGAAGGAGAGACAAATGCGTTGTGTCCATGCTACAAGCTGTCTCTTCTAGGGCGGGCCTCGTGTGAGCTGGCATGTGTGTGCACAGGCACGTAGAGTAGTTCACATTCAGGGCTGCAGAAAGACCCTCAAGTAGAGCTCTCATCTGGCCTGACCTGCTTCCTTCAGCATCCAGCATCCTTCAAGCCAATAGCCATCCAAAATTCCTTTCAACAAGCCCACGCTAGTGCTGCAGACCTCAGGGAAGCCGCTGCATCACTGTCCTTATGGGGACCCGTGCTCCTTCCTCCAGTAAAGGTATCCACACTCCACACACATGGTCATTTCTCAGCTCTGCTCATGTTTCCTAGCCGTTTGTCCAAGCCTCTCAGCCTGCAGGACCCATAGAAAGAAATGGACCCAGCACAGTGGGCCAAAGAAGAGCCCCCTGAAAAACAAGCAGAGGTCCTCTTCAACAGGTGGGAGAACAAAGGCCAGAGCTTGGTCTAGGGGTGGGCAGTGGGCTGCAAGCCAGTAGCCACCAACTCACTTTGAAGAAACATAATTAATGTGAGCAAATTTCTTCTGCAAATGACTTGTACAGATCTTCTTCAGAAGGTTTGTGGTATTTTCTAAATATTAAAAGGGGGAGAGGGAAGAGCTGATAAGATAATATTTTGGAAACTAGTTTCCATGCAAAAGCCTTTAGCATTCTTGGTATTCAGCAGGCGTCAGGGGTGAGACACTGCTGTCAGCCGGGACCTGGGAGCCTAGCGCACCTCCAGGTGAAGCCAACCCCAGCTGCCGCAAATCCCGGCTAAACGCTGTTATCCAGGTTCATTTTGCAAAGTAAATTAAATTTCTTGTAGAGAAACTTAAAATTTATAAAAGAACCCTGGAGAATTTGAATTTTAATAATCAATTATTCTTCCAACTGATTCATCTTATAAACATATGGAATATGCAAAAAATTAAATTAGTTTAAAAAGCCAGACCTTTAATGCATAGTTGAAGAAACTTTTACATAAATGAAGAATAATTGCAGACGGTCTGATGCTGCAATATAATTTTTTAACTAGGTTGCGTATAATGGTTCTCCACTTTGGGAAAGACAATAATTCCTTTCTCCAATGTCACAATTTTCTAAACAAGAAAACGACGACTTTTGCTTTGTATTCATCATCCAGAGTTTTCAAACCCTTTAGGTACACATATTTCCTAAGAGGTGGACCAACCCTGCAGCTCTCGGGTGTAATATGTAAGGGTCTAGCACATAGCTTTGTTGTCTGCAACCTCATTCAACAGAGAGGCGGCAGGTGAAGAAAACAAGTGACCGTCCAAGTGCAGAGCAGATGGGGCAGGGCAGGCTGGGTGACCAGCAGCTTTGGGAAAAGCCGGAAGTGCTTACTCAGTAGCCAACAAGGGCTGGAGGAGAGAGGAGGGAGCCCAGATATACTGTGTGGCCCCCGGACAACCGTGCACACCTGTATCCCAGGCTGCCACACGACAGGTGTAGGAGGCAGAGGCTGAGTTTATCAGGATGAAATGCACTTCACTAAGACCTTTCCCGTACTGCCAAAGTACACTGTCACCTTTGCGCTCTTCATGACTTCCTTTTTGCTTAGAGGCCTCTTACCTTCCCTATGAAACAGGGTCTATGTTAGGTACTGTCCAGCATTGGACATCACCTCAAACTGTCCTGAGCCAACGGAACAGACAGGGAATGTCCATGTGCGCCTCAACCTCCTGCCCAGCCTCCTGTGCCAGGTGCTGCCAGTGGCCCATTGCCCTGCTCCTCCTCCTGTCCAGCCACAGTGCTCTGACAACCAGACCCAGCATGGATTCAAGGCAGCACATGGAGAACTCCTGACCGAGGCAGAGCTCTGGCTTCCTTGCTCACGAAAAGGCCAGTGCCCGAATCCAACGCTTGTGAGACTTCACGTCCCACACAAGCCAGCAGGTGTGGCAGCCACTCCCAGGCAGACTCACACTCGCAGCTTCGGCCCGGCGCTCGTGGTCACCGTCGGGTGCAGACAACTCCAGCAAAACTGGACACACTTTGCTCTCAATATCGGGCTGGAGAATCAGATCTTGTTCCAGAAGAATCAGAAGTACCTCCTGGCTGGACTTTCTAACCTAGAAGGAAAAGGTAAAGGTAAATGCAGGAAGAACAGATGTGCTCAGGACAGAGGCTGACCTGCCTGTGGTCTGCAGAGACAGTTTGGCTGTCTCCCTCCCGCCTTCTGGAGGCTTCCTCGGCACCACATGTGACTACTCCTTTCTCTATATTCTGCTTACTGGTTCTTCTCATCTGATTGATAGCTGTTTCCTGCCCCTCTGTTCCCAAAGGGGCATTCAGAAGGCAGCACCAGGGCTGACTCATCCTGTGTCCCACAGCACCCTTAGAACTGGCCACAGTGCCCCAGGACACTGCATTGTGTTAGGGCTGTTGAATGGACGCACAGCTTATCCACAGTGCAGGAATCAGACACATGGAGCCTCTTCCCATGACTCTAAGGCTGGTCTGTCGCACCAAGACTTGAGCTGCCTTCATGGAATGATGCATGCCGGGAGCTCCTGGCCGGCACACAAGGAGAGGGTGGGTGGATGCTCTACTCAGAGACCCGTTACCCAGGACGCCTGCCCAGAACATAGCTGATGCTCACACTGCCAGACCGTCAACTGCCCGAACCGGAAAGGGAAGGAGGCGACTTGGCACAGCACAGATCTGGGTGCTGCATTGGGTGCTCGGCGATTCTCTACCCTCCTGTAAGGAGCTCTGCTACAAGGAACAGAATAGGAGAGGATCTAGTCAAAGTCAGGGCGCAGAAATGGGGGAGACTAAGGCTCGATCACAATGAGGAGAAAAGAGCCCGGGGGAGCTGGAGGATACTTGAGAACACAGCTGCCTTGCAAGGCCATTGTTGGCAGAGGGTGGGGCAAAGGGTGGTGAGGACACATCAGTGTCAAGACAGCAGGTACCAGACACGAGGCCTGATAACACAGGTCAAGACAATAAGAACCATTCTGTGCTGCAAGACAGCTCTGTGGCAGAGACATTCTTGTGATTGGTGAAAGGTGAGAACTCCCAAAAGTTGTCCTCTGACCTCCACACATACACCTGCATGCATTCACATCTCTTTGTCTCTCTCTCTCCCTCCCCCATCCTTTACCTCTCATTAAGACAATGACAAAAGCAAAAACACTAAATTTCAACAAGGAGGGAGGGAAGGAGGGAGGGAAGGAAGGAAGAAGGGAGGGAGGGAAGAAGGGAGGGAGGGAGGGAGGGAGGGAGGGAGGGAGGGAGGAAGGAAGGACTGTTCTTGAGGTTGGGGGCTCTGAAGCAATGTCAGAGAAGGCCTCCCAGACAGACAAGTGAGCCTTGGGAACAGGGCTGACATCTGGCCATAGTCCCACTCCACACACGGCCTCTTCCCTCCCCCACTCCAGCAATGGAGTGATGGAGTGGATTGCCATTCTCCTGGAGCAGACAGGAAGATGGTGGGCACTATGCTACTTGCGGCACAGCCACATCTACCGAGGCTTGAGACCGGCTGCAGCAGGACAGCATCACCCCGCCGAGGTGTGGCATATGGTGCTCCTCACCTGGCGGACCCCAGTAGGAACACTGGCTGTGCCTGTTAGAAGGCCGCCAGCGGCAAGGCCAGCATCTGGTGGGAGGTGCTGGGAGGACGGGCAAGCCCTACTGGACAGAACGGGTGGGCTTGGTGGTGGGACAGACAGGCAGGCTGGGAATTGCTAAGAATGAGTGCCGTCCTAAGAGCTAAGTTAAGGGTGACCTGGAGAAGAGGGTGCCCTTCAGGAAGACACGAAGGAGCCATGGTGTGGTGTCAGTGGACATGCGGAGGGAGAAGGACAGTTCCCTGCTGTGGCTCAGAGGATTGAGCAGAGCAGATGGCAGTTCCATTCACCACGACAGGATGAAGACTGAAGGCTGCTATTTTCTCCGCGATGCAAAAGCAAGGTCACCTGCCTGGCAGAAGGCAGGATGAGGTAAGGGGCCGAGGAAAGTGGCAAAGGTTGCAGAGCACTGATTCAGGTAACTCGAGAAGCAGCCAATGAGGGACAAGGGAGGACCACCAGGCAGCATGGTGAGGTGGGCTACGATGGGCACCCATAAATTTGCAATGGCACTGATCAATGTGTGACAGAACTTTCTCCCAGCCCCTGGCAAGCTCGGCAAACAAGAGGAAGGACGGCAGAAACAGAACAGAAGGGCAGGCGTGGAGGGAGGTCTGCTCCAGCAGCTTGAGACACCCAGCAGGTAGCAGGGTGTGCTCACCAGGAAGTGGGGTGAATAAGTGAGGAAGCAATGTCAGCAAACATGGAGTGGGTGGGAGTTACCAAGCGAGAGCTTCCTGGTTCGTCCTTCTGTGACAAAGTACACAGCAAAGACACACGGCAGAGATCAGCAAAATGTCAGCTCCCCAACCCTTGGAATCTCCTGTTTCAGAATCAGGACAGTGAGTCTGCTGTGCACGATCTGTAGTGCACACCAGAGACTAAAGGCTGAGTCTGGGGCCTTCAGTTGAACTTCTGAGAGCAGAAATCCCGCTTATCCAGATCCCCCAACAGGGAGAGCATGCTGGGCTCACATGAGCACAAGCAGCCTGAGATGAATGAATGAATGAATGAATGAGTGAATGAATGAACAAATGAATAGAGAGCCACATGACACCGCAACAAGACATGTGCAGAGAAAATGCACACCAAGACACGAAACAGCCGGTGACACAGGACGGCGCATTCCTGTCGAAACCGTGTAATTCTTCACCGTGCCCAAGGGCGACGGTCTGCTCTTTTAACACAAAGGACCAAGGGAGTGACACAGGCCAGAGGTAGAAACTTGACAACAGAAGGTGTATACCACCATTACAAATGAACTACTTCCACCCTTTACACAGTCAGTGCTAAAATGCATTGGCACCAAGAAGTGAGGGGAGCTTTCACCAGTGATTCCTAGCCATCAAAGTCTACAAATGGCCCCAACGTCCCACAGCCATGTTCCATCTCCCATGGGATGGGAGGCTGAGGCCCCAGGAACAGGACATGTCACCAGCAGGAGGGGTGGCCATGGTGTCCCTGAGGCGGGACAGGGACAAGCAGGGGGTGAAGGCACCTGCACACAGACCTGGAGACCTGAGTCTGATCATGGGGGCCTGGTGGAAGGAGAGAACCACTTCTGAAAGCTGTCCTCTGACCTCCACCCACACAATGTGGCAAGTACACTGGGGTATGTGCATCTCTCTCTCTCTCCTTCTCTTTTTTTCTCTGATTAGCAAAAGTAAAATACTTCACTTAAAAAAGAATGCCCAAAATGGACTGAAACAAAGTTAATGTGTTAAAATTCAGAATTGTGTAATTAATTCTGAAAAAACAACAACAAAAAAAGCCTAATTTATAACCTCTATAGACACCGATGGCCTCTATAAGCAACAACTTCTAGATACTGAAGCTTTGCACAGAACAACAACTTCTGTAGATAAAAGAGTCCTCTGCACACAGCAACGACCTCTATAAACACCGATGACCTCTTTAGGTAACGGATGGCCTCTGTGGATGACCTCTATAGGTAACTGATAACTTCTGCAGATGAATGATCACCTTTGTGACACACCAGCTAATTAGTCTAGAAATGGATACTGGAAAAAAATGAAGCATTTGTCCTATCTTCCCTTTCAGACCAATTTCCAGAGTGACAAACAGTCAACAAAGGACATTTGTGGGGTAGAGGTGCTTGTGTATGTATGTGTTCATGTGGATGTGCACTTGGGTGCATGTTCACATGTGTACAGTTCACATGGATCTTCCTCCATTGTTCTCCATCTTGTATTTTGAGGTTCCCCCCCTATATTTGGAAAGCTCACTATTTCGGGGTACAGCTGGCCAATGAGCTCTGTGGCTCTTCTTGTCTCTGCCCTGAAGTGCTGGGGTTATAGCTGCATCTGGCTTTCACCTGGGTTCTGAGACCCCAACTCATGCTTATGCCTCAAGGACTTCCCCCCTAGTCCAGAAAAGTTCTTCACCCCAGAAGGAACAACTGATGGAATTCAGAAGGAATTCAGAAGCGCATAACCTCCAAAGGTCTTGACAATGACTGTCCACAGCCTCTCAGTGGACAATAGCTTTGTATGGAAGGGCCAGACTGACTAGCACCTGCACCCCAAGGTCAAAGTCAGTGGCAGAGAAACTACCCTGAGCTCTGGGGCTCCTGGACTTAGTACAACAGGAGACAGTCTTTCCAGCACCCCTGCTGATGTGCGTGTCCTACAGGAAATGGAAGGTTCACTTCTCGCTGAACCTCCAGATTCAACTACTAGTTTCTAGACATTCCAGGAACAAAGGTCTCAGTGCTACAGATATGATCCTCCCCATTCTGAATGCAGGGAGTCAACAGGGCCAATGGCCTAATCCCCTCAGTCAGTATACAGCAAGGAGGATGAGGATGGACAGCTGTTACTCTAGGGATTTAAGTGACTTATGAACTCTGTATTTGAACAAACCACCTGCAAAATCCACACTTGGGTTAGGGTGGGGTCCTGCAGGCTCAATCCCAGGACAGGAAAGGTTAAGGCAGGAGGACTCAGTGTTGAAGGTGAGATGGAGCTACAGGGCAAGTGACAGTCCCCGTCACAAAAACACAGAACAAAAAAAAACCCCACTCACTGATAAGACAACTGGAGCAGTCTGACCAGAGACTAAATGACGGCAGGTAACTTGCAATCGTTTGTGTAATTGCAGTAATGGTATTATCATTACGTGTTCTCTCTCTGTCTCTCTCTCTCTGTGTATCCCCTTTCTCCCCGCAGCCCAGCCAGGCATTACACCCAGGGTCTTGAGCAAGGTGGACAGATGCTCTACCCCCAAGTCCATTCCCTGCCCTGCTTTTCTTAGAGGCTACACTTGAGCACCTGTGGCTAGCAGTGTATCTGGGTGAACACCTGGCTGGCTGTGAGTGACAGCTGAGGGCAGAGGAAGCAGGGTGCTCACTCTAGTTTCTCTCTACTACTGTGAAGGTCTGAACGCTTTGGTGATAAAAAGTTAGGAGATGTCTTCCTTAGGGTGCCGCCTGGCTCCCTGCAGGATGGCAGTCTAGTGGCAAGCTCCAGCAGGGCATGCTTCAAGCAGTCACTGTAGCACCAAAGAGAGCCACCGTGTCCCACCTGGCTGTCTGGATCTGCGAGGCGCTGCGCGAGGACGGGCACCAGGCGCTCGGAGAACAGCTCGGGAAAGTCCCACCTGCTTTCGCGTAAGAAAACGGTCACAGAAGGCATCTGCTCCATCAGCTCAGCTCGCACCGTGGACTCTGCAGCACAGAAAACAGAGGGACTAAGCCAAGGTCTTCCACAGTGCATGCTGGTAATTCTGAGCTTTTCTTACCGAAGTACTTCATCAAGAAAATCAGACAAACGCGGTTGGAAAATCATTTCCCATTTAGAGTATTTATGCTACAGACGGGGCTTAAGAAGCCAATAAACTATGCAGCAATACAGAAACATAAAAAGAAGAGAGCGACAACTCTGTTATAACAAGCCTCATACAAATTGAGGAGGGAGAAGAAGTCTGTATGCTGGGCCAGCGTCCAAGAGCCATTACGACTAATGGCCTGCAGGCCAGACCCACGCGCGGCGCTTGCTTAAACCTCAGCCGGGATATATACATTATAATTCTTCATCAATGCTCTCCCCACAATCCACGCATCCCGACCATTTCTAAGGCAGAGCATTAAACAAAGAGCGCTCAGCTCCAATATACCACATTAGACTTAACACATACATAATTGCTGCTGCACCATAAGCGGCGATTGATTTACAAAGGAATCCACTTACGGATGCCAAACGTCCACTTGGGCTTTTGAAAAGCTTTGTGTCACATGCACGTAAGTACTTTAAACTAATATGGGAACAATCTGGAAGGCTTATTTTTCTATTTTCTTATTTTTCTTTTTCAGCTAAATGATCAAATTCGAAGGCCTCAGATTTCTGGATCCTTCCAGGGTGTCTCGTCATTTATCACGAGTACAGGCAAGGGGGCTGTGGGGAGGCTGTTGGGACTGGAAAGCTCACAACTCATTCATCTTCCTCATCTTCACTGAGTGGGAGGGGGAGGCAGACATCGGAGAGCATGCTGCTTTTCTCCACAATAGCAATCAGGGAGATGCAGAAGGAGAAAGAAGAATCGAGATCCGTCCACAGAGAGCACAGGTGAGAGAAATGAACGGCCAGGAGGAGCCTAGCCAAGGACCTATGTGATTGGGCATTTCCTAGCAACCAAAGTTCTTGCAAAGCTCAAGAAACACAAAGGCCTAAGTGCCAGGGCAAATGGCTTTAGTCATTCCAATGCTCCAAAATAGGGATGATTTGGGTCACTTCAAACATGACACCCATTCTTCATGACGAAATCCATTCAGGGTCTGGTGCTGCTTAGAGCTGACTGACTGAGAAGCACTTTAAAATGAGCTAACAGTGGTGTTACTCTTACATCTTAGCACTGTTATTCTGCAAAAGTGAAACAATTCCTTACAAATGTGCAAGTGAAAAATAAAAGTACACAGCACTAGTACAAACCTGCATCTTCTGACAATCTGACTACAATCTCCATTACTGTCAGGAAATCCTCTTCGTTGTGGCTGAAATCCCGGAAGATATCGAGCAGCCCTCTGGCAATAAGCTGCCTAAGGAAACAAGAAGGGTCCTAGTTAACTTGGATGACTGAGGAACACCACACTATGGGCGCCATGCCAAGAACAGGAACGTTCCTTCCAGGGGGCAGAGGCCAACAGGGCCGTCCACACATGGCCATTCCACTGTCAATCAAAACCCTGTAAGAATGGGGCTGTCCTGAAGTCTGGCAAACACTGGTATAAACCAGACATCGGGAAACACTTTTCCTGCTTTGCTGACTGATTCTTCAGGCCCAGAAGGACTTGGAAGAGCTCAGGCCAAGGGCAGGAGTCATGCAGCCAGTGGACACAGAAGAGGCTCACAGAGGTGCCTGCTGCTCCTCTCCAGAACTGGAGATCGAAGGACAGACTGCAAATATGACAGAACATTTTAAATGTATTTTTAATTTTTAAAATTTTCTTTTGAGAGAGAAAGGCTGAGAATGACAGCAAGAATAGAGAGAGGGATGTGCACATCACAGGATGAGGGCAGAGGTTGGCTCCTTCCTTCCACTGTATGAACTCAGGGGGCTACACTCAAGGTCTTTCCTTGGAGCCATTTCTAGCACTGTATCTCACTCTTCCATCTTCCTGTGAGAATGTCTGTTCTGAGGAAGCCAGGATGTTATAGGCAAACAACAGAGACAAGAGACAGAGACAGGGGTGACAGGTACCTACGGGAAGGGAATGTGCCATGACTACATATACACGCATGCTCACACACACACAGACATGCACACTTGCACACACAGAAATGTACATGATACACAGCCATGCATACTTGCACACAGAGACATGCACACATACATGTACACGCATACGATGTAAAATACAAGACAAACCCACATGAGATGGAAAGCACACTAGTGTGAGAATGTCACAAGTGAAGTGGGAAAATCACTAGTAAGTTAAACACGCAGATCACAAGCGCAGAGATAACCACTGAATATCAAAGCAATCAAACCACTAATAAAGACAAATTAAATCATAAAAATTTTCATTAAACTAAGAAAAGATAAATGAAAACCAAAAAGACAAATCTGACAAGCAGAAATCCAACAAGATGACTAACCTTATTACAGCAGGGATGACATTAAATGTAAATGCTCTAAACATGCCAAGTAAAAGACAGAGACTGACAGAGAATGAGATGACCACTCAACTGTATATTGCTTACAAGAAACACACTGTTACTGTACCCATATAAGCTGAAAATAAAAAGCTGAAAAAGGGATTGAATGTTAACAGCAGTCAAAAAAAGCTAGAATAGCTATATTATTATCAGACAAAAACAGATTTCAGACCAAGAATATCACCAGGAATAAAGTTATGTCATAATAAAGGTGCAATACTACTAAATGTTTATGTTCTTAACAATACAGTATACAAATAATACTCCACAAGCTATAGAAGAACAAGTCAATAAAACTACAATGAGAAAAAATACGAGTCACACAAAGAGTCTAAAAACAGGCCTATACAGTCACTAAGTGATTTTAAAAAAAAAAAAAAAAAAGCTCAATAAGAGAACAGCCTTTCAAAAAGTAATCTAGACTAGTTACTTCAGGGAAATGAACTTTAACTTTTACATCAAACTAAAAATTAATACAAACAGATTATAAATGTAATTAAGAAGCATAACATAAAACTTCATGAAAAGAACACCAAGAAAAAAATCTTTGTGATGTTAGTTATTCCTGAAGCCTCCAAACACAACCATAAAAAGTTATATCATCAAAATGAAACTCTGCTGCCTACATGACGCTGTGAAGAAAAAGAAAGAAGAAGAAGAAGAGGAGAAGAAAGAGGAAGAGGAGGAAGAGAAGAAGGAGGAGGAGGAAGAGGAAGAGGAAGAGGAAGAGGAGGAAGATCCCCAGATATGAGAAAATATCTGACAAGAGAGATGGACAGCAGGATTCTTGAAAGTGTGCTGGTGTTGCTGACTACAGAGAAAGCTGGAAACATCAGCCCATAAAAAGAAAGTCAGTCAATTGCAACGACTTTGTGACTACCATGAGTTTACAACAGGTATATGGGCAACTAAGACTGAGGCTATCAGGAACTGGGATCTTTTGCAAGTCATAAAAACATTTCAAAATTCCTTGTGGAATACTGACTGGTTCTGTGGAAAGGCCAAGAACTCCAACAAGTTCTTCAAGATCATGTAATACAGAAACAAAATCTCAATAAAGTTGGTAGACTTTAAAACTTGTAGGACTTGACATATGTCTAAGTGTTTATTTATTACCTATTTATAAGAAACACAAGGATTAGACATTACGTTCAATGATGAGACTTCAGGAAAACAGATCTACTGGGCTGACAGGTCCCACCTTAACAGTGTGCACAAGACAGGCCTGACCAACGATGGTGATGACATCACGGGCTCTTCCTGCCATACAGCAAGGACGCATCCCCAGAGGATTCCATGGTCACAAACTAATCCTGAGAATCTCAGGCAAACATACTTTGAGAGACAGTCTACAAAACACCTAGCAGTTACTTAACTCTGTCAAGGTTCAAGAGGCTGTCATGGACGCAGGAGTCGTAATAGAGGACAACTCACTGTGTCCAGGACCCTGGATGGGACCTTGGAACAGAAGAGCGCCCCACACCAAGAAAGTGAACTCTGCAATCTAGTCACTCAGGTAAATGTCCTGGCCAAGCTCTTGTCCTAGGCTTGGCCAACATTCTGGGGCCATGTGCACTGCAGGCACACACTGACACCTCTAGCTCTATCCACTAGGTGTCAGTAGTATCTCCAACCCTTTGGAGGTAGCAACCAAAAAGCACCTTGGAAGGCCTCTTGGGAAGCACAACTGCTCTTGCTGGAGAGCCACACACAAGAGACTGGAAGTGAGAGAACTCTTTGTATGTGCTGGTTACTTTTCTCACCCGAAAGAAGCAACCTAAGGAAGAAGGTTATCTGGTTTGTGGTTTAAAGGTACAGTCCATTGTGATGGGGACATCATGGCGGCAGGAGCTGGTCACATCGTATCCTCAGTTGGAAAGAGAGAGAGGCTGGGGAGATGGCTCAGATGTTAAGCCTTTGCCTTGCAAACAAAAGGACCTGAGTTCAGATCCCCAGATCCCATGTAAAAATGCCGGATGGAAATGGTGGCAGACTGCACTTTTGGTCCTGGAAGGTAGAGTCTTGGAAACCCCAGAGCAAAGCAATAAGGAGATAGAGAAATCCAGGATGAGTCCCGAAGTCACCCTTGAACCTCCACAGACACACACACTCAAGTGCCCTCTTCTACACACACCCACACTCATGTACATACTCAAACCTACACATGCAAAAAAAGGAAAGACAGAGATGAATGTGGTATTTTCTTCTTCCTATTCAGAACAGGACCCAAACCTGTGGCATGGTACCCCAACATTTGGAGAACGTCTTCCCCCCTCAGCTAGCTTAGGGTAGAAAATCTTGGTGATTCCAGATCCTGCCAGGCTGACTGTTAACATTTGCCGTTGCACTATGCTACACTTGCTACTATTCTGTTATCCCAAAATTAACCCAAAATAAAAAGCCTAAATACAAACACAATGGCCAAAATCCAGGGCGGAGTGGCAGTAAGATCAACTACACACTAAAGTGAAACTACACTGACCACACTGAGTGCCAACACATACAAAGCAGAAGTGCCCACACAACGCAGGATACTAAATGCACACGTTCTTCCAGCCCAGAGATCTCTTTTAGGAATCTACCCATGAAATGGAAACATGTCCACAGACAGAGGCTCAGGATCACTCATGTGAGTATACCTCACAGAAACCCAGTCTGTCAGCTCATGGATGCACATGCAAACTGTACAACGTGATTTTTCCAAGGAAAGAAGCCAGACACACAAGACCACATACTGTATGGTTCCATTTATGTGAAATTCTAGAAAAGGAAAACCTAAAGCTATCAGAACCAGGTCAGTGTGTGCTTGGGCTCCCAGTGCTGGGAAGGATGGGACAGATCAAAAGGGGCTGATAGACTCCTGCCTGATAGTGACGGCACCCAATCACCCAACTGAACGCATGTGGCAGGTGCATCTTGCCTCATGCACAACATGTACAATAAAGCCATTTTAGACTAAGGCAAGGGTCAGAGGGCAAAGCCGGCAGAAGCTGTGGGCCTCAGTGTGTAAGAAAAAGGGCTGCGGTCCAAGGCTTCCTTGAGCGAGTGTAAACCTCATGCCCCTTTCAAGGGCAGCTCCACTCTGGGAGCCAGCACACCACTCCTGGGCACGTCCATCAGGAGAATCAGTCCTGATGTTCAGGAAAAAGGACAGAAAAATGGGATTGAGAGCAGCAGCCCTCGGCGCAATGAAACCATGCAGGAAGAAATCAGTCAATGCAAGACTGTCCGGGGAGACATATGTCACCCTGGGGATGGAAAGGTGAGACCCGCAGCCAAGCTTGGAAGTCAAAACAGACACCACAGAGAAAGTAACTGATTACATTTCACTGGACCACATTCATGCTGGCCTCTCCTGGGAAATCAAGCAACTAAGATCCCAATCTGGTTTGGGGCCATAGAACAGACACACAAATCTGCATCTAGCCTCAAGTGGGCACAAGGGACCTGCACGCTTAAGGAAAGAGAGGAAGGGGATCAGAGAGGCCCCAGAGCAGGACGGTCCCTGCAGTGAATGCAGATAGACCAGGGATACGGGCAAACAGAGTTGAGAATGAACACTATGAACAGCAAGTGCCCTGTGAGGCATGGCCAGAAAGACCATGGTGGTTGAGCAGAGTTCAAAAGCACAAGGCTCCTTTACTCCTCCACAGATGGGGCTAACAGGATGAGAGACATATGAGGTGTCTACACACCGCTCTGGCTGGCCTGAAAAGTCACAGTGCAGTGGGACAACACAGCAGGGTACTTGGCACCTGAGGGCCACTAAGAGTTAGTCTCGGCAGTACGACACGACCGAACAACACTAACCTGCCACTAAAAAGAAGCTTGCAGATGCTGTGGCATGTCCGTGCCATGGCACACCCACACTGTGCTGTGCTTTTGTGTCTTGCGATGGGTGTGAAGTTAGAAAAGCATTCAAGACGAAGCAAGAGAAGAGATGAGGCAAGGAATTCACGTGCAATGAGAGTCAACCTGGTAACATGTACATATGAACATCAAACATTATATACTTACACGGGAAAAGCCTAAAGGTCAGGCATACCGCATGGGGGAGGGGAGAAGGGAAACACTCCAGTTAAACAACTGAACCAGCTCAGTGACTCATGAGCACACATTCTCTATGAATTACTAAACATGACGCAAGAGGAGAGTTCAGGTTTGCCCCACAGAAGCACGTGTGAGGCAGCTTGGCACACAGACACCTTCCCCTGGCCACCTAGTCAGCCCCATGCCAAGCTCAGCCAGCTCCAGGCCCAAAGACCCCTGTAAGCACTTACACTCCCGAGACAGGAGGAGGACACAGATTCCAGGGAACAAGGAGCAGAGGCGGCAGCCATGAGCACAGGTGACCTACCTGCATTGGATATGCTGGAGTGAGAGGCCAAGATCTAGTCCGCAGGTGTGATGTGCGCCCACTCGGTGACCGACTGTGGGGCCTCTCTCAGCTCTCTTTGATTCTTCTGAAAATCTAAATTGTTCTTATAAATCACCAACTAATTTAAAAAGATGAAAGTGAAATAAAGACTTCTTGCCGACAGCAAAGCCTGAGCCATCCTGGCCATCATCTTACGCTGCAGGAAGTGTTTAAAGATGTTCTTGAGGGAACGGGCACCTTCTAGAAATGGGCACCTCAAGCAAATAAATAAACAATCTGCCCAAAAGTGATGATAAAGACAAAAATATTCTTCTCCCTTTCCTAAAAAAAATTTTTTTATGTGTGTGTGTGTGTGTGTGTGTGTGTGTGTGTGTGTGTGTGTGTGTATCAAAGGACACAGTGTATGAGTAAGGAGGTCCAAGGGTGACTCTGGAACCATTCTGGATTGCTTCTAATTCTTTTTGACTCTACTCTGGGATTTCCCAGAATCTGCTGCCTTTTCCATCTGGCGCTTTTTTTTTCATTGTAAGATGCAGGATTTGAACTCAGGTCCTTTTGCCATCTCTCTATCCCTTTCTCACTTTTAATTGGTTTAGAAGACGGCTGGCTGTCCAAAGCAAATACAGCTAACAAGGCACTGTGGAGTCTCAACATGTGTTGAACTATGAAGTTGGGAAGAAAAGGAGCTCACAGCTGTGCTGGTCTTAGGCCAAGTCTTCCTCCAGACCCAAAGGAGGATCATTTCATCTCAACATGTGAGGATGAACCAAAGAAGTAAACCACAATCCACAGAAGAGCTAGTAAGTTTACTTATGTTTTTAAAAACTTTTTATTTATATGTGTGTGTGTGTGTGTGTGTGTGTGTGTGTGTGTGTGTGTATGAAAGAGAGAGAGAGAGACAGAGAAAGAGAGAGAGAGAGAGAGAAAGGGTACTGTGTGTTCCTGTGGAAGACCAATGATGACTTCGGGAATCATCCTGGACTGCTTCTACCTCCTTTTTGCTTCGCTCTGGGATTTCCCAGGCTCTATCCACTAAGGGTCAGAAGTACAGGCTTCTTCATGGGACTTGGAACCCAAACTTAGGACTTTCTGCTTGCAAGGCAGAGTCTTAACCCAAGCCATCTCTCCAGGCTCAGAGCTGGTAAGTTTAAAGAGAAACGACTAGCAAGTTAACAATGATGGGAGAGGAAAAATCTTTAAAAGTTTGTTATGAGGGAAAAGAGGGAAGCAAAGCTAAGATATGCAGGGAATGAGCGTAAGGTGAAGTAATCAATCTAAACAACCCAAAGCAACAGCAGCAGCAACAAGGGATCTGCTAGGTCTGAACTTCTGACCCTGTGATATGGTGCTGCTATCTACAAACATGGGGGCTACATTCACAGCTATACTGGGAAGCACAAAGTCCACAGGCCATAGACTGGACACACCTGATCAAGTTACAATGTAGAGATAGTTAAATCCGACCAAAAAAACAGATGAATCCATATGCTTTCCACAATAAACCCACTTGCAATTTTAAAATGCATTTGAGTATGCACAATACATATCTACATTCAACCAGAGAAAGCTGAAGGAATTCATGTTAGAATCAGACAAACTCCAGAAAAAGGGAAAACAAACAATGAATAAGCAATCAACTTATGTAAAGAGACAGAATGGGGCTCCCCATGCATGCCACCAAAACCTCAGAACCTCAAAAAATAAAAACAAATAAGCCTATATAAGGGCTGAAAGACCAACATTGCTCAGTAACCCCACGGGTACTGAACACTGAGCGCACCAGGCCTGCATGACGTCTCTGCCCTCCCAGCCCAGCTGACGTTTGGAAGCGACTTTCCCCATGCAGGAAGGGATGCTGTTCAGGTGTGCAGGGAGTCGTTCATGACAGAACACACTCTGAAATCCAAATTCATCCAACGAACTTAGAAAAGATAAAAATCTCATGGTGTCTTTGTTCTCTGACCATGAAAGATTAAAGTAGGAATCCATAACAGAACAACCCACCAACCAGAGAAAAGTCATCATACCAAACGGAAACGCTCTGGTGAAAAGTAATGAAAAGATTGCAAATCAAAAACAGAAGCTATGGGGCTGAGGAGACTGCTTGGGTAGTAAAGAGCCTGCTGTGCTAGCTTGTGGACCCAGCTTCAGCCTCGGCATCCACATAAAAACGAGGTTCAGTGGTGCAGTCTGGTATCCGGGCATTGGGGAGATAGAGAAAGTGACTCACTGGCCAGCCAGCCTAGCTGAATTGATAAGCTCTGGGTTCATGAGTAGACTCTGTGTCAAGAAATGAAGTGGACACCCATGGAGTAAGACATATGATGTCACCATCTGGCTTTCATACCAACCCACACACACTGCACACACTCATATAGCTAGGGAGATGACTCAGCACTTAAAAGTATTTGCCTTGCTGGGCAAGTAAAGGGACTGAGTTCAGATTTCCAGATCTCACATAAAATGCCTGGTGGGTATGGCAGCCCACCTATAATTCAGCCTCAGAAGGCAGAGACTGGGAATCCCCAGAGCAGGCTGGTTAGTCTGACTTGCTCTCTCAGTGAGCTCTGGACTAGATTGGAGACCCTGTCTCAAATAGAGGTTGGACTTCCAAATGGACATATACAGATGTGCACATGCCACACATACATACATGTATGCAGACATGCAAACGCAAATATGCACACACCACAGGCACCACATACATGGAGATGGGGAAAAGAAAACAAAGAAGCAAATGAAGATTCAGCTAAGATGCAACTTAAGGTCCGAACTTGCACTATCCCGGTGGTGCTGCTGTACTTGGGACCCACCAAGGTGCTGCTGTGGAGGCAGTTAAGCTGGAGTCTAGTGAAAGGAAGCCAGGACTTTGGGGGCATGCTCTTGAATAGACAGAAGGACCAACTCTTTCTGTCTGCTTCCTGTCCACCATGAGGTAAGTATCCCTGCTCCCTGAGTGCTCCCCACTAAGATGCTGTCTCACACCTCAGGTCCAAAAGCAATGGAGCCCAAACCATGAACCAAACCACCTTTCCTCCTTTTCCAGATGAGTCAGCAGTGACTGACCAATGGCACAATGCAAAATGCAAACTTTACACATACAAAAGTTAAGTGTTCATGGACAAAGTGAAAACAAACAAAACAAAACAAAAACAACAAACAAACAAACAAACAAAAAACCCTCCAAGGAAGAAAACACTGCAGATTAGAGAAGAAATTTTTGAGCTAGAAAATAAATGCACAGGAGGGAGAATCAAAGACAAATGTTGGCCCCTTAAACAACTAACACAACTGTTGATCTGGGAACAGAGTTCTGGTGCAGAAACAGAAATGGAGCTGAATGACAGACCTCACAGACAGCGAGAGGGCTCTGCCCTCTTATGGTGCTTAGGTGCCAGATCTTGCAGACGCTATCTCAGTACAGATGTTCATCGCTCTTCCGTGGCTATAACACTCTGCCCCAAGCAGCTGAATGGTGAAAGGCTTTACTATTTGGTTTCCTACTGCAAAGGACACAGACTCCATCATGGCAGGGAAGGCTTTGCAGGAGGCTGGCTCATGTTAAAGTAGAGATGCAGAAGGAGGGGGCTAGGAAGACACATACAGAAATCCCTTCTCTCTTTCCAGAATATGGGCCTCTTGGAATCAATCTCAGGTCATCAGGCTTGTAAAGAGGTCCTTTATGTGCTGAGCCATCTCCCTGGCCCCATGGTATTGTATTTTATTTTGCTGGAATCTGACCGGCTGGACTTAGAGTTTATGAAGGACTGTGAAGGACTAGAAGTAATAAGCAACGTCACAGATAACGAGCAGATGGGAAGCCTTGTGCCATCAAACATTTAAGACTGACACACAACAATTGAGATGGTAATGTGGCCAAGGGGGAGACAAGTCAACAGCTAAGACAGGGTATATGGACAAAGACCATTCATCATGGATACTGTCCTAACAGAGGTGGCACTCCAGAGCAGCAGAGAAAGGATGTGCTTCTGAGAAATGCTGTGACAACTAAGAAAACAAAGCTGGAGCCATCGCACAAGAGAACATCACTTTTAGATCGATTGTGAGAGAGGAAAACTAAGTCTTTGAAGCCATAAAACTAGAGAAGGAGGCTGAAGAGATGGCTCAGAGATTAAAGTCTTTACCTCCCAAGCAAAAGGACCAGATTTCGTATCCCAGATCCCGTGTAAAAAGGCAGAAATGACAGTGGCCTGTAATTCCAGCAACCCCAGAATAAAGGAGGCAGAGAGAGTCAATGATTCCCAGATTCACCCTTGGGCCTCCACAGGTACACACAACTCAAGTGTTTTTTGGAACACACACACATACACATTAAAAAAAAAAGAACCAAAGGTGCAGCTTGGTGGCAGAGTGCTTGCCTGCAATGTGGCAGCCCATGGGTTCCATCTAGCATCACACACAGTGAAGATGGAAGAAGGAGGGGGAGAGAGAGAGAGAGAGAGAGAGAGAGAGGAAGAGAGAGAGAGAGAGAGAGAGAGAGAGAGAGAGACAGAGACAGAGACAGAGACAGAGACAGAGAACTAGCACTCAAACTTACCGGTCGAAGATGTTCTCGCTGAATGCATACTTTTCCAGGCGGGAGAGTGGGGACAGGTTGTCCTGACCTGGAATATCCAAAAAGGCCGTGAGTCTCCTGCTGTCACAGTCTGGACCACAGTCTTCAAACCCATCTAGAGGGAAGAGAAAATACTCTGAAACTGATCTGTATGTATACTTGGAGCATAGTAGGTCGAAGGGGGCAAAACCACAGCAGCTGTTCTGCAGTGCTCTCCAGGGGTTTGTGACGCCACCTGGGCTTACAGAGGCAAGGGAACAGAGAGTCCCCGGAAGAACGAACATGTTGAAAATAGTCAGACCTGCTGATGGACATCACTCAACAGCATCCTCTCAAGTGTTCACAGGGTTTCACATTCCAGACACCAAATCCCGCCTACCCACACCTCATTGGTGATACTCACAAGGGCCCCTCCCATTACTCTGGCCAAGTGCCTTCCCCATACAGTGGTGTAGTAGAGCCAGGGGCCCCTGGTGCTAAATGCACCTGGAATGAACCACCACTAAGAAGCTGTGTGACCAGAGGATGTCGCTTAGCCCTCTGCCCTTCAAGGTTTCATCTTGCCCTGTTAAGATGGTGAGATGTGGAGGGTTATGTATGTGAAGGATCTGTGCCCTCACCTCCATGATACAGACAGTCCTGGCTCCTAGTCTCCACTTTGGTCCTTCAGAATTGTGGGTGGCCCTGACATGCCTAAGGCTTTCTGCAGATGATGTTCCCAGCTTCCTCTCCCATTGGCCTTCTGGCCTTAGCTAGCACACAGCATCTCACTTCCAAAGGCCCTCCTTGCTCCCTCCTCCTACCTCAAAGACTCCAGGGGCAGCAACCTGGCTGACCTGTACAGGCAGGATGGTACCTGGTTACTGCTGGCTTCCCTGCATCTAGCCAGCCTGGTACACAACAGCCACTCAGCAACCACATAGTGAGCAACTCACCCTCAAGCTACCCTCAGCCTCCCATCCAGTCTGTAAAATACTAAGAGGCCACTCTCAAAAGCCATGAGAAGAGCTGATGGGGAGTCAGAGGATTTGTGGGGGCTAGGGAGATGCTCTCTACAAAAGTCTGAGGACCTGACTTCCATCTCCAGAATGCAATGGTAAACTCAGATGTGAGACATGCGCTGGTAAGCCCAGTGCTGAGCAGGTGGACACGAGAGGCTCCTGAGGTTCACTGGCCAATCAGCTTAGTCTACTCCAGGCCTGTGATAGACTGCGTCTCAAAAACCAAGGAGGGACTGGCGAGACGGCTCAATGGTAAAGGTGCCTATGTGCAAACCTGATCACCCGAGCTCCATCTCTAGCCAACATGGTGGAAGGGGAGACCAACCTCCGAAAAACTGTCCACTAAGCTCATGTGTATGCACTACGGTACGAGTGTGCCTGGCTCTCTCCTCAACCTTCCAAGTCTCTCTCAAATAAAACAAGGTAGACACCTCCTGAAGAATAATAGTCAAGGTTGATCTCTGGCCTTCATGGATTCACATGCACCCATGGGCACACGCACACACACAAACATATATACACTCAACGCAATGGCTGTATCTCTTGAGTGACTATGGTGGGACAGAGGCAGAGAAGTGCCTTACAAGCATGACTCAATTCTCGCATCAACTCATCAGACTTGTTTACAGGTAAAAAAAAAAAAAGCGCAATCGGCAGTAAGGTTCAGTTACTGTCCATTCATGGGTCACCTGCCAGCTTGTCTTAATCAGAATGGGGCTCACAGAAGTCCTCACAGGAACCCTGTGCTAACAGAGAGCGGGGTGATGTCCTCCCAGACCTGGTCTTGCCAGCTGCCCTTCTGTTCTGACTGGACAGCTTTGTGAGTGCTGTGCAAACCAATCACATGTGACCGTGGACTAAAGGTGCTCCTTGACGTTAGCCTGAATTCCTCAGAAAGATTCAACAAAGATTAGCTACTCTATACAGACGGCCAAGCTAGATATGGATAAAACAAGTGGGAGACATAAACAGGAGGAGCTGCATCCATGCTTGAAATACAAATCTCACTACTCAGGAGGCTGAATATAAAAATGCAGAGGGGCCTTTGGGTGGGTGTGGTCTGGATGGGTCCTTGCTTAGACCAAGCTTTAGTCCCCATCATACCACCAGCATTGGAACTTGTATTTTATGCATATTCAAAAATACAGGCATGGGGGCTGGAGAGGTGGCTCAGGGGTTAAGCTTCTGCCTTGCAGGCGGAAGGTCCTGAGTTCGGATCCTAGACCCCACGTATAAATGCCAGGCAGAAGCAGGGGTGACCTGCGCTTCTGGTCCTGGTAGGGTGGAGCCTGTGAATCCCGGGGCAGAGTAAACAAGGAGGAGGTGGAGGCGTCCATGGTGGTTCCCGAATTCGTCCGTGGTTCTACACACACACATACATGTGCACACGCCATACACGCACAATTGAATAAATAATAATAAAAAAAAAAACATTAAAAAAAATACAGGCACGGGTTTTTAAGAACCTCTTCCATGGCCAGCCTTTCTGACCCAGCAGCCATCTTGCTCCACTTCTGCTGAAGAGCGAATCACTGTGAGGATAGGGCAGGCAGGGGAGGGGTTTGAAGCTCAGTTACCAAGGGGCTGTTCACCACTTCAAAGGGAGCCCGATAGGCTTTGTGCACAAAAGAGATGCGGTCAGAGTGAAGCCCGCTTTTCCCTACTCCCCTGCCGAACCTTTCCATTTTGACCTACAAGAAGAAAGATGAAGAAACAGGCAGCCGAGGCCTCCCTGAGGCTAGTTTTGGCAAGAGTCCGGCCTCCCTAGCTAGTTCCCGAAAGATCAATGGGCACCTGCTCTGGAGGTGCCAATGCCCCCCACAGGTCTTTGCGCTGAAAATTGGACGGCTGTACCAGTCACACCACAGGTGCAAAGAGGCACAAGAGTCCCACCTGGCAGACTGGAGACCATGGCCAATTTAGGCAGCAATTGATAAAGTTTAAAACAGAGATGGCAAGCTGTTGCCTAGGATTTTCTTAACTCTTTTAATTGGAAATAAGGGCTCATTAAAAACTTCAACTACATAACAAAGAAGTTTAATAAAATACACATCTGTGTGATTGTGTACATGTGTAGGGGTGTGCATGCATGTAAGTACGTGTGTGTGTAGGGTCCAGAAGTCAGTGTCAAGTGTCTTCCTCAATCACTCTACACCTTATTGTTTGCGGCAGGATCTCCCACTGAACTGAGAACTCACTGATTTGGCTAGGTTGACTGGATAACAGAACTTTCAGGTATACATCAGCACACACTACGACACCTGGCTTTTTAGTAAGTGCTAGGGAGCAAACGCAGTTCTTCATGCTGTGTGACAAGTGCTTTATGACTGGGCCATCACCCCAGCATCAAGAATTACACATTTATATTAAAAAAAAAAATCTGTGTGTATGTGTGTGTTCTATAAAATCCCTGCTTAGATGAACAGGTCCACACTGGCTTACAGCCAAAGTCAACAACTACAGTACTTTGTGTGCACACTCACCACCCCTTAGGAACCTGGAGGACTCCTGTGCGCTGAGAGTGCAGCACTTGAAAACAGAACACACAATCCTGGCTCCTGAACTCTGTGGCTTACAAGAGGCTTTGGATTTGGCGGTCCTCAGGATTCCAAGGAGGCCCTCACACAGGCACATGAAAAAGTTCACAACCCATGAGCTAGGGCTTCCACGGACCCTGAGGACCTGCCTGTGCTCCAGAGTAAAGAACCTGGGCTGTTTGGATGTGCAGGTGCTCAGCGGAACACTCTCATCAGAGAACCAGAGTTTGGGCAATCAGTCCCTCAAAGCATAGCTGTTATCCAGCTGATCCCACCATGCCAGCTGTAAAAGGTAAAAAACTAAAACTGCCCACCATAAACACTGAACGATAACTAGCCTTTGTCAGATAAATCCTATAATCCAGGAAGTGTAGTAGCTTAGCCTCTTATGTAGCAGCAATTTGCAATATCTTGATAACAGACAAACAGAAGAAGAAACAAGACTCAGGGACACATGTGAGTGACGAAAAACACAACAGATGAACTAGAGACACACCAAAAGACATTGACAGCAGACAAATAGGCAAGCAAGCAAACACAAAGGAGGATTCAGCAGATACAACAAGGAGCACCCAAAGGAAGCCCGGAGAGAAAGAAAGAAGTTGGAGGAGCCAGGCATCGGCTGCATGTAGGAGCACGACATGCGGACAAGTGGAATCAGAGGAAAAAAGAAAGGAAAAGACTCAAGGGCAATGGCCAAAGTTTGAATTTTTGATTAAAAAAAAAAAAAAACTACCAAGCCTCAAAGTCTAGACACCCAAGAAGCCCACGAAGAACGAACACTCAACTGCGGAGACTCAGGGACAGAAACAGCTTCACATTCTTTTTGTACTTAATTGACTAATGTCACTGGAGGCAGCTTGACAAGGAAAGGCCCATGGTGGTAGCCATGAGGGACTGAGAAGAGCTGGCCAAAGCTACGTAGGGAGGAGAGGGGGAGAGGCATCTCTAGCTTCTCATCAGGGAACAGTTTCTCCTGGGACTCGCCTTTCACACACCCAGGAAATGCCGATTATAAAGCAAACAAAAGCTTTAAAAAAATCCACTGTCAATAGACATGCAGCATGAGAAATGCAGGAGCTTTCATCAGAAAGAAGGAATAGAACAACAGACTGCTCATGGGACACAGGAGGACAGAAGTGAGAAGTGGATGGGAAAACAGTACTTATTTTTTCTCATTTTAATAAATCTCCTTCAAGCATAACTGGCTCCTAAGAGAAAAATAAGAACAATGCATTGTAGGCCATTATGTTTCCATGTATGTAAACGTACAAGTGTGTTTGGAGCCATGTGTTTGTATGTGCTTGTGAGTGAAGGCCCAAGGTAGATATTGGAAGTCGTCAACTATTTTTCTATTTTCTTTTTTGAAATAGGGCCTCTAATCAAGCCCAGAGCTCACCAATAGTTTGTTTAGCTAACTCACAGTAGGGATTTCCATGCTCCACCCTCAGAAATTGGAATTACAGGCAGGCCACTTAGTCAGTCCTTCTGCTTATACAGTTTTAACCACTTCACTATGTGGCCATATTTTTTAAATATCACAGATACTATCAAAAATAGAATTGCTTAGGGATAAATTTAACAAAATATGTGCAAATCCTTGAAGGAAAGAAATGACCAGAGAATTTTTAAAGAAGGTTCACTATGTGTAGGGATCTGAGGACTTAATATGGCTACAATGTGGCCTCTTCAGATAGTGCTATGAATCTATGTTGTCTCAGTCAACAGAATAACACTATAGAAACCAAGTATTCTCTTAGGCACAAGGTCAGCAGCTAACTGTGTACAAACTGTAAGCTGATTCTAAGTTTACATGGAAACAAGGGTATGACCCAGCCGCAATTTCAAAGAAAGAAAGAAAAATGACTTACTATTATGACACTAAATGTCTTAAAAGTAACCTTGTAGATAATGGAGGATTGGATGGCACAGAGCTATGGCTGACTGATTTCCTCAGAGACAACTGGACGGAGGGGGGAGGGACTATCTTTCCAGCAAACAGAATGACGAAGTGCAAATAAATGGGGGGGAGGATGAAGAATGAGCCTCAGATCTAATTCCTAAACATGAATTCAAAATATGGAACATATCTAAAATTCTAGAAGAATACAGGAGAAAAAGCATGTGCCATAACAAAACGATGAGCTAGACTTCTATAATAAACAAACTTGTTCTTCAAAAGAACATGGAAGCCAAGTGGGGCAGCTGACGCCTGAAATCCCAGCACTGGGGAGGCTGAGGCAGGAGCATTGGAGTGAGTCTGGTGACATTCCAGGCCATGATGCTCCAGGCTGGTCCAGCCTCCACCTCCCTAAAAAAATAAAAAATAAATTAAAAAGGTGAAGACAAAAATGGAACTCTGAGCTGCAAACTTGGAATAAACATTCTCAAAAGATGTTTAGTTGAAGGTGTGTGTCTGTATGATCATGCATGGTCCTACAGAAGAGAACCAGTCACACCTCTGTTCCATCTAGCATCTTCATGAATTGGTTAAGCTCGGAGACCTCTCCCCTCTAAAGTCTGTAAACAGCAAGGAATTTCCTCTGGTTTGCCGTTGGCTCTCCAATCCTGGCTTTTCCCATTCGCAGTGACCAGAGTTCCTGAAGGACCCCATCACCAGAAATACACATCAGTGCCTATCTGCTGAGCCAGCCCAGCCTATGTCTGTGTCTAAAGGATCAAAGTTCATCTATACAGTCTTCCAGTCTGGGAGATGGGGTGGACATTTCAACACAGAAGATCAGCAAATGACAGGTAAAATCTTACAGGTAAAGATGGACAGCATCCTTGGTAATGATGTGAATGCCAATCAAAACCACAGTGAGCCGATGCTACATGCCCACCGAGAGGCATGGCACAGTGGATCTCCCATGCATTGCTGGCAGAAAGGCAAACTCTTATAGCTACTAAAATGGCTTAGCAGTTTCTTTCCAGAGTAAATAGATGTTTAGCACATGACCCTGTAATCCCTACTCCAAGGATTTACCCAAGAGAAATGAAAACACGTTTGTTTACACCAAGACCTCATGCTCACAGTGAGACAGATGAGGGGTTCCACCTCTCCCTGGGGCGCTGGCCCTGTTGAAACGCTGTTAGAATCACGATTAGCACTCACAGCCCGTGCTGTAAGTGTGTGTACCAGCACTCCTATAATGCCATGCTCCTGTAAACAAGCAAACATGCTGGAGATCAGGCATGCTGGGTCTCTGCCTGGATGCCATCCTGAATACACTATGGCTGCCTGGAGACCACTACAAGAAGACACGGCTGAGCGCCCGGCCTCTACAGGAGCAGGGCAGCCAGGCGCTCTGAAACAGTGTTATACGCTTGTAGTTAGAGCAAGCAGGGCTGATTCTAGGTCGGATGACCTGCAACCATTTCCACTGTGGGCTGAGGGGGAACAACTTTCCCTGGTGACAGGGCAGATGGACCTAGAGCAGGTACAGGAGGACCTAGAGCAGGTACAGACGGACTGCTCTACCAAGTACGGAAGACAAGGCTGTGATTCATGCAAAAACACTCCTTGATAACTGTGACTGGTACCAAGGGGAATTGTGACTGTGCCAATGGCCGTCCTTGGACTCAACAAGCTGGCTGCAGAGAAGCTCCCTGGGTAAGCGTTACAACATCAGGACCAGTATTGGGCTTGCTTGCTGTGATAGAAGGACAGCCGACCATAACAGGCAGCAGGATGGCAGAGGCAGCAAAGCGTACCCGATAACTAAAGGAGTGTGGTGGCAGAGGGCTCCGGGCACACTGCCTCTGGGTTCTCAAAGTTGTCCTGGTAGCAGCCATACTGGGGAAGAGTTGGGCAGCCAACTGCTTGACAGCTAAAGAGTTCAAGAGTGGACAGGACAGGAAGAAGGGACGCGCAGACAGATGATGACTCGGCAGAGAGCTGCCTTAGGGTGAAAGGCTGCAGCAAACAGGAATGAGAAACTGAAGGTCTTTGTCACTCTCAGTCTCCAGGGCCCAGGATTCAAACCCAGGTGAGTGTCTAACACTGCCAGGGACAAAGGGGCTTGCACGAGGACAGTAACCGGCTGCTGCCTGCCTACTGCCACTGCTCACAATGGCCAAGCAAACGAAAGCAGGCAGTGACCAGCTCTAAAAGAACCTCTTTTTACCTACCCTCCATCTCTGTCCAGGTAGAGCCAAAGAATTCAGTTAAGCTGCCTGGTAGCAACAGTGGCTTTACTCAGACAGACAGAGGAGGGTAGAATAAAAGAAACAAAATATCCACTAGTTGCTAAATGAGGAGGCTTGCTGCAGACCCCGCCATGGACCACTTCTCAGCAATGAAAAGGAAGGACTGGAACCTCAAGATTTCACTCTGAAGCAAGGAGTAGCAAGGCAGGCTATAAACCCAGCAGGCAGCAGTGGGGATAAGGAAACAAGAGGTTCGGGAGATCAGGAGCTCAATCCTGGTCTTAGTTACAAAGTAAGTTCTAGATTAGACTGAGCAAAATCAAATTATTTAGGACAGGAAAAGGGGAAGGGAAGGGAAGATGGAGGGGAAAGGGAGAAAAAGAAAGGGGGAAGGAAGAAAAGGGAAGGGGGAAGGAGAAAAGAGAAGAGTAGGGAGGAGAGGTGGGAGAGGGGAGGAGAAATGGAGGAGAGAGAAAAGATCTGCACACTGAGACTGGCAAATAGCATCACTGAAGTTCCAGGAAGCGGAGGCAGAAGAGTTTCAAATTCAAGGCACATACAGAAAGACCCAGAACCTGCAAAGATATCCTAATATTTTGCAGATCCAAGTGATTGCCTGGGATCAGGGGAGGGAAAGGTGTGACCAATGGGCACAAGGCAATGTTCAGAGTGCTGAAAAATGTCTATGTGCTAGCAATGATGCAGCTGTGGTTACAATCTATGCTTTTGTTCAGGATTCATGTTAAGTTAAACTTAGGTGCATTTACTATATATAAATTATTCATTGATACCAGTGACTTGAGGAAGAGATGCGACATCTGTCTGTCTGCTCTCTGAGTCAGATCTTGATGAGGCCAGCTGCTGCTCGGCTGTACTGGAAGTGACATTTCCTTCTCTTTTGCTGTCTAGCTTGAGCTCACTATAGTGTCGGCCAGCCTTGAGCTCCAGTTCCTCCTCCCAAATGCTAGACTGGCACATGTGTGCCACTGAGCTTGACTGGAACAACTGTTCGGCATGTGAATCCCCCTTTGCTCAAAACCAGCTCCTTGAGAACCTGCTGGGATCAGACGGCACAGTAGCTCTGAAATGGCAGGGGGCCTTGGCCTTCAGACACCGTCCTTTCCCTGGAAAGGTAGGAGAGAGGACAGGTGCCCGTTTGCTAGTAAGTCCCATCTGTCAGAAGGTGCTGGAAAGCACCTCTGAGTTCTTATTCTGCAGGCTGTCAGTGGGAAACTGCGGATCTATCAGACTGATTATCTCTCTGGAAGCAACAATAGACTCACACTCTGATCTCTACACCAGCCTCCTTCCGTGCACCTGGTCACTGCCACAACCCCTTCAGTGGGTCAGAGGAGAAGCGCTCTGGACCTCTGGGCTCCACCCTATTTATAAGATTTCAACAATGTGACAGCAGAGCTGAAGAAAGCACTGTGCCCTCTGCCTGGCAGACCCTGAAAACCAAGCAGACCATTTGAGAGCAGCAATGAAGGACTGATCCACGCGTGGGGTGCAGCCAACCATGACGACTGACGACTGACCCCGTCCCCTGAAAGTGTCAAAGGTGCCAGGACAACCTGCAACCAGAAGCTGGTTTCCAGAGGCACAGTCTTGAGGAGAGATGAACAGAAAACATGTCCATTAAGATAAGGAAAGAAGGAAAGTTCTGACATGACATCTACAGTAGGCACTAAAAGGCATCAATCAGGCTGTGGTGGCCCAGAACCATCAGAAGCCTTCACCCGTGTCTGCATGTGGCACACATTCCATAACAGACATGCCAGACAAACAAAGCCTGGTTCTTATTTCTTTAAAATACACAAAGCAGCTTAAAGTGTCAATGAAACCTTGAGCTACGGAAGATGTGCCATGTACACAGATACCTGAGATTCGAACCTGGGCAGAAATGGGCTGTGCTCCAGCAACTTACCCATAGCGCCATAGCAGCAGCCCTGAGGCATTCCCTGTCTGCACAGCTGGACCTGGGGTCCTTCAGATCCTAGCCACTAGCCGAATGCCTGGAACACGGCAGGCACTTAATAAAATATTCGTTTCTATAGAAATCAGTCCCCTGAGGCTTTGATTAGCAGCATTCAATTCGTGACAATCCCGCAGGCTCAGAGAAGGCAAGAAAATTCTCTATCTCAGAAAACCAACCTGAGGCAGGCTGCAGGCTGCACTGCCTGGAGCTAGCTCAGGGTGAGTGGTCCAGAGCAAGCAAGACACTAATTAGCTCTTCTGTTCGCCAGACCGAGACATCACCATTTCAGAAGGGAGAGAAGTCAGGTCAGACACTATCACAGAACTCCTAAAGTAAAATTAATACATGCTAACATCCAATACACTACAGGTTAATTCACCAAACGTGCTTGGTCGTAATGAATATAGAATTAAATTTTGGTAGCTCATGTTAAGTATGTAAAGAAGGACAGAGAGGAAATTTAAAAAGGAGAAACACTCATGAAATAGTGGAAAATTTGAAATAGAGGGATTATATCCATTTTTAAGACTAGATTTATCATTTTAGTCCTACACACAACATAGAAGCAGGTCAACAGCTATACTCCTGAGACTGGTCTATCCAGCTGATCAATGATGGCCAAATGAAGTCAAAGGAAAGTGACCTCCATCATACCATGAGCAGTTCTACACCCTCAGACTGTAACTCTGACCCCAGTCAGCCTGATGCACATACAGCCCATTCCTGTTACAGTGTCTCCCACCACAAGGCAAGTACCACTGCATCACACCAGAGGGCTGACATCATTCTTAAGTCCCTAATGCAACGAAGAAGGCTTCCTTCTGAAGCTGGCATGCCCCTGAGACTGCTTATTGGTCTGTTCAGTTTAATTTATTTTGTTTTTTTCAGATAGTGTCTCATGTAGCCTAAACTGATATTTAGCCCCATATGTAGCCGAGGCTAGCCTTGAGCTTCCGACCCTCCTACCTTGTCTCCTGAGGGCCGGGATACAGGCAGGCACCACCATGCCTGGAATGATAAACTTGGTCCCCCTCCCCCACCATTTTCATGCGTATGTATGCAACAGTGTGTATGGGTATGCATGTTCACACACACACATGTGGAGGCTAAAAATTAGTATCAGGAATCACCCTTGATCACTCCATCGCCTTACTCTTTTTTAAGACAAGGTCTCTAACCAAACTTAGGGCTCTCAATTGGGGCCAGTCTCCCTAGCCAGCTTCATTTAGAAACCCTGGTCTCTGCCTTCTGTACCTGAAATCACAGGCCAGGCACATTACATGGGACCTGGGAATGAGAGTCTGTTTCATTAACTGTGAAGCCATCTCCCCAGTCCATTCTTCTTTTCATCAAAGCGGCCCCATCAAGAATTGCTTACAGGCAACAAGGGCTGCCTAGAAATCTGTAATGTTATTATTTAACTTGTATCATATGGTATTTTGGTTAATTTTCAGTTATAGCAACCAACACAAGTTTCCCAAAATGGGTTTCAATATATTATTTAATATAAAGAAAAATACAAGTGACATACTGATAAAGTAAAAATAAGAAAAATGGTAGGTAAGTGAATGATTTCTGAAACACACAGACTGATTCGATCCAAGGAAAATAGTTTTACTAACAGTGTCACATTCATCCCTAAAAGAATAGCACCTCTTATTCCAAGTACTGAAAATCAATTTTTTTCATATAAGCATTTTCCCTTGTGTGGTTCAATTTCCTGGACTCTTTCAAATATAGAAGATCCAACTTGGGTACAAATTAATTCAATTTTCAGTGCAGTTATCACTTGTGACTTGTGGATGATGCCTCTGAATAATTTTAACCCATTCCTCAGAAGCCCTGGGTTTACAAACATGGCCGTGCAAGACTAGGACCCCCTTTCCTGCGCAGAGGAAAAGGCCAGCAAGAAGACTGAGACCCCCTTTCCTCTGCAGAAGGAAAGGCCTGCATTAACTGCTAGGTCAGTTGTGAAGGTATTCTGACCAGGTGCTGTGATTAATAACCTCTTCCCATGACATTTTAATGCTTTTTTATAATGTCTTTGAAAACAAACTAAATCCATCAACAGCTGATGAATTGTAAAAACACCCAGGACAGCTCAGTCTCAGCACCACGGCATCTAGCTGGACCACTCTATACTGGGAGCTGAGGTGCATGAGGGTGCTTAGGAGCATCTGTTCCCAAATGTAACCATAGGAACTGCGGCCCATGGGCCCTGTGTGTGACAAAATCGCCTGCAGCTGACAAACAGCTGGAGGAGCAAGAATCCTGACCTCAGGTCCAGCTCGTCCCTGACCCCACTCCAGTCACACCCCGCGCTTTTTCCACGAGCTACTGTCCCAGAAACCCAGATGAATTCTGATCCTTTTCTTCTCTTCCAATGTTTACGCTGTCCTCTTGGGCCACTGTCCCATTTGCCTTTCTGCTCTTCTAGAGGACTCTCACCTTCAGAAACAAAAACCACTTCCTGTGTTTGCTGTCAATCGACTGTGTGCACTCCCTCTCCCTCATGCCCAAAGCAAGAATCTTTGATTAGTTTATTCATATGCCTGGCACACACAGGAACGCAGTGAAAGTTGCTGAATGAAGGAATGAATGGTAAAAGTCGGCCTAGCTGGCTGACTGTGTCCCCTGGCGAAGGAAGTAGCTTGTAACACAAAGCCGGCTCTTAAAAGGATTTTCTAGAATTTACATTTCTGCCCACCGCTGAGACAGTATGTCGCTGAGTCCCCAGGCAACTGCTGACAGCCGTATCATCTCCACGGTGGGCACAGGTGAGGATGTGAGCGCTCCAGCAAGGGGTGGAGAATGAGATGCATGAATAATTCCTTCTCCCGGGTTTCAGTACTTGTCGTGCATTTGGGGGAGGAGGGGAGTTACCAACTCCATTCATGAAAACTTTATGTGGTGCAGAGAAGCGGGTTCTTGAAGAAAATCACTTGCAATAATAACTGCACACCAACGCGGCTCAGTCAGCATCACACACTAAGGCAGAGCGGCCTGCCTTCTGAGTTCACGTCCATCGAGCTACAGTGAACTGCCGACCCCCACTCCCCTCTTCACAGAGGATGTGCCCACGCTGCAAAAGCCTGTGGTGACCTGTGAGCCTTGAGCCCCAGCCACCCTGCAGCAGGATGACCTAATACTTAGTCTGTCAGGTGAACACACTTCATAGGCTCAAGTACAATCAATACAGTGTAATGAAAAGAGAAAATAGATTATCCTGCAAGAAGGAAGATAGTCAAGACATCTGCGTGAAAGCAGAAGGCAAACAGCAAACTCCCTGTGCAAACACCTCCTCCCTCCTCAGTTAGTTCCCATAGTGAACCAGAACTAATGAAGTACTGGAGGCTCAAGGGTGAACAGACAAGAGTCCCCAGACTCCAAATGTTCCCACAGGAACCAAGATCATCCTGAGCTTACAACCCCAACACCATGATGGCAGGATCCACGAGAAATGGACACACACCCACGGGGAAATCACTGCTGGGAGAGTAGAAGAGCCAAGACAGCTGCACATGTGAGTTCGGCCTTGGACATAAGTGAGAATCTGCCATTGAGGACAGTGAGGATCACAGGAAGGAGAAAGAACATTCCAGATGCAGCCTGCCTCCTCCAGAGGTCCACGGGCACAGGAAGTCTTGCACAAAGCCACCAAGCCCTGACCGAGTCACAACAATACAATTAGTTTTACGTGGAGAGGTGAGAAAAATAAGCGCGATAAAACATCCCCAATGAGGTGCCTTCATTGGCCCGGACTTGAGTGGGGCCAAAGCTGCCAGCAGAATGGTCCAGCACGTCAATCCCAGCCGGCATTTTCATTAAGAATCCCTTCTCCAGGCACTCCGATATTTACGACTCTCCATTCCGCGTGTCATCCTGTCTCTGTAACTCTGGGTGAGATATGACACCCTGGGCAGACCAATTATCCACACGATCCAATATTCTGTCTCTGACATAGCACTAGGGACAGCAGGCCGAGGACACGAGGGACGAGGGCCACTCTGTCTATGTCTGGCCCAGAATGCCCGAGGACTGGTTGACTGAAGCCAAGGTGGCTAACCTTATGTGCAAAATTTGTACTTACAGAAAAAAGAATGCATGAATGTAGATTTTACACAAACAGTGGTTATATTTAAGAGAGTCTCATTAGTCCTTCTTTGAACAATAACTACATCTCTGAGTGACTCGGGTGGGTGGGGACTTGAGAAACATTTTCACACTGCTATGTAGAGGGGGTTCTGTTCTCCCCAAGTGGTTATAAATATGAATGGAAACTCCCAAAATGACTACTTCTACTAGCTAGACACACAAAATGCAAAAGAATGTCTGCAGTCTTTACTGACTGGTGGGGAGAACTGACACCCCACTCACCTAGCTAAATTTTAAAGGTAAGCTGCACCAGCAAACATCCCCTATATAAACGTTTACCTCTAACAAGGTCCACACAGACTCAGTAGCCCTCCTGCGAGCATGTCATCCAGTGCATCGAGTTTTACACTGCAAATCCTTGAGGGCCCTGATTTCAATGCAGCTCTTCACAACAGGGTGCTGTAGACACCAGCTTCTGAGCATTCTTTGGACTCACATGCATACAAAATCATCTTTAATTTCAGGTCTGATCATGACTTCCAAACTTGCCATCAGTTATGGATGACTTTTATACTAGTGGTTAACGGGAAACACTCATCTGGCTAACCCAAATGACAAGAACGCATCATAAAGACCTTCATGCACTCAGCTTCTGGGTGACACATCTCAACCATCCTGCCGATCCACTGGGTTAGAGGACACACCTGGAGGAGGTGCCAGCTGTCGTCAACACAGTTCTGATGAGCAGAACTCTAAGACCAGATGAGTCCCGAGCCAGCCCACAATGTCAGAAGGACAGGCAGGGAGCAGAAGAAAGCCACAGCCTTCAAGATAAGGAAGTTTCTATTTCCCTACCTTCAAAACATTTGAAACCATTAAGCAATGTTGACCAAAGTCGCTTCTCCACAAGACCACCTTGGCCAGTCTGCAAGAGAGTCGCCTTCCTCCCAGAGAACAGCAATCTCTTTCTGAATACGTGGCGGCCATCACAACCTTCGTAACTCACCCCAGAATCTTGCCGTCCTATTCTCTGCCATCTTTTCCTTTCTGACTTCTCTCAGTCCATACTGATGACCTCCCCTTTGCTTGACTTTAAAACCATTCTTTTAAAAACAAAGAAGCAGGGGCTGGAGAGGTGGCTCAGGGATTAAGCCTCTTGCCTTGCAGGCGGAAGGTCCTGAGTTCAGATCCTAGACCCCACGTATAGACACCAGGTGGAAGAGGGGGCCGCCTGCGTTTCTGGTCCTGGTAGGGCGGAGCCTGTGAATCCCGGGGAGAGTAAACAAGGAGGAGGTGGAGGCGGTCCATGGTGGTTCCCGAATTCGCCCGTGGTTCTACACACACACACACACACACACACACACACACACACACACACACACATACATACACACGCGCACAATTGAATAAAATAAAAAAAAAGAAGCAAAGCACACAGTTATATGTGGACAGACACCTGTAAGTGCACCATCCAGTGTTTTCACACACTGAACTCACCATGTAATACACTCAGAGGAAGAAAGAGACCAATATCTCAAAGTCATACCAAGTTCCCTCTCTACCTGCCTCCTAACACCTGGGCAGCTGTACTGGCCACACAATGGGTGTACACATGCTCTGTGCGTGCTGAGGATGGCTTCTTTCTCATGCTTGCAATGTGCACCTCAGAAATTGAGAAGGGCTCCACACTGTTGTAAGATCCACATGTTGTCTGCTGTGTGAGCACACCCTCATCTGAATTCTACTCATGGCGGAGACCCAAGGAGGCTGCTGATATGACTTTTGGGGAACATATGCTCTTGTTCTGTTGGGTATATAAGCAGAAGAACTGCTGTCACTGAAATCCAGGGGGTTAGACCTATGCTCTACCCTGAAGTTTTTAGGGTAAATGCAGACAGTATAAGAGAGACGGATGGAGTCTTCCATCCATCAAAGGCCCCTCAAACACAGCTTCTCCTTCGTGAGCAGGTGGGCTTTCTCCTGTTAGGCCATGAGCCCAGAAGGCCATAACCAGCTCCCAACATGCCCAGTGCCTACAATACCTGGAACACAATGGGTGCTCAATAAATGACCACTGAACAACTGAACTACTGGCTACTGTCTCAACTTCCACTGCCATCTAACTCACTGTGAGCTGACTGCTGACCACTGAAGTCACAGAGAATCCCTAACTGCTAACTCCCCTATTGTCCCAGTCATGGAGAACCCTTAACGCTAACTATCCTACTGTCCCAGTCCACGTCTTAGCTGGTCCCTTTGGAGCAAGTGACCCAAGCAGATGGCCAACCCAAAGAAGCCGCTTCTGTGGTTTCCTACTAGAAACTTCAGGTGCCAGAAGCCCCACCCTTCCACCACGCTCACCTCCAGCAGCTCCCTGTGTGGCTCAAACTGGTGCCTTTCACTGTGCTAGACCACAGCGCTCCAAAGTGATTCTTATGGGCAAGGAAACATCTGGCCATGCCGCATACTGCCTAAGCATGATGGAGGGTTTGAAGAAAGAGAAAAGCACCCATCCCAGTCAGGGGGCTGGGAAAGGGAGAATATTGGCCACACAAGTTTCTCATAGAGTCTGTCCCTAAGTTGACTCTTCTTCACCATCTAACTTCACCATCAATACACTCGGCACCCATTCTGCTGTCCAGATTCCAGCAACTCAGTGGGATTCCATCTAGCTCCAGTTGGCTTCTTGGCCGGTGCTATCTTGAAAGCCCAGCTCAGCTTTGTCAGTCCCAGGTTAAAATTCCCCAATAGCACCTAGGACTCTGAGTGAAAGACAAACACTTTGCTTGAAGATGGACTTGAGAGCCGCACAGAGTGTGGACGCACCCACTTCTCTGAACTCCTGTCTCTCTTGCTGCACTCGGCCACACAGGTCCTTGACCTGGAAGAGCCTTTTGCAGACCATGTTTCAGACTCTTCACGAGAGGATCTGCACCTTCACTCCAATTGTAACTGAAGAGCTCCGGAGGACCTTTGGGCCACTCCAGCAGCCTTGCGCCTGCCAGCCACCCACTGGCTTTGGCTGTTGGTTTTGTTTTTTCCTTTCTGAGACAGGCAGCTTAAGCAAGCATGGAACTTGCTCTTGACCCTGTCCGCTGCATGCTGGGATGACAGGCGCATGTCCCTGTACCTGGCCGGGCCTGTGCCAGTCATACTCCAGTCACTCATCCATCACAGCACCTATCACACCTGAAGTCCCAGCATGAGCTCATATGCATCTGCTGCACACAGGTCTTAGCCACTGACTCAAAGCCCCGCAGGGAGAAAGCAGATTCTACTCATACTAGGTCTACTATGCCCAGTGTAGTGCCTGAGACCTAATGGGTCTTTTTAAGTACATGTTGATCCCAAGAAGGAAGGGATGAATGAATAATGAGCCCTCCAAACGCACAGTGGCTAAGACAGACTCTGTGGACAGGCTCCTAGGTTTAAATTCCATTCATTGTCCCTTGCTAGATGTACTATTTATGGCAAACTTCTTAGCCTATCTAGACCCGGGTCTGCCTTGCTCGACAATAAAATTGGATTTAACATGCCTGTCATTGTTAGGCACAGGTATCAATTTTGATAGTTGAGAGCTTGAGCTCTGGGCACATTTGTAGAGAATTAGTGGTTAAGCCCAGAGCAAACCTCCAGGAGATTGTCTGGCTGATGGGGAAGGCCCAACCCATGGTGGGTGGGACTAGGCCCTGAACAGGTGAATAAAATACTGAGAAGTGGTTGAGGAAGTTGGCATCCTTGTGTATACTTGGCCAGACATGCTGATCTGGCAAGTAAGGATCGTCCCTCTCTCAGCCATTATGTAGTGATGATGTGGCCAATTCCCTCAGTCTGGTGTCCGTGCATACTCTCCCATCAAGTTGGACTACAGACTATAACCACACTATCGGTAAGAAAATAAACCGCTTGTTCCCTTAAACCATTTGACGGTCATTTATGAGTGACCATGCAGGTGAAGTGCAACACTACCTCACAGGGTGTCTGTGTTTAAATAGTAGAGGTGTTCAGACAGAGCTTGCCACATCTTTCTTTAAAAAAATGGTGGATTTTGTACCCCTGTCTGGATATGGGAATCTCCTGCCTCCACGTCCTGAGACACACATTTTGGGCTCCCTACTGCCTCTAGGTCAGACCTAATGCTACTGGCTGGGAGGGGGAGGTTGTTCACTAGTAGCCTATCATATCAACCATCTTGCCCCATTCAGTTCTTCCCACACCCACTTTCAAGTCTCCTGCATCCAGCAGGCTCAGACAGACAGGCTAGAAACTACCTTGCACATAGTGCCCAGAACACCAACTACCCTCATCAGCCTGCCCCCCCAATACCCTCTCTGTGCTCCTCCAGGCAGACTGAGTCTTGTACTCTCAACACCCCAGCTCCTGGCTCACTCTACTGCTTTGCTTAAGACACATGGAGTGAACACCATCTTTACCAGGCTGGAGCATCTCAGGAGCTAGACTAGGCCTCTCTCCCCAGCTGGCACCTTTTGAAGGAGCTGGAGAAACAGCTGGTAAATGGAAGAATGACTGTCCAAATGCGGAGGCTACCACATGTCCCCCCCTCCCTCCTTCCTCCAGCCATGGGGGTAAGACCAACCCAGCAGTGAAGATCAGAACCACTTTCTTTTTTTTTTAATTTTTTTTTATTATTTATTCAATTTTGCGTGTGTGAGTGTGTGTGTGTGTGTGTGTGTGTCTCTGTGTGTGTGTAGAACCACGGACGAATTCGGGAACCACCATGGACACCTACACCTTCTTCTTGTTTACTCTGCCCCGGGATTCACAGGCTCCGCCCTACCAGGACCAGAAGCACAGGCCGCCCCCGCTTCCACCTGGCGTCTATACGAGGGATTTGGGATCTGAACTCAGGACCTTCAGCCTGCAAGGCAGAGGCTTAATCCCTGAGCCACCTCTCCAGGCCCTAGAACCACTTTCTTAACCAGGCCTGGAATCAGCCATTCCAAAGCTGAGTTACAGAATGAATTCAAGACCATCTTGGGTAACTCAAAAAGACCCTTTCTCAAAACTAAGTAAACAAGGGGTAAGGGTGTGGCTGTAAGGTGAATAGTAGGCTGGCATACTCAAGGTCCTAGGTTCAAATCCCCAGAAGAATGGGGTAGAAAAACTTTCTTTTTCATTAGCTGGGTTTTGTTGCAATTTTCCATTGAAAAATGTGTTTTCCCATTTTGTGATGTGATTTTGTGATGGTGAATGCTACTGACAACTGCTTTCCAAACAGAGACACACTTGGCTTTCTGACATTCACTTACTGCCTCACAGGAAATGGAAAATGCAGAGCAAAATGCCAGGGAGTGAGGCTGGTTGTTTCCGCCACGCCAGACTCTGTTTCCCTGCCATGCTCATCTTCTAGAAGCAGAGTTTCATCCCCAGCCACCACAGGAAAGATAAGACATCAGATGTGAGCAATTTACCAGGATGGTTCCCACACAGCACTCAGCTCAGTTAATAAACCCAGGGGAAAAGACACCCCAACATAGGTGGGCCTGGCTCACCACAGCACACACACCAAGTTTGATGGATGAGAGATCCTCCCACTTGCCTTGAGCCCAGTTCAGCCACCTCTGTCCAATAGGCTCACTAGGACCCAACCGAACCACGTGCATACACGCAAAAATCTGAGTGAGTGGTTTCTGGCGTGTGTGTGTTTGTGTCTGGATTCTGGTGTGAATGTGTCTATGATTGTGTGTGGTTCACAGTAGCTTCCAGGATTCGAGTGTGTGTGTGTTTTATAGTGTGTCTATATGTACTGTCTGTGTGGTTTGTGGATGCTTCCAGGATATGTGTATGTATGTGCATATGTGTGAATTATCTGTGTAGTTTATAGTTGCTTTCAAGGTGCATGAATGTGTATGTGTGTGTGTGTGTGTGTGTGTGTGTGTGTGTGTGTGTGTGTGTGGTTGCTTCCAAGGTGCAAGGGGGAGCCCACAGGGCATATCATATCCAATTGATGCTTCAATCCTGAAAAGCATGAAATAATTAATACCACATCTTTCACAGAAGAAAAATAAAAGGTCCATTTCTAATTTAGAGTATGCTGTCCTACCTAAGTTTTGTTCCATAGCTCAACTATGACAATCCTGAACTAGCTTCTATTATTGTTCAAATTATTTCATTTGACAGGGAGATTTTGACAAAAATCTAACTGCCAATCTTTGGCTCAAATTTCTATTGCAAAGTTTGATGGCTTGGTGGAGAGTTTCAGTTAGCATATCATCTCTGCTTTGGCAGCACAGTTGGGTTTAAGCCTTGAGAAGAGCATTTTTACACACATGAAACAGAGGAGGCAGCTGACACAGGCACTTTTCACTCTGGAAGACACCTTTTACTCGGAGTGGAACGTACATTGTTCCCACCAACATCCAGATCCCAACAATCTATCATCGCCCACTGGCAGACGTGACCCTGTTTGCTAAACACCACTGGTTGGCACCTCTTCTCAGACACAAAAGCATACTTCTCCCAAGCTCTTTCACAGACACCTTCGGCAAGAAACATCTGAAGAGAAACTCAAGTCTCTCAAATACTAATGCTTTTGACTACAAGGTCTTTTGAAGCTAAAGGCGTCTTATAATAACTTTGCAGCAAATTCAGAATTGAAGTTGGCCTTTCACACCCTGCTACAGATGTCTGATCAAATGGAACATTTTCATGTCTCGTTTTTTTAAAAAACCTTTTAGTACATAAATTATCAAATAGGGAAAAAGAGGATAGTCCCCAGCCTCCAGCTTCCATGAGCATCAACATTCCGCCATGTTTGCCGATCAGTCCCTCCAACATTTCATTTTATCTTACAACCCATAGTCTCTCCCATGCAGGGTTATTTGTTTGCTCTCCCCTTCAAAGAAGACCATGGTACCATTGCCACAAAGAAGAGCAGAAATAATAACTCTTTGTGTTAGCTACACTCACCAGCTATTTCCATCGAGTTTTGCTGATGGGTCTCCTCGGTCTCTTTGCATCTTTAATAGATGCCTCTCATTTACCATTCACCCTCACTGACATGTAATTGAATTCAACCGGACAAACAGATCTTATCACTAATGATGGCCTTTCAGCCATTATTAAAGCAAATTGTGACATTTGCAAGTCCTCTAGGACCCTGAGGCAGACTCTCATAGCTCCACTGTCATATACAACCTTCCCCAAAACCTACAGGAAGGACATCCCACACCTCTGCTTTAAAGAAGGGATCAGTTGCTTCAATATGCCATTTCTGTAAATTAGGATTCTAAGCCACAACAGCCTGAAGACATTCATGATGGCTTCTTTTGACATTAGTCAAAATCAAGAACTGAAAAGCAAATCAGCCAAGCCTCAGAATCAACAATGTCAATTGAGCACCTAGGTCCCAAAGGAACTTAGTCTAAACCAACAAGCACTGTACCCCTTAGATGCTATCCCAGAGCCTGTAGATACAGCACCACTTGACCTTGTAATACCACCCAAAACTCAACTACAGGATTAAGAATATCTGTGAGGTCAAGCCTCATGGTGGAATCAAAAGAACAAGTCAGGAGGATCAGAACCTATCAGTTCTACACTTATGACACTGTAGATGATGGTATTTAACCTGGTTCCCGGTTCATCTGTAACACAAGCACTTCCAACTACTTCACAAAGCAGAGCTGGTGTTACTGAGTGTTTATTATACACAGGGCCTCACATGACCCCCTTTAGTGGCTTAACCCTCACAAAACGTTTTGAGGTGGGCTCCTATTATTCCTATTTGGCAAATGAAGTGACTGAGACTTTGAGTGGGATCTCACTGCTAGGAAGGTGGTACAGAACTTTAGCCCCCTTCTCACCACTGACATCTACTGCCCCTCAACGGCCTGTCACTGCAAGCAAGGCCAATGTCAAGTTTTCAGTCAACACCAACTCTAATCACCAAGGACTAACAGGTGGGAACGGTAAGGAAGAGAAAAACCACACAGAATTGGGCTCTTAGCTATTTTGAGTTCGGTGATTCTTTGCAATATGTCTAAACTTCCCTTGGGCCTGGATGGAAGCACTTGCAGATGCAGGCAGTGTCTAGTTGACCTGTGTGGGACCACAACCCATCACTCGGCCTGGGGGGAACAGGTAGACACTCTGGATGGATGGATGGATGGACGGACAGATGGATGGATGGATAAGATAATGCTTCATTCATTCACCACGACCTTTTCCCAAGAAAAGGAGCCGGCCGGGAGGGTAAAGTGGAAGAGTCACTCAAAACGAAGGAAGCATGGGGGGAAGGGAGGGCAACCGCACAGCTGGACGGACTCCCGAACGACCCAGGACCTTTCAAAGTCCCCGAAGCGGCAGTCACCGTGCAGGGCCCTGGAGGCTTTCTCCAGCAGCCCCGGCCGTCGCGGACTGAGCCTCCTCCTCTCGACCGCAGCAGGGCAGGCGGGGGACGGGAAAGTGACAGGAAGTCAAAGTTTCCAACAACCATCGAGGTCCTGGCGGAGGGGAACCTCATCTCGGCCGCCCGCACTAGTGAGGAGGCAGGCCGTCGGGGGGGTCCCAGCGTCAGGGGTTCAACACGGAAGGCACAGCCAGGGGTTCCCCGCTCCGTCTTTTGGCGCACCCCAATGCTCCCGGGGGAACCCGAGGTGGGGCGGGACGCCCCAACTGTTACTTACAGTCGTCTAAGTCATCCTGCAAGTCCACAAAGTACAGGGGGATCTCTGAAAACCAAGAGACACACAAGGAGTTACGCGGGGCGGCGCGGGCGGCGGTTCCCCGGCTCGCGGGGGTCCCGGGGAGGGGGAGGGGAGCAGCCCGGAGCCCCCGGAGCCCGGCCCCACTCACCCGCCATCTTGGGATGGGCTGGGGGCGGGGCAGAGGGCGTGGCGCCACGGGTTCCACGCCCACCAGAGTGCTCCGCCTACCGGCCCGCGCCTCCGAAGCTTGTTCGCACTCACCCGCCATCTTAGGCTGGGTTAGGGCGGAGCTTTTGGGCGGGGCGATGCCAATACCCCGCCCACTACCACCCGCCCACCCGCCAACTAGACCAAACCGAGATGGCAAGGGGCGGGGCGTACTATAGGCTCCGCCCCGCGTGTCCCGCCCCCTCGCCTGCCAGCCTCGCGCTGGCTGCCCCGCCCCCCAACGAAGGTGGCTGCCGAGGTGGGCGGGGAGGTCAGGTGACCCGGCCCAAGATGGCGGCGGCGGAGTCCCGGAGGCCGTGGCGGCGTCCGGGCTGCTGAGACGGCTCCTCGGGGCAGCCGAGCGGACGAGCCGGGCCGAGGACCCGCGGCGAGCTTTCTGCCGCCGCGTCAGCGCGCCCCGCGGCCGGGGCTGAGCCGGGCGGCGGCGGCGGTGCCGGGGGATGCTCGTGCTGGGCCGGGCCTCGCCCTCCTCAACTTAGGGCGGCGGCGGGCCCGCGCCCCGGGGCTCCCGGGCCATGGCGCTGAGGGAGCTCAAAGTGTGCCTGTTGGGGGTGAGTGGCGGCGGAGGGCCGCGGGGGGCGGAGGGCCGCGGGGGGCGGGGGGCGGGGACCCCGGCGCCCAGGCCCCTGCCCCCGTCCCGGGACCCTCGGGCGCGCTCGCCGTACGCCGCGCCCCGCCCGAGGCCCCGCAGCCCTGGGGGGCTCCCCGGTGCCCCGGAGCGGTGGAGGCCGCGCCCCCCGGCGTGCGGGCCGCCCTTAGGTAGTTCCCCCAAACTTTAGCACGGTACCAGTTGGAAGTTGACCAAGTCTCCAAAAGTGAAACTCTTGGAGTGTTGAGAGCACCCCTAGCCCCCTTTGGGGATGCGGGGCGGTTCTGAACTTGGGGGACTCTCTCAAAGTAACTTGGAGCGGGGCAGGGCGGCGTTCGCACCAGGAAGCGCCGCGCTCCAGGTGCCGCTTCCTGCCCCGCAGGACGCTCGGGCCGAGTCAGCCTTCCGAAGTCGACGGCTCCTTCGCGAAAGAATTCCAATCACTAGACTTCGGGGCTGGGGAGAGTTGCCCCCCAATAGGAGGGCGCCGGGATTCAAGGAGGCGTCAAGAGCTCAGAGTGCGTGTGACTTGTTAAAACACAAGTTTGTCGCTTTTCGCCACAGGCAGAAACTTTGGTCTTCATTCTTCTGAGGGGTGTGGTGGAGGCCCGAGGACTCATCCCTGCTCGGCTTGCCTACCCCTGAACTACAGAAACAGCATCTAGGGGCTTTGTACGTGCCACCCTCCTGCCCTCCTCACCACTGGCCAGGATTACAGGCTCGCACCACCAGGCCAAATCTCTCAAGGGAGCCTAATTGTCTCTTAGTACTAAACACTACAGAACCCTTCTCCTGTATTACATTTTGAAACTCACTCCGCTGAGTATCTACTGGAAACTCCTTTTTGTGTTCTCGAACTTAGGAAATTTACTCCTGTAAGATGCTGCCCAAGATCCTGAACTTGTGACACAGCATAGTTGTTGACATCTTCAAGTAGTGAACTTTTCCTCAGTCACCCACCTTGTTCTTTTGCAGGATACGGGTGTAGGAAAATCCAGCATTGTGTGGCGGTTTGTAGAAGACAGTTTTGATCCCAACATCAACCCAACTATAGGGTAAGAGACAAAATTTACTTAATATACATGGAAAATGCTTGCCTTCATGCTCGGTGAATTCTGAGTTACTAGCTTCTCATCATACTGAAAAGAACTTAAAAGGATACGATGGAGTTTGACATATTCAAGGGAAATTATCTTCAGACTTTTGGGGAATGAAAACTTAAAAATACGCACAAGAGTCTTGGTTAGATTAGATGCAGAAGCTGCAGTCAATGAATTATGTCAGCCTTGAAAGAAGGCAGATGAAAAGGGACCGTAGTACAATTCCTTTGGGTATGTCAATGAAAAAGATAATCTACATGGCTTGGAGTCCTTGAGATAGGATTGGATCCAATCCTTCTTGATGGCAATATGAATTAATAATGTTGAAATGCATGGTTTATCAAGTCTATGGTACTGAGCATCATTGAAGTTGACCATCTGTAGGATTCTTAATTTAAAAAAAAAAAAGCTTTCCAAACTATTTGAATGTCCCAAGAAAGAGGTCATAATACTAATACCAATAATTTTTTCTATGTTAAACATTGAGGTTTGTAGGTTGTAATACTACATTAGGTTCATAAGACTAAATAATTGTTATGCAGGCTTTTACTCTGATGCTCCCGCCAAACAGTTGTTTCCTTAACTCAAGAAAAAGTTGGGTTTTTCCTTTTTTTAAATTTGTGTATATGTCAGAGGGCATTGTGTGTCCCTGTGGAAGACCAAGGGTGACTTCAGGAATCATCCCGGATTGCTTCTGCCTTCTTCTTTCTTTGCTCTGGGATTTCCCAGGCTCTGCCCATCAGGGGTGGAAGTGCAGGCTGTTGCTAGTTCTGCCTGGCATTTTTACATGGGACCTGGGATTCAAACTCAGGACCTTCTGTTTGGGAGACAGAGTCTTAACCCCATGAGCCATCTCTCCAGCCAAGGTGTTACCCATTTTTCCTACATAATACAGCTTTATGCTCTAGAGAGATCAGTCTGCGAGGTGAACTGCCATAGGCCCTGCCACTAAGAAACTGTAAGTGTCGGTGGCTTAGTACTTTTGGTGTCTGTTGTGTTCTACTCTGTGGATTTCCTCCACATTTGTGGGCATGCGGGTGAAATCCACCACCATTTCTGTGGTTCAAATAGTCTTCAAGCAAGAACTGGGTGTAGCCTCATGTTTAAAATCTCACCTCGCCCTCCTTGGGACCTGTTAGAACTGGCAAAGGGCGGTGATTGGCATCGACAGCAAGAAGCACTGATGACTCAGTGAGTGACACTTCACACTGACTCAGAGCCAAAAACCCAAAACCACATACTCAGACAGCACCTTGGTAAGTCTCAGATGAGGAGAGAAAAAAAATGAAGGTTCAGGCCGTTGCTGCCAATGAGACTTCTGCCAGCCAGGGCTTCCATTCTTCCTGCCCATTGAAGTTCCCACATGCCGAAGACCTATTTTCTTGGCTCATATTTATAGGAAAGAAGAATACCAAGATGTCTCCTCATTTCTTTCCTTGCTGCCTCATATGGTGGCTTCCTCCCAGGTGACCAACCCCACACACCTACCAGAGCCAGACCGCTTGATCCCTTTCTTCATTACTTTCTCCCTCACCCTGCAAACAAACTCCAAAGAGCTCCATGTCCCTGTTTGCTGCTTAAACCAAGAAGGTACTACTTGCTCAGCTGCTGCTCTGCAGCCCGTCAACCCATCTGCCTTGGGTACCAATCACCATAAAACCCAGCAACTTTATGCATAGTTTTATTCATTTGTCTGTGTGTAGGTGTAGTCGGTATGTGTGTAGAAGAGGGCACTCTGTGTGCTTGCGGAGGCCCAAGGGTAACATCACAGATTGCTCTACCTTCTTGCTGCTCTGCTCAGTTTTCTCAGGCTCTGCCTTTCAGGGCTGGAAGTGCGGTTTGCCACCATTTCAACCTGGTGTTTTTACATGGGATCTGAACTCAAGTCCTTTTGCTTGTGAGGCAAAAGCTTAACCCATGAGCCACTCACAGATTTTTATTACTTTTTTTTTCTAGTTTTAACAAGCACATTAAGTACTCATCCCTGCTTCCCTCCATCACCCCTCCCTCCCATCTCCTTCCTTTTCTTTCATCGATCTATTCCACTCCCTCTCACCTTCCTGCCTGGCCGCGTCTATAGACTTATCTACTCTTATAGGGGTTCAGGCCTCTGTGGCATACCAAGTTGCCCCTCCTTGGGCCACCCCACTGATGGAGCATTTCCCTTCACTCATCCAGTTCTAGTCCCCAAGGTTTCCACTATTTGTTCTTCTCTCTCTTAAGTTCCTTATAGTCTATGGGGACATGTTGGTATGTCAGGCATTATGCAGGTCTGGAAAGGACAAAGTCTTACTGTAGTGAATTCCTAGATGCAGTAGTTCTTGGTTGGAATGTCTTGACTAACAGTGAACCTTCCCGTCTTTAAGTTTTTACAATCCCACCGCCCCTTCCGTGAGGTTCCCTGAGCCTTAGAATAGGGAGAGATTAGGTTGGCCTGATTCTGGGTGAGCATTGCTAGGTCACCAGTGTTCTGCATTATAGCGGCCGTTGTCTACTCCACTGCTTTTCTGCTGCCCTGGGCTGCATCCAGTCAGGGTGTTGAGATCCTCTACCTCTGTTGTGGTAGAAGACTTCTAGGCTAAGTGCTAGTAAATGGTAGCTATTTACAGAGCAGTTTGGCATACTCTCTTCCTACCTATAGGTTCATGGGCTGTTTTTCCCTATTGACCTATTTCCTTCCCTTTTTCAGATTCTTGTTCTAGTTAAAAGTAACAGGAATGTGTTCCATTCAGACAAGCATGCCTTGAGTTCAGTCAGAAAGCTGTTGGTTGCCTCCTTGATACTCGTGCCACTATTACACTGATGGTCACCTGTTGCCATGGTGATTTTTATCGAAACTTGCAGGTCTCATGAGTTAATGAGGCCTATGATTATTTCTTTCCCCCAGTAGTTTCTACAGTATTCCTTGGTATTGTGGAAACTATCCAGCAAGGAGGAAGTTCTCAGACCAGTTCCAGTTGATGTATTTTTGTCCTTGTTCTGTGATCTAGTTATAGAGTCTTACTGACGGTTTTTTGGAGGGCAACCAAGAACAATGGCAAAAGCCTATAATGTTTGGGGGGGGTCTTTGAGACCTCTCTGTTGACCAACATTTTATCAGGAAATGTCATATTCCTGTTACTTCTAGTATATTTTTAATTGTCACTGGGTTCTAAGTGGATTAGCTCAGGGTGTTTTTTTGTTTTGCCCTGTTTTTCTTACTCCGTGTTCCTCTGCATAGGGGCTGCCCTTCTTGTTCCTTTCTTTAAAAGACATGTTTTATATATACATACATTATTAACATATGAGGTTACCTCCCACAACCTTAGGATTTTTCTATAAGTCCCTCTGTCCCTCCTATATCCCACCCCCTTCTACGCCTCTAGGTATTTTTCCCAGTGATTCCCTCCCTCACCCTACTGACCGTGACATCTTAAATCTCCCCTTTAAAAGGTTTCACTCTAACCATTCCTTTACACCTTCCCACTCATTGGTCCCTTTCAAATTTTCTGGCCCTTACAGTAATTCTAAGTCAAATACACTAACAAGGAGATCAGTACCAGGATCTGCACATAAAAGAGAACATGCAGCACTTACCTTTCTTTGTCTGAGGTACCTCACTCAGTATTGAATTTTCCAGTTCCAGCCAGTCCCAGTTTTATTCATTCATTGAGTACCAACATGTATCAGGTGCTGAGTGCTGGCAATTTAAACCTGGCATCAATCAACTATAACCTTATGTCTGTCTTCTAGGTTTGTAAATAAAGTTTTATTGAAACAGTCACGCCTACCTTTGCTGTTTCCAGGCTGTCGTGACCAAGGTGAAGACTTATGATGAAAATCCTGTACTATACAAAGCCAAAAATATCTGTTGTCTGACACTTAAAATGTGTGTTTATATATGTGAATGTGATTGGGTGTGTTTGGAATTCAGAGGAAAACCTTCAGGTGATGTTCCTTGCTTTTCCATTCCATCTCAGTGAGATAGGTTTCCTTCCCTGCTGGCTGGTTTATGAGCTTCTGAACATTCTCAGGTCTCCTCCCCCATCTGCCATAGGTGTGGTGGGATCACAGTGTTTCTGCCACAGCTTTTCCAGCTTCTCTGTTGGATCTGGGGATCCAAACTCAGTCCTTAGGCTTGCATAGGAAGCCTGTTACTGGCTGCACCATCTCTCCAGCCAGCCTGTCTGCCTGCCTTCCTCCTTCCTGCCTTCCTGCCTTCCTGCCTTCCTTCTTCCTGTCTTTCTGCCTTCCTGCCTTCCTCCTTCCTGCCTTCCTTCTTCCTGCCTTCCTTCTTCCTGTCTTTCTGCCTTCCTGCCTTCCTCCTTCCTGCCTTCCTTCTTCCTGCCTTCCTTCTTCCTGTCTTTCTGCCTTCCTGCCTTCCTCCTTCCTGCCTTCCTCCTGCCTTCCTTCCTGCCTTCCTCCTTCCTGCCTTCCTCCTGCCTTCCTTCCTGCCTTCCTTCCTGCCTTCCTCCTGCCTTCCTTCCTGCCTTCCTCCTTCCTGTCTTCCTCCTTCCTGTGTTCCTTCTTCCTGCTTTCCTTCTTCCTGCCTTCCTTCTCCTTGTCTTGCGCCTCCCTCCCTCCCTCCTTCTCTTCCTTCCTGTCTGCCTCCCTCCCTCCCTCCCTTCCTTCCTCCCTCCTCTCTCTTCCTCCTTCTTCCTCCCATCCTTCCTTCCTTGTCTCAAACTCATGTAGCCCAGGCTGGCCATAAATTTGAGGTAATTGTTCTGCTCTAGCCTTCCGAGTGCAGGGATAATAATCATGAGCCACCACGTGCTGGTTATGTACTTTTCAGGGTGAGTTTACTGGCTCTTGATGTGCACACGCCCAGTTCCTACCCTTCTGGAGCTCTCAGTAGGTAAGCAGAGGTGTAGTCTATGACAATAGAGCAGAAAGTGACTGTGCAGCCTTTTTTTTTTTTTTTTTTTGAGCTACAGAGGAGAAATATGGGGTGCATTTCTCTGTGAGCAGGATTGGGCTGGTTCTGGAGTGATTATTACTGGGCCCCAGAGAATGTAAAACACTTAAACACTGGATGTTAGGTGAGCAAAAGATGTTCATGAAAGTTGAAGGCACACACAGTTACTAGATGGTGGTTTTGAGAGGTGGTAAGAAGAGACCTAAGCATCCAGATGGAGGAGATGTCAGGCTAGCGTGACTAAATGACAGTGAGACCTGATGGAGGCTGGCAAGGCAGCTTGGGCCAAGCCGGGGCCCTAAAGATAGAGGGGGTGCTGCTGCACAATATATTCAAGGCACTGTGGCGAGAACTGCCTATTTTCTCAGCCCTCTCCACCTGCATTTTCACTGTCCTCTTTCTCCTGCTGACAGGGTCAGCTTTGGTCTCCTCAGTCCTGCTCTCTGTTCCCACAGCTTACCCTCTGAGTACGTGACCCAAAGTCAGCTTTTTTGGACCTTTTCCCAGCTCACATTTTTGGTCAGTGATTTATACTTAGCTTCTTGCTATCCATTCCTCCTAAATTTCTCCTAAACTTGTGTTCTTCCCCAATGTCCCAAATGGATTGTGTCACATAGAAGACCCTGGCCACAAGGAGCCCTGCTCTCAAGGACTCAAAGAGGGTCTCGGTGAGCACTGGCTGAGAGAATTTCCATGCAAGTAAACATTGTTCAGATTTGTGCCTGTCGTGTGGGGTTGCTGGGAAAAATGCACTGACTCAACTCAGGATGAGCACAGGAGTGTGCAGTGAGTCCTGGCAGTTGGCAGCCGTGTTTTGATCATGTGCTATGACTCCAGCCCTCATCGTCCTCACTGCACACACATGTAGTAGAAAATAAGGCCTCCACTAACGTCACCACTGTAGTGAGTTTTGTGATCATTAGGGAGTCCCTGTATTCTTTAGGCAAGTTAGAGAGGAAGAATGGTTGACAGTCATTACTGCTTGTAGGGTAGTGTCTCTTCAGTGGCATCATATTCTCTCCCAAGAGCCAACTTATAGTATATTCTACTTGGCAAAAGAGCCTGTGTCTACATGTGGCCTCTAGGCACCTAGTGACGCCCTCCACTTATAACCAAGCTTTGTGAATAACCTGTGAAAGATTTGGCTCTCTCTCTTCCTCTTCTCATGGACCCTATAGAGAAAATAGAACCATTGTGTCCTTGTATTCCAGCCATCAGCCTGGGTATCATTCTCCAGTGTCCTCCTAGATTGCCATCTGCTCCCAGTTAGCAGTGGTCACTAGCTCCTGCCTAGGCCATGTCCTGGTGCTTCTCTACCCAAGCTACCTGACACAGAGGACTTCAGGAGCCCAGACACCGCATCTGGACTGTGGTTCTGCCATTTGATAACCAGTTATCCTGATGCGACATTGCTCTGGTAGAATAAAGACAAGGACCAGGCCAGTTTGTGTTATCAGAATTCAAAGTGACTGAATTCACATGCTTAGCAAAGGGTAGTCCATGGAGCTAAGATGTTTTTAAGTCTTTTTGTTTTTATTTGGGTTAGGCTTTGTTGTTGGCTTTAGTTTTGTTTGGATTTGGTTGTGGTTTTTTTTTGTTTGTTTGTTTCCTTAGTTTGTTTCTTGTTTTTATGGAACTGGGGACTGAACCTAGGACAGTACACATGCTAGGGAAGCTCTCAATGGGCCATATCCCAGCTCCTCCCCCATTTTATTTTACTTATTTATTTAGTTGATTGTTTGAGGCAAAGTCTTACTATGTAACCTAGACTCAATCCATGGCAAGTCTGCTTCCACCTTCCAAATACAAGAACTGGGATTAAAATCATGAGCCACCACAGCCAACTCCCAGACTTCTTTATTTGAAGCAAGTTGTCCAGTCTGGTTTTAAACTCACTGCATAGTCCAGGTAGGCCTTGAATCATAATCATCCTGCCTCAACCTCCTAAAGAGCTCGAATTACAGATGTGTGCTGGCTTAAAATTATTTTGGCCAATATGATGAACATGTGGGTTTTGAAACATGAAATGGGGCCCAGGTAGCTGTGAGGATGTGGAGGCAAGAGGCCAGGGAGCTCCAGGCCAGGTGTACAATGTTAACCTGATGGCCTGTTCACCCTGACTCATTTGTTAGTGCAAGCTCTGTTGCCGTAGTGCACAGTGATTTCTCATCTTTCTCCAGATTTCTTCACAACACTTGTATACAGTTCTTGATCCCTTCTCTCACCGCCACCACCAGATTTTAGACTGTGGAGCCTGCCCATCCTTCTTCCTGCACATTCATCTTCCCTCCATATTTTGAATCACTGTTGATCCACACAACATGGCATAACCCCTCACTGTAAATGAACCATCTTCATCCTAGCTCTGGTCCTTAGTTCTTTTTGTAACTGAATTTTCATATTGCTATTACACTGTGACATCTTAGATATTTGTGAAATTTTAATTTAATTGCTTAGAATGGTACTTGGTATATGTTTTAATATCTTCTTAGAAACTGTTTTTAATAAACTTCCAACACTATAATTTTGAACTCATATAAATGGAATTAGATTACATATAGTACCTGGAACATTGTAAGTTTCATCAGTTTCCTACGTGCATAGCTCATTGGTTTTCGTGTTGTAAATGTCCCTTTGGGGGACTCCCACAGCTTAGAAGTCTTCTGCTGGATGGTTTGTTCCCTTAAGACATTCATTTCTCATTTGAGGTCATTACATAGCATTATGCTGTGAACATTTTTGTACATTCCTTTTTAAGGAAAAATATGTATTAGAGAGAAAGGAGAGAGCAAGAGCGAGCATGTGTGCTACATCACACATGTGGAGATCAGAGGACAGTTTTCAAAAATGGGATCTCTCCTTCCACCAAATAGGTACCTTTTACCCACTGAGCCATCTCACTGGCCCCTTGGCATTCCTTCTGCATCCTTGTGATTTTTCCAGGGGAATGGGGTTCTATAACAACCTTACAGTGACATTATTGAGTCACAGGGAATACAGATCTCTGGCTGCAATAGATACCTTCTGAAGTGTCACACCAGTTTATGACGTTCTGGATGCTGTCAGTCCTTCACTATTTGAATATTCTGTCTTTTACCATCAGCACTTTTGGAGGGTGTGCAGTGGTGCCTCATCCTGGTGTTTCTATTTCTCCACCGGCTTTTTCATGTTGATCAGCTTTTGTGACGTGCTCATGCACAGCTGCTTTGCTGTCGCTTCCCCTCACTTGCAGATGCTGTGCGTGGCTTCACTATAGTAATCGTTCTTTCATTCTGCATGGTAAAGACAATAAAAAGTCATGGAAGTACTGCCCTGTTAAAAGAACTTGGTTTTCATTTAAGATTTAGCATTCAGCCCTGAAACTCACCTGGAAATGATTTCTGGCCTTAGTGTGCTGTTGAAATTAGCTTGCAGGGGTTCCCTTGTCACTGAGCTCCAGCAAGGGACCTGCAAGGTCCTGCTCTTATTTTGTCTTTTTGAAACCTTTCCTGTGGGTGTCCCGTAGAGAGCTGGCCTCCTTCTAAATTGGACATACATGTTTACTATGCAGTGCCTGTGGGTCTTGTGTCATATTGCTTTGGTCTGTGTTTGACCCACTGAAGTATAGTGTATATGCAACAGAATATTCCTGTTTTCAGTGACTTTCTATGAAGTTTCATGTCTCTGTCTATAAGGTAAACAATGACCACAGACAGGTCTCTGAGCACTCGCTGTTCCTTTGGCCTCCACAGCTTGACCCTTTGCCCTTGCTCCAGAGAAGCATTTGCCTCTTTAAAGTGTGTGGATTTCATAATTTTCATAACCTGCAACTGCTGATTATGTACTTGGAGATTTTTCTCTATAACTACACATATCAGCAGTTCTTTCCTTTTTGCTTCAAAATAAAGTTCTATTGAATATGCAACAATGTATTAATTTACTAGTTGATAAACATCTGAGTTTATAAATTTTGCTATTATGAGGGCTGAAGAGATGGTTCAAGGGTTAAGATCCTGCCTCATAAGCAGAAGGTACTGAGTTCGGGTCCCAGGTACTACATACACTAGGTGGGGTGGAAAAAAGAAAACAAATAAATAAATGTTGCTGTTATGAGGAAAACTGTGACTATTGGTGAACATATCTATGCAGACCTGTATTTTCTTGGAGGCATATATCTAGGAGTACTGTTTCTAGGGCATGTACTAAGTGATTAATTTTATTAATTTTTATAAAAATGTTTTCCAGAGCACACATGCTGCTTGTGTTCCATCCAGGAGAGGGTATAAGATGCAGTTATCCACATCCTTTCAAACTCTGTTGTAGGGTCTTTAAACTTCAGCCATCCTGTTAGGTGCATAACGATAATCTCACTAGTTTGGCTTTGATCATTTTCCTAAGGATTAATAATGTTCCCATCTTTTGTGCACTTATTTGCATCTGTTCAAATATCTAATTATGGGGCTTTATTCCTTCTTGCCAATGTCTTTCGAAGAACAGCTTGTTGATTCTTTTCATGCCTTCTGCTTTTTGTATCATATCCAAGATCACAAAGGTTTTTCCATGTTTCTAGAACTTGAATAGCTTTGTTATAAATTTGATCTGTAGTCTGTTCTATGGGTGTTTTGTTTTGTTTTCGTACTGTGTGAGAGTCAAAGACCACCATTCTTTTATGTCAGTTTTTAACAGATATCCTAATGTTTGTTCATGTGGAACTCAACATCTGTTGTATTAAATTTTCTTTGCATCTTTATTAAAAATAGGCTGATATATATTTGGGTTTATTTATAAGTCCTGAAATTTCGCACTCACCTAATGGTGTTCTTCCTTTTCATATTTCCCTGGGTTCTTTACATTCCCGTAGAAGGTTTTAGGGTCATAATGCTCGTTCCATTATGAATCAACGAGTAAAGTTTTCTTTGAGACAATCTGACTGCATTGGAGGAGTATTAACATGATGACATTTGTGTTCTGATACATGAATGTCATGTATTCCTCTGTTCTTTAGGTGTTCTTTGTTAAGAGGGATAATTTTTTAAACATTTTTTATTATTATTTCTGCTCATACAAACTTAGTAGGTACACCGGTTCCCTCCCTCCCTCCTCTTCCCCCCGACCCCCCTGCTCCCCCTCCCTCACTTCTCCCCCTCCCCTCACTTCTCCCTCCCCATCCTCCAGTGCCCCCCCCTCAATCCCTGGAGAATCCTTTAATGTGCCTGTCAGTCTCTCCTCTGGGCTCTCCTATCCGATGACGTACAAGGACCCAGTGGCATTCCCCTGAATCCTTTCCTGTGTTCCCCTTAAGCATAGGAACACTACTGTGGCTGTCATTCCCTTGCCTCCAAGGATCTTGGTGCCTTTAGCAAATGCTAGACTTTGTGGGGTCAATAGTGTGTTGGACATTGCGCAGGGCATGCAAAGTCCAATTGTGATTGCTTCGGCCCTGACTTGTGTGGAGTATCTTGCATTTCATTGCTCCTCCCATCCTTGTGCTCTTACAATCTTACTGCCCCTTCTTCCGCAAATTTCCCTGAGCTTCAGGATGGGGAAAGATTAGACTGGCCTAGTTCTAGGTGGTTGATATAGAGTCTCTGAAGTTCTAGGTGGTTGATATAGAGTCTCTGAAGTATGATTCGTTGATTTTCTTTTGCAGTTTTGCTGCTCCTGCAATGCCCTTCACTCCATCCTGATGGGTATTGTATGTCATCCCCTGGCCAGAGACAAAAAGCTGTTAAACTAGAGTCTTGTTATAAGAGTCTTGTTATGCCCATTCAAAGGTAGATGTAATAAAAGTAGGAAACACAGTGAGGGAGAGAGAGGGATACTTTTTAAAAATTTGTTTGCCTTGACTTTCTTTTGTTAGTTGGTTGGTTGGTTGATTTTTGTTTGTTTTGAGGCCAGGTCTTACGTAGCCCACCTGGCCTGGAATTTAGCATTTAGCTTAGCAAATCTTGAATTCCTGATCCTCATGTTTCCACACATAAGCTGGGCTGCAGTGGAGACACCTCCCCCCTGGGCTGCAGCAAGAGATTTTTCTCTTTTTATTGGCTTTTCTGGCATCACTGGTCAGGCTTTGCATGTCCTTCGTTGGGTTTATGTCAGAATATTTAAGGGCTTTTTATGTGTCGCTTGGTTTTTATTTGGAGTGTGGAGCTACGGTCTAACTTTCTAGCCCAGCACCCCTAAAACTTGCAATCCTCCAGTCAGCTGTTACTGTGAATGGTATTTTTTAGCTTTAATTGCTTGCTAAAGATATGCAGACACAAATTGATTTTTACGTAATTAACTGGTATCCTGTGACATTTTTCAGTTAGTTCTGGCAGCTTCTTTGTGGATTCCTTGGGCCCACAGTCATGGCTGTCTGTGCCAGCATTTTTAAGTCTTCCTTGGTGTCTAGGACCCTATTTCTCTACTTGTCTTGTCACACTGAGTAGCTAGGCCTCTGCGCACTGTGGACAAGTGATGAGCACTGCCGTGTGTCTCATTACTGATCTTAGGGGAGTTGTTCAGCCTTTTACAGTTGCTAGGGCTTGATAGATGTCTGCTGTCAGTCTAAGGGTGAGCCTTTCCACCCTGAATTAATGAGGTGCTTGGTTTGTTTTTTATATCAGAAATTGTGTTTAATTTTATTAGATTTTTATGTCTGTTTTGAGCCAGTCTTAATCAGTTTCTTTTTCATTCAATTAAATCATGACTTGCATTTGGTACTGAAATAGTGAGTCTTTGGGTTCCTGGGACAAATTTCTAGTTGGTTTGAGTATCCCTTTTTATGCACTGCAGAAAGTGCTGCGCTAAAATTCTGTGGAGTTTTACCTCGATGTTCATGAGGAATATTGGTCTGAGCATGTCTGTAGTCCCAGTAGTTGAAAAGTGGAAGCAGAATGATCAAGAGTTTGAGATCTTCCTTAGCCAGTTTTAGAGCCTATGACAAAAAAAAAAAAAAAAAAAGACTGGGTAGAATCTAGAGTCATCCAACCAGAGAAGCTTTACAGTCAGGAAGGTTTTAGGTACAGAAGAGTTGCTTTAATAAATATAGGCCTGTTAAGTATCTGTTTCCTGTTGAGTCTGCTGGAAAGTTTGTGCTTTCAAGGAATTGATCCATTGTACGTATTTTTTAATTTATTGGGATAAACTTACTCTTAATGTTCCCCTTTTAGTTTCTTTTTAATGTCTTTAGGTCAGTAGCAATAGCCCTTTCTCCTTGGTTCATTGTGGGGATGGCTTCATTATGTTCTTTTGGGAAAGGGTCTCCTGCAATTTGTACTGACCTTGAACTATTGGTCCTTCTGCCAGCCCTCCCTGATTGTGAATTACAGGGGTACCATTGTGCCTGCTACTCGTCAGCATAATAATTGAGTCTTCTCTTTTCCCAGTCGGTCTGTTTCTAAGTTGATTGATTTTATTGGTTAAGGAACCAGTTTTTTATTTGAGCATCTAATTATACAAAATAATGGACTTTGATATGACATCTCTGTACATGTATGTAGTATGTTTCGATCATGTCCACCCTCCTCCGTGATGTCCTTTGTCCTCCTTTTCTCCCCCTGAATCCCCCTGTTGTCATGTCTCCCCCCCCCCATTTCATATATGAGAGAAAATGTGACCATTATCTTTCAGTTTGGTTTAACTTGACCTCCAGTGTCATCTGTTTTCCTGTATATAGCTTGATTCTTTTTTATGGCTCAGTAATATTCCACTGTGTGGGTGTGGTTGTTGGGTTTTTTTTTTTTTTTTTTTTTTTTTTGATCCGTTTATCTCTTAACAGGCATATAGGCTTAACTGTATAACTTGGGTTTTATGACTACTGCCCTCCAAATGCTCTTTGTTGACTGAGTCTTTGGTTCAATACCAAGAAGTAGTTCAGCTGGATCCTGTGGTAATTTTGTTGTAGTTTTGTGATTTCAAAGTGGCTTACATCTCAGCAGCATGAAGGTTTTGTTTTGTTTTTTCTTTGTGTCCTCATCATTTATTTTTATGCCAGCCATTCTGACCAGGGTACATACGGTAGGATCTCAGTGGGATCTGATTTGTATTTACCTGTGAGTTAGGGAATTTGACACTTTCATATAGTTACTGGCCAGTTGTGCTTATTTTAGGAAGCGTCATTTCTTGAGTTTGAGTATTGATTAGGTTACTTACTGTTTTGGTGGCATTTCTAATTCTCTTCTTGCTCTGCATCTTCATCCTAGCAGAGATTGTGCTGGGCACAGCTTCTCAGCGTGATGTAGTCCAGGTTCTCCTCAAAAGAGCATGCATACCTCAGCTCAGGTGTTGTAAGCCTTTGTTGCTAAGCATGAACGCGTGCACCCTTGGATCCTTGATGGTATGTCACTTTCACCATTATTCTTTGTGAATGCTTAATTTAGATTTTTTTTATTCAATTGTGCACGTATGCGTGTGTGTGTGTGTGTATGTATGTATGTATGTATGTGTGTGTGTACGTGTGTGTAGAACCACAGACGAATTCAGGAACCACCATGGATACCTCCACCTCCTCCTTGTTTACTCTGTCCTGGGATTCACAGGCTCCGCCCTACCAGGACCAGAAGCGCAGGCCGCTCTCGCTTCTGCCCGGCGTCTATACGTGGGGTCTAGGATCCGAACTCAGGACCTTCTGCCTGCAAGGCAGAGGCTTAACCCCTGAGCCACCTCTCCAGCCCCAATTTAGATCTTTTCTTTGCTATTGGTTCAGGTTCTTCAACCGTCTGCTTTCCTATCTCTCCCACCACATACATTCAACTTATTGACAGCTGTGAATTTTAAGCAGGTTTTTTACAGAGAGAAGTAAAGATTTTTGATTTTACTAAATCTCTGACAGTCTCTGCCTTTTAATTGGAGTGTTTAGACCCTTGCTATCTAATATAGTTGCTATTAGTCACGTGTAAATTAAAAATTAGAATCTTCAGTCATACCAGCAATATCATTCTTTAGCCCAGAACATTCCGTTGTGATGTGGGCACAGTGTTTCTGTGATAGCTATTGACACATTTGCTATAAATCTCCCCCCTGCTGCATTTCTACTCTGCCTGTGTAACTGATTCCATTTCATATCTGCTGCCATCTTGTTCAGTGTCCTGCTGTTATTGTCATGTTGAGATTCACTTCTTGGTTTACTCTTTGTTCAAATAATAAATGACTTCATGTATAATGTAAAGCCTGAGCAGCTAACTTTTTTAAGCTTTATTTTTTGAGAGGGAAGAGGAAGGACAAGATCAGATGCAAGGGTGGAGGTCAGAGGACAACTTTCAGAAGTTGGTTGGTTTTTTCCTTCCATCCTGTGGGCTCCAGGGATCAGACTCGGGTCACAGGTTTGTGCACAAGCGCCTTTACCTACTGGTCATGTTGCACATCCTGGGTATCTTCCTATCAGTGTCCTTTGTCCTTTTTGCTGTATCTCTCCATGTTATAAAGTCCATAGTGTGCTTTGTTGACCTTCATGATCCTCTAAAGAGACATCTATTTTGTTCTCTATTGTTGTGCTTAATTTCTCTGTCTTTGTAGTAGGTAAAAATATCTTGTAGTAGTATGAGTATTCTGTGTTGTTATTCAAGAATGTCGACTTGTTTTGGTCCATTCCATTTCCATAAAAACATTAGCAATCATATTGTCTGTTCTGTGCATGCTGGTACACTAAGCCACACAGGTTGTGAGTGGCCTTGTCTGAAGGTAGAGGTCAGTTCTGAGAGCAGTGCAGAGTACCCGCCATCCGATGGCAGCTTTTTTCTGTTTTCTTCCACTTCTCTGTAGTCAGCTTGTTTACCTTTCATTAGATTTATTCTAAAGGGTTTAATGCTTCGTTTTGTTCTTTTTTAAGGGTTTGATAGTATTAATGTTCTAATTGTTATTACTGTCTTAGCCAATTTGGACTTTTAGTTTTCTTTCCTTGATTGTACATAGAAAACAACGTGGGGGCTTTGCTTTTGTTTTGGTTGCTGTTGTCAGTCCCTTGGTGCACAAGTAGCTTCAAACTTATAAATATCTTGCTGGAACCTTCCAAGTAGTGTGATTATAGATGTGTGCCACCACACCTGGCTATTAGAGTTTTAATTGTATTTCTGACCAAAGGCCTTTTCATTTCCTTTTAATTCATTGAATACCAATGGTGTGTTGGTTATTTTCCTTATTGCTGTAACAAAACATCTGACAAGAAGCAAGCAAAGAGGTGTTTTCACCTGTAGTTCAGAGAATGCAGTCCATGGTGGCAGGGAAGTCGTGGTGACAGGAGCAGGTCACTTTGCTCTAAAGCCAGGAGACAGAAATAGCTGGTGCTTAACTCCATGTCATTTTTCCAACCCTTTTGTTCACTGTAGGGATCCAGCTATGTAACACTGCTGTTCACATGCACAGAGACTTGGCCTTCCAGGGTTGACCCAATCGGCTAATAGCACCTTCCCATAGACATTCCCATAGGGTTGTTCCCTAAGTCTAGATCCTCTCCTTGACAACTTGACACTCAGACATCACTTTCAGGCTATAATTTTCAACCATGTATACTTACAGCCACCTCATAACACAAAGTGCATTCAGTACAACTTTTGGAGTTCCTGGTTTTCAGGTTTAAAGGTCCAAGACTTTTTCATAAGCTCAAGGCAATGTCTTACTTATGAGCTACAATAAAACCAGAGTAACACATAGCACCAAATACTATGATACAGAATGAGCATGCCCATTCTGCAAGGGAGGGATGAGACATTGCAAGAAAAGGCTGATGACAAACCAAGGTCAAAATTCAGTAGGACAAATGCAAAACCTGCGACTCCATGTCTGACTACCGGGACTCATGATGGAATCATCTTGATTCCAGAGGCCTTGGGTAGCACCACCCCTCCAATTCTCCTGCTTGCAGCACCCTGCCTCACTCTGCCACTGGCTGCACTTTGCACATGCAGCTTACTTCTGAGCAGCCATGGCCCTGGCATCTCCAACATCTTGGGGTGTTCATTGTAACTTAAGTTTCACCGGCACAGTTGCCTGCAATAATCCTGAAAGAACTCTGATCCTGCGACACATTCCCTGTCCTCAGCGCATTCTGGGACCTTGGCACCAGGCCACATAACCTGTTGGTCTTTCATGCCTCTAAAACCAATACCACAAAGTTGATGCTCCCAAGCTTAAGATGTAGCTGGCCCTCCTCCCCCCCCAGACCACAGCAGCATGAGCCTCTGCGTGCCAACCTTGGGTAAATACCTCTAGTGGTTGGTTTTCAGCAGTGAATCCCCTTGTACAGCAGTCTCAGTGGAAGCTCCTTCATTGCAAATGAACCTGGTCGAGCCTTCCTTGAGTGGATCTTGCTGGAAGGGTCCTTTCCTTAGGAGGCTTCTCTTTGTAATGCACAGGATAGATTGTAGAAAATACATTCTCTCGGAACAGTTATCTCAACAATCAAAAACAAAAGGCTAAGGAGAAGTTACCCATGTTTGGGATTGAGAACCGAATGTTTGAACAACAAATAGATCAAGGATAAAACAAATTGGAAATGAGAACTGGATCATGAAATGACAATATACAAAAACTTGTTACATTCAACAAAAGCCATGATTAAGGTTTTAAAATACAAAGACTGTAATAGAAAAGAAAACTGAAAATCAGTGACAAGCCCACCTAGTTCCAGAACAAAAGCAGTACATGAGTAGGACAGAAACGACAAGGACAGAAGCAGAAGCCAGTGAGAGAGAATAGATGTGCCACAGAGGTGATCGTCAGCATGAGAATGCAGTGCATCAGTCCCATGACAGGCAGTTCCCAACTCTTAGCTCCTTAAGTGTCTCACAAGGAGCACCTGAAGCCAGGCGAAAACTCTTCCGCATTACTGACCATAAGAAAAGGAAGGAGGGTTACAGGATAGTCTATGGAAGACAGTCACAGGGCAGAACTGAAGAGTGCATTCAAGAGGAGGGTTAGAGGGCTGGAGAGGTGGCTCAGGGGTTAAACCTCTGCCTTGCAGGCGGAAGGTCCTGAGTTCGGATCCTAGATCCCACGTATAGATGCCAGGCGGAAGCTGGGGCGGCCTGCGCTTCTGGTCCTGGTAGGGCGGAGCCTGTGAATCCCGGGGCAGAGTAAACAAGGAGATGGAGACGGTCCATGGTGGTTTCCGAATTCGCCCGTGGTTCTACACACACACACACACACATGCACACGCACAATTGAATAAGTAAATAAAAAAATTTTTAAAAAGGAGGGTTAGTGGTGGTGCACTTGGAAGCACATACAAAAGTCTGCTCACACCGCATGCACAAGAGCACACAGGCAAAGCCAGTGTTGTGTTCTCATTTTCAAGCATGCCAGCTAGCCCAACTAAGTTTTTTCTCCAGCTACTCACCTGAACAGAAAATGGTCCCACCCACTGGGTTTTCCTACATAGACCATGTAACGAGATCATCTCCTCCAGCCTTACTTTAGCTAGATAATCCCCATAGGTCTGAACCCCTGAACACTCAACTGTCAAGGGTCAGGTTGACGGCTGAGACTAGCTGCCACACACTATGTAATCCAACACATGGCCAATTTGAGCAAGAGTTCCCTATTTATTTGAAAATACCATATACTTTTCAACTCCCAGGTGATGTTTTATAAGTAGAATTATGTCATTTTCATTTTTTCTGTCATCCTTGTTGATTGGTCTGACCATAATAAGTTACCAAAGGAAATGAATGAAAATGCCCCATTACCATGAATTTGCCACCTTTCCCACATTTCATGTTTTTGTCCGTATTAATTTGTTGTTTTTAATGTGAGAAATGTTGAAAATATTTTATTAAATTTTTTCTTAATACTTAATGGGATTTTCTTAATTATTGTGAATGGAATTATATGTATTGTTTTTATTTGTCATTATCATTTACAGAATACCATTTGGTGAGTGTGTATGTTCATGTATGCATGTATAAGTATGATCTTATATATACCTGCATATGTATGTGAGAGTGTGAAGGTCCTTGATGTTAGGAGCTTCCCTCACTTACTTGTTTTGTGAGTCAGGTCTCTCAGTCAAACCCAGAGCTCATTAGTATAGCTAGGCTCACTAGTCAGTGATGGATTCCTGTATCTGATTTCCGAGGCTAGAATTAGAGGCTGGGAGGCTGGATGTGAGACCCACCAGACATTTATATGAATTCTAAGGGATGCTGGTCCTCCTGCTTGCATGGCAAGAGCTTCAGCTGCTGAGCCATCTCCCTGGCCAGCACTGTTTTACACATTGACCTCACATATGAATTCCGTAGTTCTATGGAATTCATTTCTCCCAGCATCTGTACTGTGGATTCCTTGGGATTCCTTACATATACAGTAACATATGAAAATGTAGGCAGTTCTACTCTTTAGTTGTTTCTTGGTGGTGTTTTGACTTGCTCTTTCAGTTTGGTTTGTTCATTTGTTTGTTAATCAGTTGTCTTTATTATTTCCCCCATGCCTTATCATTCATTCTTGGAAAGGAATAATAACTACCATTCTTGCTGATTCTCAGCCTCAAGGGAACAAACACATTCACTGTTATATTGTTGAGTATTTTCACTAGTATTATACCATTGCTGCTGTTTTGTAATTTCAGTAGTGTGTGCCATAATGTTAGCTGCAAACCTGCTAACTTCTGGTTAGCCAAGAATTTTTACCAAGAACTCTTGAATTTTGCATAATACTTAGATGATGCTATTTTTTTCTCCTTTATTCAGTTAATATGGTAGGTTACGTGTTTATGTATTTTATGTAACAAATTATCCCAATACTTAACAGCTTCAGACAGCAAGCAATTATTGTGTTTTCTGTGATTGGGAATCCAGGCGGCCTAGAGGGTGTGTCTCAGCTCAAGAGTTCCCTGATGGGGACGTTGCTGCACCAGCTAGGGCTACAATACCTGGAGGGCTGGCTGGGCTGACCCACTCCCATGGCTCTTAGCTGGAAGCCTCTGCTGCCCTCCTACTCTGCTTTCCCTGTAGCTGCCTGAATGCCTGCCAAAGAGGCACCCGACTTTTCTCAAAGCAAGAGAGTTGGGAGGAGTCTAAAGAGTCCTCTGGGACCATCGTGGCTTCTGTTGGCAGAGGGATGCACCTGTGTTCTAGGGGAAGGATCTCACACTCACATCTTCTAACCTCCGAAACTGAATTTCAAAAGTTTGGTTTTTTTTATCGGGTAACCTTTACCTATGTCATAATCTATACACTTCAGGCAAATCAAAACTGAGAAACATTTGACAAGCAACTCATCTTGAAGGTTCTCATGGTTCCAAAAACAAGGGAGAAACTAAAAAAGCAGACCCACCCACACTGAAAATAGCAGAGTCACAACAGCTCACAGTGGTTGAACTCAAATTTAGTGGGAAGATGTCAGTGGGCAGTCATCAGAACTTAGATGGGTTTGCAGATCCAAGCGGTTGTGATGGTGTTGGTCTGATTCCACTAGTGGAAGATCGTCTTGTGTGAAGAAATTGTATACTGACATGCAGAAGTCACAAGGCCAGCTGCTCACTTTCACATGGTTTTGGATAAATAAGCCCTGTGTGTGCAACTTTTCACAACTGGTGAGGAAAAACAAGTTAGGTTGTACATGAAAGTTTTCTGTAAATTGGAGATATTCCAGTGTTTTAAAAGATGGCTAGTAGATTGTTTCAAGTTGTTATTTGTTTATTTTTTAAAGATGGATTTTGCTGGGAAGTGTTCCACATCCTAGCCCAGTATCATCAAAAGACAACTAACTGTCTGGTATAGAAAGTTAGGACTGGGGATGTCGCTCAGCAATAGAGTGCTTGCCAAGGATGCTTGAGGCTCTGATTTGATTTTCATTGGGGAGTAGGAGGAAGATTGTTATCTATTGAACCTATTTTCACAGGCTTGGACTTCGTCAGCTTCCTGGCCCTTACCCTGCATAAGCATCTTACCTGCTCAGACTTTGAAACCCTGCTCTGGACCACATGGCTCTGCCCTCTGCCTCCATGAATATGGTCTGCTTAGCTTACCTGAAAATGACTTTTGGACTTAATAATTATTCAGAACAGAAGAAATGACAAAACAAAGTAACTTTATTTTACATACATATCACTGTTTCCATTGTTTATTATTTCTTCCTGTAAAATTACGTTCTTTTGCAATCATTTACCTTTATTTTTAAAAACAACATTTTATGTAGTCAGGGCTATTGATGACAAATTTTAGAAATTATTTGGCACTGTCTGCCTAGATTCCTCAGTGTCTTCCATGCCTTCCTGAGGACAGATTATTTACATTTAATTTATATATTGTTTTTTTACATTTTCCCCCAGTGCTCGAGATTGGACCCAGGACCTTGTATATACTAGACAAGGACACACCTCTTATATCTTCCCTCATCTACACTTCTTCCAGTGTCTTATATTTTCATTTTGAGACAGGGTCTCACTGAGGTGCCCCAACCGTCCCTGAACTTACTCTTGCTCAGGACGGCCTGACATGCTCTTCTGCCTCAGCCTCCAAGTAACTAGGATCACACACCTATGCCTCCAGCCTGAGTCTTTTGGTTTCCTTTCATTTTGTTTGTTGGTTGTCTGTCTGTTTTTGAGGCAGCCTCTCATTTCATAGATAATGTTGTCCTCTGTCTCTTGGCAAGCTTTCCACTCTAGAGTATTGGGACAGTAGCATGCAACTCTAGGGTCAGGATGAAACTCAGTGGAGAAGTGATCCACAGAACTGCTCCAATCGTTATTTCACCTCACTCTTCTTGAGACAAGCATCTCATCAAGCCCAGAGCTCAGTAGGAAGGCTCATCTGGCTAGCTGGCTTGTGATGGTGATTCCCTGTCTTCCACACCCAACTGCATCTTACATGGGACCTGGGAATCTGAACACTTACTCTTTTTCTTACAGGGCATTTTAACCACTGAGCCGTCTCCTCAGTCCTCCACATTATTATTATTATTGTGTGTGTGCGCACGCATGTGTGTTTGTGTGTGTGTGTGAGAAACTTCAGGAATCATCTTGGATTGCTCTCCCTCCTTATTTCTTTGCTCTGGGGTTTCTCAGGCTCTGTCTCTCAAGGCCGATCACTGCTGTTTCCAGTTGGTATTTCTACATGGATGTGGAATCTGAACTCAGGTCCTTTTGCTTATGAGACAAAGGTTTTAAACCCCCAAGCCATCTTTCCAGACTATGCACCTGAGTTTTCAAGCAAGGTCTCTCTAAAACTCACTGAATCAACTAAATTGGTTGGCCAATGAGCTCCGAGGATGCACTTGTCACTACTTCCCCAGCACTGGGCTTGCAGATGATACTGCCATGCCTAGCCAACTCAAGTCCTTAGTGACAAGTTGTCTCCTCAGCCCCAGGGATAATATTATGCACCGTGAGGCTGAGATATCTCAGAATTTAATTTCTCACTTCTTAATTCCAGAATCTGATTTGGTTCTTTGTTTGTTTATATTTTATGTTCCCCATTTGCTCATTCATTATGTTTCTTTCTGTTTAGGTTATATTTATAATCCCTGTTTTTTCATTCACAATTCCAATATCTGGCTTCTCTCAGGACCTGTTGCTATCTACTGATTTGCTCTTGGTCTTGACTCACATTTTCTTTGCTGTCTAGTTTTGTTTTTATACTGGAAACTGTAGGAAGTAGGTTACAGAGAACTCAGACTCTTTTCTGCCAAAGAGATCTGTTTTAGCAAAAATTCTACTTGAAGATAATCATCTGGCACTTGTGGAAACTTGGTTTTATGCTTTGCTAAGACTATCAAATTGTTAACCTTTGTTTTTGTAAATCCTTCCTGGACGTTGGCTCTCTTTCAAGGTGTGGCCCCTGGGTTTTCATTCAAGGTGTTCAGTGAGCCTCTGCAACTTGGGAAGAAACAAACTCCAACTCTGCGCTTGCAATTGATACCAGCTGAGATCTTTGCTTAGCCTTTTTTCAGCTTCCGGCTCCTGCTGGCTGTTGATTCTTTGGAGTGTTGCACGCATGGTTAGGAAGCTCCTGTGCGTTCACAAGGAGTCCAGCATAGATTAACAGGTCCCTCTACCATAACTCCTTGTCCAGGATGTACCTGCTCTATTTCCACCTCGCATTCCTACTTGTTACCCATCACCACACAGCTGTTTGGTTGTCTTTACAGAGAGCAAACAACCTATAACTCTTGTTTCCCTCCTTCCTTTCTTTCCTTTTTTCTTTCTTTTATTTTTCCCTATCACTTCACTGAAGCTTTGAAAGGAACCTTATCCTGTATCCTGAGTTCATGACAGATGGTCAGTTAAAAAAAAAAATTCTTGGGAATTTGTGTGATTTTGTACATTCATCGTCTCTGCTTCCCATCTCTTATTTCCTTCTAACTCTCTCATTGATTTTTGTTCTGTTAAAACAATGGTTTCAGAGTTTAGCGCCAACCTGTGACTAACCAATTGTAATCTGCAGATTGTTTTTATTGTATTTTTCCTCCCTAGAAGCATCTGGCATACCCTATTGCCCTATTCATACTTATTCTCTGTCTTTCTCTCCCCCATCTCCCTTCCCCCTACACACAGCAAACAGTTGTGATTCTCCTTTCTTCTGTCCACAGTCTCCAGCCTTGGCATCAGCACATTTCCTGCAGTCATTGCCTTCCTAGGTCCTACAGGTACTCACAACTCTGAGGGTCATGCTTCTAGGACCTCCAGGTGACTAGCATTTCACTGCAGACACAAACTCTACCTGTCAACACTGAATCTTTTTTATACTTTTAGTCCCAAAGACCTGACCCTGCCTTCTTAATAAGGGAACAATTAACATATCGTCATCCTTATTAATAAAGGTACTATGAAGGATGACTTGTCAAAATCCATCAAAGTTCAAGTAGCAGTAATAATGGCACACTTACTGAATTGTGTAAATGTCATGTCCTCAAACAGCCCAGCATCTCTTCCAGTTCATATATAAAAGCGACAACTTCTCCATAAGAATCACTCCTCAGGGAAACATAGGTGATCTTAGCCAAGGCAAGAATGCAGAGTGGGCTGGATAGCCACGAGAATGCTTTAAGAATCTTGACCTGTCCACTCTTCTTCTGTTGTGAAATCATCTGAGAACATGCACTTCAGTCAGGTCAATAGAGACAGCCCAGCTGAAGCATAAGGGAAAGAAATGAATTAAAAAAAAAAAACAAAAAAAAAAAACCAAGGGTTAGAAGATAACTGTCAAGTCTCACATCTATCTACCAGTTGCCATGAAGAAAAAAACGGAAAAAGGTAAATTCAAAAGGTAAATAATCAAACTCTCCAAAACTGATGATCAGTGAGCAAATCAAAGTGCCAGTCAGAATGGATATAAAATAACCCACAGCCTGAGCATATTATAGACCATTAAACACCAGCCTGAAGAGCAGATCTTGAAAGCAGTCAGAGCCACACAGTGTCTTAGGCCTGTGATCCCAACACTTGGGAAGCTAAAGCAGGATGCATAAGCATGAGGGCAGTCTGGGGTACAAACAAGATCCCACCTACCCACTCCACCTCCAAAAAAAAACCCAGCCCTGTATATAATCTCTGCAACTATTCTCTAATTTCTAACATTTGATTTTTCTGTAGACTTCATAGCTTGCCTAGGTTAGGGACAAGAATGAACTGCAGACCAACTGAGGGAAATGCCATGTGTCTTATTTGTGCCAGAGTTATATGATGCCATGCACTCACTAGACCAAAAACACGGTCTGACTTTACTGTGCATCAACTGTCCCTCAATGGGATCTCTACAGTCTTGTAAAGCCCTATTGCATTGGTGAGCTTCCTATCACCATGACCAAATACTTGAGCTAATTACGTTTAAAAGAAAGGCTTGTTTAGGCTCATGTTATTGAAAACCCCAGTGTCCAGTCAACTGGCCTGTTGTAGGGGCTCATTCAGAGGCTGCATGCTAGGAAAGGGATGCAGAGCCTGTTTGCTGGCTGGGACCTGAAGACTTCCCACCAGCCCAGCTCCAGAAGGTCTGTCACACGTCCACTAAAGCCATGCTGGTGACGAAACCTTAAGCATATGAACCGTTAGGAAGCACTGTGAGCATGTTCCCGGTTTCTACATGAGAAAACTGAGGTAAAGAGTTTAGAATTTAGTTGATTTGTCTAACCACAGTTGATTATAAAACAAATTAACAAAACCGAGAGACTCTCCCTAAGGTCTCCTTACCCAGTATGCTGTCACCTAGCATCATAGTTGTACTTCTAGGATTTTATCCTATGGATAAGCACCTGTCAGTTTCAAACTATAGGTTAATAATTCCACAAAGTTAATACTTGCAGCACTGATTATATAAATTACAATGCAATCACTCACTGTAATACAATGAAGAAAAACAGCTTGAGAAAAACATTCACGTCAATCTAGGTGTAGTATAATAGAGTTTTTTTTTTTTTTAAATAATATTGAATACGTATTACCATCTGTGCTTAGAAAAATAAAGTAGAAAGCAGGGGACTCACATGCCTATATTAAGCTAAAGCATTCCTAAAGAAACTGATAAGATCTCGTTTTCAGGAGAGGAATTGGTTGGAGGAGCAGAAGGAAGACAGACAGCTCGCTATATCTATATCCCTATTTGTGCCTTGGCTACTGAAGCCTGTCACTATTTCATTATCAGTACAAACCTAAGGACCACAGTTGTGATTTGGAAATGACTGAAATAGTTCATTGCACACGCCTGAGCTCATGGCAGCCTCAGGCTTATGGAGCCCTCTCCTGTCCTTAGCCTGGTGAACAGTGCAACTTTGTTGGTTTCAGACTGAGCCTTTGCCCATCCCTGCCACGCTTGCTTCACTTTTGTCCACGTCAGTTAAGGACCATTTAGCCTTGCTTAGTCTTCTTGTTGCTCTTCATCTCATTCAAGCCATCCTGTCTGTTACACTTAACATTCCCTCTTTCACCCACATAGACCATCACCCACATCTGCGGGCTGCTAGAACATAGGTCTGAACAAGTCCAATAGCATCCCTACTTCTCTTACCACACTGTCCACTTTCAGCTGCCCTTTCCAAAGCAGCTCACACACGATGGCTTCACATGGTAGAAAGATGAGCCTGAAATCTGTCAGGATTTAGCTATGTCAGTGTTATTACTTAAATGGGACTCCGTTTTTTGGACGAGGGGAACATGGTTTGTTACAATATTCAGCAAAACTACAGGGAGAACAATAAGAATGAGCACCTGCCTTGGGAAACACTGTCTCCCAGGAACCTCCTGTCCCCTGCTTACCCAGGCTGCTGCTTGTGTGTTGACAATTTTGTGCCTTGGTTTCTGGTTCTGCTCTTCATGGAGCCCAGGCCACCACCTCCCAGTCTCAGGTCACTCAGCTCCTCTTCTCAGAAGTCACAGTGTATTAATTTCCCCCGTTGCTACCATGAGTCATAGCCCTGTCACTAAGGAACACAGATGTTTTCATTTATAGTTCTGTGATGCTAAGTCCAGCATCAGTCTCACTAGCCTAAATCAAAGGTGTTGGCCAAGCTAGTTCCTCCTAGAGGTATGGGGGGTGTCTGTTACTTCCCATTCCAGCTTCTGGTGGCTGCCTTGACTTCTAACCCTTCTCCATCTTCAAAGCCTATTACCTCACTCTTCCCTTCCATCTTCCAGTCATCTCTGCTTCTGACTCTTCCGGTCCCTTTTGTGAACAGCCTCATGACTCCATCCAGCCTTCATAGGTGCTCTAAGATCCTGTCCCCAAATTCTTAACCAAATCATATCTGACAAAACCTGTCCACTCTCTCTCACCTTGCATATCACCTTCCTGTCTGCTTAGCCTCACTGTTGTCTCTATGCTCCTGCAGCCAGCCAGTCCATGTGTCTCTAGAGTATTTGTGTTGTAGTTGTCTCTTCTCTGACCTGTTCTCCTGGTGCAAGTATTTCAAGGGCAGTGATGGGGTCTTACTCCTTTTGCAGGGTCTTACTCCTTTTGTCTGCCAGTATTCCTGGATCTTGGAAGGTCAAGCATTTGGAAGGTGTAATGAGACCACCCAATGTGAGGCAGTGCTCAGAGCTTCCGTTTAGAGCACAGGCTGACTGCCTTGTATCCCAGAGCTCCACTCCATACAGTGATGGTGAAGACCTGAACCCACCCAGAAACCCCCAGTAAGGCTAGGCAGGCTTCCACCCGGAGCCAAGACAGATGTTCATGGTCCATGGTGGTGATCATGATGTGAAAGGAATATTAGCTGCTCTTGGAAATTTTAAGAAAGGGAAAGTTGAGGGGGTTGGAGTGGTGGCTCAGGGGTTAAGCCTCTGCCTTGCAGGCGAAAGGTCCTGAGTTCGGATCCTAGACCCCATGTAAGACGCCGGGCGGAAGCAGGGGGGCGGCCTGTGTTTCTGGTCCTGGTAGGGCAGAGCCTGTGAATCCCAGGGCAGAGTAAACAAGGAGGAGGTGGAGGCAGTCCATGGTGGTTTCTGAATTCATCCGTGGTTCTACATACACACACACACACACATACATACATACATACATACACGTGCACACATGCATACACGCACAATTGAATAAATAATAAAAAATTTTAAAAAATATTTTAAAAAAAGAAAGGAAAAGTTGAGCTCTTCAGTTATTTTTCTATTTAAATAAATGTTCTCTGACTGTGCCTCCCAAGTAGAAGGTCTTGAGTTTGGATCCCAGGTCCCACATAAAAATCCTACCAATGGTGGCCTGCACTTCCAGCCCTGGTAGGCAGAGCCTGGGAAATCCCAGAGCAAAGCAAAAAGGAGGTAGAAGCAATCCAAGATGATTTCTGAAGTCACCCTTTGTCCTCCACAGGGATACACAGTACCCTCTAGTACGTACACACACACACATATACACACACATATATATATGTGTGCATATGCACATAATGAATAAGCTTTTTAAAAATGTTCTCCTGATTATAGATATTTTTCAAACTGTTTTTAATATCTTCCAAGATGAGGGATGAACGTGAACTGTAGAACAGTCTATTGTTCACTTTTAAGTAGGAAGTGAATGCTTAGAAGAAAGCACTGTGAGCAGTGGTTCTTTAGATTTGGTTAGGTATGCTATAGTTCAGCAGAGTGGTTAAGTTATATATGTGTGAAACACACATAAGGAACTCAATTTGTATATACTCCTATGCAGGTTTTTTTTTCTCATTATTGTCTCCCTCCCTCCCTCCGTTCCTCCTTCCCTCCTTTCCTTCCATCCTTTCTTCTTTCCTTCCTTCCTTCCTTCCTTCCTTCCTTCCTTCCTTTTGTTTTACTATGCAGCCTAAGCTGGCCTTGAGCTCACAATCCTTCTGCCTCAATTTCCGAAGTGATGGGATTACAGGTGTGTACCACCACAGACAACAAACTTTTGTCATTTTTAAGACCTTACCACAAACAGATGTGCCCTGTCTGTGCCCTCACTGAGTACTGTCAGGTTCATAGCACCATTCTACATCTTAGTGTCTCTGCTAAAGAAACTATCCAGGGCTCATATAACTGATCTCTCTATATCTCGAGTTTGGTGTGTTTTGGCATTGTTTCTATCAGTACATATGATTTAGAGATCCAAGTACTGTCAATATAAGATATTAAGCACTTAGAAGTCTTCTGTTAGTTCTGAATTATACCGCATGGTCCATCCTCAGAACACATTGTGGGATGACTGATCCAGTGAGATGTTCAAGAAGATACTGTGGGGCTGGAGAGATGGCACAGGGGTTAAGACTCTGCCTCACAAACAGAACATCTTGAGTTCAGATTCCAGGTCCCACGTAAAAACACCAGGTAAAAAGGGCTTCAGCTTGTACTTCCAGCCCTGGTGGATGGAGCCTGGGAAAAACCCAGAGTGAAGCAGAAAGGAGGTAGAAGCAATCCAGGATGATTCTGAAGTCACCCTTAGTCCTCCACAGGGACACAACAGTGCCATCTGATAAACACACACACACACACCCCAAATAAATTAAGTTAAAAAAAAAAAAAAAAGACACTGGGATGAGTGATCCGTGAGCCATTCAAAAAAAGGGCTCCCAGCCGCATACCTCTGGAGTGGACACCACTACTCATCTATATCCCAAGAGAACCAAGCAAGGGGCCAAAGTGAAGTTTTTAAAGAAACCTTGTACCAAGTGTTTCCACTGGGAACATGGACTCTGACTAAAGATCATGACTGCCTTATGTACGTGAAGGTCATCATGAAATATTGAGCAGCATCTGAAAGGCAGCATAGCTTAGGACATGGTGCCAGGAGGGGTCTAGATTAAAGATGCGAAAAGACCTGCCTGGGCAGAAGAGAGACGGCTGCATGGTGAGGAATGAGGCTATCAGACAAGTACGTGGCAGGCTGGAAAAGAAAAATGTAGCATTTGAGTGGCAGCAAGCCATTGCCTGTTTTTCAAAAAGCAAGATACTGAAGTTATCTCACCCTCCGCATCATTTAACTTTAACGTCAAAGGACTAATCCTAGAGTTCGAGCCGTGATGGAAGGGAAAAATTGTAGTAAATCCACCCAAAGATTAGGGTTCAATTTATGAGCTTATTTCAGGAGTTGAGGTTCAGGTGTAGATTAAATATAAAATGAACCAGACAGCTTTACTATGAAATTGGGTGCAAGTCACAAAGGGCAGGAATAGTTAGAGTGCGAAAGGGGAGGGCTGATGTCTGGCTGAAATTTGGACTGGGGTAGGGTGCTAATACGCTGAAGCATCTGCATCGCATAAGCTCAGTGCAGTTTTGAGAAGCGCTGCCAAGCATGGCATGAGATTCATGGTTTTTCAGACGACACCCTTTGTCCTGGGGCTAACCAAGAGCCCTGTGGGGACCACTTGAAATAGACAATGGAAAATACCCACTTCAGAGTCTGACCTGAGTACAGAGTGTTCCCAGGACATAGAGGAATTAGATCCAGTGCTGAGAAAGTGATTCTCACATATGTAACGTGTCAAGACTTCAGTCTACTAAAAATCAAAGAGATGCCTGTGCTATAAAGAAATATCATAGGGGCAAAGGGAAGAAAGAGGTGTGTGTCACATGAGGTGGGACCTGGAGAGGGAAAGAAGCTCCTGGTTCAACCCAGGAGTAAGCCACAGAGACATCCCTATAAGGTACCCTAACTTCTTCATTGGCTAAAGTCTCAGTGATAGCTAGTGTAGAGGGTCAGAGGTGGACGAGCAGAAAGCAGGCATGAGCCTGAGCACAGGCACCTTGTTCTGCTAGAACTACTTCCCTCTGCCACCCCTAGAGCAGAGGTCCTCTCTGGCCTCCACTCCACCTGTAAGTAGTGCTGCTTTCTGTTGCTTCAGGCAGTGTTGGTGTGATAGACTTCCAAATAGTTTGTGGTACCACATAAATGTCAGTCAGAGCTCTAGGATAGCAAAGAGAAGGGAGATGAAGACAACTGTTGCAGAGCACAAGCAATAGAAAGATCCTTATGTTGAGTTTATGGCTCTCATAAGTGTCTTAGACACTAAGCAGGTAAATTTAAAAAAAAAAAGAATTTGTAGTAGGTACTGTGAAGACACAGTAGGGTGTTATGCTGGGATGTGGAATCAGACAAGAAGCTGCAAGATTTGGACGTCATTGGTGCTTGAGCTGAGACCCAAGGAGTGAGGAAGAGCAGGCCGGGAACACCATGAAAAGCATTTTAAGTTAGAAGCATCAGTGACAGGAAGAACCTAGCTGGATGTCCACATGCTCAAACTGAAAGTGCTGTGGTAGTGAGCAGACCTGAGAAGCCATGAAGATTTCTCCATCTCCGTCAATCAAAGCTGAAAGTCTTACCAGAATGGGCGGGAGGTCATCCAGCCTCAGGTCAGGAGTATTCTCTAGCAAGCTCCCTGGGAGCCACAGGACCCATACATAGTCTGTTTTCTCAGTCAGCTAAGATCAGTCAGGTTCCCTGAAAAGTGTAAAAAGCAGCATAGGCATAGTTGCTGTGTGGTATGGGGAAAGGCCTCAGAGGTGGCACAGCCAACACTGTCAGCTCCGTGCTGTCCCCTGTGGGTCTCCAGCACAGCAGCTGTACAGGAGCAGGTGGGAGGCCTCTGACGCTTCTTTGGGTGTTTGAGACGAAACAGAACACATTGCTTCAGAGCTGGGAATGTTCCAGCTGGTGAAGAAGGGCCAAGAAATCCACAGTCACAGATTCAAGGAGAGAACTCTAGGCAGACCAGGAGGTGTACAGAGGACCAAAAGAGAACCCTGGAAGGCTGGATTAGGCCAAAGACAGCACACTGAGTACCTCAGTTCTTCAGGGACAGCTGTGGAGACACAGCACAGCACAGCTTACAAGACTGTCATCTGCATCCTCTTGGTCTCAGCTTGAACCATGCTTTCCTAAACGATGCGCATTCAGTCCCAGTGACTCACCAGAAGTTCTTGCTACAGTAAGTTTTCCCAGTACCTTCTGTGCACAAAAATCTCACTGAGTTACCAGAGGGCAAATGCCTATCCAGGATGTGTGGTCTGGCTTCCTAGTACATCTTTCCAGCTTCTCCACACTTGGTATTTTGGAATTGTATGAGCCATAAATATACATGAATATTTCCAGGAATTTGTTGTATCAGCATTGAGTTTTCTTTTTTTTATTTTTTTTTTATTATTTATTCAATTGTGCGTGTATATGTATGTGTGTGCATGTGTATGTATGTGTGTGTGTAGAACCACGGACGAATTCGGGAACCACCATGGATGCCTCCACCTCCTCCAGGATTCACAGGCTCCGCCCTATCAGAACCGGAAACACAGGCCGCCCCTGCTTCCACCCGGCCTCTATACATGGGGTCTCGGATCCGAACTCAGGACCTTTCGCCTGCAAGGCAGAGGCTTAACCTCTGAGCCACCTCTCCAACCCCAGCATTGAGTTTTCTAAGACTAAGAATTTTGGTGTTTGTCCTAATATTCCTCCAGAAGCCATTCTAATGCACCTTGCACTTCCTTGAAGAGTGCTCTCAAGACACACCCTCAGCCTATCTGACAACTAGCCATTGAACTCATTACCTGGATTGGAGTGACTAAGGTGTGATTGAAGAGTGTAATTTGGGCTTGGTATGGTGGCATACTTGTAATCTCAGGCGTCAGGAGGCCAGGGCAGGAGGTTCCCAAGTTCAAGGCCAGCCTGGGAGACCCTGAGTTTAAAATAAATATTCATAACTTGGCCATTCATCCAAGGATGCCATTTCTAGGTTCTTGGGACCTTATTGAATGACAAAAGACTTCCTAGTCCCTGTAGTGAGGTGGAAAAGAGAAGATGGTGTTGGAACCACACCCTGGCCCAGAGCCTCAGGGTCTCCAGGCACTGCTGTAGGCTCCTGGAATGTCTCAGAAAAAGACATAAGCGGTCAGCTTAAGATTCTCCAAAGTCCTGGGGAACCCCAAAATAAAAGGGATCTCTCTGTACTTTTAAAACCCACAGGACAGAGAACCTTCTCTAAGTGACCATTTTACCTATGGCCCATGCCTCCTTTCCTCTATTGAGGGCCAGGGATGCCGTGAGGACTGGTGTTGAGCCTCAGCTGAGAAACCTGTTTTGTTCATGAAATACACTTGGTCTTCTGAATACTGAGGACACGTTGGTCGCTGTGGTACAATAATCCTAGAGACCATCTTCCTGCTCTTTTGTTTGGCATCTTCTTTGGAAACTAGAGGAGAAATCAGAATTGCCTGAGATGTACTAGTGTGCTCAGTTCATAACCACAGTGGTCCTCAGCAGGCAGAACAGCCTCCTGTTCTGAATGTCATCTCATCTTAGCTGTGTCAGCAACTGTCTCTCCGTTCTTCTGATGTGGAGCGTGGGTGATCAAAAGCCCAGCAAGGTCTGCTTCTCTGTCAAGCAGATGTGCCCAGAGCTGTGTTCTGTCAGCACCTGTCCATCCCCAGAACAACTCCAAAGAGGAGTGCAGTGCACAGCTGAGAGCTTGAGCATGAAGTCTAAGTGATATTTCCAACGGGGGCTGGACACATGCTTTAAATAACTGTATTCTGATCATTTAGGTCTCTCTTTATAGGGCGTCTTTTATGACCAAGACAGTCCAGTACCAAAATGAGCTACATAAATTCCTAATCTGGGATACAGCTGGACAAGAACGAGTAAGTCACTCTTTAATTTACTATGTTTTTCTGATGCCCAAACCAAATTAAACCTCCAACTACACTGTCAACATCCCCATCATTTCCCGCCACTCACTGCTCTTCCTTGCACAAGGGACACATTTATTTCCATTTGCATAGGCCAGTCTTTTTCTTCTCAACTAGAGCCTTAGAGCCCACTGGTGAAGAGAGCCATAGTGGGCACTTTTAGACTTTTTAGTGTCTTAAAGTAAATGCTGACTAATAGACCTGGGAAAATCGACTTGAGCAGTGTGTATAATCTGGGGCTCTGTTCTCTAGTAAAGATGTGAGAGAATTAGTTGTAGAAAAAGGAAAGTGAGCAGAGCTCATTTATAGCCGCCTTTAAAAGCTGAAGAGGGAGCTTTACAGCATATAAAGTTGGAGATTTAAGTGAAACAGATGAGCTAATGTATTGCCTTGCAGTAAATGCTTAACAGATGCCTGATGCAGCTGACCACAGGGCAGACTGTGGTACACAACCACATTGGCTTCAGGGAAGCCCACCCAAATCAGCAAGGGAGAAGGCTTTGAATCTCAGCTCCCTGGCGAAGTGCCTGTGGTGGCCGCCCTGTTGTTCAGCTGCCACTTAATTTTGTTTCCAAACAATTCTGTCCAAACAGAGCATGTGATGGATGTGCAGTGCTATCTTAAGCTCTGAAAAGTGTGCCAGAAGTAATCAGGAAAAATAGTCTGTCATCAGCGACTTAGCAAGACAACATAGATACCATGTACAGCACAAAATCTGACAAGAATCATCCCAGACAAATGGAGGAAAACAAAACAAGCCATTACCAGTGTCCCAGATGCAGACACTGTGCATCCAAACAGATTTGATGTCTTAAGTGTATCTGTTTGGTGTCTTCTTTTTTTAATGTTGGGGGTTGTGCTCCCATCTAGTTACTCATCAGAGGTGCCATCTTCCTTCCCTGTCCCGTGCTGGTGTTTTGTGTTCATCTAGAATGGGAAGATAGGAGAGCAGGACATTTACTAGCTGTCACTCTCTAGCCTGCAAAAGCATTATCTACCAGCATCCTCCTGCATATGTCAGCACACTTCTGTGGCTGTCCTCTTAGCCACAGACTCTCGGGGCTTCTCTTAAGAATATTATATACCCTTCCATCAAATTCCAAGCTCCAGCTACCCTCACTTACATGAGATGCTTCAGTAAGTCCTCATCACCAAGAATCATGCTGCAATATAGCCCCTTTCTATGCTTTTCATAGAGCCTGTCCTGGGATGCACAGTAGTGTGTAGCATCTCTCCTGTAACACAAAAGAAGTACTTCAAAAGCGCAAACCTCTCTTATGTGGTTCTGCTTATGTGGTTGGGGAACCTCTGGAGATGTCTCACCACCCGGTTTACTTGCTTATTTGCCTACTTCTAAATTGGTTCTTTAGAAGATCTCTTTGCTCTTCAGATCCTGAAGCACTATTGCATAGCCCAGTAGTGGACAGCAGATGCTCAGGGGCCTGACCAGGAGGCCTTACAATGGATAGAGGGTCCCACCTAACTATTTATTGCTGGGCAAGAACACATTTTCAAGGTTCCAGGTTACAGTCATTGTTGCATGTTACTCAAAATGTAGGAAGATCATACAGGATATATTTCTGACTCTTGTGATTCAAGGATTGCGTGTTCATCTGGTTTCAGGGCCTGAAAGTGCTACCCACTGTTAGACTCTCCATTTCACCTCTTCCCGCTAATGTGCCCTTTAGTAGTCAGTATCTGTAGTACTCTGGTGTAACACGCAGTTCTATGCTCTCTTGTCCTTCTTCCCACCTTTTGCTCTCAGAAGCCATCTCTGATATCATCCAAGGAAAGGCCTTCCTAACCAACCCTGTTTGCCAGACACCTATGTTCCTCAGACCAAGGCCTGGAAGTCATCTTCCTTCATCCCCTCTGCCCTCCACAGTTCTCCATCTGCCCCCGCAGCACTGCTGTCTGTTCACTTGTTCATTGCAAGTGTTCCTAGACATGTGTCTGCTACTTTAATTGACAGTCTCCCCTTAGGCTGTACACCTGGGGAGCTGAGTCCACAGTGTCTTGCCCTGTGCTGTAGTTCCAGTTCCCAACACAGTGCTGTAGGTAGAGCTGACATTTCAGAATTAATTTACTGAATCAGCAAATGAGTTTTATGTCCTGAACAGTGGTGGTAGCCCTTACTGATGGATGCTTTCCTCCCTGCCTGCCTTCTATCTGCTCCAGGCTCTTAGGGATAGGGGTGTTTCCATATCTGCTCTCAGTGTGGGACATGTGGATAAACCCTCTCTACCTTCTGTGGATAATACATTCTTCCAGTTAAAATCTTCTGGGGTTCATTTTTTAGTTCTCTATAATGATGAGATTTATAATGGAACCAAAACTGTTACAAAATTAAAATCCTTTGGACGACCTGACCTTCTTGATTGGCTGTCTCATCTGCTGCTGTACGTAGTTCTGAAGGGATAGGCTTTCTTCCAGTGGTCAGTTTCAGCTGATTGCATGATCCCACTAAGTTGATGAGAATAATTTTGGAAAGTTGAGTGGCATGCGAAATCCTTGCCTCTCAGGATCCTGTTGGGTAAAGAGAAAAATACTGACTGATGCTCATGTAACTACTGAGGACAGTGGATTGGCCAGAAAGGGTTGAAAGGGGAAAACCGATTGCAACCTACAAACGTTTCAAAAGAGTCAGGAGTCAGGAGAATCAGAGTATAAGAAGGATGTCATGGTTGCTGGTGTGCATGTCTATGAGAAGTGTCGCATGTCTACTAACTGGCTCAGTGTTCATCTGAAAAATTACTCCTGGCTATAAAAGTAAGCCTGAGGTTTTTCAACTGCCAGATAAAATAAAGCTTGTTTTCATGGTTTTAAATTTGTTTCCTCAAAACAGAATACTTGAGAATCCTTTATTGTTTGTGATCCTGAATGAATTCACTTGTCACCTTCCACCAGTCCTCCTTCACTGAGACACCTCTGATTGTTCTAGATAGCACACACATGCATAGATGAGTACTGTGAGCACATGCCAAATTGTGGGAAGACATTTCACATGCTTGCCTGTCCATGTGCCCATCCAGAAGAAGGCTTTGCAGCTATGTCTCATAGAAACTGCACACACACCTGAAGATTCTCATCCCTGCATCTTTCCGTGGTTTCCTCCAGTTGACTGTTGCCATGAAGGTCAGAATAACATGAAGGTGCACTTGCATTCATCATCACAGTGTGTATGTAAGGAATTGTTCAGTGTTTAAAATTGAACAAAGGTAGAAGCTTAAGGAATCTTGGAAGCAAGACTGGGGTCAACAGACCGTGGCCTGTGGAGCACATCCAATCTGCTGCCTGTTTTTGCAAATAAAGCATTATTGGAATAGACCCATACTTGTTTGTTCATTTTTGTCTGGCTGCTTTACTCTGATAGAGCCAGTGAGCAGTTGTGGCAGAAGCCATGACCCACAGAGCTGAAGTCATCTACTATCTGTCCTGGTCAAAAAAAATTTGCTGTTTTCCAGTATAGATCCAGATGTAGAGCGCAGGTGTTTTGCACAGGTGGAGTGCAGTGTACTGATACTTTTTCAGTCTTTATTTGCTTGTGTCTTTGTTCACAGCAGAAGATGCAAAGAGTATGGCTGCGAGTAAGAGAATGATGTCTCATGGCAGGAGCCCACACAGTTATTGAATGGGCTTTGAACAAGGCCTTGCAAAATGGCTTCCTGAGGGTACTGCAGAGCATCCAGGGACTGAAACAGGAGCTGAATGGTGGCAACCCCATCCATGTGGCCTCAGATAGCAAGGACCCATGCAGAAAGCCCATCTTTTTAGATTTTGGTGTTGGGCTCTGCTAGAGAAGCTGGGAAATGGCAGCAAACTCCAAAAGACAGACCTGACGAGAAGAGAAGCCCTTTTCCACCACCACCACAACCCCAAAAAAAAGATTCCCTTAAGGAAATCTCAAGCCTTTGGTTCACTCTCAGATTGTGAATGTGCAAAAGGAGAAATCACAAAATCCAACCAAAAAAAACCTAAGGTGACAAGATTGAGCAGAGTCCATCTGCTGCCATGGTGTCAGCTGGAGGGGATCTGACTCCATCCTGCTTGTTACGGGGATTGGTAAAGCCCTTGGCATCTGTTGAATCTTTTCTGGAGGGAGACATCATTCGGAGACACAGACTCATATAGAGTAACAAGCACAGAGCCACTGGTGAAGAAGCCAGAAAGCAGAGGTGTGCCAGACATGGAGCCAGGTGCAATCAGAATGTGACATGGTGGGAAAACAGGAAAAAGGGGACCCAGAAGCCGAGCAGACCCTAAAGTGACCCATGCTACATACAATCCATCTGTTAAGAGTATCTTTTGGATATGAAGTCAAATAAAGACAGTCCTAGAAAAAGAAAAAAGAGAGAATTAAGCAACAGCAATCCCAAAAAGGTTTTTGGACTAAAAGGATTAACACCAGATGGTCTCTTACCACAGAAAGAAGTGGTAAGGCAAGGGAACAGTCAGTAGTACCAATGTATCACCTCTTTTCTTAATTTTTGGACAATTGATGTTAAAAAATTGTAACATTGAGCTATACAGTTTGTAGTATATATGTATTTTAGCTATTTGACCACATTAGTGTGAAGTGGGGTAAAAGAATCCATCTACAAAATACAAGGTTCTGATAGTTTATAAAGTGATATATTTTAAATGTGAAATAAATAAGAAAATGGCATTAGAGTTAAAACAATCACTTAAAAAAACAATACTGAAAGGGTAGGTGACTGAGAAGCTTGCCATCAAGCCTGATGACCTGAGCTCAATCCTTTGATCCCACATGGCAGAATAAGCACGCTTACCCCAGCAAAGTTATCCTCTGACCTCCACACATACACCTGATATTCCCGCACCTACACATATATGCACACATATATACTATTACATACATGCATATGTACATTTAAAATTTTTTTAAAGTAATACCACAAAAGCACAGCTAGAATGCCAAGAAAGGAAAGCTAGGGATGTTCTTTAGAAGCATGCTTGCTTACTCAGTACCCAACGCCACATGCATGTGACGGCTCATGCCTGTAATTCCAGCACTCAGGAAGTAGAGACAGGAAGATCAGAAGTTCACGGCCATCTTTACATGCAGAACAAATCTGAGACTAGCCTCAGCTGCAAGAGGTCAGTACAAGAATTACTATGTTAAACTCTAAAAAAGATAGTTATTACAAAAGAAAGACAGAATGGAGAAACGTTTTTTTCAGATGAGACAAATATTAAACAGAAGACCACTGAACCCAGGTAAACCACGTGCACCCTTAAACAACAGAGGCCAATCATTTCCTTTAAAGACAGAACCGGATAGTTTGTGCATTGCACTTTAAAAAGAGGCAGGTAGGTGATGGATATGTGTCTACTCACAGAAATAAGTTAGGAGAAGGGGAAAGGATATTCTGCGATAACAAGCAGAAGGAAACCACTATGTTGTCACATCAGCAAGTAGACTTGAGTACTAGCATCGAGGAGCACACAGCTCTGTGTGCTTCACAATGCTCTATCTTGGGAGAGAGGGGGTGTTCATGTGGATATTTACATCCACTCCTCAATTTGCTATATCGTATGATTGCAATGTGCTTTTCATGATGTATATTTTACTTTCCAAGTCCTAAGAAAAAAGAAAAAACCCTGTAAAGGACGCTGACTTTGAGTGCATCAAAAATATGAGCTGATACAATCATCTTGGTTCCATCTCTCACTGCCCTCTCATACTGTGGAAATCAGTCCAACATTTTCAATCTTTTTTGGGGGGTGGGTATGCCTGTGTCCCCTACAGACCTAAAACTTACTCTAGTGCCAATCCTCCCATCTGAGCCCCCTAAGTGCTAGGGTTGCAGTCACCACACCAGATAATATCTCTTTCACCTAATGGTATAATTTCCTTTTCTGCTGTGGTTTCTAGTATTTAAGCTCTTGTTTTTGTTTCTTCTTCAAAACTTAACATGTTATTCTGTTGGAATGTTAGCAGACTTTACCTAGAGTCAGATGTTTTTCTCACAGTCTGATATATTTCTTTCTGTGTGTGGGTTTGGCACTGGGTCTGACATCCCTGTACTTGCTCAGTCCTTGCTCTTTGCTCAGCAGTTCTTGAGTGTCCACAGTACAGGAGGTGTATACTAGACCATGGGGATGAAGGATGTGCATACCTGCCAGATCAAAGGCACAATTCACTTCATATGTGATAACACAAAGATCCAAAATCCAAATGCTAGGCCCATGAGCTCACTCTTAAGACGATACAGAGTTCACAGATGTGTGTGAGCTATGCATGTCTACCAAACACTGTCCAAAGGGCAGCTCCCACCTGTGCTTAGGGTAATCCACCAAGAGAGAAGGACACAGTACAGGAGTGCCACATCACTCACGGCACAAATGAAGCTCAAACATAGGTAATTTTCTTGTCTTTGAACATGACATTCAGTGGTGATGGCCACACTCAGGATCCAGACTTGGCTTACGAAGAACTGCATACTTTGTGTTCCACATTTCTCTAGAGCAAGGACCCACTGCCTCAAAATGTATTCCTCTCTCTTCCTTGTCCCTGTCATACATGTGATGCGGGAGGGGAAACTGTGAATGTCTGTTAAGCTTATGGGTATAGGGCTGGGGAGATGCCTCAGACCTGAGTCCAGATCCCAGATACCATATGAAAATGCCAGGCAGCTATTGCAACAACTTGCAATTCTGGTCCTGGAAGATAGACCAGTAAGAAGGTAGAGCAATCCAGAATGATTCCCAAAATCACCTTTGGGCCTCCACAAGTGTGCGTTCACACACATATATACACATCACACATATGTAAAAATGTGGATGTGAAATGAGACCTAGCTTTGCAAATTCAGAAAATGTCGAAAGCAAGTTGTAGACTTTTTGAAGCAGTGAGTGTGAGTGCACAGGCTTGGACAGTCAGCATCCACACTGAAGAGTGACCTTACAACACCCTTTTTTCAAACTCTTTACAGAATTATTTTTATCTCCTTGATAGTTGAGAAGCCTAAGTTTAAAGGACTGTTGAACAAGTAAGTTTGGGAATTACAACACTGAGTTCAGTGTAAAAGTTGTTTTAGCTGTTTAGTTGTTAGTTGTTTATAGCACCATATTTATTTAATTACTATAAAAATGTATTCTATAATATCTTCTGAAAGACATTGCAATATTACATTAGAAGTTTTTGCCTTTGGTAATTACAGGTTGATTTGCTTCAGTGTTAAGTCACCTTCTGTGGCTTAAGAGAAAGTAGCTTTTGGCAGGAATGGCAAAAGGCCATCTTTAACCACTTTCCCGGTTTTGTTTCTCTCTCCGCAGTTTCGTGCCTTGGCACCAATGTACTATCGAGGGTCGGCTGCAGCCATAATCGTCTATGATATCACAAAAGAAGTAAGACTGCATTCACTTCTCCCCAGGTGCCTGCCAACTCTGCACGCTGCTCAGGCCTCCACTGATTCTGTCTTCCATGTTTCAGGAGACGTTTTCAACCTTGAAGAACTGGGTGAAAGAGCTTCGCCAGCACGGTCCACCTAATATCGTCGTTGCCATTGCCGGAAACAAGTGTGATCTTATCGATGTCAGGTAGGTATTAGAAACGCCATGCACTGGCCTTGCGCTCCTTTCCCTAATGAGCAATATCCTGTCCAAGAAGCTTGCTTTTATTTGATCTCTGACATTGAAAAATTTCTTTCTGTTATGTGCTTGGCCCTGAAATTTCAAACTCAAATGAAGTCTTAAAGCATTTGGAACTGATTATATTACGTGTATAGACAGGGTATAATGTACTCAAACGTGGTGGCATTGCACATGACATTATCTGAGATCAGTGCCCAGGCTACAAGCTCTTGTGCCTGAGGCACCTGAATACAGGGAGCACATTGTATTGGTGGCTTCTCCACACCAAGCATGATTCCCAAACAAAGGGATTTTTGTTCTTTGTTTTTAATTTGGGATGTCAGTAGAAACACCTCGCCATTCCCTGCCATTCTGTTCCATTGTTTATGATGCTGAGTTTTGAAATTTAATCACAGCAGTAATAGAAACGGAAAGACTACGCACTGGGCTCCTAGCACAGCCATTCAGGGCATCCTTCCATCATCATAATCCACTTAATTACTGGGGAGCTGGGATAACATTAGGATCTTGCTGAGTGTCTGATTTACAGTTGTTGCCTTTCAGAGAAGTCATGGAGAGAGATGCCAAGGACTACGCCGACTCCATCCATGCCATTTTTGTAGAGACCAGTGCAAAAAACGCAATCAACATAAATGAACTCTTTATAGAAATCAGTGAGTATCGCCATGCTCCTGGGCCCCAAAGGACGTTCAGGTCTAGAAGCTGTTCTCGCCTCTTTGCTTACATGTGTCTTACTTCATTGTCCCAAGTGCACAAAGTAAATCAAGGGATTGAGAAGCAGACGTCATCTCCCTGTAAGAAAACTACCAAAATGAGTCCCCAGCAAGGAGAAGTCAGGCATCTATCCCTCTTCTCTTCTCCTGAGTAGTACCACAGAGACCATGCAATAACACACAAGGCCACTGCAAACCTTCAGACCCTTGATCAACTACATCTGTCTTCATTCATTTTGTTCAGATTAATCAGAGTATTTTTTGGAAATGGTTCCAGACTCGGGAACATCCCAAAGGAAATAGACACAGTCCTTGTTTCCTGGAGTGTCCATTCTGTTGAGGGAAGCAGACAATAAATATCAGATAAGCAGGGTCATTTCAGATGACACCAAGCTATGATGAAAGCAGTGTAGTAGAGGTGGAAGAGTGTGTGGACAAGGATAAGGGGAGTCAGGGACCTCTCTGAGGGATGAGTGGAAGCTGAGGTCTGAGAATGCAGAGCTCGAAGAGCTGAACAGTTTGCTTTTAACTGAGCATGCTCACTTCTGAACTGAAAGGCAGCTGTGTAGGCAGAGGCACTTAGGCATTAACAGCCTTTAGTTGAGATCCACACTGCTAAAACTGGAAAGACCCTTAAGGGGCCTTTATGAAGAGGGGCATCATGCATTCCAAGCCAAGCCAGGGGATACCTCCCCGTTGTCTGAGGGGCGTGGCCCTGTTCCAGCATTTGGAACATTCTGTGGTATAGTGTGGACCTGTTTATTTTGATGCATTACTCTCTTTTCTGTTCTTTTTTTTTTTTTTTTTTTTTTGAGACAGACTCTGAGGCTCTTGCTCTGTAGCCTAAGCTCAAACTCAAGCAATCCTCCTGTCTCTAGGGATTAGAGCGAGGATTTCCAGGTGCAAGCCATCAACCCAGCTCAGCAAAGCTTTAATTTGGCTGATTCAAAGATTTGGGCTGGAGAGATGGCTCAGAAGGGCTCGCAAGCAGAAGGACCTGAATTCATATCCCAGGTCCCACATAAAATGCCAGGAGAAATGGCAGCAGCTTGCACTTCTAGCCCTAGTGGGAAGAGCCTGGGAAATCCAGGAGGTAGAAAATGGAGGTAGAAACAATCCAGAATGATTCCTGAAGTCACCCTTGGTCCTCCACAGAGATACACTGGGCCCTCTGATACACACACACACACACACACACACACACACACACACACACACACACACACAAAATAAAAAAAAAAAAATGAAGATTTGTCTGTGACATGATCCATTGTTTCCATTTGGCCTTGACTCAAACCTTTGCAAAATATTTTGTATACACCTCAGGACTGATGGTCTCAGTTGTCCCAATCTTAGCAGCCTCTTCATTTCCAGGTCGAGAGAAGATGCTCACCCTTGCCTATGGTGCAAATAACAACATAAAGCTAATAGATAGATTTTTAAGTCTTTTTAAATATCTATATGAAGTGTGTCACATGTTAAATTATTGCTATTATGGGGGTTAATTTTGTTTTTTAATATAGAAGTATTGGGCTGGAGAGATGGCTCAGGGTTTAAGGTTCTGCCTCGCTATCAAAAAGAAGGTCCTGTGTTCAGATCCCCGTCCCACATAAAAACGCCAAGCAAAAATGGCGGCAACCTGCACTTCTGGTTGGTGAGCAGAACCTGGGAAATCCCAGATTGTAGCAAAAAAGAGGAAGAACAATCCAAGATAATTATTGAAGTTACCCTTGGTCCTTCACTAGGAGACACACACACAAATAAAGTTTAATATAGCCATATTAAAGATAGACAGGTAACAAACTATACTAGCAATGAAAATGTTGATTATCAAGACTCACATAAGTGCCACTTCCCTGACATTCTGAAGGTTTTGTCCTTCACCACAAAAAAAGAGGCACACATTTTGTATATACTTCTTTTAACTGATAAAAAGTTAAATGTGCTTACAAAAATATTAAAAATGAACAGACATGAAAATAGTGTTTATTTTTTCTCACTGGGTATCTGTCAGAGGCCTGTGCCTCGAATGCAGACTACTGCAGTGTTAGAAGCAGAACCCAGTAAACTACCTCAGAAAGACAACTCCCATGCTGAACATTGGAACACTGCTCCCCACTCCAAGGTCACTACCTGTTCACTGTCCACTCTTCCAGATTGTTTTACCTATTTCTGTTTCACTTGTATTTTATACTTTATATATAAATTGTTTTAGATTTTCACTTCATTATGTATGTGCGTGTATCTATGAAGGTCAGTTGTCTCCTTCCACCCGTATGTGAGTTGCTGGCTTGCATAGTAAGCCCCTTCACTCACTGAGCAGTCTAGCTGGCCCTACTTTCTACAATTACGAACCACACTATGTACCTTTCTATGTCTGGCTTCCTGTATTCTATATTACATGCTTAGGTCAACCATATCATCAAATGGCAGCTGAAAAAAAAATGTGTTCCTATGAAAATATATGTAATATCAAGAGTCAGGGTCAGATGAGAGGGAACGGGTACTCCTGTCGGTCATCTTCTTTTCCATTGACAGGCATTTCCACTTAAGAGAGGTTGCAAGTTGCACTGCTCGGAGCATTCTGTCTTGTTCTCTGATGAACATGTGTACCCGTTTCACCAGGTATGCCAGAGAAGAGTTGCTGGCTTGTTGGATTGGCGTGTATTCCCTGTGACTTTACTGACAGTTTGCAAAAGGTGGTTATATCAGGCACCACCCACAACAGTGTGTAGGAAATTTCTTCCCTGTGGAACTAATCACCTGTTCAGATTGATTAACCTGTATCCTCTTTTCTGAGTTGCCCCTTAAGTATCTCACCTGTTTTCCTGTTCAGCTACCTGCCTTCTTGCTGTGAATCCTTAGGTGTATTGCTCTGGGTGACTTCCACTTCTGAATACATCCTTTGGTCCATCCAAGAGGAACATCTGCCCCTTGCTTTCCTCTGTGATCAGCACCGAGCTTAGGGTCCTGTGTAAGAGACCATCACCTGTTCCCAGGTCATGGCTACATTCTGCTTTCTTCTTAAATTTCACAGTTGCCTGTCTGCTACCAGCTAGATTCAGCTTCTATGTATTGGGAAGAAACAATGACAAGAAGCTTCAGTAGGACTTTTGAATAAACTTATGACTTAACCGCCATGTCTGGAAGCTCTTACAAAGTAAAGGCTGGGCTGTTCTGCCACACAGGTCACTCAAGTTTCTGCAGCCACTTTCCTGAAAATGTCCAGAATTTCCTCTCAGCCTTGATGATCTCAGAAAATGCCCCCAGATCTGCTGCTTCCACCTTGAAATATGTAACTGCATAGAGCATCCTGAGTGCTGTGCCCGTAGATGCTGGAGCACCACAATGAAAAGCAGACTCTCTTCTCTAGTGCTCAGAGTCCAATCCAGGATTCTAGTCACGCTCACAAATAGGTCTTGGCGTACTTCCGGGGTCCTGATGCCTTTCATTGTGTAAGTTTGGAGAGAGCTAGGAAGCGGAAGAGTGCCAGGAAGCCTTTGTACAAGAAGCACCCCTTGAGTCATCAGCCAAATAGGTAGACGTGATTGAAGGCTTCTCTGGAAATTGACATTATGCTTCATGAAGCGTAGAGTGAAGCCTGTTCATCCTCAGGCATTGTTGGCAGGAGAGTGACGTGCCACAGCCTCTTCAGAGGGCAATTTGGCAGCATCTGTCAAAATTTAAATTGCACACTCTCCTTGCATTTGCACTAGATAGCCACCAAGAGTACAGTCTGTGCCAGACAAATGCCCTGGCTCCTTCATTCTGCCCCCCGCCCCACACATATATTATTGTTAATAACATCAAGATACTGGAAATAACCTATGAGCAGAACAGTGGTTGAGTACACTGTGAACGCTATGCTGTGAGGGTACAGTAGGTCTCTGCTGTGCTCCCACCTGTGCCTGCTGTGATGGGGACTAGGTATGCCTAGGAGTGTCCACATGCCTACATTTAGAAGACTCCACAGGGACAGGCATGTTCTAACTGAATCTTTCCTGTTTACTTATTTATGAGAGAAGAGAAGGTATACCGTGGACACTTGGAGGTCAGAAAACAACTTTTAGAATTTGGTTCTCTCCCTTCACCGTGTGGGCTTCCAGGGTTGACTCAGATCACCAGGTTTGTACACAGTACCTTTACCCACTGAGTCATCCACCAGCCCATGATTGAATTTTTAAAAACAATTTGGTGTGTGATTCTGATATGTATGGGGTGAGTGTGTGTGACACAGTCTTTCATGTCTGTGTGTAATAGCCAGGAGACGACAGTATTAGGTGTCCTCTAGTACTCTACCTTATTCTTTTGAAGCAAGGTTTCTCCCTGGGGCTTATGCTTTTTAGCCAGACTGGCAGGTAGCAAACAGGAACCAGCAATCCTCTTTCCTCCAAGACTAGGACTCCAGGTCCACATGAGACTACGGATAGCTTGAGGATGTTTTCTGAATGCTGTGGTGCCCTTATTTGGATCCTGAGATAGGAACAGGGAATCAGAGCTGGAATCTAGCAGGTAAAGATTTTCAAGCCTGACCACCTGCTTTTACCAATCCCAGCGCTCCCACAGTGAGATGGGAGGCAAAGGCAGGAGAATTGACCAGACACCCAACAGGCCAGCTACACTGGAGCACACAGCACAGCAAAAAACACAGCCTAAAGAAAGACAGGCGAGAACCAACTCCTAGATGTTGTTCTCCACTACACACACACACACACACACACACACACACAAATAAAATTTTAAAGAAAAAAGGCATTGGTAAGAACTGGTGACAGGGCAGTGTTGAACTTTTCATGTTGACCAGTGTCCGTGACAGGAAGGATGCTAGCATCAGGTCAGCTGGGTCAGCTGGACAGGCGCACTTTACTCCCATGTAAGGATTTTATTAAGCTTCGCTGACCTGAAGGAACCTTGTCATGTCACGTTGGCAAAGGTCGTGTTTGAGAATGAGCAGATTGAGGTGTCTGACCCTGGCTCCCTATTTGCTCTCATCTTGGTGCAGGTCGAAGAATTCCATCCACCTGATGCCAACCTTCCATCTGGCAGGTAAGGGCTTCAAGCTCCGAAGACAGCCATCGGAGCCGAGGCGAAGCTGCTGCTGACAAGTCTGGCCTGAGCTGGGCCCCTCAGACCCACAATGAAGTAGGTGGTCCTGAACGTCCGTCAGCAGGAGGGCAGGGGGCCCTGCCATCCAGCCACCTAGTGCTCGAGTCTTCTTCTTGCAAAAAGGACTCTGATACTGCCCTGTTGGCTCTGTCTCTGAAGATGCAGCAGTGGTATTTCAGTCTGTAGACTTATGTTGTCAAGAAGCTCTGGTGTACAAAGGGACCATGCCATTGGCTGTCAACCTTACTGAGCAGAGCATCTATCCTATAGATGGCAGGTTCGATTGCTGACCAGTTTTGTAATCAGGATTTTATGTGACATTTGTAAAGGGAAAATTAGCGCATTCATGTTTCCTTGGGGGAAAAGACTTGTGGAGTTAATCCTTTGCTTGGCTTCCCGTGACCACCATTAGAGCTGTGTCATTTAAAGTTGGCAGGGATCACAAGTAGAGGGACAGCAGTTAGGGGCTGCAGCTAAGCATCTTCTCTGGGGATGATGACCGCTGTCTCCTCTGCCACCCGAAGCAATTTCACTAGTTTGTCTGGTCTGCACACCGGAAGCTGGCACCAGGCAGAGGGTCCCTTGGTTCTCTCATTTGCTTCTGACTCTGTGTCCACACACACTTGGCACCTTTCTGATAAGCGCTCATAGAATCTGTGACCGTGGTGGAGAAGCTGCCTAGGATCAGGATGTTGCTTGTGTTCTGAACGGACCAGCAGTGGTTTCGAAAGGAAGAGTTGTCTGTTTTTATTTAACCCACGTATTTTGGTGGAAAATCCAGTAAAAATCTGTTGCTTAGCATATGTAAATTTGTAGTCTATATTTATGAGACCATTGCTTAAAAGTTATGAATTATGTAAATACATAATAAATTCTCAGTTCCATTCTGCACTCCATTTGGTCCTGCACCCAGTCTTGTGTATGCTCTGTCTACATGTGTCATGCCAAAGCGTGGAGACTTGGCTCAGAGGTTTTCCCTTCAGCCTCTCTTCCTTCCGCATCCCATCTGAAGAAGGTAATAAAGGTGTATGCCCCCTTGACAAGCCTGACTTGTCCTTCCTAGCCCCAGGTGGGAGCATATGCCCCCTTGACAGGCCTGACTTGTCCTTCCTAGCCCCAGGTGGGAGCGAGCCCCAAGCATAGGAACTCACTTGTCCTTGGGAACAGGTTTCTTTTCCCTTGTTAACAGCATAGCTGATCTCCTCCTGCCTCCCCCAGCCTGGCTAGTGGTTAACATTCTTCTCCCTCAGGGAGGCTAATGAAGTTTTTAATATAATCTAAAAATAAAGCACTGAAGTGAAGTTCATGAAAATCTGTTCCTGGCCTAATTTGGCCCCTTCCAACCCGAATACTGTGAGGGAAGGAAATTTACAAGAGTAAATAGGAAATGAAGCAGCTTTAATTTCAAACCAAATTGTGTTTTCAAAGCAATCCTTAACTAAACAGTCAAAACTTTTAGAAACAATTGTTACCTCTTTGTCCTCCCCCCAACTTGAAATAGGTTTTTAATGGGAAAAATTACATTACCAATCAAGTGAACATGATTCCTTTTCCTGTCGTACATGGGAAACATGCTAAATTGTTGTATTCTTAGGAAATCAGAAAATATAGTTGGTGAGAACTCTCAATGCTTGTTCTAGGTAAAGTACACCTGGCCTCTGCCAGCTTACACATTGCCTGCTGGCAGCATCGAGTTCATGCAGCTGCAGAGCCTGCGATCCCCAGGCCTGGGCCTCTCCCCACCCTTGATCTTGTGAATGTGTGCAGGCCGCCCCAGCCTGTACATCGCCAGCACTTCTTTGCAGACCTCTATCCCCACACCAACGTAAATATGAAGTTGCTTGGCTTGTTGTGGAAGAGGCCATGCATGTGGGCCTCTTGCTATCATATTTCACCAAAGAATGACCCAAATTCATGTTGTGGAGGGTCTTTTTTTTCCGCATTAGACCTTTTCCTTATCTCTAAGAAATCACGTACAAGCATCAAGCTTCATGTTTTCATCCTACCAGAGAATGAAACACCAGCCTGGTGTCTCAGAGCAGCAAGCAAGAGAAGGTCTTGGAGCCTCATCCAAGACCCTCTGCTCTCCTGTGGTACATTGCATCCGACACCATGGCTGTCAGCTGGTGATAGTGGACTTCCTTGCTAACTGACAGGGCCAGTGGTGGGGGTCCTGCTCATGTTTCCAGCCTGACTCCTAGCCCCAATGTGTGTCTGTGTAAGAGTTGGTAGGCAGCTGTTGACTTGCCATTTCTGTAGTGCTCTACAGCACAGGTCTCTCTCAGATCCATAATCCTTGCTCAGCAAACACAGGAAGGAGGCCTTTACTTTTGTTTGTTGGTAAATGCATGTTAGTAGCCAGGTGCTCTTTATTGTGAACACGCTTCAGGTTAACCCCTGTGAGCTGATATGCTGTGTTTTAGTTGTTTCTTAGGAGAAAAAACTAGACTCCAAAGGCAGAGACACGGCCACTCCAGAAAAATCTTTTCATTTCTTTATGACGCAGGACCATTTTTTAAACATTTCAAGACTGAACAGAAGAGAAAAATCTTTAATTAACTGCCAGTGTGTATTGATCTTTTCAGAGAAATTGAAATAAGCTCTTTGCAGGTGTCCAGTCCTGGGAACCACTGGTCTCCAGATCTCTCCTCTTACATAAGTGTTCTTGTGATTCTGTGATAACTAATTAACTATCATTTGATGATTAAAAGAACATAAAGTGAGAGTATGATTAAGTGTCCTTCAGTTTCAACTCTGTAAGAAGTGATTGGAGAGAAGTACCCAGCGAACCCGTCACCTGCCTATCAGCCCCAGTCAAGACAAGTTCTGCACATAGCAGCCAAGAAATTCATTCCTTTTAACCTAATATGGCGCCTTCTTCCCCATTTATGATGCTGTTTGAAGTGCCCACCTTGTCCTCATGCCGCTGTTTCCAGCACATCTACTTGGTCTGAAAGGGAGGGTAATTCCATGAGAGAAGCTCGGCTCCCTCTTCTTAAAGGGCAGCAGCGTCCTTGAGCTTAGCAGCTCTCTGTAACTTTAAGTAGATGAAGGCTGAAAGAGCACATTTAATTTCAGATCTTCAAGACCTACATCTCTTTCTTAAAGACAAGAGGAGCCTTCTAGCCTCGAGAGGCACAGTAGTGGCAAAGGCTTGTCACTGGAGCAGCGTCTGCTTCTACTCTTCCAAGTGCGTGTTTGATGGGCAGCTTCGATCCAAGATGCACTGTCCTCACGGGTACATCAGCCTCCAATTCCAAAGTATCTGCTCCCTGTCACCTGTGTCTTTCATGTTGCTTCTGCTGGGTTCCTTTTTACTCATTCTTTCAGAAATGACCCACGGGCCTTAGAATGGAACCCCCAAGCACACCACAGTGGCTCATATAAGAAGACATGTTCTTTTTTTTTTTTTTTTTTTTTTTTATTTCCACTCATACAACTTTAACAGGTACACCGGTCCCCTCCCTCCCTCCAACCTCCCACCGCTCTATGCCCCTCCTCCCCTCCCCCCTTTCTCCCCATCCCCCAGTGCCTCCCCCCCCCTCCTCTGGGTCCTCCTCTACGATGAGGTGCAAGGACCCAGTGGCATTTCCCAGAACCCTTTAACAGGACATGTTCTAAAGGGCAAGAAGCCAGTCAGTTCATTGTGTGACTTCAAAAGACATCCTCCCTCTGATCTTTTAGAAAAGGATTAAAAGTTAATCTTTTTCAAAGGAAGTGAGACATCCTTCAAGATGGAGGCTGTTAACTGTGTACCTGCCTCGATTGATTGGACTTTACCACACTGCTTAGGGCATGGCATAACTGATCCAACCATACAGTTACCTCAGAGACCTTAGACTTGAACATTGGCCCGCAGGTCTAGGAGAGGGAGGTCCTGGTGGAGCCAGCCTGGGGCTTAAGAAAGGGACTCTGCAATTTCTTCTGACAGCAGAGTTGTTTGTCTTGACTTCTGGGAATAAAAACCCCTGTGATTTGATTATCTGATTTTCCAGAAATGTTAATGAAATTCTGGGGCACTTGTCCTGTTTTATGTGCAAATGAAAGTCAAAAAAATACCTAACGGGTGTTTCCTTTTTCAGGAGTCTCCCTTCTTCCTTCTGGGAGGGGTGAGTGAGGGGCCAGCAGGTAGAGTTCGTTTGACATGGTGAGAAGCATGTGAAGAGAGGGAACATTGCAGTACTTCTCACCTCCAGCTTCAGGGCACTCTTGGTGGCATATAGGAAAATGATTGACTCTGAATCTAGGACTTCCAGCCACAGAGATAAGATTTAATTTGATAGTCTATACCATCAGAAATAACAAATGTCTGTTCTTTCCTTTCTGAGGATAATCAGTTACAGATATGCTAGAATATTTTTTACTTCAAAACAAAGGGATTCAGAAGTTTAATAATTATAAAAAAGATTTCAGACTTCCCATCTATTCCTTTTATCGCACTGAACATTTTAGACAGCAGGATTAGAATATATAAATAGTAGATGGCAAAATTAAAACCATGATGTCTAACCAACTTAGCAGAAAAACAAAATTTAATTTGCTACAAGTTCATTTTATGGCGCCCTGTGCCTCATCAAAGTGCCCATAATTGCAACAAACAAAATTCCGGGTAGCTTTCCACAGACAGGAATTCAAGTGCCAAGCTCTGGTTTCCAATTAATGGCAAGTCCTAAGATAGTCATGATTTTTTTAAAGAGCCTTCTTTAATTGACAGTTTTCAGCCGTAGATCTTAATGTTCTTAATCATGAACTAGAAACAAGCCTGCTGATATACTCACACCACATCTTGATTCTGGAACTTTCCAAGGTTCAGGCAAACAAAACATTTGCAGTACCTACAGAAAATCAATCTGCTGTAACATACATTTAGGGCTGGTGAGGTGGCTTAGCAAGTAAAGGGGCTGTGGCCAAACCTGAAGACCTGAGTTTGTTTGATTCCCAGAGCCCACGAGGTAAAAAGAGAGAACCATCTTCCATAAGGTGTCCTCAGACCTGTACACATGTGCTGTGTGACATGTGGACACACACAGATTAAATCATTGTTTTAAAAGCATTTTGTGCATAGGAACAGTAATCTTTACTCAGGACTGCAAGTGTCAAGAAATTCCTTAGAGCACACAGAGCAAGGTTGAGGGAGTCGTGGGCAGCTACCCCCCAAGACCAACCCCTCACCTGCCTTACGGCCCAGTCTTTGTATCCTCTAGTTACCAAAAGGTCGAGGAATGAGCTTCATTCAGAAAGTAGCACTTTGCGTGCACCCATTCCACTTCTGTGAGTATGACGCTTCATCTCAGCGTGGCCCAGGATGTAGAAAGACCAGACAGGCCAGTGTAGGGGGCTCTTGGCAGCTGGATAGTCAGATCCCTGCCATTCTGGGCTCTATTTTTCAACCATTTGTTGTTCAATGTAGACAGAGCTTTATTGCCCTGCAAAGGGTTTTGGTTTTGTTGTTGTTGTTGTTGTTGTTGTTGTTGTTGTTGTTGTTGTTGTTGAAATAACTCACCCAGCTCAGGCTTTCTATCCTACTTTCTGAGTCAATCATCAGTCATCCTTTGACCTTCAGAAATCCCATTTTGGGGCTGGAGAGGTGGCTCAGGGGTTAAGCCTCTGCCTTGTAGGCGGAAGGTCCTGAGTTCGGATCCTAGACCCCACGTATAGATGCCGGGCGGAAGCGGGGGCAGCCTGCGTTTCTGGTCCTGGTAGGGCGGAGCCTGTGAATCCCGGGGCAGAGTAAACAAGGAGGTGGAGGCGTCCATGGTGGTTCCCGAATTCGTCCGTGGTTCTACACACACATACGTACATAGCCACACATACATACACACACGCGCACATATGCATACACGCACAATTGAATAAATAAAAAAAAAATTAAAAAAAAAAAGAAATCCCATCTTGCCTTTCTCGTGACCAAAGCAGATCCTTCTCTTTCCTTCCCACCCCATATCCTCTTTGGGACCCCCAGAGAGGCCCACTACAACCTCCTCCTCCACCACACGCAGTTTTAATGGCAGGATCTTCCCACTCCGCCCAGCTGGGGAAGCCAAGCTGCATCCAAGGGGGAAAATGCAAAGGTGAAGATGCCTAGGACTTGCAGAAAGGCAGCCAGCCACAGGAGCTAACTGACCAGGTTTGATTTGTCATAGGCAAGGGGACAATTAGCTGAAGTGTGGGGATTCTATGAGCTGTAAGACATGGTTTGTTAAAGCGTCAGAAGATCCAAAGCAAAATCCTGTAAAGAAACGAAAACAAGCTGCAAAGGCATTATAACAGCAACTCATGTTTCCTACTTATGTTACCTTGTCGAGACCCTGTGCAAGGAATAAGATGTGTGGCCTAGTAACAGCATCTACTATGAAGAAGAATTAAGTTGCTTACAGTTTTCACTGCCTTATAGCATTGTAAACAGCCCGAATTTATAGACACGGCTCCAAACTGTCACATGCTGCCTGTTTACCTGCTTTCTAAGCCTGGTGGGTGTTTGAAGGCTTGATTTTTGCAGTCTTGATATTAGGCTGAACCTGAGTTTATGTAAACCACATGCTCTGTCTTGTTTGTAGACGCTGACAGGAGAGAATGAGCCCTTTGCTTTCTGCTGTGAGATGTTTCTCTGTTGACTTAACGCCGTGCACAGTAAATACAGATTTCTTCCACACTACCCTCTGAACTTGCATGTTCTGCGATATGCTTATAGAGGATAGCATTCTGCATGGGTGGTCCATAGTGAGAAAGGTATAAGCATTCTGTTAATAAAGGTCTGTGTTTACCAACAACAAACATGATTCAGAACACCAAAGACCCTATATTAATCACCTGGAACCAGACCAGCCAAATCTCTCACCATCCTAAAGCTTAGGGAACCTTGCAGAAGATGGGTTGGCCAGATCGTAAGAGCCTAAAAATGAGGAGGACCAACATATGCAAGACACTCCACACAAGTCAGGGCTGAAGCAGCCAGGATTGGACTTTGCCTGACCTGCACAATAGCTGACATGTCAAAGACTCTCCAAAGTCTAGCATGGATCACAGGGGAGAAGGCTCCAGGCAGTAGGATCCTTAGAGGCAAGGGAATAGAGTTCCCATGCTAATAGCCCAAAAAGAGGTCCCAGGCTATGCCACTGAGTCCTGAACCTCACTAGGGTGGAGGACTTGGAGGTGCGGAGCCCACATAAACAAATGCTCCAGGGGATGGGATAGAGGAAGGAGGAGGCATCAGAAGAGGGGGCTGACAGGAAGGGGAAAAAGGGGGGAGAGTGCAGTGGGAGTGAGGGGAGGTAGAGGACAGGGGTACCATACTATTGAGCTTGTATGATTAGGAAAAAAATAAAATGTGGAAGAAAAAAAAGTCTGTGTTTACAAATGCTTGTGTTTTGTTTGCCTCTGTGGTTTCTTGGTAATGCTATTAATCACATGTTTTTTTTTTTTTAATTTATTACTTTTGAGATGGGGTCTTGCCCTGTACCCAGGCCAGCCTGGTACTCTAGCTCTCCTGTCTCAGCATCCCAAGCACTGGGATTTCAGGCATGGACTACTCCCCAAGACTCCATCCCCCCGTACTCCCAACCAGAACTTGTCACACATTCTTCTTAACCACACAGTCACAGCAAAAGGATCTGGGGTGCTAGACCCCACAAGTTCAGTGTGTCTGTTGGTTGGTGTCCGGTGCATGGTGAAAGGTTCAGATCCACAAATCTCCCTGCCTTATCTTCTAAGTCTTTACCTCACTCCCTTCAAGGCTCTGGTTTCTTTAGCTCATACTTAAGATGGGGAACTGGGGAGCCTTTGAGGAGATGGCGCCTTCTTCCAAACCTGGCAATGTGAGCTCAGTACTTGGAGCCACAGGAGGGGAAGAGGGAACTGTCATTGCCCTCTGACCTCCAGGTACGTGCTGTGGGGCAGAAATGCTTTGTGGGGTGCGCACATCCATGCACACACAATGAATGGAGTAAAATCATGAATATGTATATATACATATTACATATCCATACAGCGCTAGCAGATACAGGTCACTCAGGGATGCTGCTGCCCAGGAGACAGGCTTCCTGTGGTTCATGAAAGGAGATGTTTCCACACCTTCATTCTGTGAGAGTCCATCAAGACTAACCCTGGGCACCATTCCCAGTCTTCTGAGTTCAGGCCCCTTCGTCCTCCCCTTGGGGACTGCTTATGTGATGGCATTTAGTTTCATATTAGCAGAGTGAGCATTCTGGTATCAGTCACCTTTAGGGACAATGTTCTGCTGATATCTGGACACCACTGACCCTGGTTTGGTGACTTCTTGAGTTTTTTTTTTTTCCTTTTAGAATATATAATACAAATAGAAACTATAAATCCCCTGTATGCCTCAAACAAGCAGTGTTAGCCACAATCCAGAGGTTTGCCTCCTGCCCCTTCATCACCCCCATTTCCTAACATCACAGATTAGATGCATATATACAGCCAGCGCATGCCCCATAGCCCACCATTCTCCTTGGGCTCCATAACTTTGTTTGCAGTTGCTCCATTGTAAAAGTTGCCAGGACACCTGGGATTGTTCCCAGACACCTACCATTGGCTGAACCTTCTTGTTTGGGTTTGGGTTTTTTGCACCAAGAATCTTGTGTCCCCCTAGCTGTTTAGACCAGATTGACCACACCTGCAGCAATTCCTCTTCATCTGCTTCTACAGTGTTGGCTTTACTAGGTGCACATCCCCAGGAGACTGTTGTCTTCCGTGCATGTGTATGGGGACGTGTATGAGCAACGTCTATGAGAATGGTGGGCTATGGGGCATGCGCTGGCTGTATGGATCTAATCTGGGTGGGGCAGTACACAGTGTCATAGTTAAGCACAGGTGTCAACTTGACTGTTGAGGGTTTGAGCTCTGGGCACATTTATAGAGAGTTGATGGTTGAGTTAAGCCCAGAGCAAACCTGCAAGAGATTGTCTAGCTGATAGGGAAGACCCAGCCCATGGTGGGTGGGATTAGGCCCTGGATAAATCACAGAGAGCTGGTTGAGAGAGTTGGCATCCTTCTGTATACTTGGCCAGACATGCTAGTCTGGCAAGTAAGGATTGTCCATCTCTCAGCCGTTATGGTGGCCAGTTCCCTCAGCCCTGGTGGTGGTGTGTGCTCTCCTGTCAAGCTGGACTAAGAACTGTAACTGGACTGTCGTAAGAAAGTAAACTCCTTGTTCCCTTAAGCTGTATGATGGTCATTTGTCAGCAACCATGCAGGCAGACTGCAACACACAGCTTTGCTCCTTTCTGCTCTGTTAGTCTGTGTGACCCACTAAGCAGCACATGAGAATTCTCGCTGCTCTGCTGCCTTGCAACACTCCACATATGCGCCCCTCTGCTTCTTCACACTCTACTGTGAGTATACGCATTCTTCTGGAAAGCAGAATCAGAGCAGCAAGATGGCTCAGGAGGAAGAATACACACATCTAGAGACCTGAATTCAATCCCTGACGCCCACACAGTGGAAGGAGAGAACTGACTTCCAAATGTCCTTTGACCTCCACGCATATGCACTGTGGCATGCAAGTTGCTACTGCTTCTGCTTCTTCCTTCTCCTGCTCCTTCCTCCTCCTCCTCCTTTCTCTTCCTCCTCCTTACTCCTCCTTCCTCTCCTCCTCCTTTCCCTTCTTCTTTCTCATCATTCCTCCTCCCTTTCTCCTCCTCTTCTCTCTTCCTCCTCTTCTCTCTCCTCTCCTTCCCTCCAAGTAAATAATTTTTAAAGAATTCAGGGACTAAAGAGATGGCTCAGTGAATAAAGCTTTTCCCATGGAAGCCTGACCACTTGTGTTCAGATCCCCAAATCATACATGTGCTCAAAGACACAGTGAGTGGTGTCTTTAGTAATTACGGGGTTCCTACAGAAAGAGTAGATACTGGAGACTCCAGAAGCTCTGGAAGAAGTCAGGCTCACCCAGTAGCAGTAAAGAGACCCGGTCTTGAAAGAGGTGGGAAGGTAAGAAACAGCCAAAGGTTCTCTACACTGTACACACACACAGAGCTTTCTCTTCTGCCCCTCCCCATTTGTTCGCTGTAAAACAGAGCTAGTTTAGGGGTGAGTGAATAAAACTTGTGCACACATTACGTTCATTTGGTCTTTGAGATACATCTCAGGCTGCCCTAAGTCCTCATGAGGGAAGCAGGTAAGGAAGTAAACCTAAATACATACTAAGGTGAGAAAGTATCCTCTGGCCCATGAGAGAGTGAGTTTCATTTCTGGAGGCCAAGAAAAATAGACTCAGGCCAGAAAGGAAGGCAGAAATAATCACGTACCCCAAGCAAGCAGGGACGTTTGGCAGGCACCCCCAAAACAACAACATGCTCTCCTCACCAGAAGCTGGCTGCCTGCCCGCGTGCAAAGCAATCCATCACAGACCTGGGTGCTTTGGTGCCCTTAGAGGTCAGTATACCTATCAGTGCTGGTGCTTGTATGGGTGTCTGTGGAGGGGATGAATCCCAAAATGCAGAGCCTGGGCTGGAGAGATGGCTCAGGGGTGAAGTCTCTGCCTGGCAAGCAGAAGGTCCTGAGTTCAGATCCCAGATCCCATGTTAAGGATTAGGAATTCAAAGTCAGAATGGGATACGTGAGAACCCCCATCTCAGAAGGGGAGGGGTGATTGGAGAGATGGCTCAGGGGTTAAGCCTTTGTCTGGAAAGTAGAAGCACCTCAGTGTGGTCCCAGATCCCTCATAAAAACACTAGACAGAAATAATGATGGCCTGTGCTTCCAGCCCTGGAAGGCAGAGCCTGCAAACTCCAAAGCAAAAACAAAAAGGAGGTAGAAGCCATCCAGGGTGATTCCCGAAGTCATCATTGGGCCTCCACAGGGACACACAGTACACACAGTACACACACACACACACACACACACACACACACACACACACACACACACACATAAAATGCAGAGCCTTTGAAGGTTTTCGGCTTTTGATTTTTTTCCCCTTTTAATAATCCTTGCCCGAATCGTGATTCTTCCCTGGAAATACTAGTGTGGGTTGGGAGTTAGGCATCTCCCACCTTCTAGAACATACTCTCCAGGAGTACTAAGTTATCACTTTTCTTTATAGCGCCGGTCAAAGCACCGGTGAGAAGAAGAAGGGAAAAGGCTTCAGAGCCATCACCTTGCCAGAATGAATCACTCGCTTAATTATGATTTTAATCAGACCTCCAGTCACTTGGATTTAATTCTCGGCGTCTCCTGGGAAGCAAGAACTCAGAGACCACCTTTCGGGAGCTGCATGCGGAGGTGTCTCAGCCTCGGAGAACACAGTTAATGGGTAGGAAAGGGAGGGGGGGTCACTTTCTCTTTATTAATATTCAGGGGAGAGCAGGGCTTCAGGCTTCTGCAGGGAACAAGAGCACATGGGAGAAGATGGGAAAGCTAGCAGGGCACCACCCCATTAGCAGAGGGCATTTGTAAGAAGATTGTGGAGTTGCGGATGTTAATTTGAGGTTAATGCACCGGGTTGGGGCGCAGAATGGCCCCTGTGATACACCATCCTCCACATCCACGTCACTATTGGTGGCTCTGAAGGCCTCGGGTCGAGTCTTCTTGGCCTGTAAATGAGAGCACGTCATCATTCGAAAAAGAAAAAGGAGGCCGGCATCCCACACAGCTGGGGCAGCTAAGGGTGTCTATTAGTCACAGGCAGGGGCCGGCGACGTGCACCCCTGCAGTGTCCAAACCCTGAAGGAGTCCACAGAAGCTTCAGCTAATCACTGTGGGTCCTGCCTCTCGTTTAATAAGCCAGTCTGTAGAAGAGCACCCAAGTGGGCGTTCTTTTTTGTTCTTAAATCCCTCTTGGACATGAGGACAGTGTGGGTGGCCAGTCCTTTATAAATGGCAGCTAGCGACCTGGTGGGCACGGAAAGGGCAGCAGGCGTTGAAGCCTCTTTGGTGCAACCTTAGGGTGACGCCAGCAGGTGCTCCCCAGAGACATACCACCTGAGGTGAGGAGGAGCCCACACAGAAGGCTGTTGCTCCAGCCAGCCGGGCATGGTGGCACATACCTGTCATCCCAGAGGTTGAGGCAGGAGGACCGCTGCGAGTTAAGAGGCCAGCCTGGGCTACAGTGTGAGCTGCAGGCCAGCCTGGGCTCAATAGCAAGACCTGGTGTCAAAAATAAATAAAACCAACAAAAGGCCATGTGTAGTTTCTCATGCCTTAATCCCAGGATTTGAGGGGTGGAGACAGGAGGATTAGGAGTTTGAGGTCAGATGGGTTACGTGAGACTTCCATCTCAAAAGGGGGTTGGTTAGAGAGGTGCTCAGGGGATTTAAGTCTTTGTGTAGAAAGCAAAAGGACCTGAGTTTGGATCCCAGGTCCGTCATGAAAACAGTGGGCAGAAATGGTGGTGGCCTGCACTTCCAGCCTTGGAAGGCTAGAGACTGAAAAGGACCAGAGCAGAACCAAAGGAGGTAGAAGCAGCCCAGGATGATTCCTGAAGTCACCCTTGGGTCTTCCCAGGCACACACACAGCCTTATAATGCATACATACACACCAGCACCTGTGTACATGCAAAAACAATCAAATTTTTTTAAAAATTTAAAAGGAAGGAAGGAAGGGAGGGAGGAAAGAACTAGGTAGGTAGATGCCTCAGGTGAACATTTGAAGCAGAATTGTGAAGACATAAGTTCGAATTCAGAATCACGTAAAGCAGGCACAGTAGCAAGTGTCTACACCTCAGTACATGAGAAGATGGAAGTCCCTCTAGCTCGTACTCACAGCAGAAAGATGAGAGAGCTGTCAAGATGAAGGTTATCCTGATCCACACACATATCACACACATCACACGCTCACACATCACACATGCACACACGTGTACACTCACACCGTATCTTGATGTGTAATTGTTTTTCTAACACATGATTTCACTCTGGCCTAGAGCTTACTATGTAACCCAAGCTGGCCTTGAGCTCCAGGCCATCCTCCTGCCTCGGCCTTCCCCATGCTGGGGTGGTGGGTATGCACCACCACATCAGTGGCTTGGCTGTGTGATTTTTATTCACTGTGCGACAGGAGGCAGTTTGATGGCAAACAGGCGAGCCGATAGAAAGAAATCAATCTGACTCGTTAAGTCAGGAATATATACATTCCGTGCTCAGCCCCAGCACACTGCCGCCCGTAACAACCACGCACAGCTAGCACCTGGCTCTGCCACGCATCCGGAGGGACTGTTTTATTGGTTCTGTAAGAGCAATACCACAGAGCTTGCCTTCATTTTTCATAATGCTGTGGATTTCTTTAAGACATGCCCACATCTGCCTCTGTGTACACACAAACACAAAATGAACACAAGACAAATGACTTAAATTGCAAAGTCAAATGAGAAAAAGATTTCTTGTAGGAGAATCACAGGATCAGAGATGGGGGAGGGTGTGTTCATCAGGAGACCTCGGGCTCTGAGGGGGAGCAGAGGAGCTGAGGAGGGGCGAGGACAGCTGAGGAGGCAGGGGACCCAGTGGACGAGGCGGGTGGCTCCGCAGCGAAGGTCGCCTCCCTGCTCGCCCAAGCGCTCTCCTCGGCTGGGCCATCATGGTTTATTATTTGGTTTGTCAAACGTTAAAACATTCCCGCCCCTGCAAAGTCCCACATCCCAGCCTCGGAGGAATAAATGAATGAAAAATCAGGACAGGCTTGATGACTCCAGACAGACAGCATGGATTATCACAGCCCCCAACAAATGGGGTCCCCGCGGGGAAAGGACGGGAGAGACAGTCCTTTTGTGGCCCTTTCTCCTGCAAGAAAATAATAAGATATTCATCGCCCCTTCCAGTTCCTGGTTGCTGCAAATTAAGATTCATCTGCTTCTATTTGACAACATTTTAAGACAGAGGAGGCAAATGTCTTTGCACAGCTACACAACAATGGCGGGGACCGGCCCTGTATGCTTCTGTCCTTGTGTGCAGTTCAAATTCTTGCGATGCAGGTTGCTCCTGCCATGACTGGTATACTCGGGGTCTTCATGCAATGCCAAACCACTGACACGTCCACCATGCAGTGACTCAGGGTCACAAGGAGCACCACAGCTCACACACCTTCCAAGCCTCCACTCAGGATTCAGGGAAACCATTTATGTGCCATCCTCGTGGCGGCAACTAACAGCCCAGCTTCTGTTCCTCAATTGCCCCCTCTTTTACCAGGTAAGGTGGGCATGTCTCCTACTCCCCTCCACACAGGTAGGGAAACAGGCTCAGAATATCAAGAGAAGAGCAGCCCTTGGCAGCACCTGGCATGTTTTGACCCAGAGAACGTCTGTAACATCACAGAACACACATCCAGCAAGGCTGCTATGACCACGCAAGCAGAAAACAATGCCGATAGGGTCTAGAATCGCCTAGGAGACAGGCCTCTGGATGTGTCCATGAGGGAACTTCTAGAAACAAACCTGTTTGATTTGTCTTTCTTGTCATTTGTTTGGAGTGGCTCAGGGCGAGGCTGATGGTGGGGACAACTCTAGACCCTGCTCAGGAGACCACTCAGGTCACACAGCTTCCCATTGACCCCCGCTGGGCAGGGAGATCCAGGAGTCTGCGTGTTCTTCTTTTTCTTTTTTTCTTTCTTTCTTTCTTTCTTTCTTTCTTTCTTTCTTTCTTTCTTTCTTTCTCTCTCTCTCTCTCTTTCCTTCTTTCTTTCTTTCTTTCTTTCTCTCTCTCTCTCTTTCCTTCTTTCTTTCTTTCTTTCTCTTTCTTTCTTTCTCCATGTTCATGTATACATAGAAACGGTGCCTGTGCACATGTGTTTGGGGTGGAATAGAGGGGTATGTGTGTGGGCAGGTGTGTACAGAGGTTGACATGGGGCACCACCCTCAATCACCCTTCTATCTTATTCTCTTCATGACATGATCTCTAATCAAACTCAGAGCTTGCTGTTAGGGCTAGGCTAGCTTAATAGCTTCCTCTGGGGATTGTCTCTGTTTTCTGAGGCTAGAATTACAGGTTCCACGCCTACCTGCCATTTTACTTTGGGGATTTGACTTGGGAACTCCTGCTTTCGTGATGAGGCCTTTAACCACTGAGCCATCTGACCTGGTCCACCTATCTTTGGTCTCTAGCCTGGGATTTAGCCACGTGCCAACCTCAGGCACCCGATCTGTTGATTGAAGGCTGTTTAGAAGATTGCCAGTTTGGGGGGAAGAGGGGCTTGTGTATTTTGCCGACATGATGCACGCAAGGATGTCACCTCCGTCCCCACTCCCCAACACAGCAGCAGTGATCTATGGGGACCCTGTGACCTCACCGCACAGTTGTGCCTGTGCACAGCTGCCTCCGTGAGGTTTGTCATGTGCCTTATGCTACCGAGGGGGGAAAAAGGGGGGGTTGAGGAGGTAAACACATCATCCTTATCCCCAAGGAGCCTAGAATCTAATTATCGTCTAGAGATCCTTTGGGGATCTGCTTAATAAATCAATAGGAATGATTTGTAATTAGAATATCAATTATTTGTATGCAAATGTGGCCTTCTGGGTGCTTGGGGACAATTCCTAAGGATTGAAAAGACTGTCTCCCTCCACCCCAGTCTCCTGGCTTCTTAATTACATTTCGTTCATTCATCAAACATTTATTGAGCACCTTTTACGTGCCAGACACAGAGATGGGACTAGGAATCTTCCCCCCCCCAGCTTGCTCACAGTTGGCAACAAAGATCCACGTGGGTTTGGGGCCTTGGGAAGAGCTTTCTTCTGAGGCAGGGGGAACAAAAATACAGAGATGGGGCTGGAGAAATGGCTCAGGGGTTAAAACTCTGCTTCCCAAGCAGAAGGCTTTGAGTTCATATCCCAGGTCCCATGTAAAAATGCCAGGTGGAAATGGCAACAGACTGCACTTCTATTCCTGGTGGACGGAGCTTGGGAACTCCCAGAGGGAAGCAAAGAGGAGATAGAAACAATCCAGGATGATTCCTAAAGTCACCCTTGGTCCTCCACAGGGACACACAGTGCCCTCTGTGCCACACACACACACACACACACACACACACACACACACACTAAATGAATGAATAAAGTTTTAAAAACACCTTCAATCACAAGTAAGTCCTTTCTGGAAACATCTGTCAGAGCCTGGAGGGACCACCCACTCCGGGGTGGGGATGACTCCTTTGGTGATTGTTGCGTGAGTGGGTCTGTGATCACCTCGCACCCCATCCGGGCTTGTTCAGATTTGCCCCATCTCTGAAGGCTTTGGCAAATCCTCTGCAGAGGTTTGTCCTGAAACTTTGGCGTCAGGAGATTCTGAATGTTTATTCCGGGGCACAGGTGAAAGTCTAGCTATGTAGCTCAGGCTGGCCTTTAACTCTCAGTTCTCCTAGCTCAGCCTCAGGCATCCCCACGCCTACCTAACAGCTCCTGATCTCTATCTCTCCCTCATTCGTCCCTGTCCCTTCATTTCTTCACACTGCTATCTGAGGAGGGCCCGTGAGGCTGCAGAAGGGAATGAAAATAAGCACAGACTGGTGGAGGTGCGCCATCATCACCCCAGCACTCGAGAGGAGGAGGAGGCAGGAGTATCGGAGTTCTGCTACCTTTACTCCCCATGTTGCTGATAAATTCATGACCAACAGCTTAAGGGAACAAGGGGTTTTATTTTCTCTTATGATAGTCCTGTTACATTTCTTTATCCAGCTCAGCAGGAGAGCTGACACCAATATCAGGGTCCGAGGGAACTGGCCATGCCAAAAATCCATGGAACTGCCAAGAGGGGAACAATCCTCATTTGCCAGACCAGCATGTCTGGCCAAGTCTATGAAGGATGCCAACTTCTCTAACCAGTCCTCCCCTCCCCCCATCTTACTCACCTGCCCAGGGACTAGACTTGGCAACCATGGACTCAGTTTTCTCCATCAACTAGACAATCCCCTGAAGGGTTGCTCAGGGCCTAACTCAATCACTGATTCTTTGCAAGTGTGCCCAAGCTTGAACCCTCAACCATCAAGTTGACATTTGTAGCAGTTCACCTGCATGGTTGCTGATAAATCACCATCAAACAACTTCAGAGAACAAGGGGTTTATTTTCTCTTACCATTGTCTGGTTACAGATCTCAGTCCAGCTTGAGAGGAGAGCTCACACCCACATCAGGGCAGAAGAAACTGGCCACACCATCTCCATACCATCTCCACATAACAGCTGAGAGAGGGACAATCCTTACTTGCTAGACTAGCATGTCTGGCCAAGTGTACACAAGGATGCCAACTTCCTCAACCAGCTCTCTGTATTTTATTCTAGGGCCTAGTCCCACCCACCATGAGCCGGGCCTTTCCTATCCACTACACAATCTTCTGCAGGTTTGCTCTGGGCTTAACTCAACCATTAATTTTCTACAATGTGCCCAGAGTTCAAACTCTCAACTGTCAAGTTGACACCTGGGCATAACTGTGACAACACCTGTTTCTAACTCAAGGATCCAGGCCACCCTTGGCTATAGGAGTTTGAGGCTATTTGAAAGCCTGTCTGGAAGAAGAAGAAGAAGAAAAGAACAAAACAAAAGCAGGGGCAAGATTGTCAGCAGCAATGGCACAAGTCTGGCGACCTGAGTTTGATCCCTGGAACCCACAAGAAGACAGGTGGAGAGAGCCAAGCTGTCCTCTGACCTCCACATGCACTTCATGTGCACGCGCACATCTGTCATGTATACACATTCTAGTAATAATAACAAAATTGAAAATTAAAAATAAAGAAGCGATGCAGACCCTCATGAGCTTCCCATAGGCAAATGGTCAGTAGCTGCGTCCACTGCAAAAACGGCTCCCCTTGCTCTGTGGCCATGGCAACTAGTGCTCATCCTCTGCCTCCTGGTCCTGCCTCCCCTTGGATAGGTCACTGGGCCTTCCTGTGCCTTGGTCCAGGTCTACGCACCAAGGAAAACACTGGCATGCTGGCCCCTTGGGGCTGTGACAGGAAGCGGTCCTGGTCCTTGGGGACTGCAGTCATTGTGTGACCCCCATCACAGTCAGCCTCCAGAAGTACCTTGTCAGTGGGGTGTGCCAATCTGGATCAGGTCCTGGGAGAGAGAAGTCACCTTAACAGTGGCGTGTGGCTGCTGCATTTCCTTCTAGATTCAATAGTCACGGTCTTTGTGTGACATCAAGACCACATCTGCTGACTGTTGACTTTCCCTTGGAGACAAAGGGGGTGGGAAGGCTCATTGTGTTGCATGGAAGGTGTTTTATGCCCAGGCTTTTGTGTTCGGGAGTCAAAGACTGAAACCAGAACATGCATAGAGGATTAAGGCAGAGTTTATTAGAGGAGAGAAAGAACACAACTCAGGGAATCGGGTTCCAAAAGGGACAAGAGAGGGGCTGGAGAGGTGGCTCAGGGGTTAAGCCTTTGCCTTGCAGGCGGAAGGTCCCGAGTTCAGATCCTAGACCCCATGTATAGACGCCGGGCGGAAGCAGGGGCGGCCTGCGTTTCTGGTCCTGGTAGGGCGGAGCCTGTGAATCCCAGGGCAGAGTAAACAAGAAGGTGGAGGCATCCATGGTGGTTCCGGAATTCACCCGTGGTTCTACACATACATGCACACACATACACACATGCGCACATATGCATACATGCACAATTGAATAAAAAAAAATTTTAAAAAAAGAGTAAGTAAATTAAAAAAAAAAAAAAAAAAAAAAAAAAAGGGACAAGAGAGCCAAGAGGAGCTCACAGATTCCAGACATGGAATCCATGAAGAGAAGGGAGCCAAAGATGGCTGCCAGGTCCAAGGGTATTTAAAAGGTTAGGCAGGCCTAGGAAAAGTGGCTTTTCCTCTTTGATTAGTTCTAGTTTTTGCAAACCTGATTGGCGCTTTTGGTCCACTCTAACTCATTGATCTGTTCATTTTGGAACCTAGCCCGGTCGATCTTATGGCCAACCTCAAGGTCCAGTTTATCTGCAATGAAGAGCTTATCTCCATATCCTTTCATGAACAGAGAGAGTTCAAGGCCACCTTGTCTCTGTGGAGTATTAGAACCAGTGCCTCCAGATTAATAAAGTGTGTCCTTCAGGATAATCCCAGCAGTGTGATGACCTTCAAAGACTTTCAAAGACCTTTCCAATATGGTTGCTCTAAAACTGCTTAAATTGGACATTCACATGGGGTTCTGGCCTTACCAGAAGCACCTACCACCACGAGCATGTAATCCTGCTCTGATTATGGGGACCCTCAGACGTGCCTTCCAAAAGGGGCGCTGGCATCCATAGACTGAGGAAGGTTAGTGGAAGCAAGGATTCCTTCTGCACAGCCGTGGTGTTGGGGTAGCCATCATCCATGCTGGACATGAGACTTAGGACACTTTTGGAGTTGCAGAAAAGCTACCAAGATAAGAAGAATCCCTGTGTGCCCACCACCAACCCCCGACAGTTACTTCTTATGTTTGTACAGCTCGTGATTCACAGTAAGCCTCGCTTAGTATAATGGATGTTATTGTTCACTAAGCTCTACATTTTACACCAATTTCCTCCACTGTCCTTGATGTCTTTTGTCTTCCCAGAATTCCACAATGATACCTGTGATTGTGTCTCCTTGCATTCCTGGGGTTACAACAGGCTCTTGACTTCCCCATGTTCTGACCCTGGCAGTTTGAGGGTCCTGTTTAGGTATTCAGTGGGGTGATTTGCAAGATTGTGTGTGTTTGTCCTTGTGTATACCAGAGAACCACCTGAAAGTGTGTGTCTTAAGAGGCCCAAGGATGACCTCAGGAATTGTCCTGGATTGCTCTACCTCCTTGTTGCTTTGCCCTGGGATTTTTCCAGGCTCCTTCTTTCAAAACTGGAATTAAAGGCCGCTGTCATATCTGTCTGGCATTTTTACATGGAATCTGGAGATCTAAACTCAGGTCCTTTTGCAAAGGCTTTAATCCCTGAGTCATCTCCCCAGCACCTCAGTCTCTTGTGACTTCATTAATTGTGTTTATGTTGTTTCTGCTGCGACAGGGCTTCGCCTTCTTGCCTCAGCCTCCTACGTAGCTGCAGGCGCAGGTTGAACAGCTGTCTTGTAGTGCGGTGGGACTGAGTAAAGCCCACAGAGTAAAGCCCACCTCTGTCCTACCACATCGGGTGGGCCCAACCGCCTCCTCCCAATGGGGCTGTGTCACTGGCTTTGATCATCTGGCTATGGATGCCCCAGGGGCTTCTTTCTTGGAACTAGGTGCATCCTTTGCCTAAGCCATGGTAAGACACAGCCCATCTCTCCCAACGAGAGGGGTCCAAAGAACAGTGTTTGAAATTCTTCTCCGTGGGAGATTTTTCTTTGCTGCTCAGGACAGCGCTTTTGAAATGCTTTCCACTGGCAGTTCCTCCTCACCTGAGAAGTTTTTATGTGACTCCAGGTACTTGGGAATATAAAACAGGCATAAAAGTCAAGCAACTCCTGAAAATAAATCATAAACAAATTCATTTTAAAGCAACTCTTGGTCTACGCATGATTTTACCATTTATTAAAGACGAAAGCAAATCTGCATGCTAATGAGATGGATGTGCTTGTTTATTTTTACATTAAGAATGAAGTCTTGGGTGAATATCTGATACTGCAGGACGTTTGTCCGAATTGATCGATATTTTGACTTTGTATCTGTCAACGCAGTGAACGCCACTTTGCATAAATGGGCAGTTACAACTTGGCAAAAGTTGGGGGACGTCCTTCCTCAGGGCAATCAGGGCAAGTCAAAACTCACTTAACACTGTTTGTTTGCTTGTTTGTTTTGAGACAGGATATCAGTACTCTGACTCAGCAAGTCTTGAACTGTCCCTGTTCAGCTCAGGATTGACAGCAATCCCCTTGCCTCAAAACCCACCCCCCACCCCCCCACCCCGGCATGCTGGGACTGTAGAATTGAGCCTCCAGACTTGGCTTCACTTAACAGCTTTTACAAAACTCAATCCAGGGGGCAGAGAGATGGCTCAAAATTAAACCTCTGCCTCACAAGCTGAAGAACTTGGTATGGGCATCAGATCCCCCACAAAAATGCCCAGTGGAAATGGCAGTAGCCTGCACTTCTGGTCCTGGTGAACTTGATACGGAAACAGTCCCTCCTTTGTTCATCAAATATCACTTCTGGGTCACCAAATGTTACAGGTTTCCTGTTCAGAGCCAAATGTTGCAGTAACGACTGTTCCAATGTTGCAGGGTGTTTTGTCGAAGATTGAAACCAGAACACGTGTAGAGGATTAAGGTAGAGTATTAGAGGAGAGAAAGGCTGGAACTCATGGACTCCAGACGTGGAGTGCCCTGAGGGGCTAGGACACTCCAGAGTACTCACAGAGTTAGAAACAGACTCATGGCACCCTGAGTGCCGTAAGAGGCAGATGCCAGAGAACTCATGGACCCCAGGCATGAAATCTATGAGAAACAGGCAAGGAGCTAGAAATAAACTTATGGCATTCCGAGTGCCACGAGGGGCTAGGGCGCCAAGGATGGCTGCCAGGGTCAGGCATATTTATACACCTAGGCAAGCCCGGGGCAACTAGCTTTTTCTCATTGGTTAACTCCCATTGGGGCCCAAACAAGTTGCACATGAGAGTAGAGATCAAATTGTTTGTTGGATATGGAGAGTTCATCTCCATAATCCCTTCATAGGGAAGTTGGCCATCTTATCTCTGGGAGGAGTCAGTTCTTCAGCAGGGGCATTCCTTCAGGGTAATCCCAGCAGTGGGAGCTTTGGTCTTCCTGAATTCCAAAGATCTTAAAGACCCATCTCAGCATAGCTGCTCTAATCCTGCCTTAAACTGAGCCTAAGAAAAGCAAGAACAAAGAAAAAATGAGGTAGAGAAATTCAGGATGATTCTTAAAGTCTCCACAAGACACACAGTGCCTTCAGACACACACACACACACAGAACACATACATGCGCGCGCGCGCGCGCACACACACACACACACACACACATACACTGTAGCGGTTATTCTTAACTATTGCTGTGAGAGAACACTCAAAGTCAAATAACATAAGGAAGAAAAGTAAATTCATTCACTTTAGAGTTCCAGAGGAAGATACAGTCTTTCATGACAGAAGTGGCATGGCTGGCCAAAGCTAGAGACAAGTTACGTCACACCCATCTGAGAGACTAGTAGGTGACGCCTGAAGGATTCCTGGAGAGTGTCTTTTCTTTCCCAGTCTTCTGTTCTGTGGCTCCTTTTATCTGATCCACTACTGGGAGGTTCCCATGGGATTTATGGAGGTTCCGATGGGATTTAGGGCTGGTCTTTGTATTATCCAGATAATCTCTGCGGGTGGTCTCAGCTGATCTTAGTTAATGCCAGGTGTGTCACACACACACACATACACACACACACAAAACAACAACAATCACAGCAAACCCTCAATCAAATGAGTCAAGCACTAATATTTATTCATTCTGTTTATTTCGCAAGGCTTGTGGTTTATGCCTATTGTCTCAGCACCCAAAAACTAAGGTAGCAAGAGCAGGAATTTAAGGCCAGGCTGAATTGCCAATTTAAAGGCAGCCAAGGGTGTATGAGACCTTGTCTTAAAAAACTAAACACACACCCACGGGCTCAACATCACCTTGTTAGCACAAGCATCCTAACACAATCCCATCTGAAGATATGCTAATTTAATCCATCCTTTCTGAGCAGAAGTGGGAGGAAACATTCAATGTCTCATTTTTCATAATTAAGTCAGTGTTGCTGGGAGAGCAGAAAACTTTGCACATGTGGTAAAAACACTGCAGTGCACGACCCGCCACAGCCTGGAATCTGAACCGAGGAGTTGCGGGTGGGGTTCCTCTGGCACGTGGGGTTCCTCTGTGCTACATGGCAGACAACGTGCGTAGTGAGGACTGCGTGTGCTCAGAGCCAAGGCCCCGGTGGAGTCTGGGATGCTACCCTGGTAGCACGAAGCACCGCCAGGGACACTCGGTGCTCATTCTGCCTCTCTGAATTAATTCGTGGTCTTTGCATGTTCACATGGCCTTGAAGTCGGTGACCCGACTCCACGTGAAGTTCTGCGTTCAAGAAGCAGAGCTCCAGCTATTATAGCCTCTTTTCCTGCTCCTGACAGTGCGGCTGGGCAGGAAAGCTCACACCAACACCAAGAGCCGAGGGAACTAGCCACAACCATATCCACAGGACCGCTGAGAGAGGGACAATCCTCACTTGCTAGAATGTTTATATGTCAGAGTGTGCTGAAGCTGCCATACCGCTGCACCAGCTCTCTCCATCTTACCTTCCCAGGGGATGGTCCCACTCAGTACGGGTTGGGTCAACTAGACAATCTTCCACAGGCATGTTTACAAGTCGTCCTAGCTGCCAACTCTGCAGAGATGTGCCCAAAGCCGCATCCCCCAACTATTAAGTTGACAGCTGTATCTAACTGTGCACCAGTCAAGCACTACCTTGCATTGTTATGGATGCAAGCAGATTTATTGTCTTCCTTATTCTTTTGAGACAGGGTCTCACTTTAGCCCAGATTGGTCTTGACCTATCGCCATGTGGTCCAAGCTGGCTTCAAACTCCCAGCAATCCCCACCCCCACCCCTGAGCTGCACTCAGACTCACAAGGGGCTTTTCTTTGTATCCTGAGCCACACTCGGCTGTTGTGTTGTGTATCTTGTTGCTTGTGTTGCCCCATTTCATGCCACCAGGAGCCTGAGCGGCTAGTTTTCACTCCCACCATTTCATCTTTGGGGAGCTGCCTTGCTCGCTGCATCCCCTCCCCCCCAAAAAAAACTGGTGGTCCATCTCTTGAATTCTTTTCTCAATCTAGAGTCATCTATGCTTCTAAGAAATCCTGGTGCTATCCATGGTGCAATGGTGTAAAAACACCAAAGCAGGCTAGCAAGATGGCTTATTTGGAAAGTGCTGTGTGCAAACCTGGAGACCCAAGTTCAAGATAGCTCACATGGTGGAAGGAGAGAACTAACTGACTTCTGAAAATTGTCATATGATTTCCCCACATGCACTATGGCATGTGTGCGCTCTCTCTCTCTCTCTCTCTCTCTCTTCCTCTTTTTTTAATACATTTTTTATTATTTCCGCTCATACAAACTTGATAGGTAGACCAGTTCCCTCCCTCCCTCCTCCTTCCCCTGAACCCCCTGCTACCCCTCCCTCCCTCCCCATCCTCCAGTGCCTCCCCCCAATTCCCAGAGAGTCCTTTATTGTGTATGCCTAACTCTCCTCTTGGTCCTCTTCTCCGATGATGTACAAGGACCCAGTTCTATCTCCCTTTTAAGTAAATAAAATATTTGAAAATGAAAAAAAGAGAAGAAAGTAAGGAAGGAAGAAAAAAAGAAAAAAATGAAAGAAGGAAAGAAAGAAAGAGAGATAGAGAGAAAGAAAGAAAGAAAGAGAGAGAGATAGAGAGAAAGAAAGAAAGAAAGAGAGAGAGAAAGAAAACAGAGGCCTAGAAGCTACTTGCCTGTCTCTCAGGAGACTTCCATTCATGACAGCACACAGGCCAGACTTTGCAAAATGACCCATGTAGTTATAGCAGCTTATGCGATGGACAAATGTGGATGCACAGATGAGCTGATGGTGGCGTCTGTTGCCTGAGGTCCTGGTGTGGTACTAGATAGTCCCAGTGCTGTGATTGACAGCAGGAGGCTGATGGTGGGCAGGACTTTGAGTCATGCAACTCTATTTGATCTGGAGTGAGATGGACACTCCATTGATAGTCATCTATCAATAGTCTATCCTATCAATGCAGTGGCGCCCCAGGAACCGTTGCAGAGGGTGGAACTGTCAGGCTTCCTTGACGGCTGATGCTCATGTGTATGATTCCATGTGGATGCCAGACATGGACTCACCCTGACTCCATAGCACCACACAAGGGATGCTCCACATTCGAGCTCTCTGCCTTCTTTTTTTTTTTTTTTTTTAATTTTTTATTATTATTATTTATTCAACTGTGCGTGTGTGTGTGTATGTATGTGCACGCGCGTGTGTGTGTGTCTGTGTGCGTGTATGTGTGTGTAGAACCACGGACGAATTCAGGAACCACCATGGCCGCCTCCACCTCCTTGTGCCCCGGGATTCACAGGCTCCGCCCTACCAGGACTAGAAATGCAGGCCGCCCCCGCTTTCGCCTGGCATCTATACGTGGGATCTGGGATCCGAACTCAGGACCTTCCGCCTGCAAGGCGGAGGCTTAACCCCTGAGCCATCTCTCCAGCCCGAGCTCTCTGCCTTCTGGGCTTCTTCCCTTGGCTAGTTTTAATCTGTGTCCTTTGTGTCCTGTACTGCGACCATGAGCAAAATGTGAGGTCTGGGGCTGGAGAGGTGCCTCAAGGGTTAAGATGCACATGTACACACACACACACACACACACACACACACAGGATGTTGGCCTAGCATGTATGAAGTCCTGGGTTCCACTCCCAGCACCAGGCAGGTGTTGACGCCTGAACTCCCAGCATTGGTGAGGTGGAGACAGGAAACTCAGAAGCTCAAGGTCATTCTGGGCTACATGGCCAGTTTGAAGCCAGCCTGGACAACACGGGACCTGCCTCAAAAACAAGGGGAAAAACATCCTGAAGCTCAGGGAAATTTGTGGAAGAGGGGGCGGTAAGATTGTAAGAGCACAAGGATGGGAGGAGCAATGATATGCAAGATACTCCACACAAGTCAGGGCCGAAGCAATCATATTTGGACTTTACATGCCCTGCGCAATGTCCAACACACTATTGACCCCACAAAATCTAGCATTTGCTAAAGGCACTAGGATCCTGGGAGGCAAGGGATTGACAGTCACAGTAGTGTTCTATGCTTAACGAGAACACAGGAAAGGGTTCTGGGAAATGCTGCTGGGTCCTTGCACCTCATCGGAGAGGAGGACCCAGAGGAGAGTTTGGCATGCACATTAAAGGATGCTCTGGGGATAGGAGGAGGAGGCACTGGGGGATGGGGAGGGAAGGGAGAGGGGAGGGGGCACGGGGGATAGAGGGTTGGAGGGAGGAGGGGGACCGGTGTACCTGTTAAGTTTGTATAAGTGGAAATAAAAAAAAAAACAAGGGAAAAAAAGTAAAATTAAGACAAGTCAACAACGTGAGACTGTCTAGTGAATTCAGAATGTGACAAATGACAAAGCACACCCAGCCAAACAGGGAGCACAGGAATCCAGGGAGCAGGCGGATTTGTTTGCAGCCACTTGTGCTCAGGCTCTGAGGCCTCTTATGGTGTCTTCCCTGTGCTGAGCACATCTGGTTGTGGCTTCTGCGTAGCACGGCATCTTTCGAGAACAAGGAGGAATCAAAGCCACTGTCAGATGACCAAGAGCAAAGAGGGTTTGTGCCAACAATTCTTGTTAGGCTACTGCACTACTTCCTGGAGGAAATGCGCCCCGGGCATGCACCGTGGGTGCACACTCTTCACTCAACCTGAATTGGCGCCCGGGCCCCTCTTTTTCATATCCATGTTCCCGCTGGCGGGCTCTAGCTCCCCCAGAAATGCTTCAATAACTAAGTATATTCCCGTAAAAAGTAGAATTCCCCCAAAAAAGTAGAATATCTGGAATGACTGCTGCTCCTAGCGCCTTCCTGTTTGTATTCTACATAAGCCGAGAAAAAACAAAGCTTATGCTCCTCCACTCTGCTCTCGCAATAAATCTCTTGCTCACAATGTGGTCTGTGGTCTTTGTTCGCGCCAGACATTGGACAAGCCCCCTTCAGTTCTCACAAAAATAAAACTTGAAGAATGTGCATCCGGCCTCTCGACATGGCTCAGTGGATAAAGGTGCTTGCTGTGCAAGCTTGAGACATGAGTTCGAGCCCCAGAACCCACATAAAAGTAGAGGAGAGAACCAATTCCACAGAGTTGTCCTGACTTCCACTTTGTACGCCTTGTAATGCATCCACATTCGTAAGCACATACGTAAACATACGTACACACACAGAACGAATACATTTTAAGAAATTAAAAATGTAAATATCAGGAGCTGGCGAGATGCTCAATGGGCAAAGGCGCTTGTCACACAAACCCTATGACCTGATTCAATCCCTGAGCCCACGTGACAGAAGCCAATTGATTTCCAAGCGTTGTCCCTCACATGCATGACACATACATCCTTCCACACGTTTTTTCTTTATTGTTGAAAAGAATGTACTTCAGGCACAAAGTGAGAGAAGAGATCCCAGTGTTGTAAATTGGGGTGCCAGAAGAAAAGATGAGTTTAGAATTTGGAAGTGGAGTCCCACAGTTTAGAATTGTCTCAAGATTGATGGGGACACATAATTAAGAGTTTAATTGTGGGATGGAAGGTGAAATTGAGGTCCCTATACTTTAGGGGAGAAGGGTAAAGATATTTTTAAAAATATTAATTTATCTTGAGAGAGAGAGAGAGAAAGGGAGAGAGGGACAGAGGCAGGGAGGAGAGAAGGTACTTACACGCATACCATAACATACAAGTAGACATGTTTATGACAGAGGAAAATGATTGGAAAACCAGTTCCCAGTTCTCTCCTTCTACTGTGTAGGCTTCCAGGGTTTGAACTCAGGTCACAAGGCTTGGGAGCGGGTGCCTCATCTGCTGAGTTGGCTCACCAGCCCAAAAGATATTTTGAAAATTGGATTTTTTGCTGAGAATAAGTGACTGTCAACGGCTCAGCCCTATATGGGACATCTGTATCAACCGACCCTAGGTTCAGGGAACATCACAGAAGCCAGGACAGAATGAAAGAGCTAAAGGATGGGTGTGTGTGTGTGTGTGTGTGTGTGTGTGTGTGTGTGCGTGTGTGTCTTGTAGCGGCTGTACTCAGGAACTCTCAAGGTGATGCCTGTGCTGGATCTAGCCGGTCAACATTCCAGTAGGGTGGAAGCTAGTGGCTCCTGATTGCTGACGGGGGAGGGGAAGTCATTTTTCTTTGCAGGTGTGGCTAGCGGTCAACTGTCCTTGCTTCAAAATGGCCCCACGCCCATGCACATGTGGATAGCATCAGTATGACTCAGTGAGTTAATAAAAATAAAAAGAAGACATAAAAGTGGGAGAGGAATGTGTTTGGGGGGGATGATGATCAGGAAGGGGGAGGAGGGATATGGTCCAGATACGTTGTATACACATTATCAAAGAATAAATAAAATACTACATATAAAAATGGATTCTCATTAAATAAACACACATATTGAAAATTTAGCTTAAGCACTAGAACAACATAAATAGAAATGGTAGGGGGAGAAATTGAGGAAAAAATCACGCTTGACAGAAGAAAAGAGGAAAAATGAAAAAACAGGTGGATCAAACAGGAATGAAGTGAGGTGGTGGAAAAAAATACAGATGTATCAGTAAATATAATATGTAGAAGTGGACCAGAAGCTTTAGCTAAAAGACAAAGGTCTTCCTTTGCAAAATTTCCATGGTGAGAAATTTCAAGTATGCAGACAATAGGAAGAGTGGTTTGAAGAAGCTGTCCCCTGCCTCCTGGAATTGGCCATTGTGAACATGTGGCCAAAAGTTTGTTTTGTCCACGATGATGAAAAGGATGCTAAGAGCATGTATTTTATGCAGTAAGTATGACAATGCAATGCTAGCTAGATGTTAACATCAGTGTAGAGTGTATTTTTGGAGCTCCACTAGATCTGGGGTTCCCGGCCTTTTTCTAAAACATACAACTTGTTTGCACAGTTAGTGCATCATCAACACTGAGTCTAGCAAGTGCGTGTGAAACAGGCCAATTTTTCTGGCCACTATGTTTGCAAATATGTGTCGCGTGAACCCTCGACGGCAGCTCTCAGAGGCTCCAGCCTGATGCTGGTTGCATGCTAAACTGTTTGCTTAGAGCAGCTTTTATTCATGATAGCTGCTTGTTGTGGAGAACACTCGGCAGAGTGGCGCAAAATAAGCAAGCCGTAATTGCCAGCTTATTATATTTGCGATGATTATGTGTGAACTGTCACTCGTGCCTGGCACGTATCACTTACGGTAAACATCGAGTTTACAGGAATAATAAGTGTTTTCGTCGCTAGTCACAGTCTCGACAGGGCCTGGCGACTCACCAACAAGAGGAAAGGGGAAGTTTATTTTTGCTAATTATTATTATTAAGCAAAGCGCTTCACCACGGCTCCCCACCCCCGTCAGGGCTTCAAGCGCCTCTCCTCCCGCGCCCGCGAAGCCCCGCCCCATGCTCAGCGAAGCCCCGCCCCCACCACTAGGAGCCCTACCCCGAGCCTGCGCGCTGCACGGAGAGCAGCCGCGCGCATGCGTCCTCTTCCTTTTGACGCTGCAGCCCGGCTCCGGGCGCCTTTTCCCCGTGGCCGGAGCCCTCGGGCAGCGGCTGCGCGCGTGCGTGCGTCGTGACGCGGCGTGCGTGCGTGCGTGCCGTGAACTCGCCGGCACCGCGGCCTCGGCCTCGCCCTCCGTCCGTGTTCCGTGTAGGCCGTCGCCGCCCCCCGGCCGCCCGCCGCCCCGCGCGGGGAGGATCATGGCGAAGGTGGAGCAGGTCCTGAGCCTCGAGCCGCAGCACGAGCTCAAGTTCCGAGGTAAGCCCGAGGCCGGCGGGCCGCGGCCCGGCGTCGGCGACGTGCGGAGCCCCGCCCGACGGCGCGACCGAGCCGGGCCCGAGCTTCGGCGGTTGCCGGCAGCCGGGCCCGCGCTCGCCGGCTCGCGGCCCCGACGGCACCGCCGCCCTCGTGGCCAGCCCGGCCCGGCCCCTCCTCCGTCCCCCGAAGGGACGCCCGGTGGAGACGGCACTTCCGCTCGCCGCCGCGTGCATTAGACGTCTAGTGTGTGCGCGTCGCTCCAGCCCGTGGGCAGCCCACGGTCCGAGGGGCCTGGCTCACCTCTCTCCTCGTCCTGGAGGTGCTGGGCTCCCCTGGCTGTTCACGGGTGCACGTGCTCTCCAGTACACACATGCACATGCAATGCAGTGGTACATACGACGTGTATGCACACGTGCCCATGGTCTTCCTCCTGGACACCAGATGTGCAGGCCACGTGGGGACAAGGACCCTGTCGACCTTGCTCCTGTATTGGAAAGTGTCACTGTGGTTGAGCACTAGAGAGACTTGGGGAACATGCCTCGCAGGTGGACGGGCACCCCTTGATCAGGGCGGTTCTCGGGAGTGCTCAGTGCTGTGAGAGAAAGCAAGCACCCACCTGCTTCCTATGAGACCCCTGCCCACCACCACCACCACTACTACCATCGAGTCTTGGCCCACAGTGGGCGTCCACTTAATTTCCACAGCAACCCGTTCTCTTGGCGCTTAGAAAGTAGCGTGCAGTAACCCACTCAAAGTTACACTTACTTGGTTCATTTGAACTCAGGTTTCACAAGCTAACATCCTTAACCATCATTGTGGCAGGTGAGCTTCTTGGGGACACCCCAGGACTGTGATTGTTCGCTTTTTCTCCCTGGTTGAGAGGAAGATGATGGTGAGTGGAGAGGGGTAACAGGCTGCCGAGGCAAAGCGACTCCAGTAGAAACACTGCAACAACTCTCCAAGTTTCTGACTACGGGGTGAGCCATGTGCATTCAGTAACAACTGTTACCTACTTGGACTTCTGTCTTTTTCTCAGGTTAACAGTATGTCACGTGATCCGGTCCTGTGATCCGATCCTCTGACCAGAACTTGGGTAACTCACAGTGGACAAGCGTTAACTTAGCAGTGTTCTGTGCTTTGGAGCTGTGTTTTGTGTGTTTGCAATCTGCTGCGTCTTCAGAACACAAAACACCCATCTCTCTGTGCGTGTATGAGTTCTTCATCTGTAATCATTTATTATTTAAAATTTTTTTTGAAATAGGGTCTCTTCCCTTGTGAGCCAGGCTGGGTTGGGCCTCACCATGTAGCGCATTCTAGCCTTGTCTTGCAGGTGATCCGTGCACTACCAGCACGCCTGGCCCACCACATTTAAAGTGGGCTTTGGTTGGACGACTTGCAGCTAGGCGGCTCTGGTGTCCGCACAGTTAGTTGGGCAGGCGAGACCCAGCTGCAGTGTTAACAAGGACTGATGGCGGTAAAAATGTCAGTGGCTTGGATAATGTTTGCAGCCACATGGAAGGTTGAGAGACTGTGTTCTGGATCTTCTGTGACCTTATGGAGGCTTCTGGAGGATCCCGGTAGGAATCCAGGTAGCCAGAGTACATGTGGCAAGGTCTGAGCCCGGCTAGGTTGGCTCCTGTGGCCTCTGGAGCTCGGATCATGTTCACATCCTCAAGCCAGAGCCCAGGTTGTGCCATCTCTCCTTCATAAGTCCACGAAAGGGTCCAGGAGGCCCACCCAGAGGATCCCAGTCTGCTGACAGGCACCCCTCCCCCAGCAGCTGCAAAGGTCAAAGGAAAGGGTGGGGCCTGTGAAGGGTGGGAAGCGGCTGAAGGGGCAGAGATCCTGAAGCTGAGGGTGGGATGCCCCCTAAGCGCCGAGTGACAGCATGGAGAGTTGTGGGTTGGAGGCGAAGGGAAGTAGGAGACAGATCCCTTGCTACAGCTTTGCTTCTGTTCACACAGTCCCTTGTTTAAGTGAAACCTCATGTCCCCTGCCCATGCTCCTAGTGTGCTGGTGGGAAATTCTGCTCTTCGCCTGCCGCCCTGGGCCTCCTGTCTGCGGGGCACAGTGCAGCTGCTGTTCCAGGAGACTGTGCTGAGGCTGTTTGAGCTGCTCTGTGAGCCTGGGTTTGTCCACACGCCTGGCTTCCAGCCCAAGAAGATGGGGCTGAGCCCCTGGCCCCAAGTTGGCCTGAGTCATGGTGGCCGTGTCACTGGATACTGTGGCCGTAGAGGTGGCTCTGGAGAAGCCATGGTGCTGACCTGTCTTCACTTAGGAAAAGCATCCCGAGTCTGTTACCCTTTGGGTCGTCCCCCAGCCCCATAGCCTTAGCATTTGGAGTCTGCAACCCTTCGGGTCATCTCCCCCAGCCCCCATAGCCTTTGAAGGCTACTTGAGGGGTCTGACACTGAGGTGAATCTTCAGCTTCTGTCATCTTGAGACAGGCACTTACTGTGTATTTCCAGCAGGCCTGGAACCAGAGACCCTCCTGCCCCAGCCTCCCAGTGCTGGGATTTAGGCACACACTGCTCAACTTGGTGTTTGTTCCTTGTTTGCTTTACACCAGTGCTAAGATCATAGACTGCAGACCGACTCAGTGCCTTGGTGCTGAGTGGAGATGATTCATTTTGGGGTGGGAACTGAAGTAATGACTGACTTGTAGAGTTCATCTAGATGAATCACACTTGTAAGCTAACTTTGCTTACAAAGGTACTAACTAAAATACCTTTTTTTTTCAGAGAAAAAAACCATCTTTTTGTGCAGAATAAGGTGATGGTAAGGGATTGAATGTTGTAGACTCTTCACGATCTGGAGGATGTCGCGAGTGTTCTCATGTGTTAGACTGAATTGTGTAACAAGCCAAGCATGGTGCTTGTACCCCAGTACTCAGGAGACTCCAGTTTAAGACCAGCTTGGGCTACATCTCTAGAAAGCAAACAGGGACAAAACCGATAGCAGAAAAGAACTGTGGGAAGCTCAGTGGGAGGACACTGGCCTACATGTGTCCTGCCTGGCATCACAGAAAAGAGAAAGTCGCAGACGGGAGCCACACATGTGCATGTCCTTGCGCAGCTGTGTGCACTGCTCTGTTGTATGCTAAGCGTCCAGAGCAGAGGCGCTGAAGGACACCTAGCATGGGGACATTGCCAGTGTACCTCATGGACTCTCCACCCCACTAGCAAGAGCTGCACGTGTTCTTCCTGGGCCTCCTGGATCTGATGGTGTCCAGTTCCCAGAGAGCTTCTGATAAGCTGCTGATGGCGTTCGGAGGGCACCGCCAAGCACTCTGACGCTGCTCTCCCATCTCCCTTCCCACTTACCTTCTACTCCCTGTGCCCTGAGGGCGTGCGCTGGGTGTTCTGGGTGGTGGCCCTCAAGTCTGCCCACTTGGCATCTTAGCACAGGAAGAATGTACACCTTGCTGAGTGGGCTGTGGGCACCTGCCCACTTGGATTGAGCCTGAGAAGTTGGCAGTGTGGTTGGTGCCTCTGGGGGCCGCAGACCCTCCTATGCTTAGAGAGCAGGCTTGCATTGTTCAGCCTGTCAACGAGCTGTGGACCTCTGTGCTTCCTCTAACCCTTGGCCACAGTCTCTGCACCTAAGAGACAAGCTCCACCTCTATCTGCCAGGCTTCTGTGCAGAAGAGAATTCCAGGACAGCAGTCTGTGGAGCAGAGTTAAGAGAGAGCGTAGTCAGAAGACAGCAGAATGCCCTGGAAGGAGGGGCGTGGTGCTGCCCTCTCAGGAGGTCTTGCTTGCTTCTATCAGAGTATTGGAGTGGGACTTTGAAGCTGTCTCTTCGAGGGTTGCTAAGACCCTGAAGGCCACCCAGGCATGTCCTGGGGGGCAGCCAGCAGGATCCCCCCAGGATGGCGAGCAGGAAAGTGTCTGGTCTCACCAATAGCAGAGTGACAGTCTTAGGCAGATTCTCAGAGATGTCTGGGGAAGAAATGAGGCCGCACCCCATTATCTACTCAGACCTCCGCCTGTTAACTGACTGTCCTGAAGTGTGTGAGACAGGAACACCTGCAGCCTTTTTGGAGGGTGGGAATGGTGCTGGGTTGACTCTGGCTGGGTGAAGGCTTCCATCAGATTTCGGGGTGAGGGCCTCTCCTTCCATATCTCCCCATCTTCCTGTCCTACAACTCTTGGGTGAGGACCTCTCTCCTCCCAAATCTCCTGGTCTCCATGTTTCTCATGATCCTCTCCTAGCTGTCTGCTAGCCTGGGAGAAAAGTAGAAGCAGAAGTCATTCTTTTGCCTTCCACGCTTTCCTAAGTGTGTTGCTCTTGGCTGTGCCTGCCTTCCTTACCCTTGACTTTGGGTTGACTGGCGACTTTGCATCCCACAGTAGATTTATTAAAGTAATTAGTCTGAACTGATGCTTATTAAGGAGCCGGAACAGTATTAACACTATCTTTTATTTATTACAGTTATAGAGCATCTTTCTTTCAGATGCTGGAGGCAAATACTGTGCACTTTGACCCTGGTTATTATTACACTAAGTAGTTGAGAATCAGGGATGAGCTAGGCAGGGAGTTACTTTGCCCTCAGCTGCCACCAGACTCAAGCCCAGAACTAAACCTTGAGTTTGAGCGTGAAGAATTACCTTCATCTTCGGTGCAAACTTTGCCATCTGAAGGATGACCGTGGTGGGAGGAAATGAGCACAGCTGTCAGCAGATGACGAGAAGATGAGGCCTGCGACTCCATTAGTCGGGACGAGGCTGCCACGGCAGCTTCATAAGCAAAGTAAAAGCCTCCGCAGCTACTTTGCGCCGGGAATTGTGTTAAAAACAAGGCTGCATTATGGTTTCAGACCGTTTCCTCGTTTTCTGTCATTTCAGCCCCTTTCAGGTCAGCACAGGGTAGCGCACCTGGGATTGCTTGGGCCCTTTTTTGTAGCAGCCTTGGAAGCCTTCACCTGCCAGACCTAGCAAGCTTCCTTGCTCCATGGCTTTGTTATGGATGCAAATCACTGGACTTGATGTTCTAAAATTATTTTTAAAAACAACTGTGAGATAGTATCTCTAGGATTTTCATTTTTTAAAATGTTAAATGTGTACTTTAAACAAACTGGATGTCTAGAAGCAATGCCTTATGCATGCTTGAGGGGGTCCCTCTTGCGCAGGGCAGTAGGGTGTGTTTCTGTGGATAAGATGGTATGGTCCCATGGAAAACTTTCATTATGTATTAAAAGTTAATACTAAATATTCAAATTATTTAATTTAACATTTAAAGATACTTAATATATACACATTTGCATACATAGCCACAAATATGTTGTGTTGTGCGCTGAGTGCACTCATCTGGCTCTGGGTGTTTCTTTCGCCCCTTCAGTGGCCAGCAGGTCAGTCAGTGTGTCTCTTCATCTGTGCCCATTAATACTTCACACTTTTGGTTTCTCCGTGTGCCCTCCCAGGTGGGCACCTAAATGTTGGAGACACACAGTGTGGCATCCATAGTGGTCTTGCCTGTCTGACAGGGAGTTAGAGGAATAAGATCCGGAGAGGTGAGAGAGTGCTTCTGCTTTCCTTTTCAGTCAGACCTTTGGATCACTTACCTAGATCTGAAGCACTTGTGCCGCGTCTCAGCACAGTATGGACCTCAGGGTCCAGTGGGTGTCTGGGGGTGCTCAGAGAGTGCAGGAGGCAAGTACACAGGGCATGTAGAGAGGTGGTTGGTGAGCTCACCCCATCTCATGGGCCAGAGCTGGAGGAAAGCAGATGTCTGTCTACAGGGAGGTGGGAAAGGAGCAGTGTGTGGACATTGAGTGCTTCATTTCCACATGCTGAGAGCAGGACCAAGGAAGAGCTGCTTCCTGTTCTTGGGCCTCCTGGATCCAAGTCTTCAGAGAATCGTCATCTGGTCAGCTGTCATTGGCCAGGTAACTTGTCCCTGAGGAGTCCACAGTAGCAGTGGCCGTGCATGGTCAGGCCCTGGTTTGCCTGTGCTTATCCATGCTCCTGCCTGCTCCTTGCAGGCCTTTTGTGGGCACATTCTGGGCAGGTGGTTGGTGTTCATAGCCACTGAGCAAGTGTTCTGTCTACCGGGGTAACTTCTCAGGAACGTCAGTTCCTTTTTTGAGCTTTTTGTGGAGCTTCTTCACAGCTCTGGAACATTCACTTTCTGCGGATTCTCATGGTGTTTGTGATTGCATGGCAGAAAACCTTGACGCTGTGAGCAAGCAATGCTTCTCCCGTTGCTTGGCGGGTTTGCAGAGTACATGTGTGGTAGGAGTGACATCAACCTGCAGATTCCCAAAAGAATCAAGGAGAGGCTGGAGTGTAAATTCAGAAAGTGTTTAAGTGGCCTGTCCAGGAACCATGATGCTGAATTTTTCCAGCTGAACACTCAGTCTTTGTATCTGTGCGCTCACCAGCGCAGGTCACCAGCTCAGGTGAAAAGGCAACGAGTCTGGACACATCCCTCCCGGGAGCAGAGGACCATCTTACGTGATGACAGAAAACACCATTCCCTTCTGTAAGGGACGTGCTCTGTGACGTCATGCTCAACCATGACAGCAGCACATAAGCATGTGACTGTCCACAGTGGAGATGCTTGGTCTTCTTCCTTTTGTCCAACTCATCCTATAGAAGTCCTTTGTGGACACATCTCCAGGAACATGCTTTGGTTTGAGGGGTCTGGAGAGGAAGTCCAGTCCTTGGAGTGTCCAGCCTCTGGATATTGGGCACAAGGAGGAAGGAACGTCTTACGACCTGCCTCTCAACAGAAGCTTGGACAGAGCTGGGCTGTTCTGAGCTCTGGATCTCAGGAAGAGTACATTTGAAGAATGTGGCGTAGTGGGTATCTCCTGTGTGCTGAACTTTTTCTAAGCAAATCTAGCAAGTGAATGCAGTCGTGATCCTTGGTTTCTCATGCCAAGTCAGCAACCTGAGTAAAGCTGGCAGGGGACCAGAAGTCACTTAGTGCCCTGCATCACCTACCTTACCAAACATGGCAAGAGACCTGCCCACTGCGGACAAGCCAGAGGAACTTACTGAGCTCAGTTGGACTTCGTTACTTCATCCTGTTGTAAATCATTGCTTTTGATGCCTTTCTCCTTCAAAACAGATTGCCGGTACCTCTTCCTGGCCAGCTGCTTGCAGGCCTCCTTTGTGGTCCTGTCTCTCTTCCACCTTTGATAGACTCAGCTGCTTCCTGAGCCCCCAGGCCCTGCAAGACAGCTGGTTCCTCCCCTTTGTTGCTGGAGCTCTTCCTCGGGACCCCTCCCCTGAGCTTGCTCCCTCTTCCTCTCTTTCCACACTCCAGCCTAAAGGTCCTGTCGCTCTGGTTGCTCTGACGCTTGCCCCTCCTCCATGTCGCACCTTGACATGTGCATCACAGGCTCGCCTTCTGCCCTCATCTCCCACTTCTCCAGCTCTCTTTCCCTCTTCTGTTTCCTCCTTCCTGGTTCCCCTTACGCCTCCCCTCACATGATTTTCTTTTATTGTTTTTACCTGCTGATGTGCTTGTATGAAGCTCCAGGCCCACACATAGACTAGACCAGACACCCCCTTCTTAGCCCTGTCTCTTCTGCTAGTCCCCAGCCTCAGTCCTGTTTCTCTAGAGGCCAGCAGCTTGCCAGGTCTCCTTTGTGGTCCTGTCTCTTCTCACATGCAGTATTCAGAAATGCAAATATGTTCATTAAATATCTCCCCATTGCCAGTCTACTAAAGGTTAAGTTCTTTAGCAAAGTCATGGACAGCTGTCACTCCCCAGCAGACTTGCTGCGTTTCTCTGTAGCCTGCCTGTGTGGCCAGCACAGGCACTCAGTGAGAAGAAAGAAGCCAGTTATTAAGGGAGTGGGGTCTATTTTTCTTTGCTTTTCAAATATTTTATTTGAGAGAGATAGAATATATGTATGCCTTGACATGGGTGGAGGTCAGAGACCAGTCTCTGAAGTCAATTCTCTCCTTACACCATGTAGGCTTTGGGGATTGAACTTAGCTCTCCAGGTTGGCCAGCAGGTGCTTTACCTTACCCGGAGTTACCGGGCAAACACATCTGCTTTTCTTTTATGTTCTGTTACTTTTTACATTTATTTAAACTATTTCAAACGTTTCGATGCTGGGGACAGAACCCAGCCTTAAGAATCTTGGCAGGTGCTCTCCCCACTACACCTGGGCCCCGTTCTAAACAGGGTGATGCATGAGCCACTTCACTGAGGAGGTGATTGAAACTGAGGTGGAGGTGTGTGTGAAGCCCGTGTAACCTGCACACATGGGTGAAGAGCTTTTCAGACCTTCCTGGGGAGGAGTGCGCTGAGGGCAGCAGCGTCGAGCTCGAGGAGCGGCAAGGGCACCATGCCTGTTTTACATGATGGCAAGTAGAAGGCAAGCTCTGAGAAAGGGCAGGACTTGTGATGTTGGGCAGGGAAGCCTCTGGCGCCATCCAGGGTCTGGGGATGAGCTCATCTGGGGACCAGGGTCAAGCAGGTGGAAGTGCGTGCTGCCAGCCCATCTTGAAGGTGGAGCCCATGGTGCTTGCCTGTAGAGGAAGTGAATGGTTAAGGTCAGTGTGGCTGCCAGGCCACCAAAAGAGGGGAGACAGGTGGAAGATGATAGTGTGACGTGTGAAGAACACAGGCAGGGAGAGTGGAAAGTGATTGGCTGTGTCTAGGAGGGGGCTAGTCACCCCAGGTCAGGTGACCCGCCCTGAATAGGAGTGCTGTTGAGACAGAAAGTGGAAGGTAGTTTTGTATCTCAGTTCCCAGCCTGTCCTGCTGGCTTGGATTTGTTTTCAGAGGATGCTGGGCTGGCCAGTGGGTTCTTGCTGGAGCAACCTCTTCCATTATCTCTGGAAAGGAAGTCAGAGGGGCAGAAGCCTGGTGGGCCTTTTGGGCCCAAAGTCTGTGCTGGCAGAGACCAAGGGGCTCCCAGGCCTGCTAAGGGTCTGCACATGGATTAGTTGTTCGTTCTACGTCCCATCAAGGCCAGAGCAGCTGCAGCTCTGGAGCTGGTGGGCAGCTGCACCCATGCTGTTTTGGATAAAAACTAAACCATGTGTGCTGAACCCTCTGTGTGGGCAGAATTTTGATTTGTAGAAAAATATGGCTTATCTTTTTATTTGTGGTCATAGCAATTACAAATTTGTTTCTGTTTTTGAAACAGAAAAATTACTAGTTGTTGGGGATAAACATTGTGATGGGAAATTCAGTTTGTAAAGTGGTTTAAATGCTTTTGAAATAATATTGAAAATAAAATCCCTTTATACCTAGGGAGGAAGCCACTTTTTAATTTATTTTCTGTTTATTTTTGTTGTTTGAAACAGGGCCGTACTTTGTGGCCCAGGCTGGCTTTGAATCCACAGCAGTCTCGTCTTCCTGCCTCAGCCTCCAGAGTGCTGGGTGGCCGAGGCACCACTCCTGGCCCCCAGAATTTGTTTTTATGTTAGGCAAGGCTGTGATAAACATGCTCTAATTGATAACCTTGTTTTTATAAATCACAAAGAATGACTACCATTGTAGTTTGTTGATTTCCAACAGTCCCCAGTTGAGGAGCGTGGTATCAGAAGCATGTGTTACCTTCTGCAGAGATAGACCTCGAGGAGCACGTGTTACCTTCCTTGCGTAGATGAGCAGAGCAGCGATAGACACATCGTGCTTTCTGTCCCCATGCGTGTGTTCACTCTTCAGAGGAATTCACCGTGATCCTGGAACAGTTAGTGAAGAGCTGTGTATCTTCTAACATCTTTTGAAAGATTAGTTTGCCCGTGTACATAGTAGGGGTTCAGTGCACGTCACGAGGGAGACTTCTCCACGGCCTCTGCCTCAGGGCCAGGCATTTTCCAGGTGACTCTTGAGCTTGTCTTGGGTCTTTCCTAGGTTCCCTCATCCACTGAATCCTTCCACTACTGATGTGTCCCATTGTGTGCTTTCTCCCCTTGGCAGAGGGGCAGACTGCGTAAGAAACTCGCAGATTCAGTGACCAGCCTGTGGGCAGTGCTGCTGCTGTCTGCTTCTGCCACGCTGGCCCTAGGTTCTTTGGGCATCATCAGTGACCGCTTGGCTGTTGACTGCTGGGGTGCATTAGAGAGTGAGACGTCCGGGAAGACGTAGAGGAGTGTGGCCAGGGCTCCCCCAGGAGCTCTTGTCTGCTTCTGCCTGCTGCTCTTTAAACTGAAGTGTTGGAGTGCAGTGTGCACCACAGCTTAGTAAGGTACTTGTTTGCAAATTTGGGAGACCTGAGTTTGATTCCCAGAAGCCCACTTGGTAGAACGAGAGAACTGGCTTCTGAAAGTTGTCCCCCAGCCTCCACCCATGTACCAAGGTATGCATGTGCATACCCCCCCCCCATTCTCTCAAATATATAAATAAAAAATTAAAACACATCATTGCAAAGCTTGATCTTCATTTGCTTCTTCAAACAGCTTGCCAGCTCCTGTGCCCTGCGTGGCCTATGGTCGGCACTAATGATCAGCTGTATGCAAGAGGTAAAAGAAAATGTGTGTGAGTGTGGGGGCTTTCATTCAAGAGGGGGAGCTTCCAGTCTAGAGTGGGCAGACTACATAGAACAGGATGGGCCACAGCCATAGAGAAAGAAAGCAGGAGAATGGCTTCTAATGAAACAGAATAAAATAGGACAGAATTTCAAACATGGGCTTTATGTTGGAGGGTCAGTGTCTCCCTGTTGTAATACACTTTCCCGTGTACAGTCTACTCTGTTGAGACCTCAGACATAGATCCATTAGAAGTTCTTCCGCCAAAGGGGTTTTCCAGGCGGAAGTGAAATGTCGTCGCTTATGGTGTGGAGTGACCAAAGCTGCAGAGAAGCTACTGATTGAGGCTCTGAGCTGGAGGCTGAGCCTGATAAATGAGTGTGCTGTTGTGTAACTTACTTGCTAACACTCAGGAGATAAGTTACAAAGCAAGGTTTATGTGTGCAATGCATTCTTGCTCCTACACGTGGGACCGCACACGTCCACACGCTCGTCCACGCATGTGCATGGATACATCCTAGTGGTGCTTACCTCCAAACAGTGAGAGTGATGGCTACTAAAGGCAAAGCCTTTTTTTTTTAATGACCCCCCCAAATGTTTTCTCCTGTTTTTATGACCCCCCCAAAAAAATGATTTCTAGAGCAGTTAAAGGTTCACAGCAAAACGGAGCAGGAGTTCCTATTGCCCCTCCATGCATGTTGCACATCAGCATGCCAGTGGCATTGGCTGCAGTGTGGCAGTCCACGCGAGCATACCACCAGCACCACATCCACAGTCTGTGTTTCTCAGTTTGGACAGATGTCTGGTGGCTGCCACTGTGCCACCTGAGAGAGAGGCCTCACTGCTGGGGAATTAATTCTCTGTGCTTCTATGCATCAGCCCTTGTCTTTCAGTGTTCCCTTGTAGTTGTGTCTTTTCTACAAGTCACATGGTAAAGCTGAACTGGATGTGCCCTTTCAGACTGGCTGCTGCTTTGACGTTTGAATCTAGGGTCTTCCCTGCTTTTTCATGGCTTATTGACTTGTTTTTCAGTGAATATTATTCCATAATCTAGATTGCCACACTTTATTTTATGGACCTGCCAAAGGACATTCTGTTTGTCTCCATGATTGGCAGGTGTGGGTAGAGCAGCCGTGAGCAAGGTCTTGGAGAGTCTCAAGGAGAGTGGTGGCAAAACTGTGGGTGAGAATGAGTCTGGTTCATAAGCAGCATCCAGCTGTCGCTCCGAGTGACCAAGCCCTCCTGAACTGCCCTCAGCAGTGGTCCTGACCTGCCACATCCTTGCCAACGAGTGGTGTGACCCATGTTTCTAGTGAAGTGTAGTGGTGAGGTTTTGCTTTTCAGCTTCATTTTCTAGCCACTGAGTGTCTTCATGAGCTCATCTGTGTCTTTGGTGAGGTGCCTGCATATGCTGGCCATTTTCAAACCAGAAGATTCATCTTATTGTTGAGTTTTAAGAGTTCTCTGTATTTGGTTAGCGAGCCTACCTGGTCTGTCCTTCACAAGCATTTTCTCCCAATTGCTGCTTGCTTGTCTCATTCTTTGCAAAGTGGATGCTTTGGTTTGCTCAGTGTTGAGATAGAACCCAGGCTAGTCAGCTTTCAGCCACTACTCACCCCACCTGTTCTGTGATTTCTTTAGCAGGTTCTGTCTTTGTCTACCCAGCCCAAGTCCAAGGTCATTTAGATTTTCCTTATAAGTTACCTTTCAGTTTTGTAGTTTGGTGGTATTGAAGACATGTGTCCATGGAGTTTCTTAGTTTGGTGTTGTTAATCTTCACAGTAATATAATTACCGTGCTAAAATGAAATCATATTTTTACCCTTAAAGTGGTCGGTTCTGCCATTTAACAGATGGTCATGAGACATACTTCTTGTGGCCATGTAGCATGAGTGCCTTACACTGCGGATGAGTGCATAGCTGCAGACCTGAGCTGCAGTCACTGTTTTAGAAAGATGGTATTTGCATTTCCTGGAAGGAAGGGTTTTGCGTGGTATCTGGATAGACAATTGTAGCAAAGCACTCACATTAAGTATAAACTTGGGCGAATGTGTGAACAATTCAGGCCCCCAGAATGTTTACTCCTGATGAGTAAATCTATCTAGCCTTCTTGTTTTGTTTACTTTTGAACAGGATCTCTCTTTAGCACAGCATGTTTGGAAGTTCTTATGTAGCCTAGACCGGTCTCAAACTGCCTCAGCCCCCCAAGTTCTGTGTTGACAGGTTTGCACCACCAAGCCTGGCTCATGGTCAGCTGTAAGAGGTCTTTAGCTCTTGGAACCTGACCCACCACTACCAGAAACCTCTTCCCTTGACTTGCAAGCTAGTATTTTAAGTCTGTGTTTCTGTTCTTGCAAAATTTTGGTTTTCCCAGAGCTTCCAGCACTGTGGTGTCTGCTTTTTCTAGCAGGTGAAGTTCTCAAGAAGTAGTCCTAGAAGACAAAGGGCAGGTATTCCAGCCAGGGAAGCTGAAGCACAATGCTCTGACACTCAGTATGTCAAAGATTCATCTTCAGGCAGCTGGCGTGGTTTCATGAGTGTCTGAAATAAGCCTGCAAAGTGTCCCCAGATAACAAGGCTTGGCAAGGCCAGGCTGACCAAGGCTCTCACTATTGAGTGGCAAAATAAGCATGCCTTCTGACTACTACTGCTGCCTTCAGATTGCCCCGCTGTAGTGGAACCTGGGGGAGGGACTTTGCACAGTCCACAAGGTGCTCAGGGAGAAGCCTGGCTTACTTTGATGGTTGGGTAACCAAGTAACTGAACCCCCCCCCTCCTTTTTTTGGCCAATCATTCACAATTTAAATGCATAGTTTCTAATTTTGTATAGGCATCTGAAATAAGGAATAGAAAATGAAGAAAATGATTAAAAGTATGTGGTATGGTTCTAGAGATGTAAATCATATTTTCATCTCTTAAAAGAAAAAGTCTTAACTTTTGAAGGAGATTTCATTTGTAAAATTGACTTTATATTTTATAAGCAATGTTTAAATTCATTGGTGATAAATATGCATGTTTGTATAGTAAAATCCCATTTTTTACATAATGCTTTAATGGAAATGGCAGTTTTATGAAATGAAAGTGACTAGTAAAAATCTGAATGATGTTCATAAGCCTTTCCATCATTTTTATTGAGGTTTTTGTGTATTCTAATTCATTAGTACAGGGAAAAAGGAGAACACTAACATGGTTTATTTCCTATAATTACTCAAATCGAATTTATTTTCAATAAAATTCTTGAAGTAAATTGCCCAGAGTGGGGAGAGGAGGATTGGACTGACTTTACAAAATGTCTGGTTTTTCACCCCTGGGACGCTGCCGTTCTGCCCGTGATGTCGTTCCGTTGCATATGTTTTCGACATGGCCTCTCCAGGGTTCACAAATGCATGTTTATGAGTGCCCAAGGCCGGGATTGTGTGCTGAGGGAGAAATATGGGCTGCTTATTTTATCCCACTTACTGTTACCAATATTGCTTGTCTTTTAATAATTTAGACACCATTCAGATTGCTCCGCATTAGAGGAACCTGGGGGAGCTGGGCACAGCCCCCTTGGTGCTCACAGGAAGCCTGGCTGATTTTGATGGATGGTTAACCAAGTGACTGAACCCAGGCTCCCGCCAGGCTCATGGTGGGCGAGGGCAGACAGACCCTGGAAATAGGGAGTCCTCTTACTTCCCACAGTGAAGTTGTCTACATTTTGGTGTTCAGGCAGGGTCCATGTTGTGTTTGTGGCCTTGTGGTCTGAAGATGCTTCTACTTCTTGAGACAGTTCTTGTTGGAACCAATGGGGTTGAGCTTCTCTGTCTAGAAAGTGTCCACACTCAACTGTCAGTTCATTTACTCCTCCTCTTCCTCCTCCATCTAAGACAGGATCTCATAATGCTAGGCCTGCTTTGCATTTACCAGGTAGTTGAGGATGTCTTTCAACCTTAGAGTCTCCTGCCTCTGCCACTGATGTTATGTGACTGACTACAGGCCTCACCACCGGTGCCTAGTTTTATGCTGTGCTGGGGATTGAACCCAGGACTTGGTGCATACCAGGCAAGTGGTCCACCAACTGAACCAAATCTTCAGTGCCTTTGTGCTTTTGAGTCATGGTCTTGTTGTGTAGTCCAGGTTGACCTTGAATGGGCAGTGCTCCCTTGCTTCTGCCTCCCAAGTGCTGGGATTGCAGGTTCAAGCCACTCTGCCTGACCCTTTAGTTATTTTCCCCAGGCCGATCCGGAAGCTCTCCTTTCCAGGGGTCACTTTGTCTTTTACTACTGGAGGGTTGCCTGTGCTGAACAGTGCTCTGTGAGGGGAGGATAGCATGTGCCCGGAGCTTTATTTGCCCGTGCAGGTGTGTGTTCCTTGTTGCTTTCCTTGGCCCTAGAAAGTCAGAGCTGTTTTTGGCTCTTCTTTTTATAGCTTGCCCTTACCAAAGTGATCCCCATCTTAAGCAAGCAAAGGGGATCAGGCTCTTGCTATTCTGTTGAGTCGCCTCCATGCATTGGAGGGTGGACTAAAGCAGAATTCCAGAGAGCCACTGCCTCTATATTCCTGTGGGTTCCCAGCACCAAGTGTCCCCTTTTTCTGGGAGACCAAGAGCTTGTGCAAGGATGGAGCCTAGTCAGCACCTGCTGTACTTTGCTCTGCAGAGAATCCTTTGGACCACAGGATGCTGTTTCTGTGCTGTCAGTTCATAGAGAGGAGGTAGTTTTCCAGGCTGTCAGTGGCTGAGATGAGGTACTGGGGTTCATCTTCCCCCACGTTCCAATGCATGTGCGTTACAGGCCCTTCCAGAAGTCATCCCTCCTTGCTTCCGGTGACTTCCAGAGGGCCAAAGGTCAGCATATGGGTATTTAACTCTTGAAGGGCTTCCATGGAAGTGCTCCCATTCCAAGATGAACCCAAACAAGAACTGATCCAGTGGTGCAGTCAGCTGTGCTCCAGCGCGGCATCTATACCCAGTGCTCACCTCAGTAAAGGTCCAGTGGAGACCACAGGGCAAGCGTGGGCAGCAAGGCGTGGTGTGCAGTATGCTGCTGCAAGGTACTTGCAAAGGTTGGGGCTGATGGAGGGTGCAGCCCTTGTCCAGAGCTCTCTGCAGAGATGCTCTCAGAGATGCCAATGGAGGGCGGAGAGTCTCTAACTGGACATGTGGTTCACCATATACAAGAAAACTGAGCAGCCTGTGTTAGGAGGGTGAGGTGTGTGTTGCTGTGCAGCCAAGTTCAGCAGGTCTTCACAGAGCTGTGTTCATTAGGGCCTCTGGTGAGGAGCATGATTCCTAAGCAAATGCAAAAATGGCTTATGCTCACACTGTCCCCTTGTGCATCTCAGTCACAGCGGGGCAAACTCATGTGTTCTGGTGGCAGAACTGACAGCAGTTGGTTTGATTTTGGAATCAAGTCCCCTTTCCTTTCTTACTTACTGTCCCGTCATTGGTTTCTCAGTTCTCATTTACGTGAAGCCCACATAAGATTGATTTTTTTCATACCCTAAACACTACTGATGAAGGTATCAGATGCTAATTCTGCTGGCAGGAATCCTCGGGCAGTCCTTGGTGAATTTGTGTCAGGCCTTTCTTTACTCAGTTTCAGGCACAGTCCTGGGCTGCAACGAAGGGCATCATATAGTCTTACAGCTCCGTTGAGATTTCTCAAAGTGCACATTTGCATGTCTGTTGGCTCTTCTGAGCCAGGATGCATGTACTTCCCTTACCCTTCCACTTTGCATTAGCGCAAAGGTAGAAGTAAAGCTGGCTGGGGCAGGGAAGGAGGGAAGATGGGGCCCGAGAGTTGAAAGGCACACCTTGCAGAAGATCCAAAATCAGGGTAGAGCGCGGAGGTGCGAGTCCCTTGTTTTCATTCCCAGTGCCACACGCACACAGGCAAAAGGTGAGGTAAAGAGCTAAGAGGGGTCTCTTAGCTTGCCCACTTCCACCTGACCCCCAATAAACTCCTTGGACCAGGTACAACGCAGCACAGAACGTGAGGAGCACCAGGTCTGCGATCTTCCCGGTGTCAACACTGTCTCTGCACGTGTGCCTGTTGTAGAAATGTAGATGTGGAATGCGCTCCCAAACGATTAATATTAGTTACCTCAGGGCACAGAGGAAGCTTATTAACTCCCTCTTTATACATCTTTCATGCTTTGGTTTGTTTTAAGAAGCATTTTTTACTTTTTTAATTAAAAACCTAATAAAGTAGGAAATGAATAAATACTAGTAATAAACAGCACCCTCTGGACCCTAGGGCTTTGCCTCCGTCTCTTGTCACTGAGTTGCTGACTGTCTTTCAGGTGTAAGCTGCCCTGTGGGTCTCTAAACAGTGTGGAGTAGCTTAAAGTGGTGTTAGATGTTCTTGCAGCCATACTGTGCGTTAGGGGCTTCTTTGTTTATAAGCCACTAGCACACCCTGCTCTGAGCTTGGACCTTCCCGTGGTCCCTGCTAGATTTTGTCTTGATATTGTGGAGATGGATTTGAAGTAACTGGTATTGGGTCTGGGCCATCTGGGACCACATCCAAAACAGCAGTAATAGTAGAGTTCAAGACATAGGGGCTGTTGATGGAGGACTTTGGCCGTTCTCTGCCTCTGAGCTTGGCTCAACCTCCCACATCCTAACATGGTGCCTGAGACAGTTTGGATCATGGTTCCTCCCTTCACCACACCCATACCCCCTCTGTCAGACCCTAGCCTTTCCTACAGGGTCCTGTCACACCTGTCTCTTCTTGCAGGTCCCTTCACCGATGTTGTCACCACCAACTTAAAGCTCGGCAACCCAACGGACCGAAATGTGTGCTTTAAAGTGAAGACCACAGCACCGCGCAGGTACTGCGTGCGGCCCAACAGTGGGGTTATTGATGCTGGGGCGTCCATCAATGTGTCGGGTAAGTCTTCAGACCAGAGGACAGGGTGGGCCCTGAAGGCTCCTGAACCAGCAGGCTGGTCAGAGTGGGTGATGAGAGCAGGCCTCCCGCACCACCGCATGCCCCCACGCTCTCAGCAAGGAGCTTGGCTGGCGCCTGTCCTTGGCTTGTGCCCTCCACCTCTCCCTGCCCTGGCAGGCGTAGGCCTCAGTACTTAGCCGGAATTGCAGTGGTCATTCTAGGCTTGGCTTCAGAACAGTGGCTTTTTCTCTCTTGAAATTAAATCTGCCCTTTGGCAATAAATAGAAAAGGGCTAAATAAACTTAATTTTACTTTGTGGGAGAAAGCTAAATAGAGTTATTTTCTTCTTTAGGCTAAATGATTTCTGACATTACTCATGTCATTGCCGAGCGAGGTGTGCTCCTTGGCTTGCAAAATGCTGAGGGAGACAGGCTGAGGAGAAGGGGAGGATATTGAGGGCTGGGGGTTTTTGGGGATCTGAGGGGACGCAATTTCCAAGAGGCTGACTTCTGTAAAACAGGCTGGTTACATCTCCATCCTGAGAACCAGGTCTTAGAACTGAGGAGGTTTGAGTGACGGATAAGAGTTTAAATGTGTTTTAGAAATGAAATAAACTTGTAGCTCATTAGAACTTGTGCAGCTTAGGAGGAGCTGTGGGGGAGTGTTGTCCTTCAGACACGGTGACTCAGTGTCCCTGGCTTCTGCATCATTAGGGGCCAGTACCTGTCTGGCTTTTTCCATGATAGATTTGATTGTGATACATTTGGCTCTTCATTTGACACCTAAAAGAAAATGATTCACCTCTTTGGAAAGATACAAGGTGTTTCATTATCTCAAACTCTTCCTCCTCGCCGCTCATTACTGCACACCCGCCCCAGCTCCCCCGCTGCCGGCTCCCTCTGTGCTCCTTCTTGAGCCCGCAAGACCTGTTCTGAACTCTTTCCCTTTTTCTTTTTTTATGTGTTTGTGGGGGGAGGTGATGTGCATGTGTGTACGCGTTGGCCTGTATGTGGGTACAACCGTGTGAGTACATGCATGTACACATGCATGTAGAGGCCCAAGATTGATGTCAGGAATCATACTTGGTCATTCTCCATCTTATTCTTTTGAAACTAGGTCTCTAATCAAAGCCAGAGTTCTCCAGTATACTGTTCTAGTTAGCCAGCTTGTTCTAGGGATTTCTAGTCTGTCTTTCCGGCTAGAATTAGAGGTGGGCCGTCATATTCACCGACGTTTTACTTGGGATCTGTGGATCCAATCCAGTCCTTTTGCTTGCATGGCATGCTGTTTACTACCACACCAGCTCCTCAGCCCTGCTCTGGACTCTGGAGCAGTCGTGTTGGAAGCCAGCTCTGAGGGCAGGTTCCTTGCGCTGGGCTTGCCCACACCATCCTGTGCCTGCCCTGCCATCTGCCCCTGAGTTGCACCTTCACCTATGGGTTATGCTGTCTCTGGGCCATGAAGTTTGCATATGACCTACCAAATCAAGGTGTGTGTGGTCCATTCTGTCTGGCCTGGAGCTAGCAGTCTGGAAAGGGTGTGGCCAGGGCACAGCCTCTGGATGCTCCTGATCCTTTTGGCTTTCAGGTTTCTGCTGAGACCGTGGGCAGCCGACTACTTTCATCCCATAGTCTTTTTGTGTGCGTACTAGGGATTTAACCAGGGGCTTTTTGTGTATTAGGTAAGTGCTCTACCAAATAGAGATGCATCCAGCTCTGTTCCTTCTTTTAACCATTCGTTCCCTCAGTTTCATTGTCCATATCAGATTTGAAGAAATTTGAGTTATCAGCAGATGGAAATTACCAATTTCCAAAGATGTGGGGGAAGCAGTATGATTTTCTGAATAAAATAGCCTCAGCAGATAGTTGGCTAGTGTAGATGTACCTTCCTGCATTGAGGATAATGGCTCAACTGTGCGCGAAGTAGAGGGAGCCCCGTCTTCCATCTTAGCACTTTAAAGTGACCTGCCTGCCCTTGCTCCGCGGTGCCGGCATGGACAGCAAGGAATCTGATTGTGGATGTGCTCACTGCAGTCACAGTGCTGGGCAGACTGTGTGTCACTGCACTGGTGAGGGACCTGAGGGCTGCTGGGGGTCACTGCACTTCCAGGATTAACTCCTAACTTGGCAAGGCAGCCCAGATGTCTTAGCTAGGCATGCATATCTTGGGCTGTTCTTCAGTCCAGGGGTCTGTCTGTGAAGTGATGTCATGTTGAGTCAGATTCCCAGCTCCTTGAGTGGCAGTGTCCCCAGAGAAGGAGGGTGCCCAGGCAGGATGCCCACTTCAGTGTACACATGTGAGCCACTCAGTGCAGTAAGCTAGCTCTGCTGTTGAGCCCATTGGCTGACCTTTGTTAGTTACCTGGTCCCCATACTGTTGTCACTGAACACAGGAATCTAACACTACACAGAACAGTGCTGGATGCCATGTTAGAGGGGTGTTCCTCCCCAGCCCGGACAGAGCCTGCTTAACTCTGGTGGATATTCACAGTGCCTTTCAGTAGTCAGTTCCTTATTCAATAATTGATCATTTTTTGAAGAATTCATGGTATTTTTCTTCTTCCTTTAACATGTATATATAAGAAGTGGCCTTCAGAATACCTTAAAATCCTACCATCTTTTCTGGGCTTACCACGCAGAAGGCCATAGCACATCTGGAAATTACCAGAGTAGTGCCTTCCTCCACCTTTGAAAACCCCAGGGAGGTGCTAGCTGTTAGAGGAGGTTATAAATCATTCTCAGAGAGACTGGGGGAAAAGGAAGGGAAAGGAAGAAGGGAGGAAGAAGAGCATTGGGAGTGGGGGAAGCAGCAGGGACAGAGGTTTCAGAGGTGCCCACATCTCCACCCACATCTCTGCTGTAGTACCCTGACAGGCAGAGACAGCTACTTGTCAGCCACGCCCTGAGGGTCTGCTTGCCTTTCAGATGAGCCTAATGCTCAGAGGACTGTGCCCAGGTGTTGTCTCTGATCCTGCTCCCCTGGGCTCCCTCCTGCTTCCACCCTCACAGTGGCCCCAGAGACCCTGCTTCTTACCTCTCAAGTCTTTCCTTGGACTCTCTTGTTTCAGTCCCCATCATCTCCAGTGTCATGCCTGTTACAAGGTGCAGGGTGGTGCGCGTGGCCGACATAATCTGTTTGCGTTCACAGCCTACATACCAGATAACAAGGGGTCCCGTGTGCAGCCAGTGTGCACCATCCTGTAGAACTGGGCTCGCGTGCGCCAACCTGGACCTCTGCAGAGATGCAAAGATACAGGTGAAGGGGATGTTGGATTCTCTAGGCCTGGCCTCTCAGGAGGGTAGGATTTTTGGAATTAATGATTTTTTGAGTTCATGTGTATGAAGGAGGAGGGTCTCCCTTTTTCTTCTAGCTTTACAGAATTCAGTCTATTTTCCAAACTGCGTGGTAGAAGAACATTTTTAAGATTGATAATTTCTAAAATGTCTTTGTGGTGAGCTGTTAGTAGTGGTAGCTTTTTTTTTTTTTTTAAACACTGCAGTTTAATAATGAGGGAGTTTTCCATTAATATTCCAAGCCATGTTTGCCAGCGGATACAGCAGGTGAAGTGGTGAAATTATGGGCCCATCAAAAATACTTACGCTTCCTGTAATATGATATTAAGTTTAATATTTTTATAACCTCCACTGAATTCTAATCCCACTGAAGTAGCAGGCAGACTTCCATTTGCAGCTCAGTTCTGCATGTTGCCTGCCTGTTTGTCATGTGACTTAGAAGTGTGGAATACCTGTGGGTTCTGGGAGTCATCAGGGCACAGAGTGCTGTGCAGTCAATTCGCTAAGTGTGCCCTGGAATCAAAATGGGTCAAAGACGACGTGTGCAAGTCTCCAGTGTGCGAACCTGTGTTTCCTGGTGGAATGGAGAGCATCAGGTACAGCCTTCATAACTGATAACCCCTTTCAACAACATCATCGAAGCAGAGGGCCCCCAGTAGAGTCCTGGGGGAGAGCAGACATCTCTCCTAAGAGCTTAGAAGCACTATAACTGGTGCTGCTGCAGTTGAGAATTAATCTTTTGCTGGTTCAGATGGCTGTGGTGCTGGATCAGCTAGCCGCAACTTGTACCCTGTCTTCAAACAAAGAAGCTGGGCATCATCTGTCAAGTGCAGCAAGAGGGGCTGCCACAGGCCTTGGGCATCTTATGTAGCAGCCCTCATTTTGGGGTGCTTTGGAAGGGTCTGAGAAGCATAGCCCTTTGCAATTGCTTCTCACAAATGAAGCTTATTGCTCTCAGACGGAAACAGCTTAATCTCTTTCACCAGATTAGATGAGGTTAAAAAAAAAATAAGAAAAACTTGCCAGCCTAGATTTAGTCTAATTCTGCTCTTAATGACTTACAGAATTTATTGTGATTTTTAGATTTCTAAGAGTCCCATTTCATTTTTCATGATTATGACACAATTTATTTCTTCTTTGTATTTTCTAAGTGCTTGGCCCAGATCCTTGGTTAAGTGTGGCTTAGCTGATTGTACTTTGAGCTCTACAGCATGTCCTGGACACAGCCACAGACTCTGGGTAACAAATGATGCTCCTTTTGCCTGGCTGGTCCTTTCCTTGCAGGCTGTGCACTCAGTTTTGGCCTCAGATCCTATCCTGCTCCCCTTACTGAGTCTCACTTCTGTGTGCTAGTTTCCGCCTTGCATAGGAAGAAGGCTGAGGCTGCAAGAGGCAGTCTTGGGGAAAAAATGCTTGTGACAGTTTTTGGCAGACCAAGAAGGACTGCCCATGAGCACCTTGAGAGCAGGTGGGAGAGAGCTGGCAAGTCCCCATGGACCAGGATCTGTGTGCTTCAGCTGGGATCCCAGGGGACTGACTTGCCGTCTGGATGAGATTGCACAGGATGGAGTGATATGGAGCCCTGAAGAGTTCCATACTCAGTCACAGGTAGAGGCACACTGAGAAAGGTTTTGGGCAAAGAGGTGAGCACAGGTGTTTGTCCACACAGCCTGCCCTACACCTCATCTTCTGTCCATCCTAGAGAAAGGGCAAGGGTGTGTGCAGGCCTCTGTACAGATAATGGAGCAGCTGCAAGGGGCTCGTTGTATGTCACAGAGGCAACCCAGCCACAGCAACCTAGGATAGGCCAAGTTAATCATTCACTTGTTAGGCCCAGGGAAGAAGTTAGGATTTCAGCATTTTGAGAATCCTACAGTCAACTAGGACTTAGAGCGACTTTGTTTTGAGCTGGAATTCATGACCCTTCTTTGTGGTGACTGTAATCTGCATGACTGATCAGGAGATCTAGTTGGGATTCATGTTTGTCTGTGGTTAATTTCAGAAGAGAGGAGTGGTGATCACGTAGTTGTAGCGTGGTGTGCACGAGATGGCAGGACATGGGGACATGAGGAGAAAGAGCAGAGAAGAAAGCTAGCCCCATGAAGGAGGAAGATCTCTTCCCTTAGGCGTCCCTGCAGATTTCTAGCTATGCAGTTCACCTGCATGTTATTGATAAATCACTATCAGCTCGGCAGGAGAGTTCACACCAACACCAAAGGCCTAAGGGAACTGACCATACCATGTCCACTTAACAGCTTGAGAGAGGGACAATCCTTACTTGCCAGACCAGCATGTCTCATCAAATACACAGAAGGATGCCTCCTTTCTCAAACAGTTCCTCCATTTTATTTCCCTGCCTAGGGACTAGTCCCACCTACCATGGGCCTGGCCTTTTCCATCAACTAACAATCACTGCAGGTTCCCTCTGGGCTTAATTCAACTATTAATTCTGTACAAATGTGCCCAGGGCTCAACCTCTCAACCATCAAGTTGACACCTGTATCTACTATGACAAAGTATGGAAAGAAAATAGCTACAGCCCACCAGCCCTTGGAAAAGTCTGCTGAGTAACACTGTCCTGGGCTTTGTCTTCTGGGGCGAAACGGCCACTTCTGAAGGAGTCTGTCTGTGGCTCTGACAGTTCACCTGACTGCAGCAATGAACAGGCCTGGAGCTTCCAGCTGCCACTGGAAGAGAAATGAGTATTTGCCGCTCCCCTGACTGGGAGAGCATTGCTTCAGCTGGTCAGTCTCTCAGGCCTGGCAGATTCTTAACAAATTTCCTGGCAATTCTGGTGTACCAGAACTGACTGTGTCCCTTAAAGGGCTATTGGTGTGTGTGATGTGTGGGAATCTGAATAGGGTGAGGGAAAGCTGCAGCAGTGACAAGGAGGCTTTGGGGACGCGCATGGGACTACATGGCTTCATGCACACCTGTTGGTCTAGAGGAGAGCTTGCTTATGGGAAAGACAGGAGGCCTGGAGGACCAGGTCGTGAGTGAACCGATTACCTTTTGCCTGTACAGAAAATAGCTGCTGTTACAGGAGGCTATGTTCTGAGTGACATGTGTACAGAGTGCTCAGGGTCTTGGAGGGGTGGTATGGGCAAATTAGAGTGGGCAAGAAGCTAAGTAAAGGTTCCAAGAACCTCTGGTTGGGAGAAATACTGCTGACTCAGTGGGAGTTTGAGAATGTGGAGAGATGCTTCCAAGATAAAAGTAGTATGTGCTCCTTGGTCTTCTGTTCATGGGCTCTGTTTCCACTGCGATGCATGGTATCACAGGGATCTGTGGCTGGCCTGGATTCCTGGAAGCAACTTTAGCCTGCATTTAATTGTGTTCATTCTCCAAGCCAGTGCGGGTTTTAAGTAGATGTGTTCTGATTTCTTTTCTTCTGAAGGAGTCTGATCTTGCTGATCTAGTGTCTCATGGCTCCGAAGGTGCTTGGTGAACAGGATCCTGCTCTGGCGTCTGCCTACAGCAGCAGGCCTTGTGTCCAAAGCCTGGTGGGCAAGGAGTGACTGACGCCAGGTCGTCTCCTGGGAACAGGCTGTTTTAATGTCCTGGCAGCAGATGCAGCCTCAAAGTGGGAGGGAAGGTTCACTTAAGAAGGTTTTATCATCAGTGGCTCTGGTATTTAAATGAAATAAATTAAGTTAATGGGAGCTCTTTTATAGCCTGTCATGGAAAAAATACATAATTTGTGCCACAATTGCCATGAACCAGCGAAGAACACTCCTCCAGTTGTATTCTCTGTAAGGTTGCAACTGGAGCAGAATTTGACACACGCTAACAACAGCTGAGAATAGGACTTTGGTGTGAGCAGGGGCTGTGTTAGGATGAGGCATTGAGGTCTCCTGAAGGTCTGGTTAGCATCCTGCTGGTGGGTGGCCGCCTCACCTCACTCTAGCTCCCTGACTTGGGAGTCAAGTGAAGAAGAGCCAGTGGGAAACAAGTGGCTTCTCCACTTGATGCTGTTGGAGAAAGCAGATGCAGAGGCGATGGGTTTCGTTTTTGGCTAAAAGGCCTCCCCTGGTCAGCCCCCTCAGGGCACTGGGGTGCAGAATGGTGCTCCCAGAATGCGAGTGGCTGCAGGAGCACCTTTGCTCTGTGTGTTGGCACTCACCTGCCTGCCCTTCTCCAGGGTCTGTACCATGGTGACTGGGCAGATGGGGGCCTGAAGGCAGGGCTTCGCTGGACACTGGAGCATGATCTTGTCCAGAGGGACATAGGGAACACAACTTCCCCCATCCCGTTCTGGGGTCAGCTGCAGACCCTGCCTGAGCTTGCCTATCCTGAAGGTCCCAGCATGGCTTGTATTGGGCCCTTGTTTTTGACACTCACCTGTCCCAAGAGGGATGCCTTTAGCCACCATCCAGATTGCTTTTCTCCACAGAGAGCCTACTGGACAGCTTGTTTGTAACCGTGTTCTTAATTGATAGTCTCTGAACCCCTTGTATTTCAGGAAATTGATGACTCCAAAGAGTATTTTGGTTTTTTGGGTTGTATTGATACTTGATTAGAAATTAAGCAGAGAAATGGAAAAAGTCCCTTAAAAATTATAATCAGGGCTGGGGCAATGGCTTAGTAGTGAAGCACTTTATCACACAAACAGTAGAATTGGAGTTCAGGTCCCCTGTAAAACTCTGGGTGGGTGTGGCAGCTCCAGTCCTGGAAGAGGGAGCCTGAGAATCCCCAGACATGCTGGCTAGCCAGACCAGCCTATCAAGAAACTTTGGGTTTGATTAGAGACACTATCTCAAAAGAATAAGGTGGAAAAGCAATTGAGGATGAGTCACAATATCAACCTTGAGTATCTCCACATGTGCAGGTATACATACTCTCATATACATGCAGACATGCACATATATACACACCACACCACATGAAAATAGAAAAAAGTTATCAATCATGTTAGCAGTAACATTTTTTTTTTTATTTATTCAATTGTGCATGTGTGCGTGTGTGCGTGTGCGTGTGTGTGTGTGTGTGTGTGTGTGTGTGTGTGTGTGTGTGTGTGTGTGTGTGTGTAGAACCACGGGCGAATTCGGAAACCACCATGGACCGTCTCCATCTCCTTGTTTACTCTGCCGGGGGCTTCACAGGCTCCGCCCTACCAGGACCAGAAACGCAGGCCGCCCCCGTTTCTGCCTGGCGTCTATACGTGGGGTCTAGGATCTGAACTCAGGACCTTCTGCCTGCAAGGCAGAGGCTTAACCCCTGAGCCACCTCTCCAGCCCCAGCAGTAACATTTTTAATGAAACTTTTCAAAAAAAATTAGCAGAAAGGGACAGTAGAGAGGCTTAAGAGTTAAAAGTTGCCTCAAAAGCAAAAACACCTGAGTTTGAATTTTATACTCCATGTAAAAATGCTGAAGGGAAATGGCAGCAGTCTGCACTTCTGGCCCTGGAAGGCCGAGATTGGGAAACCCCAGAGCAAAGCAATCCAAGATGATTCCTGAAGTCACCCTTGGACCTCCACAGGCACATACAGTGCTCTCTACACAAAAGTCCCCCACAAATCATTGCATAAGAGGGGGGAAAAAAGCAGAAAGCTGGCAAAATGGCTCAGTGGGTAAAGATGCTGCCATGCAAACCTGACAACCTGAGTTTGATCCCTGGAACTTACAGGGCAGAAGGAGAGAACCATCTGCCTAAAGTATTCTCTCACCTCCACTTGTGTGTGCCTGCATGTGTACCCACCATACATACAGTAATAATAAATACAAATGAAAAAGAAGACTGGCATTACCGACAGGTTTTTTTTTTTTCTTCCTCAAGTTTCTTTGTCTTTTGACATCTCAAGTATCGATAGACTGGATTTACATTCAGTCTCTTTGATGTGTCGTGGTGGTGATCATGTTCGCACAGATATGAAGCTTAATGGCTTTTTTAGATTACTCTGGACACTGATACTGTAGCCAAACGTGACAAGTTGTGTTTCCTCTTTTGTTTTTTGCAGTGCAAAGGATTATGCTCAGGTGTGTGCATGCTGGCTACATCTGGCCTGTGCTTCCTATTCTCTGCTGCAGCACATGCACCATTTCCTTTTCCTTGTCTTGTGTCTGTTCTCAGGACTGTGTCCTTTGCTGGGTTTCGGTGGAGGTTGGGACCAGCACCAGCAGGTCTCAATTGGGGGGCTTCTCCACCAAGTTGTGAACACAACTCACACAGTAATGGAGCTTCAGTTCACACCATGTGGGGAACACATCTGTGCTGAGACCCCTGCTGCAGAAGCATCTTAGCATACCTGGGCGAGGTTTGAGCTCATGCACTGAGTGGGCAGTGTGTGCCCAAAGCCCCATTTGGATAAACATTGTTCTTTTCTCTGTTCTCTTAGCAACAAGACCTGGGAGAAACAGCACTTTTCCAGGTGTGAACTGGCTTAGAAGTCATATCTCACTCACATTCATGTCTGTCTGTTCAGTGATAGTGCACATGGGTCATTTTGTAAGACGTTGGTCAGGAGTGCTATGTGGATCTTCCAAATGTTGAGATGGTCCATCGTTCATCCTCTTCACTGTCCTGCTCTCTCCTGGCAAGAGTCTCTGATTATTGGGAAGCTGGCATGCTTGGTGGCAGTTACAAAGTTTTCCATGGTTGAAATTTTTTGTTTTTGAAACAGAATCTCATCCTATAGCCCAGTTTGCCTCAAACTTGCAGCCATCCATTTGTGTCAGCTTCAGCTCTTGGTGTTGTAGACGTTAGCTACCAGGCTGTAATTCCTGCTGAAAAGCCTGAGTTCATCGCTGGGAACAGGTACCATATGCTTTTTGCCACAGAGTGACAGGTGTATTTTATTGCCGGGCAAGAGAAGGTCTGCCACATACCAGGCTTTGAAAACCTGAGATTTGTGAGAAGCCCATGGGGCCTATCCAGCTATGGCTGTTAGAACTGGAGACCAGTGTCCTCAGACTGGGAAAGGTGTCACTCTGACGAACAGGGAGAAGACCCAGATTTCACTGCACACTCGGGTGCAGCTGTTCTGGGTTCTGCCTGGGGACTTGACATGGGAAGCAGAAGGCCAAGGGCAGGAGTCCTGGCTGGAATCAGTCTTGCTCTTCCCAGCTTTACTGCTCCGTGGCATTGTGACCTTCACAGGTATAGTTAGTATTCAGTGCTGCTGTGAGAAACACTCAAGCACAAGCAACTTTTTTTTTCTTTTTTGCTCATACAAACATAATAGGAATCCCTATCCCCTCTCTCCCTCCACTCCTCCCTGTACCTCCCTGTTCTCTCCCCACTTTGTCCCTTCCTTTCCCCCCTCCCTCCCTTTCTCCCAGTGCGCCCCCCCCCCAAGCATCCTTTAATGAGTATATCAAACTTTCCTCTGGGTCCTCCTCTCTGATGAGGTGTAAGGACTCAGTGGCATTTCCTAGAACTCTTTCTTGTGTTCCCCTTAAGTATAGGAATACTATTGTGATTGTTAATCCCTTGCTTCTAAGGATCTTAGTGCCTTTAGTCCATGCTAGACTTTGAGGGGTCAACACAAGCCACTTAAAGGGAGATTTATTTGGCTTACAATTCTAGAGGGGAGATACAGTCCATTATGGTAGAAAAGACATTATGGGCAGGAGGCTCAGGTTACATCCATCATAGAGACCAAGAGAGAGCTCTCTCTGCAAACTGCAAGAGCAGACTCACTAGGGGGGAAGTAGGGCAGGACTAACTGACCTCAAGGCCCACTCCCTGTGATGGACTTTCCTTTAGCAAGGCTTCTAAAGGTGCCATGAACTTTCCAAACATGAACTAAGTGTTTGGACACATGAGCCTGCAGGGGATAATTTATATTCAAGCCATGACATCACTACTCTGACCCTCAAAGGCTCATGATCACCTCCCTCATGATGCAAACCACACTCAGTCCAACTTTGAAAGTCTCAGCACAGTCCAAAAATTCAAAGCCACCTGTAAATCAAAAGACAAATTACACATTTCCAACATACAGTGGCACGGAATAAACATTTCCATTCGAAAAGGTAGGAATGGGGCATATCCAGGAAAGATTGGTCCATAACAGAATTGAAACCAGCAGACAGACTCCAGGTCTTTTATCTCCAAATCCGGCAGGTGAAATTTTTAATGAAACCATCTCAGTTCTAAAGGGCTTTGGTTCTACCCCTCCAATGCAGCTGTCCGCAGACCACATCACTTTCTTGGGCTATCCATCCTTCCGTGATGGACAGCTTTCTTTGGCAGATGTCCTGTGTTGGCCCTGGCCTCTCTAACATCTTCATTTCTCAACAGTAAACCAAGCTTTAACTCCACAGCACAAATTGCCCTTTTGAGTCTCTATGTTGGTTTCAAATCCTGCTACACACAGCCTGAATTCAGCTGCTCTCTGAAACCTTGAAGGAGGGATCCACATCCTCCTCACTCTTGCATCTTTAATTCCTCCAAAACCAGCATCACGTGGACGGTATTGCTAGGTTCTGTTATAGCCTTGGGCTGGAGAGTGGCCCCCTTGACTCACAGCTGACTCAGCTTCTCTATACTGAAGGTAGTCAGAATCGCTTCTGGGCCTTTGCTTTCTTTAGAGGAGTGGAACATTCCTTTGGAGCTCTGACTTTCAGCTCCTCCCTTCCAAAAGAATTTGTATTCTTATGGGTGGGGCCTTTCCTGAGGATCTTGTCCTCAGGGTGCAGCCTCTTCAATTTTCCAAATTGAGAGTGGGTTTTGATTTACTCCTGAAACTGATATCTTTAGCAGTAAACCAGCATTTTGCTGTCTTGCAACCTCTTTTAGTTTGTTGTCACACTTTCCATCTCTTTCTGTGATTCCTTTCTCTCTCTTTTTTTAACCATAATTCTAAACAAGAGTACTAAAAAGTAGCTATCCTACACTCTTAGGACTGCATTGCTTCCAATGCCAAGCACTCCTGGTTAACTTTAGGCAAGCTATCAGGTCGCAGGCAAATCGTGATCAAACTCTGCCAATATATCACTCCATTTGTTCCTTTCCCAGTATGGTTTCTGTTCCCCTCTGGGTTCTTCTTCCAAAGGTGCCACCTAACCTTCCCAAACATCAACCAAGGATTCAAACCATGATAGTGAACTAGGTCATTTTGTGGAGCCCCAGGTTCTTATGTGTCCTCTAGCAACAGTTACTGTCTGTTACCTGCTTTAGGGGGTTAGGTATATGGGGCTTTACTGAAAAGTTCTGGGAAACATAAGTGGGTGCCCTGCAGAAATGACTGTGGAAAGCTCTGTTGCGGGGAGAACAGCACTCTCTGGGCTGCAGGTCAGCCTTTGTTCCTTTGCATCAAGAGCAGAAGCCACACTGCAGACTCCTGGGCCGGAGTGTGGGCCTGAGCTTGAGAAGCAGGCTTGCCGCTGTCTGAAGAATGACATCAAGATAACCCCCTGCTCCATAGTACCTGCTTCCAGGAGTCAGTGAGATGAGAGAGATTAGAGAGCAGAGCTCAGTTCCATGCGTCAGCACTGGGTCTGTGTTGTCTCTGGGTCTCCAACAAATGGCCCCTTTCAGAGCGGTTACCACGTGAAGGGTCAGCCTGGTATGCCTGGTCCCAGAAGCAAATCAGAGTGGAAGATGCCTCCTTCAGCAGCAGGATTTCTGTCCACAGGGTCCTTAATGAACTCCCTCAAGGTTTTGGGTGCATGTGGGGGGGGGCAGGAATTGGAAGGCTTTTCCCCCCACTGTAGAACATCCTGCTAATAAGACTTCTCCATCATTCTATTAGCAATCACATTCCAGGCTGAACCTCGATTAGCTTGGTGGGAACTGGGCAGGGAGAAGATTCTCAGTGTTCCTGAAAAGCTCATTTGGCATCTTTCTCAAGCATGCATATCTGGTGTTTTCCCCACTTACACCTTCAATATGGGCTATGCAGACAGTCAGGGTGTCTCTGCAGGCATATAAGACCAGGCAGGACAGTGGAACCAGACCTGAGTGTCCCAAGCCCTGTGTCTAGCTCGGCTGCACTGCATCAGGCTGTGGGTGGTCCCTAGCCATAGTGCCTCAGCTGGTGATCTGCAGAAGGGAATGTCAACCCAGGGCCCAGGGTGTCATAAGGCCCAGATGGGAGAGTTGGGGCACCCTGGCCCCATGGCACAAGCTTTGGAGTGGCGCATGACACTGATGACCAAGTTCTAACCTTCCTAATGAAATTTTTTCTTTCTCAGTGATGTTACAGCCTTTCGATTATGACCCCAATGAGAAAAGCAAGCACAAGTTTATGGTGCAGTCTATGTTTGCTCCGCCCGACACGTCAGATATGGAGGCGGTAGTAAGTACGACCCTTCTTCTTCCCAGGTGCATGCAGTCTGCAGGGGAACCATGCTTGCCAGGGGCTGTCCTGCTGCTACGGCTTTCTTAACTTGGGTGAGCATTGGCACGTGTGACGCGCCTGTTCTTCTGACCTTGTAAATGACTCGCCTCAGCAGTTCTCTGCTCTCACAGGCTGCCCCTTGCCCTTCTGCCCACTTGAGAAAGAGCATTTTGTGCTAGGTGTGTCTGACTCTGTCTACATCCAGAACAATGTAGGAGTGTTGAGTACCAAAACAGCCTTCCTTTCCCACACACACTTTTATCTTTTTTAAGCATGATTTTCAGCAGCGCTGAGGATCCTAGCCAGAGTTGTGCTCACTTAAGGCAGGAGCTTTGCCTCTGAGCCAGATTTTTTTCCTAACCTTAGATCCATTCACACATACGCCACATCAGTACATGTTTAGCAGTGTCTCTAATTTTGCTAAAATTAAGATGGTAGTTTTTTAAAAAACTGATCGGCAATTAAATTGTTGATATTTCTGGAAAAAGAGATTTTATTGGAAATTTTTGCAGAGAAGGCTTTTCACATGTATGAATGGATCCATGCACATTTGGGCTGCTTGAGTTTGAGGACCATGAGGCATGCTCACAGGCACAGCTTCAGCAGTACAGGGCGTGCTTCTCACAAGTCTCCTCTGACCACCTCGATGCTCTAGCCAGTCAGAGAAGGGGGCCATCTAGGATGGCCTTTTTCTTGTAGCTGGGAGAGAAGCTGCTGCTGTCACTCATGTCTCCTGGCAAAAAGGAGGGCAGCATGGGGCTTTTTGAGATGAGAGCGGTCTTGTCATCTGTCTTGCTTACTGGCCCGCACTTATGCCTCGTAGCTGCATTGACGGGGCCCGCTGTGCCTGGCTTTGGCTGCTCAGTGCAGCAAAAAGGCAAGCGTTTGGCTTCCTTGGTTTTGAAGTTGATTTCTGTCCAGTGACATGGCCTTGAGCAAGTTTTCCTGACAGTGCTGAGGATTTGGTCACTTCTGGCTTTGCAGCCAGAACAGTGTAGCCCCGGCCTTATGCGGACACATATGTCCTGGCAGTTGAGGCCGGCGCCCACTGTCTCAAGGTTTGTTTTCACAGCAGCCACAGACGGTCCTGCAAATGCACTTTGTAGAAAGTTGTGGAAATGGCTTGGTGACTGAGAGCCCAGCCATTCCCTGGTGCTCAGATGTTTTCTTGCTTTGGCAGTTAGAGAGGGGAGGCCAGAGCAGTGCTGTGTGCCTTCCCTCGGTTTGCCCCTTTTACCAGCTGCTTGCTGGCGGAGGTGGTGGCACGAGGCTCAGAGCACATCTTTTCCAGAGCTACAGTACTGTTGCCCAGTATCGAAGGCAAAGCTCCAACTCAGCGTTTTCTCACCATTCCAGGAAATCACCTTTATTGACCTTATTGCCTGAAGATTGAATTTTTTGGCAAGAACACTACACATGTTGTGATGCACGTGTCCGCCAGGCATTCAGTGCTGGCTTGTCTTCTATGGACGGTGCCGTTTGATTCCTTGGCTCAAATGGCATTGAAACCCATCTGCCCTGTAGGGTTGTAGGTAATCTGTGAAGGTCTTGCTCACTGGCATTCTGTCGCCAGCATGGAGCGCCCAGCAGTGGCCCTTGCCTGACTCTTTGAGATGCACGCAGGCAGTGCATCCTGGGGTGCTGTACTGAGGCACAGACTGCAGGTCCACTGTGGAGTAGAGTGCTTGGGTACTATCAGCGAGCTGTTTGCTCACCGTCTGCCGTAGTTGGGGTGGCAGTCCTCTAGGCCATGTGCTTACACTGTTTTCCTGGTCTGGGTTCTTGGCTTGTTATGCGCTCGTGTGGTGGGGTAGAAGGAGAATCTCCTTCTGACTTGTAACTTTGCTGCTCTGCTCTGCTGGTTTGCTGTGCTTACCTCTGTATCCTCCACTGTGTACTTGGGGGTCGCTGTCCCGGAACATCCCTCCTCAGTGGGTGGGGCAGCAGCATGGTGGGTGGATATACCTATTGAGATAGGCAAAGTGGTTCTAAGCTCCTCGCTCCTGGGTTCTATAGGGAGCATGTGCCTTGTTCTCTTTCTTAAGGAGAGCCAGAGTAACCTTTTGGGAACAGTTCATGTCCCATTTTGCCACAGAGGAGCAATGGGGGAATCGGGGCTGCTCTGGGAGGGTTCGCTGAGTATGAGGAGCATCAGATGCTGAATCTCAGCCAACTTAGGTTCTTTATTTTCTATACATCAGAGTTTTCTCATTAGAGAATATTTTTTCTGAAATTGTCAGTTATAGGAGGAATATTATTCTTACATCAGCTTTATAATATCCTGATTATTAAATTTAAATTGTTTTAGTGGAAGGAGGCAAAACCAGAAGACCTTATGGATTCAAAACTTAGATGTGTGTTTGAGTTGCCAGCAGAAAGTGACAAGCCAGTAAGTATGTCTGTGGTTACGGTGATTGGGTGTTGCAAGCTGGTGCTTATCTGCATGCGTCTCCTGCAAAACCAAGATCGAAGGTGGCAAATCATTTTCCTCCTTCTGATGTGCGAAGAAAAAAGAAGCTGAAGTCAGCAAATAAGAGGCCTTCATGAAACCCGCCTGGGAAAGCCTTGCAGAAAACAACTCATTGAAACAATTTTTCCCTTGAAAAGTGCAACCTGTTGACTCTTGGGATGTCAAAAATCCGGAAGAGCTTCTTTGTTGGCAAAGCTGAACAGTGGGTGAGACCAGAACAGAGTAATTTGCCCTTATGGTGCTGCTTGGACAGGTGGGAAATGTGCAGAACTCCGTCAGTCCTTCCTGTCGGCCCCCTCTGCCCACCTCTCCCTGCCAGCTTCTACAGCTCTGCTTCTAAAAGAGGGTTTTCCTCCCTTGGTACGGTTAGCATCTGCTTGGGCCACTCTGTTCAGCTGGGGCACTGTGCATTGTGGGGTGCTGAGGAGCAGCCTGGCCCCTAGATAGCAGCAGTCTCTCCGTATGACTGAAAGTGTCTCTTCCAGACAGTGCTGCCCTTCACCCCCTTTGGAGTCAGGACACAGATGTCTTCCATCTACTTCCTTCCCTTTGTGCCAAGCTCGTCCTGGCCCACACTGGGACCAGTGCACGGAAGGAAAGAGTACCAGAAAGATCGATGTATACTTCCCCTCAAACCGGTCCAGTAGTGTTAAAAATGATGATGATAATGAAAGTCACACCCACTCCAAAGCCACCCTAGCCACTAGAAGCCAGAGTTAGAAATGGAAGTGCTCTGACATATTTGTTCACATGATCCTAATGATCTCTAATAATGTTGTCAAGTCAAGTCAAAATTATGTAGTTTACTTATGCTCTGTAATCCACTGCTTTTCTCCTCTCTTGGGAAAATTAGCCTGGAAACAGGGAGCCCTGGATTTAGACCGCAGCTTCCCAAGAGGGCATGAGCCATGGCTTTTCAGGTCTCTTCTTCCATGGGAAGTGAAGGGTAGAGCTGGATGCTTGGGCTGCTGCCCAGAACCCCAGGCAAGCATCCTGAGTGCTTCTGCGCCCTGGACTAGTCGTCTATATAGGGGTATGGGGAGCACGAGGTCTCCCCAAACTGAAGCATTGCCACCTCCCAACTTGTTCTCCCACCTCAGCTTCTGACTGAAGTTGATGAAATGATTGTCTTGTGGCCCTCTCCAGACCACCCACCACCCTTAGCCAGCCACGCTTGGAGTCTTGGCTCTCCTTGCAGACAGTAATTTATAGCTAATCATCTGTGAGCTTTCACAGTTACAGTGTGCTAATTGTTGCATGGCAGGAATTTGATAGTCCGCTATGCACAACCCATGTTCTTCCTTCAGAGTGGCTGCCTTGGCCCAGCTTCTCATTTGCCCCTGTTCCTAATCGCTGGGGCCCAGGAAATATTAGATAAAGTGATCCCTGTGAAAGCAACCGTGACAGTTTGTGGTGTGAGTGGAATGCTGCCTTGTGTGGTGCTGAGAGCTGCTTTACGTAAACTGATGCTTCGTTACACTGTCGCTGACCCTGACTTGCCTTTGTTTCTGAACAGCACGAAGCAGAAATTAACAAAATCACAGTCACAAGTGCAACCAAGACAGAGGCTCCCTCACTAGCCAGGTCCCTGCCAGCGTCCCTGGACGACGCGGAAGTGAAGAAGGTGGTGGAAGAGTGCAAGCGGCTGCAGGGCGAAGTGCAGCGGCTGCGTGAGGAGAGCCGGCAGCTCAAGGTGATGCCCGTGGGCCCGCGTGCTGGGTATGCTGGGCACCAAGAGAAAGGCTTCCAGGGCCCGCATCAAGTTTTCAGAAGGGACCTTGAACCCAACCGAAATTAACCACTGTCCAGCCACTTACGCTCTTGTTCATGTAACATCAAAGCCACTCCCACCTCTAGTGTGCGGATGAAAAGTGGTGGCAGTGACTCTGGAGGTGCCTTCCAGAGCCTGTTCTCTAGTCATCTCTGCGTGGTTAAGTAGGCAGGCAGTCGAGGCTCATCGTGTTGGTGCAGTGATGAGATGGGTGTGCGGCGCCAGCTCAGTGAGGCTGGGTGCAGACCCAGAAGAGAAACCAAGGCAGCAGCTCCGGACTGGGCACCTGTTGGATTGCAGCCTGTGGTGTTGTGCACACAGTTCTAGTCATGGTTTTGCCAGGCACTCAGTCTGGTGTCTCCCAGGCCTGTGTGGGCTGAGCAACGCTGGCTCCTTCCAGCTGAGCAGTAGGCATCTGTTCTGATGTGGCATTGAAGAGGGCACAGCCATAGGCCAGTGTGTGTGTGAAAGAGGGTTCTCTGAATGAACATCTCTGTGGGAACTTGATTGACAGCTTGAAAATTATAACATGACCATGCTACCTGGGGGTGTGCGGGAAAAGCCCCTTCTTCACCTCTGGTTTTGGTTGCGCATGAAGCACCTTTATGCTTGGCTCTGAGCTGAGCTAGCAAGAGAGAGACAATTTGGAAGTGGTCTCCGTGTCTGCTTTGAGGAGACTCATCTCTGAGCATGTTTCTCCTCAGAAACAGTTCTGTGGCTGCTGTAGTGCAGGACCAGCTTTAAACCCCATAAAGTAAGTGCTGTTCTGTACTAGGAGCAGGCTGACAACCTGTCTTGACACAAGATTCTTCCTCCTGCCAGACACTGGTTTTCTTGTGTAGTGAGACCCACATGTGCCTGGCATTGTGGGCTCAGTGGAGCAGCCTGCCCTGGGGCTCCCTGCTACAGGGCTGAGGGAGAGATGGAAAGGCCAGTGGTTATAGACTAGGTATTCAAGTTCCCTGCCACAGGTTCTCTGCCGCTGGGCCCAGGCACTTGGGGGTCTTGAAAGAAGCAAAGGAAGAGGACTGGAGGTGTCAGTGTGTAGGAGGCCTGAAGATATGTAAATGGGGAGCCAGTTTTAGGTCTGGTGCTGACCCTGGGCAGGAGCTTGGGAAGGAGTCCACAGATGTTCATGTGGGCCGTAGAAGGGAGGCAGAAGTTCTCATCTCTTACCATCCAGGGGAGAAGTAGTGGGAAGCAGTCAGGTGTATGTACTTGTAGAAGACAGACATCCCTCCGTTAGGGAGAAAGTCTTTGAGGTGGGCCCAGAAAGACCTGTTATTTTTAATATTCTGAATGCCATTTGATCCTGTACTTTACCTGCACCTAACTCCTCAAGGACCAACTCCACAAAGTTTTTGCATGTGGAAGTGTGAGGTCTCCCGCCATGTAGTGTCTTCTGATTTGTGTCTTGGGAGGCACCTGCGATTTCAGACCCCATCCACGACCCATGAAGCTTGTGCGTTCTGAGCAGGAGAGAGGGATCCGAGACGGAGCCAGAGAGGTGGTACGGGGCACAGGGTGTGAGAAGCAGTGTTGGATTCAGGTTGGCATGAGACAGTCGGCAGCTGTGGGCCCAGCAGCTCCCCTGAGGCTTCAGAGCCCACCTTTCGCTCAGTGGCTGGAGGCGTGTCTGAGCTGTGGGCTGTCTTTGACATGTGTGTTTGCTCCTCTAGGAAGAAGACGGGCTTCGGATGAGGAAGACCGTGCAGAGCAACAGCCCCATCGCGGCGCTAGCAGCCCCCGGGAAGGAGGAAGGCCTGAGCACGCGCCTGCTGGCTCTGGTGGTTCTGTTCTTCATCGTCGGGGTCATTGTGGGGAAGATCGCCTTGTAGGGGCTGCATGCGAGGATGGCCGGTTGGATTGATGGATCCACATCATGGGATTTAAACTTCTCATAACCATGCGTAAAAAGAAATTAATGTATGATGACATCTCACAGGTCTTGCCTTTAAATTACCCCTCCCCACACACAAATGCACACACAGATATAGCATAATATAGCGATCTCGTAGAAAGTTAAAGATGCACAGTGAATGGATGGGGAAGAATGATCTCTGTGAGCCGAAGGGCTCCGTGCCCAGTGCTTCAGCAGCAATGTGGCGCCCCGTTAACCACGGTGGGCCTGGGCACGTGCTGGATCGCAAGACACTCTTCCTCGCCTGCTGGGGCTGGCTCATGGGAGCCCAGCGGGAGCCGTGTGCTGCCTGCTCCCACCAGGCGGCTCTCCCAGGTCTGCGCTTCTGCTCAAACCATCAGTTCCTTGGAACTGCAGCGCAGCGCGGCCAACATAGAAAGCTCTGTGGTGGCTGCATGTCGCCTGCCCCTTGGTCATGAGCGCATGTGTGGACTGACCCAGAGCGCTTGGAAATCAAAGTCTATGCTTTGCTCTCGTAAGGGACCAAGCTCATTCCTGTGGTTCGTGTAGTAAAGCTGAGCTGTCACCAGACTTGTCCAGTGCATACTTCACTTATTTAACGTGTTCATCTCGTGTTCTTGTCACAAGAGTACGATCAGCGCTGCAGCCTACACGTTGGTCACCAGGCTCCAGAACGCCAGTGTCTCTGGAGGTTCTGAGTGTGGGAAGGGGCTGGCTGGCTGTTGGAGAACAGCTGCTAGGAAGTGTTTTCTGCCTCAGTGAGGAACAGCTGGCCTGGAGGGACCTTCTCTTTTGTGACTCTGGACTGCTGGGTCTTCTAGATTGTCCATCTACCACTCAGCCACCTTTCACCCGTCCAGAACACAGACCCAGGGTCTGCCCTGCCCTCTTTGGGATGGACAGTCAGCTGCAGGGGTGAGGGACACAGTGGGGTGGGGCAGGGTGGGAGGACTCCTCGCCCATCTATCTACTGGGAATGGAGAGTCTTGACTGTGAATGAATTTCATGCCGTGAAAGACCAATCCAATTCTGTTCAGCTATGTAGCATCTTAAAAAGAAGACATATAAATAAAGCCCAAAATTAAGAGTTCTTTCTGTCATTTTGTCACATTTGCTATGTGGGTGGAATTATTACTATTAATCATGATTAGTTTTCTATGGAAGGATGATTTTAGAATGAGTCTCAGTGAGAAATACATGCTTAGTTTTGGATCTGAACACACATCTGTGTGTGTCACTGTTGTTTCTTTTGCGGCTTTAACAGTATGAAGATAAAACTGCTGCCGTCTCAGTCCTTGCCCGTCTGTAGCCTCATTGAAGTGGAATCTCAATGCAGACTGGCAGCTGATGGGCATATATCATCCCTGTGCAGGCCTGGGTCTGACAGAGGTTCATTGAAAAGAAGACTGCCCTTAGATGTCTCAGTACTCGAGGGCTTGGCTCTGGCCATTGGGGCCCCAGGGCTGGTGAAGCCAGGAGGCTGGTTGGCCTGAATAAGTAGCTTTGTATCTGAGAAGTCTGTCGTAAATCCCAGGTCTGGGGAATTCCAGAAGTCCTGCTTCCCCCACGCCTCTTCTTCCAAATGAAATGAGCGTGCGGATGGGGAAGGAAGGGCACCCCCAAACTGAGGCTGAAGCATTATGAGACCTGGGCACCCAAAGGAAGGAAGGAGCTAGGAAGACACCCCCCCACTCCCCCGCCACCTGCTTTTAGTGAGATTTCTAAAGTCCTTCCTGTGCCTGAACAGAGGGCCTTCACCTGGCCCTAGGGTTTCTCCAGAGCAGGGGTCTGCAGGCTGCTAGGAGTCCATGCTGGGTTCTAAGAGAATGCTTCCCAAGAGCAGTTGTTGCTGGGGAGGCTGCACGGGCTCTGGTGGATATCAGGTGGTTGCGTTGTGTGCTCAGAGGTGTCTAATCCATGAGGTACAGACATTGCTGTTGCAGAAGAATTTGATGGTGCCATGAGGCCTCTCCAGTCCTTGCAAGTCTTCCTTCCCACACAGAGACTAGGACTTGCGTAATGTGTTGTAGAAGAAGCCCACAAGGAGTACAGCAAGGTTGTGGTGGAGGATGGGTTATGGTTTATGTCATTTCTGTCCAGTCAAGAATGTTCCAGAAGGGTGGGGCTAGAGAGATGACCCAGGAGTCAAGACCCCCTCACAAGCAGAAGGACCTAAGTTCAGATCCCAGGTCCCATGTAAAACATCAGGCAGAATTGGTGGTGGCCTACAGTTACAGCCCTGATGGGCAGGGCCTGGGAAATCCCAGAGCTAAGCAAAAAGGAGGTAGAAGCAATCCAGAATGATTCTTGAAGTCATCCTTGGTTCTCTGATACATACACATAAAAACCTAACACATAAAAGAATGTTCCCAAAGGGGGGTGGGCTTGGAGGAATCTGCTCATATTGAGGCTGTTCAAAGAGCCCCCAGCCCTCAGGAAGACCAGGAGGTAATGTACATTTCCGTTATTGCTTCTGAAAATACCTGAGAAACAGCTTAGTGTCAGACCAAGCTGAGGAGACCCCAGCAGCGCCTTGTGCTCAGAGAAGGGCTTGGTCTGCAAAGCACAGAGCTGACACTTGGTAGAATGGCAGCCTGGAAGCGGCTGGGCAGGCCCTAGCCAGTGACTGGGCCCTTTACCCCAGGCTTGGGGAGTGGTGGGAGCACCAGTGGGAGCCCAGGAATTGGTATTGATGGGGTGTTTAAGCCAGTGGTCTCAGAGCGGCCTCTCAAGGCTTTGGACTCTGTTGTTTGTAGGTGTGGACCTGGCTTTAATTTTTTTCCCTCCTAGTTTGCATGTTTTTCCTCTCTGGATTTTTAAACTGCTGGTAGCAGTAATAATAAATACTGATAAAATCAAAATTGATTTTTACCAACGGACTTTTATGCTAAAGAGATAGCTTCTACCTGCATAGCACAGAAGGGGAGATGGACCTCCAGTGAGCCGTGAAAACCGCATGCTTTCAGACAAACCCCAGGCCTGGGGTTGCTGTGGGAAGGGTTCAGCACCTTGAGACACATAGACTCCCAGGGGCTCAAAGCTGAACAGCCCTTCAAGTTAATTCGAAACCCGTGCTTACGTGGAGGGTTTTGATCAGCCCTGTGTTTGCAACCCAGAGTACCTATCATCTTCAGCCCCTCAGAATGACTGCACAACTTCCAGGTCACCCGTGCCCCTGACATCCTAGTGGGAAGCACTTCTCTGCTTGGTGGTGGCCCTGCCTTTGGCCGCTGTCTGAGGTACCTCTGGGAGGTGATGTCTCAATTACACCTGGTAGTATCCCGTTGCCAAAGGCGAGTGCTTTCAAAGGGTGCCCTGCTGCGTGCAGACAGGTGCCTATGGAGGCAGGCAGCTCAAGGAGGTGACCAGCACTCTAGTGATGAGTTGATCTGCCTGTAGCCCCTTGGAACCTGGCCCAGCTGGAGCTGCTGTGGTGGGGACGTATGCCACCCCAGCTATGGAGTGCATCTCTAGGGTACCCATGCTGCATCAGAGGAGAGGAGGCTGCTGACAGCCAAGCTGGGCAGCTTCCGCTCAGAAAAGTGCGGAGGGACCCTTGTGTGGGGACGCTGCCCCACGCGCCTGGGGAGCAGTGGGGAGCAGTAAGGAGGAACTCGCCCATCTGTCCACAAGGTGAGAATACCTTGGGGACTCTTCATAACCCATGTAGGAATGTGAACAGGAACAGTTCATTAAAAATTGGCGTCGTGGAGGTGGCCTTTAGCAGATTCTCAGTGTCTGGCCTCTGAATCTGTAGAGAAATGGAGAGCCAGAGGATCAGGTAGGTGAGGAGCTTTTGAGCCATGGAGGCAGGTTACTGACCTCCAAGAACGTGTTGGCACACTGGAGGTGGTCCTTCCTGTGTCTACAGATGCTCAGAGGAGGGGCAGGAGGGGGTTAGAGCCCTATCTACAGCACTTTACACATACTTTCATGTGAGTTCATTTCTTATTTTCATTATAGAGGCATTTTGAAAATTTCAAAGCATGCACAAACAGCTGCGTGTTAGTTAAAAGCCTACCCGTGGAGGTGGGAGAGAGGTGGTCTCTATGAATATAATTACCTGAGGTTTTTTTTTTCGTCTCTAATGGAATTAATTCATTAGAAAATGTCTGCATCTAATCTGCAGAAGAGGAAGAAAAAGCCACAGAAATACTGCTATTATCCAACTTGCCATAAATATTTACAATTATGATGCCTCGGAATGCTGCCCCGACGCGGGTTGCATTGATGAGCGATGTCAGCTAGCTGAGCCGTGCACGCGTGCATGCCACCGCGTGTTTTCAGCCAGGGAGCATCAGGCCTGTGAGGGTGCCCTGTTGCGGCTGCTTTATTACACCGCGGGCTGATGCGGGTTTAACCATCTCACTAATGGATGTGGTGCGCAGCGCTCGGTGGGCTTCCCCTGCATGCTGATGAGCTGGAGCGGGCGGACAGACCAGCGGCCACAGTCCCGTCTCTCTGATGCTCCGAGCCACATCCGGCCAAAATAAAACAGATTACCTGTTACTTTCCGTTTCCCTCCAGAAAACACCAACTAAGGGAGACAAATCAGATCTCTTAACACAATCTCATTAAGGCCTGGTGCTAACAAGAATTCAGAGCTTACGAAGATGATGAATTAGCGTGCATGCTCCACACATCGACTCCGCTTTCCTTGTTACGCAGAAAGCCGTGGGTTTCTCCTGCAGGCTGCCTGCCTTTCGTTGCTTCCCTTTGTGCTTTGCAGCCAGCTGAATTCAGCTATTAACCCTCTAGTGCAGTATTAATGAGAAAAATACGTCTCTGTGTGTCTTTTGCGAAGAACTGACCTTCTGCAGTAACTGAGGCCGGATTCCTATGTCCCGCCCTGGAGGTGTTGAGAGGCACCTAGTCGTTACTAGGGGTTGATTTGTGGTTTTCATTCCTAAGCAGCCTCAACTGGAGATCCTAACCATAGGGAGGGAAAATGCAAAGACATCGCTTCTCTCTACACTGCTCATCGGGGTCTGGTCTGCCTTCCCTTTCTCTTCCTTGCCCTCTTCCCCTTTCCATTCCTTCTTTTTCTTTTTCACTCCCCCCCACCAAGACAATTTCTGAAAACATAGTATGTCTCTCCATTATTTAAACTTTGATTTCTTTCATCAGTGTTTTCTGTTTTCATTATGCAAAGCATATGTATTCCCTGTGACATTTATACCGAAGTATTTAAACTTCTCTTGGAGCGACACAGGGTCTTGCCACATTGTCCATTCCTGCTGTTAATGTTCTAAGAAGAGACTGATGTGTGCAGTGTTCCCCTGTTCAGCGCAGAACAGCCTGGGAAGGCACACTGTCCCGCTTCCGGCGTCTCCGGCTCCAGAGCGGACCCCCGCTCGGAGAAGCTGCCATTTCGAGAGATGCTGTCCCATGCTTTCGTTTTCATCCCTCTTCCTTTATAAAGGTCTGCGAGTCGTGCTTCCTGGGTTGACATGGAGCTCATTTACAGGGTTAGGAAAGGGCTCCGCGTCCAGCCTTGGGGTTATCTAATGTGTGATAAGTCCCCGGTTTTGTGGCCACTGTCTGCTTCCCAGAGGGAAGGAGGGGACGTGTTCCTGCAGTGTCGCGTGGGGAAAGCCGTTCACAGCGACTCTCACGTGTGGGTGAAGCCTGCCCTTCTGAGATGCCCACCTTTGCCACTGTCTCCACATTCTATCAATAAATTCTGTGCTCTGAGTGCATTCAAAGGGTGCTTTTGTGTGAGGTTCTTGTAAGTTAGGTCGGCTGCAGACGGTATTGGGCACAGCGCTGGCTCACTCTCTGTCCCCTAGGAATGCAAAATCCGATTAAGTGAAAATCAGGCATTTTGCACCAAAAGGCCGATTGAAAAGATGCTTTAGGCCAGTGTCCTTGTCTGACTGATGAGGCGCTTCCACCACAGCCTCAAAAGGTCCTCAGCTGTCTCGTCCTCTGTTGGGGGGGAGCGTGTGTCACAGATGTACCAAGTACCCTCTCTGCCGGTGCTGGGCCCTCGAGGGGACAGTCAGCTGCTTTTGGAGAAGTGCCAGGGGCTAAGACCGCATCTGACACCAACTAAATCAGCTCCACTCCAACCCTCCCTCGCTCCAGAGACAGTCTGGAATTTTCCATTTGTTGCTTGACACAAGCTTCTGTGTCTTAGTGCGAGCAGCCACACGCTGCCCACCCTATCTCCGGGCTCACCAGCCTGGTGCATCGTGGAGACCACTCCCATCAGCACAGTGTTCCTGTCTTACTTTTTTCCTCTGTCCCAGGTGCTGAGACGGCCGAGGGGCTGTAAGCATTTTTCTGGTCTTGCTGCTACACAGCCATGCAAGTGGCCCACAATGTCATAGAACCGGCTTCCAGAAGGTCCCAGGGCAGTCTGCATTCTGAACGTTGGTAGTTAGTGCACACCGCCTTCCAAGAGAACATTTTGCGTGGGCCCCTGGGGTCCTAACAGCCCCTTGCCCAGCATGTACACCCTCTCGGTTGCCATCTGCAAAGCGCCTGTGGTATCTTTTTTTTTTTTTTTAAAGTGTCATGACCAAGTAGCAAGTATGTAGCTAGTTCCCAACACCCAGTCACATCCATCTTCCCAGACACAGGTGCGTTCACTGTCAGGGGACAGGACATGAGCGCCTTTGTACCCTCTCTGGGATCAGCCACAGCACATGAAGCCTTGGTTTTCTTTATCTTTCTTCACTAGGCAATGCAGCTGAACATGTGAGGAAAGTCCACTGGAGAGCCCGGGGTAAAGTCAGGTGGGTGGGGGGTACAGGCCTGGCGTGTATAGCCGCAGCAGAAAGATGGAAAGGAGATGCAGGGTGTAAGCCTACCTGCCAAAATGAGAGCACATGCATGGAAAATGTGTCACCAAGAACAGGGAACGAGAGAGTGAGTCTGTGCATTTGGGTAACCCATGTATATGTGTCAGGTGGAAGTGGTAACCTATGTGCACATCTTGGGGCGCAGGGGGACCCTCCAGCCTGTGCCCTGCCCCCCCCCCCCATACTTACAACTTGCTGGGTGCACCAAAGCTGTGTGCACCACTTAGGGAGTATCTGCGGGTCTTCCTGGATGCTTCGAGGCTGCTGACAGAAGGCCCTGTGGAGCCATTGGAGGGGGACTGAGAAGAGAGGTGGGGCCTGAGCCATTGGAAGAACCGGCACCTCAACCCACCTGCAAGAGAAGACAGACCCCTCCTTCCAGTGTGGCTGGGCTCCTAACACAAGCACGCACACAACAGTCTGGCTGCACGCAGAACCTCTGCTTGTTTGCCCACCACTGGAGTCACTTGAAAGAAGGGGTGAACAGGGGCAAACATGAGATTAGGGTTAGGGGACTTTTTGAGGTCTTCAGCTACTTCTATGTGTGTCTAGGAAGTCAGGAGGCTTTGCAAAGCCAAGACCTGGTACCTGACATCACCACCAATCCTTCCCATTAGCAATGACAAAACTATCCTCCACTGTTCGGGCAGCCCACATGTGAGGGGGCATGGCTGGTCTACAGCCAGAGCCCTGTGCTGGCCTGCTTGTTCTTACTCCCCATGAGCTGAGATGAGGCTGAGACACAGGGCAAATCCTCCAATGTTCTTTCCTCCTCCTAGTTGCATGCCTGCTCTGTAGACCAACGTGTCCCCCACTCTTCCTTCCCCAGGCATTTGAGATCCCCTCAACACACACACCTGAGGAGGAGGTATGGGTGTGACTGCTTTTACCAAAGCATTTGTGTGCATCTCCCAAGAAGCCAGATGTCCCTAGTGAGTTCACGATGAGAAGCGGCTTCTATGGGCTGTACAGCCAGCCCCCGTCTCCTGGGATTAACCTTTGCAGTTCCAAAGAATGTGCCTGGATTCTTGATGCTTTACTCTGGTGATAGGTGAGGAGTTGACTGGTCTCTCCACCTATCCCAGCCAGAGCCCCTCCATTTCTTGCTCCCTCTCTCGAGGAATTCCATCGCTGCTCTCTGGGTGTAGAGACTGCCCTCCTCACAGCCTCCTTTGCACCCATGCTGCTGGACCCACGCCCAGCTTGTTACCAAATCTTAGCATTGTTAGTTTCCCGTGTCAATACCTGGTGATTTGGGGGTGTCCGTGAGGAGGGCTGTGCTCCTGTTTTTCCCTGTGCTGACCACTGCCCAGGCTGCTGTGGGCTTTACTTTCACTGTCAATACCTGCTTCCCTCTCTTTTGGGCGGTTCCTATCTTTTTGGCCCTCTGGTTTCCTCTTTCTAGATTCACTACTTCACTTTGAGAAAAGAGAACATATAGACCTAGTGTTTTTTTTCTGAGAAATGCACCTACCTGAAAACATACCCCCTTCCCACTTTCCTGGTTGGCAAGATAGTTGTGCTGGGTATAAAAGGTCACACATCATTGGGAGGACTTCAGATGTAGCCCAGCCTTCCAGTTTCTGCTGCCCCCTTAGGAAATTGGATGTCAACCAGATCCTGTCTTCTGTCTTCTATTATCTTCCTTAGGAGATCAGATGCCATCCAAATCTTGTCTCTGTTTATATTTCTTGGGAAAATTTTGAATTCTTTTTTTTTCCACTAGCATATTTGTAATTTTTGAGATTTCTTTCTTCTTGGTTCTGATTTGTAGATGATATCCTGCTGTCAATAAAGCATTAGCTGTGTGTGTGTGAATGATATCAATGCATACATTTTTATTTATATGATTTATTTGTTTGTTTGTTTGTTTGTTTGTTTGAGATAGGGTATCATAGTATAGGTCACACTGGTTTCCAGCCCATGGCCTTGAATTCCCCTCTAACTTCGTGACCTCCCAAGTGCTGGAATTACAGGTTTGTACCACCTCATCCCAGAGGGAATATAGTTCTTGGTTACATGTTGCTTGTTCTCCAAGAGGAACCAGAGGCAGCAGAGTTTCATCTGTTTGTTTTTTGTGGTGCTGGGGATCAAACCTGGGGCCTTATGGAGGCTACCAGCCCCATGATGATATTTAAAGGACTAGAATCTTCCATCTCCTGCCTAGGAGTGCAGTCTGGGCTGCTGTCCTTCTAGGAACCAAGCACAGAGGAGGTGATACTAGCATGATCCCCTGTCCTGGGCTGTTGCTACTCCAAAGATCTTTGATTAATTTTTGGGTTCCTACAGGGGTCAGGAAGTAGATCTAGTGAGTACAGCATATTTATCTCTCTCTCTCTCTATCTATTTAATGAGTATGTGTGTGTCTGTGTGTCTCTGTGTCTGTGTGTCTCTGTGTGTGTTTATCAGAGGACACTGTGTGTTCCTGTGGAGAACCAAGGGTGATTTTGGGAATCATCCTGGATTGCTTCTACCTCCATTTTGCTTCACTCTGGGGTTTCCCAGGCTCCGCCCACCAGGGCCAGAAGAAGTGCAGGCCACTACTGTTTCCATCCGGTGTTTTTATGTGAGACCTGGAATCTAAACTTAGGACCTTATGCTTGTGAGGCATAGTCTTAACTCCTGAACCATCTTTCCAGCTTTTACAAACTTATGAAACGCTTTGCCAACTCTGTTTCCATCTCCTCTTCCCTCTACCTGCTGACGTGGTCAGAGTCCCAGGTCTTATTCTCTGGGAAGATCTGTGGCACACCAGCCTTGTCTCTGAGCCCCGCCCTGTCTGCCTGCCATGTTTGTTCTTTATGGTTAGCTGCCAACACAAGCTCCCTTCGCCTCAAACCTTGCAGGCATCTCCTAGCCACTGAGTCATGTAATTGGTGCCATTTTATTTTCCCACAATCCATTGGGACTGCTGAAAGAAGCAGAGTGGTAAAAAGCCCGCGTCTCCCACCCGCTGCAGCTAGGAGTTCCACATTCTTCTTCCCAAGTCTCCCAGCATGGCAGCTGCTGAGCCACACTCACAGGTTTGCCTAAAGGATGCAGTTGGTGTGAACACATGGGGCAGCCATCTTCATTTGCAACCCTTTTCTTTCATCTTAGGAATTAAAAGACGGCAGATGTAGAACTGAGAGAGTGGGATTGCTAATCACCCCCACGCTAGCCCTCTCCTGGAATTAGCCTTTGCTATTCCAAAGGATTTTTGGTAGTTTGCTCCCGTAACAGATGAGGATTTGACTAGTCTCTGTTCTGTCCAGCCCAGAGCTTGCTCCTCCTCCTGAGTTTCTGTCCCATTTGTCTGCATCTACACACTGTCCACAGCATGGGGAAGAGACCTTCCTGTGAGTTTCAAATCCATGGCTGGTTCTGACTGGCTGGCTGTGGAGCCCTAGAGGAGCCTGTCACCCCACCATTGAGAAGTTGTGATGTAGGGTTTCAGGTGGGTTCTTTTTTTAAAAATTTTTTTTATTTATTCAATTGTGCGTGTATGCATGTGTGCACGTGTGTGTGTGTGTGTGTGTGTGTGTGTGTGTGTGTGTAGAACCACGGGCGAATTCGGAACCACCATGGATGCCTCCACCTCCTCCTTGTTTACTCTGCCCGGGGATTCACAGGCTCCGCCCTACCAGGACCAGAAACACAGGCCACCCCCGCTCCCGGCGTCTATACGTGGGGTCTAGGATCCGAACTCAGGACCTTCCGCCTGCAAGGCAGAGACTTAATCCCTGAGCCACCTCTCCAGGCCCTCGGGTGGGTTCTTAAGTGGATTCTTCAGCGCCCCTCTTCCCACCCCCAGTTTTTCTGCTTGAGGCCCTGTGTCCTCCCTCTGTTGCAATCCTTGACTTCCGCTCACTGCTGCCAGCCTGTCCTCCAAGCTCAAGGCCTAGAACATTCATCCGTGTAGCCAGGGCTTACTAAATGTATACTGAAGGTCACAATAAACGTGTGCTGAACGTAGACAAGCAGCTGGGCACTGGGTGGAGGCGGGTGGGCCGGGCAGGCTGGGGAGGGGCCGCGGTGGTCGCAGCAAGGCCAGAGGGCTGACTGGGGACTGTCTGAAGGCCGGAAAGGTGACTTATTCCACCAGGACTGATAATTTCCTGGCGCCTGTGTGGTGGGGTCACATCTCTCCAGCACCAGTTTCAGAGCAGGGGTCACCAGCTGCTGCCCAGGGTACCCCTGTCAGTGGGAACCGCTCTCCTCCCTGGTCCCCCCATCAGTGACACTAATGGCCGTGCAGCGGCCCCTGCCAGGGCCCTAATGCAATTCCACGTGCGTCAGAGGCTCCAGCCCGCGCCTGAGTCACCCCTGCTCCCGGGAGAGGCCTGGCGGCCCACACGTCACTGTTCAGCACAGCCGCACCGCTGGGAGATTAAACACATTCGCTTAGAAAAAGGCAAAGAAATAACTTCTCAGGATAACCAGCATCTGGTAGTTAATGCATCTGAGAGCTGTGTACAGTTTCAACTTTTTATTAAAAAGAAAAAAAAAGCTCATTTACTCTCCTGTGAGCTGCACTATAAAATTATCGACTGCAGGGCCTCCCCCCCCCAAACGTGACTGCGCACACAATAGAGAACATTAATTTGTTTCACTTGCAGCCAGGAGGGCTCGGCTCTTCCCTTCTCGGGAGGAGAGTGCTCTTGGGTCCCTAGGCAGGGGTAGAAGGGCCTGAGGGTTTGGGGGGCCTGGGCCTCTGCCTACCCATCCTCCCTCCACTGGAAGACAGGCATGTGCTCCCATCTGAGGGGTCTTCAGAGGGTGCAGCCTCTGGGAGGAGCCTTTCTGCTCCCCTTGCTCTAGTTAGAGCCCTGTGCTCCTCAGGAAGCCTGGGTCTTTGGCTTGGGGGTCTGGCTGCTCAGATTCCTCAGTCCAGCCCCTTTTCCGAGTTCCTGTGGGTGCAGAGGATGCAGAGGCCCCGCCCCTCCCTCTGACTCAGCCTCCCCGGCCTGGGAGGGCACGCCTGACCTGTGACCTTTCCTGAGTGTCACATAGAGACCAACGTAGATTTACCCTTGGCAGTCAGCTGAGTCTGGCTGGCAGCAGGGGCTCCCCACCTCTCAGGCAAGATGTTTTGAGGGGGTTCTATCCTTTCCCTGGGGGCTCACTTCTCCAGAGACCACACTGGATGGACGTGAATAAAATGAGCTGCTTTCAAATAGAGACCAGCTCGCATGACATAGAGGGTGGGGAACCTTGAGGGATGGGAGAGGGAAGGGGGGCTGCTTGTTGGGATGCTAATGGTGTGCCTCTTAGAGGAGGTGACATTTGGTCTGAGACTTGAGGAGACTGGCATTTGCAAAGGCCCTGGGGCAATCTGTTCACTGCTGTCACAAAACAGGGAGGTAGGGTAGCCAGTGTGAAGCTTGTGAGCCAGGCTGTCCTGATACAGTGGCACATTGACGGTGCTGGTGGGCACAGTGGAGAGCAGGCGCTGGTTTTGGTCCTGTAGAAGACGTCACTCTTTTCTCGGGCTCTCTGATCCCCGTGGTTGAGGTAATAACCAGCAAGTGCCTTTGCAGCTGTTGGGTTTCATTAAAAGATTCAAACGTGTTGATAGATGGCGGCATGACTGCTTTGAGCAGATCTGGAAGCCTCGGACGCGGCTCCACAGCCACCTTCATCCCCACAGAGAACCCTCCAACCCTGATGTGGGCCAAGACAGTGGCTAATGTAATTATTCCTTGTACTTAGGAAGAATGTGCCAGAACACTCGTGCCTATCTGAGACCCACAGAGAATATTAACTTAGTGGGTTTTTTTTTTTTTTTTTTTTTTTTGAGAAGAATGGGTAATAAGTCAGGGCAATCTCCATGGACTGATTGAACCCCGTGAAGCTTAGGGAGGTCTAGGGCTTCTCTCTATACAAATCATTAGCTTCCTACAAGCTCTGCGATAAGAGACAGGAAGGGAGGGGGACGGAGAAGGAAACTCTCCAGCCCCCCCTCCGGACGCCTGAACAGCTCACAGCCCAGATGAGGCCCCGGGCCCAGGAGCAGCCGCCCTGAGTGGAGGAGAACGTGACATATTAGTTCCACGGCGAGGGGCTGGGGGGAGGCCAAGCCTGCCGAGTCCTCGCCAGCAGATGCTGCCACACATCCTGGTGACCCGGCCTCCCCCTGAGGTGGTCCTCCCCGTCTGTCACAGCAACAGATTCTGGAAGACGACACGGTGCGGGGCTAATTACAGAGCTTGCCGTGTGTGCTCTCATTAGTGCTAATTACTTTCCAAAGGCAGAACATGCTCTTCTCTGTGGACCCTGCCCGCTGTGGCCAGCTTGGTGCTCACGGGCAGTCCCCACAGGCGCAGGGGCCTGGCATCCCAGAGGACTGGATTTATCTGTGTGCAGCGTTGTAAGCCTGAGGTATGACTTGCAGAAGCACAGGCAGATGCTGAGAAATGCCAAAAGTGAGAACGCAAGAAAGCCAGCTGCCCCAGAGAGAAGAACCCGCGTGGCATCTTTAATTCATGGCCCCATTTTGGAGTTTGTGTTGCTAAATTCAAACGAGTAACTTCATCCCAGATTGCGGCCGGGCACGGGCATCGTCCCGGGGCAGAAGCTTCCGACCCAATATCCTGTTGATCAAAGCAGGACGAACGAGTATCCCCAGGTGGGAGGCTGACCCTGGATGCCAGCGACATGCTGGACACTAGGAATGGGCTTCAGGAATGTACAGCGCTGCATGCTCATGGCCACAGCCTAGTGTGCGGTCAGAGCCTTGATCCTGAGGTGCTGGGGAGCTCTGTGGGATACAGTTGAGCCAGATGCCACCTCTTCCTTGTCCATCACAATAGAGCTGCTCTTCCCCCAAGACCACTGGACAGGGGACAGCCAGACAGGTTACCCGGTGCCCCGGGAGCCAATGTCACAGACCAGTCCTTGAACTAGGAGCATCAGAGGGGAGACTGGAAGACTTGGTCCCTGCCCACATGGGGGCTTTCGAGCTGGATCTGGGCTGCAAGAGCCTGGGGGAGTCTGGGGCCTGCTTTCCACAGAGTATCAGGTGTACCTGGTAGGATGTGGGGCGATTCTCTGGGGCATCTGGACTGGACCCATCGGTGGGCCTGTCCTGTGAAGAGCAGGGTCTATCCCCAAGGGCTCTGCTCCACCCTGAAGAGCTCGTATTCCACGTGTGGGAGGCTGATGCCCAGCGGTAGGCACCCATTGGTGGCCGTGCCATCTCTCTCGGTACCCACGGACCACGCACCTGGACCCCCCACAGCTGCTCGGCTTCAAGAAGTGAGCATGGCACTAGTGACCGGGTCCTAGGGAGTCACGTGGGCCAGCCCCACACCGCCAGGCACCCTGGTGGACCGTGGGTCCCTGGAGTAGCGCCCCTCCCCTCCCCTCCTACACGGTGAAGGGGGTTGTTGGTAGGCAGGGTGGGAGAAGTGAGGAAACATCCTTCCTGGGAGCGGCTGTGGTGTGAAAGGTGAGCAGCCTCAAGGGGCACAGGACTGCTGGCCGCACCTCGCAGCCCTCGCTGACCCAGGGGTCGTCTGAGAGCAGCGGCAGGCTGGCTGGGGAGGGGGGTACTCATCCGAGTGGGCAAAGAGGCTGCAGGTTAGGCAGGGCTGGGTGTGGTGCTGACAACAAGAAACAGAGTGGTCAGGTGCTGGAGGGGGTCGGAGTACACTGGGCCTGGACCCCCAACTCAGAGCCTCCTGACTAGGCAGGTAAGACCCCCCCCCCCGGTCTGGAGGAATCCCCCCTTCCACTCTGCACCTTGGTCCTTGCCATAATTAGATACAGGTGTCTGCTTGACGGTTGGGGGAGGGAGTCCGGGTTTGGGCACATTTGTAGAGAATTAGCAGTTGAGTGAAGCCCCACGTGAGCCTGTGGGAGATTGTCTCGTTGATAGGGAAGGTCAGCCCAAGTGGGTGGGACTAGTCCCTGGGCAGGTGGGTAAGATGGAGGGAGCTGGTTGAGCAGTTGGCATCCTTCTGTAGACTTGGCCAGACATGCTGGTCTGGCGAGTGAGGATTGTCCCTGTCTCAGCGGCCCTGTGGATGTGGTGCAGGTCCTTGGCCCTGGTGTGGTGCAGGCTGTTCTGCCCAGCTGGACAAGGAAACGTAACTTGACTAAAACCCCTTGTTACCTTAAGCTGTTGGTTGTGAGTCTATGGTCAACAATGCAGGCTCAGTGCCAGTTAAAGCCCACTCTTCTGAGTTGCCGGGAGCCCGTCCTAACGAGCCTGCTGTCACGCTGAACCTCTGGGAGGCGAGGCCGCGTGGCTCGCTGTGGTTCCCCAGAGTTGGAACGCAGCCTGGCGGAACCTTGTCCGTCTCTGTACCCTGCTTTTCTGCCTCAAAAGCCTCACTGCAGTTTGCATATCCTCTACAGGGCCCAGGTCTGAGGCTGCTGTCTTTAGACAGCTCCCATTGGAAGATACTCAAGGTCATGCTAGGGTTTTAGGAAGTGAATGTGGCCCTAAGGCATACGCCATGGCAAACTTGCATGTCTTGCAGGCCCCTTGCTGCAGAGGAGCGAGGAGCACGGAAGACTTTCAGAGAGCTTGGGTTAGTGACTTTATTTATGTGTGTGTGTGTGTGTGTGTGTGTGTGTGTGTGTGTGTGTGTGTGTGTATGTGTGTGTGTGTGCACGCGCGCGTGCGTGTGAGAAGGCACTGTATGTGCCTATGGAGGTCCAAGGGTGACTGTGGGAATTGTTTTGGATTATTCTACCTCCTTTTTACTTTGCTCTGAGGTTTCCCAGGCTCTGCCCACTAGGGCCAGAAGTCAGGTCATCATCATTTCTGTCTGGAGTTTTAGCGTGGGACCTGGGGTCCGGACTTAGGTCCTGCTTGCAAGGCACACACAGGCTCAGCCCCTGAGCCATCTGTCCAGCCTCCTCTTTTTAAAAATTCTTCTGCAAGCTGGTCTTGAAGTGGCCGCTGTTTGGAGCTGAGCTGGGAAGCAGCCAATATGTCTGCCCTGGTTGCTCCTGAGGGACACTTGGGGACAGAGGTCTAAGCAGGACAGGCAAGGAGGGTGTCCCAGGCAGGCGAGGGGGAAAGGGGCAATGCCTGTAAAGATCTTCATACCTCTCCCAAAAGATTCCCACAAGCTGCTGCTGGCAAAGGTTGTGCCAAGCAAGTGGCATGAAGGAACTCTGGGTTGGCACTCAGCCGGTCTCGGGAGCAGTCCTGTTGGGACTGCTGTACTTTCGGCACTCGATTTCTGTGACAAATTTAGACTTCTGCTTTTACAACACAGGGTACGACGTGCTTTTGGTTTGGGAACTCATTACCATTAGCCTGGCCGTATGTGTGCCGGGGTGGGGGAGCGCCGAGGGGAGGGACTTTGACCTGGCAGTTACAAAGGCACTTTGAAAGGCTGTAAATGGTGGCAGGGTTGGCCACGGGAGAAGCATGACAGTTAGGCAGAGTGGCGGTAATTGGCCGGGTGATAAGAGTCTCCTCTAATTCAGGCCTTTTAACCCGGGTCCTGCACTGTGATCACACTGATACATCCTAACAGGCCAAGTGCCTAGTGCTGCTTAATATCAGAGCCACTTTGCGGCCACACGTATCCAGACACGTGTGCGCACGCTGCACAGGGACATGGGAGTTTGGGTCCAACAGAAACGAATGAACTACCAAGCTTTCTTAGATGAGCAAGAGTTGTCAAAGGTATTTCCATCTTCAGGGGTCTCGAGCAAGCAGGTGGCCTGAGACTCCTGTCTCCCCGGCACACCTCCAGGGCCCCCTGCAGCTGTCTGCGATGACTTCATTCACTCTGGGGTGAGTCTGTTCCAACAGCGTGTACCAGTCCCAACCCCAGGGGCGACACCCACTCGGATGACTGGTGGAGTGTGGGCTGATGGATTAGGCTTCTATATCCAGGCGATAAATTTAGAGATCAAATTGGTTTTAAATTAACTTCTAAAAATGTCCATGTTTACCATCTGGTTTGGGTCGTGGGCGAGGCTCAGGCCCCGGAGAGCAGAAGGTAGCAGCTAATTCATTATTTGGGAATTAATCCTCAGTGTTTCCTTCTTCAAAATGATCTTCCTCCCCCTCCCCAGGAGGAGAGTGGTGAGCAGACGGTCAATTGAATGTGCCTGTTTTTGTGTGTCCTGCTTCCCAATGTTCCCTGTATCAGAAGCCCCCGGGCAAGCCAGGGAGAGGAGGGGGTAGAGGCAGCTGTGTCCCCTCGCTCTGCCTGGGATATACAAAGCTGTCTGTCTCTCATCATCTTGCCAGCCACACCAGCCCTCCCCACGGCCAACGCCTGGGCAGCCTAGAGCATCACTTTGAAGGTTACTTTAAGGAACCCTAAAGTTGATGGGATATAGAGAACTTTAGCATGTGTCTCTCTGCTCCCCTGGTCCTGAGTGTAGGGGTGCAGTGGGAGATAGACAAGAGAGCAGACAGGTTGGTGGGGTCTGTCTCTTCCCCAGTGCCACCTCTTGGGACTCTAGCAGGTAGCTGCTCACTAGGGTCACACATCATCCCGTGTGGTTGAGCTTGATTGTTTACCTGACAGCTAGTCCTCTGTAACTGAGGCTAACCTCAGATTCATGGCAATCTCCCTGCCTCTGCCTCTCAAGCATTAGATTTATTGGTGTGAGTCACTCCACCCAACTTGACTTTCAAAATAGACTTACTGGGCACTTGGCTGAAAGTCACTAAGCTTTGCCGGGGAGGTAATTCAGAGGTTGACGTGCTTGCTATGCAATGGAAGGACTAGAGTTAGGGCCCACAGATCCTGTGTGAAATGCTGGCTGGGTGTGGTGGCCCACCTGTAATTCCAGCCTTGGAAGGCGGAGACTGGGAATCCTCAGAGCAAGCTGGCCAGCCAGATTAGCCCTATTGGTGAGTTCTGGATTTGATTAGAGACCCTGTGTCAAAAAGAAAAAGGTAGAAGAGCAACTGAGAATGGTATCACCCTCAGGCCTTTACAGTGAGCTCCTGGGCACATGCCAATGTGCAGTGCCACGTGCCGCTCCCCCACATGAGTGCCAGGCACATGCAAATGTACGCTGCCACGGGCACCCTCCCTGCCACTCAGGAAGAAAAGAGGGAGCATCTCTTTAGCCCCTTGGTGACTCTGCTTCTTGTTCACCAGTGGGGACGCCCCTGGGCTCCTGAGAGGTGGCGCAGGAGGGCACCGCAGCTCAAGCCATGCTTCCCAGTGCATGCAGTCAACGCTGTCAGTCTTGAGCAGGAGGCAGACCCTGTGAGGGGACAGTGCTAAGGCCTAGTGCTGCCATGAAGTTCTGGGGGACCCCGGAGCTCAGTAGCTCATACAGCGCGTCTGGCAACCAGACCTGGCTTGGGGGGCAGCCGCCGTGTAAACTCCTGGCCAGCTCTGGTCTGGTTGAGTGGTCGGGCCACGTCAAGCCGGGCATGACGACTGTGGAAGACAATGCTTTGTACAGATGGCAGTCAGCCTCTGTGCCACCCAGTGACCCAGGACTTTGCCGGCAGACTTTGCCCTTGATGATCAGTGAGTGGGCAGACTCCTGGCTGCAGGGGTCCCAGTAGGAGAACTAGTAGGCTCGGAAGAGGTGGTTGCGGTAGGAGATATAGGCGAGAGCAGGGAGCTCAGGTCCTGGGTGCGCCTCATAGCTGTCGGAAGGAAGTGGGTGCTGGGCAGGGAACTGGGAGCCCACTCGATGCCCCTTTTCTTCCAGGCTGAGTTCACCTCCCCAGCCCACACATAGTTTCCCCAGATCAATGCCCTGCCGTCATCATGCAAGACGCCTCACTCCTCTTCCGTTTAACCCGTGCGACCCTGGCTGGGTTCCCACTGGGTTCTGGCTCCTTCCTGGTCCCCCCTGAGTGAATAAGGCTTTGGGGGGGCATGGGACAGGGCGTCTCAGGCGTCTCTCCTCCCTGTGCTGCGTCCTCTGCTCAGCTTTAGTCACATGATCAATTGCTTGTTCCCCTAAAAGGTCAGATAATTTCAGACTTGGGGGGCTTATGAGTCACATGGATTCTTGTTTAAGAGGCCCAGGGACCCTATTGTTCCCCTAAGGCAGTCCAAGATGATGGGTGCATGACTGGACCCACTAGGACTAGGAAGGTGGGTCAGTGAGCAAAGCAGGACAACCTGAGTTCAATCCCCAGCACCCCCATGAAAACCAGGGCTTTGGTAGCTTGCGTGTGTGTGGGGAGGGCAACAGAGACAGGCAGCTTCCTGGGGCTGCCGAGCCCCAGATCCCAGATATAAAATGGAGAATGATCAGGAAGATAACTGATTCCTTACTCTGGCCTTCTCTCTTTCTCTCTCTCTCTCTCTCTCAACAGGAGGTGGGCAGACCTTGTCCTCCAGACTATAGTCACTTAAGGAGGTGAATAGTTCCGGGGGGTGGCAAGGAAGGAGAAGGGGGTGAAAGACCCTGGTTGGGGCAGGAGACCCCTATAGAACTTCACCATGGAGGACTCAAGACAGGACAGGTGGGCAGCAAGGGGGGTGGGGAGATATGTCACTGAACAGTTGCCACCTGGGCTGCCATTTTAATGGCATTTTTATGCCCGAGTTCTCTGCTAATTCGAAGGAGAACCCCTCCTCCCCCAGAGCTAATGAGTCTTTAGCACGAACCTCCTTTTTCTCCCAGAGAGACGCGAAGCCCGAGGTGGGCCATGAATCTCGCCAGAAGCTAATTAGGGGGTTTTGTTTCACTGAGTTCTTTTCCACTTCTCATTTGTGCGAGGGACTCTTCCCTGCGCCCGGGAGATGCTACGCATCCTTTAAAAATAATTATCCCGCACCACAAGGCGCGTCGCTTCCTGAATGCGGGTTGCACTCCACAGAGCTGTTAAAAAAAATGCATGGAGATGTCTAAGTAAATAAAAACATAATGGATCAGGCTGAGATTAAAATGGGGGCTGCCAAGGACCTGGGGAAGGCTAGGAGAGTGGGAAAGAGCATGCAGGAAGTCACTTCCAGATCCGCACCCCTGACCTGTGTGGCAGGCTTCTCAGAGATAGCACGGCTTGCCTGGGAGTGCGGTAGGAACTTTCTAGGAAGAAACTTCTAGAAGTTTCTTAGAACTGCTGGAGAATGCTGTTGCTGGGAACAGGAAGAGCATGACTCAGTGTCCCTTGAGTCCCCAGGTTCTGACCTTGGTATGGGATGGGGTGACTGGGTCCCACCTGGCCTGCAAGAGGCGGGGCTGCAGCCCCAGAGCCTGGGAAAGTGCTAGAAGCTGCTTTGAGAGCTCTTGCACCCAAAGCGTTAGCAGATGTTTGGCAAGCGAGATGTCCATGAGCTCGGGAGGCATGTGGAGGACACACACAGTCCAGTGGTGACCCCAGAATGGAACAAGCTGAGGGGAGGGGAGAAGTGGAGGAGGCCGCAACTCCCTGCAGCCCCCACCCAGGAAGAAGAGTGACCTGCTGGTCACAGATGAGGGTCACAGAGCAGCCGCTGGCCCTGAGATGCAAGGAGAATTGGGGGGGGGACCTCATGCTCTCTTGGGTCTCCCCCTCCCTGTCCCAAGGCCTTTGGACAGCTGTGTCTCTCTGGCTTGTGCTTCCTGGATGTGGAATCTCTCAACCACATGTCGCCACACCCTGAGAACCTTCCAGATCCTGTACTGACACATTCTCAGTTTTGTTTGCTTCACAGGCAGCTAGGCACCACCCCAAGTTGACATTACAGACTTCTGTGCTTGTGTTTCAATCTCATGCCCTGCTGCCTAGCCTGTGCCCCAACTCGCAGGAGGTAGGCATGAGTGTCTGCGTATCGGGTTCCCATGTGTGCGTTCCTCCCTTTCCTAGTGGGCTGGATGTGACACCAGGCACTTTCCTGGCCCAGGTGCCATAGGCAGCAAACCTCATATTTAACAGGGAACAAGACGTGCCCACTTCTCAGATGCAGGAGCTGAAGTATTAAGGGAGAAGTCTCCGGGCCCAGGGGCGCCTGCCTGGGGACCTTTATCCAGTAGCGATCCAGGGCCACTCGAGGTGTGGGGGCAGGACCGCAGTGATGAGCATGCTGTCGGGCACCAGACGCTGGCATCGGGGCTCCCAGCACAGACGGTTGCCTCTGCACCCCTGGCTGTCTGCTGTCTGGAGAAGGCCTGAGTTTGTCTAGACCAGATCCTGGGACTCAGTTGGTGCCCAATCGGTCAGTGCACAGTGAGTGCACAGTAGGTGGTTATTGCTGCAGCAGGAGCCCCTGGTTTGTGTCTGCTGGAGCAGGTATCAGCACCATGGGAAGGGAGGTGGTCTGAGGATGGACTCCTGTCTGCTTGGGTGACCCCTGGTCCCTGTCCTGGGACGTGAGACAGCTCTGAGGGAGGCGGGTGCCAAGTCCCCCAGCTGCAGCAATTCCCTCAGAAACTCCCTCCCCCATCAGAAGCAACAGCTTGGTCCAGGTGGCAGGATGCTGGAGCTTGGCTCAAGCGGTGGGCAGCTGTCCTCACAGCACCCCCTGACCCTGGTCCACTTGCCAGCGTGGCCCTTCGCACTTAGCCTGGGCTAGGTGGTGGGCAAGTGGGTCAGGAGGGGCTCAGGGAGCAATGTGGCTTTGACCAGCCAGGGCTCAGCTTGGCTTGGCTGGTTCCCTTTCCCACTGCCTGCTCCCAGAGGAGGCTGAGGGACCCCAAGGGCTTCTAGGAGCTGTCTTCCACTATGTGGACCCTAGACTCTCCATGCCCCAACAAAACAAAGTGGGGCAGGTTCCTCTGTCATGGGGGTCCGGAGTCACATCTAGAGTCCCCAGGGATCTCCAGTGGTTTCTGTGAAGACCTGGGTGACACATTTTAAAGACAGTGTGTTCTGTTACCTCAGAAGGGACTCCAGAAAGTTCTACCTGGTGTGACCTTTGCAGTACCCCTCGGAGCCACCTTCTTCTGCAGGTAGAAAGGAAAGGGCTAAAAACTCTATGGGGTCTGTGACATGCTCCGCAAGGGGAAGCTTATCCTAATGGGAACCTTGCTGGACAGATGGGAGAGTGCCCCGTGTGAACCGGGCACAAGGTCAAAACACCAGAGAGACCCAAGCCAGGATGTTACAGTAGGTGCGTGGGCAGCCACATTGGGCCCAGGAGTCCTGCAGTTGAACATGGACTCGCTGGGGCGTCAACACCATGCAAATTCTGGTGCTTCTGAGTCAACACAGTCGGGAAGCGAACGGGTTCTTTACATTCAATTCTCCAGGTTAATTTGAACATCACCCGTGTCAATGAAATCTGTCGCAAAAGTGTTGATTTGGCGAATGGATGGGCGCGAAGTGAAGAGAAGGGATCGGGAGAGGTCAGCCTCATTGCCTGGTTGGGAGCTCAAGCATTTCCGAAGGAGACAGCTGGCGGTTCTGACAGTGTCATCCTAGGTGTCGCTTGTGCCCCCGAAGAGATGTTCTCGGTGAGAGAGACGCCCAGAGTCTTGGTCCCCGCACCCGTCCCTGGAGGCTGTGAGGAACAGGCCTGGGCCCAAAGTCTTGGATGCAAGCATCCCACTAAGAGTGTTGTCCTTTGCCTTGTTTTTCTGTGAGAAATTAGGATTTAATTACGTTAGTGGAATGTGAGATACAGCCAGACCTCTTTGTCTGCAGGACACGTGCACACACGTACACGCATATGCACGCGGCACAACTGGGACCATCTCACAGACACACCAGGGCTTGGCCTTCTTGATGTCTCAGAAACAAGGCGGCAGAAGTCAACTTGACCAGATCAAAGCTATCCCACAGCAGGTGCCCACCGTAGCCCTGGGGGTGGACCTGGATTTTCTTTCCTCTCTTCTCTTGCTTCCTATCTCCCATCCCAGGAAAATCCTTAATGAGATGAACAACCTCGGGCAGATGGGGCCCTGGCTGGGTGGCACAGCACTTTGCGGGCACCTGAATGCAGGGTTAAATTGATTTTTATCAACCATGGATTTTTAATTAACAGCAGTGTCCACTTACTGCATTCAGTATCTACTGTTTATCCACTAATTAAAAATTATGCTGCTTCTGCACTCAGAAGAGCAGGGACATTTGAAATTAGATAGCATCGTCAAATTACCTGCAGAATTAAGTCTAGAGCACCCGATTGCTCAGACCAGGCTCTCAGGGCCCAAAGCATGACCCTCCTAGACCCACCATGGTAGTTGGGGTCAGGACGCCAGGGATGGGCCACTTGGCATAAGCAACATATGGAGAATGACCAGGCCTTCCTGTGGTCCTGAGTGTGAATGCCTTCCCCGTGACTAGTGGCCACTGTGTCCCCTGGGTCCGTGTGCATGGCCGTCCCTGGGTCAGAGAATCTGCCTGTATCATGCTGTGAAGGTGGCACCCCACTTTCCCCAGGGTGCTGGTCCTGGAGGAGATGGTCTCAGCCTGTAGCACAGTGCCTGTTCCCTGCCTAGTAGTCACTGTCAGGTGCAGCCTGCACAGCCATCGTGAGGGAGCAGAGGGCCACCCTGTCCCCGTCCTGCAGAGAATGAAATTGGGGCTCAGAGGTTGCAGGAAGGTGGGAGAGGAGCTGGGCTACAGTCGCTCCTGGGACCTTGTTTTCTGGAGAATTTGGTTCCTTGGTCTTCTGATTTCTGGTGCTGGGGATTGAATGGTCCATATGGCTGCCACACATGCCAGCCAAGGCATTAAAAAAAATAAAAAGGCAAAAGAAAAATCATTGTATGAAACTTTTTGCAAGAAAACACCACACAAACATCTATTCCTCCAAGTAGGATTTTAACAATAGACCAAAGTAACAACTAACACCAAAGTCTAACTTGGTGAACCAATGAGTTTATTGGGTTTCCTTACAGGACTGTGGGTGAGGTTACTTACAGAAGAGACCCAAAGCAGCCACACTGGAATATGTCATTCCCAATACAGATGATGGCATCCCACAGTTAGACTAACTCTCCTGAGACCTTGCCATGTACACACGAGCAGAATAGTGTACAAACACCTAGGAGGTGTATAAAGGAGCAGCCAAGATATATGGAGATGTGAAACATACCATTTTTTATCAACTATAATCAAATTTAATCATGAAGAAATTAAAGTGTGTGACAGGGAGTTGTTTTCCTTCATTTGGTGGTTGGTTGTTCTTTTTTTCCTTTCCCATTAGTATTAGTCCTCATCAGTTTCTCAGGGAGGTGTGGAGCTTCTTGAGATATTTCCCTTTCCATAGTGAGATGTTGCTAGGACAGTTCCTGTTCAGTCCTTGTGAAGACAATGTAACTGCCATGAAATCATGGATGCCACAGTCCTGTGTGTCCAGGAGCCTGGCCCACCACAGTCCCACTTCAGGCTATTACAATCTTACCACCCCCTCTTCCTTGATGTTCCCTGAGCTTTGGGGTGGGGGTGAAGTGGCTTAGGTGTGTGTGTGCGTGTGTGCATGAGAGAGAGAGAGAAAGAGAGAGAGAGAGAGAGAGAAGGAACTGTGAGTCCCTGTGGAGGGAATCATCCTGGATTGCTTCTACCTCCTTTTTGCTTCACTCCAGGATGTCTGAGGCTCCACCCACAGGGCCAGAAGTGCAGACCATTTCCACCTGGCATTTTTACATGGGACCTGGGATCCAAACTCAGGACCTTCTGCTTGCGAGGCAGAGTCTTAAGCCCTGAGCCATCTCTCCAGCCCTAGATGTCCTGTTTCAGGTCCGGCAGTCTGCAGTCATGTATTCTCTACATTTTGGCCATTTGTGCTTTTCTTTAGTAAACATCTTCTGTTGCAGAAGGAGGCTTCAAGGTTGAATGGTGAGTGCGCCTCCAATCTATGAGTATAATAGACATGAAGTGTTTTTTTCTAACTACATTTTCAAAAGATGTCTAAGTGGACTGAAAAGATCTAACAGTTCGGTCAATAAACTGCCAACCTTAAGTGCAGTGTGAGGACCTGAATTTGATCCCCAGAGCCCAAGTGTAAAAGCCAAACATGGGGGTGTGTGCTGGCATTCACAGCGCTGGGGAGTCAGAGACAGGCTGAGGACTCCTGGGACTCCCTGGCCAGCCAGTCTAAACTACCGGGTGAGTTCCCAGCAATGAGAGACTCTGTCTCAATAAATAAGTTGACAGTGCCTGAGCACCAACACCTGAGGCTGTGTTTTGGCCACCACATGCCCATGTGCCCATGCACCCATACGCCCATGCACCTAGTCATTTAGTCTGTCTTTGGTGACATATACCTGACCTGACTCATATACCAGCAAGCATCCTAGATCAGTGGACAGACCACTGAGGAAAGCATGAATTCTTGTCAGTCTCTGGGAGTAATGCAGAGCTTCTTGAGATCTCTCTGATGTTATGGTGAGATATGGATAAGACAGTTCACGTGCAATTCTTGTGTACGTACACATGTCTGCCATGGAATCCTGTATGTCATGACTGTGTCATGACCAGGAGATAATAATACCTGGCCCACCACCTTCCCACTTCAGGCTCTTACAGTCTTGCTGTCTCCTCTTCCTCAATGTTCCCTGTGCCTTGGGGTGGTGGTGGGTGAGTGTCATAGTTAGGCACAGGTGTCAACTTGACTGTTGAGGGTTTTGAGTTCTGGGCATATTTGTGGAGAATTAGTGGTTGGGTTAAGCCCAGAGCAAACTTGCAAGAGATTGTCTGGCTGATGGGGAAGGCCCAGGTGAGTGGGATTAGGCCCTGGAATAAAACACAGAGAGATGGTTGAGAGAGTTGGCATCCTTGTGTATTCTTGGCCAGACATACTGGTCTGGCAAGTAAGGATTGTCCTGCCATTATGTAGAGATGGTGTGGCCAATTCCCTCCGCCTGGTGTTGGTGCGTGTTCTCCCATCAATCAACCATGCAGGCTGACTGCAACAGTGAGGCTTATATATCCTGTTTAGTAATAAACAGTCCACAGACACTTATTTCCTGCATTTTGGCAAGTCATGTGTAATGATTACTCTCAACTGTTGCTGTGAGAGAACACCCAAAGTCAAATAACTTAAGGGAGAAAGGGAGATTTATTCAGCTGATGGCTCCAGCTGATGGGGAGAAATAGTCTTTCATGGCAGAGGTGACATAGTTGGTGGCTGAAGCTGGAGGCGGGCTAAGTTGCTGTAGACATCCTTGGAGAATCTTCTTCATTTCCTCTTCTATGGTTCCTTTTATCTTGTCCGCTACTGGGAGGCTCCAGTGAGATCTAGGAAGGTTCCAAACAGATCTAGGGTTGTTCTTTGTCTTGTAAATGTAGTGATCTGGATAATCTTTTCAGGTAGTCCAACAGCTGATCTTAGTTAATGTCAGATGTGGTCAAGTTGATACCCAAGGTTAACTACCACAAGTCCACCCCTTGTCAACTTGACACCAGATCACATTTCCTTAGGCCACTCTTACTCTCCACATAAGTGACAAAGATAAGTCACTTTCCCAAGATAAGTGACAAAGTCCCCTGAGAAATGCTTAGTTTTTAGTGTCCCATCACACAATATCATAATGTAGATTATATCATTTTATCACTAACTACAGATTAACATTACATTACATCACACAAATATCTTTTTAATGCAGACCACAGTTGGTCAAATTGTAAAAGTCTCAGTACAGACTACATCAGTAGTTCCAACACAGTCCCAAAGTCCAAAGCCTCCTATAAAATAAAAAAAAAGTTACATACTTCCAATGTACACTGGCACAGAATAAACATTCCCATTCCAAAAGGAAGGAATGGGGGCATATCCAGGAAAGATAGGTCCATAACAAGACAAAAAAAAAAAGCTGGACAAACTCCAAATCCTGCAGCTCCAAGTCCAACAACCTCTCATTGAAATCATCTCAGTTTCAAAAGGCTTTGGTTCTACCCTTCTAATGCAGCTGCCCATAACACACATCACTCTCTTGGGCTGGCTGTTCCCATTCTTGACAGATGTCCCATGCTGTCTCTGGCATCTCTAACATCTTCACTTCTCAATGGCAAATCAGGCTTTAACTCCACAGCACAAACTGCCCTTCTTGGGCCTCTAAACTGCAGGCTTTCTGCTGCATGCTGCTTGGATTCTGCTATTTTCTGAAACCTTGGAGGAGGGATCCACGACCTCTTCCCTCTTGCATCTTTGATGCCTCTAAAACCAGAACCACATGGATGACTTTGCCAAGATTTGCTGTTGCCTTGGGTTATAGATTGGCCCCTTTGAATCATAGCTGATTCAGCTTCTCTGTGTTGACTGCAGGAAAAAAAAATATCTTTTTCTTCTGAGTGGTTGCTTTAGGGGAGAAACAGACTCTTACTTTGGAAATCTACCCTTTAGCTCATTTCTTCCGAAAGGATTTGCACTCTTATGGGTGGGAGCCTTCTCTAAGAATCTTGCCCTCAAGGTAGAGCCTCTTCTATTATCCAAATAGAGAACAGGCTTTTATTTACTAATGGAGCTAATCTCTTTAATAGCCATTTTGTTCTCTGCTTCTTCCTGGTCTGTAAGTTTGCCATTGCATTTTTCATCATCAGCTCTTACACTTACTGCTTCTTCCTGCCTGATTCCTTGTTCTTTTTCATAACTCTGAAGACAACTGAAAAGTAGCCAGATCACATTATTAAGACTACACTGCCTTGAAGTTTCTTCTGCCAAGTACTCCAGTTTAACTTCAGGCAAGCTTTCAGGATGAGGGCAAAACTTCACTAAACTCTCTGCCAACACATGGCTGCATGTGTCATTTGTCCAGTTGCAAACAGTCTCTGTTCCCCCTCTGGACTATCACAAGCTGGGCTTCCACTGATCTGCATCTCTCACAGTATTGCTTTCTTAAGAGCTCTCACAGGAAAGGCCCCTTTAGCCCTATTGCCAAGATGCAAAGATTTTCCCAGCACAAACTCCCAAAATTCTACATGTTTCTCCCAACAAACAGTTCAAAGGCACACTAGCCACATCACAGCATTGGCCATACTGCTGGGTACCAACTTCTCTCAGCTTCACAAATAGCTCCACGTTGTGGTACCAGATGCTCTTAATCTCACAGCAATACCTCACTCTTGGTACCATTTTCCATAATGGTTACTCTTAACTATTGCTGTGAGAGAGACCCCAAAGTCAAATGACTTGAGGAGAAAGGGAGATTTATTCAGCTGATGGTTCCAGAGGGAAGACAGTTTTTCATGGTGGAGGCAACATGGTTGGTGGCTGATTGAAGGTGGAGGCAGTCTAAATCACTGCAGACATCCTTGGAGAATCTATCTTCTTCATCTCCTGTTCTATGGTTCCTTTTTAACTGGTCACTACTGGGAGGTTCCAATGAGACCTTTTTATGGTAAATGTATTGATCTGGATAATTTCTTCAGGTAGTCTTGACAGCTGATCTTAGTTAATGCCAGGTGTGGCCAAGTTGACACCCAAGATTAACTACCACATCATGATTTTCAGTAATAAACATCTGTTGTAGAAGGTGGCTTTTAGGTTGAGTGCTGCCATACAGCGATCTTTCAAAGAACATAGAAGGAGCGTGTACAAGTTTCTGGATCTCTGAGACACAGGACCCTCAGAGCCCTGTGGCAAGAACAGGAATTTCACAAGCTGCGGGCTGGAAGGCAGATGTGTGTCAGACTCGGGGGGTGGGGCTCCTGCCTCTTCTAGGTGTCCCTCCACATCCACATTCCCATCTCTTTCTTTCCTCTGCTAAAGGTACCTGTGCCTGGGTTAGGGTCTCCTCTGTCAAAAGATTCTGTTTTCAAATGAAGACACATGCATGGGGGGTATCTTTCCGTGGCCCAGACTGTCCTTGAAATCACAGTAGTGCCCCTGCCTCAGCCTCCTGAGCACTGGGATTGCCAGTGTGAGTCACCACGTCCTAGCTTGAACAGACTTCTTTTGGGGGAAGGACCACTCTTCGACCCTGACAGATATCCAGAGCCCCTCAAAGCCCAGGTCCCTTCAGTAACCTCTCTTTCATTCATTCTTTCTTTGACCCCTCCACAGGGATCAAGTTGCATGTCTGGCACTTGGCGGCTGTGGTTCCCATCTACCTGGAGAGTCGGGCATGAGTTGCACAGATTTCCCTATGAGACAGAACTTAGGAAATTTATATAATGTCCCCAAACATCCCTGCTGGTGTTTGGCCTCGTAACACAGGAGGCCTGAAAACCAGGTCTTTCCCTTTTCTACCACCTACCAGAGAACCCTTTGACCTCTTCCTGCTCCGGGCATTCGCTGTAGCTCCTGGTGGACCCCCTCCACCCCCTGCCCACCCTGCCCTGCTCTCCTCCGCACACTGGACACTATTTATCTGCTTCTGTTTACTTTGGTCTTTTGCTTCTCCACAGTCAAATAGTTTCAAACTTAAGAAGCAGTAGGGTTCCTACTGTGTCCTCTGCCCAGCCGCTCTGAAGTCTCATTCTTTCACACCCGATGATGACCCGACCCAGTGACCCAACCCAGGAAGGGCGAGGGCGTTCACCCGATGTTTAATCCAGAAGCTGAAGCTGTGATTCATGGCGCGATTCTGGCTGCACTTCCTCGGTCTTCATCTCTCTCTCTCTGGACCTTGATACTTTCCAGCAGCTCAGTCACTTCTCAACACACTTCAGTCTCTGGCTCATGTGCACTGTCCCTTGGGACAGGCTGGAGAAGTACCACTCAGGGTCAAGTGGCACCCAGATGAGTTTTGGTTCCTATAAGAGTGCCTACCAGGTTTCCCCAGTATTACACTCAGGGATGCCCCTCTGGGATTCTTCTGGAAACTGCTGGAAGCATCTTGACCTTTGTTGTTCAGCCCTGTTGACCTGGGTCAGATCTTGCCGGCAGCGGTGACCCCCTTCCCACATCACTTCCCTAGGCGTCCTGAGTGTAAGGGACAGGGATCATGCTCAAGGAGGGGCCGACCCTTCTCCTCCATTTATGGACTCCTGGTGAACTTTAGTTCATGGCTGCGCACTTGTTCTTCACTATCCATGCTTTGTTGTCCGAGTTGCCGCTGATGATGTGGGTGTTGGAAGCTCCTGTGATTGGCCTCCCACCTTCTTTGCATGTGCTCTTAGCTGGAGATTTGGTTGGGTTTGCTTTGTATTTTCTTGGTCCTGGCCTAGACCCAGCTCCTGGGTCCTCTGATTGGGAAATGGTGTGTGGAGACCACAGTTTGGGGAAGAGGGAGTTCAGGGCTGGTGAGGTGTCAGTCCAAGCTCTTCAGCTACCATCTCTCCCTTCCTTCCATCTTTGCCTTTCTCTCATTCTTTCTCCCTCTTTTATTTTCCCTTTTTCTCTTTTTCTCTTTTTCTCTTTCCTTCTTTCTTTCCTCTTTCTTTCTTTCTTTCTTTCTTTCTTTCTTTCTTTCTTTCTTTCTTTCTTTCTTTCTTTCTTTCTTTCTTTCCTTCCTCTTGTATTTTTTCTCTTTCTCTTTTCCGTCATTCATTCCTTCTCTCCTTTTGTATGTCTTTCTTCTTTCTTTCCTTTTCTTTTGCATGTGCATGGATATGTGTGTGTGTGTGTGTGTGTGTGTGTGTGTGTGTGCGTGTGTGCGCACGCATGTGTGTGCGTGTGTATCGTAGGGCAATGTGTGCTCCTGTGGAGGCTCAAGGGTGATCTCAGGAATCATCCTGGATTGCTTCACTTTTTAGGGCCCGTAGCAGTTCACCTACATGGTCGCTGATAAATTACCATCAAATAGCTTCAGGGAACAAGGGATTTATTCTCTTACAATAGACTGGTTACAGTTCCTCGTCCAACTTTACAGGAGAGTTCACACCAACACCAAGGTTGAGGAAAATGGCCACACCATCTCTACAAATGTGCCCAGAGCTCAAACCCTCAACTGTCAAGTTGATACCTGTGCCTAATTATGACAGGGCCAGAAATGCAGGCCACCGCTGTTTCTCCTGGCATTTTATGTGCGACCTGGGATCTGAACTCAGGACCTTCTGCTTGTGAAGCAGAGTCTTAACCCCTGAGCCATTTCCCCAGCCCTTCCTTTCTTTTTCTTGTTCATTCCTTCTTTCTCCTGAATTTTTCTTTCTTCTTTCAGCTCCAAGTACTGTGCACAAACAAGAAATGGGATGTTTTGTCTGCTTTCAGACCAAGAGATCAAAATTGGGTGTGCTTTGGATGAAACTCGAGTTAGATTTCCCACATCAGTTCTGTTATTTGGGCTGGCTGCACATCAGTGGCGGGTGGTGGCCACAGGGGACAGAGCCCCAGCTTGGAATAGTGTGTGCACGTGAGGCTGTTTGCAGCTTAGACGTTCTCAGGTTGGTTTCTGAGACTCTCGGGGTCGTGTTTGGGAAATGGGGAGGGGGCTAGTGAGTAGCATCGACTCTCCTCCTTCCCTGACTTTGGCTCCCTGGCCACATCCCTCTGGTGCGTAAACTAGGATTATCATTGAGATTCCCTCCCTCCCTTCCTTCCATTTTGTTCTTTTTTGACGTTTTGAGACTGGGTCTCATGTAGCCCAGGTTGACTTAAACTATGTAGCCAAGGAGCTCCCAATCTTCCTGCCTCTCTACCTTCCAAGTGCTGATTTTTTTTTTTTTTAAATGTGCTTGATTAAAACAGAAAAAAAAGTCAGAACCTCTTTGGTTTATCTGGTTTATTTCAAACTGTCAGCCTGGGGCAATTTACCTAGAATATTTGGACTTGGAAGTTTATGCGTATTTTAAATAAAAGTTTGAGTAGAGGGTCCCACCCAAACAATGAGCCTCTTGATTAGAGGAAGCCGACTGTTGGCGGCTCCAGAGACCGGCTGTGCAGGAGCTGCCACATAGCTACGGCTTCATCTGTGAGATGAGGTCATTGCACGTGGGGCACGCAGAGCTTCCAAGTGGTTCTCCCCCAGGAGGTCATAAATTGGCGCAGTGTGACAGGCCGGGCAAATCCCAGAAGGAAGGCCAAGTAGGAAACCCCAGAACTCACAGGGGCCCCTCTGTTGTGCCTGGCTCAGCTACAGCTGCCCCACATGCCTTTCATTTGGTCATAATTGAGTCATATTATTCTATCTCTCCGAGGTCTTCATAGTCAGGGCTGTGTGTGTGTGTGTGTATGTGTATGTGTGTGTGTGTGTGTGTATTCTGAGAAACTTAGACATGGTGTGTTCTAATTCTGACTCCTAGAAGTTTCCCAGGCCTTTGGAACATGTCCTTCTTTGGTGGTTGATCTCAGAATGGACAGCGGCCCCCAGGCCCTTGGGAGGGACAGGGCATCTGCAACCCGTTGGGGAAGGCATAAAGGCCTCCAAGGGAAGGAGTTACATGTGGGCAGGCTAGCAAGGGGAACACTGTGACTGGCAACTGTACTCCCAGCTGTGGGAATAGTCCCAGGACCAAGGTGTCCACAGTGAAGGTGGGTCTCACCACCGACATGGTTCCTGGGTCTCATACCAGCCAACGTGGGAAGCTCTGTCAAGAAGACTACTGCTCTCCCAGGACATCTTCCCACGGCCCAGCCCGTGCTTAGCATTTCCTGCTAAGGGAAGCGGAAGCGATCGGCCCTCGCAATGGAAAGCCATGGGGTCCAGAGAGACAGGATCTGGCATACCAAGCCAGCCCGTCCGCCAGGTTTTTCTGTTTGTTTGTTTAGGGATGTTCTCGTACAAAAATCCGTTCACATCAATATTCTCCCTTGGTCCCATGGTAACGCTAATTACTCTGCTCTGGAATGGGCCTTCTTCCCCCTTCCTATCCTGCCCCCCCATACCTCCAGATGAAAACTGGAAAATTGTAGCCATTTCCAGCTGTTCCCAAATATCCCACATATCAGGGTGATTGATAGGAGCTTTTCTCTTTCCACCCAGATGTTCTGAAGTCTTGTAGACAAGGCCTCGCTAGCCTGGTTTCCTCCACCTAATGCTGTCTGTCCACCTTCCAGATCTGCAGGCGGGTCCCTAGACCCCATAACCCACACTACCTATGGTCAGCACCCCTCACTGATGCCTGGCATAGGGGAGACAGGCAGGCGTGGTTGGTGGTTGGAGGCTGGTTCGCTGATCATTGGAGGCTCGATTTGCTGGGCACTGGAGGCTGGACTCGCTGGGCACTGGCTGTGCCCTGAGGTCGGTGTTTGCTGAGAAGATCCTGTGCCTAGAAGTCTCCTCATGAACCACCCAATCCTTATGAAGGATCTTGGCAGAAGACGCAAGGTTTCATTGTTCTGTAGAACAGGAATTTGGCAAGCGTCACAGGTTCCGACAGTAGTGAGAAAGATGACATTTGTTTGGGTCAATGGTGGTGAAGACTTCCCCAACCAAGAAATCTTGAGAAGGAAGCTTGAGGAGGACACCTTCAAGAACCAAACTTCTGGGGAACTTGGGAACTGGGCATCCATCTACTAGGTCTTCCCCACAATGACTTCTTGTCTACCAGAAGTATTTATGAGATTGGAGGTCTCCTTGGGAAGATGGGTGATGGAAGGCTACCCAAGAGGCATCTTGGGGCCTGAGATCTCTCAAAGACGTAGGGGGTGACAGGGAGCCACCCCAGCCTTGTGGGGGAGCACACTACGGGCTGGGCTGTTCTTGGGAGTATCCACAAGGGGGCCCTCTTGAGCTTCGGTTGGGGCCGTTGGGAGCTTGGGTGGAAACCCTGTACGCCTCCTCCAGCCTTGGACTCCAGCCGAAGGCCACTGGCCTCTTCTGTCCACTAGATCTTTGGGGGGAATGATGGACACCATCGATGGCCATTTCTGGGGTCCACATTTTCTTTCCTGTGGGGGTGTCCCGTCGCCCGAAGGACACGTCTTGAGTTGGAAGGGTAAAAGCAATGGGTTACCCAGCTGCAAGTCTTTTCCGAACTCATTTGCAACACAAAACCCCAGCTGTAATGGATGCTCTTGGAAGCGCCATAAACACAGACAAAGGAGACAAAACCTCACCAAGCTCGCCTTTCCCCAAAGACTTGGGAGTGCGGGACTTTGACAGGAAGCGTGGAGATAGCAAATGAAAGAAAATTATTGTGATTTAACAAATCAATTTTTTCTTACATTGGGTTGAGATTAAGTTCGTGGTCTCTTTCATACATTCAAAATAAGGAATTTCCCCAGAGTGCAACTTTATGGTGAAACCTACATCATGTTTTGAAAACTCCATTTTGTGAGGAGTTACTGGATTTTATTTGAGGAGAAATAGTAATATTTAATTGTGGCATTATTTTACCATCTAGAAAATTAATGTGCTTTCTGAGTTTCAGAAGAAGGACTGCCGGGAGTCGGAACCTTGTTTTTAAATTACCATACAAATAGAATCCCTAAGACACAAATATTGGCTTAAGTGTTGCAGACACATAGAGGAGTCGCTTCCTAAATGTTAAATAAACAGGCTTGTCATTCCTGGCTCCCCTTGCAACCCCGGAATGTCTGTGCTGTCCTCCTAGGGGAAGAGGGACACAGCTCGCTAAGGGGACATCACAGCATCGACTGGATGACCACAGCAAAGTCATGGCCAGAAACATGATGGTTGTCACTGCAAAAAAGGGCATGCTTCTAGAAAGTTCCTAGCCTGCACAACCCACTCTGACTTACCTACTAGATCTTCAAGCTAAGCCTTGAGAGGGACATGCCTACGGCTCCTCATTAACAATGAGAAAAGAGGCTCAGAAGGACTCCAGAGTCTTAGATTTCACATATGAATGTGGGCAGCTTCTTTCTACCTGCAGGGACAGCCCGTGTTCTTTGCTTGGCGTCTATCCAGAACCTACTGAGTGTGTGGGTACAAGATTATAGATACACTTCTCCTGGGCTTTGGGTCACCATTGTGTTCTGTCCAGTACCACTTTGTCAAAGAGAGTTGGAGGAGAGGGTCTGGGCCTTGCATGCGCCTTGAGGGTCTTACGTAAACAGCAGCTGCACAGGTGAAAAAGCTTGTAATGAGCACTTGGGCCAAAGTAACAGGGAGGTGTGAAGCACAAAGAGATGGAAGCTGGTGTAATTAGTCCCAGGGCCTGGCATGTTGTCGTGGGCAGAGCTGCCAAGCAAGGAGCCACAGTGGGCGGGTGGCAGAGGCCTGGCTAGCGCTAAGGGGCTCAGCAGGCAGGAGCCGGGGTGGGCTGAGATCATCATGTTCTCAAAACATGGTGTGTTCTGAGACTGCTGCGCTCACAGGTTGTGCGTATGTGTCTATGATTCCGGGATGGGCACTAGACATTTGATTAGTTTCCTGTCTATTTTGACTTGGGTCAATAACTGCCATATCCTTCCTGGGGTGTGCTAGGATGTGATGAAGGTTGAGACAGATAGATTATTTTTTAAAAATAAGTGAAGTGAAAATGAGTTCTGTGATTGGAAGAGAAGTACGGATTCAATTATAGAACAGTGATGAGCAGAGGTGAGCAGACTGGCTTGGTGGCCTACAGCGACAGGTAGCTGGAGTCCAAGATCCCTGTTGCTGGTGTTAAGGATGAGGTACATGTATCTGTGGGGGGCCTTGAGGGAAGAAGTTAGGAGAATTACCAGAAGTCTGCTGGAGGACAAGGTCCATGGGGGCTGATCTGGAGGTGCACTGGGAAGAGTTCTGATTGAGGGGGGCATGCTACATGAGCATCAGGAAGGGCAGGGGCCGGAGCTAGACCCCTGCCCCAAGGTGCACACAGACCAGGACAGAAACTGGAGACGAGGAGGGCATCGATAACCCTCAGCTGGCAGCTCTTAGAGAAACAGAGGCACTCAGAGGAGGCAGGAGTATGGAGCAAGTGATTTTGGGGGTAAGACTGCAGGTGTCTGGTTAAGCTTGAGTCCATTTACTGCTAGAACAATCTCTGTGTCTCATTGTTCCCAATACAGCATAGGCGAAGGCAGGGGCAGGCGGGCAGAGACAACAGGTCAGGCCAGAGCACGTGGACATGCATTGTGTTTTGTGGCTTGTTATTTCTCAAAGTTCTTTTGTGCCCTACAGGGGGAGGGAAAAAAAAATCAGAGAATTGTAAACATGACTTAAAAGCTGCCAAACTCCCCAGGATGAATTGCCGCCCACAATTGGTTGGGCTCCATCCAAGCTACATAGTCCAGGACCTGAGGGTCGAGCGTGGGCGCTCAGGTCTCCCGGAACACTGCCTGGCCTTTGGACAGAAGGTCACTCCCTTATTGGATGAATGAATAAACCTTTCTAGGCATTGTTTTTTTTATAATGCTCACATATAATACACTAATACACTTTTTTTCCCTAAAGTAGGCCATCTCTGTGTATTATCAGAGAGCTATTGTTTTTAACCTAACGATAGATTTTTCGAGATCTTTGCAGAAGGTCGATTTTTTTTGAAGGCTGGAGGGGCTTATGTATATTCACAAATGTTCTGCAGGGGAAGAGCTCAACGAAGTGGTAGAAACAGGAGCTGGGGAAAGGTAGGAAGCAGGTGCCTGAATAGAGACCCCACAACCCTGGGTATCTCCAGACACACCAGTGGAATCTTTAAAATGTATGATGAAGGCATAACATGGGGCACACAAGCTCGCGTACCCCGAAGCCCTGTGGCTTCCTGCAAAGTAAAGCATGTTAATGGGACGCGGCCTCTCAGAAGCTTCTCTGAGTCGATTGCTGCATATATATGTGCTCTTTTGCTCCGGCTATTAAAACCTTCTTACAAATGCAATCTTTCCATGTGTGCTCTGCAGTCCTTCCCCTCACATGTCACACTTCAGAGGCCGTTTTCTGCTCCGGTAAAGACAGAACGTAGCAGACAGACGAATCTCCTCTCTATAGCTCATCACCCGTCAGCTGACGGCTTGGAGGAACGTTTCCACCTCTCCCACCCCTGCTTTTCTATTATTCAAAGTAATACACTGAGGACAGCTGCCTCAGTGCACATCAGAGTACAGCTTGGCGTATGTCCAACGGAGAAGAGTGCTGATGGTCACCTGAAAGAAGCTGGAGACCACCAGCTTGCGAAGAGTCAGAAAAAAGAGAAATGAGAAGGGAAAAGACCCCTAGTACTAAAATAAGAACAGAGCTATGACAGACAGGGCAAGGTTCACGTAGGTGTGCCTGGGCCAGGCGGGGCACAGACTGATGGAAGGAGGACGGAGCAGGGAGAGAAAAGAGGAGGTCAGAGGACAGCTTTGCGGAGATGGTTGTCTCCATCCACGTTCATGTGGTTCTGGGGATTGAACTCAGGTCATCGGGCCTGCCACGGCAAGCGTCCTTCCCTTGCCAAGCCCCCTTTGCATTCCGTGCATCTACTATCTATTTCTAAATAGTCCTATAGCTGTTGAAGAAGTGGAAGAGTAATTTAAAATATCGCTTCCCATTCCTCAGAAAACATAACAAGCCAACCATAAAAATCCAACCAAAATGAAACACAAAACCAAGCCGGGAGGATTTTACGGATGAGTTCTACCAAACTCTAAAGGCAGATAGAAGAGAGCAACCTGAAACTCAGAGTGAGATTTCATTCCCAAGGCAGATGCAGGTTCTGGGGGAGCCGCAAGTGGATTCAACTTGGTGGAGGAGCCCTCCCAGCAGAAAGAAAGACAGACAGACAGACAGACAGACAGACAGACAGACAGACAGACAGACACACACACACACACACACACACACACACACACGAGTATCTGATCTATCTATCTATCTATCTATCTATCTATCTATCTGATATATATGTTCAAATTTGGCATGAAATGAATATTTATTCATTCATTCATTCACTCGCTCATTCATTCAGTTCTGATGCTCTAACCCAGAGCCTTACATGCACTAAGCAAGTGTTCTGCTACTGAGCCACATACACAACCCACAGTGTTAGTATAAGGAAAAGAAGTCACAACAATTACAAATCTCACATAGCTGCCAAACACTACCACATGCCCAAATTTAGAAAGACAGCTTGCTGTTTCATTTTTATTTAACGTATGTGGGAGTGTCTGTGCGTTTGCGTATATGAGGGTGCACATAATGTGTATATGAGGGGGTGCATTTGCACATGCATGTGGAGGCCAGAGGTTGATGTTAGATATCTCCACTCTCTCTCTCGAGGCAAGGGGCCTCATTTGAACCCAGGGTTCGACAGTTTGGCTAACACTGTAGCTAGCTGGCTTGTTCTGAGACTCTGTGTCTGCTTCCTGTGTGCTGGCATTATAAGCAGGGCTGATGGGCGCTTACATGGCATTTACATGTGACTCCCCTGTTTGGGCTTGAGAGCAAGTGCTTTTCCCCTGAGATCTCTGAGACCCACACACTGTATTCCTTAGGAAGAGCTGAATCCTCTGTGAGGTTTCTGTACATTTTGGATGGCATGATCATCTTTTATTATTTCACACATGCCAAGATGTTGTCTTCTCATTTTTTTTTTATGGCAAGAGGTAAAAGGCCATTTGTTTTTTCTTATTTCTCTGTTGATTGAAGTCTCTGTGTATATATAAGCTTAGATTTATTATTTTATTTTCTTCTTTGACAGTTTCATACATGTATATAATAGATATGTCATTAAATTCACCCCGTGCTATCCAATCTCATCTCCTCTCCTTCTCCCATTGAAAATCTTCATCCACATCAGTCTCCCTCCTGCTTTAATGTCTTTGTGCGTGTGTGGTCCACTGAGTTTTACCAGGGTCGTCTGCATTAGCATGTGTCCATGCTGGAACATGGATGACATGTCAGTGGGTACACAACTGGAGAAAATAGCTCCCCTTCCCACAGCAGTATTAACCACCCATATTCCCTCGGGGAGGGGGACACTCCTTGAATTCTTCCATGATGAAATGCTGCAGACCAAATCTTGTGTAGGTTTTGGGAAGCAAACATAGCTATGGTCCAGAAGACGCTGTTTGGTAGTGTCCTCCCCACCCCAAAGGTCTGACAGTCCCACTCCCCTCTCTTCCATCATGTACCATGTCTCGGGTGGGGAGCGATTCAAATGCCTTGTTAAGGGCCGAGAAGTCTACAGTTACTTATTCTCTGCACTGAACATCCGACATTACACAAAGAAGCCTCTTGGTCAAGGGCTGAGAGTTGTTGTGATTCATGGGTGTGATGATAAGTGTTTAGATGGTATTTTCATATTTTGTCTTTATAGTTGAACCTCAGTTGTTTGTAACACCTCCCAACTTATTGGTGAACTGTAGGCATGTGTTCCTTGGTGAAGAGCAGACCTTAAATCCAATCAGAAAGCAGTTGGTTACACCCATAACACTTATGCCACTGTTGTACCAATGGGTACCTCTAACCAGCGTGGTTGTTATTGTAGCTTGCAGAATTCACAGCTTAGGAAGACTGTTAATGGCTCCCCCCTACCCCCTCAGAAGCCTGCATAGCACCTTCTGGTACTGTGAAAACTAGCCTAAGGGAGGAAGTTTTCAGGTGAGTTCCAGTCATTTTCTCCATGATTTGTGTTCAATGTGTGTAACATTTTCAGCAACAGGTCTTACAATCAGGTCCTGGCAGATAACCAAGAGCAATGACAAAGGCTTACATTATGTGGGTAGTCTTTGGGACCTTTCTGACCAATAGAGAGTTGTGTAACAGGGTCTCACTGTGTAACTCAAGCTTTGAGAACCTTTTCCTCCCTAGGGCTGCTGGTCCAAGCATGCTCCACCATGCCTGGGTTGAAGGCTGTCTTCCTTATTGACAGCCAAGGGAGCCTCTTCACCTCCACACTCATTATTTTGAGGACACAGGTCATCACAGGACTGTCCTGAACTCTGGAAATCCTCTGTCCAGCTTCTCCTCGCAGCCGTGAGGAGCGGAGAACATTCTGACTTCTGGCTCTATGTGTTCCATGCCCGTCTCTCTTCTGAGAGCCAGAGGACAAGTTCCTAGGCACCTTCTTAGCATGGCAAAGGAAGGCAGCGCAGAGTAGACCTCCAAGGGCTTAGTACACATGGGTACGGCTGCTCAGCATGCTGGCAAAACTCGACTCAGTGAGTGCTTGCACGGGATGTCCCATTGTCTGGGGCCAATTCCTCCAGTTCACACAAGATGCAAAATGTGATTCATTCAGAGCGCAGAGGGTTTGGCTGATGGCTGCCGTAAGCGTGTCACAGTCTGCTGGTGTGTTGCAGATAAATTCATGACCAAACAGCGTAGGGCAGCAAGGAGTTTTATTCTGGTTTACAATTGTCCCGTTTCAGTTCTTAATCCATCTTAGCAGGAGAGTTCACACCAACACTGGGAGATGAAGAAACTGGGCTGCTATATCCACAGGATTGCTGGAAGAAGGACAAACCCACCTACCCCACAGCAAATATGTTCAAGTCTGCCAAACTACTGAACCAGCCCCTCCATCCTGTCCGACCAGCCCATTATGGCTGGATCTTCCCTCGTCAGTCAGTCTCCTACAGGCTTGCTCAGAGTTTCCCTGAACTCTTAATTCTTTACAGATGTGCCTAGAGCTCAATCCTCAGTTGTCATGCAAGCCAGACGCCTGTATCTAACTAGCACAAGGCCTCAAGGCCGCAGTATTTACAGCATCTTTGGGTGTGTGCAGCCTTTTGACGTTGCAGCATGACTTCATCATGCACAAAGCCCAGGCTTGAGAGAAAGCTTCATGATAGCGTTATAAGAAAAAGGCATGCAAAAAAAAAAAAATCATGCTTTAAGCAAACAGAGGATTTTGTGTTGGGCCGCAAGGTGCCTGCAGGCTGGGGGTCGGACGTATCTGGTTTCCACAGCCCTGCTCTTCTGCTGGCTTTGGAAGGGACATATGCAAGAGAAACTGTTGAAGACACAAGAGATGGAATGACAGACAGACAGAGATCACAATGTGAGAGGCGCAGCTTGGAGCTCGCATGTGGGCACAGTGGGGAGAGCCTCAGAGAAACAGTAGCAAGGGTGCAGCCCCCCCACGGTGCCACTCGCATCTGGGCCAAGGGTGTGAGCATGGCTGAAATGGAAGCCCCTGCGATGCCCCTGCGGATGCCCCTGGCCGCATCTCAGCCGCAGATTCACTTGCGGATGCAGAAATGGTCCTCACACATTCACAATCAAAAGCCCTTATCAAAGAGAGCTGGCTGGCCATGTCCTCCCGCTGATGAGGGACATTACCCCGGATCCCTGAGCTGAAGGCTGCTTTTTAATGGTGAAACGCTGAACTCTGGAGATGGAGAATGAGACAAGGACATCATCATCACGGTGCCAATTACACTTAATGCCGCCAAGGGTCCCGGTGGTAACGCGGAAAGAAGAAATTAGAACCATAAAGAAGAGAAAAGGAACGAAATTAGTACTATTTGGAGATGATATGCTTGTCGGCAGAAAAAACTCAGGATCTACAGACAAATTATTCGAACTAATAAGTGTTTAGCAAGATAGTCCAGATGAAAGAAACCGGAGTACAGAAAGCAATTACATAGCACAACAGCAACAAATAGTTGGGAAAAAAAGGCCATTTAGAACGGTAATAAAAGGTATAAGACACTACGGCATGTGCTTCATAGAAATACGCAAGATATAGTTGGAGGAGATTATAAAAATTTATTGAGGGACATTAAAGAAGATATAAATAAATGAGAGGAGATATATTCATAGATAGAAAACATCAGGAGATGGCCTGGGCTCTGGAGACATACAATGAATTCCAGTAAAAAAATATGTATATCTATCCCTGAAGGTTGTCTCATTTTATTTTTATTTTAGGATTTTGGCAAGATGATTATAAAACAGGAAAGAGCATAGGTGTTGGGAATTGAAGGGAAATGAGAAGCAGGGCGCGATGGAGCGAGATTCCCTGCAGAGCAGAGTGGCCGTTGTCCACAGCATTCTTTGCAAAGATAAACAAAGACGAGAGGACCTGTGTGGAGGTCGAGGGGGGCTGATGGAAGCTTCTGTGAACAGGAGGTGGGGGTGGGGTGGGGGAACACTGGGTAGCCAAGTGGAAGAGGAGCAGAAGGAAGGAGGGAGCGAGAGAGGGAGACAGAGGGGAAAGAAGCTGCGCCTTCCCCTCACACTCTAAATCCATTTCTGAAGGATTGTGAAAGGTAAATCGCTGAAGCGAAGCATCCTATGACCTTGGATGCTCGAAGATTTTCCCCCACAAAAGTACTGAAAGAGGCCGTGGAAGAGGCCCATTAAATTAGGAGCTTTTGTTACCAAGACACCGTACAGAAGAAGGAGAGTGCTCTGAACTGGAAGCTTCTCCCTCCCTCCCTTCTCTTGCTCTCTCTCTCTCTCTCTCTCTCTCTCTTTCTCTCTCATTTTTTCTCTCTCTCACTGTGACTCTTTCTCTCTGTGATACCCTCTCTGTCTCTCAGTTTTTTTCTCTCTCTGTGTTTATGTATGTATGTATGACTCTCTCTATCTCTGATTTTCTTCTTTCTGTCAGTTTCTCTCTTGGTTTCTCTCTCTCTCTCTCTCCCCCTTCTCTCTCTTCCCCTTTCTCTCTCTGAATTTCATATAGCCCAGGCTGATTTCAAATTCACTGCATAGCCAAGGATGGTCTTGAATTCCTAATCCTCCTGCCCACTTCTCAAGTACTAGGATGGCAGGCTGTCCTGACTCCATTCATGTGTCCTGGGGCTGGGCTGGAACTCAGAGCTCCAGCGTGCTGGGAAAGCACCCTGTCATCCCCCACTCTGTCCCCAAACTAGATTTCTACCACATGTGCAGGTAGTCTGGGATGAATATTGTACAAGTCTTCCAAATCTCAAGAAAAAGGCCCCTAGCCCACAGAAGAGGAGAGAGAGAGAAAGAGATTAATGTTCATGAGTACACAGATGTGCAAGGGAAGACTGTATGTGCATGTGTGCATGTGTGTGCATGTGTGTGCATGTGTGTGCATGTGTGTGCGCGCGTGTGTGTGTGAGCTCTGCCTCCCCACGCCCTACTGTACACCCCAGCTTCTGCAAGACAGGCACACTAGCTGTAAAACCCCATGACCAGAGCCTTGGTTCCAATCCACATGGAAAACAGACCTTGTGGCATTTTGGAGAACATGCCTGGGGCTCCCCTGGTGGACCCTCAGTCTCCTTATCTGTAGGGTGGGGCCAGAGGCTTGGCATGGGAAGAGCCAGGTCGGATAATGAGGGTCCCATAGTGACAACACAGAGACAAGCTTGGTCTCCTGTCCATTTTCCTTGATAGCTTAGAATGGGAAACAAGGGTGCCGTAATGTGGACTGTACCCCCACTACCTTGACAGGGCTCCCCCATACTCATCTCCTGACCACGACTAGGGCTAGCTTCCTGAGGTATGGCTGTGTTACTGTGACCTTGCCTGTCCCCCCAGATCTCTGGCCGTAGTCTAGCTTGCTGTACCAAGACTCCCTCCCCCAGCACCTGTGAGGCCCGAGTGGCAGAGCTACTGCCAGTGAGGTGTGGAGGGGTCGCCGCGCTGCACTCAGGACTGTTTTTATGAGCAGGACAGGGCGCTCTCCTATTATCCACATCCCCGGGGTTAATGAGTGCAGTTGGTTTTCTGAATCCTGAAAGGCAGCTTTGGTGGATGCAATTACAGCTTTTATTTAATGGTGACCTTTGCAGAGCCCAGGGCAGGTGTGGGGGAGGCACGGGAGGCTGCCAGAGTGTGGCTCTGGGAAGCTTGTGGACAGGCTGCTCACTGGAGTCCATGTGCGCGGTCGCAGTGTGGTGGGGGTGGGGGGGGCGTGCCTCTCCTTATCACTTACTAGGGCAGCCCCTGTCAAGGGTGGCTGCCGCCATGGGTGCAGCGGTGTAGTGAGCTCAAACACCTCCGACTGAACCCAGAGTGGCAGATACTGGCCTGTATCTTTTGAGCCAGAAGGAAGATGTGGCTATTTGGAGTCGAGTCCTCAGGAAAATGAACTGGCAGGCGATGGGTGGGAGGGAGCAATGCCCAGGGGAACCAAGAGCAGCAGCAGCAGGTACCAAGACCCTGGGGAGAGCCAGGTTCGTCAACACAGGTACTTGGGCTCAGACCTGCCACACTAGGGCAGGCTCCTGGCCCCAGCATCTAGGCACTGTTTGAACTTTTTTGGGGGGAGCATCTGGGGGTGTTAAAGATCGAGTGGTAGAAAGAGAAGTGGAGAGATAGGGGATCCTCAGAGGTTCTTGAGGTCCAGATGAGAACTTTGAAAGGCCAGTACTTTGAAAGGAGTCTCCATCTCTTTAAGTACAAAGGTAAACTAGGTACTGACCAGTTACCAAGCTGATCCCAAGCTTCTCTCTGGGGCCAGAGTGATCAGAGATGTGCTGATGGCCCCAGCAGGGGGTGGGGGTGCAGGCAGAGGGATGGAGATGTGGGGGAGGGAGGCTGGATCCTCAGGCTGGGTCCTTGGCTTCTTCGGGAGATTGCCCACTCTAAATCACTTGGGGCAGGGGGCGGGCAGCAGGACATCTCAGAGCACCAGAACGACACAGAGGTCTTATCTCACTCTGCAGGCCCAAGGTGTGGACAGAGGGGTTGACCCTGGGGGCTTCCCTCCAGGCTCTGAGTTCCAGCACTTTCCGGGGCTGTTTTTCTTTTCTTTTCTTTTCTTTTTTTTTTATTCGTGTGTGTTTGTGTGTGTGTATGTGTGTGTGTGTGTGTGTGTGTGTGTGTGTGTGTGTGTGTGTGTTTAGCACTGTGTGTATCTGTGGGGGACCAAGGGTAACTGAAGGAGTCATCCTGGATTGCTTCTACCTCTGGGATTTCACAGACTCCGCCCTCCAGGGCTGGAAGTATAGGCCACTACAGTTTCTGCCTGGTATTTTTATGTGGGACCTGGGATCTGAACTCAGGTCCTTCTGCTTGGGAGGCAGAGTGTTAATCCCTGAGTCATCTCTCCAGCCTCCTTGAACTTTTGATCCTCCTGCCTCGGTCTCTCAAGTGCTACGATTATAGACATGTGCCACCAGACCCTGTGACAATTCTCCTTTAAAAAAAAAAAAAAAAACCCAACAGGGACCGGGAGGATGGTTTGGTGGAGGAAAGCGGTTCCTGTGCAAGCCTGGCGACCTGAGTTCAGTTCCTGGAACCTGCAGCGAAACCTGAGGCAGCTGTAATCCCAGCGCTGTTAGGGAGGTGAGGGCAGAGACAGGAGACCCTGACACCTCAAAGGCAAGGTGGAAGGAGACAAGGGACTTGCATGTGTATGCGACTGCACACACACACACACACACACACACACACACACACTCACACATGCATACACACATGTACACTCACACGCATACGCACGCACTCTCTCTCTCTCTCACACCACACACACACACACACACACACACACACAGAATAAATGAATCTTAAAAATAACCCAGTACAAGGAAGCAGGATGGGTTTTCTTTTTCCTAACAGCTACTGCTGTTGGCTTGTATATCTTTCTAGTTCATTCTCTATGAAGGAATACGCCCAAGTACGCATACGTGTAGAGAGATGGCTGTTTCCAAAACTAAATATCTGCTACGGTGAAAAAAATAAAATCCTAGCCAATAAAAACTATGTTTCAAAATAGACCAAGGCATTCTTCGTATTAGGTAGGAGTCCCGTGTCTCATTGCAAATGGAAAAGTCCTTTATTTAAAAAAAAATAAAACCACATTATTAAGAGGCCTTACAATACAAGCTGCACTTTCTGATTCAATTACATGCAAGGTCAGTGAAGCAAAGACAACGTGAACCAACTCCACGTGCTTCCCTCACTGGTGACACTCCATCAGGCGGTGTAGCACCGCAAGCCGTGGATGGGCTGGTGGTCTGTGCTGACAGTCTGCCTCCCACCAGGGAGTCTTCCTGACCACCAAGAAGCCACGAAAGGAGGTTTGAGGGGTGAGGGAGAGGAAGGGGGAGGTCAGATACCTGTTTCCTGATTAACAGAGATTTCATTTTTTAAAGAAGGAAAGAAAAGCTTTTGCTCATGCTCTTGGCTCTCGCAGATTGTGCAAAAGGAAGCACCATCCGCCTCGGGTTTGGGGTGGGAAGTTGGGGGTGGACATGTGTGGCCCGGAAAGGGGTGGGGTGTGGAGGTGTGGGAGGGCTGGAAGGGGTGGAGAAGGGTCTGTGTGAGTTGATGTGCTGAAGTGCTGCGAATCCAGTTTGGACCTGCGTATGAAGGTGAGATCCCAGCTGGGGTACAACCACAGCAGAAGGTCCTGGCCAGAGGAACACGTCTCGCTGTGCCGAGTGCTGTGTCTCTGTCACACAGCCAGAGCCCTGTGCTAATTAATGCAAGGAAACAAAAAGAGCTGAGGGGTCCCCAGCCAAGGCGGTGGTGCGTCACCTGTGGGGGATGGCAGTGTTGCAATGCCAAGAAAGAGGGTGGCCACGTGAAAGAGGTGCCGGTGGTGGCCAGAGTGAGCTGTGAGCAGGGTTGATGATTGGAGGTGTCCATAGGGGACAAGCAGGAGGGGCTCTGACCACTGGGGACTGTAGCACAGTGTCACAGTCAGAGAGTGGTGTCAACTTGGCTCTGAGCTCTCCTAACACTTGTGAGAAATCAGTAGTCGAGGGAAGCCCTGAGCAAGCCTGCAGGAGGTTGTCTGATTGATGGGGAAGCCCAGTCCATGGTGGGCGGGACTAGGCCCTGGACGGGTGGATAAGACAGAGGGAACTGGGGGGCTGGAGAGGTGTCTCAGGGGTTAAGCCTCTGCCTTGCAGGCAGAAGGTCCTGAGTTCGGATCCTAGACCCCACGTATAGACGCCAGGCGGAAGCGGGGGTGGCCTGCGTTTCTGGTCCTGGTAGGGCGGAGCCTGTGAATCCTGAGGCAGAGTAAACAAGGAGGAGGTGGAGGTGTCTATGGTGGTTCCCGAATTCGTCCGTGGTTCTACACACACACACACACATGCACATACATGCATGCTCACATACATACACACACACACGCACAATTGAATAAATAATAATTAAAAAAATTAAAAAAATTAAAAAAAAAAGACAGAGGGAACTGGTAATGAAGGTTGACATCCTTTGGTACACTTGGCCAGA